>JAJQWJ010000001.1:853203-2053203 GCA_023637945.1 Phaethornis superciliosus
GAAGTGCAGGGCCAGGACTCCTGTAACTATTTTATCTCTCGTGGGATATGGAAAAGTGTGGAAAAAATTCTCTTGCCCCTTCTAAAAGTGCCAGGGGGCTGTTGGTGACTCTGCAGGGGACATCCCCCTCGAGGGGCAGATTTTGCTGCTGCTTTTTGTGCCTTTAGGAAAAGAGAAATGGAACATTTCCTGCTCTGTCCCAGAGGGAAGAAATGGAGCTTCACCCTGGAAATCCAGGGAAGTGGCTGTGTGAACACTGGACATGTAGGTCCAGGAGAAATTCTGGAGTGTAGAGGTTATGAAGGAGGAAAAAAAAAAAAAAAAAAGAAAAGAAGTGAGGAAGAAAATGGTGTTTTAATAGGGAGAAAAATGATATTTGGCTTTTTAAATTGACCATGAGATGAGTGCTTTTGGGAAGCCTCAATCTCAAGTCCTGCAGAGCACCCAGACTCCTTTATGCAGGGAAAGAGAGTTTTTTGCTGGTTATATTCTGATGTCTCCAACTTGTCCTGCACCAAGAATTTTTTTTCTGTTTGAGTCCCCAGCATCCCTGGGGGGGTTTCAGAGCCTGGAGATGTGGTGCTGAGGGACAGGGGGTGGGGGTGGCCTTGGCAGTGCTGGGGGAATGTTGGATTCCATGATTTGAAGGTGTTTTCCAACCAAAATAATTCTGTTTGATTAAACAAGATAATATTTCACTTTGGTTCTGCTCTGGTTGGGCTCACCCATAGCTTCCCTGGGGCTCAGAGTGACAGAGACAGCCCCAGAACAGCAATCCAGATTTTTGGTCATTTTTTTGGGGGTGTGTTTTTATTTCTTCTCACATCACCCCCCCCTCTCTGATAATCCGGGCTTTTAAAATTGGGTTAAATCAGGTCAGATTGGGTTATTCAGTGCTAATGTTATGCAAGATTCCTGCTTAGCAGTGTGGATGGTGCCAGGCTTGGTGGAGCAGTGCTGGAATTCAAGTCACCCTGGCAACCATTCCAAGCCTTCCTTGGGAAGTCAGCCTGCCTGGATCCAGCTTCAGCCTCCCAGAATTTGGGGTGCACATCCCCCTTTTTGAGGCCCACCTTTTTTTTTTTTTTTTTTTTTTTTTTTTTAATGCAAACTCAGGAAAGAGGGTGAGTTTAAAAAAAGGGCAGGGCTGAGAGGGTTGGGATGAGTGGAGTGGGGGTCAGTAACACGTGGGGTTCTCCAGAGGTCAAAACTGGGTCCAGTCCTGGTTGGTAGAGAATGAAATCACAGAATTATTCAGGTTGGAAAAGACCTCTGTGGTCATCAAATCCCAAAATCATCCCAACACCATCATCCATGCTTCTCCCAATGCTCCCAGCAATGCCTGTTCAATCCCTCAGGTTCCCTTTTCTCTACTGACCAATATTTTTCACCCGTCGTTTTCTTTAATTTTAAAATATTCTTCCATTCTGGGCACCCCTTGTTTGCTAGGCTGCCCAGAGCAGGTGATTTTCACACAGATAAATTGTGTCTTGGTCTTGAGAAAAGGAAGAAGGGGAGAGAAAAAGGAGGGAGGGGGGGAAAAGAGGATTTAATTTTCATTTTGCCACCCTTCAGCGTTTGTTGTGGTGTTGTCTTGCACTTCCCTGACTCCCTAGGTGTTGAGGAGGAGGAGGATATTTTAGGGATCCTCTCTGGGGGGTTTGGAAGGAGCTGCTGGAGGCCACAGCTGGAAAATTGCCTTGACACCAACTCCACATCCACCACGTGCAGGTCTGTGGGACAAGTCCCTGGGATAGGGTTGGAACTGGGTGAGCTTGGAGATCCCTTCCAACCTGACCCATTCCTTGATATTTCTGTTGGGAATCTTCCTGATGGGTGCAGAGGAACCAGGAGGGCTGCAGAACGAAGCCCTCGTCGCCGGGAAGAGCTTTACGCAGGTTTATTTTGTAAATAACTCCTGAGAAATACTTCTCAGGCAGGCTGCAGCCCCTTGTGTTGGAGGAGAAGGGAGTCCAGAGTGGTCCAGCAGCAGTGGGAGGGATAGGAAAAGGAGAGAGGGGGAAAAAAAAAAATAAATTAAAAATTTAATCTGGTTTCTAATCTCGCTTGGAATTCTGACGTTAAATTTCCGTCACTTGAGAAGTCCAGAAAAGGCATCAGGGTGGTGAAGGCTCCCTCAGCCTCAGCCTCAGCCTCCAGAAGTTTCTCCTCATGCTAACCCTGAACCCTAACCCTGAACCCTAAACCCTAAACCCTAACCCCTAAAGCCTAAGCCTAAGCCCTAACCCCTAACTGCTAAACCCTAAACCCTAACCCAAACCCCTAAACCCTAAGCCCTTAAATGTGTTTGGGATTTTTTTGGTCACGTTTTTTTTTTTTTTTTTTTTTTATTTGTAGTCCTATTATCAGGGTTTAACGCTGGCCTGGTAATTAAACCAAATATTAGTTGTTCTCTATTAATCTCCCCTCCCTGATAAAGAAAGAAAAGAGAATAAGGGAGAGAGACTGATGGGTTGGAAACTAAACTACACAGCTTTAATGAAACAGTAATGATAAATAGGAAAAATTACTAAATCTATACAAATATCCAGGAAAATTGATCCCACGTTCCTCCCCCCTTTCCCCCAATAACTCTCACATCCCCACTGAGGCTGCAGGGCAGCCCTGGGAAAGTCCAGGCTGGAATCCTGGGCTCAGGAGCAGTTGGGAGCTGGAGGCAGGAACACACAGATCCAGGCTGGAATGGATCAGGAGCACAGGCAGAGGAAGGGATGGAATCCTCCCAGGATGCTGAAGCAAACAGGGAGAGGTGAAGAAGGGGAAGCAGGAAGGGGTTTGACCCTTGTGATTCCTCCAATTTATCCTGAGTATGAGGTGTATGGGATGGAATCCTCTGTTTGGTCAATTTTGGTCATTTATCTTGTCCATTCCTCCCCAAAGGAGGGGTTCAGCTGGGACCTTTCTGCTCCTTTTCTCTTTCCTGAGGGCAAAATGTTCCTCAGAGCTGAGCAGTGTCCTTGGCTCTGCAGCCCAGATTCCTGATGTGACAATAAACCTGGAATGTCACCAGTCCCCGGAGCAGCAGACTCAGAAAGCTGCTGTTCATTTTAGCAAGTGCTACAAGAACCTGAGCTGAAAGCAAAATTCCAAGACAGAAAATCCTTTTTATCCAGGCCCAAACCAGGAGACTTCTCACAACCAGGGATTTTGAGGTGCCCATCCCTCCCTCCCTCTCCCTGGAGGGATCATGGAGCAGTGGCTGTGTCCCCAGCTGTGTCCCCAGCCCAAGGTGACATCTCCTGGGTTTCAGATTAACTCAGGGTGCTGCCGGAGGGGTGGCAAAGCTCTGGAGAGGGGGAAATCTCCAAGAACCCCTCTGCTGTCACTCAGAGCCTTCTTCCCTCTTCTTCTTCATCAGATCAGGTGAGGGTTTGAGTCCCCTCAACCACTCTCTGCTGCCTGGAGGAGCCCTCAGCTGTGATCCCACACCCTTCCCCCTTCCTTTGGGGCTTTGGGGTTTGGCTCTGTCTCCCCCAAAAGTCTCGTTGGGGTTTGGTGGGGAGGAGGGTGCAGGTGGGGAGGGTGGGGGGCTGGGTTCACAGTCCTACAGGGTCAGGAGATGAGAAGGAGGAATCCTAAATCCCTCCTGGAGCTTCTGGACATCCTTCCCCTGGGTTTTAGGGTGGTCCCAGAATGCAGAAAGTTGGGTTGTTTTGGTTGGGTTTCATTTTTTTTAAAATAAATAAATATCCATGTGGAACACACGTTGAGTGCATTCTGCAAACCAGAAAAAAACAGAATCTGAGCTGAGGCTGAAAAGGATCCAAACAGATTTCCCCACCCCCACAAACACCAAAGTCCTGGAGAGAGCCCCAAATCTGAGTCAGCTTCTGGGAAGCAGCAGCTACCAGCACCTTGCTCTCTTCTATTGCTCCCTGAGTCCTTTTTGGCTGGGAACAGTCCCTTCCCTGGGTTTATTCCCACATCTCTCTGAGGATTAAATATCAATCACTGCACTGGGGGGAGGAGACACCAAACACAACTTCCAAACCTCCCTATCCCTAAACTCTAACCCTAAACCCTAACCCTAAACCCTAAAACCTATCCCTAAACCCTAACCCTAACCCTAAAACCTATCCTTTAACCCTAAACCCTAACCCTAACCCTAAAACCTATCCCTAAACCCTAACCCTACCCCTGAACACTAACCCTAAACCCTAACCCTAACTCTAAAACCTATCCCTAAACCCTAAAACCTATCCCTAAACCCTAACCCTAACCTTTTTTTTTTTTTTTTTTTTTTTTTAAGTGGTTGACATCAAGTAGCTGTCAGTGAATTAAAAAAAAACCCCAAAACCCACAACTCTTAGGAATAAGGATGGTGAAATCAGGTTGCAGACAGATCAGGTTTGTGCAGAAAGGGTCAGAAAAAGACCCCAGGGAAAGGTGAGGGATATTTATTGGGATATTTATTGGGGGCTCCTCCTCCCTGCTGCCTTCAGCCTCCTCTCCTCGGGGGGGTTCAGCCTTGGCTCAGGGCTGAGCTGGGGTTTTGATGCCTGCAGGGCTCTTCAGCTCCCAGTCTGCACTGGTTTGGTTCAGATTCTGAGAGATCTTTGAGTGGAGGGGAAGAAAATGTGGGAGAACATTGCTCAGGAACAAACTGGAGAGGACAAAAGCAGAAAACCACTTAAAAAAAGCACCTTTCAAGTGCATCCTAATGCATCACTGTGGAGCTTGAATCATTTTTTTCCCCCTGTTTGTTTTGAGGCTTTCACCAATCCTATCCCATTTGTTTATTTTCCCCGTGGAAAATTTATGTAAATAGTCAAAGATCTACACCCACAAAACAACACCAGAGTCCCCAGCAGGGACCTGCTCTCTTGGGCAGAATAAAGGCTGCAAATTTTACCTTTTTTGGTTTTTTTTTTAAATGCCAGTGAGGTTTGCATCATCCTTTCACAGTAGGGAGCATGGATGTGTCAAGCAGTTGTGTTCTCTGCAGCCCTGGGTACACAGATGGCTACTTCAAGAATCAGGCAGTGCCTCTGATATTTGGGTCTTAAAATAACTTTTTGTGACCTAAATTTACCCAAGTTTTTTGCTGGGCAGCACAGGTTGGTTAGTCAGGCAAGTTGGGTCTGGAGGTGCAGAGTTTGGGATGCTTTGGAGGCTCAGGGCCTTGGAAACCCAGGATTGAGATTTCTACCCCAAAGCTCTGAGTTGTTTCTGCTGGCAGATGGATTTAGACCCACGTGCTGGAGTCATTTCTCTGATGAATATGTAATCATCAGATTTTTTTTTTTTGGTTGGAGAAGACCTTCAGGATCATGGAGTCCAACATTGCTCCAGCACCACCCCCTGTCCCTCAGCACCACATCTCCAGGGCTCTGAAACCCCTCCAGGGATGCTGGGGACTCCAGCCCTGCCCTGGGCAGCCTGGGCCAGGCCCTGACAACCCTTGCCAGGGAGAAATTCTTCCCCAGCTCCAACCTAAACCTCCCCTGGCACAACTTGAGTTGTGCCAAAAGTTCCTCTTGTCCCATCCCTTCTTCCTTGGGAGCAGAGCCCGACCCCCCCTGGCTCCAACCTCCTCTCAGGGGGTGTCAGAGAGCCACAAGGTCTCCCCTCAGCCTCCTCTGCTCCAGGATCAACACCCCCAGGGCCCTCAGATGCTCCTCACAACTTCTCCAGAACCTTCTCCATCTTCTCCAGAACCTCCTCCTTCCTCTCCAACCCTTCTCAGTCTTCTCCAGCACCTTCTCCATCTTCTGTAGAGCATCCTCCTCACTCTCCAAACCTTCTCCTCTCTCTCCAGCCCCTTCTCCATCATCTCCAGACCCTCCTCCTTCCTCTCCAGCTCCTCCATCTTTTCCATCCCCTTCTTCATCTTCTCTAGAACCTCCTCCTTACTCTCCAAACCTCCTCCTTCCTCTCCAACCCTTTCTCCATTATCTCCAACCCCTTCTCCTTCCTTTCCAGCTCCTTCTCCATCATCTCCAGACCCTTCTCCTTTCTCTCCAAACCTTCTCCATCATTTCCAGACCCTTCTCCTTTCTCTCCAAACCTTCTCCATCATTTCCAGACCCTTCTCCTTTCTCTCCAAACCTTCTCCATCATCTCCAGACCCTTCTCCTTGCTCTCCAGCCCCTTCCCCAGCTCCATTCCCTTCTCTGGACACTCTCCATCCCCTCAATCTCCTTTTTCTCCTCAGGTCCCCAGAACTGAAGAGTTGTAGTTAATTCATGGCCTCTCAGACTTCCTACCCCCTTCCCACCTTCTTGTCTCTTTCCCACTCTTTTCCTGGTGTCACAGAATGGTTGGGGTGGGATCCCTCCAGTCCAAGCCCAGCCCTGAGCAGGGACATCTTCACCCAGAGGTTACTCAGAGCCCCTTCCCACCTCCCCTGGGATGTTTCCAGGGCTGAGCCATCAGCCACCCCTCTGGGCAATCTCTGTCAATGTCTCACCAGCCTCAGCCTAAAAAATTTCTTCATTATCTCAAGTCAAACTCTCCTCTTTTAGCTTCAGACACGACCTGGATCATCTACATCCAACTTCCATCCCAATGGAAGTTACCACCAAACTCTACAAGAGAGTTGGCTGTGGAGGTGTTTCCCAGTGGAAAGAACCCCCATGCCTCATTTTCCAGAATTCCACCCTTCCTTCTCCCTGGGATTTTATCCTCTTCCCTTCCCCCATGGATTTCTGAGGCTTTTCCTTGGGTTGCTCTGCAGATGTTGGTTCTGCTCCCCCATCACCGCTGCAGCTGAGCAGCCAGGATCTGCTTTGAGGAGAGTGGAAGCTGGACATAAATAATTTTCCAATGAGGAAAGGAGCCTGGCTGGGTCTCAGGTGGGAGCTGTGGGCTGATGGATGCTCCTCCTGCTTCTCACTTCCAGCCATTTCAGAAAATAAAAACCTAAAAATGTGGCAGCCGAAGGATTTTGCCCCATCCAATCTTCTCAGAGGTAGAAAATGTGGCCAGGCAATAATCCTGGTGTTCCTGGGATGGTTATTTGGAATCATCCATCATCCTGTGCAGCTGTAACTGCCTATAGGGTAATTAAAATTTTATGAAAGAAACGAGGAGGAGTAAAGGGAATATTTTCTTCAGAGCTGGTGCAGCACTGAGTCTTCAGGCTGCTGCAGGAGATATGAAGCTGCCTTGGCCCAGGATGATAGCACACAAACAAACTCCCTGTCCTCCTCTATTTATTTTATTTATTCTCATTTGGAGTGTCAAAAGCCTGGGAATGCAATGGCAACAAAAAACAGAGGGCTCTGGAAAAAAACAAACAAACACTGCTTTCCCAAAGATCTCTTCATCTCCCTTCTGAAGTGATGGTGTTCCTCAGGAAAGAGAAAATTGGTTTCTAGAGCCAACTTAATGAGTAAAATGAGACCAAGGCCTGGGAGAGGGGGTTGGTGCTTCAGATGGACACAGATAGACACAAGATTTTCTGTCTTTTGGTAAGTTGTTACTGAAAGAATTGTTCTGGTTGCAAAAGACCTTTAAATCATAGAGTCCAACATCACCCCAGCACTGCCCCTCAGCACATCATCTCCAGGGCTTGGGAACCCCTCCAGGGATGGTGGTTTAACCACCACCCTGGGCATCCTCTTCAATTGTTTAATTACCTTATCAGTGGAGAATTTTCTTCTGATCTCCAACCTAAACCTCCCCTGGCACAACTTGAGGCCATTCCTCTTGTCCCATCCCTTCTTCCTTGGGAGCAGAGACACAGACCCAAGTCAGGGTAGAAAAAATATGTGTGTCTCCCCTAAAAAATTTGTTTTTTTAGGAAGGAATTGGTAGTGGGAGAGGGAATGGTTTTATAGAATACATTGTTGGAAACAGTAAGAACCAGGAGTGCCATCTCTGGTGGGATTTTATTTCTTTCCTCCTTCAGTCCAGTTATTTTCCATACCACAGTCCAGTGCCTTTCCTGAGGCTGTGCCTGAGCTCTGACCCTTCTGGGCTTTTCTGGTTCTCTGAGGTCTGCAGACAAAGGTGCTCTTAGAGATTCTGGCACAGGAGGAAGAAATTCTTCAATTTGAGGGTGCTGAGCCCCTGGCACAGAGGAGCTGTGGCTGCCCCATCCCTGGAGGTGTTGAAGGTTGGATGGGGCTTGGAGCCCCCTGGGCTGGGGGAGGGGTCCCTGGATTGTCCCCTTGGGACTGGAGGAGCTTTAAGGTCCCCTCCAACCCCAACCCTTCCATGATTCCATGCTCATTAAGTCAAGGAGCATTAATTAGGGTTCCCTCATCCCTGGAAGCTTTCCTGGACACCTTGGATGGGTTTGGAGCCCCCTGGGCTGGGGGAGGGGTCCCTGGCCATGGCAGGAGGGGTGGAATTAAATGAACTTTAAGGTCCTTTTGAACCCAAAGCATTCCCCAACTTTTGCTCTGTCCTGAGCCCTCTCAGGGGTGTCTGGAGGAGTTGCACTGAGCCCCCAAATGTCCCCTCAGCAGAACCTGAGGATGAGGTTTGTGGTGGTGGTGCTGAAGCCTCTGGAGGATCAGATCTGGAGGATCTGCTGATGAGAAAAGGAACATCTGAGAGAAGGCCCCTGCTCCCCTGCCTTTGTCATTTTTAGAGGAAAAGCTCCAAGCAGCACGAAGTTGTGCCCTGTATTCCAGGTCTGTTGAGCCTTTCCTTTTCCTGGTTCACTCTCCCAGCTGATGACTCTGCAAAATTCTGTCCTTTGCACTCCTGAGGTGTTAGACTTTGACAAATTTGAAGGGGAAATGAAGGAGAAAACCTCCAGACCCTCATTTTAGTTGAATTTTCTGCTTACAGAAACAGAGTGAGAAATGAATCTTCTCTGCAGCTTTATCAGCTTCATCTATTCCTTTTTTTTTTTTTTTTTTTTTTTTTCCCTTCTTTTTGACAGATACTGACTTCAGAAAAATGTTTTTCTGTGGTTTGTAGCTTTGTCACAGCAGCCTCTGCAGCTTTGGTCTCAACTTTGATGGTTCAGTCGATGTTTCCAGGATCAACCCCACCTTCAGAAGCCTCCAAATCTCCCAGAAATGTTCTCTCCCCACCAAGGGAATAATTTTTTAGAATTATCCATCTCTTGCACTTGGTTTATCTTCAAGATGCAGTGGCTCTTTCACACATTCCATATGTGATGGGGTTCTTACAGTCTGGAGCTCACATGCAACTTAGTTTTGCAAAATTTTTACTTTTTACATTTGGAAGAAAAGCCCCAAACTGTCTTCAGATTTGGTCCCTATGAGAGAGCACAAAACCTGCACACTGGGACAACCATAAATCTAAAAAATCACAGAGTTTAGGTACCAAATTCTTCCTTCAAATCCAAGTAAAAAAAAAAAAAAAAAAGCTTTTGGGATCTTAAAAGTTGCAAAATGCAAGATCTGACCCAAAACTGTGACTTGGTCTTGGCAGTTTTGGGCCAACACGAGCAAAGTCAAACACTTAAAATCATAAAGGTGATGGCCCAAGAGTTTGGTGGTCACCTACTCCATTTCAAAGGACCAATCTCTAGTGAAATGTGTAGGAATCCTTTTTTCCAGTGCTGATTTTGGGGTAGAATTTTTGTTATTTGCCTTTGCAGCAGCTGGTTCTCTCTTTAAATAATAATCTCCTGGTGGTGAGCTTGGTGGGAACTTTCTGCTTCAGCACCAGGGGGTTTTGTCTTGGGAGGGTGAAAAAAAAACAGAGCAGGAGAAAAAGTGGAGTTTGGAGTAAGTGTAGAGGATGAGGTTTGTGGTGGTGGTGCTGAAGCCTCTGGAGGATCAGCTGCCAGATGGGATCTGCTGATGAGAAAAGGAAAATCTGTGGCTGCCCCATCCCTGGCAGTGTCTCAGGTCAGGTTGGATGGGGCTGGGAGCAACCTGGGCAGGTGGGAGGTGTCCCCAGGGCAGGGGGTTGGGACTGGATGAGCTTTGAGGTCCCTTCCAACCCAAACCTTGAGTTCATCTATGAAAGGAGAAAGAAAATCCCCTGGATTGTCCCCTTGGGACTGGAGGAGCTTTAAGGTCCCCTCCAACCCAAACCATTCTATGATTCTATCCTGATTAAGTTGAGGAGCATTAATTAGGGTTCCCTCATCCCTGGAAGCTTTCCTGGACACCTTGGATGGGTTTGGAGCCCCCTGGGCTGGGGGAGGGGTCCCTGGATTGTCCCCTTGGGACTGGAGGAGCTTTAAGGTCCCCTCCAACCCAACCCCTTCCATGATTCCATGCTCATTAAGTCAAGGAACATTAATTAGGGTTCCCTCATCCCTGGAAGCTTTCCTGGACACCTTGGATGGGTTTGGAGCAGCTGTGGGAGGTGTCCCCATGCAGGGGGTTTGGAATCAGAGGAACTTTAAGGTCCCTCCAACCCAAGCCATGTCAGGATTTGGTGCTAATTCCCCATTTGGGGACCAATCCCTGAATCCTGGGGTTGGCACTGGAGCAGGAGCACCTGATGGGGCATTTCAGGGCTCTGCTGTCCCCTCTGCCCATCTCCCAGGGGTCCCTGGATTGTCCCCTTGGGACTGGAGGAGCTTTAAGGTCCCCTCCAACCCAAACCCTTCCATGATTCCATGCTCATTAAGTCAAGGAGCATTAATTAGGGTTGCGTCATCCCTGGAAACTTTCCTGGACACCTTGGATGGGTTTGGAGCCCCCTGGGCTGGGGAGGGGTCCCTGGCCATGCCAGGGATGGCATGTGGGTGGCACTGGGTGACCCTTAAGGTCCCTCCCAACCCAACCCATTCCATGATTCTATGACTCTATGACCACAATTCCATGTTCCTATGTGCCAACCCAACCTGGATGATTTGGTGGCTCCCAGGGCTGCAGGAGGAGGTTTTCCTTCATGAGAACACTGAGGTTTGCAGAGCTGTCCCAGGTCCCAAACATTTGGTGGTGTAATGAGTGCCATCCCTGAGGCTGGAATGGGATGAGGCTCACAACAATGGAGACATTCCCAGGAGGACATCAGGGAGATCCTGCCTGGGTCTTCTCCAGCACATCTCATCTTGCTGTGGGACCTTCCCTTCCATCCCCATCTGCACAAGAGGTGACACTATCCCAGATTTTTCAGCCTCCTCCAAAACACATCCAAACGTCCCATGACCTGTCAAATTTTTATTTTTTTTTAATTATTTTTTTTTTTGTCATTTCCTGAACTTCCCAGGAGGAGAGGGGGGTGGCTTTGTGTTTGGTGGCACATTCTGTGGTGGGTTCAGGTGTAATGACATTTACACCTCGGGGTGGCCACGAGCTGCTCCCCTCTGGGCTGAGGTTTTCTGTCAGTGTCCACATCCCTATAAATCTTTGCCTTTGAAAAGGACATTTTGCAGAGACTGCTGTAACAAATAGCTCCCAGGGTGTAACACAACCTCCCCATTTTCGGTCTGCATTTAGAATTGATGTCTGTAGCAGGAAACCAAGATCATAATTTTATCTCTCCCTCTTGCCCACTGAAGCTGACTGAGTGCTCACTGGGAGAGGAGAAGATTGAAACCTTACTTGGTGCTGGAGGTCAGGATTTCCATACTTATCTCCCTGGAAAAAAAAAATGTAAAATTAAAAATACATGTGTAATTTTGGGGGATAGATAGATTTCTTCTCAACTTCTCAATGCCAAAACCCATCCTTAGCATGGAGGTGTTGGAGCCAGTGCAGAGGAGGCCCTGGAGCTGCTGGGAGGGCTGGAGCAGCTCTGCTCTGGAGCCAGGCTGAGAGAGTTGGGGGTGTTGAGGCTGGAGAAGAGAAGGCTGCAATGGGGAGACCTTAGAGCACCTTCCAGTGCCTGAAGGGGCTCCAGGAAAGCTGGGCAGGGACTTGGGACAAGGGCCTGGAGGGCTGGGAGCCTGGAGGGGGAAGGGTTTCCAGCTGGGAGAGGGGAGATGGAGAGGAGATCTTGGGCAGGGAGAAATTCTTTGGTTGGGCTGAGGGGGCTGAGCTTTAGAAAGAGGTTGCCCAGGAAAACTTGGGCAGGGAGAAATTCTTTGGTTGGGCTGAGGGGGCTGAGCTTTAGAAAGAGGTTGCCCAGGAAAAGAGTCTCTGCCCCATCCCTGGCAGTGTCTCAGGCCAGGGAGGGGTCCCTGGATTGTCCCCTTGGGACTGGAGGAGCTTTAAGGTCCCCTCCAACCCAACCCCTTCCATGATTCCATGCTCATTAAGTCAAGGAACATTAATTAGGGTTCCCTCATCCCTGGAAGCTTTCCTGGACACCTTGGATGGGTTTGGAGCAGCTGTGGGAGGTGTCCCCATGCAGGGGGTTTGGAATCATAGGAACTTTAAGGTCCCTCCAACCCAAGCCATGCCAGGATTTGGTGCTAATTCCCCATTTGGGGACCAATCCCTGAATCCTGGGGTTGGCACTGGAGCAGGAGCACCTGATGGGGCATTTCAGGGCTCTGCTGTCCCCTCTGCCCATCTCCCAGGGGTCCCTGGATTGTCCCCTTGGGACTGGAGGAGCTTTAAGGTCCCCTCCAACCCAAACCCTTCCATGATTCCATGCTCATTAAGTCAAGGAGCATTAATTAGGGTTGCGTCATCCCTGGAAACTTTCCTGGACACCTTGGATGGGTTTGGAGCCCCCTGGGCTGGGGGAGGGGTCCCTGGCCATGGCAGGGGGTTTGGAACCGGTCCCTTCCAACCCAAACTTTGACTTCATCTATGAAAGAAGGAGACAGAAACCTCCTCCTGGTTGTCTCTTGATTTTCCAGAGGGTTTCTCAGCTTGTCCCCTGGAGGCTGACTCAGAGCCCTGCACCCCCCCCTGCTCCCTTTGAGCCACTGGAAGGAGAAGCTGGCACCAGACCTTCCCTGCAGCTCCAAACCAGCTCTGTGGCTTAAGGCAGAGCTGCTGGAGAAAAGGAGGCATTACCCTGCAGGACCTCCCTGCCAGGAGACATTATTCATCCCTGGCAGGGTGATGACTTTGTGGTTCCTTTTATTGGTCCCTGGTCACACCCCCCCCTGAGTGTTTTGTAAATTTTGGGTGTGGGTGTGAGAAACAGAGGGATGATGGATGGGACCTGGAGCAGCATCACTCCTGGCACTTCAGCACTGCCACCCTTCCCAGGGGCTTCCTGCTGCTCCTGGGAATTCTGTTGGGAAAAAAACAGAAGCAGAAGAAGACCCCAGGTAGGGACCCTGCAGGTGTTTGTAACACAACAAGAGCCAGAGGTCAGGAATTGCTGCACAACAGCTTTCATCTGGACATGAAGCCTCACCCTGAGGAGGTTCCAAGTGAATGGATTTATGGAATTTTTTTGCATGGATAAGACCTTTAAGATCATAGAGTCCAACATCCCCCCAGCACCCTCCCGTGGCCCTCAAGAATCTGAAATCTCCTGCAGCCATGCAAAATAATGCAAGATTTCAGCCTCAGGAATGCAGAATCCTGTTTTCTGAGCCTCTTTTGGGAGCTGATCAGTTTGGGGAGAAGAGCTGGCAGCATCTTGATGGAGATGCTCATGGAAGCATCTTCACCATCTTCACCATCATCTTCACCTTCTCCACCAGGAAGGTCCAGCAGCTCATCAGCCCACACAAACATTCCCTTGCTTTACTTTTCCTTCCTGCAAAGCGTTTTAGTGGGTGTGAAAACAAGACACAAACCACCCTTCACTGCCTTCCTCCTATTCTGCTCTTTGCCATCAAGCAAGGGACTTGGCCTGGGAGGCACCAGGAGAGGGCCTGAAGCACATGGATGGACAGGAGAAGTTCCCAGTCCCCTTCCTTGCTCTGGTAAACAACTGAAATACCAGAAATTTTGGAGTTTCTGGCTAAGAGAGAAGGCTCTGGGTGAAAACAAGTCCAAGAGACATCACTTAAATCTTCTGGGCAAACACCAGGCACAACTTAAGATGAGAAAAAAACCCTTTTGTCTGCATCCCCACCCAAGTCAACTGGAATCAGCAAATCAGGGAATCATTTGGGTTGAAAAAGAACTTTAAAGCCAAGAGAGCCAAGAGCCTGAGGCCACCCCCACCCCCTGTCCCTCAGCACCACATCTCCAGGGCTCTGAAACCCCCCCAGGGATGCTGGGGACTCCAGCCCTGCCCTGGGCAGCCTGGGCCAGGCCCTGACAACCCTTGCCAGGGAGAAATTCTTCCCCAGCTCCAACCTAAACCTCCCCTGGCACAACTTGAGCTGTGCCAAAAGTTCCTCTTGCTGGTTGCTGGATGGACTTGATGATCTTTCTCAGCCTTAATGAGTCAGTGATTCATTAGCAATAATCACCCCACAGGAGTGGCCCTGTTACTCACTCAGGGCTCAATGTTCTGCACGATGATTTTTCCAAATTTCTGGAGATTGGTGGCACCTGAGCTTCCCTGGGGGGGCTGAGCCATGGACTTCTCCTCTGGTTCCACATTGCTTGGTAGATTTTTAACACCTGATGAACAAAACCCTTCAGCTTTGTGCTCCTGTAAGCTTCAGGGATTTTGTTTAAAGATCTGTGTTGCTGCAGAGCTGTTAATCCCTCTTACTCCAGTCTCCTTTTCCATTATTTCCCAACGTGTTTGGGTTCTCCTTGGATGAGGTTGACCCTCCCAGCATGGTTCTCCTCTCTTTCCACTTTAGTGGTTTATTTGTTTCTTCCAAGAAACAGCATTTTTTGCCCAAGCAGTTCACAGGGAGAGCTTAGAGGTACTGTCCCTGGTAGCACTCCTTGTTTTCTCTGTTTTCAGAATATTGCTAAATTCTTGTTAAGTGTGAGGAGAGGCTGAGAGAGTTGGGGTGGTTCAGGCTGGAGAGAAGAGAAAGTTAAATTTCTGTGCTAACTGTAATAATTTTAAAGATAATCTCTGTGCTAACTGCAGTGATATCAGAACCATGAACCCTCAGGAAGAAGCTGTGAAACTCCTCTGATGCTGTGGGCTGGGAATTTCCTTTTCAATGAGAAGTGATGCTGCAGTGCTGGCTCTCAGCAGAGGTGCAAACCCTCCCTCCTGAAGTTATCTGCTGCCAGAACTTGGTGCCTTGTGAAGACTCAGGTTAAAAGGTTAAAAATGGTAAAATAAACAAATGGGAGTAGAGCAGTGAAGAATAATGAGTTGGGGCTGCTGGAATCTCATTATCTGAAATACTTTCAGGAGTGTCAGCATCTTAGGAGCAGAAAACAAAGAGGATTTGATAGCTGAGTTGATTCATGAGGATGGCAAAAACCTTCCACACATTTCATTTCTGAGCCTTAACCCTTATTTCATCCCCCAAATTAATGGGGAAGGTGAATGTGAAGCTGATGTCAGAACTTGCTCAGTGCCTTTAGAACCAAGCTCCAGCTTTTTGCCAGGAGAAGACTGAGGAATCAGTTTTTGGCTCTGGTTCCCATTCCTTTATCTAGAGATGAATTTTCCTTTTCTTAAAACTGATTTCTTTACATCAGCCCTGATGCCATCCCAGTGCTGCTTTTCCTGGGGCTGTTTCAGCACAGCCCCTCTGGGGGGAAATGGGTCACTTGGTGTTACTTAACCCACCCCATGCAGTCCTTAAAGGCTTTTAAAAGATATACAAATATCTGTCTGTAATAAATGTGTTTGAAACATTATATATTTTATACAAACACATATATATTTATTAAAGATAATTATTTCAGGACAGAGCACTGGCTTTCCTAACTAAAGCTCTGTGTATTCCCATGTCTTAACCTGCCCCTCTGCTGGAAAACAGTTTAATATTTTTAAAAGCATTTTTTATTTTGTTTTGTTTTAACGTGGCAACGAAGAGAATCTTCCAAAGGATAATCACAGAATGGTTTGGGTTGGAAGGGACCTCAAAGCTCATCCATTCCCAACCCCCTGCATGGGCAGGGACACCTCCCACCAGCCCAGGTTGCTCCAAGCCCCATCCAACCTGACCTGAGACACTGCCAGGGATGGGGCAGCCACAGCTTCCTTGGACAACCTCTGCCAGGCTCTCACCACCCTCAAATTAAAGAATTTCCTCCCCATGTCCAACCTCAATCTCACCTCTCCCAGTTTTAACCCATTTCCCTTGTCCTCTCCCTCCCCCCCATGTCCAAAGCCCTCCCCCAGCTTTCTTGTAGCCCCTTCAGATATTGGAAGGTTGCTCTAAGGTCACCTGGGAGCCTCCTCTTCTCCAGGCTGAACAACCCCAATCCCTCAGCCTGGCTTCCCAGGGAGGTGCTCAGCCCTCTGAGCATTTGAGTGGCTCTGCTCTGGACACCTTCCAGGAGCTCTGTGTCCTTCTGAGCTTGGGGACTCCAGCACTGGACACACCATTATCTCAGCATTATCAAACCTGGTTTCTTCACAGCATTAAAACCCCATTTTTCTTTCTGTCTGCATTGCTGTGAGGTGGGTAGATCTCTGTTGCCTGACAACACAATGTTCCACAATTTCCCTGTGCATGAATCAGCCAAAAAAAACCCACAAAAAACAACAACAAAAAAACCCCCACATGTCAGGAATAGTCTCAGTGTCTCAAAAAGATTTAGAGCCTGGTTAGGCTGCTCTGTTCCCAATAGGGTGGGAAAAAAAGTCTGGAAATAGGATGTGAGTCCTGTTAAAAGGCAAAGCAAGGTTTGGTTCCCAAATGAGAAGTTGTTAATTGCACATGAGTGTGAATGGGCAGATTTTTTAGTGGAAAGAAAAGGAATGAAGATGAAGGTTGTTACCAGAGCAGACTGAACAAGGTGACTCCACAAAGGGTTCATAATTTCTGGTGGTACAGTTAATACCCAGACATTTCAAATGAGAATTTAACTCTCTGTTGGATTTAAGAACCAGTGGGTGAAGCTGTCCAAAAGATCAGGAAAAGCTTCAAGTGAGGATGTTCCCTTCTGCAGGATCCCAACTCTGGGTGGTAGAACTTCCCAGCTCTGCCCAACCAAGGATCCCCATCAACCACCACCACCACAAGGGATGGGACAAGAGGAACTTTTGGCCTCAAGTTGTGCCAGGGGAGGTTTAGGTTGGAGCTGGAGCAGAATTTCTCCCTGGCAAGGGTTGTCAGGGCCTGGCCCAGGCTGCCCAGGGCAGGGCTGGAGTCCCCAGCATCCCTGGGGGGGTTTCAGAGCCTGGAGATGTGGTGCTGAGGGACATGGGGTGGGGGCTGCATTTTCAGGAGAGCTTTCAGCACTTGAGAGCTCATCTGCTAAAAAGCAGAGCCTGGACCCACCTCCCAGGGAACAGCTGAACTCTTTGCCTCTTCTGGATTTGCAAAGAGACAGAAAGCAGCTTAAACAACCCCCAAAAAACCCTCTCCAAATGTGTCCTGATCTCTGGAGCAAAGGAAAGGAACAGTACAGCAGCAGCTGCTCAAGGAGAGCAGCCCAGTTGTTCTTTAGGAGCTGTGAAAAAAGGCACCAAAGGCATCTCCAGATTTCATCCAACTTGAAAACATGAAGCCCTACGCTGACTTTTTTCCCCCATTTAACAAAAATCTCATCAGCAATCCTCAGCAGTTTCCTCACAAAGCTTTTTACCCCCATGGCTCCTGAGTTTTCCAACAGAATCTGTCCTGGAGAGGAACCCAGGATGCTGCTCAGTTTTGGGTTTCAACCAAGTGAGCTCTCTAATTACAGCTCCTGATGGAGCTCTTCATCCCAATCCACTCCTGAGCTCTTCTTTGCTTGACTGGGGCTACAAGAAGACCTTTCCAAATCCCTGTTCCAACCCAAGATGGAAAACTTGCAACCAAACCTTGCAAAAGTTCCTCTTGTTATCAGCACCAGGGTTTGGGCATGTCCTGGGACATCCTTCAAGTCTTGATTCCCAACAAAAGCAGAGACAATCTCTTCCTCTTGGAAAGCTCCAAGTGTGAATTCCAACACAAAAAAATGCTCAAATCTCAGGAAAAGAATCCAAATAATGTCTTGAGGCCTCCTGAAGTGTTGCAAATGAACAAAGAGGAATGGTTCTGTTGGCCCAGAGAGCTGCAGGCACTGAGCTTGTCCTGCTTGGAGCCAGGATATACCCAATATTCCTTCTTCTAATCAGAATTTTCACTGAAGTCTCTTTTGAGTACCTTCACCTGCTGAAATTAAAGGTGTTTTCCAGTCCCTGTCTGCTCCCAGGACTGATAACACTCCCTGTTTACAGCTGCTGCTGGGAATGCTCTGCAGAACCAAGGCCACTGCTGGGCTCTGCAAAACCAGAAAGAAATAAAAAAGAGTAAAAAAAAGAAAAGGGAGTAAAAGGGTCACCTTTTAACAGGTGACCTTGCTCCAGGGAGGAGTACCTCAGACAAATGACTAAAATTGACCAAAATATCCCATCCATGTGAGACATCACACTCAGGAGAAATCTGAGGGATCAGGAGGATGAAGCTCTTTGTCCATGGCTGGGACCTTGTCCTCTTCTAATTCCCCCCTCAGAGAATGGAATAAAAAAATCATGGAATGGTCTGGGTTGGAAGGAACCTTAAAGCTAATTTAATTCCATCCCTCCTGCCATGGTCAGGGACCCCTCCCCCAGCCCAGGGGGCTCCAAACCCATCCAAGGTGTCCAGGAAAGCTTCCAGGGATGAGGGAACCCTAATTGATGACTTAATGAGCATGGAATCATGGAAGGGGTTGGGTTGGAGGGGACCTTAAAGCTCCTCCAGTCCCAAGGGGACAATCCAGGGACCCCTCCCCCAGCCCAGGGGGCTCCAAGCCCCATCCAACCTTCAACACCTCCAGGGATGGGGCAGCCACAGCTTCTGGGGGCAACCTGGGCACCCAGGGGCTCAGCACCCTCACCCCAAAGAATTTCTCCCTCCCCAAGAAATAGAATCATGGAATGGTTTGGCTTGGAAGAGAACTGAAAGCTCAGCTCATTCCAACCCCCCTGAAGAGAATCCCTTCCCTGTTGCTGTGTTTGTGTCTTCCTGTGGTTATCCAGGCAGGAGCTGTGCCTTATGGGGTGGCTCTATTCACTGCATTTGGATTTACCTTCTGATATTGCCCAACCAGAACCACATTCAGGTAGAGGTGGCAATTTCCCAGGTGGTTTGACCCAACAGAGCCACATCCACCTCTTCCAGTCTTTGGTGTTCATCATCTGAGACCTTTGCTGCCATCTCAGCCGGGGTCAGACGCCTCGGGTGGGGTAGGACTGATGCTTGGACTCAATGATCTTGAAGATCCTTTCCAACCACGATGATTCTATGACTTTATCTCCTTGGCACAACCCTTCCAGGTCTTCATCCAGCTCAGGTGCTGGACAGCTGAGTCCCAGTCCTGGGATGCTTCTGCTCCTCCCAACCAGAGGTGGAAAAACATTTAGAGCTATGTCAAAGTCAACTTGACGTCGAAGTCAACTTGATGTTGAAGTCAACTTTCACCTGGGACTTCCAGGCCAGGAGATTATTTGTGTGCTGCTGTTGCCTTCTGGTGTGGATCCCAAAGAGTTCAGCACTTTTCCAACTCAAAGCCCTTGAACCATTCTGCCAATCCCTTCCTCTCATTCGCCGGGCTCACAAATCTCGGACGCTTTTCTCTTCTCTCCTGAAAATTACAGAGAGGAACTTGCTGAGCTTCCACAGAGCTCAGCATCAACCTTTGTGTGCAGAGGCAGCCTCGATTGCCTCCCTTCCCACATTCTCCATTAGCTTGGACTTTTCTCCAAGCTTTTCTTTTTGTTCTTTAAATGGTTTGGATCCCACCCACGCTCCATTCGTCAGCCTCCTCCTCCCATTATCTCAGTGGGTTCCACCAGAACACGTGGACACTCTTTGTTAGGCCCACTGCTGCTGAGAAATTGGGGTCTTTTAAAACTGCTCCTTGCAATTTTGCTTCTGCCATGCTCATTAAGTCCCAGTTCCAATCAAACTCAGTAGAGTGCTGCTAAAAATGGGGAGGGATTTGAAGTTGGGCTGAGTTGCGTCAGGTTCCCTGCCACCTCCCAGGGGCTTTGGATTTTCACTTTTCCTGGAAATTTTTACATCTTTTGGGGCACTTTCCCGAAATGGGGAGAACCTGAGTCCTGCAGGAGCTCACCTGCCTGTTAAAAACAGAGACAGATTCTCAGAATAGATTTATTGATAGTGACCCATGGAGCCGTTGCTCATGGAGCTTAAAGAGATCTATATTTATTTTTTTTTTCCTAAGCAATCTGAAAACTGTGGCAGTTTTATGGAAGAAGGCAGAACCTCCTGTGATGGAAGAATCCAGTATAATGATAAAAGGAAATCTCCAGGACTGCTAAAAGCAATATAATAAAAACACACCCTCTGCCTCCAAACCTTTAAGATCATCAAGCTCCCAACTCCTGCCATGGCCAGGGACCCCTCCCCCAGCCCAGGGGGCTCCAAACCCATCCAAGGTGTCCATGAAAGCTTCCAGGGATGAGGGAACCCTAATTAATACTCCTTGGCTTAATGAGCATGGAATCATGGAAGGGGTTGGGTTGGAGGGGACCTTAAAGCTCCTCCAGTCCCAAGGGGACAATCCAGGGACCCCTCCCCCAGCTCAGGGATGGATGGATGGATGGATGGGATGGATGGATGGATGGATGGATGGAGGATGGATGGAGGATGGGATGGATGGATGGATGGATGGAGGGATGGAGGGATGGAGGATGGATGGAGGATGGGATGGATGGATGGATGGATGGATGGATGGATGATGGGATGGATGGATGGATGGATGGATGGATGGATGATGGATGGATGGATGGATGGATGGATGGATGATGGGATGGATGGATGGATGGATGGATGGTTGTCCAACTGGTGCTGCCATCTCTGAGGTCACATTGGGGCAAACCTCGTGTGTTCTCAGGACCTGTTGTTCCTCTGGGTGTTTTCTAAACCCCTCACCAAATGCCTCTGGGATTTAATGTTTATTTTAAAAGAGTAAAAACAGAAAAAAAAAAAACAAAACTGGAGGGAGATGATTAGCTTTGGCAACATGGATTATTCTTTATAAAAAAAAAAAAACCCAAAAAAATCCCCATTTTCCAGCCTGAAAGACACCTGAGCTTTCCATTTTCTCACCTGAAGCCTCCAGAGGCATCTTGTGCCTTGCTCAAGTGATTCTCTGGCATTTCCCTGGAAGGAAATTGTTTCCCAGGAGCAAGGCTGTGGTTGAGGACAGGCAGCACTTGCTCAGTTGTCTTTTCTCTTGGCTCCAGAAGAAGCAAACCCCAAAATCCAACCCCAGGACCCCAAGTTGTGTGCTGGGACAGCACAACCTCTCTGGGCAGCCTGGGCCAGGGCTCCCTCAGCCTCAGCCTCCACAAGTTTCTCCTCATGCTGAGCTGGAACTTCCTCTCTTCTCCCTTCAACCCATTCTTCCTTGGCCTCTCCCTGGGCACCCCCAAAAAGAGATTGTCCCCTTCCTCTTGCCCCCCACCCCTCAGATCTTGAGGGACATTCAGCACATCCCCTCTCAGCCTTCTCTTCTCCAGGCTCAACAGCCCCAGGGCTCTCACTCTTGCTTCCCAGCAGAGATGCTCAAGTCCCTTCCTCACCCTCCCAGCTCTCCCTTGGACTCTCTCCAGTAGATCCCAGTCTCTCCTCAACTGGGGAGCCCCAAACTGGAGCCAGGATTCCAGCTGTGCTCTCCCCAGGGCAGAGCAGAGGAGGAGGAGGAGGAGGAGGAGGAGGAGGAGGAGGAGGAGGAGGAGGAGGAGGAGGAGGAGGAGGAGGAGGAGGAGAACCTCCCTGGATCTGCTGGACACACTTTTCCTGATGCCCCCAGGACACCATTGGCCCTCTTGGCCCCAAGGGCACATTGCTGACCCCTGGAGAATTCCCTGTCCCCCAGGACTCCAGGGAGTGACAAAGGGATCTGCCAAGGTAAAGCTTAAATTTGGTGTGAAATTGAATTGTCCCAGGGGCAGGCTGGGTTTGTTAAGTAGAAGGAGAAACCATTTGGGAGGAGTTTGGTAGGGAAGAGTAAAAATTCCAGCACTCTTGATCTTTTACATGTATATATATATTTATATATATTAAAAAAATCAATGTATCCTTCTCCAGAAGGTGATGAAGGAAGGTTTGGTCTTCAGATTTTGGTTCTTCCTTCATCTTCCTCAATCCGTACACCGCGAGATTCCGTATTTCGGATTCTGTCACCTCTGTGAATCCCATTCCCACGTGTGGGAGAAAATTCTAAGCCCACACACCAAACCAGCAAGCATTTTGCCTTTTCAACTGTCAGAGCATTTTGGTTTGGGAGAGAGAAATTGTTAGTAATCCCTCATTAGTCTAATTTTAAGTCTCTCACATGTATTTAAATGTTCTTCTCCATCTTTTCATCCCCGTGGAGTGTCTGATTGATTGACCTGGCCTTCTGATATCTGTTTTGCTTTTAAATGATTTATTTATTGGATTTAATTGAATTGGATGGATTCATGAAGCCCCTTGGAGCTTTCTCATTGTCCTGGAGTGGGTCAGAACTCCCATTTTTCCCCCCTCAGGCTGACAGCTCCGTGAGAACCTTACCAGGGCTCTTCACTCCTCATGGTGGGAAACGAAACACAACAGAAAATTGCCTTAAATTGGATCAAAACCTGCTGCCCCCAGAGAATCTTGGAGTGGTTTGGGTTGGAGGGGACCTTCAGGATCATCCAATCCCACCCCATGCCATGGGGAAACCTCCCCCAGCCCAGGGGGCTCCAAGCCTCATCCAAGGTGTCCATGAAAGCTTCCAGGGATGAGGGAACCCTAATTAATGCTCCTTGACTTAATGAGCATGGAATCATGGAAGGGGTTGGGTTGGAGGGGACCTTAAAGCTCCTCCAGTCCCAAGGGGACAATCCAGGGACCCCTCCCTGGCCTGAGACACTGCCAGGGATGGGGCAGAGACTCTTTTCCTGGGAAACCTCTTTCTAAAGCTCAGCCCCCTCAGCCCAACCAAAGAATTTCTCCCTGCCCAAGCTCTCCTCTCCATCTCCCCTCTCCCAGCTGGAAACCCTTCCCCCTCCAGGCTCCCAGCCCTCCAGGCCCTTGTCCCAAGTCCCTCCCCAGCTTTCCTGGAGCCCTTGGTTTATTTTCCCCGAGCCATGCAGCTCTCTTATAAAGAAAAGGATAAATCTGAATCTTAAACTCCCTGATCGAGCTGATTCTTCAATTCACTTCCTACCAAATTCACATTTTTGATGCAGTCCATTAAGCAGCATTTTAGGCAGATTTGGAGATGGGGACATGGTCCCCAAATCCCCCTGGGTTCGTGACCACTGGGGACAAAGAAGGAATCCAGATAAAAGCTTTTTTTTTGACCTTGAGATGGTGATCCCATGTCAGCCCTTGGCAACAGAAGGTTGTTAGGAGAAATTAATGTTTAACAGCAGGGTAGGTGGTGGGTTTTTTTTTGTTTTCCTGGGCTTTCTGTGGAGCCAGGCAGCACCACAAACCCTTCCCTCACTGTTCTTGTTCTTTTGGGACTGTTTGGAGCCAGCACACGTCCTCCTCTGCCTTCTGCTGGGTGCTTCAGTGATTAAAATTAATTAAATGAAGGGTTGGTAATAGCACTTTGTCAAACTGGAATTCACTGAGGCTGGTTAAGCTGGAGAGAGAAAGCACAAAAGCAGTGATACCAAACCAGTGGTAAATTCTTTTAAAGTAGGTGTGTATAGCAAGAGATGGAGCTGGAGGGGAGATTTTTTTTTTCCATGCTTTGCTCTTTTGGTGTCGGGTTCAAGTGGTGATGCTCCACTGCTTCCCACCTCCATCTTCATTCAGTGCTGAGGTTCTCCAGGGGTTCTCAGCACCCTCCTGCTGAAGAACCTGTTTTTTGGTTTATTCCCCTTTCCCCTCTTCCCTCAATAACTTTATATTCATAAAGTGAGTTTCCAACTCATGGTGTTCTTCACAGCTTCCTCTTAGGTAACCTCCAGGCAGGGCTGAAGGATCCTTGGCAGGAGGATAATGCCACTGGAATTGCTCTCCAGAAGGTAAAATACAATTCCTGACTCAGGTGGTTACCTCCAGCCATGGGGTGGTGATCCTTAAGGGCAAAAAACCCCATTCCCTGTGCAAAAGACAACAGCCTGGTTGGATTAGAAGTTTAATTCCAGTGCAGGAAGGTTACCAACACTTGATTTGTGTTGTCAGTTCTGGAATTTAAGGAAGCAGCAAGTGACAATAAATGAGGAGCAGTCAGGGCCCAGGGATTTCTGAACGCCACCAGGAATGGGGTGGTGGGTCCAGCCCTTCCATAAAATTGTTCAGAAAGCTTAAAAGAAACATTAAATGGGTTTAAAGATGAGGGCTGGGCTTCAGAACAGCTCTGTTGTTCCCATGTTTTCATTCTGCACCCCTCAAATTGGGTGCAAACCCAAATCTTGCTGTGTTTCCATGCCAGGGGCAGCACTTGGAGACCCCCACAGTGGAGGGGTTTGGTTGATCAGGGAAAGCAAACTGGTAAAAAACTGGTAAAAGAAAATTTTGGGTGGAGTGGCATCTCTTTGGTTATAATTTGGTAATGAGGTTTCTGCAGTCAAGAAGGCTCAAAGAGTCTTGAGGCACTAAAAAATCCTTGCTGCCTGATTTTGCTGAGGTTGTTGAGAAGACTCAGTAGGAACTTGGTGATGAAGTGGGATTCCAGGGAGAGAATTCAGACCAAGGCAGGAGAATAATCTGGTGGTACATAAGGCCAAATTTTAAATGGGGTTAAATGAGTTTTTAATGGGAGAGCAGTCGAGGGTTTGCCTGAAAAAGATGTGGATTAGCCAAAAAGAGGTTTGTGGACCTGGCTTAGGAGGTCTGGCCTGCTGGCCCTTTGGTTTTAGCACCTCTTAAATATGTCAAATGATGGTGGTTGAGATCATCCACTTTAGGTCCATGTGCTTTGGCCACAGGAAAGTGAAAAAAAGCTCTGATGTCCATGGGTGATCCTGCTGGGGCAGGGGGGTTGGATAGGGGATTTCCAGAGGTCCCTTCCCACCCCTGGAATTCCATGTTTCTGTGACCTAAGAGTTAGGAGTAACTCAAGCTGGGGGGGACCCAGAGGTTCAGTGGAGTCAAACTCAAGAGCATCTTTCCTGGAATCTCTGGGAAAGCCCTGACCTACTGAGACCAAGTGAGAACACAGGGATAAATCTTCATAATTTGGTGATATTTCAGAGAAGTGTTTGGTTTTATTCACCACAAACCCAAACTGAACTCTTCCTCACCCACTGAGTTGTGTCTTGATAGCAAGTTATTAGCAATGTGGCAGAATTGTAGGAGCAAACATGTTCCTTCTCCTTACTCCAGACATTGCTGCTCCTCCTCTTAGAATCATGGAATGATTTAGGGTGGAAGGGACCTCTCAAGGTCACCCTGCAGTCAGCAGGGACACCCCCAACCACATCAGGATGCTCAGAGCCTCCTCAAGCCTCACCTGGAATATCTCCAGGCTCCAACCACCTCCCTGGACAACCTGGGCCATGGTTCCACTCCCCTCATAGTAAAGAACTTGTTCCTAACATCCTTTTAAAATCTACTCTTGCATCTCATCAAATCATGGAATGGTTTTATTTGGAAGGGACCTCACCCAGTCCCAACCCCCTGCATGGGCAGGGACACCTCCCACCAGCCCAGGTTGCTCCAAGCCCCATCCAACCTGACCTGAGACACTGCCAGGGATGGGGCAGCCACAACTTCCTTGGACAACCTCTGCCAGGCTCTCACCACCCTCAAATTAAAGAATTTCCTCCCCATGTCCAACCTCAATCTTCTGTGGTTCAGTCACTTTCTGCCCTGGAAAAGCTGCGTTCATGGGAAGGAATCTTTAATCTCTGTTTTCAAGCTTTTTCTTTTCCCTTTGAGATCCCATAGCTTTCTTCCCATGGGAAAATGAAAAGCAGGGGTGGGGGGGTGGCCCATCATGAGGAGGTCGAGGGGCTCTGCTTCTGCTGATTACACCAAGGTCCACTGATTAAAGCTCTGCTCATTAAGTTCATTTTCCCTGTTGGGCTGACGGCCGAGGGGCAGGCACGAGGCCAGGAGTGGAGTTTCCAGCAGGGCTTGGGTTGTCTTGGCAGATCCCCCAGGAACCCTCCTGGAAAAGGAATTCTGATAAGGGCACGTAGGAAGAGGATGAGGAATGATGGCTTTCAAGTGGAAGAGGCCATAAATAGGACAGGCTGAGAGTTGGGGGTGTTGAGGCTGGAGAAGAGAAGGCTGCAATGGGGAGACCTTAGAGCACCTTCCAGTGCCTGAAGGGGCTCCAGGAAAGCTGGGCAGGGACTTGGGACAAGGGCCTGGAGGGCTGGGAGCCTGGAGGGGGAAGGGTTTCCAGCTGGGAGAGGGGAGATGGAGAGGAGATCTTGGGCAGGGAGAAATTCTTTGGTTGGGCTGAGGGGGCTGAGCTTTAGAAAGAGGTTGCCCAGGAAAAGAGTCTCTGCCCCATCCCTGGCAGTGTTCAAAGCCAGGTTGGATGGGGCTTGGAGCAATCTGGGAGGGAGGTGTCCCTGCCCATGGCAGGGGGGTTGGAATGAGCTGAGCTTTCAGTTCTCTTCCAAGCCAAACCATTCCATGATTCTATTTCTTGGGGAGGGAGAAATTCTTTGGGGTGAGGGTGCTGAGCCCCTGGGTGCCCAGGTTGCCCCCAGAAGCTGTGGCTGCCCCATCCCTGGAGGTGTTGAAGGTTGGATGGGGCTTGGAGCCCCCTGGGCTGGGGGAGGTGTCCCTGGATTGTCCCCTTGGGACTGGAGGAGCTTTAAGATCCCCTCCAACCCAACCCCTTCCATGATTCCATGCTCATTAAGTCATCAATTAGGGTTCCCTCATCCCTGGAAGCTTTCCTGGACACCTTGGATGAGGCTTGGAGCCCCCTGGCCTGGGGGAGGGGTCCCTGGCTATGGCAAGGGTTGGGATTCAGTGATTTCAGGTCCCTCCCAACCCAAACCATTTGGTGACTCCATGAAAATATCACGAGTTCTTGGCTTTCTCATGCCCCACGCTCAGTGATGGATTTTGGGTCATTGTGAGCTTGACCATCCCAGGCTGGCAACTTTCCAATTGGAAACCATCTTCTGGTTGGCTTTTTCCACCCAGAAAACAGGCCGAGGCAAAACCTTTCCATCTGATTTCCCTTTGCCTCGGGGGCCAAACGCCGAAGCCGCTGACGCGCTCGTGAAGTCATCCCCAGCCATGGGCAGAACTGGAAGAGATCCCCATCCCTGGGCACTTAAAAAGCAAAAAAAAAAAAAAAAAAACAAACCCAAAACATGTATGGGCACTGCGGGTGGATTAATTAAATAACCATTAGTGTCAGGGGGCTGAGTGCACAGGAGGTGATGAGCAAAGAGGTGAAGTTGGCTCCCGAGAGGCTCCGTGTTTTGACACGTTGGGCAGGAGAGTTCAGCTCTGCTGAGATGGTGTCTGAAAGCCAAGAGAGAAGGTGAATTGACAGCTGATTGCTGAAAGAGCCTGGCTGGGGGGGGAAATCGTGAGCACTGCACTTGAAAAAGGAAAAAGGAATTCCTGATTTGCTCAGGAGGAAGGAGGGGCCTGGGAGGTTACAAGGTGCTGGTGTTCAAGGGTTATTTTTTAAAATATATATATATATATATAATAAAATAGTTGCTGTATAAGAGATATAGTAGATATATATGTTGTATCTAATATATTTCAATAATATATAATAATACATCAAATTATATATTACATATATACATACACATATATGTGATGTGTATATATATATATATATATATCTCCTGCTGGAAAGCAGCTCCATGGAGAAAGCCCTTGGAGTCCTGGGGGACAGGGAATTCTCCAGGGGTCAGCAATGTGCCCTTGGGGCCAAGAGGGCCAATGGTGTCCTGGGGGCATCAGGAAAAGTGTGTCCAGCAGATCCAGGGAGGTTCTCCTCCTCCTCCTCCTCCTCCTGGGAGGGTGAGGAAGGGACTTGAGCATCTCTGCTGGGAAGCAAGAGTGAGAGCCCTGGGGCTGTTGAGCCTGGAGAAGAGAAGGCTGAGAGGGGATGTGCTGAATGTCCCTCAAGATCTGAGGGGTGGGGGGCAAGAGGAAGGGGACAATCTCTTTTTGGGGGTGCCCAGTGATGAGATTCTGTCCTCTCTGATTCTATGGAATACATATAATGGCTGCTGCTGAAGACATAATATTCTGGTTATATCAAGCCTAGGGAATCCTCTCTCCCATGGAATCATCTCCACCTCAGTGGCAGTCAGGAGTGGAGCAGTTGTGCTGCAGATTTCATCCCTGGTTTGCATGGGAGGAGAGCTCAAGTGCAAATGTTTGTGCAGAACTGTGTCAGAGGGTGGTGACAAACAGAATGGGTCAGCAGGATGGAGAGCTGAGACAGGAGGAATTTCTGGGCTTTATTTCCTAGAACTGGTCAGACTGGGGTGGTGTGTACAACATACTGGTATAGACTGGTGAGTGAAAGGGTTGAATAGGGTTTTTGTTAATATCAAAATCATATTCTTCTCCTTCTCCTCCTCATCATCATCCTCCTTCTCCTTCCTCCTCCTTCTCCTTCTCCTCCTCCTCCTCCTCTTCCTCCTCCTCATCCTCCTTCTCCTCCTTCTCCTTCCTCCTCCTCCTCCCTCCTCCTCCTCCTGCTTCTACTTCTCCTCCTGCTCCTCCTTTTTCTCCTTCTCCTCCTCCTTCCTCCTCCTCCTCCTCCTCCTCCTCCTCCTCCTCCTCCTCCTCCTCCTCCTCCTCCTCCTCCTCCTCCTCCTCCTCCTCCTCCTCCTCCTCCTCCTCCTCCTCCTCCTCCTCCTCCTCCTCTTCCTCCTCCTCCTCCTCCTCCTCCTCCTCCTCCTCCTCCTCCTCCTCCTCCTCCTCCTCCTCCTCCTCCTCCTCCTCCTCCTCCTCCTCCTCCTCCTCCTCCTCCTCCTTCTCCTTCTCCTCTTCCTCCTTCTCCTCTTCCTCCTCCTCCTCCTCCTGCTTCTCCTCCT
Organism: Phaethornis superciliosus; assembly: GCA_023637945.1. Classification (NCBI taxonomy): domain Eukaryota; kingdom Metazoa; phylum Chordata; class Aves; order Apodiformes; family Trochilidae; genus Phaethornis; species Phaethornis superciliosus. Next base: position 881,941 of record JAJQWJ010000001.1, read on the forward strand.
CCTCTTCCTCCTTGTCCCTCCTAGCTCCGTCTCCTTCTGCTGCTGGGGACCCCAGAGCTGGACACAGCTTTACCCCAGGGGGGTCTCCCCAGAGGGGAGCAGAGGGGGACAATCCCCTCCCTGGCCCTGCTGCTCACACTGCTGGGGATGCAGCCCAGGACATGGGGGGTTTCTTGGTTTTCCTTTGTGCTCCCCATGAATCGTTTCAGCACTGGGAGGCTGGGGTTTATTCAAAGCTTTTGGAGTTGTCTCTTCTCAGAGACCTGAGCTGTGTTGAACCATCACCCATCCTCTCCCTGGTCTCTCTCCCAGACACCCACCCCCTCTCCTCACCCAACACCTTGTGCATGGATTTATCCTAAAAACCCAGCAGGGATGGGATGAACCTCCTGCCTGGGGCTTCCAAACTCCCAAGAACATCCAGAGTAAAATTGTTTGGTGTCTCTATTTCCAAATGATGCCACAGAATCACAGAATGCCAGGTGGGAAGGGACCTCCAGGATCATCTGCTCCAACCCTTCTCATGTTATTGTTGATCTGAGCTGTCCCAGCACCCATTGAGCTGAGACTTCAAACTTCCCAAAGTGGGGGAATCCACCCTGGGAGACCATTCCAATGTCTGACTGTCCTCAGAGTGAAAAATTTTCTTTTTGTGTCCAATTGGAATCTCCCCAGGAGCAACTTGTGCCCATTGCCCCTTGTCCATGGGATTCCTTGTACCCAGGGAGTCTCCATCTCCTTTGTAGCCCCCTTTGAGTACTGGAACATCATAATTAGGTCTGTCCTGAGCCTTCTCTTCTCAAGGCTGAACAGATGCAGTTTTCTCCTCAGCCTCCAACATCATTGCCTTCAGAAATGGATAAGGAGGAGCCCCTCATCAACCTTCTTTCTGCTCCTGTCTGACCACCCCAAACCTTTTCTCTCCCCATCTCTGGGATGCAGATTGTTCTCAAGGACCATGCTGATCCCAGCTCCCTTCCCCTCTCACTGTTCAGAGCAAATCCCAAACCAAAATCTTTTTTGTTTGTTTTTTGCTACTTGATGGCTTGGTGCTGCTGGCGTTCCTCCAGACGCAGAGCTCCGTGCAGATCCCAGCTGGTTCTCCCTTTTTTTTTGATGCTGTTCGCATCTCCCTGGTAGGCAGCAGCTGTTCCTTCAGCTCCAGAAGGCTCTGAGTTCCACACCACTGACAGGTATCACCCTGCAGCTGCTGGGAGAGGAGAATATTGAATATTACTTGGTCCTGCAGGTCAGGGTTTAGATACTTAGACCCCTGGGGGAAAAAAAAAAAAAAAGAAAAAAGTAAAATTAAAAGTACATGTGTAATTTTGGGGGATAGATAGATTTCTTCTCAACTTCTCAATGCCAAAACCCATCCTTAGCATGGAGCTGTTGGAGCCAGTGCAGAGGAGGCCCTGGAGCTGCTGGGAGGGCTGGAGCAGCTCTGCTCTGGAGCCAGGCTGAGAGAGTTGGGGGTGTTGAGGCTGGAGAAGAGAAGGCTGCAATGGGGAGACCTTAGAGCACCTTCCAGTGCCTGAAGGGGCTCCAGGAAAGCTGGGCAGGGACTTGGGACAAGGGCCTGGAGGGCTGGGAGCCTGGAGGGGGAAGGGTTTCCAGCTGGGAGAGGGGAGATGGAGAGGAGATCTTGGGCAGGGAGAAATTCTTTGGTTGGGCTGAGGGGGCTGAGCTTTAGAAAGAGGTTGCCCAGGAAAAGAGTCTCTGCCCCATCCCTGGCAGTGTTCAAAGCCAGGTTGGATGGGGCTTGGAGCAATCTGGGAGGGAGGTGTCCCTGCCCATGGCAGGGGGGTTGGAATGAGCTGAGCTTTCAGTTCTCTTCCAAGCCAAACCATTCCATGATTCTATTTCTTGGGCAGGGAGAAATTCTTTGGTTGGGGTGAGGGTGCTGAGCCCCTGGGTGCCCAGTTTGCCCCCAGAAGCTGTGGCTGCCCCATCCCTGGAGGTGTTGAAGGTTGGATGGGGCTTGGAGCCCCCTGGGCTGGGGGAGGGGTCCCTGGATTGTCCCCTTGGGACTGGAGGAGCTTTAAGGTCCCCTCCCACCCAAACCCTTCCATGATTCCATGCTCGTTAAGTCAAGGAGCATTAATTAGGGTTCCCTCATCCCTGGAAGCTTTCCTGGACACCTTGGATGGGGCTTGGAGCCCCCTGGGCTGGGGGAGGGGTCCCTGGCCATGGCAGGTCAGAACTGGGTGACCCTTAAGGTCTTTTCCAACCCAAACCAGTCTGGGGTCCCACGAGTCACTGGTGATGTCAGAACTCTGTGATCTCCTCTCCATGTCCCTCTGTAGATGTCTCCTCCCTCATCCATCAGCAGCACCCTCAGCCTCCCAAAACCCCACACCCAATGTCCCATTGGCTCAGAGCCTCATGGGTCATTATTGCCCTAAAAAGTCATTTTTTGAGCAGCCTGAGATGAAGTTTTATGTTAAAGCATCCAGGACAAGTGAGAGTCCTCCTGATCCTTCCTCAGCCTGGATGGATGGATGGAGGGATGGATGGATGGATGATGGGATGGATGGATGGATGGATGGATGGATGGAGGGATGGATGGAGGCATGGAGGGATGGAGGGGTGGATGGAGGGATGGATACCTTGATGTAGTTGAAGATGTCCCTGCCCATGGCTTTAGATCTCTATGATCTTGAAGGTCCCTCCCAACCCACACCAATCTGTGGTTCTATGATTTCCCAATTCCCTGCATTTTTAAATTGTGAGCAGAAGAAGTGTCCTGTAGACCCACCAGGTCTGGGTCCTTTCCTGGGACTGGACAGAACTGTCACTTCTTTGGTTGTGGCCTCTTGACAACCCTCTTTGGCCTCCTGGAAGGTCAGTTCCTTGAGTCACTGCCAACTTGGAAACGTGGCCAAAGTTTTGTCTTCTCTGTGGAAAATGTCCTCTTGGTTTTTTGTGCCTGAAAGAGGTTTCAGCCAGATGAATGTTCATTTCTTCTCCCAAGTTACAAGAGAAAATGGCCTCAAGTTGTACCAGGGAAGGTTTAGATTTGATGTCAGGTGAAAATACTGCACCAGATGGGTTGTCAGGGCCTCCCCCAGGCTGCCCAGGGCAGTGGTGGCATCACCATCCCTGGAGGGGTTTCAGAGCTTTTGGAGATGTGGTGCTGAGGGACACAAGGTGCTGGTGGCCTTGGGCATTGCTGGGTTAAGGGTTGGACTGGATAAGCTTAAAGGTCCTTTTATTTTACCCCAACCAAAATGATTTGATGATTCTAGAAGATGCTTGTTCCGTGGTCTCTGGAGTCCCGGGTTAAATAATAATGGTGGTAAACTGATAGTCTATAAAAGAATTCTACAGAAATTCTGCCAGGCCTGTCCAGGATATTTCCTTGACATATTTCTCCTTTTCTTCTTCATTTTTCTCCTCTTCTCCTTCTGCAGAGCAGGGGCTGAGCAGGAGCTGAAGCTGTCAGGAGGCTTTAAAACAGGAAAAATTCTTTTCCTGACTTTGAAAACCAGACAGAGGTGGCTCAGTGGGTGCTTCTGGTGGGTGCCTTGTCCCAGGAGGGGATTAGAAGAATTAGAAGAATTTGGGGACCAATTCAGAAAAGCAGTTGGTGGGGTTGAAGTTTTCCTGATTGCAAACACCTTGCTGGACTGGCGAGGGAAGAGGGGACATGTCCTGCCTGTGGGACCTCTCCCTAAAGGCAGGGATGGAAATCTCTGGGTTTGTTTGAGCATCCAGGGGACTCTGTGTCTCCCCTCTCCCACAGACAAATCCCATGAACCTCCTGCCAATCCCCACCCTTCCAGGTTCTCAGGAGTTTCTCCAAACCCCTGGGTGGTCCCCAAAGCCACTCCACTTTCCACTCATTTTCTTTTTTTTCCTTGCTGAAAGTTGAAACTCGGGGATTTTAAATTTTTTTTCTTTTTCCTTGGGTTCTCGCTCCCCCTCGTGTCTGCTCAGGGATTTTGCAGCCAGAATTTTCCATTGATTTCTGCTCACTCTCTTCTTCCATCACCCCAGCTCACCTCCTGGTTGCCTTTCTGCTGCAACATCTCTCAAGCAAGGCATTAAATCTCACCCAACTTCCTAGCAGCCACCTCAAGCCACTTATTTCTGCCTTTTTTTGAGCAATAATTGCTCATTTTAATTTTTTTTTTTTTGTTCTTTGCTCAAGGCTTTAGTCCTGGTGAGCTCTCAGGACCTGATAGCTGTATGGTCACTGAGGTTTGATCCGGGTCTGTTCCCTGCTGTGAAATATTCCAAAAGAAAAGAATATCCTTGGTCTGTTTGGTCTCATGGCCACATCACCTCCCTGATGAAGTTTGGAAAAAAATTCTTCTAATTGTTTGTGCTATTCCTGGAGCTGATACTGAGCATTTCCTGTTGGGATCTTGGTTTTTTTTGGGTTTTTTTTAAAGCAATGAACATTGATTTGAGTGAAGGATGTTGGACATCAGCAGCTACAGGGGTCACACCAACCCCAGGCAATGTTTCAGGGTTGGGGTGATGTCTGGAAAGTATCCGGGGGGAAAAGGACCCAGGAGAGTTGGTTAAAAGGGGTTGAACAGGAGCTCAGGTGGCCAAGGTGGCCACCAGCATCCTGGCTGGGCTGGGCAGTGGGGTGGGCAGCAGGAGCAGGGCAGGGATTGTCCCCCTGTGCTGGGCACTGGGGAGGCTGCACCCCCAATCCTGGGGTCACTTCTGGGGAGATTGAGGGGCTGGAGAGTGTCCAGAGAAGGGAATGGAGCTGGGGAAGGGGCTGGAGAACAAGGAGAAGGGTCTGGAGAAGATGGAGAAGGTTTGGAGAGAAAGGAGAAAGTCTGGAGAGCCAGGTGAAGGTTTGGACAGTGAGAAGAAGGGTCTGGAGAGGAAGGAGAAGATTCTGGAAATGATGGAGAAGAGATTGGAGAGTAAGGAGGAGAGTATGGAGAAGATGGAGAAGGGTCTGGGGATGATGGAGAAGGGGTTGGAAAGGAAGGAGAAGGTTCTAGAGAAGATGGAGAAGGTTTGGAGAGCAAGGAGAAGGTTTGGAGAATGAGGAAAAGGGGTTGGAGAGAAAGGAGCAGGTTCTATAGAAGATGGAGAATGAGCTGGAGAAGACTGAGAAGGGTTGGAGAGGAAGGAGGAGGTTCTGGGGAAGATGGAGAAGGTCTGGAGAACTTGAGGAGCATCTGAGGGTCCTGGGGGTGTTGATCCTGGAGCAGAGGAGGCTGAGGGGAGACCTTCTGGCTCTCTGACACCCCCTGAGAGGAGGTTGGAGCCAGGGGGGGTCGGGCTCTGCTCCCAAGGAAGAAGGGATGGGACAAGAGGAACTTTTGGCACAGCTCAAGTTGTGCCAGGGGAGGTTTAGGTTGGAGCTGGGGAAGAATTTCTCCCTGGCAAGGGTTGTCAGGGCCTGGCCCAGGCTGCCCAGGGCAGGGCTGGAGTCCCCAGCATCCCTGGAGGGGTTTCAGAGCCTGGAGATGTGGTGCTGAGGGACAGGGGGTGGGGGTGGCCTCAGGCTCTTGGCTCTCTTGGCTTTAAAGTTCTTTTTCAACCCAAATGATTCCCTGATTTGCTGATTCCAGTTGACTTGGGTGGGGATGCAGACAAAAGGGTTTTTTTCTCATCTTAAGTTGTGCCTGGTGTTTGCCCAGAAGATTTAAGTGATGTCTCTTGGACTTGTTTTCACCCAGAGCCTTCTCTCTTAGCCAGAAACTCCAAAATTTCTGGTATTTCAGTTGTTCACCAGAGCAAGGAAGGGGACTGGGAACTTCTCCTGTCCATCCATGTGCTTCAGGCCCTCTCCTGGTGCCTCCCAGGCCAAGTCCCTTGCTTGATGGCAAAGAGCAGAATAGGAGGAAGGCAGTGAAGGGTGGTTTGTGTCTTGTTTTCACACCCACTAAAACGCTTTGCAGGAAGGAAAAGTAAAGCAAGGGAATGTTTGTGTGGGCTGATGAGCTGCTGGACCTTCCTGGTGGAGAAGGTGAAGATGATGGTGAAGCTGGTGAAGATGCTTCCATGAGCATCTCCATCAAGATGCTGCCAGCTCTTCTCCCCAAACTGATCAGCTCCCAAAAGAGGCTCAGAAAACAGGATTCTGCATTCCTGAGGCTGAAATCCTTCATTATTTTGCGTGGCTGCAGCAGATGTCAGATTCTTTTCAAGCACTGCAAAGTGGCAAAGCTTTGTTTGGAAGCTGGAGCTGCTGTCCGTGGAAAAGTCTCCTTGGAGGAGCAGGAGATCCCTTCGTGGTCTCTCTGGCTACAGAATCTTCATTTTTCTGCTCTTCTCCTTCTGCAGAGCAGGGGCTGAGCGTGCTCAGCAGAGGGAGCTGCAGCCCCACCAGCCTGCTCCATCCTTGGCAGGAAGAAATGATTTCAATGCAAATCATTCCAAAGGATTTCTCTGCTCCGAGCAAGGCGGTGGGATTGGGAAGTTCATTACCAACCACATCGAGTTTGAAGCTGGAAGCCCTTTGGTGTTTGAGGGTTTCCTGTGCTCTTTCCTTGGAAGCTTCATCAGGTTTTGGTGGTGCCAAATCCCCTCCTCCTGGGGGGGTGACCTCTAAATCCAGCGCTGCCTCTTCCACCTTCCTGTCCTCTCCATTGGAATCTTGGCATTCTGGTGATGCTGGGCTGGAGACATGGGCAGGGATGGATGGATGGATGGATGGATGGATAGATGGATGGATGGATGGATGGATGGAGGGATGGATGTCTCCTCCATGCCACAAAGGAGGTTCCTCACATTTGCTCTTGGCTCCAACCCGGAGCAGAGCCGGGATCGGCACGGAATGCCGGCTGCAAAAATGGGTTGGATCCCAGCATTTCCACCCAGCGTGGGACTCTGAAGAGAACTGAGGAACTGAGCTGCTCATCTCAGCCCTCAGCACTTGGATAACCAGGTTGGTTCCTAAGGAAGAGCTCAGCCAGGAGAAGGTTTGCCCACCAGGAGGGGGCTGGGCTCCCGCATCCTTCCCCGCATCCGAGGCAACGGGAGCCTGGAGAGTCTCAGCCATGGAGAAGTGGGATGGCAATGCCAACACCTCAGCTTTCCACCTCCCCCAGTGGATGGTGAGTTCTTTAGGTTCTTCTTTTAACCAGAACTTCTCCAGGTTGTGGCTTCTTCATTGCTGGAAGGAGCTCCAGGGCTCTCTGCTCCTCATCAGGCGTTTAGTCCGGTGTTAACGAGGTCTCTTTGGCATCCTCAGCCTCCTCCTTTGCCTTCTGCAGCCTCATTGAAAATGGTCAAGTCCTGGAGGGAAGGGTCCCCCCTAGGCCACCCCTTTGTGCAGATTTATTATCTAAAAAACTAATGTTTAGAAGAAAAAAAAAAGTACTAGCGGTGAGTAGTGGGAATAGCGGTGAGGAGAAGCAGGAGAAGCTTTTCAGTGTCTTCCAGGAGACTTTAAATTTCATCAGGACCAGCATTACAATTATTATTAGACTTGGGACAGATGATTCTTAAGGTCCTTGCCAACCTGACATTCTAGGATTCTATGATTATCTTTTCACCTGCTTGGATTTTTAACCTCTGTGTAGATTCTGGTGTTGGAACAAAACCTCTGAAACGGAGGTTGCCCTTCAGGGCAACTTGGGTTTGGTGGGTTAAAGAGCTTAAAGCCTACCAGCAAATATTAAAAAAAAATATAAATTTCCTTCTGCTTTGCTTCTCTGGTGGAAAGAATTCCCCAAGCAGCTGACAATATCATGACATTGCTCCAAAAAAGCAAGCAGGGCTGGAAGGCAGAAGGTTGCATGTCTGGAGCTTTGGCTTCACGTGTTCCCCCAGGGTCTACAAATGCTCATGATGCTTCAGAAGCTTTGAGATTCTGTTAATATTCATGAAGTCTTTCAAGGTTTATGCTCAGATTTTTTTTTTCTCCTCATTTCTATTTTTGAAGTTGTCCCTCTTGGTAGTTCTTCTAAAAATACTTTGATTGCTGGAATAAGGAGTTGGTGTTCTCATACCCCCAGCAAGGTATTCATCTGCTTTGATCTTTATCTACAGAGTCTGTATAGAACTTCACCATTTCACCTTTAAGAACAAAAATTCCCAGCCCCTCAGGATCACTTTCTTAAGCTTTAGGGATTTTCTTTCCATAAAATCCCATTTTCTCTTCTTCATCTCGCTCGGTTTTTATACCCTGCGATTCTTGCAGCTTTCACTCAATTGGTGTCACATTTACATCCACAAATGGAGGAAGGAATTTTTACATTTAAGGGTTAATAGTGATCACCTTCTCATCATATGTCTTCAAATGTGGATTTTTTGAGGGTCCTAATTACAAAAATACAGACTTTTTTGGGTAGTCCCGATTGTAAAATCACAGATTTTGGGGGGGAGCGTCCAAATTGCAAATATACAGATTCCTGCTTAAAAACAAGCAGCAAACCTCTCCCTATGGATCCATCCCTCTCCATAATTTTCTCCTTTATGAATTTTTGCTGGGGGTGGGACCAGATGACAGAAATTTTATTTAAATGTTTAAATAGAAGGATTATTTTGCCACAGCAATTTCCTTTCACGATGCGGGGTGTGATTTTATAGCTGCTTTAAAGCTGCTGTGACATCAAACTCCATCTACAAAGGGCTCAAGCTTAGGTCCTCTGGCAATGTTTTTAATCAGGATTTTAACCTGACTCATTTGCATTTTATGGGGCTTCTCAGGACAGCCCGGGAGCAAACAACCACATTTCAAGTAATAATTAGCATTAAAATGCTCATTATCTCTAAGGTCATTACTTCAAGCAGTATTTTATGTCTCAACCTTCAAGGACCTGCTTTTACCACAGTAAACCAAATATTAGTAACCAAATAACCATATATTTTCTTTAAAAATGTATTACTAATTAATAATAATAATAGCAGCCATCATCATAGTAATCTTTTCTGTGTCACTTTGTGAAAGAGCAGCTTAAAATAAAAGTTCTCCCATTTTTTTGTGACTGATGGTTGGGAGCAGATGGGCAGTGGGTCACTTTGTGATGGAGATTTGGGGTTTTGCAGACCTGAGCAAAGCTGAATTAATTAACTGTGAGTCCAATTAGGGACCACAGTGCCTCCCTTTACTGGGTAAAAACCTCGATTTATCAAAATTTCTGCAGTTTGGATTTAATGGTGACATCAAACACCTTTGTAGCAGGCAGGGATGAACTTCTGCAGGCAGCTGTGGGACATGAATTTCTCATCCCTTTGGGGATGTGCTCAAAAGGAGGGGAAATGGTGAATTTTTGGAGTTTTCTGCAACCCTGCGGGCAGTGAGTGCACGAGGCAGAAATGCTCCTGGGACCTGGTGCCTTCTTGGTGAAGTTTTTGGTGGTTTCAGGTTTGTAGTTGATAAGGGAAACTCTAATTTTATAGCTTCCCTGAATGGTTTGGGTGGGAAAGAACTTTGGAAGGTGATCTTCTCCAGCCCCCTGCCATGAGCTGGGACATAGAACCCCATCCAATCTGGCCTTGAATGTTTCCACCACCTTGGGCAACCTCTTTCTATCTCTTTAAATTTGGAAATCCTACATTTTTTAAAATGATAAAAGCCAAGTTACCCCTTTGTTGCAAGCTGAATGTGGAAAGAACCATTTCCTCTCTTGTTGTGGGGCTGCCAGCAGCAGAGCCAGGCTTGGACCAAGGTTTACAGCTGGAGGAGAAGGTTTCTTTTTTCTTTGTCCTCACTGCTTTAGGTCTTTGTTATTTCCTTTCTTAAAAGATTTCTCCTTCCTCTTCCCAGCAGTTACAGAGGTGCCACCCATGACTGTCAGTGTTGGGTGTAGGTGCTGCTGTTCCTGCCATGGAAGTCTCCTCTAGGTCAGTGAGTTCTGAGATGCTGGAAGAACTTCTTTTAATTTTATATCCAGAAGGTTTTCCACCCGCAGCTTTGCTGCTATGGGCCACAGAGGATTATTACTTAAACAAGAGGTGAACTGAGAGGGAGTCTCAGCTCTTGGGATGCAACCCAGGGCTTGGGAGCCATGGGCCACGATTTGCTCCTCATTAACAATCACCTCGGAGGTCTGAGGATCAAAATCAGTCTCTGTCTTGGTAAAATAAAACCATTTGAGATGTTTGTAGGCAGGATCTGATGTTTGTGCTGGACACAACCTCAGCCCAAGGTTGAACAGCAGTTAAAAATGCCCTGGGCTGAGAGTCTGCACAGTGGATCCATCCCTGGGGGTCTTCAAGAATCAGTGGCTTCAACTTCCAAAACGTTTGGAAGCCTCTTTGGCCCTGCCTGGGTGACTCTTTGGTCCCATCCTTGCTCTCCCAAGTCCTGTAGGTAAAAATCAGCATTAACCTGGCCATCCCCAAGGTGGTTTTTCAGGAGCCCAAGGGTTAAAGGTGTGGGTGTTAATCCTGGAGCTGATCTCCCTGTGTGTGACCTTTTGGCTGGAGAGCTGGAATCTGAACAACTTGGAGCTCCAGCGAAAGTTTTGGCTCAGTGAGCAGCCTCGTCAGGGTCAGGTATTAATTTAGGGCATCTGAAATGGTGGAATTAATGGGTTTGGAGAGTCCTTTTCTTGGAGCCCTATGATCTGGGCTCAGGAGGTGGATTAGGAGAACAGAAGGTGCCTGAGATGTTGAAGCTGAGCATTCCAAGCATGGAGAGAGCTCAAAGGGTGGTGGAGGGGAGGAAAGGAGAGAGGGAAGGAGGAAAGGAAAGAGGAAAGGAGAAAAGGAGAGGGGGAAAGAGGAAAGGAGAGGGGGAAGGAGGAAAGGAGAGAGGGAAGGAGGAAAGGAAAGAGGGAAGGAGGAAAGGAAAGAGGGAAGGAGGAAAGGAGAGAGGGGAGGAGGAAAGGAAAGAGGGAAGGAGAAAAGGAGAGGGGGAAAGAGGAAAGGAGAGGGGGAAGGAGGAAAGGAGAGAGGGAAGGAGGAAAGGAAAGAGGGAAGGAGGAAAGGAGAAAGGGAAAGAGGAAAGGAGAGGGGGAAGGAGGAAAGGAAAGAGGGAGGGGGGAAGGACATCCCTGGGGAGGTCTCTTCTCAGGTGCCTTTCAGCTCCTGACACCTGGTTGGGATCTCTGGTTTCACGGGGGAAAGTGGAGCAGGAGATGAAGTGTCAGGCTTGGGAGGTTGAGTGCTGGAGGAAGGCAGCTTTTCCTTCCTGAATAAGGGATGAGAAGGCAGGAGGAGGAGGCTGGGGCTGGGAGCTGCAAGCCCTGAGTTTTGGTGAGGCAGAACAGTGGTGTGGGTCCCCTCCAACAGCTGCAAAATGATTTCCCTTGTGATTTTTTCAATTTTTGTTAAAAAAAAAATAATTCATTTTTCCACTTGGCATCATGGAGAGATGAAGAGTTTTTTCCATTGGGAAAAGATTTCTCAGGAAGTTTGGCACATGAATAACCAAGTGGTGGCAGATCTTGCAGACCACAAACCCAACCTGCTCTTTTGGATGAATTTTAATTAGCTCCATAACTTGCTTTTTAGTTCCAGGTTTGTTGCAGGTGGATTTACAAACTGTCAGCAGCACCAGAGAGCTTAATCACACAGAAAACTGTTGTTTTTTTTTTTTTTTACTTTCTCCCTTTGTTCCTTAAAAAAAAAAAAAAGCATCCACAGCTAAGAATAAATTCTAAGACAACAGAATCGCTGCGCTTGCAGAATTAAAAGGTTCTGAGAATTTAGAATGTTGGTTCCTCTTGCATGTTGCACAAGCATTCAGGGATTTTGTGGCTGTCAAATGTATTTTAAGGTTTCCTTTGGCAATTTTTAAAAAGAGTAGAAAATGCTGGGACCCCGTGGGGTGGCTGAAGTGAGGCAGTGGGAGGCTGTGGGAGGATTGGTCTCCAACCATGATGAAAAAGCAGATTTTTAATCGTTTGTTTGGTGAATTATAGTGATAAATAGGATTTTACAAGGATTAAGCATGTTTTTATTTAAAGACTGAGTTGGATTACAACTGAGGTATGATTTGCAGAAGATACCTGAGCTGTGGGCTGCTGGGGCAGGAAAGAACTTGAATTTTGTACATTTTTATAGAATCAAGGTTCTTAGTTTTAGTCTTAAACTCAGTCTTGGCTGAAAAAAAAGAGGCTTTTTTACTTTTTTACCTTTTTTTTTCCAGGAAAAGCTATTTGCTTTAATTATCTTGCTGTGATAACCTACTGGAAAAGTAGTTTGTGCTTTGGTGGTATCTTCAAGGTGAGCCTCAAACCCCCTTTGGAGGCTTTTAGACGCAAAGCCTGCAGCTGAAGTAGCATCTCCCTTAGGGTTTTGCATGAAAAGAATGATCAATAATGTTAAAACTTAAAAATTCACCTTGAAAACATACCTTGGGCTTTAATATCAGCTGAGGCAAGTGATGCTAAGCCCAATCTCAGATTTCCCACTATATTTCCCAACACAGGGGGAATAATCTGTATTTCCATTTTCCACTCTACGGATTCATTAAAGTTGGGAATTCTATTTTTTCCTTTCCAGAAAGCAGATGTTGCTTGTGTCTAGCCCAGGAATTTTTACACTTTTTAGTGGATTCTTTGACATAAAATGCCACTGTGGCTCCTGCTTGTCTGCAGGAAGGCTTTGGAGAAGGACTTGGAGCAAGGTTGCCTTGGCAGCATCTTCCTCAACGTTCTGTACCATCCTCTGGATAGCAGTGACAACTAGTGAGGAGCAATTTAAGGTCAAATCTGCACAATATTCTATCAAACCAGTGGTAAATTCTTTGAAAGCAGGTATGTATGACAAGAGATGAAGCTGGAGGGGAGATTTTTTTGCATATTTTGGTGTCGAGTTCAAGTGGTGATGCTCCACTGCTTCCCATCTTCAGTGTTGAGGTTCTTCATGGGAGTTGTCTTGGGTAGATTGCTGGGGACAAAATTCTTTGGATAACAGCTCCAACCACTAAATAATTAAAAAACCCAAACTGTTGTGCATTTTTTGCTCCATGTAGCAAAACATCTGGCTTCCCAAACCCTCCTGCTGCATCAGCATCTCTCTGGGGTTACCCACAACCCTTTTTCTCCTGCAGGAGATACCTCTAGGGTGGGAAGAGACTGGATATAACTAAAGGAAGAAGTTTTTTTATGTTGAGGGTGGTGAGACACTGCTCCAGGTAGTGTGGGATGGTGGTAGGTGCCCCATCTTTGGTAACATTTGAGGTCAGGTTGGATGGGGCTCAGAGCTCTAGTTGCAGATGTCCCTGCTCATGGTTGGGAGGTTGGGTTAGATGACCTTTAAAGCTCCCTTCCCACCCAAACCCTGGTAGGATTTGGTGGTTCTGAGAGGAACCCAAATGGGAACAGCAGGAGGGGTGTCAAGGGTTGGACCCTTCCAAAGATCAAGGACAAATTCTCTGCACTTGCTGCCGGGGTGGGGGGGGGACACAAAAAGGATCTGCATAATTAAAACCCACTTTACCATTTAACAAATGCCTTCCAGTTGCTCATTAATTCATTTTCTCCTAATGAGGCTCCCTCAGCATAATCATCTGACATTGGGGGAGAAGAAAGTGGGGATGGAGGAGGGAGAGAACCCAAGTTTAAAAAAAAATAAATAAATAAAAGCGCCTAATTAGCAAGTTAATTATAGTGAGCAGGGAAATGTTCTGGTTATATAAATAAGCTATTGTTATGCACACACAAGCCAGGCCACGTTCAAAAACTGCCCAGAGGTCAGGCAAAGGCTGTGATCCAACCTGAAACAGAAGCAGAGCTTGTTCAGCAGGACGCCTCATTAAGTCTTGGGGTTCTTTCCTGCCAAAACAACAAAACAAAACAACAACAACAAAAAAAAAACCCAACGCCACAAACCCAGGGAGTCTAATAAAAAAAAAAAAATCCAAGCAGTTCCCTTTTCCCTCCCTCCCTCTCCCTCCACCCAGCAGCTGAAACCAGAGCGGGCAGGCTGGGGAGGTATAAATGGGGGGGCAGCCCCTGCCCTGGCCGGAGACGGCGCCGAGGGAGCCGGGGGTGATGCCACCACCACCACCACCATGCCCAACAAAAAGAAGTACAACATCAATGGAGATTCTGGGAGTAAAGCCCAGGTGAGGGCAATCCTTAGTACCCTAATAATATTTATTTATTAATTTATTTATTTATTCTATTTAAAAACCCGTTTGTTTCTCTCCGCCCTCTTTATTTTCCCTCCTTTCCTTACTGTTGCCTCCAGTTTCTGGAGCTGACTCCATCCAGGCTTAGAGAAGGTCTCCAGAGGACTCCTCTTCTTTTTTTATTTTTTTTTCCAGTAGAATTTTTGAAGTGATGTAGGTGTTGCTCTGGGGTTGTTCTTCAGAGGAGTTGGTGAGTTTGTGAGCAGGGACTTTGCCCATGAAAACCTTGGCCAGCAAGATGTTTTGGTTTTTTTTTTTGCTTGGTGAATTAGCATAGATCGTGGTGGAAAGCCCAGGTTGAAGTGAGGCTCAGCTCATTTGAAATGTAACCAGCACACACCTGCATTTAGAATTCATTAACCCCTCTACTTCTGGAGGTTTTCCAGCTTGGGTTGTTTTGGCTTGGTTTTTTTTTTTTCCTGGTGGGGGCTGAAAACAGCGATGCCTGCGTAGCTGTGGAGCAGGTTGGACTCCAAAATCCAAGTGATGCAGCTCTCAAAGGCTTCACCCTCTCTTCTTGGAGCTTTAAGCCTGTGCAAAGTTGGCTGTTGCCTTCAGAGATGGTTCAGTTTGAGATGAAGGAGTTCAACCTGGAACAAAATCACTGTCCTCATCCCCATCTTGTATATCTTGGTCTTAAATACCTTCTTTCCAGCCTGGCTTGAACATAGCATGTCATTGGTCACCTTGTGTCTTTTGCTATGATTTAAACCCAAGTTTTGGGCTGGGTAAACCAGGCTGGGTTTTCTCTTCCTGTCTCAAATGCACATTTCTGAGGTTTCAGCTCTAAAATGGAAGATACATTGTGGGACCTGGCTTAAGGGTATCTTCCTGCCAGCAATTTGTACCCTTCACACGTCCAAGAGATACAAAATCCAGCACTAGGTGAAGGCCATGTCTCAAATAAATCAAATTCCAGCATCCAGTCCTGCCAGCTCTCTCTGGGTGTCAAATGGAAAAGCCAAAAGACTTTGGGGAAGGGTCAACGCTCGCTAAAAGCAGACTTGAGCGTTGGCCTGGTGGACACCCTTCCTGAGGATTTTCTCTTCTGATACCTCCTTCCACCTCTTGCCATGCTCAGCTGAAGTTCACCCTAGCTTGTGGCAGTGTTTAAAGGGTTTAAGCCCTTGTAGGGGTTAATATAAAGCCTAGCTCTGGTTCTGCCTAATTTGGTCCTTACTTCGCTTTTCGGCACGTTCTTGCCCATCCATGCTGCATGTGGAGGTACTTCAAGGGTTCTGGGTGCAGTTTGCAATATTACCAAACCAATTGTGTTGAAAATCCTTGAAGAGACGATGCAGGAAAGGAAAATGTTAATTAGAATACAAATTACCCACCTTTTGTTCAACTTCAGCCTCCCTCACTTTGCCAAGAGCGTCGTTTCGCACAAATAACCTGAATGCTTTGAGGAAGCTGCTCAGTTGTCAAGGGATTTTGTCCTAGATGGGGAAAAAAAATAGAAGATGTTATTTTAGGTCAACAGCTCCTTAGAAAAGGAATAAAAAAATTGGAGGAGGGTGTGTGTGAAGACCCCATCCCACTGGGACCAGGGGTGTTAATCTGCACTGCAGCTCTTGACTGTAATATGAGTTGGATGTGGGGGGTTTTTTCTCCCCCATGTGTCTGTGATCTGGTTTTATTCTGTTTGGTTTAGGATTAGCAGAAAAAAAAAAAAAAAGAAAAAGCTTCCAGGTGCTGCTGTAAATCCTCTCCTAGGTCCTTCCCTTCCCTCCCCAGCAGCTTGGGCTGGTTGCCCTGGGTCACCTCAGCCTGAGTTACCCACCTGAGACCCCCAGCACCTTTTTCTTTCACTTACTGACCTGAAAAGTTGGGGACCAGCTTTGTAGCTTCTCGAAACTTCTGTAACTTCTCAAAGTACCCCAAGGAGTTACTTAGTGGAGTCGATTAATGGCATTCATTATTTTGGAGATGTAAATATTTAACTCCCATTGCACCAAACTGAGTCACTTTAATGCCCCCAGCAAAGCCCAAGGAAATTTTGATTTCAGAGAATCATAGAATCAGTTGGAAGTTATGTTTCCAATTCACCTGAGACAAAATCATGAATACTTTGGGTTGGGAGGGACCTGAAAGGTCATCTAGACCAACCTCCCTGCAGCAAACAGGGACATCTTCAACCAGACCAGGTTGCTCCAAGCCTCATCCCACCTGACCTTGAATGATTCCAGGGATGAGGCATCTCCCACCCCTCTGGGCAACCTCTTCCATATGGCCCAGTAGCCACACATGAAGAGAATCAAAAGGGATGTTGAGCTGCTGGTGTGGTTTTGGGATGTGCTGTGTCCCTGGGGCAAGGCAGAGTGGACTCTGGGTGGTTTTAGTGTCTCTTGAAATGTGCCAGATGCTGGTGAAGCTTTTTGGGGGTCAGTTGCTGAAGTTTGGTGCTGTTGTGCGCAGAGAAGCATTGAGTCAGGGACAACCCAAGGTGCACATCAACGGGGTACAGGGGGGTTGAGTTTCTGCTGTAGAATTATTAATAATCATCTGGTAGAGCAGATCATGGAGTCACAGACTGGTTTGGGTTGGAAGGAACCTTAAAGATTATCCAGTCCAACCCATCTGCATGAACTGGGACACCTCCCAGCAGCCCAGGTTGCTCCAAGCCCCATCCAACCTGGCCTTGAACACCTCCAGGGATGGTTGGTTGATGTCAAAACCTGGACTTGGGCAGTTTGGAGTAAGGAAATACTGAGTACTTGGCCTTCTTTCTCTGCTTTTCAACCAAGGGGAGGAATAAATTGGAACTAGGAGAAAGAGGTTCTTCCATAAATACCAGTGCCTAGATAAATGGCACACTTCTTCACTTATCTCTTGTGTCCTCTGCATGCTTTGGAGCAGATCAGCTTTGTTGACTCAAAATAACTATTTCTCTCTCAGCTTGGCAGTTATCACAGCTGTAACACGGGCAGGGCTGAGCCTGGGTGTGCTCAGCAGCTCTCTGGTGGTCACTGGAACTTCACAAACATTCCTGGGGAGCCTGAGGTTTTCATTCCTTAGGGAGGACTGAAGGGAAAGAGGATTGATTCTTTATCTTGGGTTGAGCAGGTTGCTGTTTGACATGTTGGGGCAATCCCCAGCAGAAATCCAGGCTGGGTGGAGAATGGATGGAGAGCAGCCCTGAGGAGAAGGACTTGGGGGTGTGGGGTGAGGAGAAGCACCGTGGGCTGGTGGGAGGTGTGAGTGATCTTTAAGAACCTTTCAACCCAGACCATTTGATGCCTCATCCTTAATTTCTTGCTTTGCTATACACAACAGTGTGCTCTTCAGTACAATGCTCTTCAATACTTGTGTTCTCCACGTGTCCATGCTCCCAACAGCCTTGACCCATGGATGGAAATGCCAAGATTTCTTAACACAGTGCTGCTGAAGTGGAATTTTTGACTTGGAGGTTGTCATTTGTCCTCCTTTTTTAATTCTGTACGATTAAAAAAGGAGCTTTGGGTATTTGAAAGACAAATTGACAATTCTGCATCTGGTGGAGGGTCTGAAGTTCAACCGAGCTGGCGGCTTCGTACTCTGTCCCCAGTGAAATAACAGGAGCTGCAGTTGAGATGGTGTCTGCTGAAGGCTTTGGGTTCTGGGGTTCAATTTGCTGTCTCAAATCGTTGGGTTTTTCCCCCTGACTGAACTCAGCATTTCTTTGAACAGATCCAGTTTGCTGACCAGAAGCAAGAATTCAACAAACGCCCAACGAAGATCGGGCGCCGCTCCCTGTCCCGCTCCATCTCGCAGTCCTCGACAGACAGCTACAGCTCAGGTGGGCACCATCACTCCCTTCGTCCTCTCCCTTGTCCTAATTACAAGTTTAAGGTTGTTTAAAAGCAAATTGAAATCTTTTCCAGCTGTGCAGAGTTTGGTTCTGCTTCTGTGAGGAGCGGGGAGTTGGGCTCCATGATGCTTATGGGTCCCTTCCAACTCGAGAAGTTCCATGGTTCTGTGGTCAGCTGCATCCTCTTTAACTTTTAAAGTTTTTTTAATGTCCCAGGTTTATTTATGCAAATTGTTTCTGGCAACTTGATTTGTCTGGACTAATATTTGGTGGTTGTGCAGAACTAACCAGAATCCTTCGGGCTCTGGTACCCCCAGCAAGAGGTTTGTTCCTTTGAGGACCTGGCCCAGCCAAGGTTTTTTTGCTGCACAGGTGCTCAAATTGTTTTGTTTTCTTTGAAAATTGGTAATTTTTCATGTAGAAGCTTCATTTCTAGAGCAGTCCATGAAGATTTCCTACAATCCAGTCCAAGGGAGATCCCTATGAAAAGCCAGCTGGTTTCACTGAGTACCCCATTAACCCTAATTAATGCTCCTTGACTTAATGAGCATGGAATCATGGAAGGGGTTGGGTTGGAGGGGACCTTAAAGCTCCTCCAGTCCCAAGGGGACAATCCAGGGACCCCTCCCCCAGCCCAGGTTGCTCCAAGCCCCATCCAACCTTCAACACCTCCAGGGATGGGGCAGCCACAGCTTCTGGGGGCAACCTGGGCACCCAGGGGCTCAGCACCCTCACCCCAACCAAAGAATTTCTCCCTGCCCAAGAAATAGAATCATGGAATGGTTTGGCTTGGAAGAGAACTGAAAGCTCAGCTCATTCCAACCCCCCTGCCATGGGCAGGGACACCTCCCTCCCAGATTGCTCCAAGCCCCATCCAACCTGGCTTTGAACACTGCCAGGGATGGGGCAGAGACTCTTTTCCTGGGCAACCTCTTTCTAAAGCTCAGCCCCCTCAGCCCAACCAAAGAATTTCTCCCTGCCCAAGATCTCCTCTCCATCTCCCCTCTCCCAGCTGGAAACCCTTCCCCCTCCAGGCTCCCAGCCCTCCAGGCCCTTGTCCCAAGTCCCTGCCCAGCTTTCCTGGAGCCCCTTCAGGCACTGGAAGGTGCTCTAAGGTCTCCCCATTGCAGCCTTCTCTTCTCCAGCCTCAACACCCCCAACTCTCTCAGCCTGGCTCCAGAGCAGAGCTGCTCCAGCCCTCCCAGCAGCTCCAGGGTGCCATGTTCTAAGCTGGGGTCAGACTTCTCTTCCCCAGGCCCGTGATTGATCTAAGTTTGGAAGAGTTTTCAGAGTTCCCCCCTGTATCTGATCAGCAGGGGACATTTTAGGGCTATGGTGTTTGAAGAGGAAGAGGCTGATGATGACATCACTTCTCCCCATTCCCAGCTGGAAGATCGTGGAGCAACTTTGGGGGGCTCCCCTCCTCCCCTCCCACTCATCCTCTTCTTCTAAAGCCCCAGCAGCTGCAATTATTGATCTTGTGGAAGTATAAAACTTTCCTCCCATTGAAATCTGCCGGGCTGACAAACAAGGTAGAAGCCTTCTGTTCCCAGGGTGGCTGCTGGATGTGTAGATGAATCCCATTTGTACCTCCCCATTTGTGTGGGGCTTTGTCATTCTCCTTTCAGTTGCACATTAAGCCCTCCTGGGATGGGAAAAAGCTGGAAAAGAAGCAACTTGAGGAGCAGAGAGGTGATAATGGAGGAGGAGAGTCACAGAATCATTTTGGTTGGAAAAGAGCTTTAAAGTCATCGAGTCCAACCCTTCCCCCAGCACTGCCAAGGCCACCACTGCCCCATATCCCTTAGCTCCACATCTCCAGGGCTTTGAATCCCCTCCAGGGATGGGGACTTTTAGTGACACAAGAGGTTTGGGTGTGGAAACACAATCTCCATGAACAGCCCAGGGTTTCTTGCTCTTCAAAACTGGGAAAGTTTGATCAAAATCATCTGCTGGTCTCCAAAATATGTCCGGGCTGCAAAGCTGTGGGATGGAGCATCCTGCTCCAGGATTCAACATGTCACTGAGTGGGCTTTGCTGGAAAAAATAATGGGAAAAAATGAGGGTGATGAGACCCTGGCCCAGCTTGTCCAAAGAGGTGGTAGAAGCCCCATCCTTGGAAATATTCAAGAGAATGTTGGATGGGGCTCTGAGCAACCTGGTCAGATGTCTCTGTTCATGACAGGGGGGTTGGCCTAGATGCCCTCCAAAGGTTCCTTCCAACCCACAGTGTTTGAAAAATCATCAGAGACACCACTGAACATGAAACCTTTGTCAGTTGGTTGCTGTAGAGCAGAAATGAAATTAAAATACTATCAAGACATGCTGGTTTGTCTCCTCAAATCAGCAATAAAAGTCTCTGATGCATATTTGGCATAAACCACCCATTTTCTGTCGCTGTTCCACTTCATTTAAAAGGAGTAATTTTTCTCACTATGGATTTTAATTGGGGTTTGGTTTTTTTGCACCATTTGGGAGGAGTTTATCCACCCAAGGATGCTCCACGGTGTTTAACAGCGTCTGCAACCCAAGGAAAGGCACTGACCCCACGGTGCCTTGGAGGCAAATTTGAGCTTAAATTTCAAGAAATTCTTTCCCTTTCTGCAAACCCCAGATTGCTGTTACCTACTCAAAGATTTTGGGGAGGGATCGGGCAGTTTAGGCTTTGGTGTTAGGCACCACCTCCACTTTCTGTGGGCAAATGAGATTGGAACAGGAAAAATCTTTGTTGAAAAGTAATTGACTTCCTCCTCCTGCTGTTCCATAACTTTAAAAAGGTTGTGCCCCAAAGCAGGAAGTTTTGTCTCTTTAGTTGGGCTCTCCCAAGGGTGGGTTACCCCCCCCCTTTTTTTTTTTTTTTTGCTGGTGATGATGCCAGTAATCCAGATGTGAGAGGATCCTCATCTCAAATATTTGAACTACACCAACATAATTTGTTTAATTACCATAATTCTGGATGCACGATTATATTTTATATGTATATAAAAGCAAAAAACGTCTGCCTAGGAAAAGCTGGCTACCATCTAAGCACCATTTTTTTTATTTCAAAAAATACCTTTCAGTTCCCAGAACCAAGATTTTAAAGAAACCTCTGGGCAGATCAGATGTCCTCAAGGAAATAATCATCCTGCAGCTAATTAATCCTGCTGGAGTCTTTGATATACAAGAGCTTGGTATTACAAAAAATGCTATTTTTTGTTTTGGTTTTTTGGGGTTTTTTTTGCTATTTGTTTTTTTTTGTTTTGTTTTTCTTAACCCCAGGCCCCTGGCCCTTCAGGGTCACCACCCAGAAACTCAGAAATATTTTTGCCATCAAGGATCCTGCCATGCAGGATCAGACTGGCCCTTGGCAACCCTGGGGAGGAGGGTGCAGAGACTTTGCAGAGAAATTTCAGCAATGCATAATTCTCCTCTGTAAGAGGATTAAACCCCGCGTGGGTCTCGGGGAGCCTGGAATGAGCACGGAGCTTTTTTATTTCTCTTTGGGATCATTCAAGGGCTTCGACATGAGCCAGAAGTGAAAATAATCAGCTTGGTGGGTGCTGCAGGG
Source organism: Phaethornis superciliosus (assembly GCA_023637945.1). Lineage (NCBI taxonomy): Eukaryota > Metazoa > Chordata > Aves > Apodiformes > Trochilidae > Phaethornis > Phaethornis superciliosus. The sequence goes on from JAJQWJ010000001.1 coordinate 903,289, forward strand.
AGCACAAAGCTGTGGTCGTGCTTGGGGGAGGAGGGTTTAACTCCTCAGGCTGGGTTTTCTGGCATGAAAATGGAAAAGGAGATGTTGAAATTAGAGGATCGTGGAATTGTTCTGCTTGGAAAAGAGCTTTAAGGCCATCCAGTCCAAACATTAACCCAGCACTTCCAAGGTCACCCCCACCCCCTGTCCCTCAGCACCACATCTCCAGGGCTCTGAAACCCCTCCAGGGATGCTGGGGACTCCAGCCCTGCCCTGGGCAGCCTGGGCCAGGCCCTGACAACCCTTGCCAGGGAGAAATTCTTCCCCAGCTCCAACCTAAACCTCCCCTGGCACAACTTGAGGTGTGCCAAAAGTTCCTCTTGTCCCATCCCTTCTTCCTTGGGAGCAGAGCCCGACCCCCCCTGGCTCCAACCTCCTCTCAGGGGGTGTCAGAGAGCCAGAAGGTCTCCCCTCAGCCTCCTCTGCTCCAGGATCAACACCCCCAGGGCCCTCAGATGCTCCTCACAACTTCTCCACACCTTGTCCATCTTCTCCAGAACCTCCTCCTTTCTCTCCAGACCTTCTCCTCACTCTCCAAACCTTCTCCTTGTTTCCCAGACCCTTCCCCATCTTCTATAGAACATTCTCGACATTCTCCAGACCCTTCTCCTTCCTCTCCAGCCCCTTCTCCTCTCTCTCCAAACCTTCTCCTTCCTCTCCAGCTCCTTCTCCGTCATCTCCACTCCCTTCTCCTTTCTCTCCAAACCTTTTCTACCATCTCCAGAACCTTCTCCTTGCTCTCCAGACCCTTCCCCAGCTACATTCCCTTCTCTGGGCACTCTCCAGCCCCTTAATGTCCTCCTGCTCCTGAGAGGCCCAGAACCAAGCCCATGTTTCAAGGTGCAATGTTCTGTACCAACTCTTGGCAGAACAACTTTCTTGGGTGTTTGGCCAGAGGCTGTTGAGGTTGAGTTTGAAGCTTTCCCCAGACAAAGATTCAACCAATTCTTTTCTGGTGGTGTGGAAGAAAGAGAACTCCACATCCAGACAGCAAAAGGAAGTCATCAGCATATGTGGTGCCCTCACACATACACATCCACTCATGGAATGGTTTGGATTGGAAGGGACCTTCAAGCTCATCCAGTTCCAAACCCCTGCATGAGCAGGGACACCTCCCACCAGCTCAAGTTTCTCCAAGCCCCATCCAACCTGGGTCTTCAAGACTTCCAGGGAAGTGGAACACATCCATCACTTGCTAGCAATGCACAGTATTGGCCAACTCCCCTGAGGCTGTGATGGACAATGCTGTTCCACAAAGATGATGTTCCTCTTCTGCTGTAACCAGTGCCAGGGCTCACGTTGATTTTCGAATTTAGATCTGGAGAGTTAAGACTTGGAGTAAAACTTCAGGGCACTTCCATGAAGAATGGAAGAGGACCATATGAATGAGGCTTTTGAGATGGTGTCCCAAAGCATGGCTCCTGCTGGAGAGGGGGAGGAGGTGGTGGTGAGGAGCTCTGTTGAACCAAGAACCCCATCTTCCAGGGGGGCTTTGGAAATGAAAGAGGAGTGGATCTCTCCAGTTGACCTACATCTTGCTTTGACTGCTGATGCCCATCCTAGAAGACGCCTTCCCACATAGGTTTATAGTCCAGAGGAAGAAATGGCACAAATGGTCTCCTCAGCTTATCTGGATAAACTGGAAATAGAAGTGGTGGCTCATTCGTGGTGGCTTGAATCAAAAATGGCTTTTAGATGTGATCTTTGTCATGAAAATGATTGAGAAGAAGGATTTCCAACTCCCTGGAGGGCTCTTTGTAAATCTCAGTGTGTCATCTGCCATGGATTAGTTGCCTAACCAAAACTTGGGAGGACTTTGATAGGAAAGGAAGATCTTTATGGGGAGCAGCTGTGATTAAGTCTGTGTCCACATGTGCAACCACACCTGGTTGACATCTGTCATCTTAAACTGGAAACACAATCTGATGCTGAGCCCAGATGTCCTTATTACAGAGAGAAGTGGAACCATCTTTTGTCCTCTTCTCAAAAGAGCAAGAGAGAGGAGGGGTGAAAGAAGATCCAGAGAGGCAAAACACATTTTCAAGTGTTTGTTATGTCTAATGGAAAAGAGGAATTCAAGGGCTGGATTGAGCTGTCTGGACATGTACAGAGATGTTGGTTGGAAGAAACCACCAAGATCCTGTGCCCATTCAGAGCAGGACCTTGCCAGCACAGGATCAGCTGAGCCATGGATCTCTTTAATCAATTTGTAGAATCATTAAGGTCGGAAAAGACCTTCAAGATCATTTTTGCCCATTCTCCAAGGATGGAGATCCACCACCTCTCTGGGCAACCCGTGCCAGTGCTGTGTTATCTTCTCAAAGAAGTTTCTTCCTACCATCCCATATGGACCTCCCAACCAACAGCTTGTAGCCAGTGCCCAGACTGTGGGATGTTGAAATTGAGACAATCCAAGGGCTGGAGATGCCACCATAATGAATAATGATGACCTAGCAGGATCTGAGATGCTGTGGTTTAACATGAAACAGGTTCTTGCATCTACCACATCTTAAATGACAACTCTTATGTTCTGGAAGGACTCAGAACATTAATTGGCATTTTTTGTTGACTAGTTTAGAGCTGTAAAGGCTTAACATTTGGGAAGACAGATGGGAGAAGGTCACAGAGAAGCTGCAAATCATGAGGTGAGCCCCTGGGGTACAGTGCTGGAGCTAAGACCTCCAAGTGTGGTCTTGTATTAGAGGTAGATGAGAATTGAGGAGATCATTGCAGGGGAAAGCTGACCACAGGGAAATGGTCATTGTGAGGAGAAGAGGTGATCCCAGCTGAGGGTTGGAGGAGTTGACACGTGTCCTTGGAGAACACATCCATGGACACATTCAGTAGAACGTTGTGCGCCCTTCCGCTGCGGGTCCTCTGGCTTTTGGGAATATTTTTGTTCTGCCTCTGATCTCCTTTTCTTCCTCCAGCTGCCTCCTACACAGACAGCTCTGATGATGAGACTTCCCCCCGAGACAAACAGCAGAAGAACTCCAAAGGCAGCAGTGATTTCTGTGTCAAAAACATAAAGCAGGCGGAATTTGGGCGCCGAGAGATTGAAATTGCTGAACAAGGTAAATGGGGCAAGTTCCTCAAGCTCCATCTTGTCCGGGGCTGTCTTGTGGGCTTCTTCCTTCCCCTCCAAATCCTCCTCATGCAGAGTTCAGTACAAAGGGGATACTTGACACTGTTCCTGGTAGAGATGGGACAACTTCTGTAGGATTTTGTGGGGTGGAAAGGAGTTGTGGGGTTACACCGTGAAGCTCCAACCAACAAACCAACAAACTGCTGAAGCTGAATACATTTTGTTAAAATCAGTGGGAAAGATTGAAACCCATCAAATAAATGAGACAACTTTGGTTTAGCGTGGCTGTCCTCAAAAATCCATAGCTGAGGCCATGCAGAATTTAGGTAGTTGGAGAGATCTTGTAGAGCAAGTGCCAAGTCCTCCACAAGCTGGGGCAGATCTTCCTCCAGCTTCACATGAGCAGGTAGAAATTAGAAACTGGGATGATGCTAAATTCTCAATAATAGGGGGGAAAACAAACAACCACAGAGGGTTATTGGGTCTTTTTCAGCTGTTCCATGACTCAGATGATCCCTACTCTCAAGGATTTGGCTTTTTTCTGAAGCTGCCACAGCTGTACAAATCCAGGGGAGTAGCAGAAAGCAGGGCAAGGAGTGGTGCTGGCTGTTCCTTCTGTCCTCAACTCTCCTTCCATCACGTTGATGGATTTTTTTTTTCTCTCTTTTTTTTAAAAAAAATTCTTCATTTTTCCTTTCAGAAATGCCTGCACTGATGGCTTTGAGGAAGAGAGCTCAAGGAGAGAAGCCACTGGCCGGGGCCAAGATCGTGGGCTGCACGCACATCACAGCCCAGACAGCTGTAAGACCCCTTCCAGAAACTCCAGACAGGGATTTCCCACAGTTTAGTCTCTAAAATAGACCCTGAGCGGTTAATATATATATATATAGTGCATGTGGAAGTTACTTTGAAGTTCTTTTTGACTTCATCCATTTGAAATTGTCAAAACCCAAAAGTAATCTCAAAAGCGTTTTCTCCAACACCCTCACTGCTGCTTCAGACCAATTCCAGGTCCCCTCCAGCAGCTTTCCCATGAAGATCAAGTGAAAATCCCAGAGGCGTCTTGCTCGTTGTATTCTATATTGTTCTTTTCATACTTTTTGCTGATTTTTTTTTTCCTTTGGTTTCTATCCAGGTCCTGATGGAGACTCTTGGAGCGTTGGGTGCTCAGTGCCGATGGGCTGCATGCAACATCTACTCAACTCTTAATGAAGTGGCTGCTGCCCTGGCTGAGAGTGGTAGGAAACTTCACCCTCTCTGTTCTTTCTGGGTTTAAAAGGGTCTGACATCATATTCAGCTCATGTCTTACAGTAGAGCATGGAGTCCTGCACTTGGGGAGGAATAACCCCAACCACCATGAGAGAGTTGGGGATTTCCTGCTGGAAAACAGATCCATGGAGAAAGCCCTTGGAGTCCTGGGGGACAGGGAATTCTCCAGGGGTCAGCAATGTGCCCTTGGGGCCAAGAGGGCCAATGGTGTCCTGGGGGCATCAGGAAAAGTGTGTCCAGCAGATCCAGGGAGGTTTTCCTCCTCCTCCTCCTCTCCCTCCTTCTCCTCCTCCTCCTCCTCCTCTGCTCTGCTCTGCTCTGCCCTGGGGAGAGCACAGCTGGAATCCTGGCTCCAGTTTGGGGCTCCCCAGTTGAGGAGAGACTGGGATCTACTGGAGAGAGTCCAAGGGAGAGCTGAGAGGGTGAGGAAGGGACTTGAGCATCTCTGCTGGGAAGCAAGAGTGAGAGCCCTGGGGCTGTTGAGCCTGGAGAAGAGAAGGCTGAGAGGGGATGTGCTGAATGTCCCTCAAGATCTGAGGGGTGGGGGGCAAGAGGAAGGGGACAATCTCTTTTTGGGGGTGCCCAGGTACAGGACAAGGAAGAATGGGTTGAAGGGAGAAGAGAGGAAGTTCCAGCTCAGCACGAGGAGAAACTTGTGGAGGCTGAGGCTGAGGGAGCCCTGGCCCAGGCTGCCCAGAGAGGTTGTGGAGTCTCCTTCTCTGGAGCCTTTCCAAACCCCCCTGGATGTGTTCCTGTGTGGGCTGCCCTGGGGGATCCTGCTGGGGCAGGGGGGTTAGACTGGGGGATCTCCAGAGCTCCCTTCCCACCCCTGACATTCTGGGATTCTATAGGGTTTTTTATTCAATTTAGAATAAACCTGTAGGAGGCAGAGACAACTCAAGTTCAATCTTTCCCATTGGTCTGAAAATTTTAGAATGTTTTTTCTCTGGAGTAGAAAAGTCTGTGAGGATGGACATCATGACATTTGTGAACCTGAAAGTTATTTTGCTGAAGGGAACTAAATTATATTTAACTTCTACAAATTAGAGTCAAAACTTTGGCTAAAGGGCTGAAAGAGAAAATTTAGGGGAAGGACATGATTCACCCAACAGACTCTGTCCATGTTGCTGCTCACCTGGGAGCTGCCTTCCTTCAAATCCTCTTTTCCTTGGGTGAGAGCAGGGATTTTTTTCCACGAGACCCAGAAGCCAAACCCAGCAGTTTGCCTCCTGGTCTTGCTTGCTGAAACTGAATCATAATAATTGCTCATGAGTCAGAATAAAATTGTGGCTAATGTTGACTAGGAGAAAGGTAGGACACCTGGAAGGCAGGATGTATGGAAGGTAGGATGTATGGGAGGTAGAATGTAGGGAAGATAGGATGTAGGGAAGATAGGATGTAGGGAAGATAGGACATCTGGAAGGTAGGATATATGGAAGGTAGAATGTAGGGAAGATAGGATGTATGGAAGGTAGGATGTAGGGAAGATAGGACATCTGGAAGGTAGGATGTATGGAAGGTAGGACATCTAATGGGTAACCAGATCTTGATTTTGCAAATAAATATACTCACTGAGAGCATGTTGGCCTCTTCTCTGGTGGTTAGAGCTTTTTTGGGAGGGGGAGAGGAAGGAATTAGGAAGGCTAAAGCTGCTTCCTACTGCTGCCTTCAGTGTCTCCTCAACATGAAATCCCTCAAGCTGCTTCTAGCAGGTCAATGTTGAACAATGAGAGCTCAAGCAAGAGTGTGGGTGGTGTCAGGAGCCCAGTTCCTGAGGCGTGGAGGCTTTGGAGAGCTGATTGCTCCCCAGGGGCTTTTCTAAGGCTGTGTCAGCACCCATCTCCCTCTCTGTGCCAGGGTTTCCTGTCTTTGCCTGGAAGGGAGAATCCGAAGATGACTTCTGGTGGTGCATCGATCGCTGCGTCAACGTGGAGGGCTGGCAGCCCAACATGGTGAGCCAGGGCTGGAGGATGCTCAGCAAGCATGGGGAGCTCTCCCCTGGAGAGGAGGAGGAGGATTTGGTGCTGATTTGTGTTTTCCTCCTGACTTCAGACCTAACCTTGGAGCTGGAATCTGCTGCCAGGGCAGCGCTTGCCCCCCAAAGCCCTTTGCACTTGACGACTTGGGGTGGGAAATTCACTTACCCAGGTGGGAAGGGACAAAGTGGGTAAAATGCCTGCTCCTTGTGAATCTCAGCTGCCAAGCAGGGTTTTGTTTAAATATCTCCTAAAGCAGCACAGCTGCCTTGCTGCTGAGTTTACTGGGTGCTGAGCTTGCTTCCAGAGCAGTTTGGTCCAGCTGAAACCAAACTCATCTCATGTGGCTGGGAAAAAAAAAAATTACTCAAAAAATCAGCACAGACTGATTGCATCCATTCTTCCAGAGTTGAATTCTTTCACACCTTGGCTTGATGTCTTGGTTTTTTTTTAGATCTAGGCAAAGCCCCCCATTTCCGAACAAAAATTAAGATTTTTAGGTGATTTCTGCATTTTTAAGCCTTTTCTTACTCCATGAACACAAAACCTTGGGTAGCCTAACTCCAGGCTGGTTTTTTTATACCCTTGTTTCTAGGGAAAATGCAGAACACCTCAATTCAGCCAGCTGAATAATTTGCAATATCAAATGTGCTGTTTTCATTGGGATTCCTGACAGGTTTTTGAACCCTGGAGCTTCAGATCTAAATTAGATGAAAAGTCATCAAAAGTAGAAGGCAGGCGTGTGTCTATCTTGTTTGTTTGCCAATATCAGCTTGTTTGAGGTGGGTTGGGGATTTTTTTGGGGTCCTTTCCAGTCTCCACCTGCTCACTTCCTCGCTGTCACCTTTAAAAAGATTTGTGGATGTCAAAAACAGAAATCCACCCCCAGGCTGCGAAAGTCTGGATCTGGTAGCAGTTTTCTTCTTCTTTAGGAGGAATAATTTCCCATCTCAATAATCAATAACTGAAGAAGTCAATGTACCAGAACGTGCAGCTTATCCTTCCCTAGGATCTCTTCAGACCTCATGATGCTGCCTCGTGTCTCCATCCCTCAGGCTCTTTCCAGACACAGAAATAATTCCTGGAAAGGACCAAATTCCTCAGATCTGGCAGTTCCCAGAAGTTTGCATGTTGGGTTTTGGAGATTCATGGTTTTTAGAGATAAGAAACAGGATGCAGGGTGAAGAACTGGTGTGAAAAGGATCTTCTGGGGAGACCTTGTGGCAGCAGTGACTTTCCTGTCCCTGGAGGGGCTGCAGGAAAGCTGGGGAGGGACTTGGGACAAGGGCCTGGAGGGCTGGGAGCCTGGAGGGGGAAGGGTTTCCAGCTGGGAGAGGGGAGATGGAGAGGAGATCTTGGGCAGGGAGAAATTCTTTGGTTGGGCTGAGGGGGCTGAGCTTTAGAAAGAGGTTGCCCAGGAAAAGAGTCTCTGCCCCATCCCTGGCAGTGTTCAAAGCCAGGTTGGATGGGGCTTGGAGCAATCTGGGAGGGAGGTGTCCCTGCCCATGGCAGGGGGGTTGGAATGAGCTGAGCTTTCAGTTCTCTTCCAAGCCAAACCATTCCATGATTCTATTTCTTGGGGAGGGAGAAATTCTTTGGTTGGGGTGAGGGGGCTGAGATTTAGAAAGAGGTTGCCCAGGAAAAGAGTCTCTGCCCCATCCCTGGCAGTGTCTCAGGCCAGGGAGGGGTCCCTGGATTGTCCCCTTGGGACTGGAGGAGCTTTAAGGTCCCCTCCAACCCAAACCCTTCCATGATTCCATGCTCATTAAGTCAAGGAACATTAATTAGGGTTCCCTCATCCCTGGAAGCTTTCCTGGACACCTTGGATGGGTTTGGAGCCCCCTGGGCTGGGGGAGGGGTCCCTGGCCATGGCAGGAGGGGTGGAATTAAATGAACTTTAAGGTCCTTTTGAACCCAAAGCATTCCCCAACTTTTGCTCTGTCCTGAGCCCTCTCAGGGGTGTCTGGAGGAGTTGCACTGAGCCCCCAAATGTCCCCTCAGCAGAACCTGAGGATGAGGTTTGTGGTGGTGGTGCTGAAGCCTCTGGAGGATCAGCTGCCAGCAGATGGGATCTGCTGATGAGGAAAGGAAAATCTGTGGCTGCCCCATCCCTGGCAGTGTCTCAGGTCAGGTTGGATGGGGCTTGGAGCAACCTGGGCTGGTGGGAGGTGACCCCAGGGCAGGGGGTTGGGACTGGACGAGCTTTGAGGTCCCTTCTGGGACTCTTCCCTTTCAGGAGCATGGTGAGAGTGTTCATTTTCCCTAGGGGGTTTCAGATGCTGTGCAAGAGCTGGAGGTGGTGGAAGGTCCCTGCTGGGCTCCACTTCTGGCCATTGAGCAGATCTGCCCATGCCCAGGTTTGATGTTTGCATTTTAGGACCCCCCAGACTTCACCAGTTGGGTGATGAGGGCTGGGCTGGCAGCCACAGGGCTTGGATATGTAGGGAAGATAGAGAGGAGGAGGAAGATGAGGATGATAGGGACCATGCAAAGCGGATGAAGGTGGTGATTCAGTCAGAAGTCTTGAATGTTGGTGTAGGGAAGATGCTAGGAGGAGGAGGCCAAAAGTCTTTGATATTGGTGTAGAGAATGTGCAAAGAGGAGGATGATGAAGAAGAAAAAAAGAAAAGAAGAAGAAAAAGAAAAGAAGAATAAGAATAGGAATAAGAATAAGAATAGGAATAAGAATAAGAAGAGGAGGAGGAGGAAGGAGAAAGAAAGAGAAAAGAGAAGAAGAGAAGAGAAGAGAAGAGAAGAGAAGAGAAGAGAAGAGAAGAGAAGAGAGAAGAAAAAAAAGAAAAGAAGAGAAAAGAAGAGAAGAGAAGAGAAAAGAAAAAAAGAAAAGAAAAGAAAAGAAAAGAAAAGAAAAGAAAAGAAAAGAAAAGAAAAGAAAAGAAAAGAAAAGAAAAGAAAAGAAAAGAAAAGAAAAAAGAAAAGAAAAGAAAAAAGAAAAAAGAAGATGATGATAATGATGATGATAATGATGATGATAATGATGACAATATTGGGCAAAATACCCAGGTCGTTGGTCATTTGCCACTGGGTGACCTCTGCTCCCTGTTTTTTCTTGATCCTGTCACACTGCCCAGCTTTTTTGGGCCACCTGAGGCCGCCTGAGGCAGAAGGCAAAACATATGGAGATGGACATCTCTGTCTCCATATGGGGCTTTTTAGTCTGGAGAGGAGAAGAGTGGGAGGGGATCTAATTAATGTGTATAAATATCTGAGGGCTGGGTGTGAAGAAGGCAGGGAAAACCTCTTCTCAGCTGTGCCCAGGGAGAGGCCAAGGAAGAATGGGTTGAAGGGAGAAGAGAGGAAGTTCCAGCTCAGCATGAGGAGAAACTTGTGGAGGCTGAGGCTGAGGGAGCCCTGGCCCAGGCTGCCCAGAGAGGTTGTGGAGTCTCCTTTTCAGGAGAAAAAACAGAGGAAAACCAGTCCCATCTGGTTGCGTTTCTGAGTGACCTCCCTTCCATTTGGTCCTGCTCTGGCAGGGGGTTGGAATAGATGATCTTCAGAAGTCTCTTCCAACCTCTGACATTCTGTGATTCTGTGATATTCTCTCCAGAAAAGGACAGAAAAGCTCTCAGACTTTTTTTTTTTTTTTTTTCCCCCAGGTTTTTTTTTGGTGTTTTTTTTTGGTTTTTTTTTTTGTTTTTTTTTTTTGCAGTTTTTTGATTCCTGTGACCAAATAGTTTCCCAGTTGGTCCCTCCCATGGTGTTTTTTGCAAGGGCACCTTCACTTGTTCATCTTCTGTGTTTTTATGGAAGCACCAAGGGTCTGGCTTTCTCCACTGCTCTGGAATGGGCATTTGAGGAGGAAATGGGTGGCTTGGGAGGGTCCTGACCTGGTAAAGCAGAATTTTGTCCTGCTGGGGATGAGGTTCTGCTTGATCAAGTGGGCAGAGCCCCAAGGCTGTTGTCTAAAAGAAGTTCAGGATTTTTAATGTGCCACATTTTGTGATGTAACTGGGTTGTCATTTGTATTAGTTTCTCTGCACCCTCTTCCTTCATCCTCTTACTTCTCCATCTTCCTGCTCCTCCATCCTCCTCTTTCTCCCTACTATTTCTCCATCCTCCTCCTTCTCCTTCCTCCTCCTTCTCCATCCTCCTTCACCATCTTCTTCCTCCTCCATCTTTCCCCTCCTCCTCCATCCTCTTCCTCCATCCTCCTTTCTCCATTCTTCTCTTTCTCCATCCTCCTTCACCATCTTCTTCCTCCTCCATCTTCCTCCTCCTTTCTCCATCCTTCTCTTTCTCCATCCTCCATCTTCCTCCATGCTCCTCCTTCTCAATTCTCTTCTTCCTCCATGCTCCTCCTTCTCCATCTTCCTCCATCCTCCTCCAGGCTATTTTTCCATCCTCCTCCTCCCCCATGCTTCTTCTCCATCCTCCTCTTTCTCCACCCTTCTCCTTCTCCATCCTCCTTCTCCATCTTCCTCCATCATCCTCATTCTCAGTCCTCTTCCTCCTCCATGCTCCTCCTTCTGACATCCTCCTCCTTCTCCACCCTCTTCCTCCTCCTTTTCCATTCTCTTCCTCCTCCATCCCCCTCCTCCTCTTCCATCCTTCTCCATTAGCATTCCTGTTGGAAGAGCTGATGGCTGCATGTGGTTCAAAGGCATTTGTCCCTGGGCTTCTGGGAGAGATGAGCTTCCACAGCCATTTCCCTGTTTCCTCTGCTATTAAACACCAAGTTCTGCCATGTTTCCTGACCTGTTGAGTTTCTGTCACAGCACTGATGAAGCAAAACCCCTGTGCTGAAGAGTCAAGCAGAGTATTCTCACCTGAGCCATCTCACCAACCAAAATGTGGCACCTGAGATGCCAAAACATGAGCTCGAGGAGGAACAACTTGAGCTTGTGGTTTATTCCTTGTACCTTTCTGGGGTCAGCAGGACCTCCCGGGTCTTCAGAATGGTGACTTTATGGTTATTTTCCTTGCAGATCTTGGATGATGGAGGAGATCTGACTCACTGGATTTACAAGAAATACCCCAACATGTTTAAGAAGATCAAGGGGATTGTAGAGGAGAGTGTGACTGGTGTCCACAGGTAATGGGACAGGTTGGACGCTGAGCATGGAGTTGTTTGAAGAAAAAAAACCCCAAAACTCATCAGGGCACTGGCAGCAAAAGATCTCCAACCTGTAAAGCACCACAGACTTGACTGATGTTGAATCTCCTCCATGGGCTGAGTTTTCTTTCAGCTTGGGCTTTGCTTTTCTGTAAGAGCTGTTTGAAACCTCTCACCTAGTGAATAGACTTGAAACTACTGCCCTGAGTTTCATAGAAGCTCCTGCTGACCATCTTGAGGGTAGAAGAAATGCCCAAAGTTTGTTTTTTCCAGATGGCAAATAGGAGATGTGGTGATCTCACCTCGTTTTTGCAGGTGAAAAATGGAAGAGGTGAAGGTGTTGCACAAGAAGGGTTCCTCACAACCAGAAGGACATTGAGGGGTTGGAGAGTGTCCAGAGATGGGAATGGAGCTGAGGAAGGGGCTGGAGAGCAAGGAGGTTTGGAGAGTAAGGAGGAGGGGCTGGAGAAGATGGAGAAGGTCTGGAGAGAAAGAAGGAGGGGCTGGAGAGCAAGGAGAAGGTCAGGAGAGTAAGGAGAAGGGTCTGGAGAATGAGGAGAAGGTTCTATAGAAGATGGGGAAGGGTCTGAGAAGCAAGGAGAAGGTTTGGAGAATGAGGAGAAGGTCTGGAGAGTAAGGAGGAGGTTCTATAGAAGATGGGGAAGGGTCTGGAGAAGATGGAGAAGGGGATGGAGAGTAAGGAGGAGAGCCTGGAGAGATGGAGAAGGTCTGGAGAAGTTGAGGAGCATCTGAGGGCCCTGGGGGTGTTGTTGATCCTGGAGCAGAGGAGGCTGAGGGGAGACCTTCTGGCTCTCTGACACCCCCTGAGAGGAGGTTGGAGCCAGGGGGGGTCGGGCTCTGCTCCCAAGGAAGAAGGGATGGGACAAGAGGAACTTTTGGCACAGCTCAAGTTGTGCCAGGGGAGGTTTAGGTTGGAGCTGGGGAAGAATTTCTCCCTGGCAAGGGTTGTCAGGGCCTGGCCCAGGCTGCCCAGGGCAGGGCTGGAGTCCCCAGCATCCCTGGAGGGGTTTCAGAGCCCTGGAGATGTGGTGCTGAGGGACAGGGGGTGGGGGTGGCCTGGGCAGGGATGGGTTGATAGTTGGGAGTTATTGATCTTAAAGGTCTTTTCCAACTCAAATGAATCTGTGGTAGGAAGGGATGGGCTTTAGAGAAAGTCAACAACATAGTTCTAAACTAAATCTATGGGAAGAAGTGAGATTTGGGAAGAGGAAATGAGTCTCCAATTGGTCTGGAAAGGGAGAATCAGAGGGACGCAGCTGGGTGACATCCAGTGGTCTGCAGCAGAAGCAGAATTGAGATGGGAGAAGGTTTAGGAGACATGTCAGAGGTGTGAAGAGAAGCACCTGGTGATGTTTTCAGTCCTGAGAATGGTTCCCTGTCTGAGGAAGAGAGATGTGGTAGAACAAAGCAAGCTTAGAAGCTGTTTCTTCTGGTCTCATGGCAGGAGTGAGGTTGTGTTCTGGTGTTGGTGGTACCAACAAGGGGATTGTGTGATCCTTACCTCCACGGAACAGATAATCTGGAGACTGAAGCTCCTCAAGTGAGTGGGGAATAACCTGGAGGTGGTCTGTAGAGATTGACCAATGAAGCAGATTCTCCTTCCCATGGTCTACAAAGTCTGACCAAGGGACCAGGTTCTCCTTCCCATGTTCTGGAGCAAGCAGATGTTTTCCAGATGCTCTTCATAGCCATGCTGGAGTATTTAGATTAATTTTTAAGTGGTTTTGCTGCTGCCAGGAGTTCAGTCTGCTCTCAGAAGTAGAGCAGGTTGGTATCTCCCCCCCCTATGGATGCTTCTTGTGCTCCATCTTGGTGATTGCTGCTTTCAAACGGGGGTTTTGCTGCAGGTGTTGACCACAGCAGCTTCCCCTTGCTGTGGCTCTTGCTCATTTCTGTTCATCTCAAGCTACAAGAGCTTGAAAAACTACAGGAGCTCTCATTTTATGTTCTCTGAAGGAGGATTTGGAGGTTTTCTCCTTTGGAGGACATCAGAGGTTGGTCGTAATATCAAGGGATGAGGAACGTGGAGTTTAGAGCACCTTCTGTTCTGCTCTTTGGTGTTTTTTTTAGTGAAATGCTTCCTGCCAGCCTGCTAGTTCTTCAGTGGGGGAGGGAAATGGGTAGAAATGTTCATGGAAAGAAGAGTGCTGAAATGAGGAGCTCCTAGGGAGAGGTCAGCTTTGACCCTCCAGGTGTCTACTGCTGGCTCCAGCCAAACAAAACCTGAAGAGCACACAACAGTGGAGAGTAAGGAAAGATTTTTCCATTGATCATCTTTTTCTTCCCATGTTTGTAACAGGTTGTACCAGCTGTCCAAAGCAGGGAAGCTCTGTGTCCCAGCCATGAATGTCAACGATTCAGTCACAAAGCAGAAGTTTGACAATTTGTACTGCTGCAGAGAGTCCATCCTGGATGGGTATGTACATAGCCACCCAAACAGGGGCCTTGGCTCAGGTTGTGTTGGACGTGGGTCCCTGGGTCTGTCCTACCTTCCAGTTCTCATCATTTGAGATCATTTATTACCTCTGTCTGGATGGGAAGCACCAAAGCATTTTGAGGCAGCAGCTGTGGTCAGAAGGTCCCAAGAGTTCCTCCCACGATTGCAAGCTCCAAAAACACACACACACAGCAGAAAACAAACGTTGAATTTTGTGTTTGCAGGAGGATGATCCTGCAGGGAAGACCTCAGCATCTCCAGAAGTCTGGGTTCAATATTTTTAACCCAGCTACACGTATGCATGGGGCCCATTGCTTCTGTCTCTGCTCCTCTTTCAGTGGGAAGCATTTCTTCTCTCTTCTCGGGGTGTCTGCAAGACCCATCAGATATTTCATTGGCCATGGTGCCAGGAGAAGCTCACCAGGGCCCTTCAAGGGCTCACCAAGCTCACCATCAGGGTGATGTTGTAGGTGACCTCCATTGTCCCTTCTTGAGGAGCTGCAGCTGCTCCTGCTCCTTGGTGAGGACTTCACAAGTCCTCGTGTATGACTCAACTACTTCTTCCCCTCCCTTTCAGCTTTGTGGCACCAGGATAAGACCCATCTGTGTCTTTTGTGAGTGTGTGAGTCACCCAGCTGCTTCATCACAATATTTTTTGGCCTTTCTACTTCCCACTTTTTTTATCCTCTCCTATGAATAGAGGAAAAAAAATATATCCAAAAGAAAGAAAATAGAAGAGGTTGTGGTAAACCCAAAAATTTATCCATGAGAGTTGTGTGTCCAAAGTGTAGGGCTGAGTCTGAGCATTAAACCCAATTTCAGACTGGTTTGGGTTGGAAGGGACCTCAAAGCTCATCCAGTTCCAACCCCCTGCATGGGCAGGGACACCTCCCACCAGCCCAGGTTGCTCCAAGCCCCATCCAACCTGAGCTGAGACATTGCTTCACCTTTCCTTCAGCTGAGTGTTAATAAATAGGCTGCTCTCTCCACCTCTCCCCATCCTGCTCCTGCAGGACTTACAGCCAAGCAGAAGAGACTTTTCAGCCCTTTCTGCTCCCTCCTCCCCCAGAAATTCCGGGCAGGGTTGGGTGGGAATCAATCGCTGATGGATACGTGGGCACTGGGAACATGATGTATCTTCTGAGGTTGTTGGTCTTGAGATTCAGTGCCAAATACTTGAAGTTGTGATATCAGAGTATTCTCAGTGATCTTTTTATTTCTTTTTTTTCTATGTTCCTCTCTTTGTTTGTTTGTTTTATTTTGATGGAATTGGGTGTCTGTGTCCTCACCACCCCCACCACCCAATTTGGTCTCACCTCCCAAGGAACAAGTGATAGGATGAGAAGAAATGGCCTCAAGTTGCCCAGGGGAGGTTTAGGTTGGAGCTGGGGAAGAATTTCTCCCTGGCAAGGGTTGTCAGGGCCTGGCCCAGGCTGCCCAGGGCAGGGCTGGAGTCCCCAGCATCCCTGGAGGGGTTTCAGAGCCCTGGGGCAGTGGTGGCCTTGGCAGAGTTGGGTTAATGTTGGACTTGATGATCTTAGAGGTCTTTTCCAACATTAATGAGTCTATGAAAGCCACATGAGATCAGGACAAGTCTTATTCTCACAGTTCAGACTCTGACATAGTGAATCTGGTTGTGGTCTCAATAGACAAGGAAACACAGAAGGAAAGACAAATCTGACTTTTTGGACACCGGTGTTGATGCTGATGAGATGAATACCAGAGGAAAAATTGCCTGCTCTGTGCCGGGGAGCTGGGAGGTGGAGGAAGAACCCTCCATGGAGAAGGCATCCTGCTTCAAGACTTTTTTTCATGTTGATACCTTGGTAGGACTTCGAGTTAAACAACATCTCGAGATCTGCAGTTGGTGGTTCCTTGCTGACAAAGAGTCAAAGTCCATCTGGCAGTGCTGCTGGTGTCCAGCTGTATTGCCACTGCTTTCAGTCTGGTAGCACCAGAGGTTCTCAGAGCCCCAAAACAAGCTCCCCCATTGACGGTAGACTCTGCCAGAACATCTCTCATCCCAAGCTTTGGGGGATACGTAGTGGAGCGCCGCATCCGACACCTCGGCTTTGAAGTGCTCTTGGTTTTGGTCATCTTCTCCAGGAGAGCTGAAGACTCCTGTTTACAAAACCTCTGGGTCCAACTACAAGGACATGAAGATGATCTTTAAAATAGGTGCAAGAGCCACATAGTTAGTGAGCCACCAAACATGAATCCGTGGGCGAGCTGCTGCAGCTGCAGTTTCTTCCCCATGTTCCCATCGCATGTTGGTTGTTCTAAAAGACTAAATTTTGGGCTCCTTGTTGAGTCAGCATTGATGGGAGCTGGCTCTTCCACACCAAAATGTTCTCTTACAGAACCTGAGACTGCCAGCAGCCCATAGTTTCTTGCTCTTCTTGGCCATCAAAACTGGAAGAGTTCTACCAACATCATCAGCTGGTCTCCAAAATCCAGCTGGTCTGTGAAGCTGTGGGGTGGAGCAGCCCACACCAAGGCATGGAGTGTCTCCAACTGGGCTTTGTTGGAAGCAAAAATGGGAAAAATGAGGGTGGTGAGAGCCTGGGGCAGGTTACCCAGAGAAATGGTAGAAGCCCCATCCCTGGAATCATTCAAGGCCATGTTGGATGAAGCTTGGAGCAGCTTGGTTGAGTTGAAGACATCCTAGCAGGGGGTGGGAATGGATCATTTTTAAAGGTTCTTTCCAACCCCAACCATCCTGTGGTTCTATGAAGAACACCTTGATGAAGTTATTCTTCTAATTAAGGAGCCTTGAATTCTTCTAATCAAGGAGACCTTCCTTCTTCCTTACAGCTCTGTGGTCACAGGGCTCAGGACACCCAAGGCAGCCTGGGGGCAGTTGCCCCATGGGGAGTTGCCCCCACCTTTTGAGTGTCCCAAAACACAACTTTTAGCTCTGTGTTCCACGTGGAGCAGATGTCATCAGTGACTGAGAAACGTGAAAAAATCTTCTTTATCTTCTTGTCTGCACTTGTGGGGGATGATGGAGCTCATGGGGAGGTACCTTGGGATGTGAGTCTAAAACTGGGCCAAGGGAAGCCTGAGCAGAGGTGCAATTAAATCTCCAGTGGTTTTTATCTAAATTCTTTCAGAAATGTGAGGGAATTTCACCTTCCCTGCACTGCTAACCTATTTACTAGGGCTCTAAAAATAGCCTGGAATGTAGGACACTCTTTGGGACAAACCAGAAGGAAGGGAAAGTTTCTGTGGTTATTTCTGAGGGAGGAAAATACTCTTTTCAAAAATGTTTTGATTTTTTTTTTCAATATTATGAAAAAATACATTTTTTAAAGATTTTAAATCTTTCTGGAGTACCAAAAAAAAAAAAAAAAAAGAAAAAAAAAGGCTCAAACATACAAACAAACAAACCTAAAAAGGGATCCAAGCCCCAAATCCTTCCTCTTTGTTGCTTTTTTGGTAGCACTTATCCTTTTTAAAGGAAAAAGAATTTTTTTAGGTGGCTTTTGGGTCCTCTCTCCACCTCAAGTTGCCTGATGTCCTCAGGGAATGGGGATCCAACCACAGGGTTGAAGAGCCATCCAAAGACCTTTTGTCCTTCGCAGCCTCATTGGTGGAACAGAGCTTCCTGCAGGTCTTTAATTGTTGTTTTTTCTCAATTTTTTTAGCCTCAAGAGGACAACAGACATGATGTTTGGAGGAAAGCAAGTGGTGGTTTGTGGCTACGGGGAGGTAAGGGTTCAGATTTGACAGGAAGGTTCTGGATCTTTTTTTTTTTGGATCTCCACCTTTTCCTTGGCTTTATCCAACGGGGCTGCCCTCTCCTCTTGGCTTCTCCCTCCATCTGCAGGGATCTTCAGACCTGATGGGCTTTGGCAAAGATTTGTTTTGTTGTTGTTGCTTTCTAGTGTAATTTTTTGGCAACAAACAGAAACCCAACCTGAGCCTTAAAAAACACAAGTGTGAAGTATTCTGAATATCTTCATGTCTGAAACTTCTGAATATTGGAACATTTAAATATAGATACATTGATATATGAGGCATTCACATTATATTTTAAAATTATATATTTGTTTTTATTATATATTTTATGATATTACATATTTTATATTACATATTCTGTTCCATTTAATGGATTATTAAAATATTAACATATTCACACCTGCAGCATTCATTAAGAAATAGTAGTTAATCTTGACTTAACTCCTGTGCTTTCACCCCAAAATGGAGGTTCCTCTGGGATATTCCCCCTTGGCACCAGTTAACACCAGTTGTAGTTGGCTGTGCTGTGGGTGCTGTACTGGGACTTAATATTTGTGGGTTTTTTTGCAAAAGAGCTGAAACGGGACATATTTCTCAGGCATAATTGCATTTTCTGGGAGGATCTTTACTCATTTAACTCTTCCTTGAATCCCCCTGTGGGCTGCAGCCTGGGTGCTGTGTAAAGATTAAAGTTTTTTAACCCTCAGAGATTAAACCATTAAGCTTCCTAAAAAGAGCAGAGGTTACAGGAGGCTCAAACTTTCCCTGAGATAAGGGTCAGCTCTTGTTCTGTTTGGGTGGGGAACCACGATGTTTGGGCGGGGAAAAAACCTCTCCCTGTGACCAAAATCAACATCACTTTATTTATATTACGTATATTATTTATAATAATTTATATTAACATATTAATATATATTAATATTAATAGTTTATATTATACTTTATATTGTTGATTTATATTTTTTAGTACCTCTCTTAGCTAAGCCAGGCTTGACTCACCTCCTGGATTACTCCAAACCCAGGAATTCCACCCCAAAACTTGAGCTGATGCAACCAGAGCTGCCAATCAAGAAGGTTTCAAAGGGAAACTTGGGGCTGCAGAAGAGGCAGCACTTGGACCTCCCCTTGAAGCTTCTGGTGGTTGTGCTGATGCTCTGCAGCTCCTGAACTCTTGGATCTCACCCTTCTTCTGTGCTTTTCTCCCTCCCCAGGTTGGGAAGGGTTGTTGTGCTGCTCTGAAAGCCATGGGCTCCATAGTCTACGTGACAGAGATTGATCCCATCTGTGCCCTCCAGGCCTGGTAAGCAGATGCTTTTTTTTTTTTTTTTTCCTTTTTTTCCGAGAAAACCACAATCTGAACATGGTGGGCAGTGGTGCCTCCCCAGAGGGATGCTGGGGAGGGGGCTGTGGCTTCTCAGGACCCTTGGAGGGATCCCAGCTCTCTGCTATGGCCAGAAAAGGGTTCCTGCACTAAAACATCACCCAGGTTATCCCATGTGCAAAATCATAACCACAGTGGCTAAGAGTTTAACACCAGAGGCTTGAAAGAGCTTAATGACAGAATCAGAGAATCACCTGATGGGTGGGGAAAGACCTTAAAGCTCCTCCAGTCCCAAGGGGACAATCCAGGGGATTTTCTTTCTCCTTTCATAGATGAACTCAAGGTTTGGGTTGGAAGGGACCTCAAAGCTCATCCAGTTCCAACCCCCTGCCCTGGGGTCACCTCCCACCAGCCCAGGTTGCTCCCAGCCCCATCCAACCTGACCTGAGACACTGCCAGGGATGGGGCAGCCACAGATTTTCCTTTTCTCATCAGCAGATCCCATCTGCTGGCAGCTGATCCTCCAGAGGCTTCAGCACCACCACCACAAACCTCATCCTCAGGTTCTGCTGAAGGGACATTTGGGGGCTCAGTGCAACTCCTCCAGACACCCCTGAGAGGGCTCAGGACAGAGCAAAAGTTGGGGAATGCTTTGGGTTCAAAAGGACCTTAAAGTTCATTTAATTCCACCCCTCCTGCCATGGCCAGGGACCCCTCCCCCAGCCCAGGGGGCTCCAAACCCATCCAAGGTGTCCAGGAAAGCTTCCAGGGATGAGGGAACCCTAATTAATGCTCCTTGACTTAATGAGCATGGAATCATGGAAGGGGTTGGGTGGGAGGGGACCTTAAAGCTCCTCCAGTCCCAAGGGGACCATCCAGGGACCCCTCCCCCAGCCCAGGTTGCTCCAAGCCCCATCCAACTTTCAACACCTCCAGGGATGGGGCAGCCACAGCTTCTGGGGGCAACCTGGGCAACCAGGGGCTCAGCACCCTCACCCCAAAGAATTTCTCCCTCCCCAAGAAATAGAATCATGGAATGGTTTGGCTTGGAAGAGAACTGAAAGCTCAGCTCATTCCAACCCCCCTGCCATGGGCAGGGACACCTCCCTCCCAGATTGCTCCAAGCCCCATCCAACCTGGCTTTGAACACTGCCAGGGATGGGGCAGAGACTCTTTTCCTGGGCAACCTCTTTCTAAAGCTCAGCCCCCTCAGCCCAACCAAAGAATTTCTCCCTGCCCAAGATCTCCTCTCCATCTCCCCTCTCCCAGCTGGAAACCCTTCCCCCTCCAGGCTCCCAGCCCTCCAGGCCCTTGTCCCAAGTCCCTGCCCAGCTTTCCTGGAGCCCCTTCAGGCACTGGAAGGTGCTCTAAGGTCTCCCCATTGCAGCCTTCTCTTCTCCAGCCTCAACACCCCCAACTCTCTTAGCCTGTCTTGATAGGAGACAGGCTTGAAAGGATGGAATAATATGGCTTGAAAGGATGTCAGGGAGTGAAGTGTGACTTTTGCAGAGCAAACTGGGGCTTTCCTGTGCTGCACACACCCCTCACACAAGGGATATTTTGGGTTCTCTGATCACCCACCCCTCACAAACCTCCCCCTTGGTAGCACTGGTATCACACCAGGGGTGAAGGCTCTCCCCTTGCACTGACACATTGCAATCCCACCTCACTGCCTCCAGGTGAAGGTGGGTTTGGTGCTGAGATGCTGCTTCCCCATCCCAAGGCAGGAGGTGGGATGGGATTCTGAAAGCAGCGTCCCAAAAGCACCTGGAGAATAATTAAACCCTCAGCCTCTTCCTACCAGCAAGCTTCCAAAGGCTGAGGAAACTAACGAGCTCTGCTTAATTATCAGAGCTGATCAGCTTGCCAGTTTGCTTTGCAACCTTTCCAAGTGGCACATCCAGCACCCTTGGCATTAATCCTGAATTTGGTATTTTACAGCAAAAACCCTACCCTGCCTCTGCAGCAAAGCAACATGCAGCCCCTCTTCTAAGGAGTGGGGGAAAAGAAATAGCAAATGGGACATACACAGAAAAAGAATTACTTAAAAAAAAAATAAATATATATATATACAGTAACTATAATTTTTCAGCTTGTCAGAATCACAGAAATAAGGTTTTTTGGGGGAGAGCTGTCAACAAATGCTAAAAAAACCAAAGCCTGCCCTTGTTACTGATGCTCTGGATGCACCTTGCTGGGTGAAACCAGGGAAGATGTGAGTGCTGCACACTTCTAGAGCTCCTGGAGATGCCCAAATAAGGGTTTACAAACTTAATGATGGATTTGGGGTGCTGGGGTTGGACTGAAGATGATTTAAATCTGTATCAGACAGGATTCTGTCGCAGGATCTGCAGCTGCTGGGTGTGCTTTGCAGGAGTAGCAGCTTTTAATAAGGTGTTTCAGTTGGAAATGGTGATTTGCAGATGTGGAGCCTTGGCAGAAAACCCTGATTTTCTTTTCACTTCTCCCCACAACAGTCCCAAACCCTCCAGGTTTGCTCCAGAACCCCTCCTGATGGGATGGGACACGTTGGCCTTTGCGTGGCCACGCTCCGGCGTTAGAAAATGAAAATGAGTGTCTGAGAAACAATTGATGGGTTGTTGGTTTTTTTTCCCCCCCTTATTTCTGGCATGTTTTTCCTGCTTCTCAAACTACTTTCCATCCCACCTCTCCTTCCAGCATGGATGGATTCAGGCTCGTGAAGCTCAATGAAGTCATCAGACAAGTTGACATCGTCATCACCTGCACAGGTACGCGGTCGCTGAGGAGGGAGGATGGGTCATGGGAGGATGGACAGCCCATGACTGAGTCCATCTTTTTCCAAAGGAAAGGGTAAAAAAAAAAATAATAAATGATGGGGAGAGGGAATGTGGGTGTTCATTACAGATATCACTGTCTGGCAGGCAACAAGAATGTGGTGACCAGGGAACATCTGGACCGGATGAAGAACAGCTGCATTGTCTGCAACATGGGGCACTCCAACACTGAGATTGATGTGGTGAGCAGGGGACATGTGTTGGGAGCAGGGATGGCATGGGTGGGGTGATGGAGCTTTTGGGACCCTTTTTCAGCCGTGTCTGACTGGTGCCACCTCAGCAAGCACCTGGGAGGAGATAAAATAATCCACTGCTCCCCATGCCATCGTTATTCCTGAGATTCTAAATGATGCCAGCAAGCCAGACAAGCTTCTGGTGCAGTGTTTTGGTATCCACCAGCATCATTCCTTCCCCTGGAGAGTCAGCAAACGGTTGGATTCCATGATCCTAAAGGTCCTTTCTAACCCAAATGATTCCCTAATTATTTGAGTCACCATCTCCAGCTCTTCTGCTTTCCTGTTCCTCTCCCACTAAGACCCAGCTAAAAGTTCATCACACTCAACCCTGCCCACCAAAATGGGCTGATCTGTGCTTAGAGAGGAACAGAAACCCAGGAGGGTCTTGTCTGAGGGTCAGGGGAGAATTTCTTGGGCAAACCCAAGGGCTTAAAACCATTTTCTGGGCTGCTGAGCCCACCTGTCTGGGAAGAAGTGAGCACAACCATGACCTTGCATCCTCTGCAGTCAGAAAAGCTTGAACAAGAAATTGTCATGGGAGCTTTGGTGTGCTGGAATCATAAAAGTAATTCCAGGTTCTGATTCATGAAGGTTTCATTGGATTAGGACTGCAGCCAGACTTTTTTTTTTAATTTTGCCAGAACTTTGAACTATTTTAATGTGGGTTTGTTGTTTTTTTTTCAGGCCAGCCTGCGTACCCCCGAGCTGACCTGGGAGAGGGTGAGGTCTCAGGTGGACCATGTCATCTGGCCAGATGGGAAGAGAATAGTCCTTCTGGCAGAGGTGAGTTGCAGGCAAAAGGAGCAGGAATTGCAACCTGGTCTCTGCTGGTGGAGGAAATTAAAGGCTGGATGATCCCTGGAGGCAAAGCAGATCCAGATGTCTGCAGGTTTGGTCCTCAGCAGTTCAAGCTCTGGTTGGAAGGTTTGGTGTAACCCTGGCTTGGCCCATGGCATTACAGAAAAGGTTGTGGGTTTCTTTATCCCACTCCAGGGTATGGATCTGGCTCTCTGACACCCCCTGAGAGGAGGTTGGAGCCAGGGGGGGTCGGGCTCTGCTCCCAAGGAAGAAGGGATGGGACAAGAGGAACTTTTGGCACAGCTCAAGTTGTGCCAGGGGAGGTTTAGGTTGGAGCTGGGGAAGAATTTCTCCCTGGCAAGGGTTGTCAGGGCCTGGCCCAGGCTGCCCAGGGCAGGGCTGGAGTCCCCAGCATCCCTGGAGGGGTTTCAGAGCCTGGAGATGTGGTGCTGAGGGACAGGGGGTGGGGGTGGCCTGTGCAGGGATGGGTTAATGTTTGGACTCCATGATTTTAGAGTTCTTTTCCAACCAGAACGATTCCATGATTCTCTTAAGTGGTGTTTCACCCCTGAAGGGACACGTTTCACTGGTAGTTCTTGTCCCTTCTGTAGGGTCAGGAGTTGGTTTTTGTGCCATCTTGAGGTCACCACCACTTTTTGCTTCCCAGGGCCGCCTGCTGAACCTGAGCTGCTCCACTGTCCCCACTTTTGTCCTCTCCATCACTGCCACCACGCAGGTGAGTAGGGTTTGGGTTCATCTCACTCCCTGGTGGGCAGCAAGCAGTGACTTACCTGAGTGTCTTCTCCATCCAGGCTTTGGCTCTGATAGAGCTCTACAACGCTCCTGAAGGCCGCTACAAGCAGGACGTGTACTTACTGCCCAAGAAAATGGGTAAAGAGGCCCCCGTTGCCTTCTCTGTTTTCAGTTGGAGATGAATCAGGTGGGAGGTTTTGGTAGCCAGGGCAGTGCAGCCTCCTGGGCTCTCTTGTTGACCTCCCTGCTAAGCTCAGGATCTTCCAGCAAGTTCTTCCCACTGGGTCTGAGCTCTTCACCAGTTGGCCGGCCACAGGAATCCATGGGGGGGATTTTCATGTAAGGCTTCTTCTAGCAGAGCTGAGAAGAAATGTAGGCTCTGACCAACAGCTCTGCCAGCAGAACCCCCTCCTGAGGACACAAGCTGGACTGGCCACATTTTTACTGCAAAATTAGATTTTTCTGGGGGACTTCACTCTCTACAACTCCCTAAGAGGAGGTTGGAGCCAGGGGATGTCCATCTCTTCTCTCAAGGAACAAGAGATGGGACAAGGGGAACCATCCTCAAGTTGCCCAGGGGATGTTTAGATTGGGGCTTGGGAACAATTTCTCCCTGGCAAGGGTTGTCAGGGCCTGGCCCAGGGCAGGGCTGGAGTCCCCATCATCCCTGGAGGGGTTTCAGAGCCCTGGGGATGTGGTGCTGAGGGACATGGGGTGGGGGTGGCTTTGGAAGTGCTGGGGGAATGGTTCAACTCAACAACCTTAAAGCTCTTTTCCAACTGAAATGAATCTGTGATTCTATGATTTTTGGTGTTGTATTTTTTGAGTCCAGGTGCAGCTTGTCCCTAGCTGTCACCTCCCAGAAATATCCAGTGGCTCCTGCATCAGGAAAGCACCCGAGCTTGCCCGAGGCTTCACACAGCAGCAGACCCCGGAGTATTTTTAGACACATAAATATAAATATACACCTATAGAAGGATATTTCAGAGTATACCCTAGAAAGATATTTCAGAATATAGCCTAGAAGGGTATTTCAGAGAGTGGTTTTCCTCCTCTATCTGAGAAGAGGTGAGAGCCTCTTTGGTTTTCCCCATTCAGGGCAAAAAGCAGTCCTGTAATTTAGCAGCGAGGGCGTGGGGAGTGATGCTATTCCCAGCTGGGGCTTTAGGGACCTGGTGCACAGCAGAAGAGGACTCATTCCCTTCCCTTCCTCCTACTAACAAGGTTTGGGATCATTTCAGATGAGTACGTGGCCAGCCTTCACCTCCCAACGTTTGATGCCCACCTGACAGAATTAACGGACGAGCAAGCAAAATACCTGGGGCTGAATAAGAATGGACCTTTCAAACCAAACTACTACAGGTGCAGCCCCCCAACCTCTCTCCTTTTTCTGCCACCAGTGTGTGTGTGGGGGGGGGGAGGGCAGAAGGGTTTCATTCCACCTTGAGAAGACCCCTTGGGGCTTTCTGATAACTCCCAACCTAGAAAATAGTCTGGCCAGGGAGTTGGAGCTGTGACACGGAGCCTTTGGCAGGACTTGAGCCCTTTGTATCTGGCAGCAGCTGTCACCCTGACGTGGCAAAAGACAGAGTGGTGCCACCAGGCCAACTCGGGTGACAGCTTTATTTTTAAAGTTTGATGAAGGATGAGCTCAGCTCCCCAGCCCTCCTCCTCCTCCTTTCCCAGCACGGGCTGTGCCGATCGCCCCCCAAAATAATAACAATTTTTACTATGAGCCCCTGAATCACTTCCATTTCTGGGCTTATGTGTTGTAGCCAATGCTGCAACGTGGGGGTTTTTTAACATGAAAATGAAGTGGCTTTGCACAAAACCAGATCAGCTTGTCAGAGGGGGTAGATCCCCACATCTTTTTCTTGCTGGAAAAGGCATTTTCTTGGTGTGCGAGTCCTCAGTGCTCACGTGAGAGCAAAGCTGCACCAAAATGCTTCAGGTTTGGGGTTTAGTGGGTTTTGCCTGATCCTGAGATTGTGATTTGTTTTTTTTTTTATTCCTGCCCTGTGTTATGTGCAAAATTAGGGTGCTGCCACCCAGCCATGCCCTCCCCTGGAGGAATTTCCTCCCGTTCAATTTTCTTCACGCAGTTTTGGCTTCTGACCTCCAGTCCTGACCTTGCCAGGAGTGTGGTTTGTCCCACCCCTGAGATGTTGGGATAAGCAGCAAATTCCCTGCATTGATGGAGAGCCACAAGGGCTCAGACATCCCTTCCCCATGCATCGTGAGGTGCAGATGTACTTAGAAAGCTTCAGTTGGTGTCCTGCAGGAATTTCAGCCTCCAGATACCAAAGAATCACATTTTCCAAAGTTTTCTGTCTTGGTGTTTAGGACAGGAGGTGAAAGGAGATTGAGCTGGTGGGAGGTGTCTGGTGGGGGTTGGAACTGGATGATCCTAAAGGTCCCTTCCAGCCCTGAAAATTCCATGATTCTATGACTCAGTCCCTGAATTGATTGGGCACTGCTGAATTTTCCCCAGGAGGCCATGGTCAGGCAGAGAAATGTACCATGGTATTTGGGGGGTGGGGGGGAAATGGGGACTGAGTCCCTTTCTAAATCCCTTGGTGTTCCAAAATACACCAAGTTGATGCTGGGGAAGCTTCACATCTCTTCCCCCCAAACTGCTCACCAAAACCCTCATTTTTTTCCTCTTCTTTCCCCCCAGATATTAAGTTCCTGCTGCTGTATCCTGCTGAGAATTGTGAGGAACAAGAACCCAAATTTTTTCTTAACTACTGTACAGGATGGAGCAGCACAAGCTTCCTAAGTTAGAGCTGGGCTTGCTCACATAGTAGACAGTGTGTTTTAGGTTATTTATTTATTAAATTAGAATACTGTACATGCGGCCTCTGCCACTGGTGTTCGTACTGCCGCGGGACTGGGAGACGGTGGAGTTCTTTCCGTTTGTTTCATTTCGTTCCATTTTTATTTCATTTTTGGTTCTCTTGGGGTTGTTCTTTTTTTTTTTTTTTCCTTCTTTCTTCTTTTTGGGGCTGGGGGGAGAGGCAAGGAAGAAGCTGGTGGGAAGGAATGGCTGCCACCTACTCAGAAGCCTCCATCATCGCCCTTCATCCGACGCACACAACGGGAGCCGCGGGGACCCAGCTTGGAGGTCGGACGTTGCTTTTGGTTTCCTTCACATCCCAGAGCTTCTTCCAGCCAAGCAGGACCCTGGCAGGAGTGAGATCCAACTGGAGAGGAGGCCGGGTTTGGGTTTTTCATGCCATTTGTTAAATCCTCCTTGGTACCGACCAAGGGGCCCCCTTGGCAGCGATGCAGTAAATCTCGCCGGCCAGCGCTGGAGAAACCTCTTGGAATTTTGTCGACCTCTCCAAGGGATGGTTCCACCAGTGAGTTGGTGAACTTTTGCCTTAGCACTGCAGAAAGCTGTAACGAAGGGATCTGGTCATTAGCAGGGCTAGGATCCGGGAGGGCAGAGGTGGTGGTGGGTGGGTCCTACTCTACCACCACTCCCTTCCTCACAGCTCTGCAGTATTTTTCCTGCTGCTTACATGACGAGTGCCAACCTCCTATGGTTCAACCAAAGTTGTATTCCTGGTGGGGCAACAGGGCAGCCAGTGCTGATGAAAGAGCCTGGCAACCTCACCAGCAAACGCTGCTCACGTGTCGGGGAGCAATTCCAAACCCAAGCGGAGCTCATCGGCCATCCCTGGCTGGGAGGCCCCTCATCCATGCAAGGTCTTTTCTCCAGCTGAATTTCCTCACTGGAAATCTGGAGTCTTAATTTCGAGTGCTATTTGTATGCTAAAAATCTGGAAATCCCCTTTGAGTGGGTGATGTGTGCCAGAGTAACCCCCACGCCCAAGGCTGCGTAGGGGGAAGAGTTCAGCACCACTAAAATCCCGTCAGTCTCCTCCAGTCTCCATGCATCAGAGCCAAAGGAGAAGAAATTTGTCATAGTTGCTTGTTTTAGCTCAGAATGTTCCTCCTGAAGGCTGCAGACAGCATGGAATGTGTACCAAGGTGACTTTCCCAGTCTCCTTGTCTCATCAGAGTCACTTTTATGGTTCAAATGGAGAACATGGTCCTTCTAAAATAAAACTGCCCGACCCCGTGAGCACAAAAGCCTCTGTCCTGTGGTTGCTGCATTGGTGCCCAAGTCCCCCATCAGCTACAGATTTTTGTGGACTTCTTCACCCCCATCAGAAAACTCTTTTGTGGCAGCTGATTCACGCACAAGAAAGGAAAAAAAAACCAAACTGTGGGATTATGGTCTTGGCAGCCAAGGCCTTCCCGTGGCTCCTGATGCTGAGGCCTAAAGTCATCTGGAGCACAAGTGGCAGATCTTTGGAGCAAACGTTCTCCTGAGCTACAACATTCCAAGTTCTTCCTTCAAATTTCTCAAAAGCCTGGAAGGAAGTCTTTGGGAAGACTTTGGGAAGACCTTGGGAAGACTTTGGGAAGATCTTAGGGCTCTGGGAAGGCGTTCAGGAGGTGTCAGACCTTAGGGCTTTGAGGAGACCTCAGAGCTTTGGGGAGATTTTGAGAAGATTTTTTGGACCCTTAGGGCTTTAAGGAAGCTTTGAGGAGGCCGCAGGGCTTTAAAGAGACTTTGGGGAGACTTAGAGCTTTGGGGAGATTTTGGGGAGACCTTAGGGCTTTGAGGAGACTTCATCAGAGACTGATCACTAGCCACAAACTTGAAATAGTCTCTGGTCACTCATGAATTTCACCCAGATCCTGAGGTTTGTTTTTTTGTTTGTTTGTTTTTCAGTTTTTTCTTTTCTTTTTTCTTTTCTTTTCTTTTTTTTTTCTTTTTTCCCTTTTCTTTTTTCTTTTATTTTTTTCTTTTTTCCTTTTTTTTCTTTTTTCTTTTATTTTTTTTTTGTTTTCTTTTTTCCTTTTCTTTTTTCCTTTTCTTTTTTCTTTTCTCTTTTCTTTTTTCTTCCTTTTTTTTCCTTTTCTTCTTTTTTCTTTTCTTTTTTCTTTTTCTTTTTTCCTTTTTTTTCTTTTCCTTTTTTCCTTTTTTTTCTTTTCCTTTTTTCCTTTTTTCTTTTTTTTTTTCCTTTTCTTTCTTTTTTCTTTTCTTTTTTCTTTCCTTTCTTTTTTCTTCCCTTTCTTTTTTCTTTTCTTTTTCTTTCTTTTCTTTTTTCCTTTTTTTTCTTTTCCTTTTTTCCTTTTTTTTTTCCTTTTCTTTCTTTTTTCTTTTTCTTTTTTCTTTTTTCTTTTTTCTTTTTTCTTTTTTCTTTTTTCTTTTTTCTTTCCTTTCTTTTTTATTTTCTTTCTTTTTTCTTTTCTTTTTTTTCTTTTCTTTTTTTTTTCTTTTTTTTCCTTTTTCTTTTCTTTTTTTTTCCTTTTTTTTCCCTTTTTTTTTCTTCTTTCTTTTTTTTCTTTTTTTTTTTTTTTTTTTTTTTCCCGGGGGGAAGAGTCCCCTGAGTTACCTGGAAGATCCCACTGAGATCTTTCCCCAGGTTGGAGTAAGCATCACCCAGCAAACCTCTGAGTTTCTGCTCTAATCCTCCTCTTGGTCGAGGTGAAAGGCAGTTGCCAGGATCACGTTGAGCCAAGCAGCTTTTTTTCTTTTTTTTTTCTTCTTTTTTTTTTTTTGGAAAAAAACCCCAAAACAGAGGAGTCCCATCCCCCCTCCGCTCGGGTGTCCCTCACTTGTTCTGTCCTCATCCCTGACTTCCTTCGTGCTGAATTTTAAGCCCCATTTCCAGGTAGCTAGGAGGAAAAAAAAAATTAAAAAATTTTTAAAAAAATTTTTAAAAAATCTCAACTGGCTTTTTTTTTCCCCACGTCGATTTTTCCAGCTCTTCTCCACATCGTTCTGCTTTTCCTGTCAGCTTTTTTGCTTGGTTGGCTTTTTTTTTGTTGGTTTTTTTTTTTTTCACTAATCAATCTGGAATCATATTCTATGATCATCTCTAAATGAAACGTGTAAAGGGTTGTTTTGGTTTTGTTTTTTTTTTTTTTTTTTTTCCTAATGTAAGACGTTTTTAAAGAATTAGGGAAAAAAAAAAAAAAAAAAGATTTAGGTAACACCAGCAAAATAAAGTCTAAGGAAATTAATCCTGTTCTGAACTTCAGAGATAACAAGGCAAAAATCTGTCATCTGCCTGCAGTAAGAAAATAAAAAAAACTTTGCAAAAAGTAACATTTTCAAAAGGATGTTCTAAATATTAATGTCTGAGTGATTGTATTAGATCAGCAATAAAGACTCTGTAATCTCCAAACGCAAATAAAATATTGGAAAACTCAGCTGCGGGTCTGGCAGGAGCAGGTGGGGAATTTGGGGGGTGGGGGAATTTTTAGGGCTGAAATGGGGAATTTAGGGGCTGGGAGGGAAATTTGGGGGCTGGGGATTCCCTTAGGGTGGGGATGGGGAGGGTGATCCCATTTCCCTGCCTGGTCACCCCCAAACCCAGTCCTGTCCTCCCCTCATTTTGGGGGAGAGCAGAGTAGGGAGGGGGGGTCCCCATTTCTTCCCCACCTGATTTCCAGGAGCTGCTTTTAACCAAAATTGTGGTATTAGGGGGTTGGATAACCCCACCTCTGGGGCACCCCAAAACCTGTCACATACCCTATTCCTACCCCCCCCCTGGGACACATCACCCCTGGGGCACCCCAAATCCTGTCACACCCCCTATTCCCCTCCCACCCGGGGACATTCATCACCATGGGGCACCCCAAAACTTATCACCCACCCAGGCACATTCATCACCATGGGGCACCCCAAAACCGACCCCCCCCCCCCTCCAGGCACCTCCTCACTCCTGGGGCACCCCAATTCCGGTCACACCCCTTATTCCCCCCCAAGGGCACCCCGAAACTTGTTCCATCTCCTATCCTCACCCCCACCCCAGGGACATTCATCACCCCTGGGGCACCCCAAAAACGTTCCACACCCCCAATTCCCCCCCCGAGACACCTCATCACCCCAAAATTTCTGTCTCCCCCACCCAGAGGGGGGACACACATCACCCTTGGGGCGCCCCAAATCCCATCACCCCACCCCAGGGACATTCATCACCCCTAGGGCACCCCAAAACGTGCCACACCCCCAATTCCCCCCCCCCTCCCCCGAGACACCTCATCACCCCAAAATTTCTGTCCCCCTCACCCCTGGGGCACCCCAAATCCCGTCACACACCCCCCCAGGGACATTCATCACCCCTAGGGCGCCCCAAAACGTTCCACACCCCCAATTCCCCCCCCGAGACACCTCATCACCCCAAAATTTCTGTCCCCCCCACTCAGAGGGGGGACACACATCACCCCTTGGGCACCCCAAATCCCATCACCCCCCCCCGACCCACCCCAGGGACTTTCATCACCTCTGGGGCACCCCAAATCCCGTCACCCCCCACCCCAAGGACATTCATCACCTCTGGGGCACCCCAAATCCCGTCACTCCCCACCCCAAGGACATTCATCACCTCTGGGGCACCCCAAATCCCGTCACCCCCCACCCCAGGGACATTCATCACCCCTGGGGCACCCCAAAACGTTCCAAACCCCCAATTCCCCCCCCGAGACACCTCATCACCCCAAAATTTCTGTCCCCCCCACCCAGAGGGAGACACACAGCACCCCTGCCCCCCCCCCCCCACCCCAGGGACCTTCATCACCCCATGGGCACCCCAAATCCCGTCACCCCCCCCACCCCAGGGTCCCCCCTGACCTCGCCCCCCCCCCCCCTCACTCTCTGCTCCCCCCCCCCCTCCTTCCTCAGGGCTTTTCTAGCCCCGCCCCCCAGCCAATAGCAGAGAGGGGGCGTGTCCTGAATCTCCGCCCATCGGGCGATCTGACCAATGGGGGCAGAGGGGGCGTGTCCGGGGCGGGGCACGTGTCCCTTTCCCCACGTGCCGGGGCTGCAGAGGGGACGCGGCGAATGGAGGCAGCGGGAGGAGAGACCCCGACCCCCCCCCTGACCCCCACCCACACCCCGACCCCCACCCCAGCCCCGGGCAGGGCTCGGCCGGCACAGCCCCCGCCCCCGGCGCAGCCCCCAGCGCAGCCCAAGAGCCGGGAACTCTTTAGGAGCCAGCGGAAAGAATCTGAGGTAAGGGGGGGGGTTTAAAGTCACCCCCACACCCCCCGAGCTTCACCACCTTCCCTTCTCGGGGGGCTTCTTCTGGAGCTCGGGGGTAGGGGACACCGCAGGTGGGGTTTGGGGGGAACTGGCTCGGGAGGAGGGGTACCTAAGGAGGGGGTTTGGGGGGACCTGGCACAGGGGTTGAGGGGTGGGAGTTGGGGGGGGGGGGAGGGGGCTCTGTCCAGGGGATTGGGGGCTCCCTGCTCCGGGAGATGATGGGGGCGTCCCCTGGGGTGGGGGGTACCAGCCCCAGGAGTTGGGGGTCCACGCCCTGGGAGTTGGGGGGGGTCCCAGCCCCAGGTGTAGGGGGTCCCTGACCCGAGAGTTGGGGGTCCCTTCCCTGGGGTGGGGGATCTCTGACCCGGGTGTTGGGGGGTCCCTGACCCGGGTGTTGGGGGTCCCTGCCCCAAGAGCAGGAGGTCCCCACCCTAGGAGTTGTGGGGGGGGGGGGTTCCTACCTTGGGATGGGGGATCCCTGATCCGGGATTTGGGGGTCCTTGGCCCGGGATTTGGGGGGGATCCCTGCCTCAGAAGTTGAGGGTCCCTGTCGCAGAGGTTTGGGGGTTCCTGTGGGGCTGTTGTTGGAAGGAGCTTGATGATAGATTAGGGGTGGTGGGTCCAGTTTTAGGGGGGTCCCCCTGCCATGGGGGTTTGTGGGATCCTGCCATGGTGGGGGGAGTGGGGGTCTGCAGAGAGGCTGCCCCCAGCACTGACACCCAAGAGTTGGCAGCAGGGGTTTGGGGGGGGGGGGTTCAGATTGGGCTCCCCAGCACCCACCTGGCTACTACTTAACTCCCCCCCCACTTCACCAGGGTCTGGGGGCCACTCTTCACCCCTCCTCCCCAAAGAACCTGACCACTAAACTGATGTCCCCAGCCACCCTAAAGCCCCCCAGGGACACCCCCCCCTTGCAGAGGGGATGAGAGGCTCCCTGTGGAGCTGACCCCAAAAAAGGTCCCTGTTTGCTGGGAGACGGGGGGGTGTTTCATCGTGTGTCCCCCCTCTCCTCCCCTCCCACAATCCCTGCCCGTGAATTTGGGGGCTGCCCGTGAATTATTTGGGGGCTGCATTTCTTTTCCCATTCCAAGAGCAGCGGCTCAGCCTCACAAGCAGATTACCAGTTCACCCAATTCCTCAGCAGCTTTAGCACCCACCCTACCCCCACCCCATCCCCCACCCCCGACTGCAAAAAAGTGAGTGAAAAAAAAAAAATCAGCATTTTAGGACCAAGTCAGGCTCAGCCCCGGAGTTTCTCCTCATCCTCTGGGGTCATTAATATTAATATTAATCGTGACAATGCTCAGCGGTCCCCCAGGCTGCCGGGGAGAAGGGATGGGGGGATTCCGCATGAGAAATGATGTTAATTTGAGTTAATTTGAGTTGATTTCTCCATTCATGTGTTCTCTTCCCCCCCTTTCCCAGGCAGGGCAGTGTGGTGCCAGCACTGGGTCAATCTGGTTCCCTGCTCCCTACCCCCTGCAAATCCCCCGGTGAAGTTTCATGCTCCAGTTCCTCATCCACAGGGGAGGAGAAAGGGAAATCCGAGAGCCTGAGGGCTCGGGAAAGGCAAAACCCGGCTCTGAAACCTGAATCCGGGATGTTCAGAACAGAGCCCGAAGGGGGGGGGTTTGAAATCCTTCAAACCAGCCCCCAAGACTTTTGTTTTTAAGGTTTATGCGGGGCTCTGAGATCCATCAAACATACCCTGGCACTTTGGGTCCTGCCTCTGTTTTCCTTGGGATTTGAGGAATGTGATTTTTTGATTATTATTTTTTTTTTAACACTCACCTTCCAAATTTACCCCGTATTTTAAGCAGCCATCCCCTCTCCAGCCCTGCAGCCCCATAGCCAAGATCATCCCTGCAGAAGCTGCTGGAGGAGCTTTTCATGCATGGGCTGAGGGTGCTGGCAGCTGTCCTGCCTCCCGAAATATCCGTGTCCCCTTCCTCCATCCCACTGACCCCAACCTGCTCCCTGCAGGGCTCCTTGGATTGTCCCAACCTGGAGTTTGAGTACGGGGACACCGATGGCCACGGCACCGAGTTAGCAGGTGAAGCTGTGTTGCTCTTCAGAGGTGCCCACCAGGGAGGGGGAGGGAAAAAAAAAGAAAAAAAAAGTAAATTATTAGACCTCAGGAAATAATTGGGGCAGTGGGAGGGGGGGGATGGATATGGGGTGGTGTCATCCCTGTGGTTTTAGGGGTTTATTAATAGAGAGCTGCTCGCTCCCCTGGGAGGTGTGAGGGCCCGGGGATGTCCCCCTGCTCTGAATGATCTGGGGTGTGATGACAGGCAGTGGGAGGACAAATGTCATGCCCAGTGGTGTGGCCTGGGCTGGGCAGTGTCACCTTTTATTGGGTGTCACCATGGGGTGCTCCTCGTGCCGTGCAGCGGCTCCGGCTGCTTCTGCCCTCTGGACTTTGTTGTCCCCAAGCGTATCTCAACCAGCAAAGGGCTTATTTTTAGCTCTGCATGTCTCAGCTGCACGAGCTGGCTGGGCTAAAGCACATTTTTTTCTTCAAGTGATCCTTCCTCCTGCCTCGCAGGACAGTTTCAGTGCTGCTGAGCACTGAATTCCTATAGGAATTCCTATAGGAATTGTATAGGGACAAGTAGGGATTAGATGGGAGCAGGCACGTGGTGTCCCTCTGAGTCCAGCCCCTATTTGCAGGTCCCTAAACATCTGAGCTGTTGGGTGTGAAGTCAGGGAGGGTCTTGCCTGGGTGCTCCTGCCATCCCTCCCTCTGCAAACTGGTTTAACTGGGACAAAAAATTACCAAAGCTCCTGAAAAAAACCCACCCCACCTATTAAATTACAAATACAGCTCCAGCACCGTGGGAGCATGGGGATGAAAATGATGGATTTGGTAGCACTGGGTGGCTCCAAGATGCCCTCAGGGATAAGTTGAGGTCTCTGCCCCACGGCTCCTCAGTTGTGTAGGGATGTTTCAGCGTCCCACAAGGAATTTGGCAATGAGGAGGAGGGTGGAACTGGGTCCCTGCTGATTTCTTGCTCCATCAGAGCTGTACAGCTACACCGAGGAGCCCGAGCTCAGCACCAACAGGAGATGCTTCGAGGAGGATTTTCACACTCAAGGTACCAGCTCTGGGCTCAGCACCCCTGGGTGAGAGTGGGAGCTCTTGGGGAGAAGCATCTGCCTGGTTTTCATGTCTCCTTCCCAGTGCAGGGCAGGAGGTGGCTGGAGCTGGATGGGGCTCAGCAGAAAGCCTACATCATGCACCTGCTGGATGGGCTGGAGGTGGTCAACAGGGACAGGAGGCTCAAAGTAGCACGGGCCATCCTCTACCTGGCACAGGGTAAGGACCACATCAAAGGTGTCTGGATGTGGGCATGGATCTGCTGCCTGGCTTCAGCATGGGGGGTTGGGAGAAGCCTTCTTCTGGTGTTGGGCCAGGTTGGTGG
The DNA here is from genome assembly GCA_023637945.1 of Phaethornis superciliosus. Lineage (NCBI taxonomy): Eukaryota > Metazoa > Chordata > Aves > Apodiformes > Trochilidae > Phaethornis > Phaethornis superciliosus. Next base: position 938,347 of record JAJQWJ010000001.1, read on the forward strand.
AGTGAAGCTCCTTCCCAGGATGGTCCAGTGGGATCCAGGATGTCCAGTGGGGTTCAAAGGCAATTCCTCCCTAACCAGTACCTCCCTTTGGGTCTGAGCAGGTGTCTTTGGGGACTGTGATAATGAAGGTGATGTCCTGTACTGGTCTCGGCACAACAGCTTCCTCCTCTATCAGCTGGGAACCTTCACAGCATTCCTGGAGCTCCTCAACATGGAGATTGAGTGAGAGGACCTCCCCTGCCCTCACCTTCCTTGTCTTCTTCTTCATCTTATTCTTTCTCCTTGCCTTCACCTTTTCTCCCTGTCCTCCTCACCCTCCTTCATCTGTCTCCTCATCCTTTTTGCCCTCTTCTTTCTCCTTCCTCCTCCTAAAGAGGACCAGGGAGGTGTCACAGCCCCAGCATCTTCCCCACTGTGGTTTTTCCACCCCCTCCTGATGTAGGTTGGAGGGTGGGGGTGAGGAGCAGCCCATGCCTGCTGGCTGGTGCTGAGCTTGTCCTCTTGTCCCCAGCAACAGCCAGGCCTGCAGCAGTGCCCTGAGGAAGCCAGCCATCTCTCTGGCTGACAGCACAGAGCTCAGGTAGAGCCTCACTTCCCCACTAGCATCTTGGGTAGAGGCTGTCTGGACAGCTTCTGGGGACAAAGTGGCCTCTGGCTGGCAGTGTCACCTGCCTGCCATGCTGTCTCCTGCAGGGTGCTACTCAGTGTCATGTACCTGCTGGTGGAGAACATCCGTGTGGAGGAGGAAGGAGATCCCTCTGAGTGGAAAACATCTCGGGAGACCTTCAGGATGGAGCTGAGTGAGCCACAAAGTTCCTCGTGCTCTGATGAGCTCTTTTTGTTGTGCTGTACTGGTGAGGAGAGCTCAGGGACCTGCTCTGAACCCCCTCCTGGTCTCTCTCTCCACCAGGTTTCCCTGTGCACACCGAAGAACCCTTTGCTCTTCTGCTCTTTACCATGGTGACCAAGTTCTGCAGTGGCCATGCTCCACACTTCCCCATGAAGAAGGTCCTGCTCCTGCTCTGGAAGGTGCTTCTGGTGAGTGCAAACCCTTCCTTTTTCCATAAACTCCTCATCTGGGGAATAGTGCTGACGCAGCCTGGCTGCTCCTCCCTGTTCAGTCCAACCATAATCAGGTTATTTAGGATGTCGCAGAAAGCTGAAAAAATCCAGTTTCTTCTAGGATGGGAAGGGGCTGAGCCATGCAAAGGCCACGGGGTGGGGTGAAACCCAGAGAGCAAACCAGTGGTGTGGTGTCTTCCTCCTCAAATCATTCAGTTTGATGGCCTCAAACTGCTGCTCCCCCGGGAAGAGCCGCCCGGTCCCGGTGGGACCTCTGCTTCTCCCTTCCTCACCTCTCTTGTCGGTCCCTAGTTCACGCTGGGTGGATTTGAAGCCCTGCAGCTGATGAAGGTGAGGAAGAGGGAGGAGCTGGGGCTGCCACCCCTGCCAGAGGACAGCATCCAGGTGATGCGCAGCATGCGCGCCGCTTCGCCTCCCGCCTGCTCCGTGGAGCTCCTGGAGCAGCAGCAGCAGCAGAAGCGTGGGCACCGCAGCCGCAGGGTAAGAGCTGGCACCTGGACTCAGCCCTGGGGAGGCCACAGCTCGAGTCCTGGGTCCAGTTCTGGGCCCCTCAGGTCAGGAAGGAGATTGAGGTCCTGGAGCAGGTCCAAAGGAGGGCAACCAGGCTGGGGAAGGGATCCAGCACAAGTCCTGTGAGGAGAGGCTGAGGGAGCTGGGGGTGTTCAGCCTGGAGAAGAGGAGGCTCAGGGGAGACCTCATCACTCTCTACAACTCCCTGAAAGGAGGCTGGAGCCAGGGGGGGGTTGGGCTCTTTTCCCAGGCAGCTTTCAAGAAGACAAGAGGGCATGGTCTCAAGTTGTTCCAGGGGAGGTTTAGGTAAGAAATTCTTTACAGAGAGGGTGATCAGGCATTGGAATGGGCTGCCCAGGGAGGTGGTGGATTCTCCATCCCTGGAGGTTTTTAAGAAAAGACTGGATGTGGCACTGAGTGCCATGGGCTGGGAACCACAGCGGTAGTGGATCAAGGGTTGGACTTGATGATCTCAGTGGTCCCTTCCAACCCGGCTGATCCTGTGTGATTCTGTGAACATCATCACTCTCTACAACTCCCTGAAAGGAGGCTGGAGCCAGGGGGGGTTGGGCCCTTTTCCCAGGCAACTTTCAACAAGACAAGAGGGCATGGTCTCAAGTTGTGCCAGGGGAGGTTTAGGTTGGATATTAGAAAGAATTTCTTCACGGAGAGGGTGATCAGATGTTGGAATGGGCTGCCCAGGGAAGTAGTGGATTCTCCATCCCTGGAGATATTTAAAAAGAGCCTGGATGTGGCACTCAGTGCCATGGGCTGGGAACCACAGGGGGAGTGGATCAAGGGTTGGACTTGATGATCTCTGAGGTCCCTTCCAACCCAGCCCATTCTATGATTGATTGTAAGGATGGCCAAAGGTGGCCAAGGATGTGGGGATCAAGGACAATGCCACTGGCCTGGGTTCCCTCTCTGCTCTGGGGCATTTCATAGAATCCCAGAATGGGTTGGGTTGGAAGGGACCTTCAAGGACATCTCATTCCATGCCCTGCATGGGCAGGGACACCTCCCACCAGCCCAGGTTGCTCCAAGCCCCATCCAACCTTCAACACCTCCAGGGATGGGGCAGCCACAGCTTCTGGGGGCAACCTGGGCACCCAGGGGCTCAGCACCCTCACCCCAAAGAATTTCTCCCTCCCCAAGAAATAGAATCATGGAATGGTTTGGCTTGGAAGAGAACTGAAAGCTCAGCTCATTCCAACCCCCCTGCCATGGGCAGGGACACCTCCCTCCCAGATTGCTCCAAGCCCCATCCAACCTGGCTTTGAACACTGCCAGGGATGGGGCAGAGACTCTTTTCCTGGGCAACCTCTTTCTAAAGCTCAGCCCCCTCAGCCCAACCAAAGAATTTCTCCCTGCCCAAGCTCTCCTCTCCATCTCCCCTCTCCCAGCTGGAAACCCTTCCCCCTCCAGGCTCCCAGCCCTCCAGGCCCTTGTCCCAAGTCCCTGCCCAGCTTTCCTGGAGCCCCTTCAGGCACTGGAAGGTGCTCTAAGGTCTCCCCATTGCAGCCTTCTCTTCTCCAGCCTCAACACCCCCAACTCTCTCAGCCTGGCTCCAGAGCAGAGCTGCTCCAGCCCTCCCAGCAGCTCCAGGGCTCCTCTGCACTGGCTCCAACAGCTCCGTCTCCTTCTGCTGCTGGGGACCCCAGAGCTGGACACAGCTTTACCCCAGGGGGGTCTCCCCAGAGGGGAGCAGAGGGGGACAATCCCCTCCCTGGCCCTGCTGCTCACACTGCTGGGGATGCAGCCCAGGACATGGGGGGTTTCTGGACTGTGAGCACACATTGCTGGCTCAGTTTTTCATCCCACAGTTTCAGTTCCAGCAGCTCAGCCCCATGGTGTGTTTGACCTGGAGGAAGCAAGAGCACATCCTGACCCTATGGCAGAGGGCTGATAAGCACTGAGGAGCAAAGTGCTCCCAGCAAGCTCATCTTTTTTTAGCTCCTCTCATGGAATTGCTGTGTTGCAGTCCAAGGGTGATAATGCTCTTTTTTTTGCCGTGGTAGACGTGCTGTATGGTAGCACCAAAAATTAAGTTGGAAGATGGGTCACACCTCCTAGAACAGCCAGGTTAGAGGTACAGAGAGGGCTGTTCCTTCTCCAGGCTTTGGTGGCAACAGCTGGGAAGGAAATCCTCATCTGAGGTACATCTGGAAGCTTGATCCTTCTAGGCTGGAGAGGTCTAGTGCCAGCAGCTGGGTGGGAAGTAAAACCCATGGCATCACTTGAATTCCTTTTTTCCCTTCTGCTGCAGCCCCTGGTGAAGCAAGACAGTTTGGATATCTACAACGAGAGAGACCCCTTCAAGAATGATGAAGGAGGAGTTGATGAAGAGGAGAATGATGATGTGGACAGTGGGATTGAGGGGGAACTGGACCTGATGGAGAGGGACACAATTATCCCCGTGATGCCTGCTCAGCGCCCATCCATTGAACGGGTGTCCTTCCCCAAAGGGCTCCCCTGGGCCCCCAAAGTCAGGTAAAACCATCTGGGGTCACTGCTCTCCTCCCCAGTTCCTACTTCTCCTGTCCTTCATTGCAGGCTGAAAGTCAATCTGTGGCAATTTTGTTGGTGACTCCTTTTTTTTTTTTTTTGTCTCGGTTGGTCCTTTCTGGACTTAGCTGAGCTCTTCCCCAGGTTTTACAAACCAAGAGTGGCCAAGTTTGGCTGATAAGGGACAGTCCCATTGTGGACATCCCAGGCTGTGCTGGGAAGGAGGCTGGAGTGCTTTGGGAGCAGGGGCAGCTTTCCCAGCTAGGACCAATGGACCTCAGTGGATCAAGGGTCTAGACTTGGGAACTGGTTAAGGACATTGCCTTTTGCTTGTTGAGTGGGACTTGTGTGTTCCCAGATGAAGCCTTCTTCAGTGGCCTTTCTCTGAGATGAAAAATTGTAGAAAAACATCTCAGGATAAAGAAGTTGGGGCCTTCCCTTCCTAAGACCAGTTCTGCTACATGTGGGATAAGGGAGTGTTAGGAAAAGAGGGTGGAAACCTCTGCCCCTTTTTAACTTATGTGAGATTTTTTATTGATCCAAATCATGGATTTAACCCATTACCTTTAAAAAAAGGAAGCAAATACATCTTTTTTGATATGTGAGCAGTGAGAGAGTTAAGTGTGTCCATCCAGGCCACTCCTTGAAGGGACACAGCAAGAACTGGTTTCCCACGGGGGTCTCCACATAGGCAGTGCCATGGCTCTCCACATGAGTATTATTTTTCTTGGCTGATGCCTGAAAATCCATCTGGATTTCTTTCTGCCTGTGAGAGCCCTGGCTCCTGGTTCATGTCCTTCTTCTAGGGCTGAGACCCTGAGCAGTTCTCATGAAAGATGCCCAAGGTGGACATGATGTCAGCTTGCTTTCCTGGAGCAGCATGTGCTCTGCCAGACTGCAGAGACAACATTTGTTTGCTCTAAGTGAGCAGATGCTGCTGAAAGATGCAAGTGCTGGGAACACAGAAGGTGGATAAAAAGGTGCTGGTTGTAGAGAACTCATCTCAAATTATTTGCATGCTCCCATGAAGCTCCACAACAAACAGAAATTATTTTGGCTCACGTTCTCAGCCAGTGAGAGCAATGGTGGCTCTAACCTGGTGCTATTAAAACCTCTGGAAATCAGTCCTAGAAAGCTGAAAGGTTCTTGCTAGTCCAACGTTGCTGTCCTTTCTGAGCAGTGCAGGCTGTCATCTGGTGTCTCTCTCATTTCCCAACCTTCTCCTTGTTTTTTTTTCTCTGCTGCTCCATCAGACAGAAAGACATTGAGCATTTCCTGGAAGCGAGCAGGAACAAATTCATCGGATTCACGCTGGGACAGTGAGTGTTACCTCTGTAGGTCCAACAAAAGTCTGTCCTGGAGTTCCCATCAGGGCAGTTGAACTGCTGAGAGGTGTCCCCAGAGCTCAGTTTTTCTCACCTCAACCAACCTCAGGCATCCTGAGGATGATGGGGGCACAGTGCTGGATTTCCCTGGGGCTGCAGCAGGGTGCTCGGTGTTATAAAAATACATTCTAGGAGAAGCTGATCTCCAGGGACTTCTTTCTATTAAAAATCAGACCTAGCTTGGAATAAGTGACCTCCAGCCCATGCCAGAGACTTGTATGCTGTGAGAGAGAGTTGGGACAAGCTGGTGTCCACAGAATATGACCCAGTTGGTGTCTAAATCAAGCTGTGGGTGCAGAGTCCCCCTGGCCTGGACCCCTTGTTGGTTTTAGGGGCAGTGCTGAGCTGAAGCTGACACCATGCAGGGAACTGATTTCACCCCAGATCTTCACCCTGAGGTCACCCCTCTGATGTGCAGGCTTTTCTGGGGAGGAGGTGGGGTGGCAGGGCAGCTCCCACCAACACCTCTCCCATTCCTGAGCCATCTGGGGATGTGTTCAGTAGATTCATCAGGCTGCAGGCTCCCTTTTTTGACCTTGCATGACATGGAAGTGTTAAACCCAGGTCTTCCTCCCAGCCATCTCTCATCCCCCACAGAGACACCGAAACCCTGATAGGGCTCCCACGGCCCATCCATGAAAGTGTGAAGACATTGAAGCAGGTAAGATGGTGGCTCCATGCATGGCACTTGCATGAAGCAGCCCAGAAAGCCTTGCTGAGCAGCAGTCAGCCTCTCTAACCACATCCCTTGCTGTTTGCACTCCCTGGCACTCAGCAGATGCTCTGAGGTGGCATCAGACCCCATGGGGATCTCATGGAAGTGGAAAAAAAAAAATAAATTGGCCAAGACCTGTAGAGGGGTTGCAGGTCATCAAGCCTCACACACCTATTTGTGGTACAGGAGTTACAAGGAGTTAGAAGCTCCTCAGTCAGTGTTTCACATCAGTCCAGTCTTCTGCTCCTCTGCAGCTGATGTACACCAGTGCTTTCAGTCAGCTCTTGCCACCTCTGCCTTGGGAAATTAGTTTGATGAATCCAAGGAAGGTCTGAACAGCTTTGGAGGGGATGGATATCTCTTGTATGCAGTGTGTGAACTTTGTCCAACCTCTGGCTGCCACACAGTGATGGGCTGGAGTAAGAGGATCCCTTCTTGTTAGCTGTTACAGGACAGGTTCTCCATGTATCTGCTGTGATCTCTTCACCTAACTCAAATGTTACTGAAATCAGTAAATGTTGTCATCACTGGCAGCATTTCATCCTTCAGTTGTGATATTCCTCTGCCTCTGTCTGTGTATTTTGCCAGCACAAGTACGTTTCCATCTCAGATGTCCAGATCAAGAATGAGGAGGAGCTGGAGAAATGCCCCATGTCTCTGGTAAGAAGTTGCTGCTTTCCATCACTAGGCAGATGTGTGGAAAGTTTCCAAGGTGTCCACTTGGTCTCTGTAGCCCTCAGGACACACCTTAGATGCTCTTTTTTTCTAGAAGTCCATCTCTTGATCAAATGTAGCAGTGGAGAAAGGCCTGGGGCTTCCTGCAGTCAGCATGCAGCTATGTCCATGATTAAATCCTCAAGATGGGTTATATGGAGGTGACCAACACATCTCAAGAGAATGGATCTGAAATAATTTTTCCCTTGTGCCTCATGTTTCTCTGTGCTAGGGGGAAGAGGAAGTCCAAGAAACCCCTTGTGAGATCTTGTACCGAGCAATGTTATACAATCTCCCCCAGTATATGGTAAATCTGTGTTTCTTCAAAGTAAAGAAGAGATTTTGAGTGGGGAATGGGGACAAAGTGTGAGCTGCAAGGCTCAGCACGGGGTTGCTGGGGGATGTTCAGGACTTGAATGGTGATATTTTGCTGGGAATCCAGAGCAGAGTTGGGTGAAAATTACAATCCAAGAGGAAGGGATCAGAGGATCAGGTGCAGACGTGGTCAAACGGTTGCAGATGGGTCAGAAAATAGGATGTGTGGGGGGATATGGGACAAGGAACAAATCCCTCTTCCTGGGAGCATCCCTCCATGCCTGTCCTCCCCTGCAGATAGCTTTGCTGAAGATCCTCCTTGCTGCAGCTCCCACCTCCAAAGCCAAGACTGACTCCATCAACATCCTGGCAGATGTTTTGCCTGAGGAGATGCCGTAAGTCCCTGAGGAGGTGGCCACCAACCATCTGGGCTTGGCCAGAAAGTCTTGGACTGAGCAGGAGAGTTGGGGTTTGCCAATAGATTTGTCCACATAGGGGGAGATCTCTTTGGAGAGGTGCAAGCTCCTTTTGCTGCCGGAGCAGAGCTGTTTTTTCAGGAGTGTGACAATTCCAGAGCAGTTGGTGGTCACTGTTCTCTGCTAGCTGAGTGACACAAATCATAGAATCATGCTCATTGACATAAATCAAAGATCCATGAATGGATCAAAGATCCACCACAATTGCTGGTGGAGGGCAATCAGCATTTTTTTTCTTTTTTTTAGTGCACTTTGGTGTCACCAGACAGGAGGGGAGGGAAGTGAGAGTCCCTGAGGGAAGTGAAGATCTCTGTTTCTGTAGAGATGTCCATATGAATAAGAACTCAACAGTTCCTTAGTCCTCCTTGCTTCAGTACCCACCCTGCTGTTGTCTTTTTTCCCCTCCAACCCAGCATCACTGTTCTTCAGAGCATGAAACTGGGGATGGATGTGAACAGACACAAAGAGATCATCGTGAAGAGCATCTCAGCTTTGCTGCTGCTGCTCCTCAAGCACTTCAAGCTGAACCACATCTACCAGGTGAGCAGAGAGAAGGGGTTGACTTGGAGCTGATGGGTCCTGATAGACCCACTCCTAAAAGATCTCTCCTGGAAAGTTTTTTCCATGAGGAGCTGCAGGTCACTTTAGCTCCAGGTGAGGATTTGTATAGGGCTGCTCAGGCAGGGATAACCTGGCTGCAATATACCTCTTGACTGTGCTTTGACAGAGTTGTTTCCACTCACATGGAAAATGTTTCCAGGCTTCTGGAAAAATTCATGCTGTGGCTGATCAGGTTCAAATTCAGGAGATAGCATGAGCTGCCCCAGCAGAGATGGGAAGGGGTTGGGCGTAGACAAACCCCTCTTTTGCTCTGTTCTGTGACCAGAAATAGTGCTGGGTAGGACCTCATGAGATCAACTGATCCAATCCCCTGTCCCTCAACAGGATCAAGTTCTTGCAGTTCCAGTTTCAACAGAACCTGGAGGTCTGGGTCCTGGCTGCAATGTGATTTTTGTTTCATTTGCATGGCACCAATTGAAGTTGACCTGGATAAGGGCTTTCCTTGATTAAATAAAAAATACCAAATACTGATTTGAGCTGTAGCCTGGGCCCAGTTCTCCATCTGTTCTACAAGTTGAACAATTAGGGCTTCCTATTTTTTTTTTTCCTTTTAAAGGTTTCAGCATGGTACAAACCCATCTGTGTTATGAAGCCCACTGATATTTATCTGACAATAAATACAAATCCACATGCAAGACTGAATAAATGAAACAAGCCCCCGTGGTTTTGCAGTCCTACATTTGGTCTGCAAGGTGTCTAGAGCAAACCATCAAGACTGCTTTGCTTTTTGGCTGGAACTGGGTTTCCATTCCCAGGTGATGCTCCCAGCTAACGTTGACCCATTTCCCTTCTCTTCCTCAGTTTGAGTACGTGTCCCAACACTTGGTGTTTGCCAACTGCATCCCGCTGATCCTGAAGTTCTTCAACCAAAACATCATGTCTTATATCACTGCCAAAAACAGGTACAGCCACTTCTGGGGAAGAGAAAGATGATGGAGCAGGGAGGCTTTGTGCATGAGAAACCCTTACATGTGATGGGTTCCCACCTCTGGTCCCTGGCACAGTTTTGGGGCCAACGTGTTCTCCACTACAGGAATTCAGTGGAGGGGAGCAAATCCCTTCTGCTTAATTAGGAGAACAGGATGGGGGGGTTCCCAGTCTCTTATTCAACTACTAAAATACACAGAGACATCTCCCTTGCTGACTGTAGACTTTTTTCATCTTTATGTGAAAAGCAGTCCGGAGCCACCAGGCACCTGTGGGCCACAGCCTCCAAAAGCTTTGATGGACCAGAGCTTTCTAGGTCTTTTCTACTTTTTCTAGCTGTAATTCAGCTTTCCTGACTTCTCTGGGTTTTGCATAGTTGCCAGTGCTTTTACTTCTGATTTAAGAAAGAGATACCAGCCCCATTTTGAGTATGGACAGGGGCTGGCTGGACCATCACAATAAGAACTGAAATAGCACAATTCTGGGCTGGGGAGGATTTCCTCATTTGGAGGGGAGTGCCACAGAAGCTGCTGCTGTTGCAATGGTGCAAAGATCCTGTTCCTTGCTGTTTGATGCTCTTCTTGTTGCTTTTGAGCCAGGAGTGTAGGCTGCTTTGTCTCTTGTATGTTATGGTTCTGTATGTGTGAGAAGGCACGCATGGAAAAATAGAAAATAATGTATGAATTCTCTTGCTGGTAAACATTTATCTACTTTTGGTCCTGTGCTTTAAAGGCACCTAAGTAAGGAGGAAACAGCCCTGGAGCACTGAGCTCTCTCTTCTGCTTTCTGATGGAGGTTTCACAGGCAGGTTTTACACACCTGTAAAAAGAGGTGAGGTTTGCAGCTGGATGCTCTGATCCTAAGAGCTCTCCTGCCTGGCCCAGAGCAGCAGCAATGTCAGGCACTGCCTTACAAAATGATTGCAAGATTTGGTGAAGTTCAGATATATGGATCCCTGTTCAGTGATGCCACAACACGAAAGATCAGAAGTGATGCCAGTACAAGGATGACTTGTGGCAAATGAGCCATGGTGCTGCTGGTCCTGAGCTGGCTCCTTCTGAGTTCTCCTGCTCCTGCACTTCCAGTTTTAGGGTTAAGATGGGTGTGAGACAGTGAGGAGCATCTCTCCTTGGGGTCTGACAAGCCCTTCTTGGGCCACACGTGTTAAAACCTGTTTTAGGGGATTTCCTGATTTTGGGGTGTTCATCAAGGCTTACCTCTGAGTCAGTGAACAAAACACAAATAGAAACACAAATATAAACCACAAAATAGCAGACAAAGGCTGCAGCTGTGTGGCAGTGCATGCTTCACTTTACGTCTGTGCATGTCCCAGTGTGTGTGTGCATGTACACATATATTTTATACATACTTTTTTCTTTTTTATTGCCTATTTCATAAAGGCAATAAGTCTGGAGGGCTTGGAAATATCTGACTGCCCTCATTGTGAATTTTCTTGCTGGTAATCAGATGTCTCCATTTTAACCTAAGATATGTTTTATTGGGTTTTTTTTTCCTTTTTTTTTTTTTTTTTTTTTTTATGTGAGTAACTAATCTGTCATGTCTAAATGGATCCAAATCCTCCAAGTCCTTTATTAATGCACTCAGGATGTGCTTTGGAGCCAAGAAGAATCGACGTTGTGCTCCACTAAGATGAGATGTGAGGCTGGGAGCCCATTTGGATGCCATCTGTGCAGTCAGGAATGCAGGAGAGAGGCAAATCCACTCAGCACCAGCTGCTGGAGCCAGGATTCCTACCCAGCCAAACTCCTTGCTGCCTCTGCAGTTCAAGCCCCAGGCACAGGGAAGGAAGATGTGGCAGATTGCTGGGTGTTATCACAGGGATCATCTTAAAATTGCATTCAGGTTTGGGCCCTGCTGTACAAGAAGGATGTGGACAGGGTGGAGAAGGTCCAGAGAAGAGCCATGAGGATGATCAGAGGACTGGAGCACCTTCCATATGAGGAGAAAACTGCATCTGTTCAGCCTTGAGAAGAGAAGGCTCAGGACAGACCTAATTATGATGTTCCAGTGCTCAAAGGGGGCTACAAAGGAGATGGAGACTCCCTGGGTACAAGGAATCCCATGGACAAGGGGCAATGGGCACAAGTTGCTCCTGGGGAGGTTCTGATTGGACACAAGAGGAAAATTTTTCACTCTGAGGACAATCAGACATTGGAATGGTCTCCCAGGGTGGATTCCCCCACTTTGTGACGTTTGAAGTCTCAGCTCAGTGGGTGCTGGGACAGCTCAATAACATGAGAAGGGTTGGAGCAGATGATCCTGGAGGTCCCTTCCAAGCTGACATTCTAGCATTCTGTGATTTATATTTACCTGGTTCTTAACGAGTCTCTTCTGTCCTCTCTTCCACAGCATTTCCATCCTGGATTATCCACACTGTACAGTCTATGATTTGCCTGAGCTCACTGCAGAAAGCCTGGTAAGCAGCACAGAAAGGGTCCTTGTAACCAGTATTGCTGTATGCAAGGGGGTGAGAAAAGATATATATATTTTTCTAAATAATTTTCTTCTCTCTCTTCCCTCGTTGCACCTCTAAGCTTTCCAAAATTAGATTTTTTTTTTTCCCCCTCCAGACTTGAAAATTCCTCCTGTTTCTATTCTGACTGAGGTGTTGTGCACCCCATGACAATAATTGGGTTTAGAGGTGTCCCTTTCACTTCTCCAAATGAGAGAAGCTGCTTTTAAAAAGGATTTGCCCAGAGGCCATTGCCTCCCAGGTTGAAGTTGCTCTGAGCACTTGCATTTTGTAAGCTGCCAGTGGATAAAGGAATGAACCAAATCCCCTACAGAGGTTATGGAAAGCTGAGAGCATGAGGGGCTGTGTGAATATATGGATTACAGGTGAGACATTCCTGCTGGCAGGTTCAAAACTGCAATAACTCAAATGCAGAGTTGGACCTGGACAGGGTGCAGAGCAAGGGGAAGCTTTGGGATTAAGAGGGAGGGAAAGATAAGAGGATGAGGGAAGGGAGAGACCTTAAATGATGCTGGAATCATTAGGAAGGAGCCTGACCAAGAGTAGTCAAGGCAGGGGTGATCTCGTGCTGCCTGGCTGCTAAAATCTTAAATCTATATTGTTCTCTCTAGTTATGTAAACGTTAAAACCATTAAAGTGAAGGATTTTCCATAGTTTTTACAAACCAAAGTTGCTCACTAACCCCCCCACAGCAGCAGTCAGCCAGGAATTCCAAACTGGTTTTATTTGATCTGTAGCCACAGCATTTCTGCTGTTCTGTTGTAATGCAGATTCCTTTGATTAGTCCAGATCAAATTGATATAAAAACTTGCTGTGGGGTGGGTGGGGGTGGAATTGTCACACCTGGCCAGTGTGCTGGCTCAGTCCCCCACTGCTGCCTTTCTGCCAGGGCTTCTTGGCTCCTTTTGGGTGCCTGCTCGGGGTGACATCTCCTGGACATCACCTCCATCCTTATCAACAAGATCAATTCTCTGTTTTGTGTGGGTCCACGAGCTCCTTGCCAAGGCCTGGTGTCCTGGCCAGGCTCCCAGCATCTCCTGGTCCAATGGGGACATCTAGTGACACGTTGCTGAGGGCTCCCAACTGCTCATGCTAATCCTTAGGGTCATGCCAAGCTTGATGGTTTTAGAAGACAGAACTTCCAGGTCTGGAGTCCTCAGCAGAGAGATGACATGGACCTGTTGGAAGAAGCCTCAAAAATGAACAGAGGATAATTTGCTGTGAGGATAAGCTGAGAGAGTTGGGGTGGTTCAGCCTGGAGAAGGCTCCAGAGAGACTCTACTGTGGCCTTTTGGTATTTAAAGGAGGTTTATAAGAAAGATGGTGTCAAACTTTTTGGCAGGGAATATAGTGACAGGGGTGATGGCTTTGAACTAAAAGAGGAAAGATTGAGGCTAGATATAAGGAAGATATTTTTTATGATAAGGGTTTTGAGACCCTGGCCCAGCTGTGGCTGCCCCATCCCTGGAGCCATTTAAGGTCAGGTTGGATGGGGCTTGGAGCATCGTGGCTTAGTGAAAGGTGTCCTGGCTCACTGCAGGACAGATAATATTTAAGATCTCTTCCAAACCATTCTGTGATTCTGTTATTCTAACTTTTTTTTGGTGCCTCATCGCTTTCCTCCAGTAGACACAGGTGTTAGCCTCACAGGAGACTGATTTAATGAGAAAATATGGAGAAATCAATTAGAATTTGCTCGTGAGCATTCATCTTTGGGAGGGTACTTGGGAATGTAAGGATTTAATAGGCATTAAACATGCCCTGGTATGTCAGAGGCATATATTTGTGGCTTTGTGTTTCTTCATCCAGTATTCTGTCTGTTTGTTAGTTCAGCTTTTAGCTTTTACTACTCCACTGCACTGATTTTATCATCCCAGCCATAACACATTTCTCAGCAGATGGAAGAGATGTCCATGCTTTTGGTGGGTTGAACACAAGACTGGGTGTGTTTGGTTCACATCCATGGAAAACCAGCCCGGGTTCAGCAGTACCATTTCCAGAGGAGGGACCTTTTGGCTGTGTCCTGTCCTCTGAGCTGCTGTCCTCACCTGGTGTAAATCTGTCAAATCTGTCCTGGTTCACCCATCTTCTTGGGGTTCCTCACTGGTCCTCATCACCTCTCATCTCACGGGGCTGTTGCTTCCCTCCAGTGCTCTGTGTTTGGGGAGGGGGCTGTAGAGGACCCTGCTGCACCAGATCGATAACAGGAGATGGGGGGGAGGTAAAAAGCAGATTAAAGCCTGGTTATCCTCTTCCCTCCTTCCATAACTGATGGAAAGACTGTGACTTCCCTGAAGTGGTAGAGACATCATCAACTCGGTGATAAAAATAAATCCATCCAGGTGAGATGGGTGTTGGCTCATTCTACCCGGGTCTTTTTGGGAAAAAAAAACATTTTTTTTTTTTTTTTTATATTTATATACACACTGCCTCCTGCTGGCAGAAAGGTGCATTTGCTCAGTTTGGGTTTTAGAAATCCTACAATTAATAAATTTAAAATAAATAAAATAAACAAAATAAATCTTCCTGGATGAGATGATCTGTGCCGTAGCATTTTACCAGCTTATTACAACGATAACTTTGGTGCTTGCTTTTAAGAACAAAGGCATTTTGCTGGTGGAATTTTCTTGGATGAATCTAGTTTCCATTACTGGATTAAACATGGACAGGAAAGGCTCCCTGAAGTCATCCCCAAACGCTCCTCCTGAGGATGCCCAGCACAGATTTTGCTGTTAAGGCTGTAGCTTTCCTTAAGTGCATTATAAATTAAGCAGCACTTGTTTTCACTCTCATCCCCCAAACAGGTTATTTGTGGGACACTTCTGCTGTGCTCAGTGCTGTTGAAACAGAAAGCAAATTCCTGGAGTTGGTGGAATTACTGCTCAAATGTGCCACGGGGGATATTTATGCTCCGGGTGCTTACGTTTAGCTAATACTTAAAATAATTTATTAGCTGCACTTAAGCTGGAGGGGATCTGTGTTAGACAGAGGAGTCTTGTCCTCCTGATATAAATGCTGCTGTGTATCAACCTGTGTTGGGGGGTGATTTCCTTTTATTTGTCTGGGATCAGTCCTCTAAGCATGTGGTAGTTTAAGAATTAATTTAGATAATTAACAAACCCCCCGTTTTCTGAGCTGTGGTTATCACTGGGCTGTAATTTGATCTCTGCCTGTAAACAACAAATACAAATCTACCACACTAGGTAATTCCCATGATGGAATGATGGGATTTATCTTTGTTCTTACTCTAAACTTAACTGCAAATTAAAGCACAGTTTACATCTGAGTCTTTGAGGAGAGTTGTCCCCCCTTGATGACAACCCAAGCAAGGAGCTGGCTCCACTGCTCACTCTCCATGGGAAATCAGACTTGTGCAGATAGTGAAAATAAAGATTTTCTGCACAAGGAGACCTCAGGGAGGATGCTGCTGAATGCTGCTGTTGGGGTCAAGCTTTTCTTTCTCTGCTTTGCAGGAAGCTGGAGACAACAACCAGTTCTGCTGGAGAAATTTGTTCTCCTGCATTAACTTGCTGAGGATCCTCAACAAGTTGACCAAGTGGAAACACTCCAGGACCATGGTAAGGTGATGTCCCATCTCTCCGAGATGTGCCATGGGCTGACAGAGTTGGACCTGGAGTGTGCCCCTGGCTCTGTGCTGCATGGTTTCAGCACAGCCTCCTTGCTGAGAGGTTCCTCTTGCTGTGCTGGACCTTCTGCTTCTTCATAATCTGGCATTTTTCTTTTGCAGGTTGAGCCTTAAGTGAAGAAATGGTTTTTTTCTTCTCCAAATAATACTTATTTCCGTGACTTTCTAGCCCCCTGCAGCAAGTTTTGGTTCTGTTGAACACTCTTGTTCTACCTGCTTGGGGTGTTTTACTTGAGCATCTCTGCTGGGAAGCAAGAGTGAGAGCCCTGGGGCTGTTGAGCCTGGAGAAGAGAAGGCTGAGAGGGGATGTGCTGAATGTCCCTCAAGATCTGAGGGGTGGGGGGCAAGAGGAAGGGGACAATCTCTTTTTGGGGGTGCCCAGGGAGAGGCCAAGGAAGAATGGGTTGAAGGGAGAAGAGAGGAAGTTCCAGCTCAGCATGAGGAGAAACTTGTGGAGGCTGAGGCTGAGGCTGAGGGAGCCCTGGCCCAGGCTGCCCAGAGAGGTTGTGGAGTCTCCTTCTCTGGAGCCTTTCCAAACCCCCCTGGATGTGTTCCTGTGTGGGCTGCCCTGGGGGATCCTGCTGGGGCAGGGGGGTTGGATTGGATGATTCTACTGCTCCCAGCCCAGGTGTTAGTGCCCAAAGCTGCTCAGACAGCACTGGTGTGGTGTTCATGCCCAGGCTGAGTGAATTTGCGTTGATTTCTTGGCAGATGTTGGTGGTCTTTAAGTCAGCCCCAATCCTGAAACGAGCTCTGAAGGTGAAGCAGGCCATGATGCAGCTTTATGTCCTCAAGCTGCTAAAAATCCAGACCAAGTACCTGGGGCGCCAGTGGAGGAAGAGCAACATGAAAACCATGTCTGCCATTTACCAGAAGGTCCGGCACCGCATGAACGATGATTGGGCCTACGGCAACGGTGAGTTCAGGGAATGCCAGGTGGGAAGGGACCTCCAGGATCATCTGCTCCAACCCTTCTCATGTTATTGTTGATCTGAGCTGTCCCAGCACCCATTGAGCTGAGACTTCAAATTTAAAGTGGGGGAATCCACCCTGGGAGACCATTCCAATGTCTGACTGTCCTCAGAGTGAAAAATTTTCTTTTTGTGTCCAATCAGAGCCTCCCTAGGCCCAACTTGTGCCCACTGCCCCTTGTCCATGGGATTCCTTGTACCCAGGGAGTCTCCATCTTCTTTATAACACCCTTTTGAGTATCGGAACATCATAATTAGGTCTCCCCTAAGTGCTGGGGAAGCATCTGCTCCTCATTCAGAGTTGATATTGGTACACAGGGACTTTGGCATTTGTCCTGTAACCTGTGAGGAACCCATTAACTTGTTTGGGTCAGTATTGGGGATTTTTTTCAGAAGCTTTATTGATCTGCTCAGCACCATCAAGAGGGAATAAATTAATTGCATGAGGAAAGGTGGGAACAACAGATAAGGATGGGACATTGGCAGCTTGGGTCTCCAAGGTGAGAGTTTCCACAAGCCAGGCCTTCGCTTTTTATGTTTCCAAATCATTTTAGGCACTGAGCCATTAAACTGTCCTGGTTTGTCAACAGTTTGGTTTGGGTTGGAAGGGACCTCAAAGCTCACCCAGTCCCAACCCCCTGCATGGGCAGGGACACCTCCCACCAGCCCAGGGTGCTCCAAGCCCCATCCAACCTGACCTGAGACACTGCCAGGGATGGGGCAGCCACAACTTCTTTGGACAACCTCTGCCAGGCTCTCACCACCCTCAAATTAAAGAATTTCCTCCTCATGCCCAACCTCAATCTCCTCTTTCCAAGTTTTCACCCATTTCCCTTGTCCTCTCCCTACCTCCCTGTCATGGTTTAACACTGGTCCAGCAATTAAACCAAATAACAGATGCTGTCTATTAACCCCCTCTCCTCCCTGATAGAGAAACGAGAGAGAATAAGGGAGAGAGACTTATGGATTGGAAACTAAACTACACAGCTTTAATGAAACAGTAATGATAAATAGGAAAAATTACTAAATCTATACAAATATCCAGGAAAATTGATCCCACGTTCCTCCCCCCTTTTCCCCAATAACTCTCACATCCCCACTGAGGCTGCAGGGCAGCCCTGGGAAAGTCCAGGCTGGAATCCTGGGCTCAGGAGCAGTTGGGAGCTGGAGGCAGGAACACACAGATCCAGGCTGGAATGGATCAGGAGCACAGGCAGAGGAAGGGATGGAATCCTCCCAGGATGCTGAAGCAAACAGGGAGAGGTGAAGAAGGGGAAGCAGGAAGGGGTTTGACCCTTGTGATCCCTCCAATTTATCCTGAGGATGAGGTGTATGGGATGGAATCCTCTGTTTGGTCAATTTTGGTCATTTATCTTGTCCATTCCTCCCCAAAGGAGGGGTTCAGGTGGGACCTCTTTACTCCTTCTGGAAGGTAAAATGTTCCTCAGAGCTGAGCAGTGTCCTTGGCTCTGCAGCCCATTCTCCAGCAGTAACTATAACCATGGAGTGTGAGCAGTCCCAGGAGCAGACACTGCCTGAGAAACTTGCTGTTCATTTCAGCAAGTGCAGCTACTTACAAGAGACTGAGCTGAAAGCAAAAGTACAAGACAGAAAATCACCTTTATCCTGGCCCAAACCAGGACTTTGGATACCTCCTGTGTCCAAAGCCCTCCCCCAGCTTTCTTGTAGCCCTTCAGATATTGGAAGGTTGCTCTGAGCTCACCTGGGAGCCTCCTCTTCTCCAGGCAGCTCCCACCTGAGAAACAACAGCAGTCTCACCCCAGAGGATACCCTGAATCCTTAAGCTGAAGCATTAACCAGATGTACTGCTCTGTCTAAACAGTGTGTAGTCAAAATGTGTATTTTTTTGAGGGATGTCATGAAGTTTCTGATGTTCCTCATGTGTGGGATACATCAGACCACACACTCATCTTCCCTTGTAAGTGCATCCCCTGGCTGCAAGGTTAAGACTGAAGGTTAAGACAAGAAGAGAAAGTCTTAAAAAGATCTTGTTGCCTTAATAACATGGTCCTAAACTTTTGCTCTGTGTGTTATTTTTTCTTCTTAATGAGGATTAAATAGAGAAATTAGGTAGCATTCCTGTTTAATAAGGAAACAGGACAAGAGATAAAAGCCTAACATATTTTTAATGAGTGAGAAAGACATTACAATTGTCTTAAGGCGTTTAATTTCACATGTAAAAGATATAATCTATTTTTTTAAGACTTTATGCTTTTGATATAATCTATTTTTTAAGACTTTATGCTTTTTAAAAGACTTTATGCTGCCACTACAATCCTAATTTAGAAGAAACAAATTTAACTGAAATGAAATTAACTTTACTCTAAGGCAAATGGAGTTCCCCACAGGCTCGAGGACTGGGGACTTCCTTTCTTTTACAGGGATTTCTATCCTGTTGCTGCCTTTTTCTAGGTGCTGACTGTTCCCTGGGGGATTGAAAACAGCACAGGGTTTCTCTTGGGATACAGCCTGGGGATACTCCCTGCCTTGGGTGACTTAAATAGCTTGAGAACTACATGCTTAAAAATAGCAGGAGGGAGCAGGCAGCTACCTATGCCACCTGTCCTAGAGCAAGGTTTTGCCATAACAACTGAATTTAGGTGGCAGGATGGAAAATAATAATTTTTAAGGTGTCCTGCTTCCCCCAAAAGAATTAATCAGCAACATCATGCAACATTTGATTGCACAATTTTTCTGCTCTCATCTTGACCTGGATGGTTTGCCAGGGAAGCACTTGGCTCTCTGAGTCATGATCTGGAAGGTTTTTTCCTGGAGTGTTTATTTTTATCTTCATATATCTGGGTTAATACTCAGCTCAGACCTTTCTCCCTCCCTTGAGCACTGCTGAGCTCTGCCAGTGAATTTACTGAACCTTCATGGAGAAAATGACCATTTTCTACAGATTCAGAGCTCATAAAGATCAACTTTCAAAATACTTTTTTTTTTTTTTCTTTCCTGTTACCTGTTTACTCAATATTATCTGTTTGGACTATCATGGTTATTGCAGCCAGTTATTAGCTTTTCAACTTAATTCATAGTTAAATTTGTCCAAATTTTAGTAAACTTTGGTTTCAGTAGCTCCTAATGAGCTCACCAGGTTTTAGCCATATACATTTAATCTTGATCTCTGCTTTACACATCTGTGGAGATTTTCAGTAAAAGTGATGAGGCCTTTCTGTAAAAAGCAGGAGCTTGGTAATTATAGAGAGTCCTTAAATCACACTACAGAAATAACTGTATTTCCATAGGAGGCTTTCTGACTGCTTAATTACAAGTGATTTTAGCATCTTCCATATAATTCAAAATGCATACAAAAGGGGAATTGATTAGGAAAAATAATTAGTAATAACTGAGTGGCTAATACTCTGGGCAATTCAGACATGTGGTTGCTGTAATAAAATTCACTGTTTCTTTCGCTCAAATCTTCTCAGTGTTTTGTTGTGGGTTTTTTTTTCCTTTTTTCTCCAACCCCTTGGTCTTGTTTCCTCTTCAATGTAGATATTGATGCCAGACCCTGGGATTTCCAGGCTGAAGAATGCACCCTAAGAGCCAACATCGAAGCCTTCAACAGCCGGAGGTATGACAAACCTCAAGACTGGGAGTTTGCACCGGTGGACAACTGTCTGCAGAGTGTGCTGGGGCAGCGGCTGGAGCTCCCCGAGGATTTCCACTACTCCTACGAGCTGTGGCTGGAGCGGGAGGTGTTTTCCCAGTCCATTCGCTGGGAGGAGCTGCTGCACCACCAGTGAGAGCAACATCTGCCCCGGTCCCACCTCATAAAAAGAACTCAAGGTGCTACAAGGCTGAGGAAAGGAAGATGATTTGGGGTTTGGGTGTTCTTAAGCACAGCTGGAAATAAATAATGAGAATCTTTCCAAAGAGATCAGGTGTCTTTTTATCTACACCCCAAAGCAACTGGCATCGTTTTGGAGATCATCCCTTTCCTGTGACTTCTTGGAGACCACAGAGTGGCAGTGGACCTGCCCGGAGTTCCCAGCCCAGTGTCACACCAGTGACAGTGTCAAGAAGGAGCAGTTCTGGTTGTTATTGCAGATTAACACCAGAGCAGCAGAACTCAGAGCCCAGGGCTGTCTCTTAGCATGTAAGTTTGTTGTATCTCAGCTGTGAAGGGTTTTCACCTCTCCCCACACTCTGCCTCATGTGTTTTCATTTATTCAGTTATGGCTGTTTGATCAAGTGCTTCAAACCCCCTCCTGCCACCAACAAACCACTTTTATGAAGCTGAAAATAAGAAATGCAAGGCACTGTCTGGGACAGGCTCAGCCAGAGGGGACAAAGGAGTCCCTGGGCTGGCACTGCTGCTGCTGGGATTGTATCCAGCCCACCTTAGAGAAGCTTGCTTCCACAACTGCCAATTTTTGGGTCGTTCACCAAGGATAATAATCCACTACCTTTTCCACCACTCTCCCTTTCCTCCTCCACTCTGCTCACTTACCATTTGTATCAGAGTTAAGATGATTGCTGAGCTGTGCAGAGTTTAGAGCTGTAGAAGAGGTTGACTGCCACATTTCTCACTGATTGTTTTTCAAGGATAATTCCTGCAGGGAACTTTCTTTAGCTCTTCTAACCCTAGAGGAGACAGTAAATGCCACAGTAAAATAACCTAATTTGTACAGATTTTTGCTTATTTGTTTGTGCCAAATTAAAGTGGGGAGGAAAAGTGCTGTGGTTAATACTTTATTGCCATCCTATGAGGAAAAGAGCAGACAGTGTGGTCTGTAAGTTTGAGAATGAAGAGCATATGGAGCTGTAAACTTTCTGTAAGGTCCATGCAAATTGGGTAAAGCTGCATTGCAGGAGGATGGCAGCAACTTTTAAAGCCCATACATTTATTTAAGCTTTTTTCTCCCCATGCTTTAATTTAAATGCTTCCTTTTCTGTTTTTCTTTAAAAGGACAAAAAGCATCCCCCACAGACGAACCCATAAATTCACTACTGACCTCTGCCCATCTCCACTTTCTCTGCTGAGGAAAAGTCTTCTGTCTGACATACTTGGGATGTTCTGATGAACTCTCAAAAAAAAAACCAAACCACCAAACCAACCAGAGTCATGAGCTGGAGATGTCTTCAGTGTTTGTGCTTCTTAAAAAGCTAAAAGTTATTTGAAAATAAATAAAGCCTCTCCAAGTAGTGAGGCATGAAAAGCAGACATACAATCTATCATGGAAGCATGGTGCTGTCTCTAGGGATCCCAGAACTTGGAGAGCTCACTTCAGCATCTGAATTTTAGCTCTTGTTCTAAAACATAGCACCTGGTGTTGCCCTGCATTCCCTAGAGCCTACTGGTGGTAAATAAACTAAAGATTACAGAAACACAAATAAATTAACAAACCCAGCTAAAGATGGCAGACACATGAAGGTCTGTTAAATATTTTAGTAGAAACACAGTGTAAGTACTGTGTAGCAGGGTCCAGAGCCCAGGACCAGCAGTAAAGTCCAGGGTGTTCTCTGTGATATTTTCATATTTTCATACCTAATGTGCAATTTACTGCTCCAGCCACAGTCCTGGGAATGTAGCTGTACCTCTGCATGCTGCCACATACCCTGACACAAGGGACACCTCTCCAGTTGTTGTTGGTTTCTTTTTTTCTTTCTGCACATGGTGACCCCACACTGAAAAAATCTGGAGTGGTTTTTGGTTTGGTTTTTTTTTTTCTGGTTAACCATATTGTACCCCTTGCTTTGTGATCCCTCTGGTGTTCTGTTTTAGAGTGATTTTTAAAACAATCCAATTACCCAACAACAAAGTGTGAATTATTAATGTATCCAGATCCTTTTAATCTTAATAAACTAAGGTCATGAAGGTGTTTCTTCAAGGGGAAAAGGGAATGAATTAATTATTTGGGTTGGATATTAGGAACAATTTCTTTACTGAAGGAGTGAGCAGGCATTGGAACTGGCTGCCCAGGGCAGTGGTGGAGTTCCCATCCCTAGAGGGGTTCAGAGGACACATGGATGTGGCACTTTGGGACATGGGTTAGTGGGCATGGTGGAGTTGGGTTGATGGTTGGACTTGATGGTCTTTTCCAACCTTGATGAGTAAAGATGATTAAAGAATCAGAAACATAGGAAAGCCCTTGGTATTTGGCTCAAAACACTTTCCCCCCCCCTCCAGGTGTCTCTTTCCCACAATATTTATGTTGGAAAAAATATAACCAGTATGTAGGCAATGTATATTTTCTACATAATTTGATATTTAAATTGTGCTTCAGGCAAGGTTTCTGTGGCTTTTCAGAGGCTTCTTTTTTTACTGAGGTAAAGAATAGAAATACAAATTCTCACCTGAATGTTTTTGTGGCAGAGAATGGGATTAGCTGTTGTCTCTAAAAACTATTCAATTCCACCACCAAAAGTTTTGCTTTCTAGAGTCAGAACTCTGTAGAAACCCTGAGCCCCTGTGAAAAAAAAAAGTAACTGGTGAAAGGTGTAACTTTTGACTTCCCTCTTTGTGTGTCACCACCTGTTTGTCACAGAGACTGTATTTCTGGTGAGATGTGCCACTCTAGGGAGGTTTTTCTTCTGGAAAGCTGGAAAATGTGGGTTTCTGTTCAGGCTGATAAGAACTGCTGGCCTCACTACAGGCTGCAGACTCTGCAGAGCAGCTGTGGGGCTGAAATGCCAGTTTGGCAGAAAAAGAGGGACCCTGGATTTTAATAAGTTTGTTCCACTTACAGATGCAGGGAATTCAAACAATATGATACTTGAAAGCTTTTCCTGCTAGTTGTTTGAACATTGTGTTAACTGAGGCCTCTCTAGGAAACTCCCTTAGCCCAACTTTGGAGTTCTCAGCTGCTGCTTCTCTAGCAGTACTAGAAAAACCTCCATCCTGCTATTGCACTTCTCAAACTGCACACAGTAGCTGTTTAAAACCTCTTTGCTTCACAAGGAGTGTTTTTGTCTCCTTAAAAAGCAAACAAAACAAACAAACAAAAAAAAAAGCAAACGAACCATAAAATCAGGAGAGCTAGGCAGCAACAATTACAGAGTAATTATTTTGATGTATAGAAAGAAAGTTTCATTTTGGATGGTTTCTCTTCAGCTGAAGGAACCACATCTGTTATCTTACCCCAGATGTGACTGTTGGTTCCAGGAATGCTCCAGTTTCTCAGCTTCTGTTTTAAATTGTATATGCAGAGCTTCTTTTATGTCAGCCTACAGGTGGCTGCTGAAAGTTTTGCTGGTGGTAAGTCATTTTCTTCAGTACCTCAGCACAGATTCTTCTGGTTTTAGCCTTGTTCCCTAAGGATATAAGGCACATAGTCCTCTATAAGCAACTTGCAAACTGGCAACTTCATGCAAATTTCAATTAAGGATAAAAGGCCTCAAAAATATTAATTTTATCCTAAAAATAATGATACTAAGATGTCCTGCCATGACAGCTGCCAAAGCTAAAGCATTCTTCATTTATCCACTTGTAACTACAGCAGTGACTTTATGACACCAGGTTTATTATACTCTTAGTTTGCAGAAACTTCCCTTAATTATATATGAGAAGTCTTGCATGTGTAAACTGTAATTTGTTTTGTAGCCAGGTCTAAGCATCTTTACAAAATATAACAGTTGACTGCACAGGCTCATTTTTATCTCCTTGATCTTTTATTTCAGACATGCTTGTCACTACCTTTTAGCCTAAATAGTGAGTATAATATGGTCCCATGCCAGTTGTTTTTGCTAAGAGGAGATAATGAGTGTAATTATGATTGCTTCTTATATGCCATGCGGTTTGTTAATAAAAATTACACAAAATAATTTTTCCCTAAACACAGTAAAAATAATTGTTCTTCTTGTTATTTCTTTCACTATCCACCCTAAGACTCACCCAAAAGTGAGGGTTTTTTTACTTAGAAAAAATCTGCAGACCTGCTTTCTGAGCTGAGTTTCTCCCAATCTTTTCTGGTTCTTTTCCTTCTTTCACTGGCATTTTTGCTCCTTCTGATCAGCTAACAGGATTCCTGAGCTTTTCCTCAGCAGCAAACGTTCTTCTGGCTGTTTTCATCTGAAATAACTGATGAGGTTGCCCAGGGCCTGTTAGAGATAGGAAAGGGAGAGAAAGAAGCAGCACAAGGAAGAATGGGAGCTGCTTTAGTAAACTGAGCCACTGAAAACAAAGACTGAAACCACAGATCTGCCCAGAACAACCCAAGCCTATGGCCCCGTGGCAAGGGAACCTCTTTACAGCTCATTTTCTACACTGCCCTAACAGGCTGGGTCTATGAGACAGGGTAACAGTATCCCTCATTTTCCTTCACTGCTGAATACAAAGGAGTTGAGCTGCTCCAGCATTTAGTTTGAGGAGAAGAGAGAGAACATGCTCATTAGCCTCAGGGAAGCTTGATACTCCCCACTGATCAGAAAGCAATTCCCTTTGAATAGCACATTCTCCTGGATGCCACCCATGGCAACAGAGAAAAAGGATGCAAAAAGGATGGCATTTCCTAGAGGGAAAAAACCCTAAACATAATAAGTAAAGGAATCTGAGGTGGATGTTTTCTACTCTGTCACTTGTTCTGGAAAACATGTAACACATCCAGATTTCAACAGAAAAGGGGTTTTGCCACTGGATTGAGAGATCTGCAAGGTATTCACCATAACAGCATTCAGCTGGCCAGGCACTCAGACACCTTGCTTTGGAAAGATAAAATGGTGTTTTCCATTAACTCAATCCCTTTCTCCTCAAAGGCAAATAGATCTAATGATTTCCACTCTGGCCTTCAAACTTGCCTTTCAAATCCTCCTCCTCAGCTCACTCACTCTCTGCCACCCATGCTCAGCCACGAAGCTGGGTGATGAGCCAGCTGACATTATTTCCAAAGTTTCCTGGTCTCATTTCTCCATCCACCCTGGCTCACCTTTCCCTCTTGATAAAAGAGAGAATCATTAGCCATGTACTTTGCCTTTGCTCTTTGCTTTCTCTGCTCCTGAACTCCTCCTTCAGCCATCACTGGGTGCATTTTGCTGTTTCACTCCTTCCTATCATTTAGCCTTCTTTTGATATCTAATCTACATGCAGTGATAATTATTTTCCTTCCAATATTTCCACCCTCTTCCCTTCTTTCACTGACACCTTTACTCCTCTTCATGTTTTACTGGGGTCTTTGTTGTTCTCATCTGTTTTGTTCTGGTTGTTCTGATCATTCTTGTTAAACTGCATTTTACTCAGTCACTGGTCTGGCTCATTCTCTGTATCCACTTCTATTTTTGTGCTGAAACACTGTCCCTGCAAACATTTCTGCCATTAGAGCTGTTCTGTCCCCCTTCAATATTTGTATATTCATAGCCAAATATGTTCACTTTCTATCAGTAGTACAAAAGCTTCACAGAGCTTGCATACCTTCTCACCACTGCATTTTTTCGTGGCAGCCAAGGCAGCAAGTGAGTGCTTGTTAATCATTATTATTCTGTGAGATGGTAATTTGTGTTTGTAACAAAGCCAACAATATCTGTAGTTCCCAGGAAGAGCAGGGAAGATGGGTGGATTTTTTTATTTTTTTATTTTTTTTGTGGATCAGATGTACAATCCTCTACCTACAGTCCCTTCCAAATTTATTTAAATGTCTGACCATAGCAGGCTGTAATATGTACAAATTTCATACCACCAAAGGCTGGACAGCTCTCATGTCCAGTAGGCAAATTTAAAAATAGAGGCATCTCTACTCCCAAAAGTGCTTTTTCAAAAAAGGAATTACATGCTGGTCTTCAGTACTTACTGTTGTATTAAAGTGATGAACTTTTCTCATATCTGAAACTTATTTTATAGCCTCCAGCTCCCAAAATGAAGTGTGACAGTGCAAGACCTGTTTCCTTAGGAAATGTCACTAAAATAAAAAAAAACAACTTCCAACCTCTTTTATGTCAAAAGAAGAGCTTTAATATGTGATGAAGTGCATACATATCAGAAAGCTGATAGAGGTAAGAGTCTAATATTTGAGATCAAATTAAAACTATGATCTAGGCAGACTTACTGGACTTGGCAATGGTATAATTATGAGATTTTTTCTCCCCCTGTGAGGTGATTGAGATACTGATTATTTTTCACTTGTGCTTTTTGATTCTTAATTAAAAAAATTAAATCAAAATTTAAAAAGTTAATTTTTTAAGATTTTTACCACTTTGCAAGTGAAAGGTTGGTGCTGAGGGATGCAGACCCCTGCCTCCCATCCTCTCTCCAAAGCTTTAGAAAAATAGTATTACAGCTCTGAAACAAATGTCACCTCTAAAAAAAGGCACTGAAATGAGAATTTTCAAGCTGCTTGCTCCCTCCACTTCTTCCCCTGGGTCTCAGATTTTGGCTTAATTTTAACCACTGTATGGGGGTTTCTTGAAAACAGCGAAACTGCGGATATTGAAGGAGGCAAAAGCAAAGGGTTGGGGTTTTTTTCAGATGTTTCTGTGGTGAAGGACACTGTGAACCCCAGACACCCTCCTCACCATTTCCACACCACAGCAGCAGAGGGTGAAGGTGTGGGCCGGGCCAGGAAGCTTAAGGAACCCACCCAACGTCTTTTTTTGCCTATAAAAACGTGAAAATTAACTTAACCGCCTATCAAACGCCACTCTTTCCCTCAGCTTCTGACAAACACAACTTCTTTCTCTCCTTCTCCTCCTCGCAGCTGTCAAAGCGTTGGGGAAAAGCTGCGGAGCGGCCTCTCCCCTCAGCGCGGCTTTTCCCGCCCTTTTTTCCTCAGGCGCCGCCTCCCACTGCGCATGCGTCGGGCGGGTGTTACCATAGCAACGCGGGCGTCGGGGAAGGGAGGGGCGGGGTGGGGGGAAGGTTGCGATCGGGATCGGCACCGGGATCAATACCGGGATCGGGTTTAGAACCCGGTTTAGTGATCGGAGCACGCCGCCAAGGCAACGCGGAGGCTCCGGTGAGCTTCGTTGCAAGGCGTTGTGTCGGGAGCAGGCGTCCCTCAGGCGGCCTGAGGGAAATTGTGGGGAAATGGTGGCGAGGGGGTGTGAGGGAAATGCTCCACAGCTTCGGTTTTTTAATCAGGCGGTGGCAAAAGTCCTTGGCTGTGCTTTGAGGGGTGTCCTGCGAGCAGGGCTGGGGTGCGGTGGGTTTGATGTTGCTCGGCGAATGCGTTTTTCAGGGTTCTGGTACCGAGCTGAGGTTCGGGTTTTCCTTTCCCTCCCCTCCCCCCATCTCCAGTGTTGCATTAATAAAGGAAAACCTGCAGAAAATCACAGAATCCTGGCAGAGTTAGGGGATAACTTCACAGGGGACTGCAAAGGAATGGTCTCAGGCATGGCACACCTCGACCTGTTTTTGCATAGATCTAACTCATAGCTTTTTTATAATAATATATATATATTTATATAGCTCAAAACTTTTTTTTAATTCGTTAGCTGTAAAGTTTAGGGGCAGTTACACTAATTTCTTACGCAGTGAGTAACCCACTGCTTGATTGTGTATTGCAGGGTCCATCTTCAGGCCTTGATGTGGAATCCCTCTGAGCAGTGAGAGGACAGAACCATGGTAAGGCAGGTTGGATGCTTTTGAAGTGTATTGCCAGCACTTTTTTCAAGAAAAAAGGAGTTAATACCCAGCAGGTTTCTTCCCAGGACATAACTGGTCTGCCCAAATTCATGCTGTGAGAATTTGTCTCAGCACAGGAAAGACATGGACCTGCAAGTCAAGAGGGAAGCCACAAAAATGAGCATTGGGGAAAGCAGCTTTGCTCCTTCTCAGGCTGAGAGTTGGGGTTGTTCAGCCTGGAGAAGAGAAAGCTCCAGGGAGGCTTTATTGCTGGGTTTCAATATTTAAAGGAGGCATGTAAGAAAAGGGAGGGGGGGAAACCTTTTAGCAGAGCCTGGAGCTGTATTACAAGGGGTGATGTTTTTAAACTCAAACAGGGTGGATGAAAATCTGATCTAAGGAAGAAATTTTGTACTGTGAGAGTGGTGAGACACTGGCACAGTGTCATGGTTTAACCCTGGCCCGGCAAAACAACAGATTTAAACCGAGTAACAGATTTATATATTAATCTCTCTCTCCTCTGATAAAGGAAAGAGAGAGAATAAGGGAGAGAGACTTATGGGTTGGAAACTAAACTACAGAACTTTAATGAAACAGTAATGATAAATAGGAAAAATTACTAAATCTATACAAATATCCAGGAAAATTGATCCCACATTCCTCCCCCCTTTCCCCCAATAACTCTCACATCCCCACTGAGGCTGCAGGGCAGCCCTGGGAAAGTCCAGGCTGGAATCCTGGGCTCAGGAGCAGTTGGGAGCTGGAGGCAGGAACACACAGATCCAGGCTGGAATGGATCAGGAGCACAGGCAGAGGAAGGGATGGAATCCTCCCAGGATGCTGAAGCAAACAGGGAGAGGTGAAGAAGGGGAAGCAGGAAGGGGTTTGACCCTTGTGATCCCTCCAATTTATCCTGAGTATGAGGTGTATGGGATGGAATCCTCTGTTTGGTCAATTTTGGTCATTTATCTTGTCCATTCCTCCCCAAAGGAGGGGTTCAGGTGGGACCTCTTTACTCCTTCTGGAAGGTAAAATGTTCCTCAGAGCTGAGCAGTGTCCTTGGCTCTGCATGCCAGTCTCTGTCTGTAACTATAAACATCGAGTGTTATCAGTCCTAGAAGCAGACACTGACTGAGAAACTTGCTGTTCATTTCAGCCAGTGCAGCTACTTAGAAGAGACTGAGCTGAAAGCAAAAGTACAAAACAGAAAATCACCTTTATCCTGGCCTAAACCAGGACACACAGGTTGCCCAGAGAGTTGGTGGATGCTTCATCCCTGGGAGTATTCAAAGTCAGGCTGGATGAGGCTCTGAAAAAGCTGGTCTAGTTGAAGGTGTCCCTGCTCACTGCATGGGGTTGGACTGGATGACCTTGAAAGGTTCCTTCCACCCCATACTGTTCTCTGATTTTATGTGTGCAAGTATGCAAATGTTCCTGATTTTTAGCTTTGTTTGCTGTCTTAGGCTGCAGGCTGTAAAATTTTGCACGCATCAGTCCTTACTGCTGGTGGGTAAATGCAAATACTGCACAAACATGGATTTCCCAGGACTTTTGGAGAGCATTCAGATGTCACACTAGGGTTTTGTAGTTTAACAACTCACAAGAGATGGTGGTGGGAAGCCTGATCTGTGCAAGTCCTCCCTCTACATGTTGAAAAGGAACTGTGCTCTGCTCAGCATCAGATGTCCACTTTTCAGGAGAGGTGGGAGCCAGAAGACAAGACAGCTGGTGACAGTGATTGAGAACATTTAAAATCTGGAGGTGAGAGGTTTCTGCTGCAGAGGGACAGCAGAGGCAGCTCCAGATAAAAGGCATTCCCTGGTTCTCACCACAGACTTAGGACAACATTTTGCCCTTACTTGTAAGCACCTTTTTTATTTTGACAGATGAGCTGCAGGCTAAATTCTGGCCAAGAACCTAATTTAGCTCAGAAAATCCACCAGTGGCCCTGCTGGGAGTGTGAAAACAGGGAATGTGCTTCAGGTGACTGGCTGAAAAATCTGACATAAACATCTCTGTGAAGTGTGCATATTCCAGCACATCAAGTATTGAATAAATTCTGTCCAATTAAGGTCAGCAAACAAGGCTTGTTGCCTTGTTAATATACCTCTGAGTTGAAGCACTTTGCAGTCTGCATAACTGAAGGTTTAGGAAAGAATCTGCTCTCAGGTGCAGCTCACCCTCTGTATTTTCTCTGTTCCTTTTGTGGGTAGTGGTTCTGTGTGGTTTGTATAGAACTCTTGACTTTATTTTTTCCTTTATGCAGACATATTCCTTCACATTGGGATCTCAGCTGGTTCTGAAGATTGTTCCCCTGACTGTTCTCATCTCAGAGCACAACTCTTCATCTCTCTGACACTTAACAGTACTCTTCAGAATTGATTCCATGAAAAACATGCTACCTATACTGCCTTCCCCTGGTTTGTGCCCTGGTTTATGTCACATGTGGCCTTTCTGGCTGTATCTATGCTATTTTTTTTCTAATGAAGTGCTTGGGTCTGTTTAATTACTGTGTTCAAAACTAAACAACAGAAATAGATGGGCAGATGCATGAAGCACCTTGGTGTGTACTGCAAGTGCTCTGTGCATCAGACCAAAGACCAAATTTTTCATCCCTCATGATGTGTAAATACTCCTGTTCAGCCTTTTTCTCTGGGATTAGCTCTCCATCCTTGGTGTCCCTGGACACTGCCCATCTTCTGCCTCTCTGTTGCCATCACCATTTTCCTACCTGCACAGAGGTCCCTCCAAGTCCCTGCTGCTCCTTCAGGAGGTTTCTGCTGCTCAATCCTTTGGAGGCAGCACCTTCCACTCAGACCCTCTCTGGAGTGGCCAGGATGGGGGAGAAAACAATCCAGGGAGTGAATCAGACTACAATGAATCCTTCTTGAATCAGCTGGAGTTAACCAAAGTATTTTCTTGGCCTGCTCTTGGGATTGAGTGAGTCCTGGCAACACCTTCTTCCTACCCAACACAACAGCAAAGCTGCTGCTTAGATTTGTGTTGCTGCTCGTGGTAGAGAAGCAGCCATAGCCTTGAAAAGGCTACAGGGGTGGAAGGGAGAGCTGCTGGTCTGGTTTAAGATCCAGAGTGGCAAGCAGATGTGAAATAGTGGGTCAAGGCACAACATGAGGCTTAGTTCACTTTGGGATTGTATGGTAATACATTAATTAAAAAAAAAAAAAAAAAAAAAAAAAAAGCTGTTTTAAAAAAAGATGATTTCTATTGGGCACAAACCTTTTTGGACCAGAGAGAGGCATGGGGGACCATTAATCAGCTCCATCTGATGATTTTTAAAGATTCTTACAGCCTACAGAGCAAAATATGGATTTGGTGAAAGTGTATTAAGGCTACAAAATCACCACAAAGTGGAGGAGTCTGTGATCAGGGACCTCTGAGCTGATGTCTTGGGCTCCTCTACCCAGAAGTGAGCTGTTAAAGACAGAGTGACTGAGAGGTTTTGTGGTTGTGTTCTCTCTGCAGGCAGGTAAAAGTACCAAACCCAAGGGTCGCAAAGGCAAAGGCTCCAAGAAGAAACAAAAGAAGGAGGAGAAGGAGGTGGATCTCCTCAGCCCAGCTGCAATGCTCAATGCTTACTACATCTGTCACAATGCCCCTGCCTTCCTGCAGCTCCGGGGTTTTCTCTGGCCTGGTGCTCCCAAAAAGAAGGGGAAGAGAGGAAAGTAAGCACCTGACTGGAAATCAAGCTCCCCAGTGAAGAAGAGACTTTTTTTTCTGGATTAGACTCATACTGACCTCTCCAGTGGTTAGCTCCATACAAAGCCACTCTTATTACAGCTCAAGCATGGAGTGACAAGTGGTGAGTGACACTGTGCCATTGTCATTTCAGCTGTGGCTCTCCACTCTCCATCTCTTTGTGGATTAAAGCACTGTGCCTCAGCAGTCTGAAGGGTTTGGAGTGGGGTTTGCTTTTGTTTTCAACTATTCTTTTACAGCTGGGTCCCTCTGCCTGGTTCAACCACTGCTGGTGGAAACTTGAGCTCAGAAAGTGGCTCAGGATTGGCAGCATTAGGTGTGATTTCTGTAACATCAGCTTAGCTGAGTCACCTCAGTGCTTGCTCTCTGGGTCAACAGAACCACGAGATGCCATCTGTGTATCTGAACCTATTAACCAGGTTCTAAAGGGAATGCCTACATTTGGTCAGATAAACAGGAATCATGGAATGGTTTAGGTTGGAAGGGACCTTAAAGCTCATCCAGTCCAACGCACCTGTATGGGCAGGGACACCTCCCACCAGCCCAGGTTGCTCCAAGCCCCATCCAACCTGACCTGAGACACTGCCAGGGATGGGGCAGCTTCTCTGAGCAATCTGGGCCAGGCCCACACCACCCTGGCATGAGAGGTTTTCTTTCTAATAGTTCATTTAAGTCTCTTCTCTTTCATCTTAAATCTATTCCCCCTCATTCTGTCACTCCTTGCCCTTGTAACAAGTCCCTCTTCAGGTACTGGAAGATGCTCTGAGGTCTCCCTGGAGCTTCTTTTCTCCAGGGTGAAAAACCCTGAAGCTCCAATGAATTACCAGCTCTTATTTGGCTGTCATTAAAATCTGGAGAAAGCAGTTTAGATATTGTCAGTGGTGCTGTTCCACCCAGAGGTGATCATCCACCTCTGCCCCAGGTCTCTTCCTCCTGGCCAGTGACCCCAAGCTTTGTGTCACAGTTCAGTTGTTCTGGTTCCTCCACATGTATTTAACACAGACTGGGAAGCAACACTTGAGGAGAAGCTGCCCATGGCTCCCACATTCTTACACCACCTGAAGGATGCAGTAGAGTGAGGATGTGTCTTGAACAGATGCAGCCTTTGGAGAGTTGGGAAGGAATACAGAAAGGCTGGAATTTTGGAGAAAGTTGGAAAACAGAGAATCTGTAATGGGCTGGAGCTACTATGAGGGGAGATGTTACAGAATAATAGAATGGCTGAGGTGGGAAGGGAGCTCAGAGCTCATCTCCTCCAAGCTCCATGGGCTCCAACCTCTCATCCAGCCCAGGTTGCTCCAAGCCTCATCCAACCTGGCCTTGAACACCTCCAGGGAGGGGGCAGCCACAACTTCTCTGGGCAATCTGTTCCAGAGGCTCAGCACCCTCCTCCTGAAGAACTTCTTCCTCACATCCAGCCTGAACCTCTTCTCCTGCACTTTCCAACCATTTCCCCTTCTCCTAGCACTGGACACTCTGCTGAAAAGTCCCTCTGCAGCCTTCCTGGAGGTTCCCTTCAGGGATTGGAAGGCAGCTCTAAGGTCCCCCTGGAATCTTCTCTTCTCCAGGCTGAGCAATCCCAGTTTCTCCTCAGCCTCTCCTCATGGCAGAGCAGCTCCAGCCCCTGGATCATCTTTGGGGCCTCCTCTGGATGAGTTGGCTGGAGTAATTTGTCCCCAGGCAATGACAATTATTTCCAGGAGACCTCAGAGCCTGTTACCCTTTTGGAAATAGTAGAATTTAAAAGCAGGAGCAGACCTTGTGTTCCCCCCAGCAGTGTTTTAGGTAAGAGGGGAGCTGGGAGAGGGTGGCCAAGTAATTCAGTAATCCCTGCTTGGCTGGGGAGATCTCCTGGTGCTTTAGGCCTTGTGGGCAGGACTTCTGGTTTTGTTGGGGGTGATTTGCCTGCCAAACTCCTTCCTTGACAATCCCAGCTCCTCAGCTTCTCCTCATGGGAGTTCTGTGGGATACCTGAGGGACTGAGCACACACAACTGCTCTCCCCATGGAGCAGCACTGACACGTGGAGGCAGGACCACAGCAGAATTCCAGTTGGTTTCTCAGGGCTGAACATCTGAGGTGCTGACCCTGCAGAGAAAAGAGCTCTGGCTCAAGGCCACTTTTGATGGACTGACCTGCAGGAGAAGGTGCAGCAGCAGCTTTCTGACTTCCAGGTAACTTCATTTTATGGATAACAGAAAAATCAGCTCTAAAAATGCTGAGCCCAAACCACTCGAGGTCTGTAAAGCTTTATGCTGTTTCTCCAGCTAAAAATGTTTCTTCTAGGAAGAGGTCTTGACCAGGTGCAGTCACAGTTGTGTGGCACTGTTGTCATTATCTAGGCAACTGCACTACTCCACTGGATTTGTTTTATCTCCATGTTTAAGAAAATCCTGGTGGGGATCCTGTTTCCTTGCTGATTGTCTGCAGTTGCCATGTTCTGCTGAACCAGAGATGTCATTTGCAATACTCATTTGTTCTCTGTGCAGCAATGTCTTCCTCAGCATTTACTCCATGTTTTTGCTTCCCCATTGCCCACCAAGAAGTCTCTGATCCCAGCATACACTACCAACTGTTTCCTCCAAGGATCAGCATTCTAAAGCAAGAAAGAGATCCTTGCAACCTTTATACTTAGCATCTCGACCTAGAAGTTTTAAGAAATAAATTTAAATAGAGTTCTCTTTTTGTGTGATATATTTACTGTGCAGAGCTCTAAGGGACAGATGTTACTGAGCACTGAACCAGTTAACATCCTGATGGTGACCAGCAAAGTGGTAAGGACAAAGAGCTTTCCAGTGTATCTAAAAAATTGCCATTTATTTGAGACAACAGATAAGAAAACCCTTGCAACCTTCCCAAACTGAAAAATAAAACTTTTTTTTCACTTTTCCATTACACCTCCCTCATGCCTTGATCCATCTCAATTTTTGCATGTAATTCAGGGCTCCCTGGTGGTTAATAAAGACCCAACAGCCATCTCTAGAGAAAAGTTTCTACTTCAAATGGCTCAGTTCTCTATCTGAACGTGTTCAGAATGCTGCTGGCTTCTAAGGGAGAAGCTTTGCCTCGGGTGGAGGTGACTTTACAGGGACTCCACCACTGCCAGAGGACACTTGCAGATATTTCTCTTTTATTACAACCTGTAAGCATTTGGTTCTGTGATGAGCTTTCCTGCCTGCAGGGATGCAGAACACAGAAGCTGAGTTTATGATGAAGAAAACCTTTTCTGCTCAAATTACCAATGAATCTTGGAGGCAACTGCAACGTGGAAGGAGCCCTTTGCTTTGCAGGGTGGGAGGGGAATTGGCTGCGTTGTGTTTAACACTTGCAAAGAGTTAATTTTTTTCTGCAATTGGGGTTTCCTTTGTTTTGCTGTGAGTGCAGTAGTGCACAGTGTGCTGCCCTGAGTACACGGGGTTAACATTTCCTGGAGGAAGTTGTACACCAAAGCCCTGCTGTTAAAAATACATGGGATGCTGATGTGTGTGCTTGTGGGTGGGGCACAGCCCTGGGGAGAGTCATGGGATTTATGTGATGTAAGCAATGGCTATGCATAAATATAAAATGTCTAAAAAAAGATAATCATATTTCTAACTAGAATATTTCAAGCCCTAAGTGAGCAGCTTCCTGTCTTAACCCTCTCCTTCAGTCAGCATTTCTGTATTGCCTGGTATCCCCTGGCACGTTATTTTTACATAAAGTGAAAATATTGTACAGAGATAATCCAGGGCTGGAGCAGCTCTGCCATGAGGAGAGGCTGAGGAGAAACTGGGATTGTTCAGCCTGGAGAAGAGAAGACTCCAGGGGGACCTTAGAGCTGCCTTCCAATCCCTGAAGGGAACCTCCAGGAAGGCTGCAGAGGGACTTTTCAGCAGAGTGTCCAGTGCTAGGAGAAGGGGAAATGGTTGGAAAGTGCAGGAGAAGAGGTTCAGGCTGG
Organism: Phaethornis superciliosus; assembly: GCA_023637945.1. NCBI lineage: Eukaryota > Metazoa > Chordata > Aves > Apodiformes > Trochilidae > Phaethornis > Phaethornis superciliosus. The sequence goes on from JAJQWJ010000001.1 coordinate 973,880, forward strand.
ATGTGAGGAAGAAGTTCTTCAGGAGGAGGGTGCTGAGCCTCTGGAACAGATTGCCCAGAGAAGTTGTGGCTGCCCCCTCCCTGGAGGTGTTCAAGGCCAGGTTGGATGAGGCTTGGAGCAACCTGGGCTGGATGAGAGGTTGGAGCCCATGGAGCTTGGAGGAGATGAGCTCTGAGCTCCCTTCCTACCTGAGGCAGTCCATGATGTTAAGCTCTTTATGCTCCCTAAGAAAGGCTTGAGAAGTGGCAGGTATCCTTTTGTCTCAATTCTCATTTTCAGAAATGCTCTGGTTCTTCTTCCCAGCTTGGAGGAGGACAGTTGAGGACTCTTTTGTTTGTAAGTTCCCATAGTGAAGAGGCTACTATGGTGAATTTTAAAGGAGAAAGTTAGATCTAAAATACATATTACATGCTAAAAGTAACTAGGATTGGCAGAAGTAAATAAAGGAAAGTTTTCAGTAGCTTAGCTCCTGTGTTATTTGCTCATTTTTCAGTCTTCTTTCCCCAACTGCCATTTCCCATGTCCTCCAGGAACAAAGAGTTTTACTGTCTTTTTTATAAACTTCTTTCAAGTCTTTTTAATTTTACAAAAGGAACAAGTAGAGGTTTTTTCTTCTCTTTTGCTAGAAACTGTTGTACAAAAGACCAGAAGGAACAAAAGATGAGAAGTTACAATGGTTGCTCTCTGAGACTGCTGTCAAGCTACCATGACACCTTCAGGTATTGATGTCTTCCATTTCAGACACTGTGATGGTTTTGTTACATCCTGATGCATTATCCACTACATAATTATCCAGTTATTGGTTATTTTCTGGAAGTATTCAGCAAATTCTGGAGTCCTGCTTCTTGCAGATTCTTCTGATGTCCCTTTAGAGGAAGCTTACAGGGCTTCCCCACCCAACAGCCTCAGCCCATAGGTCGGTCATAAGTGAATCCTGGAGAGGAAATACCTTTTTAATTCTTTTTTATTATTATTATTTTCTTTGCTGTTTAGGCTGCACATAATTTATTAAAGGTAAGAAATATTTCATTCTTCTAAAAGAAAATGTAGTCCTTTAAGTCTGTAGTGTTCCCTCGAGGCTATTGTTACAGAGAATCATAGACTCAGAATGAATCATAGAATCATAGGACTTCAGGAGAAGCATAACCAAAAGGGATTCTTTTTTTTTTTAATTTACTGTTAAAGACTGACCTATTCACAACTAAGTTAAAGTAAACTGACTGTGGAATCTCTTTTTATGAACAAGACTGGCTCAGTAGCAGAATTTCTCCCAATTGTCTTCTAGCAGTAATTGGCACTAAAAGAGAGAAAAGCTGAAGAAAAATAAGGGAAATATTTAATGCAACACAATAGATGCCTTGGAATGGATGTGGCTATGTCAGGAAGGGACCTGTTTGCTTTTAGGTGGAAATGCTTCAAATCAAATGGTTTGAAATTACTACTTAAAATTCACCTAAAATTACTCATGAATATTACAATCTTTTTAATAGCTGGAATTGCAAGTGATATAGGCCAAGCCAAAAGGAAACCTTTTTTTTAAATGTTAGCAGGTAGACTGAAGTATATGAATTGCATGAAGAAAGGAATCTCCTTGTAAATTAACAGGAGATGGGAAACAGGCATGTGAGACATGACCACTTGTGGGCCAAAAACTCAATGTGCCTTTGTCACATTTATGGCAAAACATTTAGTCCTTAAAGTATTAGTTCTTGGAAAAATTATTTCACTATCTATGACTTTTTTTGACCTCTCTTGATCTGAAAAAAAATGTTTGTAGAGTAAACCTGCTCCCAAATCCTGATATGGTTTGATGGATGTATTACCATAGCACATGACATAGCATTTGCACATGGAATACACAGTTACAACTACTTGGATGGCTCTTTGCATATCAGGAATGATCTGCCTCCCTTCTTCCTCATCCAAAATGTTGTCTGTGAGAGCTTCTATGGGTTTCTTCTCATGGCATTTCCATGTGAGCATTATGTACCTTCTTGAAACTGGAATAAGTTTTTGTATGGAGTGAATTTCTGTTCTGTGACATTTGCTTGTGATGATTCTGGGAGCTTCTCCTCCTTGATTTCATGTAGTCTTCACTTGAGACAGTTGTGGAGGAGCAAGTGGGAATGCTTTGCACATGTGAGGTGGTTTTCTTTTCATCAGAGGATGGGAGGAGCCTGTTGAAAGCATCTGTTTCACGTCTGTACAGTTTGATTGGGTTGTAAACAGATTTTATCAGGTCTCCAAAATAGCAGAAGTGAAGGCTGGATCACAAGTGATGTAGATGAGTGATGTCATGTTCCTAGTTTTCTCCATTTGACCTTTCTGTGGAAAAAGAATTATCTAGCAACATCCATTGCTTCCTAAAGAGAGAGGTGATTGGTTTAAAGCTTCTGACATGACTTGCAGTCTGCTTACTGGCAACAATCCCATGCTTGAAGAAATGAAAGGCAGAAAATGCCAACCCTTAGGAAATTACTGCTTTCTCTAATACTGCTGATAGTATTGCCTCCTCTACCCATCTCAAGTTGGTAATGTCACCTTCTGCTTTACTTCATCAAGGTATGTCATGCTTTATTCATTATTTAAAGCAGAAGTTCCCAGACCTAGTGAAATGGGCATTTCTGCTGGGGTTTATTGGAGCTTTCTAAGCATGAGACTCTTTTTCTTATTCCAGTAATAACTGTTGAGCTTGCTGTGGTGGCCAACTCATCTCAAATGATATGGCCTGAAATGGTGTCCTTGAAAGCAAGAGTCCTCCCTCTGTCACCTGTTGTTTTGGCTCCTGAGATACTTTATCCAAGAAGCCTGGCACCTTCTGAAAATAGCTATAATATTCTGGGAGTACCTGATAATTATAGATTGCCTTTTGGGAACCATCCAAGGAGTAGCTGTGTTTTCTTAGAAGTGTACATGCTTTTATTGATCCCTCATCCTTTCCCACTGTTTTATTTCATTGTCATTTCTGTTGCCATCACCAGAAAGCAGATAGCAGGACAAGAAAGATTTCAGGCTTTTCCCCTGGTAGTTGATAACTTTGCTTTCCTTGCCTAGAACTGCAGTTAGGGTCTGGCACTGTGCTTTGGCAGTCTTAGTTCTCCACAGCCTGGCATTGCAAGGTTACTTGGAAGAGGAGATCAAAGTTCTTGTAATAATTTGTAAGATTTCAGACTGGCAGCCTCCTGGGGATGTCTCTGGTGAGCTGCTCAGTGTCCCTTGAAATGTCCCAGTGTCATTCAGCTCTCACATGGGAGAGTTGTGCTAGTCAGGAGCCATGACCTCACAGTCTTTACAATGAAGTGAGGATTGTTATGTCTCCTTTCTCTTGAAAGTCCTTCCTTTTGTCTCTTTAGGATAAGAAGGTGCACTACTTTCAGCCTTCCATTCCTGTGGTACATTTTTAAAACCTCTTATTCATGTTGCTTTCCTCTGTGCTTCACAATGCTGCTGCTGCATCAGTGCAAGGTGACAATTGACACACCTGACAGGTTTTTCTTCTCACATGTGGCTACACCAACATCATAAAACTGAGACTCCTGGGATTAATCTTCCCTAAAATTAAATGTCTGCATCAATGCCTGGACTATCCATCCAGATTCATGTGGTAAGAGAAGTCCAGGATGTGATACAGAGGCTTAAAGCAGCCTCATGTGTCTTGTTTAGGTACAGGAACATCTGGGGAGATCTATACCACTCTCTGTGATACGTAAAATTTTCCTGAAAAAGCAAATTCAAATTTAGTGTGGGCTAGAGAAATTCACAAAGTGATGAGTCCAGGGAAACCAAAACAGCCATGGCTTGGGGACCCTGAGGAGTTTGGGCTAAAGGCCATAAAAAAGGCTATCAGAAAACATGAATACTTCAGTGACTCCAGTGTCCTGGATAATGAGGGTGAAATTGGGTGTGATATTCACTCTGGCTCAGCTTTCTGTTAAAAGGAAACCACCCAGCCTGCACCTTTTGGGCATCCCTGTTAAAAATACCTGCTGGCTTCAGCTCAGTGGTGTCTCAGATGTGGGGGGAGTAGAGCAGAGCTATGCAGTTCCCTGGGGAGGAAGAGCCAGCCTCCTGAGCTTATCACTCCTGCACAGTTGTAAACTCAGCCCTGCTCACTCTCTCCAGTAACAGCCAAGTGTCCTGACAGCCAGGGAAACCACCTTGCCTGCTAACACACTTTAGGTGAAATTGCCTTGAGTCATGAAGAAAAGCAAGTCATAAATATCCAGCTCGGTGTTACCAGTCTTCAGTGACTACTCAGAGGATTTATTTCCCCAAGCAAAGCAGAGGGGGCCTGAGGAAGTGGCTCCCAAAGAGCTCACAAGTGACACTTGTGCAAAAGGCAGCCCAACAAGGTGGTATTTCCAAGCACTTTGTGCATCAGGAAGGTGGCAGCTGGGCTCAGGAGGTGGCATCCTGGGCTCCCAAGCTCACTGGAGCAGCATTGGGCACTGCCAGCTCTGTCCCATAATCTCTTGGAGAGAATCCATAGGAAGGCAACCAAGATGTTTGGGAAATTGGAGCATCTCCTGATGAGGAAAGCTGAGAGAGCTGGGACTCTTCAGCCTGGAGAAGAGAAGGCTGAGGGGAGACCTTGGTGATGTCCCCAAGTATCTAAAGGGTGGGTGCAAGGAGGATGGAGCCAAACTCTTCTCAGGAGTTCCCAGGGACAGGATGAGGGGCAGCAGGCACAAGCTGGGACAGAGGAAGTTCCATTTCAACATCAGAAAAAACTTCTTGGCTGTGAGGGTGCCAAGGCACTGGCCCAGGCTGCCCAGGGAGGTTGTGGAGTCCCCTTCTCTGGAGATATTCAAACCCCACCTGGATGCAGTCCTGGGAAATGTGCTCTGGGTGCTGCTGCTTTGGGGGGAGAGTTGGACTGGGTGATCTCTGGAGGTCCCTTCCAACTCTGATCATCCTGTGATTACCAGGTGCCCCAGCAGCAGTGGAGTGCTGGGTACAGAACAAGTCTCAACATGGAAATTCAATACTCGAGTGCCAAGCAGGCTACCACTGTCCTAAGAACTGATTAAAAAAGAAAAAAAAAAGTGTTTTCAAAAAAGTGGGTTTGAAAATAAGCTTCAGACATAATGTGGGGATGGAAGTTCCCAGCTTATTCCTTTTTTATCATCTTTGGTCTTATCTTTGTCTCTCCATTAGCTGTTTCTGCTGTAAAATCTGCTGTCTTTTGGTGTTTAGCTGCAAGGAACAGTGCATTGGGCACTGAAAGTCCCACCTAAGAACCTAAGTGGGCTCTTAGGTGCCTTTCTCTGTCTGTAGTGGTTACTATTAACTGCTGTTTCACAGAGATGAGAGACTGGCACTTATCCAGCACAGCCTCTTTCACTTTTTAATACACTGGCTACTAGCAGAATAGAAACAATTAATCACAAGCTATGGGAAGCAACCAGGAGGCAGGCAAGCCTGAAATGCAGACCACGTTTGCTTACTTGTTACTGCAGCAGAGGAACCACAAGTAAATTCCCAAGACATTGCTGCACATTCAGACCCCATTTTGTTGGATAATCATAAGTCAAAGCAGGGGTCTCAGTCTCAGTATCTTCTAGATCTCCACACCATGCAGCTTATCTCCCTGCTGATCAGAGAACTGAGGTCTCCAGAGTCCATAGCACAGCCCCCCTCTCTGCTTTAACCCTCCCTGCTTCTAAAAGGAAATGTTTTGAGGGCTCAAGGCTGCCCTGCAGCACTGCTGGGCCAGGTGAGTATCCAAAATGAAAGTTCAAAAATAGGCAGCAAAGCCCTAAGTTAAAGTATTACTGTCCAAGAAAGCAAATCTTGGAATTAACTGCTGACTGCCTGATTGCTTTCCATAGAGGAAAAAAGCTCTGGGTGTGTCTTTTTCATGGAGTTACTGGCAATCTGGGAAAGAAACCAACTATGTTAAATAATAAGAAGCTTGGAGAACTGAAATTATATGGAAAATACAATTTCCCCTCCTTTTCCCTAGTACCTGGCAAGGTACTGAAGGCAAGGTAACACCTTCAGCCTCTTCACTCTGTCCCATGTTGCACTGTAAGACTGAACAACTTCAGATGCTTTTCATAGTTGGGCAGTAAAACAGCAGGATAAGTGTATGCAGGACTTCATTATATTTGAATTATATATATATATATGAATTATATATATATATGAATTATATTTGAGCAGAAAGAGTGAAAATAAGCTGAAAATATGAGTGTCCACAAAGGTGGAGAATTAGGTGTAGGATCTCAACTGAAGAGAGAAGATTGAGATGGAGACCAGAAATTGATATTTGCAGAGCCCTGACAGGCTCTGGGGGCTGCTGCAGGAATCCATTACCAGTTGCAGCTCTCCAGAATGATTTCATCTGTGTAGATTTTGGGGACTTGACAAACTGTAACAGAGCTTTTCATCCCAGGAGTCATCTCAAAACTCAGGCTTGGTCTAATCTGACCCTGGAGAAGCTGTGGCAGCCAAAGCCTGATCATGGCTACTTAGGATAAACTCATTGCAGCTTCCACATTCTCTCTTTTATTTTTTTTTAATCTGAGAAGGAAAAGGCCAAGCAATTGTGTCTGTGATCTTCCCCATCAGTCTGCACCATCAACATTTAAAAACTTCTCAGTTCTGGTAAATCCTCAGGATACTTTGTTTACAGCATAGTGGGTGAATCAATTACTTTTCTCTCCTATAAGCTTGAGAATAAAAACTCTGTATGAAAGAAAAAAAAGATCCATCCACTTCTTCTTCCCCAATGATCCAAGATGCCAAGTGGTTGGGATTCCACCTCTTCCATCACTTGCAAGCAGAGGCAGCCAAGAAGTGCCAACAGGCAGCAGATGTTTTACCTCTGAGGCAGATAGAACATTTTGTGGCAAGCAGACCCTGAAGAGAATTGCTGCCAGGAATTTGTCTTCTGCTGCACAACCACGTGCAGCTCCCTCACCTCCAGATGCCAGAGACCAGCCTTCCCTTTGAATGCAGAAAGGTAAAAAATTCTCCTGTGTTTTAATGTCTCTTGTCATAAAATAAGCAAGAGTCAGTGTTTTCAAGAAGTCCTAAAGCTACACCTGTGTCTCCAAAACACTTTTTAGAGAAATCCCCCTCCTGCCCACACTGCCTGAGGTGATAGAAGCAATGTGTTGGGTTGACCTCATCTGAGATGTTCTGAATAAGCTACCAAGGGCACAAACCTAATCCCCTTATCAAAGTCTTGTCTCTGTTTGTGGCCCCTAAAGGTCAATAGGACTTTTTCACACTTGCAACCCTTCTGACTGTAACACAGCCCCATTTTCATGAGGAGAAGTCTTCATTGGAGACTGACCTCAGGCTCTTAACTTGTGCATAGACCCTCTCACGGCACCTTGAAAGCATGGAAAATCTGTGTCCCAAGGCTGTTGGCACTTTCAGGCCAGACCTGTCTGGGACTGTTGGCCAAAGCCCAACTTAACAACACTGCTGGCAATAACCCACCCATGTTACAAACCACCTAATTGACCCTGGCACACCCTTAAGCTTTGCTGTGCCTCTTTTCCTAGGCAATCCTTTCTTGCTACTCATCTGTCTTCTCCTTCTGTCCCAGAAGTCACCAACCAAAGACAAGGTGATCTGCTAGAAGAGCCAGGACAGTCTTCTGACCTCTCTCTCACAGGAGCTGAGGCAACACATCCAGCTGCCAAGTTAATAACATGGTCCTTGCATTATCCCTTTTGGATTGTCTCTTCCCAGAGCCAGGATGTGGACAGATAAACCCTTCCAGGCCCCAGAGCTCTCTTTCCCCACTGTGCATCATCAGTCCCCCCCATCTTTGAATCCTGGATATGCCAGGAAAATATATGCCTGGATATGCTTAGGAGATGCCTAAGCAGCCCCTGGTGTGGCCACGGGTGCGCAGGCCAGGCTGCTGGCCCTTCTGCTGGCCAGACCTAGGTTTGTACTCACAATTAAGTCTTTTCCCAACCTTTTTCAGGTAGGATTATGAGTCTGGGACACAGCACAGTCTGGATCTCTGTAAGAACCTGGGGAGACTTGAACTGGTGTTCTGTTTTTTCATAGTTTGTTTATCCTGGGAAACGTTGCCTCTCTGGAGGGAAGTTCTGGTACATCCCAAATGTCCATGCTGTTCCCTGTTAGAGTTCTGTGTGCACTCTGCACATAACCAAGAGCCCTTTGAGTGGAGTGGGAAAAAAATCAAGCAGATGTGTTAGCCCCAGTCCCAGCACACTCAACAGCTATAAACTCAAAACTAAAGTTGTTCTTTCACAAGCCCACAGCCTGCTCTGCCCATGCCAGACTGATAGAAAATGTGTGGCCTTGAAAAAAGGCACCTGGATGGGACCCCAAGTCACCATGTCACCCATCCCTCACCCTGAGGCAGGAGCAACTCTACCTGCAACATTCCTGAGTGGATATTTTGTCTAACCTGTTCTTAAAATCTCCAACAGGGGAGACTCCAGAGTGTCTGAAAACTCTTTCCTCTATCATCCCATTTAAAAATTGTCTTGGTGGCTCACCTAGATCTGCCTCCTTTGTGATGTACCCAGAAGTGAACCTTCCTCCTGAGGAGATTCTGGGTCAGTGGGGGGTTGTACCTGTTGAGTGGCCTGGTCCCACATCTCAGTGCTTGTGGCCCTGCTCCAAACCTTCTGATCAGCACAAGGGAATTCCTCTGCTGTCACAGCCCACATCAGCTGCCTCCACATGTCTGCCTGCACTGGCAAGGCACTCCCTGTCTTCATAGCTCTGCAGAAAAAGGTACATTCATTTCAGCAGCCCATCTAAGCCATTATTTGGCCTTAATCCGGATTCTCTACCTACAGGAAGCCAAGGACAGAAATCCAGAGCATCCAAAGCCCTGAGTAACTGAGTCTATGAGGCTAAGATGACATGGATGGGAAGAGCAGAGGTGGTGTTTTCCCCACAGCGTGCCGTGAGAGCATACATGTAGGAAAGATCTCCAAAAATGCAGGTGAGGAAGACAATTAACACTTGTTTTCCATTTCCTTGCATCTTCAGATGGGTAGATTAGGGGTCATCATCTACTACTGCTTTATTGATTTGTAAAGAGAAATCAAAACTGGTGGCTGTGTTTCATTCCAGCTGTCAAGATGGAAGTTTTTCTGTGTTTTCTGTACGAGCCTGAGTGTAAATTTGCAGTGCTATGAGCTGGCAGTCCTTTTACAGAGACTGGTACTGCATGCCCCAAGAGAACTTGTAAAATCCCAGTAGTGGATATAGTAACAATAAATTTATTTTTAATACAGTGACAAGGGGTTGGACCTAGATGATCTTTAATGTCCCTTGCAACCCAAACCATTCTCTGATTCTATGACATCCCCATGGAAGAGGTTTCTACTAGGCATGGATGGTAGGCTGATGTCAAAGAAAACAATTACATGTATTTTACACCAACAAAAATAAATTTATTACTCAAATATGTGCTGAATTTTTGATCCACTGGCTCTTTAGCACAGAACCCATAATAAACACCTAAGATTTTAAATGAAGAAATAGTACTGAAAATAGGTTGCTTTTAACTACCTTCTGTTAACTCTTCTAGTACCTGTTCCCATTGCATTTTCTGTGTCACCCTTCAGGTGTGGGGAAAACACCTTCAATTTAACAGCTTCAGTGCATCAGACATCGTCACATCTTAAAACCCCCTCCTACACAACACGGATTTTCACACATTTTTATTATTTCCCTTTCCCCCTGTTGTTTTCAACCCTCCTCCTTTACACTTACAAGTTCCTCCTGAAAACCCAGGCTGCTTGGGGACAACAACAGCCTTCAAATGTGAACATCTCCCCCCAGAATAAGTTGGGATGGATATCCCAATAGATGTCTCTGAGCCCTAATATGAGATATTTGCTTCTTACATCCTCAGGAGGGCCTGAAGCTGCTTCAATACCCACCCGATGCTCACAAAAGGAGCAGCTTTGTGGAACACGTTGATGTTCAGGGCAGAAAGCAGGGGGGCAGCTTGTTAATGGTCCTATCTCCGTTTTTTTACTCGCAGAAGGGACACCCTGGTGTGAGACCAAGCTGCCTTTTGGAGGAGATCCCACACAGGAGCCACAGCTGCTTCGAGCCCTGCCTGGGAGTGGCTAAAGATTTATAGCTTTAAACAGATGGCCTCTCGCACACCCCCGTGCCCTCCTGATGTGTTATTTTTACCTCCTTTTTTTTTTTTTTTATTTATTTTTTTTTCTAACCTAGATTAGCTCAAGATGGTTTCTCCATTCCCCAAACCACCAGGGCGGTGCACAGGCGGGAAAGCCGTGTGCCCAGCAGGCAGGGATGTTTTAAAACTCTTTTTCTACAGGAAAAAAAAAAAAAACAAAAAACCAACAAAAACCAAAACCAAACCAAAACAAAACAAAAAAACAAAACCCCACAACCCAAACAAATCAAAACTAAACGGCGATCTGGCTCGCAGCCCGCTGAGCCGCCAGGAGCCCCCGGGGCTGCCGTCTCCTCAGGGCTCTCCCGCCCCAATCCCCTTCACCCCTCCTGCCCCAGAATGGCCGCGACCTCCCCAAGATGGCGGCCGTCCCCTCAGTCCCTCCCTTACCCCCGGCGGGGGAAGGTGCTGAGGGGGTCCCAGAGGAGAGGGGACACCGCCGGCCCTCAGACCTCCCCCACACCGCACCGGGGGACACTGCCGCCCGCTCCCCGCCGCCTCCGCCTTTCCTCCCGCTCCCCACCTCCCGCTCATGGCCCCGCCGCGGCCCTTCGCCCTCCTCATCATGGCGGTGGCGCCGGGGTATGACGCCATACGTCCTTCTCCTCCTCCTCCTCCTCCCCCTCTCTCCCTCTCCCCCCCGGCCTCCTCCTCCTCCTCCTCCTGCTGCCGCCGCCGCCGCCGGTCCCCGCCTCTCCCGCTCGCCATTGCGGCGGCTCAGGCTGAGCCGCGCCGAATCCCCCCCCTCTCGGTTCCCCCTCCCCGGCCGCCGCCCGGCAGAGGCTTCCACGGCGCAGGTCCGCCGCAGCGCAGCCGCTCTGAGGTGAGTGTCCTACCGCGCAATCTCCCAACTCCTCCAGCCCCGGCGCAGCCGCAGCAACGCGGGGGCCCCCGCCGGCCGCTCAGGCACCCCCGGCTCCGGAGCTCCGCGCTTCCCTTCCTCTCGGAGGCGACGCGGGGTCGAACAGGCCGCGCTAGGCCCCGGCGCTCTGGGGAACGCGGACGCTCCCGCCCGGCGGCCGCCGGAGGAGCGGGGAGGGAAGGGGCGGGGGGGTGGCGGTGGTTGGCGGGGCGGCGGGGGCCTCACCGGGTGGCGGCTCGGGGGGAACCCGGGGGGAACCGGAGGGGAACCTGGGGGGACCCAGCGGGAACGCAGCGGCCTCCCCCCGGGAAAAGGGAGAGCGGCGAGAGGGAGGGGAGGGAAGGGAAGGGGCCTGGGGCCTGGGGCCAGGCTGGGTGTTGCGGGAGGAGGTTGCGCTCCGGGCCCGCTGTCAGCCCGGGCCGTTCCGGGGAGGGAAGTTGGGTCTCGGCCGCAGCCATTTGCGGGTTGTTTTTTTTTTGCCTCCTTCCTTTTTCCCTTCGGCTTTCTTCTAATCCTTCCCTCTTCCCCCCCCCTCCTTTTATTTTAATTTTCTGGGTGGTGTTTTTTGGTTTGGTTTTTTTTTTTTTTTTTTTTTTTTCCCGTTGTTTTATTTTGGTTTTTTCCTTACTCCATTTTTTTTGTTTTGTTTTGTTTTGTTTTTTTAATTATTTTTTGCCTCACTGCAAATGGATGCCTTGTACCGGGCCGTCCTGGGCCGGCGCTGCCCTTTTGTACACGGAGTTAAGGAGCTGCTGGGAGTGCATTTAAAATGTTGTTCAATCACCCAAGAAGCGTTTGTATTTTTATCTTTTTTTTCACCTCTGGTAGACCCGAATAATCCTTGTTGCTTTGTTCTTGGGTTATACAACATCTGGCTCAGGAGAGACCTGGTTCATGACTGAGCTGCTCAGGACCTTCTTGCTGTAAATAATAATTACAGAAATAATTCAGCTCCAAAAGCTTTCATACATGTACAGTTACTGCAGCTCAGCTTCCTTGCACCTACAGATAATTTCCATAGCGTGGGGAGATATTTTCTGTGCTGCTCTTCAAGATTTGGATCTGCTTTATTTCCCCCCCCTCTCCCTTCTGCTGGAACTGTCTTTTGTTATTTCCAGAATTTAGCATTTTTATCTTAGAAAGGACAGTGCTGTTCTGTTTGTTTAGTGGTGGGTTTTTTGGGGTTTTTTCCTCTAATTTGTTAGCCCTGTGGCTCTCCAGGTGCAGTTTTAGAGCCTCTTCCTGTGTGCTGGACATGGGCAGAGTATTTTCAGTCTTGTGGTGGCTGTGTGCAGTCGTTATTTTTTCAGAGTTTTGTTGGTGACATCATGGCAACTTGTATTCATCCTTACTTAATGCTGCCTTCTGCCTCATCACAGTTGCTTCTTCCTTAAAACCTTTTGTATGGAACTTTTGGAAGCCCTAATGTTGGGGGAATGGGCTGCAGAGGAATGGTTCATCTTTCTGATACAGATTTTCGTGCTGAGTGTAAAGCTAGGAGCAAGAATTTGGCATTGAGGGGAAAGAGGAAGTACCTGATGGTAATTTTGGAAAGGTCAGAATTATGTTAACACTTTTGTTTTAGGGTTTTAATCTTGCCCGTGGTGGATATGGGTTTATAGTATTGTGTTTATAGTGTTTATAGTATAGTGTTTAATCAAACAATCTCTTAGGCTCATGTAATTTTCTGTGTTTACTCTTCTATAGAGCACCACATTTGGTTTTTGCTGTATTTTGTTGTGTCACAGTTGATTTTCAGGAGTCTTGCAGGGTTTATGTGTAGGTTTTACAGTGAGCAAGGTGTGGGCTCCATCACACAGCAAAGTGGGGAACCCTCTGCCTCCTCCTGTGGGTGTTTTCTGCAGTCCTTACAACTCCACAAAGTGGCATCTGCTCCTTTACCAATTGTGTGGCCCTGAGGGAGGTGCAGGTGTTGTCAGTGGGATGGTTGTGTTTGTGCCAGGGAGGGGATTCTCCCCCTCTGCTCTGCTCTGCTGAGCCCCCAGCTGGAGCTCTGTGTCCAGTTCTGGAGTCCCCAAGCTCAGAAGGACACAGAGCTCCTGGAAGGTGTCCAGAGCAGAGCCACTCAAATGCTCAGAGGGCTGAGCACCTCCCTGGGAAGCCAGGCTGAGGGATTGGGGTTGTTCAGCCTGGAGAAGAGGAGGCTCCCAGTGACCTTAGAGCAACCTTCCAATATCTGAAGGGGCTACAAGAAAGCTGGGGGAGGGCTTTGGACATGGGGGGGGAGGGAGAGGACAAGGGAAATGGGTTAAAACTGGGAGAGGGGAGATTGAGGTTGGACATGGGGAGGAAATTCTTTAATTTGAGGGTGGTGAGAGCCTGGCAGAGGTTGTCCAAGGAAGCTGTGGCTGCCCCATCCCTGGCAGTGTCTCAGGTCAGGTTGGATGGGGCTTGGAGCAACCTGGGCTGGTGGGAGGTGTCCCTGCCCATGCAGGGGGTTGGGACTGGGTGAGCTTTGAGGTCCCTTCCAACCCAAACCATTCCATGATTGTTGGCAGCCTGAATAAAGCCAGTGTTTGTGTGTAGGCAATCTGATTTTTGGCACAGGGCAGGGCAATTGGTTCCTTTCTCTTGAATCAAAATCTGTGGACCCCATTAGCTCGTGGTGTTTCACTTCTTACCTGCTGCACTGCTCAGGTTCTCCTTTGGAGGTAACTTGGTCTGACCATGCTCTGTGTAACCAGTGTGTAAGTTGTCCTGCTGTCATGTGGATGTGGACTGTGCCATCCCAGCTCTGCTGTCCAGTGTGCCACAACACCAAACTCCTTGACCTCAGAAGGAAATAAAGCATCCTGGCAAAAATCAGCTCCACCAGGGAGAGTCCTTAGTTTGTGCTGCATTGGTCAGAGGTTGTCCTTCTTGGTAAGTCCATGGAGAAAATGTGTGGCATAAGCTTATTCATAAAGGATTATCCTGCTGGGACTGAAGGCCACTTTGCTTCTGAGTCAGGCTGGCCACCCAGGGGTTCTACACACTGGAATATTTCACTTCAAACAATTGTCACAACTTCTCTGACCAGAAGGCCCATGGCTGGTCAGGAGCAGAGATGTCACCTTTCAGCCTGCAGGTATTTTGGCATGAGGATTACTTCAAGTGTTGGAATTTCATAACTTTTCTGTTGCTCAGGAGTCTGAATCATCTTCTCTTTGACTTAAACCTGCCAGTTTCACTTCTGGCAAGCTCCAGCCTGGAAGATTTCAGTCTGTTAAGTGAAAATAAAGAACCACAAATGACTGCAGGAGCCCAGGTTGGAGTACTGGGGCTGCTTTTATTTCACATCTTCTAGGCTGCAGCATGTCAAACTTCTGCCATCCTCTGGGAATATTTCCATTCCTGCTTCCACCTGCTCTTCATTTACCAGTTGAGGGAGATTTCCATGCACTTCAGTCTCTTGAAGTTTTGGGGAGTTTGTTGTCTGGGGTTTGTTTTTTTTTCCTTATCCTCTTATCTGGCCAGGTGTCCTCTAGGAAGGAAGCAGAATGCAGCAACTCTGCCATGCCCCTATATCCCTTTTACCAAGAAAACATAATTCAGGCTTTTATAGACAAGAATGTTGCCTGCTGCCTGTAGAAGTCAGCTTGTGTTGATGATTCTAAATGTAAAAAGTAAAATTTGGCTTTAGGCTCTGTCTTCCTGCCGTTTCTGAAATCTGTAGGGAAAAAATAGTATTTAATATTTTTGTATTACTGATTACCCAGTGCTTGAGTTACTTAATAAAATAATCTAAAATACACCCTCTGGTCTTCTTGAATAACTTCTGCTGCATGGTGGGGATCTTCCTTTTAGTTGGTAGTAGTTACAGTAGTAGAAAGCTGGAACCTGGAGTTGTGTTGGCACTTGAAGCAGATCCTTGTGATGCACGTGGCTCTCAAATGAACTTCATTAACTCCTTGGTATGTAGCCATTTGTTCAGCATGCTGATCTAAAATTGGGACTGGCTACAACCAATTGTAAATCAAAATTAAGGGGAAAAGTTTCCATTTCCTCCAGTTTTAGTTTTCATACCAGGTTCAGAGCTCTGCTGTGCTCTTCCTCCTGAAGTCTCATGAACCACTCGAGACCCTCCATGGGAAGGAGTCAGAGGCATGGAGTCTCCAGCATGAATTCTGGGCCCTGGGGCAACTCTCAGTGTTTGAAACTTCTTAGGGTTTTGAATGCTTGTTAAAGGGTCAGTTTTCTCCCATTCCCACATCAGTTTGTTCACTCTGGGGAGGGAATTTGTGTCTCAGTTGTTGTGGATCTCTGCTCATTTTGCATGTGAATTTACACCAGGTAAGCATATCCTCTGCATTTCAAGTATTTCAAAACCAGAAAATGCTGAGTGTTGCTGGTATTTTCTCTTTTTTTTTTTTCTTTTTTTCACCTCAAAAATTAAGCTTCCACCAGAAGCTGTCATTGCTTTCCCCCATAAAGGGAACACAGTTGGCAGTGGAGTGTGGAGAAAGGTTTTAGGGTACAGAGCTGTGTGAGCTGCCAGGGCTTTGTACCATAGGTGGCAGGAACTTCTTTCCACGCTAAACCTGGGCCATCCAGGCACCATCCTGCTCAGGGGAGAATTCAGTTCTATTCTGTATATATTCTATCTCTGCAGCAGTTGCAATGAGGTTCAGTGTTTGCAGCATTTTGCACATTTTGGCCTTGCTGTCTGCTTTGTCCTCAAAAGTAGCGGGAGTGAAGCACTTGCCAGTTGGACAGTCCTAATGGGAATCATAGAATGGCTGAGGTGGGAAGGGACCTTGGGACCTCTTGGATGAGAGGGAAATGAGAAATTATCTCCTCCAAGCTCCCTGCCATGGCCAGGGACACCTCTCCTCCAGCCCAGGTTGCTCCAAGCCTCATCCAACCTGGCCTTGAACACCTCCAGGGAGGGGGCAGCCACAACTTCTCTGGGCAATCTGTTCCAGAGGCTCAGCACCCTCCTCCTGAAGAACTTCTTCCTCACATCCAGCCTGAACCTCTTCTCCTGCACTTTCCAACCATTTCCCCTTCTCCTAGCACTGGACACTCTGCTGAAAAGTCCCTCTGCAGCCTTCCTGGAGGTTCCCTTCAGGGATTGGAAGGCAGCTCTAAGGTCCCCCTGGAGTCTTCTCTTCTCCAGGCTGAACAATCCCAGTTTCTCCTCAGCCTCTCCTCATGGCAGAGCAGCTCCAGCCCCTGGATCATCTTTGGGGCCTCCTCTGGATGAGTTGGCTGGAGTAATTTGTCCCCAGGCAATGACAATTATTTCCAGGAGACCTCAGAGCCTGTTACCCTTTTGGAAATAGTAGAATTTAAAAGCAGGAGCAGACCTTGTGTTCCCCCCAGCAGTGTTTTAGGTAAGAGGGGAGCTGGGAGAGGGTGGCCAAGTAATTCAGTAATCCCTGCTTGGCTGGGGAGATCTCCTGGTGCTTTAGGCCTTGTGGGCAGGACTTCTGGTTTTGTTGGGGGTGATTTGCCTGCCAAACTCCTTCCAAGCAGGAGTCCCTTCTCTTGAGAGATAGAAAATGGGGAGGTGGAGGCTGTATTTGCTGGAGCACGTAGGAGAGTGAGAAGCACCCTGATGCACACTGATGTTTTGGTGTCAATGAAATACGCTGGGTTTTGTCCTCTAAGAAAGATGTAGGTGTACTTTTAGGGTGCTGATGATGGAAGGTGTATCCTGAGCCTTTGGAACTCCAGCATCTCCTTTTCTTCCCGTTTTTCATCCTTTTTCTTAGAGGCCATGCTGCTTTCTGTGGGCAGCAGAGCCTATTTTGGTGCTGGGGGTGAGGTGTGTTCTGTTCTTGGTACTGGGCTCTGAGCTGCTGCTTCTCCTCTTGTATTATTTTCGTGGGGTGTTGATTACTTTCTGCCTCTGTGAGGCTGTGTGTAAGGCAGATGTGTGAATTATTTTATCTGTTTGCTCTGTGTGCTGCCTCTCTTGCCTATAAATAATAAATGGATTGCTCAGATGCTGCAGACTGATAGTGACTGGGAGGGTAACTCAGCCTCTTCAGTCCCATCACAAAATCCATCTGCCTTCAAATACATAAGCAGGAAAACATCAAAACTACATTTTCATTTATAGAGCAATGTGACCATGAAATGGAATCCCAAAGAAACTTGAGTCCCTCCCACTGTTTATGTCATCACCATCTTATTAAAGTAATCAAACAGAGTTGACTTTGAGGCTTGGGAAACTTCCCCATAGTCTGGGTCAAAAATACTTACAAGACCACACTCCCCCAGAGCCTCCAAGCTTTATTTAGGTTGCAACATCCTCTACGGAGGAATGGTGTGTAAATTAATTCTTTTCTTTTCCCCATGCATTTATTTTTGGCATCAGCCATTAGAGTCTCCTGCTGCTGCTTCTGCAGCCTCTTTCTTGGGCACAAAGAAAAGTCTTTAAATCTTGCTTCCCCTTTTGAAAAAGAAGGGGCTTCAAATAGTGCTGCTCCCTTTCCTCACTGGACAGACTTAGCTGTTTTGAAGCTCTTCTGTTTTGTTTTGGTTTTTTGTGGTGTTTGGTTGGTTTTTTTCGGGCTTGTTATTTCTGCATCGCCAGCATTCATAGCAATTTGCAGGTAAATCAGTAAATTGGGTCTCTTGCTGAAGAAAGAAATGGTCTGTTTCTGTGACAGCTGTAACACTTAAACCTTGATAATCAGAAGCATGTGTAGATGGAGGTGGTGGTGAAGTAGTGTGAGAAATATCTGAAATACACAATGCAGCTGCAAACCCCAGTTTGTGGCACCATTTCTAGTGCACAATCACAGGGCTGTGCCTTGCAGGAGCTCTGAAAACTTTTGAATTTCCACAGGATTTTGTCGTGCTGTGTATTCCAAGCAGGAAAAGCCCCATTTGAGCCCTGATTTAAGGTGGGTCAGGACTGGAAAACCATGATGGCTCCAGTTGGGATGTTCTCCATGTGTGGGGGAAGTTTGAAACTTGGGTGGAGGAACTCTGTAAGCCATACTCTGCCCTCTGCTCCTTCCAAACTAAGAGAGAAGGAAATATCTGTGCTTAGCAAGAAGGATAGTGGGGCATATACTTATGTGTGTGATTGTTCTACCCCTGCTTCACCTTTTAATGAAATCCTTGGGGTTTGAGTTTATTTTTGCCCATGTGGAGAAGAGCTGAGTACCAACAGGACACCAGGAGAGCACAGTGACCTGCTGAACAGGCTCTTTGTCAATACTGGAGAGAAAAATGTTTGAACCAGCATTGAAATCCAGCGTGCAGGTACTTAAGACTTAAATAACTCACAGACAAATCTCTTTTATCTGGTTGGGCTGTGGATGCACTTTTTTTTTCCCCCCTCAGAAAAGGCAAAGCTTAACCCTGCAGAATACACAGCTGCAAACATAACCTGCTGGATTTTCTGTACCTGGTGCTTTGTTTACAGAAGTGACACCTTCCCTGTTCATGGTCTTTGCTCATAAGTTTCCAGTGGTTTTCCTGAGAAGTTTTTCTTCCTCATCCAATCTTTTGCAGTGCAGGGAAGCAGCCAAGTTCTTGAACCACAGGAAGCTGTTGGGAAGGATCCTGTCCTTTCCTTTCCCCCAGTTCCAGGTGCTCAGGGAATTAGTTATCCCATTTTTCAGTGGCACTGAACCCAACCTCTGTACTCAGTCACCTCAAATGCCCTGAAGGGCACCACAGAGTAACCTGAGATAGTTCTCATGAGCCTGGAGGAGAATCCTCTAATTCATCCTGGTGTGAATGCAGGCAGTGTAGGTGACATCTGATGCTGTCTGCAGCCCTGTCAATGCACCACTGCTGTAGGAAAAAAAAAAAGAAGCCCAACCAAAAATTAGATAGAACAAGATCTTGAAAACAAATGCTGTCCTAGTGTCTATTTTCCCTATAGGATTTTATTTTTCTTCCTAAAGCTGAATGGCCTGAATTCCTGATCTTTTTGTTTGCTCACAACCTAGAGGGCTTCAGTATGTATTGCAGGAGCAGAGGGCAAATGAAAGGCTAAAATTAGAAAACTACAAAAGGAGAGATTTAAAAAAAAAAATTTTTATTTGTAGCCTATCATGAGAGAGGTGATTCTGCCACTTTGCTCTGCTCTAAGACCTCACCTGGAGCACTGCATCCAGCAGTAAATATGGGAAAGGGAGCCCTCAGCAGAGGAAGGACATGGAGCTGATGGAGTGGGTCCAGAGGAGGACCAGGAAAATGCTGGAACACCTTCTCCTACAAAGCCAGGAGGGAGCTGGGGTTGTTCAACCTGGAGAAGGCTTCAGGGAAACCTAATTGTGACCTTCCAGTGTCTGAAGGGACTACAGGAAGGATGGAGAGGGGACTATGTGCAAGGGCCTGGAGTGATAGGACAAGGGGCAATGGTTTTAAATTACAGAAAAATAGATTTAGAATGGATGTTAGGAACAAGTTCTTTACCTGGAGGGCAGTGGAACAATAGCACATATTGTCCAGGGAGGTGGTTGAGTTCTCATCCCTGGAGATGTTCAGGGTGAGGCTTTAGGACCAACCACACTGTTAAGTGTCTCCCTGGAGACTTCATCAGCAGCAGCCATTGAGGAGGGGTGGGCCAGGCTTGGCATTTTTAGGGTAGAAATTAGATAATTAATTGTGGTTAGGGCTGTGCCACCTCCCTTTCCTACATCCTAATCTGGTTGAATTCAAGTGATGGAAGGACAAAGTCTTTAAGGTGATCCAGGACCTGAAGGCTGCCTCCAAAAAGATGGAGAGGGAGTTTTTATAAGGCCATGGAGTGACAGGATGAAGGAACATGGATTCAAACTGCAGGAGGGGAAGTGCAGATGAGATCCTGGGGAAAAACTCTTTGGTGTGAGGGTGGTGAGACCCTGGGCCTGAGTGGTGAGATGGCTGCCCCATCCCTGGCAGTGTCTCAGTTCAGGTTGGATGGAGCTTGGAGGGGCTCTTGGGAGGTGTCCCTGCCCATGCAGGGGGGTTGGAACTGGATGAGCTTTAAGATCCCTTCCAAACCATTCCATGATCCATCTAGCCAAGGTTGAACTCATCTGCCCTTGTCCATGGTTAGCATGGGACTTCACACCTCCACTCCTCAGTCTGGATGAGGCCATGGTGTGTCCCATCACCACCCTCTTGCTCCAGTCCTTGGGTTAACCACACTTCTCTCTGTTTTCCTGCAGCAGTCCAGCACAACCACTAATCCCCTCTGTCTCTCTCTTGATAAAAGGGGATTAAAACTGGGAACATTTGCACCTTCATGCAGCCAGCTGGGCCTGCTCTCTGTCTTTTAGGCCATAATCCTGTTGGGGCCAGAGCTGCTGAGCAGTGCCAGGAATGCTGTTGGCCCTCAGCAAAGAGCAGTTCTCTGGGCAGTTTTGCTTATTGGGTTGGTAATTAAAATCCCACTTTGCTTGTTAATTGAAAAAGCTCTTATCAAAGAGATGGCAAACTCACCCTCACACCATTCAGATGACTTCAGGGTTCTGTCCAAGTAGGAGAGTAATTTGAAATTGGGATTTTTGTGTGGTTCTTGAAATAATTCACAGAAATCACAGGAAGTTAGGAGTTGGAAAGGACCTCAAGAGATCAGCAAGTCCAACCCCCCTGCCCCAGCAGGATCCCCCAGGGCAGCCCACACAGGAACACATCCAGGGGGGTTTGGAAAGGCTCCAGAGAAGGAGACTCCACAACCTCTCTGGGCAGCCTGGGCCAGGGCTCCCTCACTTTCACACTGAAAAAGATTTTCCTTATATTTATGTGGAACCTCCTGTGCTGCAGCTTGTACCCACTGCCCTTTGTCCTATCACTGGGAAGAGCCTGGCTCCATCCTCCTGGCTCTCTCCCTTTCTGTATTTATAAACATAAATAAGGTCACCCCTCATTCTCCTTTTCCAAGCTGCAGAGCCCCAGCTCCCTCAGCCTTTCCTCACCAGGAGATGTTCCACTCCACTCCATCACCTTGGTGGCTCTGTGCTGGACTCTCTCAAGCACTTCCCTCTCCTTCTGGAACTGAGGAGCCCAGAACTGGACACAATATTCCAGATGTGGCAGAATAGAGAGGGAAGAGAACCTCTCTCAGCCTACTGACCACCACCCTTTTAATACTCCCCAGGTGCCATTGGCCTTCTTGGCCACCAGGACACATTTTTGGCTCGTGGTCAGCACCCCCAGGGCCCTTTCACCTTTGCAGTTCAGTCCCCACCCTGTACTGGTACCTGGGGTTGTTCTTCCCTCCACTTGCCCTTGCTGTAATTCTTGTGTAAGTATTATCTTTGAGAATGCCATTTATCATACATTCTGCTTCCTAGACTCACATCAAACTACACATCCTGCAAGAAAAAAAAAAAAATAGGGAAGAAAGTTCTTCCCCAGGAGTTCCTGGTGAGGTGGAGTCACCTCTGGAGATCACATCCCAAGTGCTTAACATGAAACCTGCATGGGGGGAGGCACAGGAATGCTAAATGAGAATTCCACTCCAAGCTTGACAGTTTTTTTGGTGTAGTTTGACTTCCAGGTTTGGATTACACTCACTGGCTGCCACTGGGAGGTGGTGGTGTGACCTTTCCTGGGGGTCTCAGAACATGTGCTAACCCTTTTCTAACCTTTCTTAGTGTCTTCATGGGGAGATTTGATTCACTGTGGTACTTACTGGGTTGGGTTTGGTTGGGTACTTACTGGATTTTTGGGCTGGGTTGGTTGGTTTTTTTGTTTGGGTTTTTTTCTGTATGTTACATGAATTGCTTAAAATTTGGGGGGGAAAAAAAAGGTTTAAAAAAATAGAGTCCTTCTGCATGCACATACAGTGCTCTCCTTTTGAACTACCACTTCTTTCATTGAGGCAAGCAACTGAAGAAAAACTGCTTTGGTAGGCAGTCAGACCTGGTTCAGGTCATGGGGTAGTTTAAAAATGGGTTTGGTTTGTTTGGTTTTTTTGTCCTGGAGAGCTTCCTGTTCCCTCTGATGCTGCTTCCTAGGCAGGAGGGAGACCAAGCATCTGCTCCACGCTCACCACCACCTTCATGCCAAAGCCC
The DNA here is from genome assembly GCA_023637945.1 of Phaethornis superciliosus. Classification (NCBI taxonomy): domain Eukaryota; kingdom Metazoa; phylum Chordata; class Aves; order Apodiformes; family Trochilidae; genus Phaethornis; species Phaethornis superciliosus. Next base: position 995,877 of record JAJQWJ010000001.1, read on the forward strand.
AGAAAGAGTTTTCAAGTAGAAACCACCTCATGCTTACAGCCCCCAGCTTTCTGCTGATGTTTGGTGCTAAACAGGTGAAATTCAGCTGCAAAAGGGACTTTTTGCAAATGGCATCACACCTCCTGCAATGCATATCCTATCACATCCCCAAGTGGTGGATTTCAGCAGAAGCTTCAGCAGCAAGTAGGTTTTGTGCTAATAAACCCATGTAAAATCCTGTTTGTTTCTTTTCCAGGCTTCCTCCACTTGGAGTTTTTCCTTCAGGGTGATGTGTTTGCTCTTTTATGTGAGATGCTGATAGAAAAAGCACTTCTAAGTGACCTGCCCTCAATTTGGTTCTGCTCTGGCATGGGTGTTGGACTCAATGACCTCCAGAGGTCCCTTCCAACCCCTGACATTGTGATTCTATGAAAAGAAGGGGGTTTGGTTTTGTTTCCCCAGATGAATTTTAGTTTAGATCTTTTCAGGCAGAGGTTGGTAGCACAGGGGATTTTTTCTTTTTCTTCTCCATCCTAATTAAAAGGGTGATTAGACTGGGGTGATGCCACAGGAGGATGCTGTGGAACAAGAGCAGGTTTGTGTAGTTTTTATTGTTGCTTCTTGGCTGGCACGTGGTGACTGTCCCCATGTCACTCTGAGCCAGTCTGAAATGAGGTATTTGCCTCAATCTTGATAGAGAAAAGTGTCTTCTCCTCCTGGTGTGCACATGAGGCAATGTCTTAAGTGCTAGGAACTCATCTGAAAAACCTTGCATGACTTCCAGAGTAACTGAGGCTTCACCAGGGAAAAGCCATTCTTTGGGTTTTTGTTGGATGGAGGTGGAGTCCAGGAAATCCTCTCTAAGGAAGAGAAGACTTTTTGCACAGCCATGGGAAAATTGGATTTTTGGATTTAAGTGTGTGCTTTAAATGAGTTGTGATAATAATGAAGATATTATTATAATAGATATAAAAATGTATATATATATATAAAATATATACATTCATTATTATTCAACACCAGAAGGACACAGAGCTCCTGGAAGGTGTCCAGAGCAGAGCCACTCAAATGCTCAGAGGGCTGAGCACCTCCCTGGGAAGCCAGGCTGAGGGATTGGGGTTGTTCAGCCTGGAGAAGAGGAGGCTCCCAGGTGACCTTAGAGCAACCTTCCAATATCTGAAGGGGCTACAAGAAAGCTGGGGGAGGGCTTTGGACATGGGGGGGGAGGGAGAGGACAAGGGAAATGGGTTAAAACTGGGAGAGGGGAGATTGAGGTTGAACATGAGGAGGAAATTCTTGAATTTGAGGGTGGTGAGAGCCTGGCAGAGGTTGTCCAAGGAAGCTGTGGCTGCCCCATCCCTGGCAGTGTCTCAGGTCAGGTTGGATGGGGCTTGGAGCAAGCTGGGCTGGTGGGAGGTGTCCCTGCACATGCAGGGGGGTGGGACTGGATGAGCTTTGAGGTCCCTTCCAACCCAACCCATTCCATGATTCTGTGATTAATCAATCTGATCCCTGAGGAATGGCATTGTTTCCTTATCAAACCCACAGTGGGAATTCCCTCTAGGCACAATTTTGTACAAGAACAGTATAGAATCTGAAAGTGATTTAACAAATATTTACCCAGTGAGAGATGCTATGGCCACGTGAGAGTTTGCCATCATGGAAAGAGCTGATCCTCTGCTCCTGAGGCTCTGGAACAAACTGCTGGGGAGGAGGAACAGATTGCCCAGAGAAGTTGTGGCTGCCCCCTCCCTGGAGGTGTTCAAGGCCAGGTTGGATGAGGCTTGGAGCAACCTGGGCTTGGATGATCCCCAAGGTCCCTTCCCACCTCAGCCATCTGTGACTGAACATACTCTGCCCAAGGAGGAAAGACCAGGAGAAGGTCTGGCTCTTGCTTTTTGGGGCAGAGCAGAGCTGAGTGATGGGAGCTGGGGAGATTGGGGAGATTTCCTGGCTGCTTTCCATTGCAAGTTGAAGGCAGTGCAGTTGTAATTGGCTGGTGCAGACCTCCTGCTGCCTCAGATTTCACCTGGAAGTGGGTTCTTATCAGCATCATCAGGAAATTCATCAGCAAGCTCTGCACCCCTGTGAGTCAGGCCTGGCTTCTGGTTGGACATCTCTGCATCAGATGTGGCTACCAAGTGCAAACCAACAGTGGTCCCAGATGGAGGAGAAACCCAGGGGGACAGCAGCAAGCCTAGGCTGGCATTCTCTCCTCTGTTAGAGGTTGTCCTCTGTCCTCCTCTCCACTGGAGGTTGGCAGCTCAGAACAGCTCAGGAGCCCAACTGGACCCTTGCAATGAGGAGAGACACGAGTTGAGCAAAACTGAAGAGGATTGGTGTGAACACCAGTGATTCCAGGCACGGCTTCTCGTGAACACCTCTTAGTTTGTGTTGTTTCTGAATGAGCTTAGTTCTTCATTGTTGGTAGAATCACTGAAATCTGAGCACAAAGCAGCTGCATCAGGATCTATTTACTTGCTTTTAAAAATATATGGAGGGCTTTGTGCCAGAATAGCAAAAAGGAACACTGGTGATTTTAAAGGTATAATTAAAGTGAAACAGGGTTTGATTTTATTTATGGCAAATGAATAATTTCTCACTGGATTAGTTTTCACTTAGGAATTATTCCTGGCTGTCTTTTGCAGAAAATTTGGAATTTATATCTAGATGTACAGCTGAAAGTTGGAAATAATTTTTTTTATTAAAACATTCCTGGGTACCAAGTGCATAGGAAAGGCTTTTTAATCTGATGAAGCACATGAAGGATGCAGCCTAATGAACTGGAAAAACTCCTTCCCATTACACCAGCTTGGATCATCAAAGGTATTTTAGATTCCTCCCTCTGAGGAGATGACACCAGTGCTGGTGGTGGCTGTGGCACGTGAGCTGTTGGAGCTTCAAACAGTTGGGAATTCTTAAAAGAAATCAGGGTGGTGTGGTCTACCTTACCCACTACAGCTGAGTGGGAGGGCAGCTCAGAGGGACAAATACTTGGACATTAGGAAGAAATTCTTCACTCTGAGGGTGGTGAGACACTTGAAAAGCTTGCCCAGAGATGCTGTGGTTGCCTCATCCTTGACATTCCTGCCAAGAAGTGATAGGAGTAAGAGGAATGGATGCAAACTAGAGGAGGGGAGATGGAGATTGGAAGTTAGGAAGAAGTTCTTCACCATGAGGGTGGTGAGAGACTGGAAGAGGTTGGCCAGAGAGGGGGTGGAAGCCCCATCCCTGGAAGTTTTTAAGGTTGGATGGGGCTTGGAGCAAGCTGGGCTGGTGGGAGGTGTCCCTGCCCATGGCAGGGGGGCTGAAACTGGGTGAGCTTTAAAGGTCTCTGCCCAACCCAACCCATTCTGTGATTCCCAGAGCTGTCCACAGAGTCCTTCATATTGGCTAACAAGAAATGAGCTTTTTTCAACTAAGCTGCACAAAGCCCCATGGAAAACCCGAAATATTTCGAAAGATAAATTGGGCAGCACAATTAAAAGGTCCCTTCCACCCCAAACCATTCTGTGCTCTGATTCTGTGGTCCTCCTCTCTGTCACCACCAGCATCTTTACAACTTCCTCTGTCACTTTCTGCTCCTGCCACACTGCAGTGGCCAAAAGATTGGGGACAAGGAGGAATCCTGGGGGGCACCATTGCTGCCTCCTCCCAGCATCGCTTCCGAAGTTGGTGCTAAAGAAATTAAAGAAAGAAGAGTAAGGGGTGGCTCCCCTCTGAGCTAGGGGATGGGGAAACACAAACTGAAGAGCAGAAAGCTTTAACCTGTTCAAGAGGCCCCTTTCTGAGCAGAGATGCTGCTCTACATGGCTGAACACCACTGGGGAGCTGCAAGGAGGGCTGAGCAGCAGAGGAATTAACACCCCTGGATCACAGGAGCCCCAGTGACTTAACTTTCCCCAATCTTTTCCCAGAACAAAAGAACCAGTGTGATGTCTGTTGTTTAATGCAAAGCAAATGATTTATTTACAGGGCAGCCTTGAATCCATTATGGGCACATTAAACTCCAGATGCTTGTCGAGGTCAGAAAAAGAGTGGAAGAAAGGGAGGAGGTGTTGCACTTTTTCTTGAAAAAACTCCACTTGCCAAGTGGGGAGAAGCATTTCCTTGGAGTTAGAACCATGAGGAGGGTGTTCAGCTTGACTGATGAGACAGAATACCTTTTATATATATATATTCTTTTTTTTTTTTACACTATTTTTGAGACTGTTGTGTAGTGCCAAATTCCTACATGATGAGTTCCTGAGTGGAACAGGGTTATTGGTAAGGAGTTGATGATTTTGCTGACGGGATCAAACAGAAAGTGGGTTGGGGAAAGGAAAAAAAAAAGGGTGTGTGTGTGTATTTCTATTCCTTTGAAAGGAATTGGGAAATGAAGCAGAGGGATTATTCTGGAGAGCAGATATGTAGAACTGGTCCTTCATGTGGGTCCTCCAAATGACTTAATAAAAAAAAAATTGTTTCAAATTTAAAGAGGGGGGAGATTTAGGCTGGACATTAGGAAGAAATTCTTGAATTTGAGGGTGGTGAGAGCCTGGCAGAGGTTTCCCAAGGAAGTTGTGGCTGCCCCATCCCTGGCAGTGTCTCAGGTCAGGTTGGATGGGGCTTGGAGCAAGCTGGGCTGGTGGGAGGTGTCCCTGCCCATGCAGGGGGTTGGGACTGGATGAGCTTTGAGGTCCCTTCCAACCTAAACCATTCCATGATTCCATGAAGGAGGATGAGGAGCAGCTTGGTACAGGCTTTTTCAGAGACTTGACCTGATGCAAACTTGTTGCCCCTTGTTTCAGTAGCTTCTCATAGCATCTGATTTATTCCTGCACCATATAAATTTAAGATCTTTACAGCAATTCAAAGCCAACTCTTCAGAGAACACCGAGTGGGTCATGTAATGCAACCTTTTTCCTGATTCTCATCCCTGGGAAGAGAAGAAGGTCAATGATTTGAGCAGCCTGAAAACAAGCACAGGACAACGACCCAACCTGGAAAGGTTTAATACATTTGTTAAACTAATTACTGACACTGATCACTTATAAAGTGGATTCTGAAAACAGTTGATCTGTTAGCTCTCCATCTTCCCTTTCGTGTGATTTCTAAATCTTGTATCTCTGTAGGAGGCAGAACTGCAGCTGGAGCTCAGGGTGACCATCAAGTGAGGTTCATTCCCCTGAGCAGCAGTGCCACACTGTTAGCAGGGATAGAATTTCATTCTTCCCCAAACTTTTTTTCTGGGAAAGGAGGCTGCATGGAGATTTGGCCCCACTGCTAGCGGTGATTTGCTAATCCATGCATTTTAGTTATCGAAGTGTCAGACTCCTTTTGGTGTGGGTGCTGTTGCAGAACACAGATGTGTTTTTCCCTTTTGGGGTTTTACCCAGAGTGATTCTTGATAGGAGAATAGGAAGCCTGAATTCTGACAACCAGGATTATTTGCAAAGAAAATAGAAAACTTTTGGGGAGGGATGAAGAAACAACTTTTTTAAAGACAGGCAGCTGTCCCTTTTTCACAGTGATTTTTTGGGATATGTGGTGTTGGCTTATGGAAGAGAGGTTTGCTCCTCAAGTAAGCCCTGAAATGCCCAAGAGAGAAGGAAGGTCTGGTTGCAAAACTTAAGCATGAGAACTTGATATTTGGTGTTTTGGGTGCTGATGAGGCTGTTAGCAGTTCCCACCCCATTTCACAATCATAGAATCACACCTTCTGGGGGTAGGGACATCACCTCCTAAATGAGGTTGCTCCAAGCCCCATCCAACCCCTTCAACACCTCCAGGGATGGGGCAGCCTGGGCCAGGGGCTCAGCACCCTTACAGCAATTTCTTCCTAATGTCTGATCTCAATTTACCCTCTTTTCACTCTTTTTTCAACTTTTATGGTTGACTCGTTGATCTATGGTTGAACTTGCTGATCTGAAAGGTCTTTTCCATCCAGAACAATTCTGGGATTTAAAACCTCTGCCCTTGTGTTCCCCCAAGGTCCCTTCCATGCAGCAGCTGCTTTCTTGGGAAGGATCTGAGCACCCATGGTAGGAGTGAGCTGTGCCTGGGAGGTGAAGAGCACATCTCCATCCCAATATTCTGTGTCTCAGCCCTTCTCCATTACCCTTCATTCAGATAAGCCATCATTTGCATTTTTTTAAAAAAAGGTATTTAAACCACCAAAGAAGTAAGTTCTTTGGGCAGGGTTTCAGGTGAATTTGGCATTGTGTTGGGTGAATTAGTAAAAATGGCCACATGATTTCAAATGCCAAGAGATAAATGAGATGTTCCTCTGAAGTCAAACTGCTTCAGTGGTCCAAAGGAAAAAAATAAGTCCAGGTCCTGACTATGTAAGACAGTTTTTCCAGTCATGCTGGTGTCCCTCATCGTTTTTTCTAGTGTGGGCATTTTATTTTTTGCTCAGTTTAAAGCACAACCAAGCAGTGGTGGGAGAGGACAACTACAGCAGCAGAATCCCCCTCTTTTTGTGTTGGTTATGTCTCTACAGTCACCCCGCAGATTATGCTGAGCAGCCAAGGCTTTCATTTTAATCCACGTGGTTTTCAATTTAATGTGGAGTTTATGGGATTTGTTTTCAGTTCCTGTTGTTTGCTGGCAGTTTGAGTGGTCCAGGTTCTGCTCTTTTGGGTTGCTCTGCTTCTCCTGTGCCTGGGTTTCTTCCAGTGATGGTGTCAACAGCCACTGATCATCACTGACAGAACATCAAAGGAACCTCAGACACAGGCATGAGGCTATGGCACTGTGTGATGAGAGGGACTTAATCCTCATATATTTTTTTTAAGCCCTTTAAATGACTTTAAAAATACCTCTGGCTGTCATCCAAGGCTTCTGGATTAAGCTACAACTACCAGGAAATGTCTTTGCAGGCATCATCACATCATTAGGGCTTCCTTACACCTGCAACTGTTGTGGGTTTCTGAAGTAAAATGGGAATAAACTTTCCTTTTCTGGAATGATGAATGCTCATCTCTCCAATTAATCAAAAGCAATTTTCCCTTCATTCCCTGTGCCTGAATCCCTGTTCAAATCCAAGTGTGGACCCTTCAGATGCTTTGCTGCCTGGGACAACACCAGGTTGGTGATCACCAGCAGAAGCTGCTGCTCAGGGGGTTTGCCCACCAGCCTTGCTGCTATCAGCAAGCCTTGGGAAATATTTTGAATATACCCAAGGTTTTCAGCACTCCAAGATAAGACTCATGCCTTTCAGGATGTAATTCTGGGGATGTTTGGAACGATTACTATGCTTTGTCAGTTATATTCTGATCATAGTTTTCTGTGGATAAATATTTTTTTTTTATTTTAATGCAAAGTATTTAAAGTTGTATTACTCATCAAGATTGTTGGAGTTTATTTTTCCCCTTCTTTATGGCATTGGCAAAATAAGTTGCTTGAAATGACATTACAGCTGATTTTTTTTTTTTAACCCCCAATTTTTCAGTTTGCTTCCTCTTAGTCCCATCCTTACTGGTGATATTTAAATTGCAGCTGTTTGGGATGGTTCTGATATTACAATCTGACTTGCAAACAGCATGGGACAACAGCAACATCTCACCCCAGCAGCCTTTAGGGGCAGGAATGAGTCTGAAGATGCTTTGGCTTAAGCCATAACCTCATAACATCCATCCCATACCTCTGGATGATTTCCGGCCTGTTGACCACACCATGCAGCTCTTGGTGTCATCAACAAACTTGCTGAGGGAGCTCTCAAACCCACTGGGCAGGTTACCAAACCTTTTCTGATGTTTGAGCTACAACCCCTCCATGTCTCCATCAGAGGACAGATTGCTGTGGTCTCCTTCTCTGGTCAGCAGAGCAGGGTTGGTACCTCCCAAAGAGCTCAACCTCTAAATCTGAATTATCAGTTAACCAGAGAGAGTTGAAGGGGATGAAGTACTTTGAATATTGCTTTTTGGGAGGTTTTTTTGGAAGTTCAATAACACTTTAGAAAGATCCAGCTGTATTTCTTTATATTAGTAAAGGAGAAACCATGCCAAAGTGGCCAGGTCAGATGTGGCTTCTCAGAAAGATGAAGGATGCTGTGGTGGCTGCAGAAGGAAGGAATTAATTTTGCAAATGAACACTTAGGATGTGGTGGCTGGGAAACCTGATGGTTGAGCAGGAGGGTGGCTGCCTGCCTTTTAATCATTTGCAAACATCTCAGCTGGCTGGACAAGTCCAGGGGAGGTGATGATTTAACACCACCCTCTGTGGGAGGGTGAGGAAGGGACTTGAGCATCTCTGCTGGGAAGCAAGAGTGAGAGCCCTGGGGCTGTTGAGCCTGGAGAAGAGAAGGCTGAGAGGGGATGTGCTGAATGTCCCTCAAGATCTGAGGGGTGGGGGGCAAGAGGAAGGGGACAATCTCTTTTTGGGGGTGCCCAGGGAGAGGCCAAGGAAGAATGGGTTGAAGGGAGAAGAGAGGAAGTTCCAGCTCAGCATGAGGAGAAACTTGTGGAGGCTGAGGCTGAGGGAGCCCTGGCCCAGGCTGCCCAGAGAGGTTGTGGAGTCTCCTTCTCTGGAGCCTTTCCAAACCCCCCTGGATGTGTTCCTGTGTGGGCTGCCCTGGGGGATCCTGCTGGGGCAGGGGGGTTGGACTGGGGGATCTCCAGAGCTCCCTTCCCACCCCTGACATTCTGTGATTTCTGTGGTTTACCACCAACTGCATGAAATGAATCTGTTTTATATAATATTTGTTGGGTTACAATGCTTTTCACCTGCTTCTGGACTCCACGTGAGTAATGAAACAGAAGTGGTCTCCAGAACACAACATCTCCATTGGCCTCATTTGTGTCTTGAGCTGTTGAGGTTGGAGGAGGGAGCTCATGGATCACCCTCAAACATCTTCCCTAAAAGCTCTTGAAGTGGCAAAAATAAATTGGGCCTTTGGTTAGATCCCTTGGTACATAGTGGGGAGGGATATGTAATCTTGGAGCTACAAGATCCTTAGAAACCTTTCCTCCAGCAAAGGCTGTGGCCTCTGGGTGCTGTGTTGTGTTGGTTTGAGTCTGGATTTTCAAAACTGAAATTTGAAATTCCTCTTCTGGTTCCTGCTGCAGTGTTAATTTCTTTCTTGTAGAAAAGCAATTTCTACCATCCACCTGGGGAGGTGATCTCTGCTCCCTCTTGGTCATCCCCTGCTCACCTAGCTGGCTCTGGCTGCCCTCCCTTCTGGTGCATCAATGTCCATAACCTTTTCCTGCCATTTTTGTCTCCTCTGACAGTAGCTATTGATGGAAGAACACGGGGTGACCCAAACAGAGCACATGGCCACCATCGAGGCCCACGCAGTGGCCCAGCAGGTGCAGCAGGTCCATGTGGCTACCTACACAGAGCACAGCATGCTGAGTGCAGATGAAGATTCTCCATCCTCACCAGAGGACACCTCCTATGATGACTCTGACATCCTCAACTCCACGGCTGCTGACGAGGTCACTGCCCACCTGGCTGCAGCAGGTAGGTGGATTGCTCAGTGTTTTTCACCTCCTGGAGCATTTCTGCAGAGGTTGCAAAGAGCACTTGGGGTGATCTTGTCACCCCGTGGGCTGTTCTGAACCTCTCCTCATTGCTCTGGCTTTACCAATACTTCTTCCCTGAGATTTGCATTGGTCAATCACTGGAGAAGGCTTTTCCAGGGAATTGGTGGAGTCACCATCCCTGGAGATATTTAAAGTGTAGATGTGGTGCACAGGGACATGGTTTAGTGGTGGCCTTGGCAGTGCTGGGTTAGCAGTTGGACTTGATGGTCTTAAAGGTCTTTTTCAACCAAAATGATTCTTTGATTCTATGAAGAGGGATGCCAGGGATGGAGAACTCCATGAGGCAGAGAATAATGTTGATGTGTGAAGAACCAAATCTAAAACACCAGTGAATAAGCTGAGGCTGGAATCAGAGCATCACAGGCAGCTGGATGTGGTCATCTTAGGGGTCTTTTCCAACTGTGACAATTCTGTGATCCATGAAGTTTGCTGTCTGCTTGAACCTTGCACCTCTTTGTCTGTGTGTTCATATGGAGATGCTGGGAATAAGATACTGGTTTGCACAGTAAAAAAAAAAGATCCCTGGTAAATACTGCCTCAAATAACAAAACTAAAATACCAAACATGTCAAAGCAAAGCTTATTTCACCTTATAAACAACAGCAGAAATAACCCAGGAGTGCTACTTGGCCCTCCACAGCTAGGGAGCTCATGTGCTAGACCTATCCCAAGGAGGTGTCACAAAGGGTCCTGGCATGGCTGGGCTGGGAAAGTATTTCAGAATCACAAATTCCTTCCAGTGAAGCCCTGGCCAAATGTCCTCCAGATTTGCCCTGTGGTGGGATCTACCCCAGAAGGAGAAAAATGCAGTGATAAAGAAGCCCTCACAGACTTGTCTGACTCTGTGTCAGACTTGATCTGAGGAATAAAGCTCTTGAGGGGCTTGACTGAACCTGTGGAGCTCTGGAAAGCAGCTAAAGTGTATCAGAATGCTTAGATGCATTGGATGGCTCAGCTAAAGGGAATATGAACATGCCAAACATAGAATCATGGAATGGGTTGGGTTGGAAGGGACCTTAAAGATCATTAAGATCCAACTGCCCTGCAGGATGAGGGACACCTCCCACCAGCCCTGGTTGCTCAAGGCCTCATCCAACCTGGCCTTGAACACTTCCAGGGAAAGGGACATCAACAACCTCCCAAGGCAACCTATTCCAGTATTTTAATACTCCCATGGTGCAGAATTTTTTCTTGTATCTAACCTAGGTACAGTGACCCCTTGCCATTTAAAGGGAGAACTTGCTGTTGAGAGGACTGGGCAGCAGGGTTTGCCTTGCACCTTGCAGGACCTTGGATTTGTCAATGGGTTGTCTTTTTAAATAGGTCAAATCTACAGGAGTCTTTGTAGTGAGCTGTGAAAAGACAACTAATCCTGGAGAAGCCTTTCATGATATGAATGGAGGAGGGTACTCTGCTCTGAGTAAGTCCAACGTTAGTTGTTAGGACAGATACAAATGGAGAGGAGATGTTTGAGAAGAAGATACTGCCACCAACTAGAAATGGAAGGAAACTGGAAGTGAGAAAATGGGAAGAGATGTGGTTCAAGTTGAGGTCAGAATGCTGCAGTGGTCACTGGGAAATCAGTGGATCCTCCCTTGCTGCCCCTGTGCAATAACTTAGCTGAGAGCTGCAGTAACCACTGCCTCCTTCCTAAAACATTTAAAGAAGTTGCCATGGCAATCTGCCAGCCCAGGTGATAAAACCTGTCAAAGTTAATGCAAAAAGCACCCAGGCCATTCTTTATCTGTGTGGTTCCCACAATGAGTGCTCCTCTGTGCTCCCACCATCTCCTGCTCCCGGGGACTGCCACCTCTGTGGGCAGAAGAGAACTGTGAGCAGTTCCTGACAATCTGCCAGTTCTGATCCATTGAAGGCCTCCTGGTAACTCCCAAATTTTGGGAAGCAGTGCCCTCTTCCCTTTCCTTTATCCTGTCCCCTCAAGCACTCTTTCATTTTGTTTCCCTGTTGCTTTTTTTTTTTTTTCCCTTACTACCTAGATTTTTGATTTCTCCTCCTTCCCTCTGCACCTTTACCTGTCCCCTTAGCAGCTCTTTTCCATTGTGGTGCCAAGACATGGGGCTGGTTGCACAGCAGCTGTTTTGGTGGTTAACCCCAACTCCTTATTTTGACTCAAGTCTTCCATCCTTCCCAAACCTGTGCCTTCTTTCCTCATCCATCCTCACCGATGGAAGCACAATCCACTGCACATTCCTTGGTTTATCTTCAATTAACTTAATCAAACATCATAGAATCACAGGATGTCAGGGGTGGGAAGGGAGCTCTGGAGATGCCCCAGTCCAACCCCCCTGCCCCAGCAGGATCCCCCAGGGCAGCCCACACAGGAACACATCCAGGGGGGTTTGGAAAGGCTCCAGAGAAGGAGACTCCACAACCTCTCTGGGCAGCCTGGGCCAGGGCTCCCTCAGCCTCAGCCTCCACAAGTTTCTCCTCATGCTGAGCTGGAACTTCCTCTCTTCTCCCTTCAACCCATTCTTCCTTGGCCTCTCCCTGGGCACCCCCAAAAAGAGATTGTCCCCTTCCTCTTGCCCCCCACCCCTCAGATCTTGAGGGACATTCAGCACATCCCCTCTCAGCCTTCTCTTCTCCAGGCTCAACAGCCCCAGGGCTCTCACTCTTGCTTCCCAGCAGAGATGCTCAAGTCCCTTCCTCACCCTCCCAGCAGGAGGAGGAGGAGGAGGAGGAGGAGGAGAACCTCCCTGGATCTGCTGGACACACTTTTCCTGATGCCCCCAGGACACCATTGGCCCTCTTGGCCCCAAGGGCACATTGCTGACCCCTGGAGAATTCCCTGTCCCCCAGGACTCCAAGGGCTTTCTCCATGGAGCTGTTTTCCAGCAGGACATCCCCAACTCTGTCCTGGTGTTGTTCCTCCCCAGATGCAGGACTCTACATTTGGTCTGGTTGAACTTCATGAGGTGAATGAGGTTAACAAGGTGATCATCCTTTACATGGACTTTGTGTCTGGAGTTTGAACATGGAAGCAGTAATTCTGCCCTGCTGTGCTCTTTTTCAGTGGCCTGTTACAGGATCCTTCCAGGAACTCTGGATTTTCAATTTTTTCCCATTGCAACTGTTCCATAATCCCTGGGGAAAGCCTTGGACTCCTGATGCTGTAGTTAATGTGTCCAAACAGGATTCATGATGTTGTACCTTGTCTCTTCTTCCCTTTTACTGGGATCTCCTCAGTTGCACTCAGTTTGTTCAGATCTTGGAATAACTGAGAGTTTTTCACTGTGTTTAGAAGACAAAAAATGTAATAATGAGATTATAGAGAAAAACCTGGACTGAAATATCTGACTCTCACCTGGGACTGAGCTGGGGCTTGCCAGTTTGGGGAATCATAGAATCATTAAGGTTGGAAAAGGTCTCTGAGATCATCAAGTCCAAATGGAGCCTCTTACTACACCTCTGATGCAGGGAATTTGGGTCACCCTGGACTGATGAGGACACCCTTGAGCTGAGCCCTTGGAACCCGTCCTTGGGGGTGGAGGGCCATGACCTTTTTCTGTCCCATTCCTCAGCTTCGTGTGCTGATTCACCTTTTGTGGTTTGATTTTCAGGCCCTGTGGGGATGGCAGCAGCTGCTGCTGTGGCAACGGGAAAGAAACGAAAGCGTCCACACGTGTTTGAGTCCAACCCATCCATCCGCAAGAGGCAGCAGACACGTTTGCTAAGGTAATGAAACCTTGTTGGGCATCAGTAAGGACTCCTATCTGCACTCTGACACCTTCATCTGCAGCCTTCATCCACCTGGTGACACCAGGGGCTCTCCCAGAAATTCTCCAGCCCGGGGATTTTTTTGGTGGTGTCATTTCTGGAACCGGACGGCTGTGTTTTAATTTGCAGAAATGGGTTAAAGTCCCAATTCTACTTTTCTTTAATGTGATATTGTGATCACCAGGATTGATGTGACCATTCTGATGGGATCCACCATTGAGTTCTAACCCAAGCTGGTCACAGGTTGAATCTGTCATGGTAACACTGCCTTGAAAAATGTTCATGGTGGCTTTAACAGAAGCCAGCATGAGAATCTGGAGCTACAGCCATACCCCTGCTCTCCAGTGGCACAAAGGACTTACCTGCCTAACAAAAAAAAAGTTTTTTTCTGTGTTATGATCCTGGGAAGAAATCCAGGGGTTGTGTACCTGGATCTGCTTTGTCAGCAGACCCCATTGTGTGAGCTCTGAATAGTGACCCAGCCTGTAGTGCAGAGTCTTAGGGGAGAAAAATCAAGGTCAGATGCCTTGCCAGAGCTGAAACACTTCCTTTGGCATTAGAAACTTGCTCTGTAGACAGCAAACTTGTGTAGCCCTTCAGGTGCTGCATTACAGGTGCTCTGAGGCTGTCTGTCCTCCTGATGGCCACCAAGGAGCACTGCTGCTCAAGTGACTGCACAGGATTTCCTGGAGAGCTCAGCTGCAATTCCATCTTCAGGAAACATTTGTAAATATTGGCTGGTATTATTTACTGGGTTTTGGAAGAAAGCAATTTTTGCTTTTTAAATTGTTTTGGCTTTCACTGGGTTATCTCCTAAGAGCTGGAGTATTTTTCACCCCATTTCTTGCTGGCTTCCTCCTTCCTGTGTGTATGCTTAGTGCATTGAAACAGCCATGGCCATAGTTTTGCCTTTTTTTCCTCCTTCTTTCCTATTCTAACTCCTGTGAAGTCAATGAGAAATTAAATTGGTGTCCTTAAATTCTGCTTACTCATCTGCAGAGACCCACAACACCCTTTACATGTGGTCAAACTGGAATGAAGTGGAGCAGTGTTAGTGTTCAATAATATTCCCTGGGAGTGGACTCCCTGTTTTGTTGGGGTTTTTTTCTATTCTTTCCCTCCTTCCTCCAGCTCTGCTGACTCACCCATGTTTCTTACTTTTCTGAAGAGCAAATTCTTTTCTCTCTTTAAATGTGAACAAAATATTTTTAAAGAAACTCCTATTAAAAGGAATGATTTCTTTTCCCTTCATGTGACTACTTCATTTCACTGCATGGAAGTTACTGACAAAGTGCATAATTTTTTTTGCACTCTGTTCAGTTTGATTTCTTTGTACTTGACATTTACACTACTGTGAAGCAAGAGGGAAATTCCAGTTTCTGAATCTGGGATCTCTGCATAGCTGCTGGTAGTGTTGGAGCTTTTTGGCAACATCTGCTGCTAACAGCAGGTTCTGAGATGATCAGGGCAGGTACTAAACTGGCACCTATGCTCAGGTTGTCTGGTGACAACAGTTACTTTTCTCTTGCTTTATCAGTTTCTGCCAACATTTCTGACACGTTTTCTTGCCTTGTTTAAAAGTGAATAAGAGATGGAAACCATATGATGGAACATTTTGTTCCTACAGGGAGATCATCCCAAAGGGACTTACTGATGTGGCAGGTGTCTGAATATCTGGTTTTCATGTGTTGAGTTGTTGCAATATTTCTGGTTCTTGCCTCTCCTGTCCTTGAATTCTTACAGTTCTGGTCTGAGCAGGACTTTGGTACCAGAGAATTGCACTTCCCTGTTATGAGCCTGGATGTAAAATAACCCATCCCTGCAGTCCTCTTCTCTTGAATCATTCATGTTCTTTACCTTACAAGTTTTGTGTTGCTAATACACTGAGGCAGTTATAGAGCAGGTAGGCAGACCTTACTGTCCCAGCTTTGCTGCTCTGGTGATTTCTCTTTTTCCATCAATGTAAAGATGAGGGAAAGGAAAATAATTGACATTTGAGCTGCTGGGTGACAGCAGGGGACGCAGCAGGCTTGCGGGAGCAGAGGAATAAGCAGTATATGTGGCTAATCTGACCATCTGGGGCTCCAGTTCTCACCTGCTCTGTGAACATAAAGAGAGCAGGTTACAATGGAAAGGGTTGTGTTTCTCCAGGGCTTTCAGCCCATACCTATTCACTGTTTCTGTCTCATTTTCAGGAAGCTCCGAGCCACGCTGGATGAATACACCACCAGAGTGGGGCAGCAAGCCATCGTTCTCTGCATCTCACCCTCCAAACCCAACCCTGTCTTTAAAGTATTTGGTGCTGCACCCTTGGAAAATGTGGTGGGTGTCTGTAGGAAAAGCTCTGCAAGAAATTGCTCTCCTTTCTGCAGGTTTCACCTTGCTCAAGGCAGCTTTGCAAACCTGGGAATAATCTACACCAGGTGATCCTGCTCTGACAGGGGGGTTGGACTCCATAATCTTCCAACCCCTAAGATGGTTGGGCTTGGACTTGATCTTCCAACCCTTGTCCCTTCCAACCCCTAACATTCTGTGCTCTGAAGGTCAGGTTTAAAATCCTAGAAACCAGAGCTGAGAGTGGATCTTTTCTGCATGAATGTTTGCCTAGCACATCTCACCAGGGTCAAATATCCTGACTATATATCAGATATATATTTATCTGATATATATATATAAAAAATGATATTATATTCATCTTATTCCTATTATATATTATAGCATATCCTTCTGATATTATTTATATAACTATATGTTATATAAAGTTATATAAAATTATATATAATATCAGAGGGAGCAGGTAGTGATGATGTGTGTTAACTCAGCTCCTCTGTCAGTGCTTGCACCTTGTTGCAAACCAGACTGTAGTGGAGCAGATCCCCCCCATGAAAAGCCTTACTTCAGAACTTTCCTTTTTAATCCCCTAAATACTTCCACTTATCAGTGTTGCTTGATGTTTCATCATCAGCTCTTTGATGTAGCCAAGTCTTTGGGGCCAGAGGGTGTTTTTGTGGTGTCATTTGCTCTGCAGCACCTTGGGGAAGGTGGCTGGCCCTGCATCTTTGCCCTCCCCTCTCCTGGTGCTCCTTTACCTTGTTTACCTGAGCTCAACAATTCCCACAGGTTCGCAAGTACAAGAGCATGATTCTGGAAGACCTGGAGTCAGCACTAGCAGAGCATGCTCCTGCACCTCAGGAGGTTAACTCAGAGTTGCCACCCCTCACCATTGATGGAATTCCTGTCTCAGTGGACAAGATGACCCAGGTAAGCAGCCAGGCACTGCAGAACCAGAGGGAGATTTGGGCATCTTGCAAGTCACATCCTGTTATTATGCAGTGGAGCTTCTGTCTTCATCTCCAGGGGATGTATTTGATATTTTTTTTTATTTCTCTTGGGACTGTAACAGCTCGGATAGGAGTTGGATGTGACACTTTATTATTGCTGCTTATTTTCTAGACAAAACAGCAGAGGTGCTGGTGAGGACCTGAGCTCAGGCTGCTGGGAGCATTCCCCTTTGAGCTGGTTTTGTCACCTCCCATAAGTTGTTTTTTCTGGAGTACTGTTTCAGTTTATCCTCCTTGGACATTTTTTCTGTGCTCTGTTTCATTCCCTGCCCAGTTTTCTGCTGTGGGGAGCTTGCTGATGGTTTAACTCCAGGTCAAACCCTGAGTTGAGACAGTTCTGATGGAGCCCCAGGGAGTCATCTGCCATAGGGGTGTGTGGGACTCCCTTTCTTTCCAGATCCAACCTGTTCCTTGACCTCCTTATTGCTAAAAAAAAGTGGAGAGGAACCCCCAGGGAAGTTGGGGTTGCTCATTGTGGAGAAAAGGATGCTCTGAGATGACCTTGGAGGTTTCCAATACCTGAAGAGAGCCTACAAGAAAGCTGGGGGAGGGCTTTTTACATGGATGTGTAGTGAGAGGACAAGGGGCAATGGGTTAAAACTTGAAGAGGGGAGATTTGGGTTGGACATGAGGAGGAAATTCTTTAATTTGAGGGTGGTGAGAGCCTGGCAGAGGTTGCCCAAGGAAGTTGTGGCTGCCCCATCCCTGCCAGTGTCTCAGGTCAGGTTGGATGGGGCTTGGAGCAACCTGGGCTGGTGGGAGGTGTCCCTGCCCATGCAGGGGGTTGGGACTGGATGAACTTGAAGGTTCCTTTCAACCCAAAGCATTCTATGATTCTTTGATGTGGGAAGGAACATCTGCAGGGAAATCTCCTTTCTCTGGAGTGCAGGACCTGAATGCAGGCAGGTGTGTTTTGCAGGAGGTTCTGGATTTGCTCAGTATGAGGCACTACAACACTTTTAAAATGCTGGAAGCCAGTTCTTCAGGAGGAGTAGCAAGATGGAAAGGTCAGAGGCTTTGGGTAACATACAAAGAGATGTAGTACAGATGTGCTGATTCCTTTGTGCTCTGCAGAAAGATCACATTCTGGTCAAAACACCATTTCCATTACTTAAAGGGAATCAGGCAAGCTCACGCTTGTGATAAAATTTCACAAAGAAATCTTCTGTGCCTTGGCTGATAAGAGGTCACGTTCCTAATCTGCGACAACAGAAGACAAAACTTAGTTGCTAAATTTTTACACCTCTGTGAAAAGTGGTGTCTGCAAGGCAGCTTTTATTTTGGAGCATTAACAGTTTTGTATCTTTAACATGGAAATGAAAAGTCAAAACCGGAAACTCTTTACGCTTAAAATAAAAGACCATCAAAAGGTCACAGGTATGGAGCTCTGTGTTTGTTTGTACTGGCAAACAAAATGCTGGTGTTTATCTGACTTTTTTATGGCCTTGTCATTGTAGTAATCACCAGTAAGGAGGGCAACAAAGCTTGTGAAAGGTCTGGAGCAAAAATCCTCTGAGGAGAGGCTGAGGGAGTTGTTGATCCTGGAGCAGAGGAGGCTGAGGGGAGACCTTCTGGCTCTCTGACACCCCCTGAGAGGAGGTTGGAGCCAGGGGGGGTCGGGCTCTGCTCCCAAGGAAGAAGGGATGGGACGAGAGGAACTTTTGGCACAGCTCAAGTTGTGCCAGGGGAGGTTTAGGTTGGAGCTGGGGAAGAATTTCTCCCTGGCAAGGGTTGTCAGGGCCTGGCCCAGGCTGCCCAGGGCAGGGGTGGTGTCCCCATCCCTGAAAGTGTTCAAAAACCATGGAGATGTGGCACTTGAGGACACGGTTTAGTGGGCATGGTGGGGTTGGGTTGGTGGTTGGACTTGATGATCTTTGAGGTCTTTTCCAACCACAATGATTCTATTCTGTCATTCTGATGAAGCTGAGTAGCAGCAAGAGAAATGCCTGGGGAGTTAAAACAAGGAGAAGGAGATGTCTGGGTGAAGATTTGGAGGCCATCCTAGCAGGAGTCCAAGTAGTGGAGCTGGAGGAGCAAAAAGGCAGAGCAGGTGGGCTCTGAGGAGGGAACAAAGCACATGAGCTGTTGCTGGAAGAGAGGTGGAAAGAAACAAGAGAGAGAGAGAAATGTGTGGATGAATGAGCTCAGGATGAATGAGATCAGGATGTGAGGTTGCTGCAGTCCAGGAATACATCTGAGAAACTTCTGGTCTGCAGTGTGCAGAGTATTTGTATGTAGAAAAGGGCCAGTAAAAAGATCCATCAACTGTTTGGCTGTTGATGTTGCACATGCCATCAAAGCAGGATTAAAAGTGAAAGGCTCTCACTTCAGAGAAGCCTTCAGCTGGATTTATAATACATGTTGTTTATTTATTGTGAGAGAGTTGGAAATATTTAAACATCAAAGGGCTTCTGCTTCTATTTAATGGATAAAATACTAATATCCTAGGGATAAAATACTAACACTTTTCATGTTAAGCTAAAAATAAGCTCGGAGATTATTTTTTTTTCTTCCAAACATGGCCTTGGTCGTCAGGAAGCCTTGCACAGAGATTTGGCCAAGTCATCTTGCCCCTGAGATTTGTTTTTCTCTGCTTTTCACGTGTGAAACAGTTCTCCAGTCCAAGACACTAGTTACTGGCAGGGTTTTTTTTTTTCCACCCACATGCAACACTTGTGTTCCCAGGCTTCTTGTAACTTTGTTGAATGAGAAAAAGTTTTTCTTCTCCATGTTCTGCAGGGCCTTTGGTCAGCAAGAGTGCAGACTGCTGATGCACCAGTGCAGCAACCTGAGGCCTTTTAATTTAAGTCCTCTCAATGCTTCATTATGGTCAAACTAGCTTCTTGTTAGGAATAACCCTCATCTTTTTAGTGCTAACTCAAAACAGATTTGTGAAGAAGGGTGCTCCAGAGCTGTGAACAGAGTCCCCACTCTTCATCTCCTGTTTGGCTTAAGCATTGCTGTCCTGGTTGGCCCAATGTCTTTAAATGTCTTTAAATGTCTTTAAATGTCTTTAAATGTCTTTCAGTGTCTTTCAGTGTTTTTCAGTGTCTTTCAGTGAATCTTTGAGATCCTTAAGTGGCTGCAGACCACTCAGCACAGAGCACTGTAATTAATGGAGAGGGCTGCAGACTCCACTGCAGGGTGGATTTTCATACAACTCAGCAGGTCTTTCTTCTTGTAAAATTTTTAAGGAGTAAGATGCTGCATGCCATGCTTAGGAGATGATTTTATTGCTGAAAGCATCCAGCTGCTGGATATTTTTTGCCAGACTTGGAGGCAAACTTTAAATAGAAGCAAAACACAGCTCTGCTGAATACAATGAGGACATCACACTGTGGGTTTGGGTTTTTGGGCCACAACTGCAATTTGAAACACATTGGTTTGAGAGAATGGATGATAACTGACTCCTACATCACTGCAACCTGTGGCCCTGCTAGAGGTGCCTTTTTTGGTTTTTTGTCAGAGCCTCTCCCCCCTCTGCTCTGCTCTGCTGAGCCCCCAGCTGGAGCTCTGTGTCCAGTTCTGGAGTCCCCAAGCTCAGAAGGACACAGAGCTCCTGGAAGGTGTCCAGAGCAGAGCCACTCAAATGCTCAGAGGGCTGAGCACCTCCCTGGGAAGCCAGGCTGAGGGATTGGGGTTGTTCAGCCTGGAGAAGAGGAGGCTCCCAGGTGACCTTAGAGCAACCTTCCAATATCTGAAGGGGCTACAAGAAAGCTGGGGAGGGCTTTGGACACGGGGGGGGAGGGAGAGGACAAGGGAAATGGGTTAAAATTTTGTCATGGTTTAACACTGACCCAGCAATTAAACCGAATAACAGATGCTGTCTATTAATCCCCCTCCCCTCCCTCATAAAGGAAGGAGAGAGAATAAGGGAGAGAGACTTAGGGCTTGGAAACTAAACTACACAGCTTTAATGAAAAGGTAATGATAAATAGAAAAAATTACTAAATCTATGCAAATATACAGGAAAATTGATCCCACGTTCCTCCCCCCTTTCCCCCAATAACTCTCACATCCCCACTGAGGCTGCAGGGCAGCCCTGGGAAAGTCCAGGCTGGAATCCTGGGCTCAGGAGCAGTTGGGAGCTGGAGGCAGGAACACACAGATCCAGGCTGGAATGGATCAGGAGCACAGGCAGAGGAAGGGATGGAATCCTCCCAGGATGCTGAAGCAAACAGGGAGAGGTGAAGAAGGGGAAGCAGGAAGGGGTTTGACCCTTGTGATCCCTCCAATTTATCCTGAGTATGAGGTGTATGGGATGGAATCCTCTGTTTGGTCAATTTTGGTCATTTATCTTGTCCATTCCTCCCCAAAGGAGGGGTTCAGGTGGGACCTCTTTACTCCTTCTGGAAGGTAAAATGTTCCTCAGAGCTGAGCAGTGTCCTTGGCTCTGCACACCAGTCTCTAGCAGAAACTATAACCATGGAGTTATAGTTGGAGTTACCAGTCCTAGAAGCAGACACTGACTGAGAAACTTGCTGTTCATTTCAGCAAGGGCAGCTACTTACAAGAGACTGAGCTGAAAGCAAAAGTACAAGACAGAAAATCACCTTTCTCCTGGCCCAAACCAGGACAGGGGTATAGGGAGAACACAAGGGGCAATGGGTTAAAACTGGGAGAGGGGAGATTGAGGTTGGACATGGGGAGGAAATTCTTTAATTTGAGGGTGGTGAGAGCCTGGCAGAGGTTGTCCAAGGAAGTTGTGGCTGCCCCATCCCTGGCAGTGTCTCAGGTCAGGTTGGATGGGGCTTGGAGCAAGCTGGGCTGGTGGGAGGTGTCCCTGCCCCTGCAGGGGGTTGGGACTGGATGAGCTCTGAGGTCCTTTCCAACCCAAACCATTCTGTGATTCTGTGATTCCCAGAGCTGTCCACAGAGTTGTTCATATTGGCTAACAAGAAATGAGCTTTTTTGAACTAAGTTGCACAATGCCCCATGGAAAATCCAAAATATTTCTAAAGATAAATTGGGCAGCACAATTAAGAGGTTTGTTGTGGGGAGTGGAAAAATGAGGCCTCAGCTTTCAGCAGCTGCAGGTGGCAGCAGGCAGGTGGCAGAGGTGTCAGCTCCTCAGCCAGGTGATGAAAATAACTCTCCTTTTAATTGCTCTGCTTCCCTGGTGGTCTTAAGGGAAATAAAACCTTCACTTCCCTGGGCAAGAAGGTGATGCTATAAACTTGTGGATGAAGAGCATCACCCCCCTCGATCCTGGAGAAAAAAAAATGCATTGCAGTGGGGCTGTTACCCTGCAGCCATTACTTGGAGAAATCTTGTTGCTTTATAGAATCAGAGAATTAGTCTCAAACTAGAAAAAGGCAGATTTAGATTAGACATGAGGAAAAATTTCTTTACACTGAGGTTGGTGAGACACTGGGACAGGTTGCCCAGAGAGATGGTGGATGCCCCAATCCTGGAGACATTCAGGGTCAGGTTGGATGGGGCTCTGAGCAACCTGAGCTACTTAAGAATGTCCCTTCTCATTGCAAGGGGGTTGGACTAGGTGATCTTTAAAGGTTTCTTCCAACCTAATGTGTTCTGTGATTTTAGGAGAAGCCAAGCACCAAAAAGGTGGTCACTAAACTCAGTTTGTAGCTTCCAGGTCCTCTCAGTGGAGGGGTAGGATGATGCCATTGCCCAGCTGGAAGATTTGCTGGTGCTGGTTCTGGTTCACATCATAGTTGTGGTATGGGGCCAGCTTGCTGTGAGACCCTGGAAGAGGCTGTCCAGGATAGCTGTGGTTATCCCATCCCTGGAAGCATTCAAGGCCAGGTTGGATGGGGCTCTGAGCAACACGATCCAAGTGGGAGGTGACTTTGGGAGAGCTTTAAGATCCCTTCCAACTCTAACCATTCTCTGATTCTAAAAACCCCCCCATTTCTTACAGTTCCTCTGACACAGCCCCCCCCTTCCATACCAGAGGTGAAATGAGCAACTGTGCAAATTGGAGCTGGTTTTAATTGTTTTAGCAAGAGGTTTGGTTTTGGGGTGGTTGGTGGCTGAGGTCAGCAGAAGATGTGGCTCCCACCAGTTCCTCCCAGCTGCTCCCTGATGGATTCAGGATCTTTGTCTGGATGTGGGAGCCCGGGTGAGCTCTGGTTAGGGCACTAATTAGAGAAGCCCTGGTGCTGGAGCAGGTTGGAATACTGCTGCTGATTGTCTCCCTGGAGGATTAGAGGCAAACCCTCCTTAACAAGTGCCAGGAGTTGCTTGAGCTGCTGCTGAACTCCCTGGGACCAGTAATTAATCCACCTGGTAACAAGGAGCATGGCTTGCAGGCAGCAGGGAAGGAGCTTTTAACTGTTTTTGCACCAAGCATCTCAATGCTGTTAACAGGTTTTCTTTGACCCAACAGAACCTTGGGCATGGCAGGGTGATGGTTGGCTCTGCAGTGGAAGATGCATCACGGACAGGCTTGGCCTGGTCTGGGGAAAAGGGCACCAGTGTGGGGGGTTTTTTGTGCCTTTGTTTATAATTTTTTTGGTACAACTTCTCTGAGCTGGCTGGAGTTGTCCATAGAGTGGAAGAACTGAAAAGCAGCTGCTTCTCTGGACTGGGATGGTTCTTCTAGGTTGTGCAGGAGATGTGCTGTATATGGACTCACAAACCTACTGGATTTTTAGTGCCTTTGAAGTCCTGGTCCCTACCCAAACTATATGCAATGTAGGAAACCATGCATGGAAATAAATTATTTTGGGTTTGTTCAGCTCTGGAGCCCTCAATACAGGAAAGACATGGACCTGATAGAGCAGGTCCAGAGGAAGGCCACAAAATTGTCAGGAGGCTGGAACATTTCTACAAAGCCAGGCAGAGGGAATTGGGGCTGTTCAGCCTGGAGATGAGAAGGCTCCAGGGAGACGTAAGAGTGACCTGAAGGGGCTCCAGGAAGGGTTGAGAGGGACTGTGTGCCAGGGCCTGGAGTGATAGGATGAGGGGAAATGGTTTTAAATTAGAGAAGAGCAGATTTAGAGTGGATGTTAGGAAAAAATTCTTCACCATGAGAGGAGTGGAACAATGGATCAGGTTGCCCAGGGAGGTGGTTGAGGCCTCATCCCTGGAGATATCCAAGGCTTGAGGAGGCTCTGAGCATCCTGATCTAGTTGAGGGTGTCCCTGCTGACTGCAATGGGTTGGACTGAATGGCCTTTAGAGGTCCCTTCCCACCCAAATGATTCCATGATTCTATGTTTTCTTCTCACCAAAGCATCCCCTGTTCCTCTGTCAGACAGATGGCACGGGGGACACAAGCACCTACTCCCTGTGCAGTTATTCAGCTTGAAGCTCATGTGGTTTTCTCTGACATGGTTGTGAGCACTCCCTTCTCCTCCAGCATTTTCCTGAGGCTCCAGCTAGTCCCTAGTACAAAAATCAGCTGTGTCAGAAAACCCTGTATGAGTTTTGTATTCCCTTTGGTAAAACTAAGGATGTTACTTGCTCTTGGTGATGCATCTGCTCGATTTGCTTTGCAAGTCTGTTTTTAAGGTGTTGCCTTCTGGTGGTAGTGGCAGTCACTAATGGACCAGTTTTTGTGGGTGCTGAGAAGTAAAATGAAGCTGAAAGGTGTCCCCAGTCTGGCAGAAGTTAAAGGTATATTAAGAAAATGAGTCCAGTGTGTGTTATGTTCCACAGGAGCATGTGTGAGATTTGTGGTTTTTACAGCTGAGCACCTTCCTGAAGCTCCATCCTCTTTGCAGCATCTCTGTAAAATGTATATCAGCTCACAGCTGAGTTCCTGTGGGGGCATGGAGTGTGAGTTGTTTTGTGGGTTTTTTTTTTCTGAATTATTCTGATTTTTACGGTTTTTTTCTCCCTTTCAGGTTGCCTGTCTCTCTTCACAGTAATGTTTGAAGCACACAGTGTGTTGATACAGTGTGTGTTTGAGTCTTGCTGGTGTAATTGGCTGCCTTAATTTTGTTCCACGTGCTACTAAGCTGTTCTCAGCTGAGTCTTGGGGGGAGATGGTAAAATATTTATCCATCTTTCTTAAGTATTCAGGTCTTTTGCAGCTGGTGGTTCCAACCACCATGGAAATTAAATAACATTGTACCATGCACCTCAAAACAACAAGAGATGCAGGTTCCTAAAAAACTCTCAACCTTCTTCTGTGCTTTGTTCCAGGCACAGCTGCGAGCTTTCATCCCTGAGATGCTGAAGTATTCCACAGGTCGTGGAAAACCAGGCTGGGGCAAGGAAAGCTGCAAGCCCATCTGGTGGCCAGAGGACATTCCATGGGCCAACGTTCGCAGCGATGTCCGCACAGAGGAACAGAAGCAGCGGGTGTGTATCCTGTGGCTCTCTGCCTTCCAGCTGAGTGCAGGGGCTTGCAAAGAGTTTTTGTAGGAATATTTTTCCCTTCGAGTGACAGAAGAAACTGTGACATCAGCCCTTCCTTGACTTGGTGTCAGACATTCAGCCTGGGAGAAAAATGAGGTGGCAGAGACGTAACCTTCCGTCTGCTCCGTCCCTGCTGGGCTTGTGTGATCACCACATCTCTTTCTACAGTGGGTCCCTTTCTGCTAGCTGCAGAACCTCCTCGTCTCTTTGGCCTTATTAAACATCCTACCCAGCCTAAGACCCTCTGCTCAGCAAGGATGCAGGTTGTTTAGACATCCCTAGACATTAAGAAGAAATTCTTCACTGTGCAGGTAGTGCAACCCTGGAACAGGTTGTCCAAGGAAGTTGTGGCTGCCCCATCCCTGGCAGTGTCTCAGGTCAGGTTGGATGGGGCTTGGAGCAACCTGGGCTGGTGGGAGGTGTCTGCCCATGCAAGGGGTTGGAACTGGATGAGCCTTAAGGTCTTTTCCAACCCAACCCAATCTATGATTCTATGAAGAGTGTTTACTCTGTATCACTACACAGCAATGTCATAGCTCTAGAGTGGTTTTCTGGGAAAAAAAAAAGGGGAGGGGAATGAGGAGAGAGGGTTAAGTTATTGGGGTCTTTGGTTGGTTTGAGTATTTCTTTAAAAAAGGCCAAATAAAGCCTTGTAAAAATAACAATGCAAGTCACAGCTGTAGCAGCACTGCAGTGGTTTGGGAAACTTCTATGCTGCCTCCTGAGTGTTTTCTTTTTTCCCCTCATTCTGCTGGTGTAGGTGTCATGGACCCAAGCGCTGCGGACGATTGTGAAGAACTGCTACAAACAGCACGGGCGTGAAGACCTCCTCTATGCCTTTGAGGACCAGCAGACACAGCAGCAAACAACAACCACACACAGTATAGCACACCTGGTGCCCTCCCAGACAGTGGTACAAACCTTCAGTAACCCTGATGGCACTGTCTCCCTCATCCAGGTGAGTGGAACCCTCTGGCTTTGCATTTCCAGCACGGCTGACTCAGGGTTGAGTGTTCTACAGCCAGGAGGTGGTTTAGTGCAAACTCCTTTTGGGAGCTTAACTTGACCTTCAAGAATTTTGTCTTTATCTGGATGTCTTAGGCTTGTTAACCCAACACTCCCAGCCCAAAGAAGCAGTCTCATCCTCTCTCTTCCTGGAGTGTGTTCAGAGAAGAGCTACGAAGGTGGTGAGAGGTTTAGAGGGCATGATGTACAAGGAGTGACTGTGGGAACTGGGGTTATTGAGTCTGAAGAAGAGAAGGCTCAGGGGACATCTTACTGCTCCCTACAACTACCTGAAGGGAGGCTGGTCTTGGTCTTTTCTCCCAAATAACTAGCAAGAGGATGAGATGAAATGGGTTTAAATTGTGCCAGGGGAGGTTTAGGTTGGATATTAGGAAAAGTTCTTTTACTGAAAGAGTGGTGAGGCATTGGGATGGGCTGCCCAGGGAGGTGGTGGAGTCACCATCCCTGGAGATGTTCAAGAAGCATTTAGATGTGGTGCTTCAGGAGATGGTTCAGGGGCTGTGGGAGTTGGATTATGGTTGGACTCTGTGATCTTGAAGTTATAGAATCATAGAATTTTCAGGGTTGGAAGGGCCCTTGAAGATCACCCAGTTTCAGCCCCCCTGCCATGGGCAGGGACACCTCCCACCAGCCCAGCTTGCTCCAAGCCCCATCCAACCTTAAAAACTTCCAGGGATGGGGCTTCCACCACCTCTCTGGCCAACCTCTTCCAGTCTCTCACCACCCTCCTGGTGAAGAACTTCTTCCTAACTTCCAATCTCCATCTCCCCTCCTCTGGTTTGAATCCATTCCCCCTGCTCCTATCACTCCCTGACATCCTAAAAAGTCCCTCCCCACCTTTCTTGTAGCCCCTTCAGATCCTGGAAGGCCACAATGAGGTCTCCTTGGAGCCTTCTCCTCTCCAGACTGAATAACCCCAACTTATGTTAGCAAGGTTTTAACTTAGTGCTTGTTCATCATCTACAGAGAGACTCACAGGTTATCTGCAGCCACTGACAAGGACATTAAAATATTCTAAACCATTTCTTTATCATTTTTCAGAAGGCTCCTTGGAGCTTTTTCCTCTCCAGACTGAATAACCCCAACTCCCTCAGCCTTTCAAGGTCCTTTCCAGCCTTCATGATTCTGTGATTCCCCACTCCCACCCCTTGTTTTCCTCTTTCTGGCAGTACAAGCATTTCTGCAGCTAGTTGGGCAAGTGATTCAGGGATCTGACCTAGATTTGATGAACCCATTTAGGAGCAAATAGAGTTCATGCCTGTGGTGGCAATGGGATGGAGTGTTGGGAGAGGGGAGGTTTAAATTGGATATTAGGAACAATTCCTTCCCCATAAGGATTGTCAGCCCCTGGAAAAGGATGTCAACAAATTTAAGTACTCTCTTGAAACTTCCCAAGAGCTCCTCGTGGGTATGGGATTTGAGCCTCAGTTTCCCCTGTGCTCCTGCCTGCAAGCCATCAGTGCCCTCTCATACCTAACCCAGCCAGCGGTTGAACATGTTTCTCAGAGAAGTCTCAAACATAAATTTCTGTTCTCATCTCACAACCTGGAAGATAAAAACATGATGTGTGTGTGGGGGGGGGTTAGTGTTTTTTTTTCTTTCTTATTTTTCCATAGAAAGCTTTTCAGAGGTTGCTCCTCCCCCCCAAGGCCCAGCAGACCTGCCAAGCAGGTTCTGTTTGCTCACCTGCTGATGTTTTCCCTTTGAGTAGTGTTCTTTCAGGTGCTGGGTACCTAAGATCCCATTGACTTTATAGCATTCATAGGTTTAATTCTCCTTAGAAACAAAGCTCCACATCTCCCCACCTTTGTCTTCCCAACTGCTAAATGGGGAAAAGGTTATTTCCAACAGCAATGGAGTTATTCAGGAGGAACCAATGTTTGGCAAGTGCCTGGAGATGAGAGATTTGGTGAGTGGTAAGCAAAGAATGTTAGAGAATCACAGAATGGTTTGGGTTGGAAAAGATTTTAAAAATTATCCAGTCCCAACCCCCCTGCATAGGCAGGGACACCTCCCATCAGAACAGGTTGCTCCAAGCCCCATTCCTTGGGCAACCCCTTCCAGGGTTTCACGACCCTCAAATTAAAGAATTTCTTCCTAATTTCCAACCTCAGTCTCCCCTCTTCAAGTTTTAACCCATTTCCCTTGTCCTCTCCCTCCCCCCCCATGTCCAAAGCCCTCCCCCAGCTTTCTTGTAGCCCCTTCAGATATTGGAAGGTTGCTCTAAGGTCACCTGGGAGCCTCCTCTTCTCCAGGCTGAACAACCCCAATCCCTCAGCCTGGCTTCCCAGGGAGGTGCTCAGCCCTCTGAGCATTTGAGTGGCTCAAAATAAGGCTTATAAATGAGGGTGTTCAGATCCAGGACTTCTCCATAGTTTTTTAAGTGACTTCAACACCCTGGGAAAAGCAGGTTGGCTCCACTTGGACACCACAGTCATGCCTGGGAATCACAGAATGGCTGAGGTGGGAAGGGAGCTCAGAGCTCATCTCCTCCAAGCTCCCTGCCATGGGTTAGGGTTAGGGCTCAGG
This sequence comes from Phaethornis superciliosus, assembly GCA_023637945.1. NCBI lineage: Eukaryota > Metazoa > Chordata > Aves > Apodiformes > Trochilidae > Phaethornis > Phaethornis superciliosus. The sequence continues at coordinate 1,024,349 of JAJQWJ010000001.1, forward strand.
GTCAGGGTTTGGGGTTAGGGTCAGGGTTTAGGGTCAGGTTTTGGGGTTAGGGATTAGGGTTAGGGCCACGGGCAGGGACACCTCTCATCCAGCCCAGGTTGCTCCAAGCCTCATCCAACCTGGCCTTGAACACCTCCAGGGAGGGGGCAGCCACAACTTCTCTGGGCAATCTGTTCCAGAGGCTCAGCACCCTCCTCCTGAAGAACTTCTTCCTCACATCCAGCCTGAACCTCTTCTCCTGCACTTTCCAACCATTTCCCCTTCTCCTAGCACTGGACACTCTGCTGAAAAGTCCCTCTGCAGCCTTCCTGGAGGTTCCCTTCAGGGATTGGGAGGCAGCTCTAAGGTCCCCCTGGAGTCTTCTCCAGGCTGAACAATCCCAGGTTCTCCTCAGCCTCCCCTGGTAGCAGTGGAATAGTGAGGACCACTTTTTTTGCCAGAATAGTGAGGACCCTGTCTTCTACATGAACAGCACCAGAGCTGTGCAAAACTTCCTTCTGGGCCATACCTGCTCTGGAAGATGCTGTAGATGAAGGTGGCTCTGATGTGTGTGATTTCCTCCCCTGGCCCTTCCTGCCAGCTCTGCAGTTATTGTGATTCTCTGTGGGAGTGATGCTTTTCCAGCCCTTTGGCCTGACTTAGGGAGATGTTTTCCTGCAAGAACAAAGGTGTTCAACTTGTATTTTTGTTGACTTCCCTAGGTTGGCACCGGTGCTACAGTGGCCACGCTGGCTGATGCCTCTGATTTGCCCACCACAGTCACCGTCGCACAAGTCAATTATTCTGCAGTGACTGATGGAGAGGTAAGGACCTGGGGTCATGTTCATGGTGCACAAACCACAACTGTCCTGTCTCTACTTCAAGAAAATTACAGCTTTTCTAGAATGAAGAGGTCTCAGAAAACACTGAGCCTTTCTTCACCCCCTCTGCAGGGTTGGGGGTTTTGGCAGGTGGATGTGGGATACAACTTTTTATGGAGAAGCTGCCATCATCTTGACTCAGGAGTGTACAATTGGTGGAAGCCTCAGTTCTGAATTTCATAATTAATTTTTTTCTATGTGTCTCAGTTTATTTATTTAGTGAGGTCTGCTGTGCAGATAGAGTTAGTAGTTAATGAACTACAGCAATCCACATGTGCGTTTGTATTTAATAACTGCTCCATCTCTGCTGTAGATCCTGGATGCTGGTTTTAGTTGGGAGCAATGCCTGGGATATTTTGAGCTTGTGGTTAGCAAAGGTTAACACATGGCTGTGAGCAAATCCTGTGAGTCTTTGGCTACTGATCTCTGGACAAAACGGGGCTCTTCTTTTGCTGCAGCTTTTGAGGAGGTTTGCAAATAAATCCCAGCGTGAGACTCGTGTAACTCCTCATGGGTTTCTTCTCCCAAGGAACAAGGGATAGGACAAGAGGAAAAGGCTTAGCTTGCACCAGAGCAGGTTTAGGTTGGAGCTGGGGAAGAATTTCTCCCTGGCAAGGGTTGTCAGGGCCTGGCCCAGGCTGCCCAGGGCAGGGCTGGAGTCCCCATCATCCCTGGAGGGGTTTCAGAGCCCTGGGGATGTGGTGCTGAGGGACAGGGGGTGGGGGTGGCCTTGGCAGTTCTGGGGTCAGGGTTGGTCTTGATGATCTTAATGGTCTTTTCCAACCCTAACAATGCTGTGATTCTGCAGGTACACAGTAGTATGAAGACACAACAGATGCTGCAGAGTTACTGTTCCATTTACTGTAAAAGTTTCTTTCAGTGCTTTACAGCTTTGCAAAGTTGCTTCTGTTGAGGACTTGATCAGACCACTTCAAACCCCAAATCTGAGCACTCATAGCTACATGCATTTATTTTTTCTATTTTTAAAAAGTTATTTTAATTGAGTCAAAAAGGTTTTATGTGTATTTAAGGAACATTCCTTTAAGAGTATGAAGATTGTTTTTTTAAAAAAAATTTTTTTACCCTCTTACATCTCCAAACCCACCTTTAAACCAGGCTGGAAGTTGCTTTTTGCCCTTTTGCATGGGAGAATTTCTGCTCAGGAATGGCCTCTGCAGGGACAGGGTGTCACAGCGACAGGTGGCAGCACAGAACAGCTTTGCTGTGCACCAGACCCTGCTCCCATCTCAGACCCACTGTGAAACAAACTTCAAGCACTTTGCAACTGCCTTGAGGCTTTTCCAGATCCAGTTTTGTCTCTTGAGATCTGAAAAACATTTTTCCAAGGCACGAATAGAAAGCAGGGGAACACAGGCATCTAATTCCCAGGATGAAGATGACATGGAAGTGATCTTTTGGACAAAATAAAAATAAGTAAACTTGCTGTGGGGATGGGTACAGGCAGACCCACAGCCCACTAAGGTTTTTGTCATCCTGCCTTGTGCTCAATGTGTTTGTTTATAGGATGCTGGATCAGGGATGCTTGTTTGTGTCTCAGCAGCACAGCCTTCCTGGTAGGATGAAGGAACACTTGGAAAATCCCCACTTCTTTTCCAGACCTTCCTCTGCCCCTGGTCTGAAACAGCTTAGGCATCTTTGCTGTATGTCACAGTGGAGACCTGCCTTGTCACTCAAATGTGTGTTGTTATGTGTTTGGAAAAAACAAAAAAAAATGTCTGTTCCTCTCCTGTGGGGTGCCTGGGGTCAGGCTGGCTTCAGTTCAAGTTTGGCATTGCTAGTGGGTACAAAAAATTCAGTCTTGACTCTCTCCAGCCCTCTGCTATCTGCACCTTCTTCCTCCCTTTCTCCATTTAACCAACTGGAGGTTTGTTTTTCTTTTATCACATCCTATGGCATCCTTCTTTGTGTGTCCCAGCAAGATGGTGAGTGGTCTGAAAGGTTTATGGGGTTGAGGACAGTGGTGGGGGGAAAGATCTTCATCTTGCAAAGCAGTCAGTAGGGTTTGTCAGCCTTCAATCTTTGTATCTTTAGTGTTTTGGTTTGGTTTTTTTTGGTCTAGTGCTTACTTCTGTTTCACATCCTGGTGGATTTTGTGGCTGTGCACTCATTATCTCATAAGTGGTGAAGTCCCAAATGAACACACGTGGGCAAGGTGGAAAATGAGCAACCAAAACTGGGTGAACTTTACTTAAAGGTCTCAAGTGTGGGAATTGAAAGTACCTGAAATAGCTGAGCAAGAGTACTTTCCATCTGCCATCTTCTTTTATTGAGTATATTGCTGTAGCACAAAGAAATTCCAGTTGGCTTAAACCCGTCCCAGGTGAAAAAGTGCTGTACAACTAAATCCTGAAGGGGAACATGGACTGTTCCCAAGAATGGGTGCAGACAAAAGGAGAGTGAGGCAAGCACAGCTCATTTCCCTGCAGGACATGACCTCTGCTGAGGGTCCAGCATCTACTTAATAAACTGGGAGGCAGTGATCCAAGTAGAGCAATAATCAGAACTCCTGTTTTGGGGTGGATGTGGCTGGATGAAAAGGATTTGTGGGAGGTTGAGGGGCTTCACAGATGTTTAGAGGGTGCGTTTTCCATGTGTGTGAGAAGCACGTAGAATAAAAAAGAAATTTTTTGGTCTGAGGGTGGTGTAACCCTGGCCCAGGTTGCCCCAAGAAGCTGTGGCTGCCCCATCCCTGGAGGTGTTGAAGGGGTTGGATGGGGCTTGGAGCAACCTGGGCTGGTGGGAGGTGTCCCTGCCCATGCAGGGTGGTTGGAATGAGATGAGCTTTAAAGGTCCCTTCCAACCCAAACCAATTTGTGATTCTATTATTCTATAAGAGAACTAAAGTTCCTCTTTGCAGATTCAACATCTGGAGAACAAGCAGTCCTGGGCTGACCAGAGAAACTCACTCATGGCTGAAAAAGAGTTGTAGTATCCAGAAGTTTTCTCTGGTGGATCCCAGGCTTCGTCCTCTTTTTTCCCCTGTCTCTCAGACTCAGGGCATGGGCAGGATGCTGCCAAGACCTCTTGGAACTGTCTGGTTCTTTCATTTTAGGAAGCAAAAATGCACTCATGGTTTGACATCCAATCTTAAGACCTTTCTTCTTCTTTCCTTTTGCCTCCCTGTAGGTGGAGCAGAACTGGGCAACGCTACAGGGGGGGGAGATGACTATCCAGACGACGCAGGCATCAGAGGCCACGCAGGCAGTGGCATCATTAGCAGAAGCAGCAGTGGCAGCATCTCAGGAGATGCAACAAGGAGCAACTGTTACCATGGCACTCAACAGGTACAGGGAAGAGCTGGAGCCTTGAGGCATCCAGGTGTGACGTTTCCTTTTTGGTTTTCACCCTTAACGGGGCGAAGACCAAAATGTGCAGTCCCAGTACTTCTGGGAGCCCTACAGAGGTTTTTCTGTAGCAAATTCCTATGTCAGCCCCTGTCCAGGTATCTGGAGGACAGTTTCTCATTTCCACTGTAACCATAGAGGAGCACTGACATGGAAATTTTCTGAAAGAGAAAAAGAGAGGTAGTAACTGTACCCTCTGAACAATCTCATTTGTGCAGCAAGGGTCCAGTTACAGAACTGAGCTTGCTCAGCAAGCATGATGTGCTCATAGCCCCTTTTGAGTGTGCTGGTCTGGGTTTCCCTCAATTTTACTTAACAACTAAGACTGAATTATCCTATTGTGGGCTCTCTTCAGAAATCAGAATCTCCTCCAGAAACTAGTGGTTTTGGGGTTTCTACCAAATGTGTTTCTGAAGTAGAATCTGTGATCATAGAATCATAGAATGTCAGCTTGGAAGGGACCTCAAGGATCATCTGCTCCAACCCTTCTCATATTATTGTTTATGTGAGATGTCTCACTGCCCATTGAGCTGAGACTTCAAACTTCCCAAAGTGGGGGAATCCACTCTGGGAGACCATTCCAATGTCTGATTGTCCTAAAAGTGAAAAAATTTCCTTTTGTGTCCATTTTAAACCTTCTCAGGAGCAACTTGTGCCCACTGCCCCTTGTCCATGGGATTCCTTGTACCCAGGGAGTCTCCATCTCCTTTGTAGCCCCTTTTGAGTACTGGAACATCATAATTAGGTCTGTCCTGAGCCTTTTCTTCTCAAGGCTGAACAGATCCAGTTTTCTCAGCCTCTCCTCATATGGAAGGTGCTCCAGTATTCTGATCATCCTCATGGCTCTTCTCTGGACTTTCTCCAGCCTGTCCACATCCTTTTTGTACAGCAGGGATTAAACTGAATGCAATACTCCAGGTTTGTTCTGACAAGTGCTGAGCAGAGCAGGATGATGACTTCATGGTCTCTGCTGGTGATGCCCTTGTTGATGCAGCCCAGCATCCTGTTGGTTTTCTTTGCTGCTGCACTTCATGTTCATTCATGTTGAGCCTGTTGTCCACCAAGACCCTCAGGTCCCTTTCCACAAAGCTGCTCTCCAGCCAAGTGGATCCCAGTCTGAGCTGCACTCCTGGGTTATGTGTTCCCAGGTACAAGACCTGACATTTCTCCACCTTGAATTTCATGAAGTTCCTTCTAGCCCCCTCCTCCAGTCTGTTTTAAGTCATCCTGGAGGGTGGCTCTCCCTTCTGGGGTGTCAACTCATCCTGCTGTCATCAGCAAACTTCATCAGGGTGCTCTTGGTCCCAGCATCCAGGTTGCTTATGAAGATTTTTAAACAGCATCTGGCCCAACATCAGTCCCTGGGGGACTTCTCTTGTGACCCCTTGCCAGCTAGAGGAGGAACAATTTCCTGTTACCCTCTGGGTTTGTTCTGTCAGGCAGTCCGTCCCCCCCCCACTGCACAGACCACTTCTCCAAGCCATGCCAAGTCAGTTTCTCCAGGAGGAAACTGTGGGGTGGTACTGCATCAAAAGCCTTAGAAGGTGGATGAGCTGCTGGAGTAATGCTGCCTCTTTGTCTTGGAATGACACTCTGGAATGAGCTCTGCTGGGTTTTTGGTTGTACAAGATCCCCAACATAGTTCTCCACAGGTCCTTGCAGCAGGAAGCCTTTGATCAGCTCTGGTGAGTTGCTTAAACTTTCCCTGCTGTTCTGAAAAACTGGGAATGGCTGTGGCAGGAGCACCATAGGGAACACAGCATGGGGGATTTCACACTCTTGAGATGTAGACAAAATATTTTCTTCATCCAAATGGGGATTCTGGCCTAGAGGCTGCTGACTGAGCAGCCCTGGGTTAGGACAAGGCACAAATCCCCACCCTGGTGATGCTGGAGTAAAGCTCCAAGACCCAGTGATATGCACAAATTGCTAAAGGAGACACCTTGATCCAGAGGGGCATCTTGCTTCAAAACTGCTGTTACAACTAAATCAACACACCTAGAACTTTTTCTTTCCTGGTTTGAGCTAGGACAGAAACAATTTTCAATTTTTTCTCTGCACGGTCCAGATTCATGCCCATTAGATATGTTCTCTTCTGCTGCCACACGAAGTGGGTAAAGTTGGCTTTTTTGCCAATAGTTTCACTATAAAGTTGCCTTTTAAAAGCAAGTCATTTTTTAGGACACTGTCAGAACACCTGAAGTAACTCTGCATGGAGTTGCAGGGAAAAGTCACCTCTTAGAATTCAACTTGCAGGCTCTGTCCCCTGCACATTTCCAGGTGACAGATTTTTCTATGTGTTTTTCAAGAAGTTTTTCTGGACTAGAACATGAGTGCACTTTCAATTTAATTTCATCCCATCACTACTCGTTTTAGCCCTTGAAGTCACATTGAGCAGTTCCTTTTCCTGTATTAGCTTAAGAAATTCAGAATGTAACAAGAAGTATTGTCAGAACTAAAGGGAGCCTTCTAGAAAATGGTCATGGAAGAACCTTCAGCAAATCATTCAGCCTCTTCTGTGCCTCAAGACAGGATCAGCTATGTCATACCCAGGAAAGCCTGGAGTTCAGGAGCAGTGTGAAGGCTATAGCAGTGGGAACGAGGAGCCTTATGGTTTATTTCCCAGCTTGTTGTTACCCTCTTGGTCTACCACACATCCCAGAGATGAAGATCTTTTCTAAGTGACCTCTCCAACACCATTCCACATGGTGCACTTCTTCCTTTGCCACAAAATGCTCCTTGTAGCTTCAGCTGTGTCACTGTGGTCTCTCCCTTGCCTGCAGGAAGCTCTCATCAAGTCTCTGGTCTTTGAAAGGTGGTGGATCTTCCCAGCTCTGGAATTTTTATTCCTAATTTAGCTGAAAGCTCTCATCTCTAAGTCTTGCTCCAATGGCTGCTGAGTCTTTCCTAGTCCCATGTAGAGCAGTAACTCTGCCAGCAGCATGACATGATGGATGATACAACCTCTGCCAGGTTTGAGGATGGGAAGTATTAGGCCTTCTAGTAAAAGAAGGCAAAGTGGAGGTGGGTAATTAATTCATTGATTTGAACCAATTAATGTTTGCAGAGCACACTGTAACTGGAAAAAGCTTTTTATGCCGCAGATCGTTATTATGATTTTCAGGGATGCAGTGGTAACAGATTATTAAAACACTCAATTGCCCTGGAAAGTGGATTCAAGTAAGTGCTGTGTGAAGTCTGGGAAGCAGGGTTATATCAGGAAACCTGTGCTCACCCCAGGTTTGCTGGGTTGGGGTTGGCCTTCCTGCAGCATAACTGCCTTCACAGAGATGAGGTTCAGAAGAGAGATTCACAGAATGGTCCAGGTTGGGAGTGGTCTTTAAAGATCATCCAGTCCAACCCCCAACAGTCAGCAGGGACATCTTCAACTAGGTCAGGGAGCTCAGAGCCACATCCAATCTGACCTTGAATGTTGCCAGTGGTTTTCAACCACTTCTTTAGGCAACCTGGGCCACTGCCTCACCATCTTCATAGTGAAGAATTTCTTCCTAGTGTCCAATCTGAATCTTCCCTTTTCCATTTTGAAACTGCTCCACCTTGTCCTATCACTTCATGCCCTTGTAAAAAGTCCCTTTACAAATGTCCCTATTTAGAAATGCATATACACCCTGAGGGAGTGCAGCTGAGAAGTGCAACAGCATCTAGGAGAGACAATGAGTAGGAAGCACTTGGAATATATTTGAGTGAATTGGTCTACCAGAGAATGAACAGGACAGTTAAGGAAGAAGCTCCTAGGTGGCTCCTCAGACCTTTTCTGGAGGATGTGCTAAAGAAAATATCAATGTTTTTAGTTCATTAAGGTATGAAAAGATAGGAGATTAAGCTGCAGGAGGAAGGGGGGTTTGGAAGAATTTTGTGGTGAGTCATTGGAAGTAGCTAAAAGGTGTCCAAAAGTCTGGAGCAATCTGGACAGCTCCTGGAGGATGCTCACAGCACTCTGGCTCTGCAACCAGATGGCAAATAAAATATGCTGTCAATAAATGCCCAGTGATACACATATGAAGAAATATCATAGAATCACAGAATGGTTGAGTTGGAAGGGACCTCAAAGCTCATCCATTCCCAACCCCCTGCATGGCCAGGGACACCTCCCACCAGCCCAGGTTGCTCCAAGCCCCATCCAACCTGACCTGAGACACTGCCAGGGATGGGGCAGCCACAACTTCCTTGGACAGCCTCTTCCAGGGGCTCAGCACCCTCAAATTAAGGATTTTTTTTCCTAATGTCCAACCTCAATCTCCCCTCTTCAAGTTTTAACCCATTTCCCTTGTCCTCTCCCTACCCCCCTGTGTCCAAAGCCCTCCCCCAGCTTTCCTGTAGCCCTTTCAGATATTGGAAGGTTGCTGCATCTCCTGTATAAACCCAATGAGGAACTAACTCTGCTGCCAGGTACCTTCAGGAAGGTCCACTCATGTTTTATCACTGCTGAGCAGAAATCATCAGAAGAGTAAGTGGAACATTGAGAATTAAAGGGAAAGGCCCAGAGCAGAAGCCAGGATTAGGCCCTTGGACCAACTCATGGTGTGTCTACATCTTGAGTAGTGTGAAAAATGGTCACCCCATCCAAACAGATGTCTTACATTTAAAAAAAGATTGGAAAAACAAAGAGTGATCAGAAGCCAGGAACAGTCCTTACACAGTAAGTGAACTGTGGCTCTTCAGCTTGGGAAGGAGATTCCTGGAAGTCTCTGGAATCATAAGAAAAACAGAAAGGAGCACTTATTATCTGTTTCTCACCAAGCTGGACTTTGGGGCTGCCCAGCCAGGCTGAGGCAGTAGTTTTCAGAGCACTGTAAGGCAATTTTTCTTCATGCAACACCTAATGAAACGTGGAACTCATTGCTGCAGGATGTTGTGGAAGCAAAAAGTGTAAGTGGATTTCAAAGGGGATTAGAGAAATCAAACCTGATGGCCCAGAAGCAGGCTCTGATGTAGGAAATCAATACATCAATGACTGTCGGAAACAGAGAGGGTGTAGGAAGGAGCAGGGCTGCTCTTCTGGGGGTTGGACTAGATGACCTTTAGAGGTCCCAACCCAAATTATTCTACAATTCTATGCTCCTTCCTAAATATCTGATCCTGGCTGTTCTCACAGCAGGGCTGCTGCACGAGCAGGACCTTTGGTCTGACCTCATTCGTAGGAAGAAATTTAAGAATCCTGTGCTAAGCTACCGATCACTCATTAAAAAGAATTATTAAACCACATGGCTGGGGAGCAGTGCTCCATCTTAGCTAAATGCAGAGCTGCTGATGTGATCATGGTAATGGTAAACCTCTGGGCCAGTTTCAACACAACGGCTGAATCAATAATAAAGGGTAGAGCTCTAAAATCTGTAGAGACCTGGGATGGGACAGTGCCAAAAGAATTAGTTTTGTACCAGAAACCTGAGGCAGGAAGGAGCCATGTGATATAACATACCTACATCTCCTGGAGGTATTCAGAAGCCATGGAGATTTGGTGCTGAAGGATGTGGTTTAGTGGTGGCCTTGGCAGTGCTGGGGGAACAGTTGGACTTGTTGATCTTAAAAGGTCTTTTCCAACCAAAACAATCCAATAAATTGCCTGAAAGCTTTTCAAGTCCCAAGGAATAGACAAGGTCAGAAGCCAAATATATTCTGACTAATATCTGCAAGCAGAAAAAAAGCCAGCAGAAGCTGCTTCTTCACATGTATCTCACCTGCATAGTGGATTTTCTGCTCTGAATAACTTCATTTACGCTCAGTAAGAACTCCTCCTTTCTCGATTTTTAGTCTTGACATGCAGTGCTTGGTTGAAATGTATACTGTTGGTAGAGTTACTGAGTTTTCTGGTCTTCCTAATTCTTCTTTCTCCTTTCCTGCCCCTGCAGTGAAGCAGCTGCCCATGCAGTAGCCACGCTTGCTGAAGCCACCCTTCAAGGTGGAGGACAAATTGTCTTATCTGGTGAAACTGCAGCAGCAGTAGGAGCACTTACTGGGGTCCAAGATGCCAATGGTAAGTCTGCAAGAATTTATTTTTTACATTTTATGGTTTTGTTCTTTGCTCTCAAGTAGGGGGTTTTCCTCTCTTTTACTTGAAATGTCAAGTTTTCAACTAGCACACTAGTTCTGCCTCACTGCAGATGGTCACTAACTAGGTTGTGACTTAAAATGGTAGCACTAACCTCTCATTTACTTCCATAGTACTGGTGGCTCTCTTCTATTCCTCCTTCTGCCAGCTTGCTCATTTATTTTAGGGGGGTGAAGCTGCTCCCCACTCTGTATCTTCACAGTGCTTAGCAAACTTGGTCAACTAACAACTTGTCAGTGCCCAAGTAAACTCCTCTCCAAACCACTTCACTGTGGAATGGCAGAAATATGATCAAGGTTTTTTTACACCCTCATTTCTTTCCCTTCTAAAAACTTTTTTGGTGTGCTTCTTGGCTGTTCTTGAGCAACTGTTTGCTTTTCTGCTTGGCTGACACCTTCCAGCCATCCCTCAGGTTATTTGCCTCCTGCTTTTCTTTCCCATCTCACCATCATAGTCAATCACTTGGTTCTAGGGATTCTCTGTCTCGTTTCTCACCTCTTACCTGGGTGTTTTCTGCCAAGTCTGGTGGTATTTGCTCAAACTAAGCTGGCAGTCAATAAAACAGGACAGAAATGGATTCAAGAGACAATACTGGAACATTTGATCATGTCCAGCTGGGGCTCATCCACTGCCTCCAGTCTGCCTGATGCCTTTGCCATGTTTCCCAACTTCAGGGATGAAACTCGCTAGTTATTTGGATTCAGTGGAGGGAGGTGTGTCAAAATAAGCTCAAAAAAGGATGCATAGTGTGAAGCTGTAAAGAAACATTGCCTCGAGGATGGGAGGATTTGGACTCTCATGGTCAAAGGAGAGAGAACGACGTTCAGTTGGGTGGCAGAGTGATGACTTCTTGTTTTGTCACTGCATGTAAAGCAGAAATCTGGCTAGATGAGACCTCGAGTTTGACTTCCATCAAAATCCTCACCTCACAGGGAACGTGCTTGGTTTAAAAACCCTCAATGTTTAATTTGCAGCAAAAAAAGGGGGAGAGGAGGGAATCGAGTGATTTTACTCAGGGTGTTCAACTTGATGTCTCTTGCTGTGGAGTCAGCCAGCCTGAAGAGGGAGCAGAAACGAAGTGAAAACCCTGTTCTCCGAGCTGGGAATGCCTCTGATTCTGAGAGGGAAGAGTAGGGTTGTGTTGTATTAGGTTTTGCTGGCAGCCTGGCTTGAGGGGGGGATGAGTGAGGGGTGTTTATCAAAGGCTGTGACCCTGGATGCTCAAAACCAGCAACTAATCAGATTTGGAAGAGCACGTTGGTGTCCTTTAGCAGATCTGCACCCCTGGCTCCTTTTGGTCTGCTTCCAAAAAATGCTTCTTGCATGGTCTGGATTCCTCTGGATGCTTCCCCTCACCAACTCTCCTCCTCCCCACCCTTCCTGAGTCACTCTACCTCAGCACTAAGAGCATTTTAATGCAGGCTGGGCTCTCTTTTTTTAATTATTATTATTATTTTCTTTCTTTTTTTTTTTTTTTTTTTTTTTTTGGTAGCAGCAGAGTTGGAAATCAGATGGGATTTTAAGTGCATTAAGGGGAGAGACTGCAGCATTTTTTTTTTTTCCTCTGTGCAAAACCTCACCCACAGCCCCCTTTGCCTTGCTTCCACTCTCCTTCGATTGGCTCTAATCTCCGGTGGTATTAAGGCTTTGTTGGGCACTCTAGTCCTTGGGAGCACCATGCTGTTAGTTTTCTGACGTAACCAGCTAATATATCTCCCTTAGGGATGGAGGAGATGGTGGTATCCATTCCTGCTGGCTCTGTCCTGGGGATGGAGAGCAGATGGATTTTCAGCGTTGGCAGTGCCACCGAGGATTTATCTGCCTTCCCCCTACCCTGAAGCCCAGGCTGTGAGTGTCAGCATCCTCCTGGACACCAGGACTTGGTTATTTGTGTCCTTCTAGAAGGAGGAGATGAAATGGAGAGTGGTTTGCTGCAATTGGTTGCAGGAAGGGTTGGGGGGGGGGAACAACTGCCACAGCTGTAAGGGTGTTAACCAGCAAACTCACTTTTGCTGGCTAAGTCTTAATTTGTTGATATTTCCAATAAACACTTCTCTCTAGGAATGTTCTTACCATTCTTTAGGTCTTTCCTGAGGGATTCCAATCCCTTACCCACACCCCTTTCCCTGGAGGGGATGTAAAATTATCCTCATCTTATTGATTTTAGCCATTAGATGTAGTTTTTTTTTTTATTATTATTTTTTGTTGTTGTTGTTCCTGTCTTGTTGTGGTGTTTTCGCCATCCTCTCTCTGGCGTCTGAATAATAATTAAGTGATACAAGATAACAAGAGGGCTAAAAAGAGGCAACTTCCATATGTCTGTGGATGCCTCAGAACACTAAATTCAGTATTCCAGGGAGCAAAGGAGCCCAGCAGCGTGGCTGAACCACGAAAGGGCTGCAGATAATCTTGTGATCAGTTACATTTGTAGGTAAGGGAAATAAGATCTCCTGCTGCCATGCAGTGTCAAGCCAGCTAAGTGCATTATGGTTTTCTTGCTCCTCTAAAGCATCTGCTGTGAGTCTGGCTGCTGGAAGTGATGACCCCGTGGTTTGAGCCTCAGATGTTTTGTTCTTAAGTGGCTGGCATGAAAGCAGAGCAAGAGTTAAAGCAGAGCAATAGTTGGAGCACTATTTAAAAGGCAGTAATATTTAAAGCAGAGTAATATTAAACTGGAAAAGGGAAGATTTAGATTGCACATTGGGAAGAAATTCTTTGGGGTGAGGGTGCTGAGCCCAGGTTGCCCCCAGAAGCTGTGGCTGCCCCATCCCTGGCAGTGTCTCAGGTCAGGTTGGATGGGGCTTGGAGCAAGCTGGGAGGTGTCCCTGCCAAGTGCAAAAGGGGTGGGATTGGATGATCCTTAAAGGTCCCTTCCAACCCAAACCATTCCATGATTCCATGAATGACTTCAGAATATTTAAAGCAAAGTGCTATTCAAAGCAAGCGGAAGGAACTGTAGCATCACCAATTTCTGAAGTTTGCTGGAAGCTGGAAATGCTTCAGTCAGAGGAAACTTTGCACTCTGGGGCTGCTTTTGGTGTGTGCAGTGGGCAGCTCAGTGGGATGGGCAGGTGTTGGAGCCATCCCAGCTCAAGGAGGCTGGATGAGAGAAACTCGATCAGCATTGGGAAGGAGAGGTGAGGCTGCCAGGCTGCAGTCTGGACCTGGCTGGAGCATCCTTATACTGCAGCCTTTTGTTTGACATTGATCTGATCAGGGGGGTTGAAAGCTGCTCAGGCTTCCTGGCTTCATCTTGAAATATTGATGAAGCTTTTTCCTAAGCTGTAACCCACGCAGGGCTGTAGCATCCTGCAGTGCTGCCCGTGAAGGACAGAGCAGACTCCCTGCCCAAGGTTTGGTGGCCTCGGTGTCATCCCAAGCCCTGGGGTTTTTGGGGTTTTGCTCAGTGTGTGGCATTCTGAAGATCCCATTTTAAGGTGGGGAGGGCTGACAAGCTCCACACTCCAGCTGGAGTTCAAAAATAGTGCACAGAAAGAGGCAGGGTGGAAAGAACCTGGTGTTTCTAAGAGGAGAAGGGAGAGTGGAAGATGGGAAATTAAGCTGTGATAATGGAATTAATTTCACAGACACAGCCAGAGACCAAATGGATCCTTCCTTGTCCACCTTGGTCTTCATGTGTGGCAACTGCTGCTCCTTTTCCTGGCCCTGAAGCATATTTTAGGGTAGTGAAAAGATGGACCACGTTGCCCAGGGAGGTGGTTGAGTTCTCATCCCTGGAGATGTTCAAGGTGGGGCTTGAGGAGGCTCTGAGCATCCTGATCTAGTTGAGGGTGTCCCTGCTGACTGCAGGGAGGTTGGACTGGATGACCTTTAGAGGTGCTTTCCAACCCAAATTATTCTCTGATTCTATGATTTTCCTCATGTTTCTCCTCCTGGGCTGCTGGAGATGCTCTTTGGAGCACTGATGTGCCTGGTGGTGGCACGGCAGCTGTACACATGGGAGTTCAGGGGCAGCCTACAGTGAGGTTTCTGTATCAGGTGGAGGTTTCTGTATCAGAAACTGTTGACAAGCTGGAAAACTTTCAGCACTGAGTGAGGTTGCTGAGCTTCCTGCAGGAAATCAATGAGGTGTCAGGTGAAAACCTGTCTCCACCCTCTTGCTGCGCAGATGGGAGATGGGGAACCCTCCTCTCAGCAGCAGAGAGACCTCCCACCCTGGAGCAGGGTTGTCAGTCCCATCCAGCTCTGGGCAGGCTCTTTACACTTGAAAGCACATCCAGGAAGGAAAGGTGGGAATCAGGATCCAGTTTTCTGGGCATGAAAGCAGAGGGAGATGCATCAGGCAAACCCAGGAAAGGGAACTGCCTGGTTTTGGCTGACGCAGGACAGGGAGGTGCAGCACGCTGATCTCCTTCTAGCTGGTGGCTTTTTTGCATGGGGAAAAAAACCCCAACCAATTAAAACCAAGACAGATTTTTTTTGTTCCTGTTGGGTCCCCTTTTTAGGGATGAGGGACCCAAATGAGTCACTAGCAACCTGGCAAAATGCAGATCAGCTTGATTGCATCTGAGTGGACAGGAAGGAAAGAGTGGAGTTAGGGTCTTCCCAGTGGGAACAGATATTTTTTTTAATGAAGTATTACCCTGAAATGGGTCTGGTTGAATCTCAGACTGAAGGAGAAACAAGGAAAAACATTTTTGCAGGTGTGTTTCAGGTGGTAAGGGAGAAGAGAAGGTCAGTGGCAGCCAGTAAGGAGAATTGCAGTGGCTGAGTGCGAGTTCCTGGGTGCGTGTGCTGAGCGGGGCCAGGAACAGGGAGAGGTATTTCCTAGAGGACAAATCACTGCACATGAATGAATTATTGTCAGCAAACGAGGCCGGGATGCACTCTGAGTAAAATATGTTGGCATAAGCCTCAGTTAAAAGGAGCTTATTCTGTGTCAAGTACACGCAGTTCCCTGCGTGTGCGCTGCAGAGAGGAGGGGGGGACTTGACTGCAGCTCAACCCTCCCGGCATCTGCACCCTTTCCACGTCAGCATCTGGCTGGGGGTGGTGAGGAAAATGCTGGTTTGGGACAAGGAGACACTAGACATAGGTTTGATGGCAGCAGTCAGTGTGGTGCTGCCAGGTTTTGCCCAGCAGGATGAGGGCCAAAGGATTCCCAAGCCCCTGGACCGCTGCTCCGTTCCCACCAAACCTTTCCGGCACAGGTGACTTCTGCTCCTTGGGGCACGGTGTGCCTTGCCTTGCTGCTTTAAACCCATCCTGTTGGATCCTCCTGGGTTTTCCTGCTGTCCTACATTACTCCTGGGCACTAATCTTGGGCAGCAGTGGCAGGGCAGTCAGCTCAGGCTGTCCTTCTGACACCGGGCAGCTTTGGTTTGATATCTTGGGACTGATGACGAGGCGGCTGCTGCTGACGATTAGGATTTGTCTGCCCACCAACTGGGGCTAAAAATAGTGGCTCAGACAAGTCCTTCTCCTACTGTGTAGGTTTTCCCTTTGATCCAACCAACCAGGCATTACCTACACCACCGTGAGGTTGTGTTACACAGCTTGGTACAACTCAACACAGCTTGCTTGGGTTGTTGGAGTAGAGCTGTGACACTTGAGTGCTTCTGGCTTCCCTTGATTTATTGAATGACCTTGATGAAGTCCCTTGGAGATCACAGAATGTCAGGTTGGAAGGGACTTCAAGGATCATCTGGTCCAACCCTAATAATAATAAAATGCAGGATGGTTATTTCTAGGTACAGTTTGGCTTTTCATCACAGAATGGTTTGGGCTGGAAGGGACCTTAAAGCTCATCCAGTCCCATCCCCTTCATGGGCAGGGACACCTCCCACCAGCCCAGGTTGCTCCAAGCCCCATCCAACCTGACCTGAGACACTGCCAGGGATGGGGCAGCCACAGCTTCTCAGAGCAACCTGGGCCAGGTCTTATTACCCTCACATATTCTTCCTAAGATCTCATCTCAGTCCCCCCTCTTCCAATTTAAAGACATTGCCCCTCATTCTGTCACTAGGGGGAATGGCTTTTTTTGTGGGGGAGCAAGGCTCATGGGCTCTGTCATATGTTTTTCTCGGGGGAAAATGTTTTTATATGTTTTTATATGATGAGCACTCTTGATGTACCACAAATGTCTTCCCTCTTTGCAAAGGCAGCAGTGTTGGAGGAGCACAAGAAGAGCCTCCTGGGTGGTTTTCTACCCCTGTTCAGTGTCCATGTCTCACATGAAATCATAGAATCACAGAATAGTTTGGGTTGGAAGGAACCTTAAGGCTCATCCAGTCCCAACCCCCTGCATGGGCAGGGACACCTCCCACCAGCCCAGCTTGCTCCAAGCCCCATCCAACCTGACCTGAGACACTGCCAGGGATGGGGCAGCCACAACTTCCTTGGACAACCTCTGCCAGGCTCTCACCACCCTCAAATTAAAGAATTTCTTCCTAATGTCCAACCCAAATCTCCTCTCTTCAAGTTTTAACCCATTTCCCTTGTCCTCTCCCTACCCCCCCCCTGTGAAAAGTCCTCCCCCAGCTTTCTTGCAGGCTGGAAGTCCAGGGGCTGCTTTTTAGCACACCTTGGAGCTTGCAAAGACAGAGAGCAGCATCCCAGGGAAACACCAGGAGTTGCTCAGTCCCTGACTTATCTGTTTGCTGTCCCCTAAAAGACACTTGTCCTTCCTCCTTGGTGTGTTTGTGGTGGTGTTAACAACACCCTGAAAGGAAAGCAACTTCATCTGGGCTGGGGAGTCACTGCCAAGTCCTTTGATCACTTCTAGTGTTTCTTCACAGTCCTGTTGGTTTCAGTGACTTTCCATCCAGTCAATGAGCCATGCCCTGTCTGGCTTTATCTCCTGGCTTCTCCATGACCTTATGGCATCTCCAGTACCTCCCTTGCCCTCCCCTGGTGAGTTTTGACATCCAGTCCTGTTAGCAGGCAGTTGAGACTTACAGGCTCTCCAGCTGTCACCACTGATACTGTCCCGGTTTAAGCACAGGCCATTTACCTTCCACGTGTCCTGAATTAGGGGAAATGGACAGGGAGGGCTGGGTCTGTTTAAAAATTAAAGCTGATTACAAGGCATTAACATTACATTTAAAGAAATAGGCAGCAGCCCTTCTCTCTCTCGGCGTAGTTGCAATATGTTCCCTTTTGTTCAGGTTTGGAAGTAGAAGCAAGGGTGATACTGACTCCAGGCTGGGCAGGATTTCTTCTTTATCCATAAATTTCAAAAAGAGAAGCTGCCTGGTGTCTGCTGCAGTGTTTTAAAGCAGTTCTGGTCTTAGCTCCCCAAAGAAGTTCCTATCTTTGCCATCATAACAGAAAGCAGAAAAGTTCTTTCTGCTGATCTTGAGTTTCACTTGGAGAATTCAGATCTGCTGGCACTGTGTCCCTCTCTCCTTTTAATTTATATTGTGAAGCTTCATCTTTGGGGGATCCCAGTTTTCTCAGCTGCTCCTCACAAGACCTGTGCTCCAACATGAGCAGGTTGGGTGCTGCAGGTGCTGCTCCCACCATTCCATGGCTTAGCTGCAGCTTGGGATGAACATGGGTTTCAGGAAGCCAAGTTGGTTTCTTCCATAGCCTTGGAGATGTGCTTCAAGAAGTGCCTTGTGGCATGGCTTTCCTTCATCTCTCCTCTTTTCTCATTGTTGTTTTCCCAAGTTCCCCAAGCTTGACCTTCCTTCCCATGGTGACTCCTCATCAGGAAAGAGGAAGAAGTCCATCTGAGTGGGATCAGTCTCACTGAATGTGCTGCTTGACTAGAAACCCATGCTTCCAGGTTGAATTTGAATCTGTTTATTCAATGTGTTTTTATGATATCTGTCCAGGCTTCTGTGTCTTCTGTCCCTCAGTAATCTACATGGCTTCAGAAGGAGCTGCTTGGTGTAGGACATTTACTGAAAAGAGGCCAAGAATCACAGAATATAGAATCAGAGAATGGTTTGGGTTGGATATTTTAGGTTGGAATAGACCTCCAAGATCAGCCAGTCCTGGATCTCCATCTCTTAATGAGACTTTTAATGTGGCTTTACCTGTGCTGGTGTTCACATCATTCCAGAATTTTGTTTCAATTTATGGTGACAACGGCCCTGACAGCTTGGCTTTGTGGTACCTCACTGAGGTCCTGAGCTTTGCTGGTCCCCTCACATTAAGGTCCTTGAATCTGGGCATCTGGGGGTGAGAGGACATGGGGCTCTCAGCTTCCTGGATGTTTGGAGATAAACTTTGCTCATGGAGCATCATAGAATCATTTTTGGCTGGGAAAGACCTGTAGGATCAAGTCCCATCTGTTAACCCAGCCCTGTCCAGGCCACCCCATGTCCCTCAGCACCACATCTGCAGGGCTCTGAAACCCCTCCAGGGATGATGGGGACTCCAGCCCTGCCCTGGGCAGCCTGGGCCAGGCCCTGAAAACCCTTTCCAGGGAGAAATTCTTCCCCAGCTCCAACCTAAACCTCCCCTGGCACAACTTGAGCTGTGCCAAAAGTTCCTCTTGTCCCATCCCTTCCCTGGCTCCAACCTCCTCTCAGGGGGTGTCAGAGAGCCAGAAGGTCTCCCCTCAGCCTCCTCTGCTCCAGGATCAACACCCCTAGGGCCCTCAGATGCTCCTCACAACTTCTCCAGACCTTCTCCTTGCTCTCCAGACCCTTCCCCAGCTCCATTCCTCTTCTCTGGACACATTTGAGGCTCTCAATGTCCTTGCAGTGAAGGTGGGTTCTGCCTGGTGGAGAGGGCAGCTCTGCACAACTCTGCATTTGCTCAGCCACACTGGACATTGGGCAGGAGAAGGAAGGAGCTTGGTCATCTTTATGAAATGCATTCCTCATTTTGCGTGACTGAGAAGTGTATAGGTTTGTTTGAGAGAGGAGGTTTCTGTGTGTTGATGGCACCCTGACTGTAAGACTTAGATATTTGAAAACTTTGGACCTCCATCAGCTTGGTCACAGCAGAGGTTTTGGAGTGCCTGCAAGAGATGGGTGTCCTAATCCTTTGGCAGCCTTTTCTCTAAAAGAGATGAGATTGGACACAGGTAGAAGAGGAATGGCAACCATCTTCCCTGGATACCTCTGGAAGCACAGAACTGGGTAAACAAATATTTCCTTGCTGGCCACTATTTCCAGTCCAAGAACTGGGATGGGAAGGGATGGAGATATTTGTGTGACATCTCTGCAAACAAATCCCTGTAGTGCCACCATCAGTGGCCACAGGCTGGGGTAGGGAGGAGCTTTCCTGACAAGCTGCACATCTTCAGCACACTCTGGTTTTATTTATAGCTCTTGGCCTAAAGAAAAGGGCACATGTGGAGGCAGAAAACCTGCTCTGTGAAGCTGCCTCCTTCCATATCATTCTCCTGGCCCATGGCAGATGCTGGTGAGTCATTTTTTCCAGGCTTCTGCCTAAACCCTCACCCAGAGCAGAGATTTGGTAGGCAGAGCTGTACCAGCAGACCTTCTTCATGAGCAAATAGGGTGGTGGTACCCATGAGAGGACCAGAGGCTGGGGAAGAAAGCTTTTTGCCATTTCTGCTGGGCACGTCTAGGTTGGCAGAGCTCAAGAGTGGATTTGGGCACTCAAACCCACAAATCTTGAACTGTGTGGATGGTAGGTTGAGATCTCAACCAGCCTGTGCTTGCTTCTCCTTTTTCAGTACTCTCAGGATAAAATTAAGGTGTGATGGATTCTGGCAGGACTAACAACATATTCAAAACTTCTCCCAGCATGTGGCAGCCCCTCCCCTTGGCTTTTGGGGCCCTCTGAGAAGTTGGGGATTGTAGCCCATCTCTGGAAGACCTTCCGACTTCATAGCAGACAAACCAAGGACAGCTTCATCCTGTGGACATAAACTTTGAGCAGCCTGCTCTAGTGGAAGGTGTCCTTGCCCATGGAAGAAATCTTTAACATCTATTCCAACCCAAACCATTCTGAGATTCTATGATTTCTGCTCATTCTTTGCTGCTCCAGGCAGACCCAGATGAGAGGTCCCAGCTCATCTTCCTTGCATGCTGGCACGGTGAGCTGCTTCCCAGAGAGGGGCAAAATTTGGGAGATCCCCCCTGGGGTAAAGCTGTGTCCAGCTCTGGGGTCCCCAGCAGCAGAAGGAGACGGAGCTGTTGGAGCCAGTGCAGAGGAGGCCCTGGAGCTGCTGGGAGGGCTGGAGCAGCTCTGCTCTGGAGCCAGGCTGAGAGAGTTGGGGGTGTTGAGGCTGGAGAAGAGAAGGCTGCAATGGGGAGACCTTAGAGCACCTTCCAGTGCCTGAAGGGGCTCCAGGAAAGCTGGGCAGGGACTTGGGACAAGGGCCTGGAGGGCTGGGAGCCTGGAGGGGGAAGGGTTTAAAAGTGTGAATAGTTCAGGGAGTAGTGGAAGAAGGGAGATGGAGAGGAGATCTTGGGCAGAAATTCTTTGGGGTGAGGGTGCTGAGCTTTAGAAAGAGGTTGCCCAGGAAAAGAGTCTCTGCCCCATCCCTGGCAGTGTTCAAAGCCAGGTTGGATGGGGCTTGGAGCAATCTGGGAGGGAGGTGTCCCTGCCCATGGCAGGGGGGTTGGAATGAGCTGAGCTTTCAGTTCTCTTCCAACCCAAACCATTCCTTGATTCTTTTTTCTGAGGGGTGAGGGTGCTGAGCCCCTGGTTGCCCAGGTTGCCCCCAGAAGCTGTGGCTGGCCCATCCCTGGAGGTGTTGAAGGTTGGATGGGGCTTGGAGGAACCTGGGCTGGGGGAGGGGTCCCTGCCCCTGCAGGGGGTTGGAATGAGATGTTCTTGAAGGTCCCTTCCAACCCAACAATTTTATGATTCTAGCTTGCAGGGTGGCTGGCTTTGTGCTTAGTTAGAGAAGCAGTGTCCCCTTCTCCCCTTCTATGTAGTGATGAGCCAGTGCTGTGACCACAGACAAAGCTGGGAACATCCTTGCTGGTTTCCTACCTGTGCCTTGCCACTTTCACCCCTTCCATCCCTCAGGAGCAAAGGGATGGAAGGAATAGAAGGAAGAGCCTGAGATTACACGGAACCAGGACAGATGGAGAGGGGTTTTGTAATCCTTCCATGACAACAGAGCTGCAGGTTCCTGACATCCAGACACAATTCCCACCTTCCTCGGGCAAGGTAGCCTGATAGCAAGGTGCTGGGCTGGATCAGACCACCCTTTCCCACTGGAGAGCTGTGGAAAATGTTGCTGGGCTTTGAATGGATGGAGGTTTGTCTGCCCCCAGGGCAGTTTTCTCAGCTCCCAGGCTCTTAATGGCTGTCAGTGGGTGTAGGGTGCAATCTGATCCAAATGGGAAGCTGGCTGAAATCCCAGCAAGCTGTTGTGACTGCGTGTGAGGCATCTTATGAAATGAGATGGGTTTGGTGAGCTCTCCTCCCCCACCACCCCTCCCTTTCCACCTCCCTGCTGGGCACCCTACTAGGAGGAGGAGAAACACCCTGGAAACTCCTCCAGGAGCTGGGACATCCCCAGGCACAGCTCTTGGGTGCTCCAAGGTGTGGTTTGTGTGGCTCTCCAGTTAGGAAGCTCATCCTCTGGGTGTGTGAGACCAAACTTTCCTCCCTCCAGAGCCGATTGTGTTTTCTGCTCTCAGCTCAGCCTCTTCCACTCCTCGGGCTCTGCATTCCCATTTTGCCTACATGAAAGCTGGGGGAGGGCTTAGGATACAGGGGGGTAGGGAGCGGACAAGGGAAATGGGTTAAAACTGGGAGAGGGGAGATTGAGGTTGGACATGAGGAGGAAATTCTTTAATTTGAGGGTGGTGAGAGCCTGGCAGAGGTTGTCCAAGGAAGTTGTGGCTGCCCCATCCCTGGCAGTGTCTCAGGTCAGGTTGGATGGGGCTTGGAGCAACCTGGGCTGGTGGGAGGTGTCCCTGCCCATGCAGGGGGTTGGGACTGGATGAGCTTTAAGGTCCCTTCCAACCCAACCCATTCCATGATTTCCCCAGGCAGGTGAGACACTGGAGATGTTTCCAGCCTGCTCGAGGTGCTGTTTATTGTCTTTAAAACACTACCAAAAAAAGTTTTCTTCTCCTCTTCGAAAAAGCAGCCTCAGCTGCTTTCTTAGCAGGGTCTGACCTCTTGAGTTCCCCTATTGCTTGCTTTTTTTTTTCTTTTTTTTTTTTTTCTTGTTTTTTTTTTTTTTTCCTGAGCATGTCTGGAGGATCATTCTCTGGCTGTATTTATCCTCTTCATTGGATCTTTGTAGCAGGGACTGATATTAAAGCCTAAAAGCACAACCCCATCTGTCTCATGCCTCTGGGGCATAGTAAAGAGCCCTGTCCTGCAGCCACTCAGCCTGGGAGCTGTCTCCTTGCTTGCAGAAATGTTTTCATTCACCACCAGATCTGCCCTGTGGCAGGATGATGAAGATGGCAGGTTTGAAATTCATTTTCCCAAGTGGCTACACTGGATTTCTGCCTTTCCTAGTGAAACTCCTTCCTCTTGGTTGGCCTTGATGTTCAGCTGTTAGATTTTTTGGGGTTGATGATGATGAATCTTGCTGCAGGACTGATTTGTTTATGCTTTTTGAGGCATCAGCAGTTTGCCCCAGAGCCTGGGGAGATGCAGCTCCTTCACCTTGGCATCCTTTGGCTGATGGCACTCGGGTGGCCTCGTCCCAAAGTTTGGTGGGCACAAAAGGAAGAGATTTGTCTCTGTAAGGATCATTTCAGCCTTCTAGCACCTTGATTTCCAGCTGGCAAATGGACAATGGGAGATTCATCCCTGGGGATATGCCTCATCTCCCCTTCACTGGGGGAGTCCTAAGCATCGCTGGGCGGAGGGCTTGAAGGTAAAACCATTTTTCGTTGCCCTCTGACCAGGGGGAAAAGCTTTTCTTGCTGCTCTGGGAAGGAAATGCTGGTCGCAGTAGAGGGCAGTGTGTTTGTCCCTGGAGGCCCCTGTCTCCCAGTGACCTTCTCAGCTGATGAAGACAGCTTGGCTTTGCTGTAAAGCAGCTCATGTGACAGCAATAATCTGCAGCTCGTCAACAGCTGGGCAGGAAGATTGCAGGAGAATCGCCCTATTTTCCCCACGCTGCAGACCCTGGCAGACCAGCACACCAGAGCAGGATGGTGACTTCTGCTTGCTGTGGGAGGTTGCCACCTCCTTGGCTGCACGAGTCCATCATCAGGTTTGAAGCCACAGCAGCCACCAGGTCAGGAGGACACAGGTTTTTCTGTGAGTCGACCCTGAAGCTGCAGAATGTGTTCCAAGAAGGATAAAAAAAACCCAATTTCTTTCCTCTGAATCTTCTCTGAAGCCAGAGGTGGCACTTCTCAGCCTGAATTTGACTTGTTCCTCCTAACCCCCCATATCTTTTGACTTAATTTATTCCCTGATGTGTACAAGTTCCTCTCTAAGTAACACTTTCTCATGGCTCGTGTGGAAGCATTTCTGCTCCAGGGGCACTTGGTCACAGGTGGACTTTCTGACATCTGCCCACAGAACACTGGA
The DNA here is from genome assembly GCA_023637945.1 of Phaethornis superciliosus. Classification (NCBI taxonomy): domain Eukaryota; kingdom Metazoa; phylum Chordata; class Aves; order Apodiformes; family Trochilidae; genus Phaethornis; species Phaethornis superciliosus. The sequence goes on from JAJQWJ010000001.1 coordinate 1,048,051, forward strand.
AGAATTTTCTGGAGAAGACACAGACCCTGAGAAGGGAAAGACTGAGGGAGCATGAGCTTGGAATTGGCTTCAAATTAATCACAGAATTAATCATAGAATGGGACCTTAATGCTCATCCAGTTCCAACCCCCCTGCATAGGCAGGGACATCTCCCACCAGCCCAGGTTGCTCCAAGCCCCATCCAACTTGGCCTTCAACACTTCCAGAGACAGAACAGCCAAAACTTCCTTGGGCAACCTGTTCCAGTGTCACTGGAATAAATCATGGCACTATTTATTACACTCACATCAAACTCTCAAATCATTGCAAACTTTCCTGCCCTATGGCTTTGCCTCCTCATCTCTGTTCCCCCCCCTCCCACCTCCATGATTTTAATCTTCAAAACCTCAAACATGTCTGAAGGGAAGTTCAGTGAGCAGGAACTGGTGCTGACAACTTGGAGGAGCTGATGACAGCTCAAGTCTCAGACTGAGACCCAGGCTGGTGCAGCCAGAGGTTGCAGGCAGCAGCAGCCTTAAGCTGCCAGCAATTTGCCTCAATTCCCTCCAGAAAGGAGCTGCCTTTGATCAGGTAGGCAGCTATTGCTTTATCCCCATGTAATCCTTCGTTTTCTCTACCAGAACCCACCACCAGTATGTCTGTGGCTTCAATAAGTTGCCCACTGGTGGCCTGAGACAATCCCTCATTCCACGTAAGCTACAGAACAGCCTTCAGAAGTGGCCATCTGTCACTGCTGGCCTATGGCAGATTTGAAGGCAAGACCTTGCAGTGAAAGGCTCTCTGCTATTCCCCTGAGCCAGCTGATCCCTTCCACCCCTTACCATCAAAACAACAGAAAAAAAAAAAGAAAAAAAACACCCAAAAAGCTTTGTAGTCCCAAGCATCAGGGGATCCTAATTGGTGTGTGCACGACAGGACCACTGCGTTTAAACGGTGAATGTCAAGCTAATGGAAGCAGAGGTTTATTGCTGGCATAAATAGAGGATGCTCAAACCCCTTTGAAGTCACAAGGATCAGCATCAGGGTCTGGGGTTCAATTATACATCAGCAGCAAATTTGGCCCCTGGTGGTTTCCTGTTGCTCTGACCCCCAGATGCCTCGCGATGTCCTTGGCCAAATCTTCTTGGAGGTTTCTGATATGTTTTCTTTGCAAAAAAAAAAGCAAAAAACCAAACAACGAAACAAAACAGGATCCGACTTGCACTTCCAAATAGGAGTTAAGCATTAAGAGGTTTGAAGCCCTGCTGCAAATTAACAAGGCTTGGACTTGGCTGGGTTTTTGGCTTTCTTCTTGTTTGCTGCTGTCCAGGATGTGCTCCCTCACTCCTGGACCCATCATATGAGCCAGAGCAACCATTCCTGCAGCCTGTGAACACAACTTCAATCTGAATCACCCACAGCAAATGCAAACCAGAAGGGATTCTCCAGCCACCACACTCCTTTTGCTCTTGGGAAGTGTTTTTCAACCTGTTCTGTCCTGCCCTGGGAAGCAACAGGACAGCACAAGCTGCTGCGTGATTCTTCTTGCAGTTTCTGTCCGTGCGGGTCCATGTGCCACAAATCTCCCTTCTTTGGCCCCTGCCCGTCCAGGGAGAGACCTGTAGGGAAAAAAACACCTGGAAGACCCTTGGTTTCTGCAAAGCAAATGATAATTTCTCTCCCCACACCCATCATTGTCTTCTCTTGGGGTGCAGAGAAGCTTCCAACCACCCCAGCCTGCGTGGCTCAAGCTCTGCCCAAATCTTCTGTCCCCTCAATCCACCAGGCCAAAGTCCACGGTTTGAGTTTTGGGGTGTTTTTTTTCCTTTTTTTTATCAACAGAGGTGCAGAGTTTAAAAGAGAGGAATCTGCCAGAGGCAGTAGCATACCAAGAATAAGTATTCTTTGGGAGACAGAGGTAGGAACCCATCCCACCTGCCGCACAGCCTAGGCAGTGGCAGATGATGTTGTGTGAAAAAAGGAGGAATGTGCACTGTAAAAACTTGCTCTTTGCACGATACTTTCCACATCTGAGTCGTGTATTCACCATGATTTATTGCTCACCTTGCTGAGGAGGGGCTGGGTCCTACACAGGGGGTAAAAAGGGGATCTGTGCCAAATGGGTCCTCTAAAGAAGACAGGCAGCAAGCACTGCAACACCGCTGCAACAAGGGTGTGTGCTGGTTTTTCTAGCTGGGATGCTTTTCTAGCTAGATTGGAAGGGTGTGGTTTGAAGAAGAGGAAAAAACAGGACCTTTAAGGTGTGAGTCCAGCCCTTTTTTTCCCCCAAGGAAAAAAAGAAGAGTGCTTACCTTCTTGTAGCTGGTGTGAGAACCAGCGTAAGGTAAGGCTCCAGCAGAGACACCGGAGTTGCAGCTCTCCATCTCTTCAAGGTGAAGCTATTGATGTCTTCCTCCTCCAAAAGTCACACACCTTGCTCTGCTGGAGAGGGTTCACATCACCTCTCTTGAGTTTAAAAGCATGATTTCCCCCAGCTAAGAGGCACAGGAGCCAGGAGGAGAGAACCCATCACTTTTGGACCCCTTCGTTGGCCATGAATGTGCGCTCTGTTGTGGCCGGGAGGCGAAAATGCTGGGAAAATGTTTTTTAGATGAAGCCAGAGACTATCTGGTTACGTATTACCTTACTGCCAGAACAAAAGCTGCTTTATACCCCCGTGTGCTAAACACTCTGTAGTATATGCTAATGCCCCTGTTTGCATGTGATCTATGGTGCAGCGTCCCAACTCGGGAAGCTCCTTGAGATCCGAGTCTGTCGTAGCTTTAACCAAAAATCCATCCAGCTCCTTTCCCAGACCACTGAGGCCCAGCACCTGGGTTTCATGAACTTTCTAGCCTCGTGCTCTGGGGATCCACAGAACTGCCCCTTTGGCAGCCATTCCTCCTTCTCATTCATTTCTCATCCCTCGTTACTCAGGGAATAGTGGAGAGCTTTCCTGGAGGTGGCCTTAGGTTCTCCAAGATGGATTTTACTACTCTCCTTTCTGTGCAGCTTTTTCTCATTGGGCCTCTCTGGTTCAGTGAAGCCATTCATCAAAATATTTGCAAAATAGAGTATGGATCTGGGGAAGTATCTTACACTTGCCACCCACTTACTCTACCTCCCACTTATGCACTTAATCTCCTATAGAGGTAGAAATATTGAAGTTTCTAAGTACCTAATATTGGGGTGTTGCTCATATGTGGCCATTTAATTTCCTACTCCTGTGTGGACACTGAATTTTTAAAATTCCCCTAGTAAGCAATTTCTTATGAATCCATTAATCACCCCACTTAATGCCCCCTCCCCCCAAACCCCAACTGTAGTATTTGGCTTTTGTTCAGCCTTTTACACTTGCATTTTATTGTCAGGAGTCCTAGCAGCAGACTGTTCAGGTTGCAAGTGGAGCGTAACAGATATTACATCAGGTGAGTGGATTTTTGTGGTGGTAGTTTGGAACCCTGGGATTTGGCTGTCATCAGTGTTGCCACTTCTCCCTTTAGGTTCCTCACTTATGTGGTGTTTCTTGGGGCTAAAGGGGCTGTATCTATCTTTTTTTATCTTTTTTTTTCTTTCTTCTTTTTTTTTTTTTTTTTTTTTTACTATTATTTTTTTTGTTGTCCTCCTCCTTTCACACTTTCAAGGGGAAGATCTTAGATCTTGGGTATGTATTTATGTATGTATGCCCATCCAGCATCCTGGAAGGGCTGCCTGGATGCTGTTTGGGGTAGAGATGCCCCTGGGGTGTGCTAATATCTTCCATCCCAACCCCGTGAGCCTTACACAAGCCCAGCTCTCTCCTGGTTGTTACTTAAGTAAAGAATTAGTGAGGGGCAGGACAGAGCTGGGCTCAGAGCCTGTATTTTAATAACACTGGAGCAGCAGTACTGTGGGGATGGGTGGGATTGTGGGGATGGTGTGGTGACTTTTTTTTGTTTGTTTGTTTGGATGTGTAAAATTTGGCTTTTTAGAGGTCGCAGCCATGATGCTGAGTTCAAGCAGCAATGGGAAGGAGGGAAAACCCCACATATGCACTCCCAGCATCCATCAGCTTTAAGAAACCAGAGGCTGAATGTTGTAGCTGAAACTTAAGTTAATGAAGTGGAATGTCCCATATTGAACAGGAGGGCAGATACAGGAACTTTTTGTGTGTGTGTGTGACTGCTGATCCTCCTCCTGGCTGAAGTCCACCAGGTTTGGGGCTGTGGACACTCCTGTCTTTTGATAGGCAACTTTATTCCCCTTGCTCACTATTTATAATTTGCAAAGATCATAGAACCATAAAATAAGTTGGGTTGGAAGGCATCTCTAAAGGTCACCCAGGCCAACCCCCTGCAGTCAGGACCCTCACCCAGATCAGGATGCTCAGAGCCTCCTCGAGCCTCACCTTGAACATCTCCAGGGATGAGGCCTCAACCTCCAAAGTCTCCAAAGAACTTATTCCTAAGATCCAATCTAAATCTTCTCTAATTTAAAGCCATTGCACCTTGCCCTATCACTCCAGGCCCTTGCAAGTAGTTCCTCTCCACCCTTCCTATAGGAAAAATGCCCAGAATATTGTTCCTGCAGAAACTCTGTCAAATAATTAGCTGCTTCATTAGAATACTTGACATTCAGTGCTTAGAAAAAATACCATTCAACCAAATGACTTTGTTCTAAAATGTTTTTTGTTTTGTTTTGTCATTCAAGTAATATAACATTTAATCTAGTTTAGCTGGTACCCTGCCTTTAATAAAACCACACAGAAAATACAGGGCTGTTTTTAAAGGGAGGATAAGAATCAGTCTCAGTGGGAGATTCTGCCTCTGGAAGAGCCCCTGTGGATGTTAATAGTGTAGCAGGCAAGTCAGTGAAGTATTTATGGCAAAATATAATAGAGATCTCTATTAGGTAATAGTCCAGGAGCTTTACTGTGCTGTATTGCCCACTTGGCCAATCATCAGTTTAATACCTGATTTCTCATAAGAGGAGCAGACTCTTAATTTATTCCTAGGTGTTCCCTAACTCTGCTTTCTAAGAAACTTGGCCCTGATAACACCTGTCTGCTCCCTCTCCTTCATTATTATTTTTTTTTTATTAACGGAAAAAGAGATGGGAAGAAAAGCAAATCCCGACTGGAGCAGCCCCTGGGGGGTTGTTGGAGTTTCTCTATTTTTAACCCTGTTTCCTATAGACATGCTTGCCCGTGAGAGACTTGCTAATCTTATCAGGTGTGCCCTTCACTCCACAGCAAAGCCAGGCGATCAAGGAAGCTTAGAAGGGTTATTTGCTAAGCTTTCATCTGTGGAGGCCAGGAAGGGGAAAAAAAAAAGCAAAAAAAAAAAAAAAAAAAAAAAAAAGCTTTCTTTTCACAGGTAGACACACAGACTCCTCGTATGGTTCTCTCTTCTCCTGCACACCAAATCAGTTTGGTTTTAGAGCTGGCATGTCCTGGGGACCCAGCACTTGTGTGTGAGGTCTAAGGAAGAATTGAGCTTGAACAGACACAGCTTTGTTCTGCCTCAGCCCATCTCTAGGTCCTGTTACCAAACTTGAAATTCAGCCTCCACACCCCACGAAGGGGAGAGGGAGGGACAAGGGAACCTTAGGTAAGAGCTGAAGGCATGAAGCTAATTCACCATCAGCAACCAGACTGCTGCTTTGCCTTCATTCCCAAGCCCCCTTTTCCAGGGAAGTTTTCAACCACAGCAAACTGAGGATGGCTCCAGCAGACCTTGGAGTTTCAAGGTGAATCGTTTCAGATTAATGATTTCCAATGTTAAAAATAATTGCAAGTTTTTTCCTTATGTTACTATCCTTGCTGCAGATGGAAGACTTCTGGTATGTCAGGAAAGGGCTGCAAAGACAGAGGCAGTTGAGAAGTGTCATCGGTGCAGGAGACGTTTGTCAACCACTGCTCGAAGGCTCTGGGTCTTCACTGTGCCAGGAAGGAGTCTGGGTATCAGGTTGGCTCACTGGGGTCTTCCTCTTCCCATGGAAGTGCTGGGGCTTCAGAGGAGATAATTCCATGAGCACAACTGAGCCCCTGGTAGTTTGGGCTCTCCCCTCCCACAGCAGAGATTCCTGTACATCAGGAATTCCAGCCCCAGTGGGATTTTGTACTGCAATAACAACAACAAAAAAACCCAAACCAAACCAAAGCAAGCCCAAAACAACCCCCCAAAACCTCAAAAGCTTTGGGATAATCTTCAAGGATCTTGTTAGTCATTTGACAAGGGAGAGGGGTGTCCTCCAGGGCATCTCTGGGATGGAGAACTTGGCTTCTGTATTCTCTTGGATCATATGTGGAACAAAGTGGGAGGTGTAGACACAGCTGCCCTGCCATGGTCTGCTGAAAGGAGCCACAAGTAACTGAGTGGTCCCTTTGTGAGGATGGATTGCATTCCTCTGCCCTAGAGGAAAAGAAAAAGGAGCAAGAAATAAGGGAGATTAAGCCAAAAGTGTTTCAGATCTTGGCTAAACTCTCACCCTTCCCTCCTTGTAGAGAGGAAGAAAACAGAAGTATGTCAAAGATGCTATTGTCCTCTCACAGATAGAGAGGGAAGGTTGGTCTCTGACTGAAATCTGGGGATAAATAAAAAAATTAACATCCAGATTTGGCTTTTTAAACCACACTTGACACCAAATGCCAAGCAGCTAGCAGCCTTTGAAGCAACATGAGTGGAAGGAGGAACGAGCCCTATAAAGTCTGGTGTTGCACCCTGGCCTGTGCCTGTCTGATGGTCTGGGTCTGGAGGTCCCAGATCAACCAGGATTTATGAGTCCTGAGAGAGCAGCTCCTGTTGCTCTGAACAAGCAGAGAAGGAAAGTTCAGTGAAACAACAAGAGGAGCCAGGGCTAAGGAAAGAACAAGGCATTGACAATTTAAGCAGGTAGGTGATGCCCAGTCTGGGGCAGTCTGGGAGACTGAGATGTTGATCATGAAGATGATCTTGATGATCATGTTGATGATCCTCATGATCATCATGTTGATCATGAAGATTGGTTGAATGTAGGGAAGGAAACAGTGGCTTCAAGGTTGTCCTTCCTACGTCCCACATCACTCTTGATGGAAATGTTTCATCTTGTTTTCATAGCATCCTAGAAAACCAGGTTGGAAGGGACCTCGAGGACCTCAAGGTTTTGTCTCCTATGCTTATCTCCTGTTCTCAGGAAAAGTCAAGGCTCTGATGTAACCTTCTAGATTGCAGCACTCAGCTTAGTGCTCCATCAGCAAGCAGCCATGACTCAACGTTGCAGTCAAACCTTCAGGTGCCTTCTCATGTGATGTTTTGGTGTGGTTTTGACCAGAGTAGCTCTTGGACAGACAGATGATGAATGATCTTGAGGGATGCTCGAGGTCAGTAAGCAGAATAAGGACTGCAGCTTTTTTCAAAACGTTGTTTGGTGGAACAATTTGTTTGTGTTTTGAAACACAGAGGATGTAAAGGCAAGAGCTGTGGCTGCTGTGTGCCTGGAAAAGTTCTCAGCTGTTAATTCACTGCGGGGGCTCTTTTGTGGCCATATCTGATGGTGAAAATCCTTCCAATTATCATCCTGTCCTAAAAAGCATCTGATTTGAGTTAGTCATTGATGCTTTAGGAGTAGTTGAGGGGATGAGTGAGAGGGGTGTGGGGCATGGCTTTCAGAAGACTGTCTTATCATAAAGTAGGTGCCTGTGTTGAGATGTCTTCTGCTTCCTTTGTCACCACTGAGTGTGGTAGGATTCCTGAAATGCTTGATTTCTGCAGCTGACTTGGGGTGAAATCCCATCCATGGTGTCATGTCAACACCTCGTATCTTGAGGGACACATTTAGTTTGCAGATGTTTCTCCTCTAGGGTCAGAGGATTTTTCAGGGTAACGTGACTTGGAGAGCACTGAGTTTAGCTGCTGTGATTTAAACTTGTTCAGAGACCTGGTTTGGTTTTTGGAAGTTATGTGCTCCTGTCCATTGCCTGTCCTTCCCCCCTGGCAAAGATGTCTCCTGGCAGTCCCCCAGAAGGGAGGGGGTCAAGATGATAACTTCTGGAGATCTTGGTGAGCCAGTTTCCCATGCAAAGCTACGTGGATTTCATAAAAATCTGCTGTGGGAGCTTTTCATGTCCCTGCTGAACAGTGCTCCTTGTGTCAGCAGTAACACACCAGGTAGCCTCCAGCACTTGGTGTGGTCTTTGCTCCAGGATTCAGTTGGAGGACACAGCTGCTTTGCAGTTATTTAAGAAGTGGTGGTTGTCCTGCTTTTATTGCAGCCAGTGATACCTCCCCTGTTGCTGGAACACACGTGTGGCTGCCAACAGCCAGACAGAGATGCTGAGTGTCCTCTTGGTAGGACTCTCCTTTTTCAAACCAGCAGCAGGGAAGTGTAGCAGAACCCTCCTGGTTTTGCCCATGGTTGACTATGAACCACATTTACTGTCAAGAAATACCTCTAGTGCCAAGGGATTTGTCCTGGGTGTCCTGGTGCTGTCTCAGAATTGCCTGGTTGGTGACCATCAGTGGACCAAAGCTTCTTTAGAATCAGAATTGTTCTGGTTGGAAAGCTCCTTTAAGATCATCCAGTCCAACCATTAACCCAGCACTTCCAAGGCCACCACTGCCCCATGTCCCTCAGCACCACATCTCCAGGGCTTTTCAATCCTTCCATTGTGGTGACTCCACCTCTGCCCTGGGCAGCCTGTGCCAGGGCCTGACAACCCTTTCCATGAAGAAATTGTGCCAGGGGAAGTTGAGATTGGATATTAGGAACAACTTGAGACCATTCACATTAAATGGAGCCTACAAAATCTTGTTCACATACCAGGCTGAAAGGAGTTCAAGTGATCACTTACAGCCAGCATCAGTTTTACCTGGCTCTAAAAGACCTTCAGGGTTGGAGACTTTGCTCCAGAGCTTCACCAACCTTATGTTTAGTGGTTTTCTGGGGCTTTTTTTTTTCCCCTTTCTAATATCTAATGCATCTTTCCATGCTCCACTTCAAGCTTCTCTTATTCTGTCCCACTGTGGGGAAGACAATCAAGTTATTCCCTGCATATCTGCATCTCTCTTGTGGATTTCTAGGATGCCCAAGGTCTGCAGATCAAACCTTTCATTGTGCTGCCCACCAAGAGCAAACATTTGGTTGTTCAGAGATCTTCTAGCTGTGTTCTTTTTTGTGTTAAAATTTGCATGCTGATCTTTGAGAATTCTTCCATCATGTCTTCAAAAGTCACCTTTGGCTCTGAAGAAACCCAGAGGAATGAGATGGTATCTGCTGACCTGTGTGCTAAGGCCCTGTAGTGCATTCCTGGGCACAGGAATTTCCCTGGGTTTGCTCAGCCCTGTGCCTCTGGAGGAGGGGAAGGAGAAGCTGCAGGAATATATACTGCAAAATGCTACCTGGAAGCTTGTACTAGATTCCCTTCACTGCTGGTTGAGAAGACCAAAGTCCTCGGAAATGAGATGATGGTCAACAGCCAAGAAAGTCCAGTGGAAAATTTCATTCTTTTTAACTTTCTCTACTGTTGATGTGAGGACTATAAAGTTTTAAGAGCTGTAGCAGAGGTCTGGAAGGCTTGTAAGACCACTCACAGTGCTCTCCTGCCTACAGAGCTTGCAGTTGTTCAAAGCAAGTGATAAACACAACAGTTTTCAAAACTTTCTGCTTTTTGGGCGTCCAGGAGAACAGAGCAGGATGTATCAACTTTGGCATCCATGGCTTTGCCTCTTCTTGCTCTCCTTGGTTCTTCTGGTAGCAGTGGAACCCCAAGGGCAGCACTGCCTGCAGCTGACCCTGGCTCATGGCTTCTGATGATTTCCAGCAGATTCTGGGGTCCTTCTGGAAGAGGACATGCAGCTCTCAGTCAAGGTCCTGTATTTTTGTTGAGACCATCACTAGCTAAAAAAACCAGATGATGTCCCTTGGGCCATCAAGGGCTCCAAGGTGATCACTGAAGTCATTCTGCATCTTTGATTTTTTTCCCATAAAAGAAATCCCAAGAGCAAATACTTCTGTGGTGTTTGGTGACTCCAGACCCATGCCCCATCATCCTCCCTGCTCAGCTTTTAGAGCACTATTTCTTGTGGGTTCACTCAGCTCTTTTGAGAGCATCCCTCTTAAATTCTTCCTTCACCACCTTTCCCAAAGGTGTGTCTGGAAGAAGTTTGCACCATCCCCTTCCTACTTTTCTTGGGCTCTTGCTTGTCTTGGCACCACTGAGCAGTGCTTGATACTCCTGGTGCAGGAGCCACGTGGGAATGCTTCTCCATTTGCCACTTGCTTGCACACAACCCTTCCCTTTCCAGAGGCTGTTCCCACAGGAGTTTGCTTTGGCAGGAGATCAGCTTTGTGTTGCCTTTGCAGCTACCAAAGAAAAGGATTTTGCACTTTTGGAAAAAGAAGGAGACTGTTTCCTTTCTTAACTTGATGTTCAACGTGGTGACAGTGGCTGCTGTTGTCTGGTCAAGTATGGGGCTGGTTCCTGTCTCCTGACCCTCCAGGAGTTTGCTCTTGTGTTCCTGTTGGAGCTCCATGCAGAAAAAGTTCCATTGAAGTCCTGCTACTCATCCTTTCCATGGTGTAGAAGACCAAACCAAGATGTTCACCAGAGGAACCCATCCCAGCTGGGATGAGAACATCTCTCACTCACTGAGGGACTGGTAGCTGAGATGTCCCCTGAGACTGGACACCACTGAGTTCCTCCCAGTCATGCCTTTGTGTGTTTCATGTGAGGATTAAGCTTTCAGAAGTGCCACGTTGAGTGTTCATATTGTCCTTACAGGTTGTTGAGTTGTTGAGACAACTCCTGGCTTGGTATCAATGAAGACCTCTCTTCTTCGGGGTGCATTTCAAGGCTTGCAGAACCTGACTTGACCAGCTGAAAACTCATCCTGCTGCAGTTAGGAGAGCACACCAGTCACAGGACACAGGGCAGCAAGGCTTTTCAGACCATCTGCTGCCAGATGACAACCAGTCCAGCTTCAGACAGTGCTTTGGCCAAGGTTTTTGTGGGCTGTTAAGGTTTCCTCATTGATGAGGTCGTCATGGTGGCAGGATCTGCGCTGACATTCCAGCCCATCTTCCATCTACATTTGGTATGATTGCTTCATGCCTGGATTGAGATACCCACTAAATAAACTTTATTCTGTTTCTTGGCAATTTGGATGGGGAGCCATGTGAGATGTTGACAAATGAGTCCTCAGCACTGGTCTCCAGCTGTGGTCAAACAATAAAATGATGGGCTGTATCAACAGCCAGGGTGGTGTAGACCTCACACCTCATTTATGGTGAAGATAAAAAAAAGTCTGTGGAATTTGTGCACTGAAGAGTGGATCTGCTTGGCCAGCGAGTTATCTGTGTCCTGTGAGCACCTTAGCAAGTGACCTGAGCCACTTTAAACTCTCAGACACTGAACAGCAGAGAAGGATGCACCTTGGAAAATGAACTCAGTCTTTGATAGCAGAGAAGAAAAGGCATGTCTTGAGTCCCTGAGTAGGACAGCTGTCCAGATCCTGAAGGGCTGGGAATGTGCCTGACAGTTGGAGACAGGAAAATCTCTTCCTTATGCTGCACTTGCTTTGGTCTCAAGGGTGAAGACGAGTTTAAGCAAGGAAGAAACCAGCACTGGTGGCCCTGGTCCCCTGAGCACTGACTGTCCTGGTGTCCACTCCCAAACCTGGATGCCAATTCCTAGAGCTCTGAATCATCCCTTCCATCCCATCTTCTCCCCAAAAATCCTTTGGGGTGTTTTAATGCAGCAAGTCCAGATCAAAATGGTTTTTATTCTGTTGCTGCTGATCCATGGCCAGGTAGGACATCACCACCAGCCATCACTTGACTTGGTAGCCATGCCATAGCCTCCTTTCTCATAGCAAAGCCAGCTGATCCTCCACCAAAAAAAGTCTTTCCCTGCCATGCTGCAGGTCAGTGAGAGGCAGGATCTTGGTTCTCTTTATGTAGATATTGTCCTTGTCCCAGCTGGCTGGAGCTGGCTCCTCAACCCTGCTGGGGACAGGAGGTGCTGGCAGGTCAGGGAGGTTGGTGGCCAGGAGGTGATTCCCAGGGGGCATGGAGGTGCTTCAGCTTTGTGCTTTCCCCATCATGGAATCATTTGCAGATGAGTTTGGGTAGGAGGGACCTTAAAGATCATCTAGTTCCACCCCCTTACCATGAGCAGGGACACCTTCAAGCCCCACCCAATTTCTATCCCCAGCCACTTCTTCCAAAGGTTTTGGGGTTTTTTTGGGGGTGGCTTCATGAAGGGAAAGCAAACACCCAGTCCAGATGCATCCTCCCACCCACCAGGAGCCCACAGCCATGATCTGCTCCATGCATGATTGATCACCTCTGCTGCCATCCCTCCCTGAGCAGGAGCTTCTCTGAGCTGTGTCCAGGATCCCATGGGATCCCACCACCCTCACACCCCCTTCTTTGTGGAGCACCCCTCATGTTCCTCGTGGAGCACCCCTCATGTTCCTCATGGATCACCCCTCATGTTCCTTGTGGATCACCCCTCAGGTTCATGTTCCTCATGAATCACCCATCATGTTCCTTGTGGATAACTCATTGTGTTCTTCATGGATCACCCATCACATTCCTCACGGAGCACCCTACCTCAGCTTTTTTTTTTTTTTTTTTTTTTTTTTTTTCAGCTTATTCAAAGATTTGAGAATTTGGGGTGGGTCTTTTATGTGTGGTTTGTTTTTTTTTTTAATTGTTTGTCTCCAGGATTTCCTGAGGTTTAATACAATTGAAAGGGGCTGAGATCCATGCTTTAGATTAACATATGCCAGCTAGATTAGGGCTAATCAGGGTGCAGGTCTGAGCAGATGCAGTGCTGGGCCAATCCTGGACCTGATTACAGTATCTCAGTGCTTTAATCGTCTCTCTCTCTGCCTCCCAAGGGCGATCATCTCTGCTTTAATGCAGAGCAGACTTTCCAGCCCTCTCCTCCTTTGGTTGGTCACCACCCCTGGCAGGAAGGCTGCTACGTCAGATGCTGAGAAGATTTAGTTTAATCCCATGCTGAAAGGGAGCTGCTTGGTGCTGTCTCTCACAGAGACTTCCTTGCTCACCCACGGCTGAGCTTCAAGATCTGGCCAAAGCCTGGGTGACAAGAACCCATCCTCTCCATAGAAAATGGGTGGGTTTTCACATCTCACCATCTTTTGATAACACCCATCTTTGGTGGTGGCACTTGCCTGGCCAAGGTGTGTTTGAACAGCTTGAGGCGACCAGGTTTGGATGCTATGTGCTCTGTGGTCCATGAGGATTCTGATCCATGAGTGCTGATTCTGATCTTTGAGTTGTCCCATGAGTGGTGACCTCAGTTGGGTCTTCACATCTCACCATCTTTTGGTAAAACTTGTGTTTGGCAGTGGCCCTACCCTGACCAAGGGGTGTTTGAACAGCATGAAGGGATCAGGTTTTTCACATGTGCTCTGTAAAGATGGTGGTGATTCTGCTCTTTGGATTGCCCATGGACAGTGAACCTGGATGGGTCTTCACTTTTCACCATCTTTTGATGGCACTTGTCCTTTGCAGAAGCAATGCCCTGGCCAAGCTGGGTTTGAACAGCATGGAGGGGCCAGATTTTAATGTTTTGTGCTCTGTAGTCCATGAGGATAGTGGTGACTCTGGTCTTTGTTGTGGTCGTGGGTGGTGACCCCAGTTGGGTCTTCAGATCTCACTGTCTTTTGATGGCACTCATCTTTTGCAGCAGCCATAGGTATGTTTGAACAGCATGGAGGGACCAGATTTTAACATTTTAAGGTTTTCTCTGAGGTCTGTGAGGATGGTGGTGATTCTGCTCTTTGGGTTGGCCATGGGTGGTGAATACAGTTGGGCTTTCACACCTCCCCATCTTTTGGTAACACCCATCTTTGGCAACAGCCATACCCTGGCCAAAATGTGTTTGAACAGCATGGAGACACCAGATTTTTCCCCTGTGCTCTGTGAGGGTAGTGGTGATTCTGGTCTTTGGGTGGTGACCCCAGCTGGGTCTTCCCATCTCCATCTTTTGGTGGAACTCATCTTTTGCAGCAGCCATGCTCTGGCCAATGGTCACTTTTGACCAGCATGGAGGGACCAGGTTTTTTGAGTTGTGTGTTCTGTGGGGGCAGTGGGGGGTGACTGCTCTTTGGGTTGTCCAAGTGTTGTAGGCATTCATTGGGAGCTCTGCCAGGTTAGCAACCCAAAGGGCAGGAGCCAGGATTTTAGGTGCATCCCAGGCCAGATCTCCAGGTCTGTGCCAGCTCCTGCTTAAACTGGGATGTGCTGCATTTCCTTGTAGGGTCTGAATGGAGATTTTCTTCAAGAGGGCAGAGCTATCATCTCTCATTTCAGCATTTTGTCACCTAAAACTCTTCTCTATTAGAAACCCTCCTGGATGCTTTGTCCCTTCTGATTCCACACCGTTTGTAGAGGTTGAACCATCCCACCAGGAAAGTGGTTCCTTGGTTGGGCCATGAACGTCACCCTTCAGGCATGAACCAAACCTTTGGCTGGGAGATCAGGAAACTTTCCTACCCACGGAGAGCTTTGAGATCCCAAAAGGAGGGATGTTGGAGGACTGCAAAGCCCCGAGGTCACCCACCTGGTCAGCGCGATTAACTCCTAAGCTTTCCTGTCTGCACAGTGAGTTATCTGAGGACACCAAGCCATGCTCTGCCACCTCCTGTTATTAAACAAGTGTCCTTGGCAGGAGGGAGGTCTGCTCTCTGTCACACAAACCTGAATCAAAAGAGCTTCTACTGCTTTTTCAGGAGAGCCTGGGTCAGGAACCTGCTCTTAAACCTTTTGGACGCCGTTTTGGGGGTTGTCCATCCTGTGCTGCTGGCTGGAAAGATTTGGTAACCTCTAAAAACTTTTTCGAAAAACACAAACTTCTAAAAAAAAAAAAAACTCTGAAAGCTTTTTTTTATTATTTTTTCCTCCACCAGCAGAGGTGTGGATGGTTTCACAAACGTCGTGCACAAGGCAGGCTCATCTAAATCATGCTTTGCCAAGCCCAAGGCAGCTCTGGGTACAGGCAGATGACAGCAGAAAGAGGGTGTTTATCTTGCCAGCCTGCAGGATTTCCTAGGAACTGGGTTGGAGGAGACCTTAAAGATCATCTCATCTCAACCCCCAGGGTGTTCCAAGTCCCATCCAACCTGGGGGATTTGCCTGCTGGGCTGTAGGGAGCAGTACCACTGCTCTTTGCAATTTGTTTCCACCTCTTTGCATCTGTTTCAAATCACAATACCCTCAGGAACCTCCTGGTTTTGTTGTCACCTTTGTTGGTGTTCCCTGGCTAACCATAAATCGTGGCCTTTGGCTAACTATGGTTAAAAAATGTGGCCAAAGCTTTGCCAGCAGCCATCTCAAGGGCATCTGCTCCCCTCCTGTAGCTGAGCCACCCTGGGGAAAAAGAGATTTCCTACTTTGCTGGGTCCATCCATGAGTGGGGAAGGGCTGAGCAGCTTGGTTTGCTTTCCTTTACCCCTGTTATGTGTTGGGGTTGGAACTGGATGATCTTTAAGGTCCTTTCCAACCCAACCCCTTCCATCATATTATGATCCAGGTATGTCTGGTACCTGCAGCTGGTGCCTGGAGCCAGCACAGCTTGGCCAGGGCTTGTTGGTCCCACCTTGCCCTTTCCCCACATCAGTGTGAAGGCAGAAGGAACTCCTGGGATGGAGATTGAGCTGGAAGAAGCCTTTTTTGAGAGAAGTTGGTGGCTGTACTGGGAATTTTGGGCAGGATGAGTGGTCTGTGGTCTACACAGAGATAGGAGCTGTGTGCAGAGAAGAGCAACCAAGCTGTTGAAAGGTTCTGAGAATAAGTCCTATGAGGAGAGGCTGAGGAGACTGGAATTGTTTAGTTTGGAGAAGATGAGGCTGAGGGGAGACCTTCTTGCTCTCTACAACAACTCCCTGAGAGGAGGTTGGAGTGAGGTGGGTGTTGGCCTCTTCTCCCATGTGAGTGACAATAGGTCAAGAGGAAACATCCTGCAGTTGCCCCAGGAGAGGTTTAGATTGACTATCAGGTAGAATTTCTTCACAAAAAGGGTTCTCAGGCCCTGGCACAGGGTGCCCAGGGAGCTGGTGTGGTCACCATCTCTGGAGGGATCCAAAAAACGTGTAGATGTGGCACTTCAGGACATGGTTTAGTGGGCATTGTGGGATTTTTTTTCTAGGTTGATGGTTGGACTTAGGGATCTTTTCCAACCATGTTGATTCTGTGGGATCCTCCTTGTGTGAAGTGGGATAGGTGTCCAAGTAATGTATGGAGTTACAGGAGATGGAAAAATCAGAGGGAGGAGAAGCCAAATTTTTCCCTTCCTCAGCCCCAGATCTCCCAATTCTGGGCAAATCAAGTGGAAAAAAAAGCATTTTTGGAAGTGTGTTCCTCTTTTGTGGGTGACCAATGCTGGGCCGTGTGGTGGCACACTTTCTGAAACGTGTGGAGCAATCCCTTCTTCCAGGAAAACACAACCTGGGAGGCACCAGGCTGCACAGGCACCTTCTGTACCATCCTGGCACCTCCTTTGAGTTCCTCCTCCAAAAATTTCTTTCTTTCCTCCTTAACCTTATTCTCTCCTCCTCCTCCATGGTTGGACAGCCCCTTGGCATGGGCTGAGCTCTCCATGCCACCACCCAACCCAACCCCATCCCATTGCTGAACCCATCCCACGTGGCACTCTGGTGGGTGACTTGGCACAGCAAGGCCACCAAAGCCACAAATGATGACACCAGGACAAGCACTGCCTGCCCCAACTCCTGGCTTTCCAAGCATAGCTTTGTCCCATCACTGAATGGTTTGGTACAGAGGAACCTTTAAAAATCATCTTGTCCAACCCCCCTGAAGTGAGCAGGGATGTCTTCAAGAAGATCAGGTTGCTCCAAGCCCCATCCAGCTCAGGTTGGATGTTTCCAGGGATGGGGCAGCCACCACCTCTCTGGACAACCTGGGCCTCACTCAGCACCCTCACCCCAAAGAATTTCTCCATGAAAACCGTGGTTAAATTGAACCATTGCTCCATTTCCCATGGGCAGGGACACCTCCCTCCCAGATTGCTCCAAGCCCCATCCAACCTGGCTTTGAACACTGCCAGGGATGGGGCAGAGACTCTTTTCCTGGGCAACCTCTTTCTAAAGCTCAGCCCCCTCAGCCCAACCAAAGAATTTCTCCCTGCCCAAGCTCTCCTCTCCATCTCCCCTCTCCCAGCTGGAAACCCTTCCCCCTCCAGGCTCCCAGCCCTCCAGGCCCTTGTCCCAAGTCCCTGCCCAGCTTTCCTGGAGCCCCTTCAGGCACTGGAAGGTGCTCTAAGGTCTCCCCATTGCAGCCTTCTCTTCTCCAGCCTCAACACCCCCAACTCTCTCAGCCTGGCTCCAGAGCAGAGCTGCTCCAGCCCTCCCAGCAGCTCCAGGGCCTCCTCTGGATTGGCTCCAACACCTCCATGTCCTTCTGGTGTCCCAACCCAGGACTCTGGAGTTGGACACTTCTCCAGGTGGGAATACCCCAACCATCCAAAGGATCGCACAAACACAGCCCCCATCCCTCTGGAAACCACACCATGCCACATGGCCATCCCAACCTCATCCCACATGGCAATCTCACTCCTTCCCTTCCAACCCCACACCTATTTATTGCTTGGGTTTGTTTTTTTTGTTTGTTTTTTTTTGTCCCTGCAGGTCTCGTCCAGATCCCCGTCAGCATGTACCAGACCGTGGTGACCAGCTTGGCCCAAGGCAATGGCCCCGTGCAGGTGGCAATGGCACCTGTCACCACGAGGATAGCAGACAGTGCTGTCACCATGGACGGGCAGGCAGTGGAAGTGGTGACC
Organism: Phaethornis superciliosus; assembly: GCA_023637945.1. Lineage (NCBI taxonomy): Eukaryota > Metazoa > Chordata > Aves > Apodiformes > Trochilidae > Phaethornis > Phaethornis superciliosus. Next base: position 1,065,815 of record JAJQWJ010000001.1, read on the forward strand.
TTGGAACAGTGACCATGCCCCAGAGCACAGGATCGTGGTGAATTTCCTCGTCTCTTTACGCCAATAATATTTTTTAACGCCTCTCCAGGGATGCAATCAGGTGGCATTGAGTCTCCCAGCTTTGGAAGAGTGAAGGTTTTTGGTAACTTTTTTTTTTTTTTTTTTTTCTTCCCTAAAAGCAAAAAAAAGAAAAAAAAAATGGAGGAAAAATGCAAATATTCCTAGCAGAGGTCGTGTGTTCAGTGCATTTTTTGTAGCGCCGCTCTGCTCCCAAGAGGAGTGAGAAGCCAAATGGTGATGGGACTTTGATTCTGAGGAGATTGCAAAGAGAAGAAAACAAAGAGCAAGCCCTTAGTCACCCCCATTTGTCCCTGTGGATGGAACAGGATGAGGCTTTGGGGGGAGCACAGACTCCCTCAGCCCCAGCAGCATCACCCGAATCTTCCTCCTCCTCCTCCTCCTCCGTGGCATCTCTTGGGCACTGCCCTCCACTGTCTGCACTTGGCAAATTAGGTTTCAAAGATTTTAACATGGACTTTTACATTGAAAACAAAACACAAAAACAACAAGGAAAAACTACACCAAAACCCAAAACAAAACAACACACCAAAAAAAAAAAAAAAAAACCCCAACCCCCCAAAAAACCAAGAAGAGTTTGGGAAAGGCTCCTCTCCTGGGAAAAAATAATAAAAAAAAAAAAAAGGTGAAAAATCAAATGCATGTGTGACTGCAGTGGGGTGGCAACCTGGAGAAGACAGAAAGTTGTTCCAGGAGCCCCCTGTGACTGCTGCCCCCTCCCCGTGCTGGTGAGTGAGGCCACCTCTGCTTTTGATGACCCCAAGACCCAACGTGGAGAATCCCACCCTTGGTGCACACTGGAGATCTGTTCTTCCTCTGCTCCTGACACCTACCTGCCATTTGACAGCTCTTCTGGGTTTGGTTTGTTTGGTTTTTTCTTTATTGTTATTATTATTGTTATTATTATTATTGTTGTTCCTTCCCTTTTTTTTTTTTTTTAATTTTTTTTTTTTTTTTTGTGGATCTGGACCAGAGTGGAAATGCCTCTGGAGGGGCTCTGGCTGCCTGTCCCCCCCTGGCTCTACCCTCCACCTTCCCAGGATTTCCCATTGCCAAAGGGCCACGTTGGGCTCATCCCCATCCCCTCCACCCCCAACCACAATCCCACGTCCTCCCCTGCCCATTCCTGGAAATTCCCATTCTCCAAAACCAGTTTCTCTTGGAGGTAGTTGGGGGGATGTGAGTGCAAACCCTTCCCTTGGGGGGACCCCTCAGCACCTCCCAACCCTGCAACCCCCCCTGCTCCTGCCCTGCATCCATCTCCCAGCACAGCTCTGCTGCTGCAGGGCATTTTTAATCCCCATCACCTCCCAAAAAACCCCAAAACCTTTCCAGGAGGGTCAAAAAAAAAACCTTTGGGGGTGGTTGGGTTTTTTTTAGGGCCAAACCCTCCATCAGCCACAGCCCCGCCTCGCGTGCAGTTGTGCATGGTATTTAATTTTTAATTTGTTGGGTTTGGTTTCTTTTTGTTCGTTTGTTTTGGTTTTAATTATTATCATTATTTCCAAGTGGCCATGAACAGAAGTTCTCCACCTCTCGCTCCGCCTTCGAGGAAGTTTTTGGGATTCTTGTATTTACTTGTTTTATATGGAAAAAAAAAACCCCACAAACCTATCAAATGTTCTTTGTATACATTTCTTCTGTACTTTTAACGAGGGGGAGGGAAATCCTTCCATAGAAACAAGAGGGTCCTGGTTCTCCAATTTGTTATTATTAATTATTATTAATTTTTTTAATTATTATTTTTTTATTGTCGTCGTGAAGATGTTGGTGGCTTTTTCCAAGTCAGTGTTTCTTTGGCAATGAAATGAGGTTCTTTAAATCCAAGAGGTTCCCCTTCCCCTTGCCCTCCCACCTCCCCCCCCACCAAAAAAAGACAAAAAAAAAAAAAAAAACCAGGCAAGTAGCAGAGCATGGACCCCCCCCCTTGTTTTCCCAGTGTCTGTTATTGCCTCATTCAATAAATTGTTACAAATGTGTCTACCCCTGCCTCCAGCTTTCCTGTTTTGGGGTCTTTTAGGGGGTATTTGGGGGTTTGGTGTATTTTCCCACCCCTCCCTCCATAATGGGTGTTTTGGGGATTGGTCCTGCACCCCCCTCTGTTTCCTGGGGCTTGGAGAGGAGGAGCTGGTCACAGATTTTGGGGCTTAACTCTTCCTTTGTGCAATTTATTTCATTTTTCCTCTTCCAGCAGCAACCTGGGACACCCCCCTCCCCCCTTCCCTATGCTCCCACCCAAGGGCTGAACTGCCTTTTGGGTTGAATTCCTGCAGTTTCAGCTCCAGCAGCCACCAGCAGGCCCAGGCACCATCACCCATGGGGTGGTCCCAGCAATTTGGGATGAGTTTTTTGGGAATCAAACCCAAGGAGGGAATCAAACCCAAAGAGAAGGGAATAAAACCCAAGAGGGAGGGAATCAAACCCAAAGAGAAGGGAATTAAACCCAAGGAGGAGGGAATCAAACCCAAAGAGAAGGGAATCAAACCCAAGGAGGGAGGGAATAAAACCCAAAGAGAAGGGAATTAAACCCAAGGAGAAGGGAATAAAACCCAAGGAGGGAACCAAACCCAAAGAGAAGGGAATAAAACCCAAAGAGAAAGGAACCAAACCCAAGGAGGAGGGAATCAAACCCAAGGAGGAGGGAATAAAACCCAAGGAGGGAACCAAACCCAAAGAGAAGGGAATCAAACCCAAGAGGGAGGGAATAAAACCCATGGGGAAGGGAACCAAACCCAAGGAGGAGGGAATCAAACCCAAAAAGGAGGGAATAAAACCCATGGGGAAGGGACTAAAACCCAAAAAGAAGGGAATCAAACCCAAGGAGGAGCAGTGATGGGTTTCAGCAGCTTTATTTGAAGGCTGAGGTGGGACAGTGGCTCCAGCATGGTGAATCCTGTGGGCTCCTTGTTGCTTTGGGGAAGAAAAAGATTGGATGAAGGGTGGAAGGATGGACAGAAGGAAGGAAAAAGAGGAACATGGCTTTAGCAGAGCAGGCAGGAATGCTCATGGGAAGCAAATTTGGGTTGGAAGGGACCTTCAAGCTCATTCAGTTCCAAGTGGACAATCCAGGGACACCTCCCACCAGCCCAGGTTGCTCCAAGCCCCATCCAACCTGACCTGAGACACTGCCAGGGATGGGGCAGCCACAACTTCCTTGGACAACCTCTGCCAGGCTCTCACCACCCTCAAATTAAAGAATTTCCTCCTCATGTCCCCCAGCCAAACTCATGGTCCTTGGACACAGAAGATGGGGTCTGCTGAGAGGCTCACCTGGGGCTCCAGGACATCCCCTGGGGTGCCCCAAAGGGTTCTGGCAGCCCAAGGTTGGGGGAAGGAGCTCACCCCAGCAGATGCTGCCATGAGGTTTTAATCTTTGCTAATCAGGCTGTGATAAGCAGGTTGGGACCTCCTGCTGGGACAGCTCCTGTCCCAACCCCCCCCTCCAGCACATCCCTGAGCTTTGCCTTGGATTTTCCAGCTGGGGAGAAGCTGGTGGGGCCAGATCCTGCTCCTCCCCCCAGCATGGGCACAGTGGGAAGGGTCCCATGGTCATCCAAGAGGTCCCAAAGTCTGGGGCTCAGCTGGGTTGGCTGCTTCTACCCCCCAAATTCCAGCCTTGCTGGGGGGATTTGGTCCCCAAGTTGAAGGATTTCTCCCCACCTTGCAGGAAACGTCCTCACACTGAAGGATTTGGGTCCAAAGTGCAAGATTGGGGCTCCACGTTGAAGGATTTGGTCCCCAGTTGGAAGGATTTGGCTCAAATTTGAAGGATTTGGTCCCCAGGTTGAAGGATTTGTCCCCAAAATGTAGGATATGTCCCCACATTGCAGGATTTGGGCCCCCATTTGAAGGGCTTGGGTCCAAATTGCAGGATTTGGCCCCAGATTGAAGGATTTTGGCCCAAATTTGAAGGATTTGCCACAGATTTGAAGGATCTGGTCCTCAGTTTGAAGGATTTGTCCCCAAATCATAGGATATGTCCTCACACTGAAGAATTTGGTGCCCAAATTTGAGGATTTGATGCCCAAATGGAAGCATTTGGCCCCACATTGAAGGATTTTGGCCCCAATTTGAAGGAATTGTCACTGGATTGAAGGATTTGGGCTCAAATTTGAAGGATTTAGTCCCGAAATTGCAGGATATGTCCCCAAGTTGAAGGATTTGGAGCCCAGATTTGAAGGATTGGTCCCCAAATGGCAGGGTATGTCCCCAAGTTGAAGGATTTGGTCCCCAGTTTGAAGGATATGGGCTCAAATTTGAAGCCTTTGGGTCCAAGTTGCAGGATTTAGCTCCAGTTTGAAGGATTTGGTCCCCAGTTTGAAGGATCTGGGCTCCAGTTTGAAGGATTCGGGTCCCAAGTTGGGGGATTAGTCGCCAGATTGCAGGACATGTCTCCACTTTGATGAATTTGGGGCCCAAATTTGAAGGATTTGTCCCCACATTGAAGGATTTGGGCCCAAATTTCAGGATTTAGCTCCGAATTGAAGGATTTGGAGCCCTAAAAGTCCTGGGGGGTGCTGAGAATGAGTCCAGGTGCTGCAGCTGGGGGGGTCCTGAGGTGAGCCCAGAAGGATGAAGGATCTGTGAGGGGTCCTGTGGGGGCAGGGGGTGACTTTGGGGTGGAGCCTTTGGAGGGAGAGATGGAGGGAGGGAGGGAGGGAGGGAGGGAGGAAGGGAGGGATGGATGGATGGATGGATGGATGGATGGATGGATGGATGGATGGATGGATGGATGGATGGATGAAGGAAGGGATGAAGGGAGGGATGAAGGGAGGGATGAAGGGAGGGAGGGATGGAGGGAGAGATGGATGGATGGATGAAGGGATGGAGGGATGGATGAAAAGAGGGAGCGATGAAGGGAGGGAGGGAGAGATGGACAAATAAAAAACCAGCCTGGTAGATGAGTGGATGGACTGAGGGTTGGCCAGATGGATGGACAGACAGATGGATTGGTAGATGGAGCAGTGGGTGGCTGCCTGGATGGATGGACAGAGGAACAGATGGATGGATGGAGGGATGGATGGATAGCTGGTTCATTCAGTGGCTGGACAGACAGAGGGATGGACAGATGGACAGACAACAGAGGGTGTGTCTGGACCAATGGACAGAGGGACATTCACCTGCTCGATGACCACGCGGAGGGATAAATGCCCAGACAGACACACAGACAGCTTGTGGCCCCTGTGCCCAACCCCTCACCTGCCCCGGGGACCCCTCTACCATCCCTCCCCACTCCCCCCCCTTCTCCCAGGCACAGGGAGGATGATTGGAGCGTGCAGCCTAATCCTGGGTGATCCAATCTCCACGGGCTTACGCTGAAAGCCCCATAATCACCCAGCGCTGCCCTACATATCCCGGACAGCCCTGGGGGCCACCGTGGGGGGGGGGGGAAAGGGGTGCACACAGCTCCCCCCACCCCCCAAAAGAGCTTCCCCTTTCTTTTCCTTTCCTTGCTATCCTCTGTCCCTCCTCCAAATGCTGTCACCTCCCCTCCTGCAGCAGAGGGGACACCGTCAGCTGCTTCGTCGCTGCCTCAGTTTCCCTTTTCCCAGAAACTGGTGACGGGGTCAGGAGGTGGATCCAGGACCTGGATCTGGATTCAGGGCTGGGGGGGGGGGGTTAGGAGACAACCACCTAATCCTCAACACCCCACCCCCCCCCCAACAACAACCTCCAGCTGCCCTGCCCACGGCGTGGGGACGGATCAACCCTGAACCCCCGGAGTCACCCGGGGACACGCGGCTGCGCTGCTCCCACGACTGACACCCAGCAAGTCCCTGTCCCCCCCCTCACCCCCGTGGGGACACCTTGGGATAACCAAACCTTCTTCTTCGTGATGGTGGAGGGGGGGTCAACATCACCATCCCCCTGCCCCACATGCTCACAGACACCCACATCCCCCCCGGATCCGTGCACCTGGGAGCACCCTCGCACCCCAGGGTGGGTGGGAGATGAGGGGGCTGCACCCAGGGGTGCTGGGGTGGGGTGGGGGCAGTGTCTGTGGTGGTTCCCTGGGGCTGTAGTTGGCAAGTCTAGAACCACCGGATCCTGCTACTGCACCAGTGTGAGTTCTACCATTGCCAAAAGCAGCCCCAAGGTTGGGCACCTCTGGCACCCCCAGCACGGGGACAGGAGAAGATCCATGGCCATGGTGCCAGGCCAAGAAAGCTGGAAAAAAACCAAAAAACAAACCCCAAAATCATATAATTTCACCCATTCAGCCAAAAACCCACCCAGTGCTGTAGACTCAACCTTGGGGAGATGCCACCACCATGGTCCAGGAAGCCACAAGGACCAGGAGGTTGTGGCCACCACAAGCCTGGCCAAGGTGCCACCACATTGGGGTGGCCAACCCCTCGATGACACCCATGGGTGGAGGGGGGGGGGGGGTGTCTGACAGCCATTCCTCCATCACCCCAGCAATGTTGGGATGGTTCCCACCTCTGAACCCACCTTTCCTCCCCCACTGCTGCTCTCTCCACCTTCTCCCATATTGGCACTACACATAATTGCTCAAAAACTACAAATCAAAGCAAAAATGTGCTAGTGCCAAAAGGGGCCAGGGGACATTGGCCACGGGCCAGGGGACATCGCTGGGCTCGCGGGGTCTTTCTCTGCTCTGTTTATGGCCCTATGGTAATTCACTGACCGCGGGGTTGCACAGTGAATTCTACCAGTGCCATACACAGAACAGGAGTAGCGAGCTCACACCTTGCCCTTTTTGCCTTCATTTCCCTCCCCCCCCCAAAAAAAATTTCATCCTCCAGAAGCAGGAGCTGGAAGCTCCCAGTTCAGACTCCAACCATAATTAAAAAAAAAAAAAAAGAATAAAGAATCAACCGGTGGGAAAAAAAAAACAAAACAAAAAAACAGGTTCAGAAACCACCCCGCAGAGGAAGATGCTCATCCTGATGTTGGGAAAACAAAAAATCCAGGCCCCAACGTGGGATTTTTCCAGGATGGGGCTGAGATCATGGATCTTCATGGTCTTGGCTCCAGGTCTTCAGGGAGCCAAAAAAACCCCCCCCACCAACCCACCCCAGGTGGCTGCAAACCCTGACAAAAGGTTGCAAATGTCCCCAAAAGTTGAAAATACTTTAGATGGCTGCAACCAAACCTGCCACCCCCCCCAAAAAAAAAAAAAAAAAGAGTTACAGCCCCTTTGGGAAGGTTGCAAACCCTCTGGATGGTTGCAGACCCCCAACAAAAGGTTGCAGACCCCCAACAAAAGGTTGCAAACCCCCCCTGCATGGTTGCAAACCATCAATGTGGCTGCAAATCCTCCTAAAATGTTGCAGCCCCCCTGAAAAAAAAAGAAAAAAAAAAAAAGTTGACAATCCCCTGGATGGCTGCAACCCCTCCAAGTGGCTGCAACCCCCCCCCCCCTCAAAAAAAAAAAAAAACAAACCCAACCTTGCAAATCCTCTTGATGGTTGCAGCTCCTCCAAAACATTGCAACCCCCTCCTCCTGAAAGGTTGCAGGTGCTCCCCCCAAATGGTTGCAGATCCCCTGGATGGCTGCAACCCCAAAAAATGTTGTAGGACCCCTCCCCCTTCCCCCAAATGGTTGCAAATCCCCTGGATGGATGCAGCCCCCAAAAATCTTGCAGGACCCTCCCCCCAAAATGGTTGCAACCCCCCTGGAGGGCTGCGACCCCCTGAAAAAGGTTTGTAACCCCCCCCAAAAGTCACAAGCCCACTGGCTGGATGGCTCCAGAACCTTTTCCAATGGTTGCAGACCCCTGGATGGCTGCAGATCACCCCAAACCCCCACCCCAAAACCTTGCAGGGTCCCTTCAGATGGTTCCAACCCCCCCAGTTTGGACACGTTACGGTCCCGGTGGGGCCGTGCCAAGCGGCCGTGGTGGTGGAGGAAGGCACAAAGTCCCCTTTGTGTCACCCAAGCCCAGGCCCTGACGGAGCCGCGTGGCCTCAAGGATGAGCTGGGGGTGTTTGGGATGCAGGACTTGATCCCCCTCCCCACCCCACCCCACTGCACCCCAAATCTGGCCTCGAATTTGGGCTCAAAGCCCAAGAGCGGCGCTGGTGGTCCCCACCATCTGGGGACGTGCTGAGCACGGAAGGGTTAAGGGCAGTGGGGACAGGAGTGTCCCCTCCCCATCGGCACCACTTTTCGGGCCCCACCAGCCCCCCAAGCTTGGAGGAACACCTCCCCCCCCCACCCCCAAAAAGAATCCAATAAAAAGAACATACCAACCCCCCCCAAAAAATAAGGCCGCGGTTCCGTCCTCACCTGAGGGACACCGCCACGGTGGCTTTTTGGGGGCCACCCTGTCCCCAGGAGATGCTGGCCCAGCCCTCCACCATCCTTGCAGTGACTTTGAAGCCATGGCTTCTCCTCCTGCTCCCCAAAATCCCTGGGGAGACCTCGCGGGGGTCCCCGGCACCGCGCCGGGAAAGGATCCGGGTGGGTTGGGGACCTCTGTGCGTGTGCGCGTGTCTTCGGGGAGGGGGGGGGGGGATTGGTGGTGATGGTGGCATCTTTGGGGGAGGTGTCCATCTTTTGGGGACCTTGTCCTTGTACCCTGTGCCTCCACCCAAGGCCGCTGCGGCCGGGGCTGAGCCTTCCCCTCTGCAGAGCCGCCGCACCCCGGCTGGTGACGTTGGGAGCTGCCGCATTGCGGAGGTTTGACCCCCCCTCTGGCTGCCACCACCCCCCACCTGGGGACCCACCGGGGCCCTGAGACCTTCAGCGTGGGGACATGGAGGTCCCTTGGTCCCCAAAGCGATGTTGAAGGGCCCAACGAGGTCATAAAAAAACCCAATCTTTCCACCCCAAAAGTTGTCACCTTGGGGATGCCGATGGCACCAAGATGGTGCCCGGGCAGTGGCAGGGGATGGGGACGGTGGTGGCTTGGGGACATGGTCACCCCTGATGGTGTCCCCATCTCCTGCCATCCCCCTCCCACGCTCGGCTGCTGTGGCCATGGGTTCTGTGGCCATCATTGGGGCGTGGGAGAGGACAGGAATGGGATTGGGATAGGGACAAGGACAAGGAGGGGAAAGAGATGGGAGAGGGATGGGGATGGGGAGAGGGATGGAGCTGGAGATGGGGACAAAGAGAGGGACAAGAATGGAAAGAGGGATGGAAACGGGAATGGGGATGGAGATGGGGACATGGATAAAAAATGGGGATAGGGGTGGGGATGGGAATGGGAATGGGAATGGGAACGGAGAGAGGAACGGGGCAAGGGACAAAGATGGGGCCAGTAATGATGGGGCCAGATGGTGATGGGAGTGAGGATGGAGATGGGGATAATAAATGGGAATAGGGCTGGAGATGGGAACAGAGATGGGAATGGGAACAAGGACAGTGATGGGGACAAAGATGGAAAGAGGGATGGAGAGAGAGAGATGGGAATGGGGACGGAGAAGGGAACAAGGATGGGAATTGGGATGGGGATGGGGACAGGGACAAAGATGGGGACAGGAATGGGGACGGGGACAGGAATGGGGAATACAGGCAGAGCTGGAGACAGGGATAAAAATGGGGATGGGGACAGGGACAACGGGGACAGCACAGGGCTGCCATGTGCAGCTGGGAGCCCCAGTTTGGGTCTAAAAGGAGCAGATTTGGGCCATAGTGCCAGAACGATGCGCCACAGCCCCACCAGCACCCAGGGGACCCCCCCACCCCAAAGCAACCCCCAGGCTGGGGCAGAACCCCACCCTGCACCCCCCCCCCCAGCTGATGTTTCAATGTCCCCAAGGAAGGCTGGGGACACACTTGACACCCCCTCCCTCGGGGTCTCTCCAACCTCCAGAGCCTCGGAGAGAGTTGGGGGTGTGGGCAGGGTCCTTACCCCCCCCCTTTAAGGCAGCAGCCCCCCCATGTTGGGAGGGGACCCCTCAGCCAGGCTTTTGTTAGGGACACATTTTGGTGACACCGCAGCTGCCATCGAGGCTGCAAAGCAGAGGGAGGGTGGGGGGGTGGGGTGCACCCCTGAACCCTAAAATATCCCCCCCCCCCGAGGCCAAGGGGCCGCTGCGAGTGATGGGGCAGGGGGCGGGGGACCCCTGGTCCCCCCCATTTTGTTGCCACCCTCTTCACCCTGGTGGGAAGAAATCGCTGAGTGTCTGTGCCCCCCCCCCTCCCCCGACGGCAAAGATTTGGGGGGACCCTTGGAGATGGGGGGGGGAAGAATGGGGGAGGGAGGCTTGTGGGGGGGGCTCAGCCGAAGATGGGGGAGACCCCCACGTCGAGGAAAAGCGAGGGGGAGAGGGGGACACAGGGGCCCGGGGTTGTACCCTGCGTGGGGGAATTCCGAAGGAAAATTGGGGGTCGCTGAGTCCCGGGGGGGGGTCCAACTGGACCCGAACACCCCCCCCCCCCCCCGGGGGACCACTTACCTCTGCTCCTGGCGCTGTGGGACGCGACGTGGGGGTCACCCCGGGGCTGGAGAGGGGACACAGAGGGGACACGGGACCCCCCCCCCCTTATCGCCCCCCAAAGAGGGGGTGGGTGGGACATAAGGGGGGGGGCCCGTGTCCCCCTTGCCACCCGCCACCCCGACGCTCGCCCAAGTGGCGAGGAGCGGTGGCGACAGCGGCCTTAGCCCGGCCGGGGGACCCCCCCCTGCGGCTCCCAATTGGCCCAGGTGCCCCGGAAGGTGGAGCCGGGTCCTGGGCGGGGTGGGGGGGGGGTGGGGGGGATGAAGCAGTGGGGGGGGGGGCCGGGCTCACCTTGGGCCATCCCCCCCCCACCACACACACACAGACTTCACTTTCACCCCCCCCGTATCCCACCCCCGAGGGCTCCCGGCGAAGCCGTTCCCGTTATCCATCCAGGGGGGAAATGAAGGGGGAAGAGGGGGGTTTTCTAAAAAAAAAGAGAGAGAACCCCCCCACACACACACACAAACACCCCCCCCCCAGCCATTCCCTGCTTGCCTCGATGGAGAGGAGGGGGGGGAAGCGGCGCTCGCCCATCCCCGGGGCTTCGGGGCGGCTCCGGACGAGGAAGAAGAGCACTGAAGAGAAGTGTGTGTGTGGGGGGGGGGGGTTTGGAGGCTTTTAAGGAGGAAGGGGGGGGGGGAAAACAACAAAAAAAAGAGGTTAAGCTGCATACCCGGCGGTTCCCTCTCCTCCGGGGGGGTGATTTTTATAACCGGGGCCGCCGTCGGGGCCGCTCACCGCCTGTCGGACACCGGATACCCCGGGGCAGGCGGGGGGGACCGAGCACCTGAAACCCCCCCCCCTACACCCCCCCCCCTACACCCTCCCCCCGTGGTCACTGATCCGGTTTCCCGCTCTCTAAACATCCCCCCCCCTCCCCCTTTTCTCTGCTCCCCCCCCCCCGAGGCCCGGGTGTGTGTGTGGGGGGGTGGGATTGGAAACTGATCCCCATTAAACCCCCCCCCCCCCCAACCCCCCCTTCCCCAGCATCGCAACCCGAGAGGAGCCGCTGCAGCTGCCGCCCCCGCCCCGAGGGGACGGGGATGGGCTGGGGAGAATGGGGGGGGGGGGGGGGGCACGACCCCTGGTTGGGGGCACAAAGAGGAGAGGGGGGGGGGATTCTTATTGAGATGATGGATGGGGTCCCCTCACTTAAACCAGGCCTGGAGCCACGGGGATGGCCCACATCAATACACCCCCCCCCCCAAAAAAAAAAATATTAACCCCCTCCCCTAAGTGACCCCCCCAAAAAAAATTACATTTCTTCCCTTAAAATTAAACACACCCTCAAAAATTATATCCCTCCCCATAATTACAATTATCCCAGCCCGGGAGCCATGGGGTAATGGCTCCCCCACCCCCCCATATCCCAAGAACTGCATCCCCCCCCTAAGTTGTAGCCCCCCCTCCTAAAATTACACCCCAAATTACCTTCTCCCCCCCTCCTCCAAGATGACATCTCCCCCCCCTCCCAAGAGTCCTGGAGCCAAGGGGGATGGCCCACACTCATCTCCCCCCCTTCCAAAAATTACACACCCCCACCCCCCCAAATTAACCTCCCTCTAAGATTAATTAGCCCCCCCCCAAAAAAAAAATAAAATTCACCCCTAAAAATTACACACAACCCCCAAATTAGATTTTTCCCAATCCTGGAACCCCCAAGCATTACACCCCCGCCCCCAAAAATTACCCCCCTACCCCCTATTTATACCCCCCCTCCCCGTATTACATAGCTCTCCCCTCCCCAAATTAATTTTTTCCCCAGTCCTGGAGGCACAGGGATGGCTCACACTGGTGCACCCCCCCCGAATAAAATCACCCCCCCCCCAAAAAAAATTATGCCCCCTAAGAATTAAAAATCCCCTCCCAAAATTACACGCCCACCCCCAAATTATATCCCCTCCCTCAAATTACATCCATCCACCCCCTCCTAAAATTATAATTGCCCAGCCCTGGAGCCAGGGGGATGGTCAGCACCACTGCACACACCTCCCCTACAAGAATTGCAGTTCACCCCCCCCCCCCCAAAAAAAAAAAAAATTACATCCCCCCCTTAAAGTGGCCACAAACCAGTCTGACCAGTTTGGGGCCAGGCTGCCCGCTGGGACCGGATCGGGTTGCTGCTGGGATGGAGATTGGGAAAAGCCACTCTGGTGCCTCCTGGGTTGTTTGGGATTTTTTTTTTGGGGGGGGGGGAAAGTAAAACCCCTTGGGAAAAGGATTTTGGGAGGGTTGGTTGGGAGAAACCCCCCACACACAAAAAAAAAAAAAAAAAAGAGAGATGGGGGGGAAGGAGGGAGGAAGTGAGGAGGAGAAAGATGGGATGAGGGTGTTGGATGTTGAGGTGAGGATCTGGGATGGGTCTGGGGGTGTCTGCAGCACCCTGGGGTGGTGCTGGAGGAAGGAGGGACATTGGGTGGTCCAGCAGGATGGGTGACAAAACTTGGGATGGTCCCAGAGTGGAGACAGGCTCTGGGTGATCCTCAGGAGTCCAGGGTGTTTGTCAAGCTGAGGTAGAAGATCTCCAGACCCTGGGGTGGTCCCCAAGATCTCCGGATGGTTGCCAAGGAACAAGGCACCCCAGATGGTCCCCCAAGAGTCCAAGATGGTCCCCGAGCAGAAGAAGCACCCTAGATAATACTCAAGACCTAGGGTGGTCACCAAGAGCTCAGGATGGTCCCCAAACAGGGGCACATCCCAAGTGGACTCCATGCCCATGAGATCTTTGGATGGTCCCCAAACATGGAGGGACTCCACGTGGTCTCCAAGACACAGGATGGTCCCCAGGAGACCAGGGTGGTGTCTCCAAGCAGAGAGGAACCCTGGATGTTACCCAGGACCCCAGGATGGTCCCCAAGAGCAAAGGATGGGAAGCACCTCAGATGGTCCTCAAAACCTCTCCTGGTCCCCAAGAGCCCAGGATGATGACCAAGGAAGCACCTTGGGTGGTCCCATGAATGCCCATGGATGGTCCCTGAGACCTGAGGTGGTTGCCTCAGGGCAGGGAAGAACCTTGGATGGTTCCTGTGCCCTCAGATGGATCCTGAAACCTCAGGATGGTTCCCCTTGGGTGGTCATCATGACCCCGTGACTCTTCCCAAGCAGGAAAGCATCTTGAATGGTCCCCAAGACACTGAGATGGTCCCCAAACAAGGAGGCACCTGAGATGGTCCCCAAGGCTAGGAATGGTCCATGAGACCTCAGGATGGTCTCCAAGAGCCAGAAGGCACCCAGTTGGCATCACTGCCAACCCAAGCAGAGCATGGGGGACCTGGGATGGATCCCATGGCTAGGAATGGTCCCTGAAACCAAAGGAGCATCTCCAAGAGTCAGGAGGCACCACGGATGTTCTGCTTGGTGCCAACCCAAGCACAGCATGGGGGGATCTGGGGTGGATCCCATGGCCAGGAATGGTCCATGAGACCTCAGGATCATCTCCAAGAGTCAGGAGGCACCACGGATGTTCTGCTTGGTGCTAACCAAGCACAACACAAGGCCCCTTGGTGCCCAAATTTCCTGGAGGCCTCAGCCCACAACAACCGAGCGGAGCAAATGGCCCCATTTAAAAATTTCCATCCTCTTCTTCTGTTCCTCAACCCAATGTTGAGTGCGGGTGGACCTGGAAGAGGCTCTGGAAAGGCAGGAGGAGAGGGTTGGGCAAAGCTCTGCCAGGGTTGGGTTTTGTTTTTTTTTTTTCCTTCCTCATCCCCTGGCTGAGCTCCGGTGGGGATGGAAACGTTGATGCAATATTGATGGGGAGGGATGAGGGAATGCAACCCAAGTACAGCAGCCCAGGAGGCCCCCCCGGGGTGTTTTATGGCACCAGGGAGGCTGGTGCTGGTAAAATTTCCCCTTCCACAGGAAGAGAAGGCAGCTCAGGTGGTCTCCAGATTCTGGGATGGTCCCCTCCAAGAGCTCAGGGTGGTCCCCAAGCAAGAGGAAGTACCCCAGATGGTAGTCAAGATGTGGGATGGTCCTCAAGACTTCAAGGATGGTCCCTAAACAAGGAGGCACCTGGGGTGATCCTCAGGAACTGATGATGGTTCCCAACCTCAAGATGATCCCTAAGCAAGAAGGCACCCCAAATTTTTCCCAACTCTGAGACTGGGTCCCAAAAGAGGCCAGGGTGATCCCCAGGGATTGAGGCATCGGGGTCCTCAGGAATATAGGGTGATCTCTGAGTCCCCAGGATGGTCCCCAAGCAGGGAGGTACCCCAAGATGGTCCCCATACTCAGGGATGGTCCCTATGAGTCCAGAATGGTCCTCAAGTAGGGAACGCCCCAGGATGATCCTCAGGAGTTGGTGATGGTCCCAGAGACCCTCAGGATGGCCCCTAAGCAAGGGGGAACACTTGATGGGTTCCTCCTTGGGGTGGTCCCACAAGAGGCCAGGGTGGTCCCCAAGCAGAGAAGCACTCAGGATGATCCTCAAGAATTTATGATGGTTCCTGGGCCCCTCAGATGATCCCCAGGCCAGGGGACACCCTGGCTTTGACACAGAGTTAAAGCTCAGGGATGGGGGGGTGGTCACTGGTGTTCATCCCAGTGGGTGCCACCCCGAGGTGGGATGTTTAGGGATTGAGGATCCCCCCCCGGTGGTTTGGACCACCCCAGATCTCTGAGGGGTCCTGGTGAAGGGTGAAGTTGTGGGGTTCAGCACCACCACACTCAGTGGAGGTGGAGGAGAGGATTTGGGGGAGGAAGAGCTAAAAATTGGGAAGCAGAAAAGAGGAAGGGGGGGGATGGTGGGAAGAGACCCCTGGCTGCAAATGGGTCAGAACCAGCAGTTCTGGGGAGACCAGAGATGGTTGCCATCAAACATGCACTGAGTTGGGGACCACTCCTGGTCACTTGGGATGTGGCAGAGGGCTCAAAACCCATTCTTGGCCAAGACCCATTTGGTGGCCTCCAACCCCACCACGCTCATGCTTTGGGTCAGCACTGACCTTCCGGGCAAGAAGGGAGCAAATCCCTTCCCCAGAACTTGCCCAAACCCAAAGTCTGTCCCCTCCTGTCCCCACAGAGAGCTCAGGGGGGGGGGTGGCCCAGCCATCTCCTCATGCATTAGTGATGGCCACCGATCCGCCGGGCGCTGACGCCGTTTCTTCCAGCCAGGAGGAACAATTCGGGGCCGTAACCCGAGCAGGAGGAGAAGGCTCAGGTGTCCCCTGGGGCCTTTGGGGTCATCAGAAGGGGTCTGGCTCAGAGAACATTTCCCCCCACCCCCCCCCTACCCCCCAGCCCTGAGGTTGGTGGCCCAGCTCGGGTTGTGGTGTGGGTTTCCATCCCACCCTTAGCTGGGTGCGCGGCACCCTCAGCCCCAGAGATCCCTTCACCCCACCCCCCCGAGGTCCTTTGGGTCCCCAAGAAGGGTGGGGAGTGGTTCCCCTGGTGGAAGGTCCTGGGAGCTGGCGTGGGGACAAAGAACCCATGAGCAGGCACAGAGTCCTGAGCATCTGCCAGCTGGCTTGTCCCCCTCTGTCACTGGGGCTGTGTGGCCCTGGAGATGGCAGCCAGAGACCTAGAGAGATGGCACCCAAAACCCCATGGGGATGGCACCCAAAGCCTGTGGGGATGGCACTCAAAGCCTGTGGGGATGGCACCCAGACCCCCATGGAGATGGCAGACAGAGACCTAGAGAGATGGTACCCAAAACCCCATGGGGATGGCACCCAAAGTCCCATGGGGATGGCACCCAAAGCCTTGTGGGGATGGCAGCCAGAGCATTATTGTGATGTCACCTTGAGCCCCACGGATTAAGCACCCCATAGAGATGGCACCCAAACCCCAGACCTCCATCGGGATGGCACCCAGACCCCCATGGAAATGGCAGCCAGATCCCCAGGGGATGGCACCCAAAACCCCACGGGGATGGCACCCAAAGCCTGTGGGGATGGCACCCGAAGTCCCCTGGGGATGGCACCCAAAGCCTTGTGGGGATGGCAGCCAGAGCATTATTGTGATGCCACCTTGAGCCCCACGGATTAGGCACCCAGACCCCCATAGAGATGTCACCCAAACCCCAGACCTCCATAGGGATGGCACCCAGAGCCCCATGGGGATGGCACCCAAAACCCCATGGGGATGGCACCCAAAGCCTGTGGGGATGGCACCCAAAGCCTTGTGCTGGAGCCTGATGGGATTGTCACCCAAACCCCAGACCTCCATAGGGATGGCACCCAAAACCCCATGGGGATGGCACCCAAGGCTCCATGAGGGGAAGACACCTGAAGGCCTGTGGGGATGGCACCCAGAGCCCCATGGGAATGGCACCCAGAGCCCCATGGGCAAGGCACCCAGACCCCCACAAGGACCTGAAGTCCTGTGGGGATGGTACCCTATGAGGATGTCACCCTATGAGGATGTCACCCAAAGTCCTGCGGGGTTGGCACCCAGAGCCCCTTGGAGATGGCACCCAAAGCCTGGGGCAAGGTCCAGGCTCAGGTTTTTGCCCTTCAGTTCCAACACAAACCGGTCAGGATGAGACCTCTGGGTGCTCCCAGGAGCATCACCCACCACCAGCTCTGGGGCCCTGTCCCCCATGTCACCCCACCACCCCCCTCCCAGGACCCCATCAAAGCTTGGGCCGGGCCAAGAACCCTGAGGGAGGATGTTGGGTGGCACCTAGCACCCAGGGGACAATGTGGACAGAGAAGCGATGGGGGGACAAAGGAGGGCACCCACCACCGGGGTCAGCTCTTGCCCTATACTGGGCGGAGTGGGAGGCTACTGGTGTGGCACGAGGGCCACCTGCTGGGCAGAGGGGACAGTGCCACCCCACCTGACCCTAAATGCCCCCCATAAAAGGGGGGGGGGACACACAAACACACACAGAGCAGAGGGGTGTAGGGTTGTCGCCCCTTCCCTGCTCCCCCCAAGGCGCTGGGGCAGAGCCTGGAGGTCCCAGGATTGGTCCCAGGAGATGGCCCTGGGAGAAGGTGTCCTCTCACCCTGCACCCAACATCACCCCGAAGGTGCTGCCAGGCTGGGTGCTGGCAGCAGGTGGCACTGGTATGACAACAAACCCACCACCCTTGTCCCCCAGGTTGGGTCGGAGGGTGACAAACAGCGAGGAGGAAGATGGTGAGGAAGGACTTGTTCATCTCCAGCAAGTTAAACCAGGATGAAGCTGGTTTGTCCCCATCCCACCAAGCTCTCTTGTCCCCATCCCTACTCCACAGCCCCAAAACACCAGCTCAGGGGGCCTCAAACTGCTCCCACTCGTGGTCATGACCCAGGTTTATGTGATCCCAATCCCCATGGTCAACGTCAACCCAAAATTCGGGGTAGTTATACAGAAAAGCCACCTCTGCCAGAAGGACAGGTCCAGGCCACCAAGCACAGCTCCCACGGTGGCTGCAGCATCTCGGGCAACGTTCCCGGCGATGATTTCTCCTCCTCCAAGAAGAGACCTCAAAAGCAATCCAGCCTACAAGTGGAGGGATGAGGAGGTAGTGATGTTCCATGGCTGCATTCATCCATCATTTCCAGCCCATGATCCTAAAAATCACCTTTGATGTCCTGGCTGCAGTCACCAACCATGGAAGGACGTCTGGAGGAGCAGCCAACTACCCCAAGCTCAACCAGCAGCACGTTGGATATTCCACTTCCAGCAGATCATCTCCAGGGAAAAGGTGCTCCAGGCTGGCTTTGATTGGGCAGAAACAGGCCATGGGTGAAGTCCTGGTGGGATCTAAAGTCAACCACAGAATCCTTGAGGTTGGACAAGACTTTTGAAGAGAATGTGGTAAGGTTCCCAAGGTCCTTCCTGCACGACCGAGCTCTTGGAGCTCAAGTACCAGCCCAAGCTTCAAGGTATATACATATTTTATTTTAAAAAAAGTTTACAGTTCTTTCATTATACACAACTATCAGAGAGGTTATACTCTTAAGAGAAGAGGCATTTTTGTCAGGGTGGCAGAGGCGCCCAACTACATCGACAATGCAAACAACAACAACAAAAAAATAAAACCAAAAACAAACCAAGAGGAAAAAGAAGAAAAATGAAAATTTAAAAAAAAAAAAATTAAAGAGCTGACTGAAAGGAAGGGATAAAAAAAAAAATAAAAAATCCCCCAGGATCTCTTCAAGTATCACACAACAGGTACCAACCACAGGCAGGACAATCATGGTTGTTTCTCATGGTGCCAACACACCTGCTCAAGTGCCAGCAGAACTTGTGATGAGAAGACAAAAAAAAAAACAAAAAAAGGGAAAATAAAAGGAAAAACACCTTCCTGGTCTGTGAGGAGGGTCCCTGCCCATGGGTGCCAGTCACCAGGTGGGGTGGGAAGGAGAGCTTTGTCTCCCCATCCTGTGTGAAGGATGAGTGAACGTCACAAGGAGCTGAAGTTCAACCATGGAGAGGGTGGAAGCAGAGGATGAGCTGGTGCCACAGCAACAAAACTCTGCTCCAGCTTGTCCCCACCCCGATGTCCTTCTACATCCACCAAAGTGATGTGTGGGACAGGAAAACTGTGGCTCTGAAGGTCACCAGGTGCCACCACCATCGAGGGACGCGGCCACGCGGTTTTTCATCTCACGTAAAAAAAGGGAGAGGTCAAAAAGAGGCAAAAGCCAAAGGTTGTTCCTGAAAGGGAGAGGTCAAAAAGGGGCAACAGCCAAAGGTTGTTCCCAAAAGGGCTGTGGCAATTTGGGAAGAGGACAATCCGACCCCTGGGCTGGCTGAGAAATTCTCATCACCTCAACGGAGCATCAAGGTGACACCAACGCTGCTTTCTGAAGAAGCAAAAAAATAAAAAACAACCTCAACCCACCAAGATGTCAAAAAATAAGAATTAAAAAAGCACTCTCTGGCTCGAATATGCCTCCAACTTTTCTTCCAGCCTACATAGGTGGACTTTTAATCACCAACTGGGTGTGGGGGAGAAGTTTCTTGGGAAGATTTGGAAAAAAAGGTGAAAACTGATGGAGAAGCAGCAGAAGGGGGCAGGGTGGGACCCACAGAGCAATTCCCAGTCCACTTCATCCTCTAAAAAAACATCTTTACATTTTTAAATTTTTTTTTTAACAAGGGTTTTCCTCCTCCTCCAGCACTGGGGCATCCCTCTGGGTGGGGAGGTTGGAGATAGGGATTTTCTTGCCTCTAGCCTGCACATCTTGGACAAGCTCCACAAGTCCTCTTGGCTTCAGGTGAGGTATTTATTACTTTAATTTTTTTGGGGGGGGGGATGGAATTTTTAGCAGAAAACCCATTTCACAAAAGGATGAGAGAGGGGAAGAGTACACAAGGGGTTTGGGCCACGAAATCCAGGTGAAGGGCAGAAAAAACAGCAAAGGAAAGGGGGGGGGGATCAGATAATTAAAATATTATATTTTTATAAAATATTGAAAAAATACAAATTTTCATTGTGATTTTTTGATTAGTTTTTTTTTGTTTTGGGGGTTTTATTGTGGGGTCGTTTTTTTGTGGTTTTTTGTTGTTGTGGGGTTTTATTGTTTTGTTTTTGTTTGTTTGTTTGTTTTTTTCATTTGTTTGGGTTTGTGTTTTTTTGTTTTAACTTTTAAATTGCTATCACTCTACTCCTAAGTAGCACCTCCAGGAGAGGTTTATAGCAGAACAAACTGCCAGGGCAGCAGGTAAGCAACTTGATGTGGCCCCTCCCCAAAGTAATGAGAAAAAAAAACCCCAAAACCAGTGTGCTTGAATGAAAATTTAAGTACACCATGACATGTTCAATAGTTAATATTACCCTTCCAAGAAGCCACAAGTGCTAGACAGAGAACTTCAGCACAGTCACTAGCCACAGCCCTAACATCACTGCTTTAAAAGACAAAAAAAAAAAAAGGGAGAGGGGAAAAGGAGAGGAAAAACCTTTGCTTCATGCCCATAATTAAGAGCAAAGAAATTCGTTGTAGGTTTTTATTAAGGAAAAATCATGCTGAAGCAAAATGGTATTTTATGAGGTTTGGTTTTGTTGTGGTTTTTTTCCCTAAAAGAAAAAAAAAATCAAATAAATTGATTGTGCTTTATGACTTCAGAAATAGGATTGTAACCTACCAACCCTGGTGACTCCAAACTTGGTGGCATTTCTAAAGGAAAAGGAGAAAAAAAAATAAAAAAAAAGAGAAATAAAGCAATTCTGGGCACATGACAAATGTACCAATCTGACATTCAAAACTCTGCTGGAGAGTTGCTCAGGGTGGGTTGGGTTTTTTTTTTCCCATGCACTGTCCTGTAGGTTGCACCACAAATGAGAAACTTCTCATCCAAACCCCTCTGAAACCCCAAAAGAATACAGCAGGTAACATTCAGCTTTCAAAATCCATCTTAGTTTGACTCACCAATGCACAAGTATCCAAATTTAAGTAGACCAGCATCCCAGGTAGACATTTACTCTGTTAGATTTTACAGCATTAAACCAACCAACAATTAAAAAAAAAAAATTAATCTCAGCTTGCTGCAAGACACCAGGAGAAATCAAACATTTCAAGTCAGAAGCATTCAGGAAAAAAAAAAAAACCTATTAAAACAAACCAAAAACCCAAACCAAAGCAGAGCAGATGCACTTGCTTCCTCAAATGGTGCTTTTTAGGCTTTTAAAATTATTATTAATTTTTTTTCCTACATCATATTCTTTTGTTAACTCTCACAAAATTTGAATCCTGTCGTACACGCACAAGCAGATGGCTACCCAAGCTGGTGCAAACTGGGGGAAGAAATTAAAAAAAAGGGAAATAAACAAAAAAAAAAGGGAAATAAAAAAAAAATCAGTGCCGATGGATTCGTGGACTACAGGCAATGGGCCAATCTTCGTGGGTCTGAAGCTCTCAGCAAGGCTAATCCATCTGGTCAGAGGACCCTCTCTCAGGAGATGGAGAGTGTTTGTGAGGTGTTTAACCATACTTCAAGCAAGAGAAGAAGAGAAAAAAGGCAAAAAAAAAAAAAAAACCAAACAAAACCCCCCACAATAATTAA
Organism: Phaethornis superciliosus; assembly: GCA_023637945.1. Taxonomy (NCBI): domain Eukaryota; kingdom Metazoa; phylum Chordata; class Aves; order Apodiformes; family Trochilidae; genus Phaethornis; species Phaethornis superciliosus. The sequence continues at coordinate 1,087,248 of JAJQWJ010000001.1, forward strand.
AAAAAAAAAAACAACCCAAACTCAAGCAAACTTGAAGACACTAAAGGGCAGCAGTTTCCAAACTATGACAAAGAGTTTGACTTCAGATGTGCTCCAGCTAAATCAAAGCACTGTTCAGAGAGCATTGTTTGTAGGTTGGTTTTATCTTTTTTGTTTTTTTTTCCTCCCAAAAAGGGAACAGCTCATAATCCAGCCCAAGAAAGTGAATAACATCCAGGTGAAGGCTTTCCAAAGTCCCCCCAAAAAAAGCAAATAGCCCAGTGGTCGTCAGTCCCTACAGTTCAGAAGGGCAGGCAGGAGTCCAGGTATAAAAACAGACTTCAAATTCCATGTCAAAATTTCATTTTTAAGCTTCAATGCTCTGAAGAGCTCCATGCATTTGTATTGTTTGTTTTTTTTTATTCTTTTGTTTGTTTGTTTTTAAATGTGACTCCACGGCAAATACGATCAGCAAGGTTGACCTGAAGGAGCACCTTTTATTCCACTGTCTGATCTACAGGGTTAAGTCTTATCATCCCCCAGCTTTTTATGCTCTGAGCAAACGTTGCTCCACACACATCAGCATCCAAGGTGGTGTCTTTGGAAACATTGATAAGAAAAGCAAACGTCTTTTTTTTTTTTTTTTTTTTTAATTATTCCTCTTTTTTTTTTTTTTTTTTTTTTTTTTTTTTTTTTTGCTATCTCCCTACCTACCAGAGCAGCTGTTGGAGCTGACAGTTCAGTAGCACACAAGTTGACTTGGCCAAATGGAATCTGAATGCATGCATTCGGGCTGCATATTGCTACCAAAATGGAATGTGGGAATATGCTATGCACCTCGGGTTCGAGAAATGACCAAGAAAAAAAAAAAAAAGAACAAAAAAAACAACCAAAAAAAAAAATCAAGATCTAAAGGGTGATATATATATATATATCAATGCTATTATTCATAAAAACCTTGTTTAGTAATAAAAAAAATTGCTTTGTTTAAATATGAATATTATAGTCTGCTTCTCATGGTTAGGAAATTAAAGAGTCTCTCTCTGAAAAGCAGGTTTGCCTTTTTTACTACAACTCCATATCCTGAGCCTCGTCTTCCGAGAAGTCAGACATGGAGCTCTCAGATGAGCTGTCCCCGGTGCCTTCTTCCTGCTCTTTTAGTGCTTCTTCTGTTGCATATTTCTGAATGTATTCTGCAAGGAGACAGAAAAGAAAAAACCATATGAGCAGCAGATATTCAACAGTCAGAGGGGGAGTGAACTACAACTGATGGGTGGGTTGGGTCACAATTGACATCATGGTTAATACCAAACAGTCAGACACTGGAATGGTCTCCCAGAGGATAGGATGGATTCCCTCCCTTTGGAAAGTTTGAAGTCTCAGCTCATGGGGTGCTGGGACACCTCATATAAGCAGTAATATTCAAAGGGTTGGAGCAGATGATCCGTGAGGTCCCTTCAAAGCCATAAAGATGAGGGGATTTCTCAGACTTGTCCAACAACATGTGAAAACAGCTGATGGAGACCTTACAGATGTGCAAGCCCCTTGAAAACAAGCACAGTTCCAAGGTTTCTATGTCAGCACCATGCAGGCTCATAGCTGGGAACAACTCAAATCCTCTGGTGTTATCTCAGTTAGGATTTGATGTAGGGGCTGCCGTGGTGATCCAGAGAACCTGGATGCCTTGAGATGCCACCATTACAGAGCCTGATTTGGAGAAATAAAGGTGTGAGACTTCAAACCAACAGCACAGAACAAACGTTGCTGAAGCCAAGCTGAACACCAGACTAAGTTTCCAGGCTGACCTCTAAGTTTAAGGAAGGGTGGGCAGAGAAAGCAGAGCAGAAGAGTACAAAAGAAAGAGTAACAACTTTTTAAAATTAGGTTTGGAAAGTAGGGAAATGGTTGGAAAGTGCAGGAGAAGAGGTTCAGGCTGGATGTGAGGAAGAAGTTCTTCAGGAGGAGGGTGCTGAGCCTCTGGAACAGATTGCCCAGAGAAGTTGTGGCTGCCCCCTCCCTGGAGGTGTTCAAGGCCAGGTTGGATGAGGCTTGGAGCAACCTGGGCTGGAGGAGAGGTGTCCCTGCCCATGGAAGGGAGCTTGGAGGAGATGAGCTCTGAGCTCCCTTCCCACCTCAGCCATTTTACAATTCTGTGAAAAGTAAGAATCTTTAAAATAAAAAGCAAAATCTCCTCCTCCAGCCCTAAAACCAACACAGGTCTGGCCCAGGTTCTGTCCCCAAAGCACAACTCCTGCCACCTGCTCCACATCAGACAGGGGCTGTAGGATTAGCTGAGAAGGACAAGTAGGGATCTGGGCCACCAGACTGCAAGGTCACCACACTGGCTTTGGCCACCCAGATCAAGACCTTGATTTGCTGCTAGGAAGAAGGAAGAAGTTGTCCAGCAAGCAGGAGAGCTGCTTTACTGAGCTTCCTGCAGGCAGGGGAAGGAACCGCTGCTTGCGTGGCTTCCACAGTCACCTCCGTGCAGATGGACAAAGAGAAGTGGATCAGGTAAGAGTTTGGGAATCCCTTTCCTTCCTTCATAGCTGCAGGTGGCTCCTGCAACGTCCCCTCAAAGGTCTGAGGAGGGATTGGTGTCTCCAGCAGGCAGAGAAAGCTTTCTCTGTACAAGCATGCAGGTGAGCAGAAGGGAGCAAGGGTGAAAACTTGGCACAAGTCTGGGATGAAGAAGAGGTGCTCAACCTCAATCTCAAGTCTTCCTCTTCTTTATCTCCTCTTTTCCATTTCAGGCTGATAAAACTAAATTGGGTGAGATGAGGTGGGATGTTAGGAACAATTTCTTTACTGAAGAGTGGTCAGGCCCTGGCTCAGGCTGCCCAGGGCAGTGGTGGTGTCCCCGTCCCTGGAGGTGTCCAAAATGACATAGATGTGGCACTTGAGGACAGAGTTTAGAGAGCAAGGTGGTGTTGGGTTGATGGCTGGATTTGATGATCTCAGAAGTCTTTTCCAACCTTCATAATTCTATAATTTCTATGAAAAAGGCTTTGTAGGATGGAGGAAGTGATGTCACAGTCTCCTGACAGCCACAGGTCACACTGGGGAGGACAGAGGTGTTGTACTGATGTTGCCACTGGGGAATTTCTGCTCCAACCCCTTTATCTTTCCACATATGAAGGTATTAAAATACAACCAAGCCTCTTCCAAACAGCAGTATTAAAAAAACTTAAGTGGGAGGGAATGCCACCACCCCTTTCTGCTCCAAGATGTGTGGAAATGTGAGTGTCACATCCCAGCATCTGTCCTAGCTGAATGTTCTTCAATTCCTCCCAGGCTTTGAGGTCCATATCCAGGAGCACAGATCACTGCTTTGTATCCCATAGCATATCCAGCAGGTGGATGCACTGACAGAGCTGTGGGAGGACACATCTAATGGCAGAGACAACAGCTTGTGCTCTGCAGAGCTGCTCTTCAAGCCAATTCTCCTATCCCCTGGCACTTTCATCCTTCAGCCTCTTGGAAGGGAGAATCCTCTGCAAGAGATCTGCATCATCATCAGGTGTTTTCCCACGTTTCTGGAGATGATGTGAGGACACAGAGCCCAAACCCACATTATTCTGGATTCAGGAGTGAATTACAAACACAGAAAGCCAAAGCCAACACCTCATGGAAGAGTTCTCAGGATGGAGCAGCTGGTGGCCTTGGCAGAGCTGCTCCTCCAGCCTGGAAAAGCCACAAAAATTGGCTGGGAGGTGCTTCTGAGCCCAGTGAGCTTCAGCTTCTCCATCTAATGACTCACACAGCTTCAGTTTGAGGGTTGAAGATCCATTATTCACCTGCTTGCTTGGACTCTGAGAGCAGCTCTTCAAATCTGTTTTACAAGAACTTGTTGAGAACTGATGAAGTATGGAAGGCAGCAACATAAACATGGGAAGCCCAGAGAGCTGAAGGTCTCAGACTGCCCCCAGGCTGCTGGAGCCCACGTGGCATCAACAGAAAAGCTGCTTTGGGCTCTATCCTCAGGTCCTAGCTCCTGAGAATCCCTTTCACAAAGGGGTTTGCTCATGTCTTCACGGAGCCTAAACCCTGCCTGATCTGGAGAGGAGGATTTCAGAGTCTGGGACAGGGACCATCAGTCTAGAGATGGATGCTGCAAACTGAGATGATTTGGTGTGACAGGCCTAATGGTTTAAAGACAGGGATTACCTGAAGGAGAGACCCCCCCCCAAAAAAAAAAAGCAGAGAAACAGAGAATTGTTCTGGTGGGAAAAGACCTTTAAGATCACCAAGTCCAGCCACAGGACACAGGAAGGTGGGTGGGAACAGATGACATTCTGAGCTGAGGAGACAAGATGCCAACATGACATATCCTTGTAGGGGCTATTCCCTTCCAGAGCTTCCCAAGAATTAACCTCCCTCTGGAAAAGGGGTGTTTGCCCAAAGAAGTTGTTATTCCTTCCACAACCCAGCAAAGGGAACCCAGGTTCTTTTGCTGGAAGACTCCAGATGTCCTTGGATGACAAAGGCAACTCCTTACCAGGCACTCTGGAAACACATTCCATCCAATCTTATCCCAAACCCACCTAAATAACTGCTGTAGCTGTCTCAGGAGTCCCCAGATGCATCAGCCACAAAGTAGTGACCAAGGCAGGCCAGAAGAACTTCTTCACTGACTACTTCAAACACTCTCCAGGCCACTGGAGATTTGGATATGGAAGCCAAGGTTTCTTACTGCTGACAAGGGCCTGCTTGAGCCTAAGCCAAAACACAACTTAAAGCACTTAAAATGCCATCTTCTCCCCAGGAGAGCTACCAAGCCCCTGAGCTGAGTTTTTCTGAAGGTTTAATCAGGGAAAAGTCAAACTTCCAAGGAGTTTCTCTGCTGAACGTTGAATTTAACTTGGCTCTTCAGTCTATTACAGGCAGAAAATGGCAACATCTAAATCAGACTGACAAACCATCTTCCACAGAAGCCTGTTCACATCAAGAAGGGAAAGCCTTGATGCTCCCATTCCTACTGGGGAAACACTCCTTTGATTTTCATCTCTTTTGAAACTCTGGAGCAAGAAGAACAAGCTGTGGGTGCACCCCGTGGCTGGTACATGCCTGAGATCCACTCCACCACCTCAAAGGACTCTATGGGAACTTTAGAGCCAACTCATGGGATGGGAGAACTGCTCCCAGAGATGTCCTCTGGTCCTGGCAAACCTTCACCCTGCCCCTGAGTACCCTTTAAGCTGCAGTCACTCAGCATCACCCTCCCCAAAGGGATATTTTCCTAATTATCTCTACACCAAAGAGGAAGGAAGACAGCACCCATGGGAGTTAAGCATCAATTCCCAGCAGCTGAACAAATGTTGAGCCATTTTTGAGGAGCTGAAGCCCACCCTCTGGTGATCAGACAAGTCAAGCCAGTTTGGATGGGGCTTGGAGCAGCTTGGTCCAGTGAGAGATGTCCCTGCCCATGCAGGGGGGTTGGAACTGGATGAGCTTTAAGGTCTCTTCCAACCCAAACCATTCCATGGTTCTATGGTTCTATCTCACCCAGGACTGTCAGGGAGATCTTGAAGGACCATTTGGCTCTGTGTCCATGAATTACTAGACCAAACTGACAGCTCTCATCACACTTTCCACCTGCAAATCTGTGATATTGATGGACATGTACAAGTTTCATGCTAAATCCTTACTTGTTTGGGTCTCATATCAAAAATCACAGCACTACAAATCTCAGGCCACATCTCTCAGCCTACACCCATCTCTTCACTATCACTCTATGTCAAACAACTGCTCTAGGAGCTCATAACTAAAAAATGAAGGGAAAAAAACCCCACCCCATAAATCATTGATTTGCAGTACTGAGTTTCCCAGAGCAGAGAAGCTGCTCCAATCCATCACATCAATTTTAAACATGTCCAAGGCTGTTTTTAAAAATGCTACAATATGAGGGCTGACAGTGCTCAGCTCCAGCTCACACTTGTCACGCACGCCTGGGAAGAGACAGCAGAGCCAGGACTCGGGTACATGGAACATGAGATGTGTTGCAAGCACTTAAAACTCTTCCCAGATCATCTTCATGGCCTGGTACCTGGATGTCAGGATGGAAAGGAGGGAGCAGACTCTCCCACTTTGCCTCCCCAAGGCCTCAGATCTTCCTTCAAGCTCCTGCTGTTGGCTGGCATCAGGGTGTCTCTTTTTTTTTTAGTTCCTGTTTCATTCAGTCATTAGGAAAAAATTCTTTAATTTGAGGGTGCTGAGCCCCTGGAACAGGTTGTCCAAGGAAGTTGTGGGGCTGCCCCATCCCTGGCAGTGTCTCAGGTCAGGTTGGATGGGGCTTGGAGCAACCTGGGCTGGTGGGAGGTGTCCCTGATCATGGGTGAGCTTGAAGGTCCCTTCCAACCCAAACCATTCTGTGATTCTGTGATTCAAGCATAGAGGACACCCAAATTCCTTTAATTGGCCACAAAAATTTATCTGACAAACCATTTTGCCCAGAAGCTTTGTTCATCTTAAAAAAAAAAAAAAAAAAAAAAAAAAAAAAAAAAAGGCAATGGACTTCCAGGATCCTGGGCAGGCCAGATCTTGTCATGCAGCTGTCAAGAGGAATGAAGCAAAGTGAGCTGAATAACTCAGTGTTTACATCACAGCTTCCCTTGGCCTCATCTGGAGTTCCACCCTCAAACTTGATGCAGCTGAGGAAGAGTCATTTTCCAGCAGAAAGAAGTGACTCAAGGTTTGACCACTCAGGAGTGATGTGGGTAGAGCTGCTGGAAGGGCTCCCCCACCAAATCCCAAGTTTTTCTGGGATATTTGTGCTCTCTGAAGACCAAGCAAACTTCCACAATTCTGTGTGAGGAAAGCTCACAGAGGAGGAGAAGACAATCCAATGGTGCAGCTCATGGAGGCTCTGCCTTAATGAACAGGCCCTGCAAACTTTTTTCTTTTTTTTGGCAGGGCTCCCACTGACAAACAAGTTTTATGGTTATTCAGTAACCAAAGGGAAAAAAAAAGCTATTAATAAAAATAATCAGGTGGTTATGGTCTCTTAAAAATGTCATTGAAGGCCAAAGCTGGGCCAAAGGCTGTAAATTTCCCACCACTGGATTAAATTCTGATTTCATTCACTGATCAAATGGAGAAATTAATTCCACAGCTCTGCCATAGGATTGTCCCACCAGGAAATGGTGCCCTGCTCCTCCCTTCTTCTTTTCTATCTTTTTTTCTTAAGTTTCACAGGACAAACTAATACAATCTCTCTCCCACTTATGAGCTCAACACTCCTTCTCTGCCCAATCTTCTCTCAAGTAGTTGAGTGGCCTTACTGGGAGCCTTCCCTGATCCCAAGGAAGTACTGACCACTTCACAGCCTTGTCTAAAATGTCACAGAATCACAGAATAATTTAGGGTGGAAGGGACCTCTAAAGACCATCCAGTCCACCCCCCTGCAGTCAGCAGGGACACCCTCACCTAGATCAGGATGCTCAGAGCCTCCTCAAGCCTCACCTTGAATATCTCCAGGGATGAGGCTCCAACCACCTCCCTGGGCAACACTGTTCCACTCCCCTTATGGTAAAGAACTTGTTCCTAACATCCAATCTAAATCTACTCTAATCTAAAACCATTCCCCCTCCTCCTGTCACTCCAGGCCCTTGCACAGGACTCAGATGTCCTTCCAACCCTTCCAAGAGCAGACACACCAGGCAGTGCTCACCCACCCTCCCCAGTCACTGTTAATGTTTAGCCTGGGTTCCCCTAGCCAAGTTACCTTCCTGTGACCCCATCCTGCTCACCAGATAAATCTTTCCCCTCCTATCTGAAGGCACCTTTGACACATCCAACCTCATAAGCCCAGTGGGTCCTCTCGATTCAGCTCCTCTAGTTCTTTGTTTCTCCTCTTCAGACACATCTTCAGGAGGTTACACCCTTCCAGATGTCACTAACTGCTCTGCAGCTTTCTTCAACAGCCCCCCCTGAATGGGGCAAAGCACTAGAAAGCCTTGGTATAACTAGGAAGTAGCAACAAATGATTACTTGGCATTTACCAGCAATTCCTGCTCTGTCACAGTGCACAAGTGCTTTCTTTTGCATCATCCATTCATTGATTGCTGCTCTCAGGTGACTTTCCACAGAGCTGCTACCAAGCCACTTTCTATCCAGTAATTGTGCCACTGAATGCTCCCACTTCAGTTTAGCCCTTCTCCCATCTTGGGTCACACACCTTTTCTTCCAAATTGTTTCTCCCATCTCTCAAAATGGTGTTGAATGCAGCTTCTTTCCAGCCTTAGAGTCTGTTTACAGCTTTAAATACCCTGCCCCACATCCTGCAAACACCACAGCAGCAGCTCTGGACACTCCTCACTTCAGACTGTCCTCATGTGAAATGCAAGGAGAAGGAATAGAATGGGTACTGAGACACAAATGTGGAAGAAAAAAAAAGTCCTCACTCCCCCAGGGTGGAATCACAGTGAAACCACTCATTGCTGCACTATGGGGCAATCCCCAGCAGAAATCCAGGTTGGGTGGAGAATGGATGGAGAGCAGCCCTGAGGAGAAGGACTTGGGGGTGTGGGGTGAGGAGAAGCTCAAGAGAGGCATCAAACCCCCCATGTCCTGGGCTGCATCCCCAGCAGTGTGAGCAGCAGGGCCAGGGAGGGGATTGTCCCCCTCTGCTCCCCTCTGGGGAGACCCCCCTGGGGTAAAGCTGTGTCCAGCTCTGGGGTCCCCAGCAGCAGAAGGAGACGGAGCTGTTGGAACCAGTGCAGAGGAGGCCCTGGAGCTACTGGGAGGGCTGGAGCAGCTCTGCTCTGGAGCCAGGCTGAGAGAGTTGGGGGTGTTGAGGCTGGAGAAGAGAAGGCTGCAATGGGGAGACCTTAGAGCACCTTCCAGTGCCTGAAGGGGCTCCAGGAAAGCTGGGCAGGGACTTGGGACAAGGGCCTGGAGGGCTGGGAGCCTGGAGGGGGAAGGGTTTCCAGCTGGGAGAGGGGAGATGGAGAGGAGAGCTTGGGCAGAGAGAAATTATTTCTTTGGGCTGAGGGTGCTGAGATTTAGAAACAGGTTTCCCAAGGAAGCTGTGGCTGCCTCATCCCTGGCAGTGTTCAAAGCCAGGTTGGATGGGGCTTGGAGCAATCTGGGAGGGAGGTGTCCCTGCCCATGGCAGAGGGGTGGGAACTAGATGATCCTTAATGTCCCTTCCAACCCAACCCATTCCAGGATTCTATGTTATTTCCACTCTTACCTTTAATTTTCTGTTTGTACTCTTCTGGTCGGTGGAGGTACATGGCTGCAGCATCACCATTTAGAGGATCTATGGGGTTAGGATAGGCCAGCAGCTGGGGCAGGAACGATTCAAATATATTGGTGAGATCTGCAAGTGAAAGAGAGACACTTGGTCATGCCCACAGACCCAGAGGCAGTCTGGTTAATCATCTTCCAAAGCCCAGCATTTAAACAGCAGCTCAAATCTCCAAGGGTACCAAAAACCTGAAAAGGAGTTAAATTAAAGGAAATGGCACTAGGGAAAGCTGCTGCATGGATCAGGAGAGAGCTGCTGCTGGAGGGGTTCTGCAGTTCCTCAGCTCACTGCTCAACTCATTCAACATCCCAACATTGTGCTGTGGGTTAAGAAAAGATGAGGGCCATAGTTAACTTGTTTCCCAAGGAGGTTCAGCCCTGGCTTAAAAAAAAGAAAAAAAAAAAAAAGGAATAAAGAAAACCAAACAGCACTGTGCTCCACCCCTCACTGAATTCTCCTCTTACTGTCTTTAAAAAAGTGTTAAGCTCCATGACTAAACTGATGTCTGTCAAGCAGAGAGCATCTCCCAGAGCTGTGTTAATAGAAAGAGCAACCAACAAGTGCCTCCTCCACCTCAAAACAATTTGCAGAATGTGAAGGCCTCGCATTAACACCTTGGTGCCAGTTGGCATCTGTCACCCAATAAACCACCATGGGAAACACTCCTGGTGCTGATGAGTAACTGTGGCTCCACAAAACCCTCTTCCCACATCCCTGAGATGACAAGTGCCACACTTCAGTGGTGGGGGTGTTCAGAAACAAGCCCCACGTCATCAGTGCTCCTCAGGAACTTTGGAATTACAGGATCACAGAATTACCTTGGTTGGAAAAAACCTTCAAGATCATCAAAAGTCCAACCATAACCTAACAGGGAGACCTCTAATCACAGAGCCATAAAATCAGAGAATGTCAGGGGTGGGAAGGGAGCTCTGGAGATGCCCCAGTCCAACCCCCCTGCCCCAGCAGGATCCCCCAGGGCAGCCCACACAGGAACACATCCAGGGGGGTTTGGAAAGGCTCCAGAGAAGGAGACTCCACAACCTCTCTGGGCAGCCTGGGCTCCCTCAGCCTCCAGAAGTTTCTCCTCATGCTGAGCTGGAACTTCCTCTGTTCTAGCTTACTCATCTTTTAGCAGGATTCCCCATCCCTCCCCAGCTAAAGGCTTACAGTGTTTCTTTCCTAGTGGTAGAGAAATCTTCCCTGGGGTTGAGCATCACCAGTCCCCTCCAGCTTAGGACAAAGTGGAGGTGTCAGAAGGACACCTGAGGAACACTCCTGAGGAGTGACACCACCACAAGCTGCCTTTTAGAGGAGTGAGGCTGGTGGTGAGCCCAGTAACCACTGAGCCTCATGGAGCTCCTAAATTCACCCAGCTCTGACAGAGGGCAGGGATCTCAGTGAACTTCAATTTTCCTAGAAGATTCATCAAAATCAGTGGGCAGGAAAGATATCCAAGTGGAAATCTGGCTCTGGGCTGTAGCCACAGAAGACCAGCTCTGACTCCATCACCAGTAAAGATACAGCCTCAGAAGAGCTGTAGAGGTCCAAGCACTGGTCTTGTCTGGTCCAAGCTGTAGAAGTCCATCACCACTGCCCAACATGACCACTTCTGCAGATGGATCAATGGGAGTGCTTTCACGTCTTTCTCAAGAGGATCAAAGGATTTAGAGTGGATATTAGGGAAAAAAAAAAAAAATCTTTACTGAGAGTGGTCAGAGCCTGGCTCAGGCTCCCCAGGGCAGTGGTGGAGTCACCACCCCTGGAGGTGTTCAAAACCCATGCAGACATGGGAGCTGAGGGCATGGTTGAGTGGGTATGGTGGTTGTTGGGTTGGCAATTGGACTTGATGATCCTAGAGGTCTTTTCCAACATTCACAAATCTATGATTTCTATGAAAACGGCATCCTAGGATGGAGAAGTGATGTCACCTCAGTATCCTGGCAGCACATTCCAGCTGATACTGCATCAACCAACTGCTACACAGCACCACCAGTAAGAAATCAGGGGCAATTTTAAATTTACTTTAAAATTCTGATGGAGAAATCTCTTTCTAGTATGGGACCTTGACCAAGTTTGCCATGGCTGGCACAGAGTGGCCAAGTGCCACCAGCTGCTTCTGGTGCAACAGCCACTGGAAGATGGCTCCTAATCCAAAAAGGGACCACAAAACCCAGTGAGAAGGTTTTGTAAGAATACTTTTTACCACAGGAGTGGCTTGGCCTTGGTTAAATCAATTAACCCTCATCCCTGGGATTGGTTTTGGACAATATCAGCAAAATTTGGGTCAAGCCTCTCCATGGAGAAGGTTTGTATCAAGTATTTCTTCTAAACTATCAAGCAAGGTGAGCAAGCAGAGCTCTGGAAGGCCACCACAGCTCACAGGATACTACAGGGACTTTTCTATTATGCTTTAAGAGACCACAGGAATTTCCCCTTTCTTTCAAGTCCTCAAAAGCTGCATTGGTTTAACTAGTTGAACATGTGTGGGAAGCCTAACCAGAGCACTAAGGACTTGACACTTCATTAGAAAAGAAGGAGGAATTTAACCACGAGGTTCTCCTGAATTTACTGGTAGCTATTCTGGGTCTCTTCCTTCTCAGTTGCTTCTTGAATTACCCAACCCATTTCTTCTGGTTTAAAGAGGTGACATTCCAAAAAAAATCAAATGCTATCCATGCATGGCTCCCAAAGCAGAACCCAAAATGACAGAACACAAAAGTTAAACTGGAGGAATTTTCTTCTGTTCTGAGGAGAGGCTGAGGAGAAACTGGGATTGTTCAGCCTGGAGAAGAGAAGACTCCAGGGGGACCTTAGAGCTGCCTTCCAATCCCTGAAGGGAACCTCCAGGAAGGCTGCAGAGGGACTTTTCAGCAGAGTGTCCAGTGCTAGGAGAAGGGGAAATGGTTGGAAAGTGCAGGAGAAGAGGTTCAGCCTGGATGTGAGGAAGAAATTCTTCAGGAGGAGGGTGCTGAGCCTCTGGAACAGATTGCCCAGAGAAGTTGTGGCTGCCCCCTCCCTGGAGGTGTTCAAGGCCAGGTTGGATGAGGCTTGGAGCAACCTGGGCTGGAGGAGAGGTGTCCCTGCCCATGGCAGGGAGCTTGGAGATGACCTCTAAGGTCCCTTCCAACCTAGGCCATGCTATGATTGATGGAATGATTCTTTTTCTCCAGCCAGCCCCAGGATCTGCAGGTGGCAATTAAGGGTTGGAAGAGCAGCAGGATCCTGCTGCCAACCAAACCATGCAGATTCATCTCCAGCAGAAAGTTTAGTTTGCTTCTTTAGCTTTCAACTGCATCAGATCCTTCCAGGAACACAAGAGCATCATCTTCCTCCATTAGAAGCTCCACCTGGGCCATGAGTAAACTGATCTCTCCCAACAAAACCATGGGAAGTATATGCCAAGCAACAGCTCCTTGAGGATCAACAAGATGCTGTAGAGATTTTCCACACAGGATTCTGGTATTTCCTTACAAATTGTGCTTGTTAGGAGGGTGAAGGAGCTCATCTCTCTTAGCAACTGCTTCAAAGCTCCCACTTACAGAGGCAAAAATTAGTTGGTTTTTTTTTGTGGAATAAGGTAAAGGACTTGATGGGCACATTTCCCTGAATACTCTTCCACAAAGCAAAATTGGGACATCTGAAGAATTTCCCATTTTTAAAATGCAGCCAACCTAGACTAGATACTCAGCTGCATTTCTCTAAACAACTTCAGCTTTCCCCAAATGCCATTTTAATGAGGTTTTAGCTATGACCTGATCCTTTTATAGCTCTAAAAAACCTGAGTTATAGCAAGAAACAACCTCATGGGAAACCTGACAGATTCTGCAGCACCATGAGTTGCCCCATCACCTCTGAGCCTGCAATGAAATGATGCTGCCATGACAAAGAGAAACCATTTCTGATGCCATCTTCTGTAGAAGTGGGATCATAGCCTTGTGTACAAAGAAAACCAGCTCAAATGCAGGTATGAAATGTGGATGGGGTAGCTGGGACCAGGTTTCACTTTAGACTCCCCCCTTTTCATGCTGAATCATGGCAGGGTGGTGTTGTGCAGCTGCCAGACAACACCAAGCAATGGATTAAGTGTTCCTTTGTAATGTTGATGGAATATTTCCACCCCTCTGGCATAAAAACAGGTTATGAAAGTCTTTTCACACTAAAACCTTATTTTTCATGGGACCTGGGCTCAGTGAGGAGTCCAGAACTTCAATTAGAAATCAAACAACAACCCAAAAGTTGTCCTAAGATCATCTGAATATGGATGTTTATGAGAACAGCTTTCAGAGAAACACCAAACTCACCGTAGAGAGCTGTCCAGGTTTGATTGATTACATCTAGACATACAGTTCCCGACCTGAAACATATGGAAAGGATGGAATTAAACACAGTCACACTCCAAAATACTCAGGGGGTTTAATATAATCTGCTCCTTTTCTTCCCCTGTCCCACTCTTCCAGGTAAGCTACGACTAACCCCTCTTGTGGTTCATAGAGGGAGTGCCTTTAACTGCATGAATCAATATTCTGCACAGAACAAAGTAAATTGGAGTCATTACTGAATTTGTTGCTCCATGTGGGGCTCTGCTGGAGATGCTTAAGAACAGGTGGCTCCCCTCAACAACCTCAACTGAAAAAACTGTGGCAAAACACCTTGTGTTTTGAAGAATTTCATTGTAGACATGATCTCCAGCTAACAGGGGAGTGGCTCCTTGCTTCCAAAATGCTGATATGATGCCAATGAGGAAGAGGCAACCTGGAATTTTTTGTAAATTAAGCTTGTTCCAATGCACGTTGTTACAAAGGGAGGTTTAGATGGGATATTACAAACAATTTCGTGATTGAAAAAATTGCCAAGCATAGAAACAGGCTGCCTAGGGCAGTGGTGGAGTCCCCATCCCTGGAGGTGACTTAAAAGCCTTAGAGATGTGGTGCTGAGGGGCATGGTTTAGTGGGGATTTGGTGGTGCTGGGTTAACAGTTGGACTTGATGACCTTTATGGTCTTTTCTAACCAAAATGATTCTCTGACTCTACAAAGACAAAATACATCAGCATCTTATTGCAAAGCCAACATACAAACTCCTGAGAAAAACCACACACTTGGGATTCACTTACGCTTCATCAATGTTGGGATGGAAAATTTTGTTCATGAATCCTGTAAAGAGAAACACACTGGTAAATAGCAGAAAAAGATGACTTTTTAAAAAATTCTTTTAAAAATTTTTCTTTCTCCTTCACAAGAAAAGCCTGGAATTTACTGGACAAGGACTCCTATGCCTAGTTTCAAAGAAAACCCAGCCTTAGCTACAAATAGCCACGTAACCTTTAAAATACTCAGGCAACATTCTGACCCTGGGGTCTGTGTCCATTCCCTCAAAATTCATCAAAAACCTCTTCTTACAGAGCAACTGTGCCACAAAGATTTTCTGCTTCGGTATTACCTGGAAAAGAACTGCCTGCCAGCACCATCAAGCACCCACGTCTGATGAAGCCTTTTTAAAAGCTGCAAAGGTCCTTTGAATCAACACAAAACTTAAGCTCAACATTTGCTTTAAGATTAATTTTTCCTGAAGAAAGATTTTCTATGAAGTCACAACATCAGCAAGGCATTCAAAGGCAGAGACTGGTGCAAAGAGCCAATAACTTAAAATTTTGCATCAATACAGCATTTAGTTCCTCATCTGGTACCTCTGGTCTCCCAGAAAACTGCTCAAATGCAAGGTCTAGAATGAGAAACTCGCCGTGGTTTTGTCCACGTTGCAGACTTCAAGATTTGACAGTGATTTCTTTCTTTGTTCTGACTAACAAAACAAGTTGTTAAAAAAAATAATCCTGTGGTTTCAAGACTTACAACATCACAGTAGAAGGTATCTCAAACTTTAAAGACTGTGCCTGATAAGAGCAGCTGTAGGTGAGTCATGTTCTCCAGCTGCCAACTTTACCCTTGAGTTCAAGACAGATGGTGCTTCAAAAAAAAGACTCCCCCCTCTTCCACAAATTGAGTTTACAGAACCAAAGATATTTACAGAGGCACCACAGCCTGTGTAAAAGTAAACCACATCCACCCCAAAAGCAAAGTTCAGCGTTTCAGGTGATGGCTGTGAATGGATGCAAAATCCAACCTCCCCCAACTCTTCCCTTTCATTGGGAGGAATCCAAATCCCTGGGTGTGGGACACATCCCCAGTGCAGAACAGAGACACATCAGGCACAGAAAACTGGATTTTCCAGTTATTTCACTGCCAAATGGATCAAGTATCCTATAGGCTTCTGCTGGCTTGGCTGAATCACTTGGGCTCTGCCCAGAAGGGCTGCTGCAATTCTTGTTTCTGTACCAGGTTAAGCTGCTTCCACATCGTATTTTTTTTTTCCAGAACTTAAAACAAAACCTTCTGTCCTCTGTTTAATCATTATCCCACAGCCTGTAAAGCCCTACAAGCACTACATGTGGGAATTGTGACTTTCAGCAACAAGCAGAAACCTACTTAACTAACAGCAACTATTTCTTCTGACAAGGGCCCACATTTATGAAGATGGGTAAGAAATTTAGGTCTTGGATACTGACTCAATCCATTTCAAAAACTCCTTCCAGCACTGGAAATTTCCTCTTTAGCAGTCAGTGTTTATGGGTCAGCCAACTCCCTGCCTTCACCACCTTGATCCAGCCTCTCTGGTTGAGCCACTACAGCCACATCCATCTCTGCCCAAGCACGGAGCAATTGTGGTTTGAGTGACAGCATGGTTCCCATCTGGCATAAGAGCTGACATATGGATTCAACACCCTTTCTTTCCATGTATTATGACACAAATACAATTTCATGTTTAGTTGTACTGCTTGGATTTTTGCATAAATACAACACAAGGCTGAAACGATGCCTGACGCCAGAAAAAACTCTGAGAGAACCCCCGAGAAGCACATGAACAACTCCAAGCTATCAAGTGGCTTTCAGTAATACCTTGCCATGATTTAGCTTGAAAAACTGAAGCAGACTTAAAAAAGAAAGCTGGAGTTCCATCAAATATTTACATTATGGCAGCTCACACAAGTTTAAATCAGGTCACGGACCCAATTACGCCGGCACTGGAGAGCTACAGCGAGCACTGATGCTGATTCTAAATCCTGTCTCTCTCTCAGGTGGGGGGAAAAAAAAAAACCACAACAATTTTCTGATAAAGCAGAATAGAAGAGAGGATGGGGGAAGACACCAGGTAACAAGAACAGGATGGTAATGTGCAGACTTGCTGAATTAAACACTCTTGGTTTCTGGTATTTGGGATGCAAGGACACTCTCTTTAGGATGCCTTCTCCCATTTTGTGGTTTTTTTATCATCTTAGCTATTTCCTAGTACCTTCCAAGTGTAGCTGTGCTGCAAACCCACCTGGTAAGGTTTTGGTCAACTGTTCATTGCTGCAATTCAACATTTAAGCTGCACTCAATATCTGGGGAGATGAGATCAGGTCATCTGCTCAAGCAGCTCTTGTGCTAGAGATTTGTAATTCTTCTCTGTCATCTTTGCATTCAGCCAGGCAAGGAACAATCCTTTCTTTCACACTCTCCTTGGTCTCAAGCTTTGCAAATGAAACATTTGTTCTTCAAGAAAGGACACAAAACACCCTCTCCCTGCACTCCTTGTTTCTGACGTTGTTGCCACATCTTCTTCTTGCAGATCTTCAAGGTCTCCCCAGTCTCCTTCTCCTCCAGATACAAACTGCCCAAGCCAAGAGCAGCTCTGATCCCATCTTTCTTTTTCCTGACCCAGAAATAGCTCAAACTATTATCTCTTCCTTTATTTGAAACATAAAGTGACCTGGGGTGATAAAGTGCTACTGCTGCTCTACTAATACTGACTTGCTCTGCATTTGTTTCTACAAATACAAAAGACAAAGCAAGCACAAACATCCACATAAAAATGAAATTCTGATTTAAAGAGGAATCTGGGAATAAAACCAAAACCCTCCCAGGCCAGCATAAACACTGGGGCAGGTTTATTTCCAGAGTTTTGAATACAGCACATTCTAATACACTGTGCCAAGCTTTGGGTGAATGCTCCCTGAAGAGTCCAAGGGAGAGGCTCTTGATTTTTGGGTTCTCACCCCAGCCTGAGCAGCTCCCATTCTGTGTGTTGAACTGGATGTCAACACTTAATTTAACATTTTTAAAACAATATTCACACTGAACTCTGAAAAAAACAAGACTTGGGAGGAATCTGAGCAGCAGAGCAGAGGGTGGAAAGCCCACTCTTTTTTTATAGAAACACTAAGGTCCAGGATTGCCTTGAAAGGTAATGCAGGACTGGAGAAAATCTGCATGGAAAAAAAACCTTTGGATCATGACAGAAAAAACCCCTCCACATCCACACAGGAGTTACACAACAGAAAGGGACCCATCTGTTCTGACACTGAAAGACACTGAGACCCATGTGCAGATGCAGACCTTCAAAACTCCTGGTATTTCAGCAAGAGCCCTGGAGTAATCATTCCTTGGGTTGACAAAAACCTTTGGAGAAGCGCATTTTTAAATTAAAAATCAGCTAACTGAAAGGCTGTCAATCTTCCCTGGTGCTGCAAGCATTCATAAAGCATCAGCATCTGGAGGTATCCCAGCAGGAAATGAAATTCTCTCACCACACTCAATGCACCAACCATGGATGGGGCTGAGCACCCAGGGCACTGATTTGAAGTTGGGTCAAAGATTGAGGATTGTGGTTGGACAATAGCTGAACACACTCCTCCAGGACAGCAAAGCCACAGTAGATAAACAGGGAGGAATTTCAGACTTAATGTTGGTGTCAACATCTCTCTCCAACA
This sequence comes from Phaethornis superciliosus, assembly GCA_023637945.1. NCBI lineage: Eukaryota > Metazoa > Chordata > Aves > Apodiformes > Trochilidae > Phaethornis > Phaethornis superciliosus. Next base: position 1,105,282 of record JAJQWJ010000001.1, read on the forward strand.
GCTCCAGGCTGAAGGATACAGCTGGAAGGCACTGCCAGAACCTGTGTGCTGTTCTGAGCTGCTTTCCAAGTTCTCCTCTAAAAGGAAGAGCCCAAGTACCTGAATAACTTCAGAAACACAGAGGACTCCCAAGGCACCTCTCCTCCTGTGGATCCATCAAGCAGAAAGCTCCTGCAAGAGGTTGTTCCACATCAATTGCTCCCCTATCACCACCACACCTGCAGGGCTGGACTGTGGTTCAGAAAGGGTCTCCTACCTTGGCTCAGGCCCCAAAAGATCACAGAATGGTGGTTTTGGTTGGAAGAGACCTTAAAGATCATCTAGTTCCAACCTCCCTGCCAACATCTCCCAATAGACCAGATTGCTCCCATCCAACCTGGCCTGAAACACTTCCAGGATGGGGCAGCCACAACTTCCCTGGAAGCCTGGGCCAGGATCTCACCACCTTCAAAGTGAAGAATTCTTTCCCAGTGTCCAACCTAAATCTCCCTTCTTCCAGTTAAAAAGCCATTCCCCCCTTGTCCTATCACTTTGTAAAAAGTCCTTCCCCACATTTCTTGTAGGTCCCCTTCAGGTACTGGAAAGCCATTATGAGGCCTCCCTGGAGCCTTGTCTTCTCCAAGGGATAAAATAAAGAGGGATCAAATAAAGAAGAACCTAAATAATCTAAATAAGAAAGAGCTGCACTCTTCCCACAGCTCCAGCTGCACAACCCTGTCCTTCAGCAGCAGCAAACTTCCTGTGCTCCTTGGTGCTTCTCCTCCAAGTCAGGAATCTGGAATCCAACAAGTGGCTCTTCAAAAGGTCACTCATTGCTTATCTGAGCATAAAGTACAGCCAGAGGTCAGGTGAGAGGTACCCAAAAAGAGACTTGGTTTCTGTCTGCATGGCCCAACCATGCCAGGGATAGCAGCAAGAGGACTTCCCCCCAGCAGCTGCAGGGAAAATTCCAGACTAGAGCTGGTTTATATCCATTCCCTCATCCCAAACCTGCTGCTGCTTGTCCATGTGTCATAGAATGGCTTAGGCTGGATCTTAGAGCTCATCTCCTCCAAGCTCCCTGCCATGGGCAGGGACACCTCTCCTCCAGCCCAGGTTGCTCCAAGCCTCATCCAACCTGGCCTTGAACACCTCCAGGGAGGGGGCAGCCACAACTTCTCTGGGCAATCTGTTCCAGAGGCTCAGCACCCTCCTCCTGAAGAACTTCTTCCTCACATCCAGCCTGAACCTCTTCTCCTGCACTTTCCAACCATTTCCCCTTCTCCTAGCACTGGACACTCTGCTGAAAAGTCCCTCTGCAGCCTTCCTGGAGGTTCCCTTCAGGGATTGGAAGGCAGCTCTAAGGTCCCCCTGGACTCTTCTCTTCTCCAGGCTGAACAATCCCAGTTTCTCCTCAGCCTCTCCTCCTGGCAGAGCTGCTCCAGCCCCTGGATCATCTTTGGGGCCTCCTCTGGATTCATTCCAACAGATCCATGTCCTTCTTCTGCTGGGGACACCAGAGCTGGATGCAGGAGGTGGGGGTCTCCCAAGAGCAGAGCAGAGGCTGGGAATCCCCTCTCCTGATCTGCTGCCCATGCTCCTCTGGATGCATCCCAGGACAGGGCTGGGTTCTGAGCTGCAGGAGCTCCTTGCTTCTGAAAAGTCCCTCTGCAGCCTTCCTGGAGGTTCCCTTCAGGGATTGGAAGGCAGCTCTAAGGTCCCCCTGGAGTCTTCTCTTCTCCAGGCTGGAGAACTGGATGCAGTACTGGAAGTGGAGGTCTCATAAGATCAGTGGGAGTCGTATCAGCTCTGTTTCTCACAAAAGAAGGCCAGCTGGACACTTCTTCACCTGAACTACCACGACAGCAGATTCACATCTCATGGACCACCACAGTGCCAAACCAACACTCAACAGGACTAAAAGGCCAGATCAGGAAATCATTCAGACTGCCTGGCTGGCCAGGTGGCCTCATCCTTCCCTGGAAGCAGTGAGTTTGAAACACCACAGCAGATCAACACAGCTGGGGTGATCACCCAGAGCTGGGGCAGAACTACAAGCACAGAGATCAGCAGGCAAAAGAAAAAGAACTCATGGGAAGCATAGCCAAGTCACAAGCAGTGGTTTTCCTTGTGTTTTGTTTTGGTTTTTTTCCTAAACACCAGGCAAACCACCTAATGGAAAAAGATCTCCCAGGTGCTCACACGGTGTTGCCAAACAGACAGATAAGGTTAATCTGAACTTGAGGTATAGTAGTTCCTCCTCCCCAAAAGCCTGTGAGGGAACATGAATTTGTAATATTAAAAAAATATTTAAAATAAATATTAAATATTAAAATATTAAAAATAAACTGCACTCATTTCAGGGACTACCTTCTCGTGTAAGTGATTACAAAGCCACCATGCACCACAGGGTGAAAAACCCTGGCAGGGGAGGGAGGAGAAAACACAAGAGCAAGAACTCTGCCCCAGTGACCAACTTAGTACCTATTCTCCTCTGTAGACTGGGACAACTGGTTTAGCACGTGGCAGTTCCCCATTGGAAGGGCACAGGATCTGCCCACCTCAAAGGAGCACATCTTACCCAGCACTCACCAGTTTCTACTGGCAAAGCCAAGGATTTATTTTCTTTTATGAAATTCAGAGGTTAGGAGCCCATCCAGAGCTCTAACAGCTGAGTCAAATATATGTATATATATATATATGTATGTATTTATGTCTCACCAGGAAAGCATTCACTGCACAGTGGTGGCATGAGGTGCTGTGGAACATCAGCTTGCTGAGAGCAGAAGTAGAAGAGTTTATATTACCATACTCAGATTCTAGTAGCTTTTCAAAACAATACCATAAATAATTTTGCAGCAGCTTCAAGAGGGAAAGATCAGAACAGAAAAATACAGCAGCAGCTGATGGAAAATTGTGGCAGAGCTATAAACTCTGAACCTCCTGCTGAGGGATCCTTCTTGGAGTGGAAAAGTAAAATCAGGCTTACAGGCTGGCGTTCTGAGTGGCAATCTCTGGAAAAACATCCAGAATTAGCACAAAGCAATAGCCCAATATCAGTTTACCTCCTTGCTTAGGTGCAGCATCACCTGATGCCCTGAATCTCTGCCAAGCCAGGGTGAAAACACCCACCCTGGTTTGTTCCTTCTCTTCCCATTCCCTCCAGTGGCAGGAGGGGAACCCGCCGAGGGTGCGGAGTTGTGCGTCAAACCCGGAGTGGAGAGAGGGCTCCAGATTACCTGGAGGTGTCTCATCTTTCCCTTTAGACAAAGCCTTAAATGTTATTTGAAAAGAACCAAGCATTTCCACGGGGCTTATAGGTCAGAGTGAAGATCAACACACAGGAGGAAAGAGAGAGCTGGGAATGGTCACAGGCGATAAGTGACTCATGAAATTCTAAGTAGCGAAATGCAAGGCAATCCAGAGAGGAGCTGGAAGTAAAAATAGCAGCTGCAGTCAAAAAGAAAAATTAAGCAGAGGCCAGGAGAGATCTGCTAGACTCTGGCTGGAGCTAAACCCTGCTTGGATCCTTTGCTGGCTGCCACAGTGCCTGTTCTATACATACACACACACATTTCAATCTGGTTTGTGTACACACCAGGGGTTTTGTTTTGCAAAACACTTAGGAGAAAGGTGAAATAGAAATGCAAGATATCTGCAAGATAACTTGGCCAGAGATGGAAGGAAAAGGGAAGCTGTGTATAAATACAGAGAAGTTATTCAAGCAATTGAGGCTCCAAGCATATTGTACAAAAGCTGCATGGCTATGACATTTGATTATTAAGAAACCAGAGTGATTGAGTGCCAGCCTAATACAGAATCATAGAATTTGGGTTGGAAAGGACCTTAAAGCTCATCCAGTTCCAAACCCCCTGCATAGGCAAGGACACTTCCCACCAGCCCAGGTTGCTCAAGGTCCCTTCCAACATCCTTTCTGCAGATTTCAGTAAGAAAATAAATGCCACAGTGCTTTCAGGTAAGAGTTCAGGCTCCCAGGTTCATAGGTTTCAACCTCTCCTATCATCTGAGCAGGGCAGGACATTCCCACTCCGAGTTTCCTCCCCTGTTTATGGCATCAAAGAGCATTAATCTCCAGCTCTTGGCAGGCAGACGGCCTGATTAAAAACATACAAAATTTACACAAAGAGGCCTCGTGACTTGGGAGCTCCAAACAGTACTGCAAGTACTTCCCAACTCCCCTCTGGAAAAGCAGGAACAAACTAGGCAGAAAGTTCCCCTGAAGATACTAAATCCCAGAGGGAAGGGAAAAAGAGTGAAGCAGTGCCAGCAGGGTTCCTGAAATTGTAAACAGCCCATAACATATTGTCTGGGAGAAAGCAAGACTGGAACCAAACATTGAGCAGGGGAGTGCTTTGGGTCCTCATAAGCACCCAGGAATACATTACAATTACAATAATTGACAAAAGCCTTAAGAGCAGCAGCATTCACTGGCTTCTGAAAGCAACTGAGTGTATTTTTTCAGGACCTGGTTCTGCTCTAACAAAGTTGCCCAAGTGCAGGGAGTTTCTTTTAACCCTGAAGGTTTGGATATTTGGGGGAGAATCAGGAGTGGAGTTACAGTTCACACCTCAAGCCCAGAGCCAACACAGCTGCCCTACATCTGCCTCTGTTTAGAGTCATGTTCTAGGATGCACATTTCCATTTTTATTGTGCATTATCCAGCTCTTGCTCATCCTGCACCAAGATGGGACCTGTCCTCCAGGGTGGCATCACTTAATAGACTACAACAATAATTACCAACCTGAGGAGGGCAGGAAATAAATGCCACGCATGTTTGAGAAGGGATGGGACCAGGGAGCAAAAGTTTGGCAGGATAAGAGCCACCACATTGAGCCAAAGCTTCTGTCAGAGACCCTCAAAGGTGAAGAAGACCACCACTCACTCAGGGTTTAAGAAAAGCCCAACAGCTCTCCAGATGACAACTCTGAAACCTGCTTTAAAAACCTTTCCTTTTCAGGTTTTGTCCCACTTTAGAAAAGAACACCAAGTTGCACGTACTCAAGAGCCATGCTGGGATAAAAAGCAATTTGAACAGATTGGAAAGCAACCATTAGCCATCATTTTTTCAGAAGCAGCTTTCTAGAACGTGTGGCTATGCTTCCAGCCATCGTGTGATTTGCTACAAAAAGCCCATGACATGTTCAAGAATTGCACTAAGATTTTCTAAGATGGAAAGAAAAATCTCAGCCTACAGGGCCAGAGGAACAAGGAAAGCTGCAAGGACAGCATTTCTGCTTTAGGCTCCAGCATAGAAGTGTGATTTATTAAAGGAAAAGAAACTGCTGGATTCTATACTTAATCCAAGCCAGTGAGTTCCACAGATGATTTGAACTCTGTGTGTTGTCACCCCAGTGGGAGCCACACGGTGCTGAGAACTGAAGGGATGCAAACAATGATGCTCTTGATGACCTTCTGTCCATTTCCAGGCTCCACCATCTCTGAAATCCTTCACTTCCACCTCTTTACAGCTCAGAAAGGGCCACTGCAAATTTCTTCCCACCTCATTCCTGCTCCTGCATGAGCCAGAGCTCAAGCTTGGCTGAGGACTGCTGGGTTAGGATCCCTCCCCCCTGCTCACTGCAACAGGGAGAGAAAACAAGATCTGGTGAATGCTCCTGGTTCAGCTGGGATGAAAGATTACTCTGGAGCTATCTGGAATGGCCAAACCACCAGTATCAGGCACTGCATACCAAGTCTGCCCCTGAGAGCACTGGTGCAGAGATCAGGCTGGCCCAGAGAAGAGCCATCCCTCAGCCCTGGCTGTCCTGATAAGTTGGGCTGGAGCAGCAGAAATGGAAACCAAAGAAAAACAAACCTCTTCCTGCAGCTGGTTGGGAGCTTCCCAGGGTCTTAAAGACTCCCCTTGGTGCTTCCACTTCCCTGGCAGCAGAGCTGAGCCCTGCTTTGCTGAGCCAACTCTCACCTAGCATCAATTGTTTAATGAAACCTCAGCTGCATGCTGCTTACCCCAGGAGGGAGCCTGTGCTTCCAGCAGCCCCTGCCCTGCCTTTTGGGGGGGCTCAACAAGAGAGGAGGGGGCTCCTCAGCCACTCAGAGACTTGTAGGGCAAGGGAAGCATGCTAGGAGGTGTGATGAGTCTGGAAGGAGGCAGTCACAATCCAACAGGTATAAGCAAGCTGACAGAAAAGCTGCTCCCATGAAAAGAAAGACAGCAAAAGCAACATTAGAAGGGATGAAACAATTTAAGGAGCAAATATCACACACCCCCCCTTCCATTCACACACAATTCCACCCATCACCTTCCCCAAGGTGACAAGGAGAAAGGCCATACTTGTGGTGTCAGTTCTGAAAACGCAGCTGGGTCAGTTCTGATGTCTGCTCCTGCCCATTCCAACCAGACCAAGAAGAATCTCCAAGCCAAACCAGCAAGAAGGTGAAAGCTGCCACCTTCCATGCAACTAACCTGAGCCTAAATCACCACCACTACAAATATACAAGAACCTGGCTGACTTTTAGCTGCACAGGCTGCTGGAAAGAAAAGACTGGTTTTGCTTTAAGCCTGCAACCTTGAATTCTGATCCACGCTGGAAGAACATCAGGAGAGAGAAAAATAATCTTGAGTAGGGATTTCTGATCCACACTGGAAGAACATCAGGAGAGAGAAAAACAATCTAGAGTAGGACTAGCACCAAGGCAATTAATACCAAGGAAAGGTTTGGGTTTTTTCATGCTTTATGAGAGTTGTCTGTAGCCAGCCCATATTTTAAAACTGCCAAAGTGACAGCATCCTGATCTGCAATGGTTTGTGGTATTTGAGAAGTGAGGAGGGGGAACCACCTGGCACCAAAGAACACAAGAGTTTATCTGGTAAAGAAATCTCTGACCTGAGAGGTTTCTAAGCAAGCTCCAGAGCTGACTCAAGAGGAAGGAGAAAAGGGTTTCACATGGCTGCAGCAACCCTGCATCATTACTCAGCTGCCTGCACGTTCCTGGGGTTCAGTTAAGGTTGCCAAAGGAATAAAAAAAAAGGTAAAAAAACTGTGTAGGAGCAGCATCCCTCTTCCCCAAAAGGCACAGTTCACATTTGGAACTAGACAAATTCTCTCACACCAGAGAGAGCTTAAATAGAAAGCACTGCTAGCCTGAGAACCTATTTTAAGGAAGCAACCCAAACTTATCAGCTCCAAATTGGGATGTTGATATTGGAAGGGACCCATCTGGTCCAACCCATCTAAGTCAACTTTCCACACCACTTCACAGGCTGTTTTCTCCATTCTTCAGAGTCCTCCAGTGGCCTGAGCCACAAGCACACCCTTCTGATGGAGAAACACCACAGAGTTACCAATCCTTATTTCATAAGCAAGAATAGAGCTGCTGGATCCCTGGGCATCTGCTCCAGTTTTTCAAGCAGTATTGGCTATTTCACTTGTAGCTTAAGTGACAAAAAAAGTTTAGGTATCAGAAGGTATCCAAGTTAAACCACCCAAGGACAAAGACAGGATGGATACAGCTCATAAAGAGTATTTCCTTATGAAACTCATTTGCTCTCAAAGGTTAAGCAAGCCAAACCAGTCCAGCCAGCTGCAATTTTTTTTAGTGACAGGTCCCTGTTTTGACATTTTTCCACGTATACATCAGCCTAGTCCTAGAGGACACAGGTTTCAGCTCCTCCCTTCACTTCCATCCACTCCTGGTCAAGAGGTCCCAACAGTCCCTTCACCCCAAGACCATGAGCATGCCCTGTGGTCTCCATACCAGATGAGTCAAATGGGCTCCAGCCCTCATTGTGGTAATCCTGCACCTTCCCCATGGGTGACTATATTATTTAAAAAGCACATGGCAGAAAGACTGAGTTCATCAGCACACAAACATGCAACCAAACCACATTTCCAGCTCCTAGCCCAAAATCTCTCAAATCCCCCACCTTCTCCTCTTGGCTTGGCATGGGAGAGGTGGAAGTCTACAGTAAAAGCATTCTGCAGATTTGAAGAAAAGATCTTAGGACTGGCATTGAGGGTTGGAGCAACTTCACCTGAAACAACACCATAAGGAGTAACATCTCTCTTGCACAAAAGCATTTTTTGGACTGAAAGTGATGAGTGGTTACCTATAGATGGGGATTTGAAAGGGTATTTATCAGGAAGGTCGACTCTAACTTTCCATACTCCACCTTCATATGGGGCTGCAACAAAAGAAACACAGGTATTAGACACTTCAACACTCAGGAGAACATAAACAGAACAATGGCATTAAGCAAAACATCTTTGGAAGAATCCTTAGTTCCATCAGGGGGTAACATTTCATAGCAAACCTCCTACAGTAAAAGCCTTTTTTTATTTTCCTCTGCTGCCTGGCAAGAAATACCTGATTTTAACTGACACTGCAGAAGATCTTGGCACAAAGACACAAGAGCCTTATTAAAAACAGAGACTTTAGAATAATCTACTTACCTTTAGAGATGTTGCTAAATTAAGGCACATTGAAGACCTGACTCGTGAGCCAGTCACCAACCAAGTCATCCTGACTACAAACTCCACAAAAATTTGACTGACTGCTACAAAACTTCTGACAAACTTACAAAACCAGGTCTAGAAAAGCTAAGGATCAACAAGGCCATAGCAGAAGGCTGAGTTGTCCAAAGGCAGCAGCCAGCTCTGCTGAGCTCCAAGGGAAGTGGTTCATCTGGGTTAATGCTCACAGTTCTGCTTCTTCCCCACCCTGGAGACAGCAGCCTTCAAACACTGCTACCCTTTGATCCCTCACCCCCACTGAAATCTGCTCCTCTCTTCTTCTGCTCCAGAAGAATGTCTCAAATCACTGCTCCCCCACTGGGAGCCACTGGTTTTGGCCTTTTTCAGAAGGGCTGGGTTGTATACTTACTTCCTTGTGGTCCATAAAACTTCACAACGAATTCATTAAGTCCTCCTAAGATTGTGACTTCGTGTTTGCTCTCAATACTGATATACCAAAAGTAAAGGAAAATATTTATACCAGGAGACAAAAGTTATTTCACTCAGATACTTCCTAGAAGCCTGTAAAACCAAAGAGTTTTAAACCCAATATTCACCGTCTCCTACAGCATGCAACTGAAGAGTCTGGACACACCTGTGACCACACCACCACACTGACATTCATAAAAAACAATTCTACAGGCTGAAGAATTCCTCCCCCTGCATGGAGCAATCTTGAGATGATGTCTCCCTTTCCCCCAGAGCTGCTTTGTGCTTTTCATCTGCTTCTGCTGAGCGTGAGCTTGGATTTAAGAAAATACCAACTCACTATCAGAAATGTACTGGGAAACTTATTAGGGCTGTGGAGGGGACTTGAAAATCCAGAAATGGCTCCAAAGCCTCACCTCAAACAGATGCAAACCATAGGGAAAGGCTGGGAGGTGAGGCCAGAATTGGAGAGAATCCTTCTCCTTTTCCAGCCCTCAGGAATGACAGAATGTCACAGAATCACTGGAGATCCCCCAGTCCAACCCCCCTGCCCCAGCAGGATCCCCCAGGGCAGCCCACACAGGAACACATCCAGGGGGGTTTGGAAAGGCTCCAGAGAAGGAGACTCCACAACCTCTCTGGGCAGCCTGGGCCAGGGCTCCCTCAGCCTCAGCCTCCACAAGTTTCTCCTCATGCTGAGCTGGAACTTCCTCTCTTCTCCCTTCAACCCATTCTTCCTTGGCCTCTCCCTGGGCACCCCCAAAAAGAGATTGTCCCCTTCCTCTTGCCCCCCACCCCTCAGATCTTGAGGGACATTCAGCACATCCCCTCTCAGCCTTCTCTTCTCCAGGCTCAACAGCCCCAGGGCTCTCACTCTTGCTTCCCAGCAGAGATGCTCAAGTCCCTTCCTCACCCTCCCACCTCTCCCTTGGACTCTCTCCAGTAGATCCCAGTCTCTCCTCAACTGGGGAGCCCCAAACTGGAGCCAGGATTCCAGCTGTGCTCTCCCCAGGGCAGAGCAGAGCAGAGGAGGAGGAGGAGGAGGAGGAGGAGGAGGAGGAGGAGGAGGAGGAGGAGGAGGAGGAGGACCTCCCTGGATCTGCTGGACACACTTTTCCTGATGCCCCCAGGACACCATTGGCCCTCTTGGCCCCAAGGGCACATTGCTGACCCCTGGAGAATTCCCTGTCCCCCAGGACTCCAAGGGCTTTCTCCATGGAGCTGCTTTCCAGCAGGACATCCCCAACTCTGTCCTGGTGGTTGGGGTTATTCCTCCTCAGATGCAGAACCCTACACTTGGGCCTTTTTCAACTTCAGGAGGTTAATTTCACAAGCAAATGAGCCACAAGACAGAAAGTCACCCTTGTCAACTGCTCCTATTAAATATTTACTCTCTTGCCCAGATGAGAGGAGCAGAACTCTCCCCAATCCCTGCTCTGATGAATTCAATTCTCCCTGGCTGCCTTCGATGCTGTCAGATGGCCTCCCACTGCTATGATGCAAATTATTGCAATCTCGTGGTAATTTGACTTGCAAGACCAACAAAAAAAATAAAAAAAAATAAAAAAAGAAAAATCCCTCCGTCCTCAGAGAGATGGCAGAAGAGTGAGATTATGAGGCAGTGTTACAGCACAAAAAGAACAACTGCATTTCTTAACATTTCAAAGGAAAGAATCAAAGCACCAGGGCTTTGGGAAGAAGGGAATAGAACTGGAAAGGCAAGAAATCATCATTTCAGGTAAGGCTCAGTTAAGACAATTAATGGTGATGCTGTGGCACCCAAGCTTGCCGAATAATTCTGCTATAAATCTGGATTAATGGATTGTGAGTAATATCCTACATCAATTATCCTTAATCAATAATCTTAATATGAATTAAGAGAGAGGCATCAGGGAAGGGGGGGAGAAACCAGAGAAGGAGAAAATCCAAGGTTTATTCCCACCTGAACTTCAACCTTCTTCAGCTCTGCACTGTAGAGGCTGCCCCTGTTTGAGGGAAGAAGGCAACAGCACAGAATATCTAAATAAATATCCTCAACACCACAGCAGCAAGGCAGAAACACTGAGGAACTGAAGCCAGGTCCCCTCCTTTTGTTACCAAGATTCTTCACCCTGATGCAAAAGGTTTCCTGCTTTCAAGGCACAAAATTTGTCCAGGATTCTCTCTGCTTTGCAGCAGTGATGCTGACCCCCTCCCACCTCCATGGCACTGAGCAAACACACACATACACACTCCTGGAAACATTCCTGACTCACCAGGAACATAACTGCCTGGAACTTACCACCAGGAACAAATAATTCTCAGGTTGAATCCCCAGATCCCTGAAGGCTGCTTAAGGTGCATCAGACAAATTTTAAGAGGCTTCTGTACCCACCCATGCTGATTTAGTCCCACAGGAGATCTGAGCCCCATCTGTGGGGCCCATCAGGATTTATTGCAGTTCCCCAAGTACAATGATCCCCAGACTGGGCAAAGTTTTCCCATAGTGCCAGCTCCAAAAGCGTTTGGATGCAATAACCTTCTTCCCCTCACTCTGACAGGGAAGGAAAAAAGTTTAGAGAGGTTTGTTTTGGCTCCAGAGTTTTCTCAGATCAGTGTAAGCTGCTCTGTACCTGGTAGCCACCCAAAACCAGCTCACATAGGGCAGATGTCAGTCCAACTGCCCTAAGAGCCAGCAATTTCTCTGCTAGAAGGCCAAGGGGCACCTGTGGGAAAAGCTACATCCCTACAGGTTTGTGAAGAGTCACTTCAAGACCTGGTGTTAAGGGACATTTGTGACCCCATCTTCTCACACCACCCAGAAGCATGAGAGTAAATTTTAAATTCTGGCTTGACCAAGTTGAATTTTCTCTGAAAATGCACTCACTCATCTCACTGATCACTAAAATCCACCTTTGGGAAACAGGCTCTTACACAAACCTCCCATGGATGCTGATGCCTGAGAGTGAAATGGTTGACACCCAAGTATGTTAATACTTTGCAGCTTTGTGGATCAGGTTAAATACAAATGGTTTTACTCAGGACTAGATCAAGTACCTCATCATAAAAAACAGCTCCACCAGCCTGATCTTCAGAGTGAGCTCCTGAGCAGCTGCAGATTGTATACTCCTGCTCCTCAGCTTAATCCTGACCATAAACTAAAGCAGAGCTTTCAACACTCAGACTCAGTCCTAGTGTTCCCAAGTTCAAAGAATTATTACTATGCAATGTGGTGTCATATGTGATTACTCTCCCTGTTGGGGCCATGACCCAAAATTCCTACAAAAAACCAGCAAGTTAGGCTCACAAAAGGGACATGGAGTGGGATGTGGATGCTGCATTTGGGAACAGCAGCAGTTATGAACGTGGTAGAAGAGTTTGGGGACAGACTGAAATCAAAGTGAATTTCAGCAATTAAGCCCTTGTATCACCATGGGGGAAATCTCTGGAAATGCCTCAGCAGAACTGAGGAGGCTGGGGAAGCCCTCTTCCCTGGGCATGAGGTGACTTCCATGTGAACCCTCATTTTTTAGCACAAACTGGGTGAAGCATCTTCCCTTTCTCCTTTCCATCAAGTTTTCTCTACGGGTAGAGATGCCCAGGAACTTGAAATCTGAAAACGTCACTACCAAAATGATGAAGAACATTAGTGGGAGAAGTGCATGGATACCCTACAATGTCCTTCCATCTCTAGAAGTCTTCAGATCCATCCCATTAGCACACATGATCCCCAAGAGACATTTACTGCATAACTTAGGACTCCAGGAAGCCCAGGAACCCAAGGACACCTCAAAGCTTCTCCCCATCCTGCAAAGCTGTATCAGGGAACCCTTGAGCAGCAGAAGGTAAAAGCAGAAGGGACATTCAGAGGGCTGTCCTGGATCAGGTTCCCAGAGAAAGCTCCACCATGGAGGAGGGGAATGCATCTCTGAGGGAAGAACCCAGGCTCTAACCCAGCTATTTTCTCAGCTCAGATTTTTTCCAGAAGGCACAAGTCTTACAACCAAATCCTAAACGAATCCCCTTCCAAACACGCCAGCAATTAATCAGCTGCCTCAGATCCAAGAAAGAGTTGCCAGTTTGGAGAGCCACAAGATTTAAGGAACCCAGTTGTGCCTCAGGCAGAACAAATCTTCTCTCTTGCATTCCAAGCTAGCCAGGGCCTGGTGCCAGACCCTGCAGCAAGCCCAAGGAGTTCCCAGGAAGAAATTCTCCATGCTTTCCAACAAAATCAGGAAGCCCCAGGGAAAGAGCATCAGGAATTTGGAACAAAACATCTACAGTGAAGGTGACCAGACTGTTCACAGCAGCCCCCACACATTCACAGAATCATTACAGTTGGAAAAGACTTTCAAGATCATCCAGTCCAACCATAATCCAACTCCTACAAGCACTGAGCCATCTCCTGAAGTGCCACATCTGAACACTTCTTAAACTCCTCCAGGGATGGTGACTCCACCACCTCCCTGGGCAGCCCATTCCAATGCCTCACCACTCTTTCAGTAATGAAATTGCTCCTAATATCCAAACCTGTGCCTAAACCTCTCCTGGCACAACTGAAACCCATTTCCTCTTGTCCTATTGCTGGTTACCTGGGTGAAGAAGAGACCAACACCAGCTCCTCTACAACCTCCCTCCAGGTAGCTCCATTCTAGGATGTCCTGGATTCCCATTACCTCTTTTTCTTTGCCTACTGATGCAAACCTGGACAGAAAAATCCCTGAGGTCCTTTCCAACCCAAGCCATCCTATGAATGAAGCACTCCTGTGAGCACTCAGAACTTCCAGCACATCATCAACATTTACAGGGAAGCCCACAACCCCCTCTCATCTTGTTTTTCACTCTACTCTGTCCAGATGAATTCCTTGATGGCCACGCTCTCTCCCACCACACTTTTCATTATTCAGCTTTAGAGCAAATAATGGATAAAGACTTTTACCCTTCTTGATTCAACTGGCAACCCAGTGGCTCCAACTGGGACGTGCAGTCTGCCTTGTTCCCACAGCAGGGCACAGAGTTACACCCTGTGTATATGGGGTCAAGATTACAGAGCTACAAAAGCAGCCTGTTACACATCACACAGGCTGAAATGTTCCATGAAAACACAACTGAAGCCCTTTCAAGACTCACAGCTTGCTCCTGCTACTCCAGGTGACTTATGGTCTTGCTGCTTTTGTCTCCTCCTCATTTCACTGTATTAATTTGACTTTGTGTCAAATGTAGCCAGCGTAAGAGTCAAAAGAAAAGAGCAAATCTGGATACATGTTGGGTTTCTAACAGATAAAAAGTTCAAAAGCTTTACCTTAAGACCACAAGAACGAGAAGGGAGTCCTGAGGACCTGAAGGTGAATTATCTCAGTTCCAAGAGAACTGAATGACAGTGTCAAAAATATTTAGATGATGGTATGGAAAGCAAGCTTATGCTCAAATATCAGTTCAGAAGGGGTTGCTAGGAGAGAGACAGAAGGGAAATTTTCTGCAGCTGATTACAGGCTCCCTATACAGTGCCTGAAATGTGCCAGAAGCTCAAGGCCAACCGTGCCACCTATTAGCATTACAGTAACATCCCCAGCCCCCTATCAAGATCAAGGCTCTATTGTTCAGGGTTGAGCTCGTAGGAAATTGTTTCTTTGGTCAGAATGAAAAGTGGCTTAAAGCATTTTGCCTACTCTGCCTCGAGACCGAAAAAAAACCCAAAACCACCACACAGAACCTTTTGCATCTGGAAAGCAAGAGGTAAAGGGTTCAACCAACCCTAACCCTAAAGCAACCATCAGTCAGAAACAGACTGACCACTATGGATTTGCTTGGTCCAGGGTTGAGTTCTCATTCCCTCATCCTCATGCAGGGACCCCCACCACTGTAGAGTTGGATCTCCCCTGCAGTCATAAAAAAAAAAGTATATATTTGTTGGGATACAACTTAACACCCAGATCTCCCAAAATCCCAGATGAACATCACAGCCAACAGATGGCTAGTCTGTTTGCAGGGTTGTGTGGTTTTTTCCTGGCAAATCTTTAGCCTTAAAAAAAAACCAACAAAACCCCCCCCCCCTTCAATAAGTTCCTTTGAAATTAAGTTATAAGCTTGGGAGAAGCAGATTTCTAGCTGACAATATTTCACTTAAAATATTTTTACAAGCCTAATGATACAAATGGCCACGAGCACCCTGTCCCAAAGAGACAGACAAAGCAGAAAGATGGAATGTTCCAGGGAAAAACAATTTTGTGTATTTATCTAAATGCATCTCAACACAAGCTGCAGATAGGTCAATGGTCATTGCCAGAAAGCAAATTCCTGCCTTTTAAGGACTCTTACTTATGGAGACTCATCTACAACTATCCATCCAGGTGAAGAACAGGACCAGAGAAGACATTCTGAATCTGAGGGGAAATGACAAGACCACATCTGTGTATATTTAATAATAATAAAAAAAATCATTCAGCTTTGGAATGATTTGGAACCATCCACCTAAGCAGCTTGGAATGTATTGTTGAGGAAATAACTCACCATCTGCATATTTTGTTACAAAGGGGGATTTAAAAATAAGATTTTTTTGGTTTTTTTCCTTCATGAAGAGCTTTGCAGGCAGTGAGTGCTGCTACACCACCCATGGGATGGAACTGCAGCCACTCAGGGTACAGAAATCACCGCTCCACTCATCCGAGGCATCAGAGGTGCAAATCCTTCTGAAGTATTTGTAAGCAGAATTCTGCAGCAAGAAATAACCTCTGCCATTGGGACTGATGGTTATTCAAGCTTCTTTTCTGACAAAGGGAAACAAATTCCTCTCTGAGAAACACACAACCTGCAGTGATCTGTAAGGAGCCCTCTGATTTAGCAGCGTTACTGGTTCTGCTGACGCGTGGGTAGCAAAAGGGCAAGTTCAGCTCAGTTGCCTCCTTGCCTCCAAGCCTCTGTAGCTTTGCCTTGCCTCCTCAAAACTCCCTGCCTTCATCTGATTTAAGCCACCCAAGGTGCCAGCTGCACACATGAAACCACAGCCAGCACTATGACTTTCATGCTTTAAGCATCAGGAATATTTATTCTTATTTTCCAGGAGTCCTTGCCCTTTACTCACATTTAACTTCCTTCACACTTCTCTCTCCACCCCTGCAGTGCACCAGAAGAAAAGGACACTTAGAAGAGAAAAAGATCAGAAAGAGAAGCAAAATCCTTGTGATTTCCTCAAGCAGCAAAAGGTAGCACTTTTTAGTCACCCTTTTTCTTGCAAACTTCTTGAGAACTCCAGGCAAAACTCATTCAAATTATTAAAATCTGCTGTTTTTCCCCTCAAGCTACTTATTCCCATTGCCACAGGGCATCACTTGCAGTTTCCAGCTTCAAGGAAAGGGGTTTTCTAGTACCAAAATAGGTTCATTATTTGCCAGGGATGTTGTGTTGTACCATTCCTGGTGTCAGCAAACCCAGTCCCATGGTCTGCATTGGCCTCAAGAAGGGAAGACTTGACTGGGGCAACCTACAGATTCTCTTCAGGAACCTGGGGCAAATCTTCCTCCATCTGAATTGGGCTTCAAGAAGAATCCCACAGCTTTGAAGGACACAAAACTGACTGAAATCCTTACAGCCTGAAGAACAGCAAGTCACTCCCAGGCAGATGAGGAAAGCTCTGAAGACAAGCAGCTTTCCCAGCTCTTCACCCTCCTGATTGCAAGATGATGGCTGGTTATGATTTCAGCTGAAAATGCTCTGGAAACAAGGGAATAATGCTTGATCAATTGAACAGCAGCCTGCACTTGGGTTGCTGAGTTTTTATTCTACTGCACATAAGCATTTTGTAAGAAATGCAGTTTTGCTTTTACAACAAGCCTTGCACACTGCTTCTCTATCAGATTTTAACTGACTTTGGTGAGAAATCACACAAGAAAGAGCAGTCTTAAGTTATTCTGCACACAAACTTCACAATTTCACATCAAGGGTGGCAAACTTCCCCAAGATAAACACCCTTGTCACCAGCAACCCCATCAAAAGGCACTTTTTAAATGCAGCCACGTGTGCCAAGAGACACCTCCTGAGTGTGATCAGGGTTTTTTGGGAGATGGAACTTCTGCCCTCCAGTCTGTCTTGCTTTCTTTGGAGCTCCTTAAAATTCCTGTCTGGCTGCTCTCCACTTTGAGCCAAGAAACTGGAATAATGAGGAAAAGGTGGGAAGAAAAAGCCAGCTCTCCCCTAAAGACACTTTGCACACACATTGCCTCCTATGCACAGGTTAGAAACAAAGTCAGCATTTTTCCAGTGCTTCCAAGCTGCAAACCTGCTCTTCCCTCACCAGAAGTGAAGGGAACCACCCTGAAAAGACAACAAGGTACATCTTATACCAAGTTGGATGGAACAATACTGCCCTTTTCCTTCAGGAAACAAATTAATTCACTGGCTTCCTCAGCTCTGTTCCCTCGAGAAGTTTCAACTCGTTTAGAAGAGTCAGTGGACACTTTTTTTCTCTCTTTTTTTTTTTTTTTTTCTGGCTAGAGAAACCAGATGGGAATAAACTGATTTGCAACTGCTTCCACTGGATGGATCACCATTAATTGCAGCAGTGGCACCAAGAGCTTTTTGCCAGTCAGATTAGATGGGAACACAATCAGTGTCATTTTGACAGGAGATAACGAGAGCCACCAAACCCCAGGTTTGCGGTGCCAATTTGCTGTGCAATTAATTTGCATTTACAGGCAAAGAAGAACACAACACCCACCCAGCACCAGGTCCTCATTTAACTACCTATCAGTAGTCAAGCACAATTCAGGATAAGAACAGGTCCAGGCTCAGAGTGACACCCTCTGATTTGCATCGTGGTGGAGTTTTGCTTGTGAAATGACGGCGTTTCGGTGCAACACGCGGTGCTGGTCAGGCCCAGGAGCAGAAGTGGGAGTGAAATGGCTTAAAACCATCTAAAATTGTGACCTACTCTAAGGGTTGCTGAGGTTCTGCTCAAGAAAGGCAGGGAGATGTTTTAGTGAAGTTGAGAAGAAGCTGCCAACTTCTTCTCATGAGATTTTTAAACACAAAACTGGAGTTGAGGGAAGGGAATGGAGCTGGGAGCAAGACACCTTAACTGATACACATAACATAAGAAAATTATGGAATCATTCAGGTTGGAAAAAATCTCTAAGATCATCAAGTCCAACCTTCAACCCAACACCACTGTGCCTCCTAAACCATGTCCCCAGGCTGCCACATTTACACTGCTTTTTGAACACCTCCAGAGATGGGGACTTCATCACTTCCCTGGGCAGTCGGTTCCAACCCTTGACCAAGCCCAAGATTTCTTTGAATGTCAGTAGAAGAAAATTCTCTTGGTTCCTCATGTGTCTAAGTGCAATTAGTCTGTAATGATAAGGAACTGTTGATTAGCAGCTGGAGATGACTGCATGGTTTCAGGAATGAGTAGCAAGGAAGACAAAATACAAAGCCACAACATGGGAGCATGAGGCCTTCTGTGGGACAACCAGAGTGGTGAAAAGTCCTCATGATACAATTTCACTGGTCTCCCCTGCCCCAATGCTTGGTCCTCCCAGAGGAGCTTGACACAAGCTGCTCACCTGGCATGAGTAAGGTGGGAATAATCAGGAATCTTGCACTGTCAGCCAGCCACTGAGTCAGAAGTCACTGAATTCACTAGGCTGGCATTTGAAGTCAGGCACAGGGGAAAACAAGAGTCAGATTCAGAAGCACTGAAAGTTTCCACAGCCATACATCTGTCTCTAAGCTGAACCACTAGATAAAATATTTGCATTGTTGCAGCTCCCAGCAGAGAAGTTTGTTCCCATGGTGATTGTACACACGGGTGGGAACGGAGTGGTTAATGCACAAATAACAAACTTGTCAAACAAGTGAGAAATTTCAAGTGCATTTTAAGCGAAACACCAGAAGGAGAAAACACAATCATTCCTGTTGCCAGTTGTGCTGAGTATGATTTCCTCTTTGTGAGGGTTCAATTTCTGCCAAAACACTGCTGGAAGAGAAACTGTGGCTGTAAAACCACAGAACTGAGAGCCTGACCCCAAAGGCCTGTGAGACCTGACACCAAGCCTGAGATTTAACTGCATGGAGGGGGAGGGGGGCTGGGCCCCATCACCCATTTTACAAGAAGGTACAAGGTCTGTTAAAAACAAAATGCTTCATGTGTTGGATCACTTGACTAATTCAGACTTCCCAAAGACAGAGACTGTTTTCAGATGGGGCTTTTTCCCCCATAGTGAAGATGGTTTTAGGTTTGTGCAGACTTTAATAAAATGCTTTTTACTCCATGAAGCCTCCGCAGTCACTTAGAAACTGCAAGAACCTCAGGACACCTCAGCAGCAAGGACATAAAACCCCAAACATACAACCAGCTCATCAGGTACAGCCCTTGGGATGTGACATCTTTGTAGTCAAAGCAGAGAGCAGCAGAGGAAGGCAGCAGCTGAGCTTCAGCAGGAGTTTTTACTTAGGTGAAACTCCAGAAGTATTTTAGGTTCTGGATTTTCAACAAGAGTTTAATGGTAGAATCACAGATTGTCAGGTTGGAAGGGACCTCAAGGATCATCTGGTCCAACCTTTCTAATAGTATTTTTTATATAAGATGTCTCAGCACCCTGTGAGTGAAGAAAGAAGTATCAAAGCAAAACTTTTCATTCTGGTAAATTCCAAGATATATTGTGTTGAACATAAGCTTAATTTTAAGATGGTTTGGCACAAAACAGCTAGAAGTAGAGTCCCCAGCCTTTTTGCTCTCCTTTACCAGGATCTTTTCTTGCCTGCAAGAGATGCTGAATAGGGGCACAGAGAATGACCCAGGGGGTGCTGATATGCTCCATCAGTTCAGCTCCATCAGAACACTGAGCTGAGAAAGTGTTAAACATGGAATCCTGAGAACTGCTTTGATAAACACTTAACCCTATAAAGTCTCTTCAACAAAAATCTTGAAGTCCTCTCCCAAAAGGCTTGAGCTATGAAAACATTGAGGGGGGAGGAGACACACTGAAAGTCCTCTCAAGGATTCTGCTCCCTTGGAAATCAGGATAAAATATAATGACAACAGCCCATGGCCTGCCAGGAACACAATTCAGTGGGATTTTTTGGCCCTTTTTGTGTGTGTGTGTGTGTGTACAGGAACAGCAGAGGTGAGACTCACCAGGAAGTGCTGGGCTAGCACATAAAAAAAAAAAAAAAAAAAAAAAAAACCCAAACCAAACCCAAACCCTGGCAACACCCCAAGAACTGGTCCATGTGATAAGCATATGTGATGAGAGCAAAATGGTTACTTGCTGGAGCTGCCTTTCTAAGAAGTACAAAAGGGTTTGGCAACATGACTGGAAAGATAGCTGTGGGGCACCTCCTCAGCTGCACTGCCTCCACTTGCTTTAAAAAACAGATCTGGGGAAGAGGGTTGGGGCCTTGCTGCCCTCTATGAACAGAGAGCTGAAGCAGAGGAGCTGAAACATCAGAGCAGAGTTAAAAGGCAGAGCTGCTCTGTAAGCATGGTGGTGTTCTCCCAGATTGGTTTGGGTTGGAAGGGACCTCAAAGCTCATCCAGTTCCAACCCCTGCATGGGCAGGGACACCTCCCACCAGCCCAGCTTGCTCCAAGCCCCATCCAACCTGACCTGAGACACTGCCAGGGATGGGGCAGCCACAACTTCCTTGGACAACCTCTGCCAGGCTCTCACCACCCTCAAATTAAAGAATTCCCTCCTCATGTCCAACCTCAATCTCCCCTCTTCAAGTTTTAACTTTTCTTAAAGTTTTAACTTTTCTTAAAGTTTTAACTTTTCTTAAAGTTTTAACTTTTCTTAAAGTTTTAACTTTTCTTTTTTCTTTAACTTTAACTTTTCCAAGCCCCATCCAACCTGGCAACATTTCCTCTTCCAGGGCCTCTTCAATCAAAGTGGCCTTCAGTCCCAGCAGGATAATCCTTTATGAATAAGCTTATGCCACACATTTTCTCCATGGACTTACCAAGAAGGACAACCTCTGACCAATGCAGCACAAACTAAGGACTCTCCCTGGTGGAGCTGATTTTTGCCAGGATGCTTTATTTCCTTCTGAGGTCAAGGAGTTTGGTGTTGTGGCACACTGGACAGCAGAGCTGGGATGGCACAGTCCACATCCACATGACAGCAGGACAACTTACACACTGGTTACACAGAGCATGGTCAGACCAAGTTACCTCCAAAGGAGAACCTGAGCAGTGCAGCAGGTAAGAAGTGAAACACCACGAGCTAATGGGGTCCACAGATTTTGATTCAAGAGAAAGGAACCAAGTGCCCTGCCCTGTGCCAAAAATCAGATTGCCTACACACAAACACTGGCTTTATTCAGGCTGCCAACAATCACAGAATGGTTTGGGTTGGAAGGGACCTCAAAGCTCATCCAGTCCCAACCCCCTGCATGGGCAGGGACACCTCCCACCAGCCCAGCTTGCTCCAAGCCCCATCCAACCTGACCTGAGACACTGCCAGGGATGAGGCAGCCACAACTTCCTTGGACAACCTCTGCCAGGCTCTCACCATCCTCAAATTAAAGATTTTTTTTCCCCATGTCTCCCCTCTCCAAATTTTAACCCATTTCCCTTGTCTTCTCCCTCCCCCCCCCGTGTCCAAAGCCCTCCCCCAGCTTTCTTGTAGCCCCTTCAGATATTGGAAGGTTGCTCTAAGGTCACCTGGGAGCCTCCTCTTCTCCAGGCTGAACAACCCCAATCCCTCAGCCTGGCTTCCCAGGGAGGTGCTCAGCCCTCTGAGCATTTGAGTGGCTCTGCTCTAGACACCTTCCAGGAGCTCTGTGTCCTTCTGAGCTTGGGGACTCCAGAACTGGACACAGAGCTCCAGCTGGGGGCTCAGCAGAGCAGAGCAGAGGGGGAGAATCCCCTCCCTTGACTTTCTGTCTCTGCTGCTTTTGATGCAGCCCAGGACCTGGTTGGTTTCTGGGCTGTAAGCACACACTGAGGGCTCACGTTCAGCTTCTGGGCCACCCCCACCCCCAAGTCCTTCTCCTTTGCAGAATTCCTCCCCAACTCTACACCAGCAGATACAAGAGCATGTGGAAACACTTAATGATGAATTTCTTGCTGGCTGAGGTCACACCTCTGCTATTTATTTTTTTAAAAATGGATTTTGGAAACCCCAGTCTTCAAGTTGTGATGGCAGCCACTGTAATGCCACCTCTAGCAAGGTGGGCTTAAACAGGGAAAGTAAGGTTCAGAATCCAGAGCAAGAACTGAACTGGAGAGGGAAAATTAAGCAGCCCTGGTGCTCATGAAACTTCTTCACCTTGAAGCATTCACCAGCACTTAACATCCTGAGCTTATGTGCTTAGTATCACAAATCTCAGCAGGGAACTGCCACCCATCTGGGTGTTTTCCATACCAACCACAACATCAATAAAGTCTCTTAAAGACATTTCTAAAATGATTTCTCCCTCTGAAGAAGAGGGCACAACTGACATTGGTTTGTTACAGAATATTTAAGCCAGAAGCTGCAGCATTTCTGAGCCTCCTGGAGAAGGGTTATTCCCTGGCTGTCATCAGAGCTTTAAAACAAACAACTGGTCTTTCTATAGCCTGGGTGGAAGAAATAAAAAGAAACTGTACTTGGAAATTAAGCTAGAGATTAGTACAATTCCCTTGACCTCAGTAACACAAGGGAAAAGTAACTGTGGCTTCAATCCAGGTTTCCCACCACTTGCTTGCACCAACCCAAGCTGAAGTGACCCACAAAGCTCTACCAGGTGCAGATGTTTGTTTCAGGGCAGATCATACCCCAAAGCACCTGGGGATTTCTGTTCCTTTCAAACCACTATATTAGAAACATGTGGTTTGGTTTGGTTGTTTTTCAAGAACAAGTGAAATTCTGTCCTTCTGTTGAATCTTAGATTCCAGGCACAGACCAGTTCATTAGCAGGTGGAAAATCATCAGGATGAGGGTGATATCTGCCTCTTGCCTATGCAAAGGGGTTTGTCCTGATACATCCAGCAACAAAATGATGGCATCAACAAGTGCTGTGGATCCAAAAGGACACACCTGAGAAGGCAGGATGCCTTTGGTCTTTTGTAGGAACCTCCAGGAAGGCTGCAGAGGGACTTTTCAGCAGAGTGTCCAGTGCTAGGAGAAGGGGAAATGGTTGGAAAGTGCAGGAGAAGAGGTTCAGGCTGGATGTGAGGAAGAAGTTCTTCAGGAGGAGGGTGCTGAGCCTCTGGAACAGATTGCCCAGAGAAGTTGTGGCTGCCCCCTCCCTGGAGGTGTTCAAGGCCAGGTTGGATGAGGCTTGGAGCAACCTGGGCTGGAGGAGAGGTGTCCCTGCCCATGGCAGGGAGCTTGGAGGAGATAATTTCTCATTTCCCTTCCCACCTCAGCCATTCTATGATTCTTTTATAGGTCAAAAACACAAGGATCAGCTTTGTCCTCTTCTCTGTGCTACACCAAGGATGCCTGCCAGAACTTCTGGAGGGATCAGATTTGCTTCTCTGCTCCTCAGCTTTGTGTAAAGGCACCTCAGGAACAAGGTGTTAAAGGAACAGCTCAGAAAGGATTTTAAACACAATGCTGGGGTTTGTTCGTGTTTGGTTGGTTGGTTGTTTTTTTAAACCTGAAAAAACGACCTCAAGAACAGAGAGACCACTTCATTCTATCTCTGAATCACAGAACCAGCAAAGTTATGACAACCAGGACCACAGTTTCCAACAGACCATGCGTGGTTTTCTCCCAAAACAAAGCAGCTAAAAAAAAAAACAAACCTAAAACTAAAACAACCAAGAAGTGATTTAGGAGCAAGCACCTTTCAGAACTTGGGTACTCACAACAAACAAAAAAAATACTTAGGGACATGGTTTAACACCAGACTTGGTAGAGTCAGGTTAATGGTCAGACTTGACCATCTTAAAGGTCTTTTTCTACCAAAGCAATTCTCTAACTCTCCACCCTGGTTTTTCTTCTTTCTAGGTCACCTGCAACATGAAAACACTAAACACATAGCAGGAAACTGCTGTTTAGTTTTGCTAAAAGAAAAAAGAACTTCCTACCTCCCACACTTTTGCACACAAATGCCTAACAAAATCCCACAAGCCACAGTCATGGCTATTAAATCAATTATCCCCTTTATTCTCCCTATGTCACAAGAGCAATGGGACACTGCAGCTTATTCTGTGCTTCCCCAGTAGATCCCATAAATGGAGCCAATGTCCCCATGCTGGCTGTAAACAGATGAGCTGCACGAGGTGAGAGGTTTTGCCTCAGATTTTCCTCAGTCCATCTGTATTGAGAGGTTTGGTTTATATTCAGGGGTCTATCACTCAGCTTTCTACCTACTCCCAAGTCAGGTCAGCTTCCTCCTTGCCTTTCTGCCTCCAGAAAACACCAAGAAACCCATTTCCAAGGGAAGGCAGAGGGTTGACACATGCTGTTTCCCATCCATCAAGCCACTGACTCTTAACTTGCAAACTCACTGGTGTCAGCTCATCACCAAAACATCTGTAGCAAAATTCCCCTCTTTGTCAGCTCTGGGAATTGAAGAAATCAGGCTGGTGCTTCTGTTTGTCTCAGCAGTTCCTCTTGCAGACAGTTCCTACCATCAGCTTCTGCAGCAACAAGTTCAACACTCACTTGCTCTACAACCACTTTTCCAAAGTCTCAACTGCTCAAACCCAGGGTTTGAGTTTTTCTGTTTTGGTTTTTTTTTTTTTTTTGGCTGTTCCCAAAGGATTAAACACCACCCAGGATATTCCTGAAGCTTCAGGTATAAAGATCCATTGTGCTGGAGAGGAAGAGATGAAAAAGCCACACTTGTGATGAATAACAATCCCCACACCAGCATCTTTGTGTGCTGGAAAGGAGAGGGAAACTGCACAAAGCTGCCAAGGAAGGAGCCTCACAAAGAGTTTGGGTCTTTGTCTGGAGGGGGGAATGCACCAGGAGGTCCAAGTTTGCCAGACATCAACAAAACCCCAGCCAGGCAGAGCTGGGATGGCAGCAGTGCCCAGAACAGAGGCTGCCCTCACCCTGGGACACTCTGCCACGTTGCATTCAGTCATGGCAAATACCTTTGGTTTGGGTTTTTTTAATGGTTTCCAGGCTTAAAGGACAGAGCCTTCACTCAGCAGCTGCACCAAAAGGGAAAAAAAAAATTATAAAAGTCACCCAGGCTATTTCTTAAGCACTGCAGCTTTCTCCAAGGCTGTGACTGCACACACGAGTCCCATCTCAGGGGAAGGGGTTCATTAAAGCCACCCTGGCCCAAGCAACAGCACCACAATCAGAGGAAGGGAAAAAAAAAAAAAACACCACCAAAAAAACCTAAGGTTGTTGTTTGTTGTTGTTTTTTTTTTTAATAACCTGACCAGCAGAACAGCAGAGGGTGTTGCTGAAACACAGGAACATGTAGTCCTCATGACTGTGGCCAGACAGTTTCCTCTGAAACAACCTCAGGGCCATCCAGATGGAAGGGCTGGAGAGAGAGTGGGAAATTCCCCTGGAAGGGTTTGGAAGATGGTCTCATAACCTGGTATTTTAAAACTCTTGGAAGCAAAGCTTCCTACCCAGCAGAAGTGACAAGTCCACCCTGAAAGGGGGAGCAGGACAGAGGAAGGAGTTTCTTACCACTCAGACCTTTTCTTTCTAACTGAAGAAGTGTGCTGTGGCCCATCTGCATTATCCCCCTCAGCTCCCTCAGGAGAGGAACATCAGTTATCCAAAGACAGAGCCCAGGGGAGTTTTACAAATCAGCCATCCCACTTTATGTCCACGTATTTCTGAGAGCTGCAGGAAGAACTCTCACCCCAAGGCTTTTTGCAGGATTAAACAATACCTGCAATACCAAACCATGTCCCTGTGTGGATTAAAAAAAAAAAAAAAAAAGCAATTTAAAACTAAACTCTGTTGTCAGGTTTTGCATACATCATCATAACAGAAGCCAAATATCAATATAAATGCTGTTGTTAGACCACTGCTATTCCCAGCTTTTAGACTGAGTTAAGCTTTGGAGAGTGAATGCAGCACTTCCCTATAATTACCTAAATTCACATCTAACAGAAGATTCCTTGACATCAGCTGTTTGGATCACCATTTCAGAAGGGTCAAAGGAACACTCCTGCAACTGCACTACAAACTAATTAATAGAGTTGAGTCGTTAGCAGGTGCAAGCTGCCTGAAAAAGTGGGATTTTCTCACCAGGTTTGAAGGACCTCCTCTTTCAGAGATGAGCTGCAAAACAGCCCCACAAAAAGCTTCCACCACTACAGAACAAAAAAGGCAAGTGCTGACCTCCACCAGATGCTCTGAATTACAGGTGACCTCCAGCAGACCCAGCAAGAGGTTTCAAAGGCAGCCATTTATCATTGCCTTCTTTAATAAATCAGAATTAAGCAGACTTGACATGCTTGAAGGCATTTGGGGTGATGATATTACTAAACCAGAGAAAAATCCCGACTCAACAGTGAGCTACTGCAAATAAACACAATCCTGAGACAACTGAGGAAGTTATTAAAATAAAGGACAGCTTGGCACTGCCAAACCAGCAGACTGCTCCCAGCAGCCTTGAAATTTTCCCTTGTACTGTCAGAGTGACTAATTTTCCCCCCTCTTTTATTCATCTCTTGCCATCTTGATGATTTTAACAGAGATGTGGGGCTTGAAAGAAAGGAAGCAGTAACATTTCTCTACATTTCTCTACATTAACCTTATTCTAAGGTTAATGCCACAACCTCTTCCCTCTTTGCTCCAAGAGTGAGATGTTCCCAGCCCCAAACCAGCACAGATCTTTGGCAGCAACCCACAGCTCTTGGCCTATGGAGGCAGCCAACAAACACAAGGACAACAACAACAACAACAAAAAAAAATGGACAGGCTGCTTCTCTTGGTCACCTGGAACCACCAGAAGGGTCTCAAGCCTGTGACCTGTGGGGTGAGAAGCTCCATGTCCTATTACTAGTTCAGCAAACCACTTGTGCTCTTCCTTACAACTCCATCTCTGCATCCCAAGGTGTTATTCAGGAACTCTGCAAACAAACCTCAGCAGTGTCCCTGCTCTGTGCAACTGAAAAGAGGAAAAAGCAGCCAGGACTTTCACCCCTCCTCTTCAGCAGATGTACAACTGGTTGTAGGGCACAGCCCAAGTAGACAGCCCAGAAACAGGGACTGGGCAGGAGACTGGAAAACAAAGCCTCACACTTCTGGCTCAGAAGCTAAATTTAGTCCAGGCTGGTAATGACCTAAAAAACAGTTGATGTGGGTTTCTGTGATGTATGTGGCAGCCTGGGCAGCTCAATTCAGTTCCTCAGAGAAAAACACTGCAAAAGTCTTGGTGCCTTTTGGGTGACTTCAGGAGAACCAAACGGCAAAAAGTAGTTATTGATTCATGCCTATAAACAACAGCTTTGACTGAGCCAAAGGCTTCAGCTTCTGGTCCACCCTTTATCTTGCTGAGCAATTCTATTTTTCTGCCCAGGTGTTTGAGATGCTCTTGGTAACAAATTATTTTATGCTAAAGAAAACAAGAAATAGAAAACTTAACACCAGTGTAAGACAAGGAGCATTTACTCTCAGAAGCACATGACTGCCAGCTCAGAACCTGCTTTCCTTTCAGGGTTTTTTTCTGCTGTTTGAAGCCCCTTGCAAAAGGACCAAAAGCCTTCACACTGTGGCACTGCACACCTGGGTCCTCAGCAACAGATGTCAAACTGCTACTGGAAATAAACCACAATCTACTGAAGATTACGAAGTTTACTTATCTTAAGAATTGCTTTTTGAGCTTTCCAAGTCTGCAGGATACTGGAAAGAGAGAGCTGCACACAGAGTATCCTGAAGTGGCCTAATTCCACTGAGCTTCAGGTAGCAGCAAAGAAACCTCTGAGTCTGGAAGCCACTGAGAAGCACAGAAGACAACTGAAGGACTCCCTGACTACTGGGCTGTAAGATATTCCAGGACTCTTCTAAAAAAAAAAACAGCCCTGAATGCAACTCTTGACCCTGAGGAATCCTGCTTCACCTTGCAAATGGATCACCTGGAGCCCAGAAAAAGGAAAGGACATCAAACACCAATATTCATCAGCAGATAACTAAAAATTTTACCTCTAAAAAGACAAGAGATGCGGGTTCAGACTCAAATCAGCCTGCTGTAACTTCAGCTGCTTTCACACACCATCCTCACTCAGGCAACCAACTCCAGAGCAAAACTAACAGAGGAAAGCAGCGCATCAGGCCCTGAATCCAGATGCACAGCTTTGAGAAGAGGCACCAGCAGCACCTGGGCTCTCTCAAGGCACCTTTGTATGACAGCCTCAAATCCCCACACTGCCAATAACCCCACAAAATGCATTTCTTAGCATGACTAAACAGGCACAACAAGGAAATCTTTGTTTCACTCTGAAATCATGCTGAAGTGATGGTAGATTTTTTTTTTTTCTTTCTTCCTCCAGAGAATGACATTTAAAAAGCAAAGGGCCAGATTTTGGGCAAGTCACTAAAAAAGTGAGGCAAGGGAGCACACCTGAGGATCTGCACAAACCAACACGTGTCTGTAGGAATTGAAGCGAAGCAGCTCACGGTAAGGAGCTCCCACGTTGGCATTTGATTGCTCCAAATCCCAAGGCAAGAACCTAATCCTCAAGCTCCAACTGAGAATCAAACACACACACCCTGCCCTGAACAATCTGTACCCTAAATCTGCAAAAATTGAGTTTAGCAACAGAGGATGGGCAGCTGGTTTAATTGTCCAGTGGTCAATAAGCCTTGCAGGGCTGCACATCAAGTTCATTTCAGTGGGTCTGCAAATTTTCTTACTTCTCTCAGAGCACCTGCACGTGCTTTTAAATGCAAAACATTTCCTGGGTGCAAGGGCTGAACATTACCAGTCCATTATTGCCAATCATTTCAGTTTTACAGTATTTTTTGTTTCATCTGGCAAGATGCAAGCCTCAGTCTTATGCTGGAGAAATTTAAGCTGTGACCAAGAACTAAAAGAGGGTTCACAGTTTAAATGATTTGCAGAAACCACGAGGGGTTATTTCTTTAGTCTTGTATTTAACCACAACTGGTGTTTGGAGAGCTGCCCCTCTCCTGCCCCAGCTGCCAGTGCTGTGGCTCTTCTCAACATGGAAAACTTTTGTCACACTTCTGCCTCCTGTGAAGTAAGCAAGAGCATGGCTATTTACTGATGAAATCTCCTCCTTCTTGATCTAAACAAGGCAAGTATTTCACCTTCCCTTTTCAGGGCAACCTTCTGGTCACACTGCCAACAGCAAACAGAAGGGAATATGGCAGACACCACGAAGAAAACCCCAAACAACCTGGATTATCACTGATTTACAACTTTCTCAGCAGCCCCACGCGTATTACAGTCTAAATCCAAGACCTTGGGAGTTCATGATGGTGTCCACACCTTTTTAAGGAAGCATAAAACAACACCAGCTGTAAGCTCAGCCAGAGCCACTCCTATCCACCAGGAGAAGGGTGAGTTAACACCTCCTCACATACCTTCCCTTTCAAGGAACGCCGGGACCGAGTTACAGGGATCTGATTTCTGACATCTCAACTTTTCAACACTGTTGTCTCCCTGAGCCTCTCAAAGCCACATTCTCCTCTTGGGATCTGAGCTTACCCCAACAACCGTGCACAGATTCTTTCCCTAGGCCAGGAGTATTAAGTTACCTACAGTGCCAGGCCTGCTCAACAAAACACTGATTTAAAACACCATTAAGCTTCCTGGTTTTCCCTCCTTTCACAACCAACACAGTGGCAGGTTGAAAGCCTTAAAAGAAAACAGAAAAAAAAAAAAACCAAAACAAAGTAAGAGGTGGCTCTGGTAGCACTGAAGAGTAAGTCAGCATAACCATGCTGAGTCACATCACAGTTAGATTTGACATTTCCAGACTAAGTGCTTCACTCCTAGAAGGGTTGACTCTTGATTTCAGCCTTGCTTGCTTTACAATCCTGCCATTCAAATCAGAGGATTAAAGCAAGCAAAGCCATCACTCAAACTTTTTTTTTTGCAGGGATCAGTCCATGCCATGTCACACTTTCCCAAGCAAAGCCAGGGCCAAGCATGAAGTCAACACCAACAACCTTGAAGCCTCGCAGCGCAGCGCCGTGAAGAGCTGCTCCCCAGAACATGAGCTCAGCAGGAAAGCAGCCCAGCTACTGCAAGGTTTAAAACTTGCCCTGCTGCTCTGTGAAGCCAGCACTCTGCCCTGCATTCCTACTGAGCTGTGTTGGCTTTGAAGATTTAAGGGGGGGAGGTCGACGAGTTTGAATTAATGGTATTAGATGGAAGAAACCCATAACCGGCTTTCATTTGCCTTCAGCAGGGAGGGTAAGAGAGAATTAGCTTCCACCAGCTTGCTCTGATGAAGCAGCTTGGATTGAACATATCATCAAGGAAAAAAAAACCTCTCCCCACCCTTAAAAAAAAAAAAAAAAAAAAAAAAAGACTCTTTGATGTTCCCCATAAGAAATAACCAGGACACAAAGCTTTCTGTGAAAGAACCAGCTGTGGAGCAGCTGGGCCACAAAGGGAAGCTTGGGATTGCATCTATCCCTAACTCCATGCCAGATTGTATTCCTCCAGGTTTCAAAAGCACCAGGTTCCTCCTCAGGGCAGTTTTCTCCAGGCTGATACTAGGTTTGAAATAAATAATAATAATAAAAAAAACCAAACAGTCCCCTTCTCAAAATTTAACAGCTAATCATAGAATGGTTTGGGTTGGAAGGAACCTTAAAGATCATCCAGTTCCAACTCCTCTGCCTGGGGGACAATTCCCACCAGCCCAGGTTGCTCAAGGCCTCATCCAACCTGGCCTTGAAAACCAAACCTGCTTCTTTTCAAACTAAAAAAAAATGAAATAATAATAAAAAAAAAAAAGATCTGGCTTCAAAGCATTCATGCTTGATTGAGCAAGACTTAGAGAAGCAGCTGCATTTGCCCCTAAAACCAGGATGAGTCTTCAACCACGTCCACACTGGTGATCAAAAGCTAAGCTACAGCTTCACAGCACAGTTTAAAAATAGCTTTTAGATCTAGAGACACCTTGAAGAACAAAATGATTTCTGAACATCACTGAGACCTCAGCAGACAACCTGGGTTTTTGCTCTTTGCTGCTGCAAGACCACGGGTGTCTCAGCAGAGTCCTCGTGTCCCCTCACACAGCACGCCTGGCCCTGCCACTCTCAAGACAAAACAAAGCAAGGCAGCCCAGCAAGAAATGCTGAAGTGCTTCAGTTAATAATTTATCAATCTCTTCAACTTTGCAGCTATTTATCTACCACGCCAGAGGTTAAGCAGGGACACGCCAGACGGCTTCAGCACCACACATTGATTTGTACCTTTTGTAGGGATAACTCTGTATGCATTCAATCCTTAACATCAGATTTTTAGTCAAAAAACCTGTTTTTTTTATAGATTGCCAGAGACTCTCTGGTGCAAAGACACTTAAATTCACCTTTCAATGTCATACCTTGCTCCAGGGCCAGGAGAAGGCAAGCCTGGACACTATTCATCCTCTCTCAATACCATTCATTCATTATGCAAACCACCACCTCATCCCCCTCTCCTTCACTTTGGACAGAGCCTGTCCCCGTGCAGTCATTATAAAAGGTCCACAGACTGAAACAATCCAGTCCACTGACTAGAAACAATCAGCTGTTACACTGAGAGTTATCCAGGCAGTTGGGAAGGCAGCAATGATTTGCACATCTATAATTTACACCTTTGGTCCCCCACCACCACGCTCACACCAAGAGCGAGCACTCAAGGCCAGGTGAAAAGCCCACTGGAATTTGGAAATAATGCAAAATTTATCTAACAATCAACCCTCAGCTTTTAACCTCAACCTTTCACAAGGGATGACAAATGCCTCCGGGGTTAAGCTCTCCCCTAAAGGGCAACAACTGTGGTAAAGGCAGACTTTTCCTAATGAAAACATTCGATGCAAATTTAAAACATTCATTTTTCGCCAGCTACAGCCAGAGAGTGCAAAACATTTCAGAATAATCCACCCAAATGCTCTATTTGTACAGCCTCAAAGAAAATATTTTATGCTTCTTTCTTCTAGCATTTAGTCCAAGGAAAGCAGGCACCAGCAAAATGAGCAACCATTTCTGGAAAGCAGCATTTGACCCTCCGTAAAACCCACTGAAAATGGCTTTCCTAAAAATCCCTTCCTCACATGAGGTCTCTAATATTCAGAAGTCTACACCACCTCCTTGTGCTTTCCAATGGGTGCATGATGCAGAATAGAGAGGCCTGCTCTATAATTTGCAGTTGAAAAGGGATTAAGCTGACAAACCACCACCTCAGTTTAAAAAAAGATACGGGCAGACCCACCCCCCTCCATCTGATTTAAAACACCTAATGCCCAGAAAATGGACTGTGAGTGATTTGGCTTCTCTTGGAAGGCTGAATCAATTTGCTCAGGGGAATAAGTCAAATGATTTAAGACTAGAGGACAGCTCTTGGAAGCAGCAATAGTAACAAAAAGAGAAAAATAATAAAAAAAATAGTATCTCAGGTCCTGAATCCAGCCCCTGTTTGCAGGGAATCATTAATGCCACACAAACCCAAGAGGCAGAGAAATCACCTTTTTCCAGGAGACTAAATCCACCCTCAATCTCAGACAGATTGTTATCAGAGAGGCTGAGGAACTGGAAAAAGATGGAGACAGAAGATGAGGAGATAGTGTTGAGAGGTGAGCAGTCACAAGGCTGAAGGGACTGAGCTGGGGTAGGAGAGGGAAGAACCTGGCAGAGATGGAGCAGAATGGGCTGAACAATGAATAAATGAGGACTGCACTGCTCTGCAGCTGCTGAGTACTCCAAGTGTATCAGCCTCGAGGAACAAACAATTCTACCCATCCCAGAAGGTGGGGAAAAAAAAAAAAATAATATTAAAGGGGCGGTGGGGAAAAAAAAAAAAAAAAAGGAGAATTGCATGCCAGCAATCAAAATAACTCGAGAGCATTTTTTTTCCTGGGATGTGGGAGGGGATCCATCACAGAGGGGGGGTTTCTAAGGCTGAGGGCAGTTTATCCACAAGCTCCCTGCTGGAATGGACAGGCACACAGGCTGCATGACAGAGTAGAAACTGGAGGTGGGAAGGTCGGATGATTCTTTGGTCATGCGAGCTCTGGTTTTGGTGAAGAAAAACAAAGAGCAATGCTCTGTGTTCATTATTCCAGAAATACATGGACAAAATCCACAGGGAAAGGGAAGAGAATGAAAGGAGGGGAGCTGAATGTGGACAATCAGACACACAATGAAATGCTGCACTCCTATACTCACACCCGCGTGTGTAATTCACATTCAGTATGAAAAAAAATAATAAATG
The DNA here is from genome assembly GCA_023637945.1 of Phaethornis superciliosus. Lineage (NCBI taxonomy): Eukaryota > Metazoa > Chordata > Aves > Apodiformes > Trochilidae > Phaethornis > Phaethornis superciliosus. Next base: position 1,138,466 of record JAJQWJ010000001.1, read on the forward strand.
TTATTCAGGAATCTCTCATCTTTGCAGCCAGAATAATGTCCAGAATGGCAGGAGAACAAAATTAAAAAATTCAGACACCTCTCCCTCAGCATCTCATCACCTTTAATTTAAGCAGACAGTAAAACTGTCCCAGCTATTTGGCTGGGAAGCCATGCCACATGAGAAGCTGTTGCTTTAACTTCCTGCCTTAACAACAACCTGTTATGTACATGTTTATCCTGGTTATGACTCTGATTAAATGATGGTTTAAGAAGGGCACCAAGTGCCAACAGGTGCTGAGAACACCAAGTTATACTGCAACCAGGAACTGCTCTATGCTGGGGTGATTTCAGAGGGACCCTTCCCTTCCTAACAGCCTCATTCCTCCTGCTTCACCTTACTCCAAGAAGAAAAATAAGGAAGCAGCTGAGGAGGAAATCTGTCAGGACTCTTAATTTAAGCACTCCTTGGTTTCTACTTCCAAAAAGGAGACAGGGAAGCACAGAGGGCTCCAGAATGGGATGAAAATGGACAGTCTGAGCTGCCCCTTGGGAAGGAAGGCAGGATTGCCAACCCCTACCTCTGCCCTCAGGCAACCTCTCCTTGTCCTCAGGCATCTCCCCCTTGCTGCTGGCATTCACAGGAAGGCAGCAAACCTTGGAGAGAGCTGCTGCTGCCACCACCTTCTCCCAGAAGATCCAGCAGTGAGGTGTGAGCAAGCCCAACCCTCCAAAGGAGGCACTGCATGCCTGGAAGGATTCACTCCCTTGGCTTCCTGATTAACAGTCAGCTCGACCTGCTCCAAGTACAACAGGTAGGCAACAAAGCAAGAGAGCAATTAAGCACGTATTTGAAGAAGCAATTAATTAATTCTCCTGAAAACAAAGTAAGACAACACTCTGCTTTGCACACCTCTGCTTTCCACAAGAAGGCGACAGCAGCACAACATGGGGGGCAGCTCCTTCTGCTTAACACTCAGGTGTGAACAAAGCAAGCATCCAGCAACCTCAAGGCTTTGCTTCCAAGCTTTCAATGAGATTGTTTTTTATTTAAAATAACAATAATAATAAAGAACATAACCTTAAAGCCAGTGCACAGCAATAACCAGAACGAAAAGCACGTTGTACTTACACGTAGACTAAATGCAGCAGTTCCCCTGCAAATGAAACAATGCAGAGCCTCATCGGGGGGCATCTTCTGCTTGATCCTACATATTAAGACTTTTAGAGGGTTTGTAAGATTCACAGCCATGCTCAAAGCTGATGTGATTATTGGCTGCTGCTGCTATGAAATGTTGAACACGTGGGAGTGCGCTCAGCGAGCCGCGGGTCCAAACGCTCGCCGGGATTGTAAGATCCTGGTGATGACACTTAAAAACAAATCACCTACTACAAAAGCCAAGTCTGCCTCAACAGCAGCACAGCTCCACTCAAAAAAAAAAAAAAAAAAAAAAAAAGAAATACCAAGCACAGCCTTTTCCTAGCCACAGCAACAAGAAAGGAGAGCAGGGGCACCATTTTACAAGGCAAGCCACTTGTTTGACTGAAATTCTGCTTGCACTTTATTCTTTTCTTGAATTAAAAAAAAAACAAACCACCAACAAACTGTTGCTACAAAGAAACAGCCTCCACAATTTGTTTAAATCAGCATTTAGCAATTTAATGCCAAGTTTAGTCTTTAAGAACTGGGTACTGTAAAGCAAATTCTGAAGACAACTGCCATACAATTCAGAATACCAAAATCACTACCCTGAGCCTGGGGAAGGAGGTGGAGAAAAAGAGTTAAAATTACCCCAAGGCAGAGCAAAACACAAAGGTTTTCTTTTTTTCTTTAAAGAGGGCCAGGATGTCAAGCTACAACAGGCACTCTTGCTCCAAGCAGTCTTAACCAAATTCATATTCTACAGTTTTCATCTCAATGACCAGTGCAATTACATGATTAAGCAGGTGCAGGAGCTTTCAGGTCTGTTCAACAAGCCCTGAGCTTCAATAGCCTCCACCATCAAACTGACAAGGCAACAATGGAAGAGTGAACCTACAGTTCCAGCCAAAAGCCCAGAAAAAACAAAACAAAAACACACCAAAAATCCATCCGCCAGCAAAGACGCCACAACTCAGCTCTAAAAGCAGCAGGATGATACCCTTGAAAGTTGCCATTTAGGCAACAAAGATGATTAATTTTTTCCCCCCTCCTGCTTGGTTTGGTTTTAGCAGAAGGTTCTGTGGATTTCTGGTTCTCCTCAAAGCAGGTAGGACTACACATCCTGAGCAATTTTTAACTGGATTTTATTTATAAGCCACCACCTGTGCTAGCATTTCTGCCTGCTTTTTGTTTTTTGGGGGAGGGCTCTCCCAGTTGTGAAATGGGGCCATTTCCATGGCTTTTGTGAGGTTTGAAGTACCACCAGGCCATTACCCTCCTCCCTGGAGACCTCATTAAAACGGAGCCCCAGAAGTAGAGCAGTGAGAAGCTGCAGTGTGACATTTTGAAAATTCATCTTCTGACTTGTAAAAGTTTCCAGAAATGTCCATCTTTCGTTAAAAAAAAAAAAATTAAATACAAAACAAACAAACCAACCCATCATCAACGAAAGCAAACAAACAAACACACACACACACAAAAAAAAAAACCCCAACCCAACAACAACAAACCACCACCAAACCCTACCAAAACAAGGCATTCCAGCACACACATGCTCTTCCCTCTGGGGACAGGCCAAAGAGAACAAAGCCACGTGACTGTCCTATTGCTCAATGCCACTCTTGGAAGGTGTTCAAGTAGGATGATAAGTGCAGAGTAAGCCCAGAATGAACATTTTAAAAAAAAAAAAAAAAAAGGGGAATTCATCCCAAATGTAAACTGTTGTCCTACCCTTTGCCTCGGCGGAGCAAACACGGGGAGTTCTGTGATTACAAAATAACAGGGCAGGTAAACTAAGGAGCTTTGTACCTTTATTCTCCTTGACTCAGGACAAGCCTAAAATTAGAAGGGAGTGCAACACTGCTGTGTGTTACACTCCCCCGGGGAGCTCCAACGTGTGTTCCAAACGTGCAACTCTGTAAACTGGTCAGAACAAGGAGATTCAAAGCAAGCTGGGCACTATTTATAATTCTTTCCGTGCAGGGAACAGGGTGACACTTCCCTAATTCCAGCTCCAAATGCTTAAAAATAGAGCTCGGGGACTACAACCCAGCCAGCCAGCAGCATCTACCCACAAAAGGAGGAAAATAAATCAGTGCAAAAAGAAAAAACTCCCATCCAAAGGGAAGGCTGCAAACAGCTCACCCTGGAGCGGCCGGCACAGAACAATAAACCTCAGCTTGGAAAGGCTCTAAAAAAAAAAAAAAAAGAAAAAAAAGCCCGACAGACTTAGGGGATGGGGGGTGCTGCTTCCTTCCCCATGGGTGTAAACACGTTGGCTGGGGCACCCCATCAGCTGCAGTCTTGCTCCTCCCTGGTCCCGGTTTCCGGGTAGTAACAGAGCAGCCAATCCGTGGAGTTGTGAGCTCTGCCCCAAGCCTCTTGCCTTGCAAACACCGCTCCAAGGCCGGCAGCTCCCTGAAGGGGGGGGGAACAAAAAAATAAAAATGAAGAATGGGATCCCCTTCCCTTTCCCCTGACGATTCTGACACCCTGGAGTCACCTGGGGACAGGGCTGGATTTGAGCTCCAGCGCTCTCAGCCCCATGGGACAACCCCAAGCTGAGGGTCCCCAGGTGCTTTTTTTGGGGGGGGATGGAGCAAAGCCGTGCTGGCAGGTGGGGGTGCCCCCCTCCAACTCATGCAGGAAACTTTAGCAGCAGTCCCCCCCCCCCCCAGAGCAAGGAAAACAAAAGGAGAGCAGCCTGGCTCCCCCCTGCAGGCCCTTCCCCAGCCTCTGCACAAGGTTGGGAGAGAAACAATGAGTGACTCCAGAGTTTCAGCACATAATCGGCCAGGAGATTATTAAAAAACAGTTCAACACAGACAAGAGCTTCACACCCCCATGGAGAACCAAGCAACCTCTCCCTTTCCCTGCTCACAAAGCATCTACAAAAGGACAGGGACGTGTTAGGATTGAAAAAGCGGGATCATCAAAAGCCACCGCTCGGCTCCCAAACCTGTCAGAGCAGGAGGAGAAGGCAGTGGGGTTATTCACACTGCCCATCCTTTCCCCCTCCTCAAAAAGGTAGCCATAAATCCCTGCCATTATTCTCCACCCGAGAAGGGAAACTGGAATGAAAATGGCAGCAAAAAGGGGAAGAGGGGAAAAAAAAAACCCAAGACGAAACGCAACCCAACAACAAAACCCCTGGAGCCTTCAAGTACATTCCTGCAGATGGAGGCACCACCAAGACCCCCCCCCTTCTTTTTGCCTCTTCAAAGTCTCCAAGTAGATTTCTCCCCCTTATTTCAGCTTCCAGAGAGGGAGAGATTTCCCCAAGGAAGCATCTGGGGAGCTTGGGCCTAGCGAGCTGCGCTCACCCCGGGCAAGCAGGGAAAGAAACAAACAAAAAAAAAAGGAGTGGGGAAGGGAGGAGTGGTGAGGAGAGTCATCTGACACAGCCAACTTCCTAAGTTTGTTGTCCGACTGCTCTAACCCTCAACCCCTCAAAACACCCGAGGATAAACAGGAGCTCTGCTTTTTAGAAAAGCTTTGGGTTTTCTTTTGTCAGGGCAGAGGGGAAGAAAGAGGAAAGATTTAAGGACTCAGCTTGGGGAGGAATGTCAGATATTTGGGGCTTTCTACCTACCACTGCCCGGCCTGCCTGCTGCTAGAAATAGAGAGAAAAACCACTTCAGGAAAACCTGCTCTTTGTCTCCTAAAATGCTGCGATGGCTGGAGATGCTGGCTACAAACCGAACAAAAAAGGGGAGGAAAAAAAAAAAAAATAAAGAGAGAGAGGGGGAGGGGAAAGGAGAGCAGCAGTGGCTCAGGTTTGGGCCTCTCTGTCCCTCTCTCCAGGCTGTCCTGAAGACAGATTTGGGGTTTTTTTAATGTTATTTTACCTCCCCCATGCTAAATAAACAGCTGGAATTCCCAACCCCTCCTCCCGGTGCGTTTTAAGCATCGATCGGCAGAGTAGGACGTGTGTGTAACTTTAAACCCATACCCCCCCCTCCCTTTGGATAAAAATAGCTCGGATTCAAGCATGATCGGTAGTCATTTCCTATTTGCTTAAAAACAAGGCAAAAAATATATATATATATATATCCGAAGAGCAGCTTTGTCGAGAGAAACGAGCGAGGCTGAACGTCAAAACAGAAGTTTCCTTCGATAAGCCACCCTTCACACCACAAACAAGAGCTGTGTTGCTCCTCCCTCCTTCCCCCCCCCCCTTCCCAGCTCCAAAAAAACACTCAAAATCCAAGTAAGTTTGTTTATCTCTTCTGGGAACTAAATCAGACCCATTGCTCGACCCCTTAACACTGCCAAGTCAGAGCCACCAGACCCTGAGTCCTTCTTAGGGTCAGACAGGTTCAGTCAACAGTCCAAAAAAAAAAATATTTCAGCCCCTCTTGTCATTTCTACCCCTCCTCGGCACCTTGTAAACAAACAGCAACACCAAAAAAAAAACCCTATTAATAAAAACAATCCTCAAACCAAATTCCCAAGGATATTTTTTCAACACCACCTACACTCCAGACAGAGAGGAAAAAGGATTTTGCCACCCTGGAAAGAATATAAATAAGGAGGGGGGGGAAAAAAATACATATAAACAGGTCTCTCGCAGAAGGTGGAAGGGGAGAGGGGGGGGAAATAAAAATAATAAAGCCCAACCTGGAGCGTTACATAAACGGGAACTCTTGTAAGATGGGCTGCAGGCCCCAGAGCCCTTCACCCACCTCCCCTCTCTGATCTCCATGGGGTCCTCCAGTTCCCCCCCCCCTCCCCAAAATTAAATCCCTAAGCCTGCACCAGAAGCTTCGTGAAAGGCAGGCTGAAAGAGGGCAGTAAATAATAATAATAAACACCACAAAAGCCTTTCTTTGGGCTGTGGCTGCTGGAGCTGCTCCCCCCTTTCCTCATCCGCCCTCAGCAGCTGGGCCGCAGGCCAGGGAAAGTTGGGGGGGTGGGGGGGGACACCCAAGCTGGGGAGAAGGGCTACACCCGGGGGGTGGGGGGGAAAACCTGGCAGGGACACCCCCAGGGTACCCCGTCTGGGGGCTGTCAGGCCACAGAGGGGGTGAAACCCCCCCAAAAAATAAGGGAAGGGGGGGGTCAGGCCTCCCCCTCAGTAAAGGGGGGGCCCCTCGGGAGGGCTGAGGGGGGGGTGGGATCGCCAGCTCTGGGGAGAGGCCTAGGCCTGGCCTCGGAGAGAAGCGCTGCCGCCGTCCGGGAGGTTGGGGGACACACACACACATACAGGAGGAGGGGCTCCGGTGCCCCCCACCCCCGGTGCAGGCCAGGCCGAGGAGGCCTCCCGGGCCCGGGAAGGTTGGGAAATGGGGGGGGGGAGGGGGGTTAAGGGAAAGCTAAGGGAGGGAGAAAGGATACAGCTTGACCACGTCGGTGTCCATCCGCCTCTTGCCCGGGCTGGGGGAGGACATGGTGGCCTCGGCCGCCCCCGGTGCTCCGGGCGGGCTGTCAGCGCCGCCGCCGCCGCCGTTCGACCGGGGAAAGCCGGTCCCGAAGGGAGCGGGGGGGTGCCGGGCTCCTTAGCCGCTGGGACCCCCCCCCCGCCGCCGCCGCCGTCGTTATCGCCGCTGTCGCCGACGCTGTCGCCGCCTTCCTCCTCCTCCTCCTCCGGTGCTGTCGCTGTCGCCGCCGCCCCGGGCCCCCCCCCGCCGCTGCCTCGCGCTCCCTCAGCCGCGAGCCCCGCTCCGGTCGCCTCTGCCGGAGCCTCTCTCTGGACCCCTGACGTCACCCGCTGTGACCTCACCACCCCGCAGCGTTCCTATTGGTTGCGTCGGCGCCGGTCCCGCCCCGCCCCGTGGCACGCTGGGAGTTGTAGTTCGGAGGAGGAGGAAGAAGGGGAAAAAGAGGTGGGGAAGTCATGGAAGAGCCGCGGGTTCGAGACCAACCCCGGGGGGAGCTTGAGGAGGGGGAGTGAAGGTGTCAAACGTTAAGGTGGGGTGGCCAATGTCACCTGGAGGGGAAGCCACCGTGGAAACTCAACCCTCCCCCAGCGTCACGTAACCCAGGCCTCACAGCACGAGTCACAGCGCTGGCTTTCCGGTGTGACGCTGCCACCCAGCATTTCCCCCGTGCCTCAGTTTCCCCAGCTGCACGCTGGAGGTGACACCATCACCGGAGGTGACAGCGACGCGTGTGATGATGATGATGTTAATGGGTGTCCCTCAAGCTGGCGTGACAGCTCCACACCCCGGGGCGGACATCTCAACATTCCTGACCCCAGCATCACCCCCAAAAAATCCGCCTCGACGCCTCCTCCCCGCGTGGGGAGGTGACGTGGGCAGGAGGAACCCAAAAAAAAGCCTGAGGGAAGGGGTAACCTCACCCCACAGGTGTGAGTCAGGGGCTTGATTTCCTCCATTTCATGTCCCAACATGTCCCACCAGCCCTGAGGTAAAACTGAGGAAATGTCAGATCTGCGCCCCGGATGAGATACGACGGGGGAGGTTTTGGGGAGGAAAAAAAGGAATGAGGTTATATTAGAATCCCAGATCCTTTCAGGTTGGAAAAGCCCCTTGGGATGATGAGTCCAACCATCATCCCAACTCTACAAAGTTCTCCCCTAAACCATATCCCCCAACACCACGTCTCAAACACATCCAGGGATGGTGACTCCACCACCTCCCATCCCAGTGTGGTGAAGGGAAGGGGGGGAGAGAAAAAATATTCTTTCCATGAATATTTTTCTTCCTAATGCCTAGGCTAAACCTACCCTGGTGCAGCTTGAAGCCATTCCCTCTTGTTCTATCACCTCTGAGAAGACACCAGCCCTGGGCTCTCCCCTCAGCCTCCTCTTCCTCAAGCTGAACAATCCCAACTCCTCCAATTATTAAGATTTATTCTCCAAACCCTTCACCAGTTTCGTTGCCCTCCCTGCAGCACCTCAGTCTCTCCCTTCTACTGAGGTGCCTAAACATGGACACAACTCTCAAGGTGTGGCCTCACCAGTGATGAGCACAGGAGGACAATATCCAAGGAGTGGAAGAAGTTGGGACACAGGATCTCCCATTTCCTCAGCTTTGATGCTCCCTGACCAGTTCCAAGAAGGTCACAAGGGGGGGGAAAAAAAAAATAATCAGGTTTTCTCTTTAAATTTCTTTAACTCCTTGCGTTTCTTTGGTGTAATACCCCAGGTTTTCCAGCAGGGATAATTTTGGGGGGGCCTTTGACAGCATCTTGTTCCTTTTGGGATGCTTTGAGACCACTCTTGCAGCCTCCAGACCCCCACAAGGGATTTGGGGACACTCTGAGCCCTCCTGGGTCAGCAAATCAGGGTGCAGAGGTGGTGGCTGGCCTTGTCCCCACCCCAACATGGGGACATCATCCCCCCCCCTGGTGTGGGTGCACCCCCTGGGTTGTGAGAGGGTTCCCTGAACATGGTAGGGATTGGCAAAATGGAGAAGGGGGTGGGCAGAGGGGTGTGGGAAGCTATGGGGGAGATGTGGAAACCAGCTGTGGGAAAACTATTGGAGAATTGGGAGCTATGGGGAGCCAAGGGGGGCTGGGGAGCACTAGGGACCCATAGGATGCTGTGGGGAGCTGGGGAAAACATGGGGGGCTTGCTAGGGAGCTGGGGATTTGTGGGTTCAGGAATTGGGGAAGGGGTTCTGTGCCCCAGACAATGTCCAGCCCATCCTCACCCCTCTGGGGTTACTTGGGGTGTGTGTGGGGGTGACACCCCCATCTCCCACCCCAGCACAGGGTCAAGCAGATCCTTGTTAGGGCTACATCATTAGGACCATCCTACATCATTAGGACCCTCCCTGGAACAGGAGAGACAATCAAACTCAAGTCCTGCTGGTCCCCAAAAGGGCTTCATGGCAACATCCACCTAAGACAATTTTTGGGGGTTCAGAGGGAGCAGAGAACAGCCCTGACCCACACAGAATAGCCAGAAAATGCCCCAAAGGGGAAAGGGCAAGATGAGATGCAGAAAAAAACCCAGTGGCTGGGGCTACTCCTTCCAAGAGGATTCCCTTTGTTCCTCCTCAAAAAAAAAAAAAAAAAAAAAAAAAAAGGAGGGGAATGGCATGTCCTTGTGCCTTGTGGCTGTGAGGATGTGGGATGAGGTCCAATGGGATATTTTGTGGAGTCTCAGCCCTCCCCGAGAGCCTTTCCTGACATCCCTGGGGATGGAGGTGACAGATCAAACACTGGCTGCTGCTTCCCTTTCCACACAGACCATTCCCTTCCCATCACCCAGCCTCGTGGCCCTGAGCCATGGGAAGCCCTAACCCGCCTCCTCTCCCAGGGTTTTGGCTGCATCCCAACCTCCCCCACACTCCAACCTGGGTGATTTATCACCTCAGAGAGGCTCTCAGCCCCCAGCTAAACATGCTTCGGGCAGCTGATTGCCAGGGCAGATGCTGGTGAGCACTGGGAGATGAGGCTGAGGCCACCTCTGCATGTGTGGGGGCTGAGGCTGTGACAAAGAGCCCGCATCAGGCACTGAAATGAGGAGTGGTAAACAGGAGAGGGACGAGGATCCCACCAAGATGAGTGTCCTGAGGGACAGGGGAGCCATTTGCTAAAAGCCTAGAGCTCATCCTGCCTTGGGAAGAAGCATCACAGCAGCAAAACAGAAAAAAAAAAAAAAAAAAAAAAAAAAAAACAAACGTGAAATGTTTATTCCCACCTGGCGTCACCTCCCTGCGCCGCTGGTGGAGGGTCACAGCTGGACAAGATGGGCACCTTGGGGAGGTGACCACGTCTCCTCCTTCTCCCCGTGCACCCACGGGCATGTCCCAAACTCCAGTCAGGGCTGTGGAAGCCCCCGGGGCCAAGGGGTAACAGCAGCAACAGTTTGTGAAGGCAAATGGGGGCTTGAAGGAAGGCAGAGAGGGGGAGGGGGTCCCAGTGGCCTCTCGGGGCTGCGTTTGGCACGGAGCCTCCTCAGCATCCCCTCCCCAGGGCATGGAGCTGCTGTGGGAGCAACTGTGAGGTCTCTGCCAGACCAAGGTGATGCCCTGGTGCTGCCCAGGCTGGAGATTCCCAGAAGGCAGTGGTCTGTCTGTTCAGGAGGAATTCATGCTCTCCCACTGCCGGAAAATGCGGAACACTTTGCAGGACTTGACCGAGAGACTCTGCAAGAAGAGGGGAGCAAAGAGACAAGCAGAGGTTAAGGCACAGCAACAGCCTCAAGGACCTGGTTGAAAAGCTTGTGTAGCAAGTGAAAAAAAAAACAAAAAACAAAAAAGCAACCCATCTAAAATATCCTGATTGGTTGCCAGGAAATTAATTTGCTCCTCTACTTCATTAACCCCGTTTACCGAAACCGCAGCGGAGCACAGCAACGTGTGAGCAAGGAGGAGAGGAGTGAAACCATTCCCTAAATCCTCCTGTCTGGTCCCACAGGACCTGATGGAGCTTCCCAGCAGGAGGCACAGCTGGAAGGGACCAACACTGGCAGCCCAGAAACCCCCCATGTCCTGGGCTGCATCCCCAGCAGTGTGAGCAGCAGGGCCAGGGAGGGGATTGTCCCCCTCTGCTCCCCTCTGGGGAGACCCCCCTGGGGTAAAGCTGTGTCCAGCTCTGGGGTCCCCAGCAGCAGAAGGAGACGGAGCTGTTGGAGCCAGTGCAGAGGAGGCCCTGGAGCTGCTGGGAGGGCTGGAGCAGCTCTGCTCTGGAGCCAGGCTGAGAGAGTTGGGGGTGTTGAGGCTGGAGAAGAGAAGGCTGCAATGGGGAGACCTTAGAGCACCTTCCAGTGCCTGAAGGGGCTCCAGGAAAGCTGGGCAGGGACTTGGGACAAGGGCCTGGAGGGCTGGGAGCCTGGAGGGGGAAGGGTTTCCAGCTGGGAGAGGGGAGATGGAGAGGAGATCTTGGGCAGGGAGAAATTCTTTGGGGTGAGGGGAGAGCACCCTTCCTCTGCAAGCTCAGCTCCAGTTCTCAATTTCACTGTCTTAAGCATTGAATTTCAACTTAATGACAAGGAAGATGAAGCTCAAATAGGCTGCAGATTGCCAGGAAGTCATGAAAATAACACCAAAATTTGGGTGGCCAAAGAGATTTAGAAAGAGGTTGCCCAGGAAAAGAGTCTCTGCCCCATCCCTGGCAGTGTTCAAAGCCAGGTTGGATGGGGCTTGGAGCAATCTGGGAGGGAGGTGTCCCTGCCCATGGCAGGGGGGTTGGAATGAGCTGAGCTTTCAGTTCTCTTCCAAGCCAAACCATTCCATGATTCTATTTCTTGGGGCTCCAGGGAAGCTGGGGAGGGACTTGGGACAAGAGCCTGGAGGGATGGGATGAGGGGGAAGGGTTAAAAGTGGGAATACTTCAGAGAGAACTGGAAGAAGGGAGATGGAGAGGAGATCTTGGGGAGAGAGAAATTCTTTGGTTGGGGTGAGGGTGCTGAGATTTAGCAACAGGTTGCCCAGAAAAAGTCTCTGCCCCATCCCTGGCAATGTCTCAGTCCAGGTTGGATGGGGCTTGGAGCAATCTGGGCTGGTGGGAGGCTGATGGCTTTGGAACTGGATGATTTTGAAGGTCCCTTCCAACCCAAACCATCCCTTGATTCCATGACATGAACTTGCTGGGGACACAAGCCCCCAAGACAAATGCTGAAGCAGAACTGCTCCACCAGTTCCTGCAGCTTAGCCTCAAGCAAAGCAGGCAAGAGCCAGAAGGAGGAATCCAAGGAGATCATGAGGCTCAGGGAGGCAGCAGCAGGTACCAGCAGCTCCACAGCTGCACAGGGAAGAGGGTTGTGGCCTCAGCTCTGCTCCTCCAGCTCAGCAAAACCACTGATTCAACAGCCTGGTGGCTGCAGGAGCCAGTGGTCAGGATGCCTGGAGAGAGGGTTGGGAGGTCCCTATGGGGACATGGAATGAAACTGGATCTCAGGCAGAGCTGAGCTGCTGGGGAAAGACTTATTTATAGCAGCTCTTGAGCAGATCCACACACAACCCATTGGTGTCACGGATGAGACCTGGCTGAGAGGCAGTCAGAGAAGCTGGGGTGAGGGAAAGCTGAGACTCTGCAGACACTCTTGGTTCGTGTCACCCAGCTGGGTTTGCATTCAGGCCTAAAAAAGCCCATCAACCCCAAATTCTGCCTGAAAGCTTTCAGCCCTATGCAAGGCTGGGGCAAAAAGGGTTTTGAGGGGTTGGGTTTAGGGCTGGAGGTCCCATGGGCTCACCACAGGCTCCGTCTCAGGCACTCTGTCACATTTTCTGGTGGCCAGGAGTGTGTCCAGTACCACTCTCCAGCCTGGCTCTGCCTTTGGAGGCTTCTTCTCCACCTGGGCTGTGGTATCTTCCAGGGCTTCCCCTCCCTCCACCGCATTGACCCAGGGACACCAATTGCGATGCTGTGAGCTGGGATCAAAGAAGCTCCTCAGAGAAGTGTCCTGGATGGGGGGAGGAGATGACAGTGAAGGAAAACAGTGACAGGATGCTTAAAACCAGACACCAAGCCCATAAAAACCAGACACCAATCCCATCACAAAACCTTCTCCCTGCTGAGCACCAGGCCTGATCTGCCCCAAGGGGTCCCTGGTCCCTGCAGGGATCACTGATCCCTGATCAGGACCACCCTGCCCTGGATTTTTCTCCTCCCCCCTCAGATGGAATTGCATCCAAGTCACTCACCGAGCTGCTGGAAGAGCAGAGCCGTGGCCTCTTGGGTCTCCGGAGAGGACTGGATGGCACCTCCACGTTGTCCCCCTGCCCCATGCTGCGGGTGACAGGGCGGCTCCTTGGGGCAGGGGTGGTCACCTCCAACTCCCCTCGTTCTGAGGGGATGGGAGAATCCCAGCTCCGTGGGCGAGGGATGGATGGGGATGGGCTCTTCTCATGCTGCCAAGGGAAAAAAGGACCAGGAATTCATAGAGCACCTCTGGTCACCAGCATGGCCCTCAGCCTAAAGTCTCAGCCTGGCAAACGGGGCTCAACCAGGTTCAAAAAAAAAGATGAAAGTTTTCTTGGGCATCCAAGCAGGAGCTGTGCCACCTTCCCTTCTCTCCTGGTTTGGGCCAGGATAAAGGTGATTTTCTGATTTGTACTTTTGCTTTCAGCTAAGTCTCTTGTAAATAGTTGCACTTGCTGAATTTACTTGCTGAAATAAAATCTGTCATTCGGTTTAATTGCCAGGACAGTGTTAAACTGTGACACCTTCAAACCAGGAGCATCTTGGATGTGTCTGGAGGGACATGGGTGAAGGCAGCCCCTGATTTGGAACACCCTAGTATTTGGAGCACCCTTAGTATCCTGGCTGGAAAGACTTTTTTTTTTTGCTCTCCTGCAGGAGGACAAGACAAAGAGCTGCCAAGAGCTGGAGTAAAATTCTCAGCAGCCCACTTCTGTTGAAGACAAGGCACCAAGATGAGCCTCTTCTGAGGTAAAAAGCTGTGGACACCCAAACTACACCCTGTGTGCCATCACCTGTATCACTCAGACATTGAATCAGGGATGTTGGAAAAGACCTCAAAGATTATCAAGTCCAACCACCAACCAAATGCCCACTAAACCATGACCAAAAGTGACACATCTACAGTTTCTGAAGACCTCCAGGAATGGGGACTCCAGCACTGCCCTGGGCAGCCTGGGCCAGTGTTTGCTCATCCTTTCAGTGAAGAATTTTCTCCTACTCTCCAACCTAAACCTCCCCTGGAACAACTTGAGGCCATTCCCTCTTGTCCCATCACTTGTTCCTTGGGAGATGAGACTGACACCCTCTGGCTCCAATCTCCTCTCAAGGAGCTGCAGAGACCCCAAAGGTCTCCCCTCAGCCTCCTCTGCTCCAGGCTCAACATGCCCAGATCCCTCAGGTGATTTTCTCAAGTTCATCAGCCCCTTCACCACATCCTCCTTGTTTTCCAGCCCAGCTCCATTCCCTTCTCTGAACACCCTCCAACCCCTCAATATCTTTCTGGTCCTGAGTGGCCCAGAACTGACCCCAGGATTTGAGGTGCAGCCTCACAGGGGATGATCCCTGCCCTGCTCTTGCTGGCCACACCAGTGCTGATACAAGCCAGGATGCTGGTGGCCTTCTTGGTGGCCACAGAGATCCTGAGCCATACCTGCTCAGAGCCCGGAGAGGCAGCGTCTTGGCTGCGAGTCAGCATCCTGCGTGGAGATGTGGGCAGGAGCAGTAACCTCTCAGGGGGGGTGGGTGAAGCACTGGTGGGGCTGCAGGAGTCCAGCTCTGTCCCCCCAGATTCCAGCTGGTGAAAGCCCCAGAGTCCAACCTTCCTCATGCAACGGGAGCAGGTGATCACTGAGAGCTGCACGGAGCCGGAAGAAATGCTGCAGGGACAGAGCCAAGGAGTCAGGAGAGAAGGTCAGGGGGCCCATCCCCCAAAATTGCAGCTTTTGGAGCAGATGAAGGGATTTGGCAGAGCCCAGGGAGGATCTCAGTCAGGGGTGAGCACACTTCAAGGTATCAGGACCCCTGCCTGAGGCACAGACTCAGTGTTTTTGTGTTCCCATGTGGAAAGTAACACAAGTCCATGAAATCCCATCGATAGAGTTCATTTAAATGGGTTTGGTTACATTTTCACAGAATTCCAGACTGGTTGGGGCTGGAAGGGACCTTCAAGCTCATCCAGTTCCAACCCCGCTACACGGGCAGGGACACCTCCCACCAGCCCAGGTTGCTCCAAGCCCCATCCAACCTGACCTGAGACACTGGCAGGGATGGGGCAGCCACAGCTTCTGGGGGTACCCAGGGGCTCAGCACCCTCACCCCAAAGAATTTCTCCCTCCCCAAGAAATAGAATCATGGAATGGTTTGGCTTGGAAGAGAACTGAAAGCTCAGCTCATTCCAACCCCCCTGCCATGGGCAGGGACACCTCCCTCCCAGATTGCTCCAAGCCCCATCCAACCTGGCTTTGAACACTGCCAGGGATGGGGCAGAGACTCTTTTCCTGGGCAACCTCTTTCTAAAGCTCAGCCCCCTCAGCCCAACCAAAGAATTTCTCCCTGCCCAAGATCTCCTCTCCATCTCCCCTCTCCCAGCTGGAAACCCTTCCCCCTTCAGGCTCCCAGCCCTCCAGGCCCTTGTCCCAAGTCCCTCTTCTCCAGGCTGAACACCCCCAAATATGTGATTGCTACAAAGAACACTTCCAGGGAGGGATTTTAGTTTCCCACCAAGCACAAGCACACTCAGCTGTGACATTCCAGCCCAGAGTGTCCCCACCATCAGTCTCTGAACTTTTCCTGCACAGTGGCAGCTCTGCTTTCCCCATCATATTCCCTTTTCCAGCCAACACCCTCCAGCAAGATGCTTGACCCACAGTGTGGCCATCCTGCTCAGAGCACGGACTTTGGGGAGATGTGAAGCTTTGGGTGATGAAGCTTCTGAAAGCCTGACTGGGGGTGACATTTCAGGGGTTGACTTCAACATCTAAATCAGCAACAAGAGGGGGAACAAACAGTTCACTTTTTTACAACTCTCTGCCACCTCAGAGAACACAGAAGGCTGGAGCAGCTCTGCTCTGGAGCCAGGCTGAGAGACTTGGGGGTGTTCAGCCTGGAGAAGGCTGCAATGGGGAGACCTTAGAGCACCTTCCAGTGCCTGAAGGGGCTCCAGGAAAGCTGGGGAGGGACTTGGGACAAGGGATGGAGGGATGGGAGCCTGGAGGGGGAAGGGTTTCCAGCTGGGAGAGGGGAGATGGAGAGGAGAGCTTGGGCAGGGAGAAATTCTTTGGTTGGGCTGAGGGGGCTGAGCTTTAGAAAGAGGTTGCCCAGGAAAAGAGTCTCTGCCCCATCCCTGGCAGTGTTCAAAGCCAGGTTGGATGGGGCTTGGAGCAATCTGGGAGGGAGGTGTCCCTGCCCATGGCAGGGGGGTTGGAATGAGCTGAGCTTTCAGTTCTCTTCCAAGCCAAACCATTGCATGATTCTATTTCTTGGGGAGGGAGAAATTCTTTGGGGTGAGGGTGCTGAGCCCCTGGTTGCCCAGGTTGCCCCCAGAAGCTGTGGCTGCCCCATCCCTGGAGGTGTTGAAAGCCAAGATGGATGGGGCTTGGAGCAACCTGGGCTGGTGGAATATGTAATGATAGAGGGATTGGAACTGGATGATCTTGAAGTTCCTTTCCAACTCAAACCATTCCATGATTCTATGATTTCCACCATCGATTTCCATGGCTTGATTAAAAACCGAGTGAAATATGGAATATCCTGCATTTCACAGGGGGACACCCCCATTCCTCCCACCTCAGAGAGGTTTCACCACCACCACCACCACGTGCAGCAGACACTTGGGTACCATCCCTGCACTACCACCCACCTGCAGGTCCAGCCACACAGTGCCAGGATGCAGGCAGGAACGTGCACTTGCAGGATTTCTGTGGCAAACTTCATGGGTGGTTTCTCTCCCTCCTTTTTATGCTCCAGTTCCTCCCCAATCAGCTGGAGAAGGAGGCTGATCTTTTCCTCTGTCAGGGACTGCAGGAGAGAGAAAGGTAACAGAACCGGACAGAACCCACTGCTTCTACTCACAAGACATGTCCAATATGCACAAAAATCCCCATTTCTCTCCCCAGAAGGGTTGGGTGCATGAGGTAGCACCCTGAGCATTTCTGCTCTGGGTAGAAGCAATGGCTTTCTCTTGTCTTGGTTGTCCTTGGCTGTGTTTGCTGAGACACAGAGAGGAAAGAGTCCCCAAATCTGTCAGCTGGGCTGCAGACTTTGCTCCCAGTAGGAGTCAGGTGTGGAGATGGGATGGGCTTCTGCTGTCTCTTCTCAGAGAGGGTGTTCTGCTGGGTTTCACAGCCCATGGTGGCAACCACAAAACACCTTCTGTTGATTTCTGTGAATGGATGAAGAGTTCCCTGGTTCCTGCATGGTTTCTTCCTGCTGAGAGCCATCTGTTTCCCAGCAAGCAAGTGCTCAGCAAACCAGATCTGGCTGGAGTGGAGCAGGGCCTGGCCAGGTCCCTCTGAGGAGGCAATCCCACACTTGTTCCTGGCTGCAGCTACACTCCAGCTTCTCCTGCTGTAGCTCCTGCTCTTCCCTCCTGAGCCTCCTCACATGTCTGCCTCACACAAGAGGTCTTCCTGTACCTCACTCCCTGATTTCCCTTCACCTTCAGGGGTCTCTGCCCACACTTCTGCTCTGGGGCAGCCTCTAGCATCCCAAATTCCTCATCCCACCTAACGCAACGACTGCCTTGTGGGATTCCAGCTAAAGGAGCAATCCATGAGCTGCCACACCTCATGGAAAGCCTGGAGGTAATGAGCAGGAGTGGGAGCTGCCAGGGAGAGCTCCTGAAGGACCTTCCCAAGTCACTTTTCCAGACAAGAGAGCACCACACAAGCGAGGAAAGGTGCAGTGTAGGAAATTCCAGCCCACTTCCCACTGTGGTGACACCAGCCAGCTCTGCCTGTGCTGGTCAAGGGCTTCCATGGCAGATGAGCCTTTTCAAGATCCCTTTTATGGGCTTCCAAAACCACCAGGTGAAACCACACCCTGGGAATATCTGAGGAGAAAGTCAAGGTAAAGAGACCACAGGCAGACAAGAGCAGGGCTGAGCTTTGCCTACCCCAAAGCTGAAATCTCTGATTTGGATCTCACAACTGTTGTGGTCAGGGTTTGCACAGCACAGGTGTTCCTGGCACCATCACCAGGGACTTGAAGGCACCTGACCTTGTAGGCAGAGGAGAACTCACCATGATTTTCATGTCCTCTGGTCTGAGGGAGGGCAGCTGCAGCTCCAGCTGACACAGGCTCTGAAAACGGTCCAGGAAGTCCTGGAGAAGAGCTCTGGGCTCATCCACCAGCAGCATGGCAAAACGATCTGGTGAAAGCAAAGATGGGAGGTCTGAGCTGTGCCACCAACCTCCCCCATCCCCCTTATCCCACAGGGGAGGAAAAGGAGAGGAGAAGGAGAGGAGGAGGAGAGGAGGAAGAGAGGAGGAAGAGAGGAGGAGGAGAGGAGGAGGAGAGGAGGAAGAGAGGAGGAAGAGAGGAGGAAGAGAGGAGGAGGAGAGGAGGAGGAGAGGAGAAGGAGAGGAGAAGGAGAGGAGAAGGAGAGGCCAGCCAAGGTCACCCTGTAATGGTCTCCTGGCTTTTAAAAGAAAAGCTGAGCACAGATTTTGTCCTTTGCAACCACCCCTCCCCAGGCAGCACAGCTCTGAGGAGATCTGTTGGCCTTTGAGAACTTGAGGAGAAAGCACAATTCTGCTCAGGTGGGAGGTGTCCCTGTCCATGCAGGGGGCTGGATCTTGATGATCTTTAAGGTCCCTTCCAACCCAAACCATTCTATGATTCCTACAAAAGCAGCAGGGGTCTGGAGGTTGTGTTCATCCTGCTGCAGAGATGATTTTTTTGATAATTCTCCCACCTGGAGTACCACGTCCAGCTCTAGGGCCGTCAGCACGGGAGAGACATGGACCTGCTGGAGTGGGTCCAGAGGCCACAAAAATGATCAGAGGGATGGGACAGCTCTGTTAGGACAGGCTGGGAGAGTTGGGGTTGTTCAGCCAAGAGAAGGTTGCAATGGGGAGAGACCTCAGAGCACCTTCCAGTGCTTGAAGGGGCTCCAGGAAAGCTGGGGAGGGACTTGGGACAAGGGCCTGGAGGGATGGGATGAGGAAGAATGGCTTTAAACTGGCAAAGTTTGAAATTAAATCTTAGGGAGAAATTATTTGCTGTGAAGGTGGTGAGGCCTTGGCTCAGACTGCCCAGAGAAGCTGTGGCTGCCCCATCCCTGGAACCATTCAAGGTCAAGGTGGATGGGGCTTGGAGCAACCTGGGCTGGTGGGAGGTGTCTGGATGGTGGGTTGGAACTGGATGAGCTTTATGGTCCCTTCCAACCCAACCCATTCCACAATTCTATGGCAGAAAGGGAGAAAAAAAAAGGAAATGATGCCAGGCACAGGCACTAAGAAGGCTTGGAGACACCAACCTGGACAGGGGCTGTCTGGCCAGAAGCAGAACTTCTCATGAGCAGTGCACAAGGCCTTCTTCAGCTCCATGCAGCGCTCCTTATCTGCAAGGCAAAGCTCACTGCTACTCCCCTGGGGAGCCACCTCCTCAGGGAATGATTGGGGAAAAAACCAAACCAGGAGAAGAAGGCACCAGGCTGTGAGGGTTTCCCTGCTCCTCCTGTTCATCACAGATGTCACCTGAGGCTGGAGGTTGCACAGCCTGGAGCTCTCTCACCTCTTTCACCTCCCTTCCCACCCAGGAGCTGCTGCTGCTGCCCCTCCAGGCAACCACAGAGTGGTGGCTCCTCAGGATGGCTCCAGGCTTCACCTCCACAACACCATCACTACAGTGGTTCCACCTCCCCACAGCCCAAATTCCCTCCTGTTGTCACCAGGGAGCAGGGGAGCTGCCAGCACAGTGAAAACAAAGCTCAACCAGGGGGTCAGGGACTTTGGCTCTTGCCAAAGTTACCTCCTGGGCTGCTGCCAGCCCCCTGATAACTCACCCAACCTCTCCTGCAGAAGCCAAATCAGTCACCTCTGGGAATCAAATCCCCCTCAAAATAAAAAGATTTAATATTTAATTTAACTTGCTCCCACCTTTCAGACCCAAACTGCTGCTTTTTCAGTTTATTTTTCAAGCTCTCCTTGCAGCCTCTGTTTGGTTTAAGGTTTCCCTAAACCAGGGTGATGATCACCTGATTAATTAGGCCAAGGTTTATTTAAAAAGGAGATAGTCTGGACAAACAGCAGAAATCATCACTGAGTGACCCAAAAGGAAACCTTCCCACAGGTTTCCTCCTCAGTGGCTCAGAAATTGGGGCTGCACTCTCTGCCACCTTCCAGTTCAGAAAAGCACTTGCAGAGAAGAAAATGAAGACATTGATTTGTGGTGGGGTAACCAACACCTTTCTGCAGAGGACAGAGGTGGGGAAAGGCAAATGAGGGCCTGGGTTTGTCTGCTTTGGAGAAAAAGAGGCTGAGGGGTGAGCTCATTGCTCTCAACAGCTTCCAGAGGAGGGGAAGTGGAGAGGGAGGAGCTGATCTCTGCTCTCCAGAGACAGGACTGGTGGGAATGGTTCAAAACCACCTCGGGGGAGGTTCAGACTTGATACAGGAAACATTTCTTTATTGAGAGGGTGGAAAAGGTTTCTTGGAGAAGTGGTTGATGCCCCAAGCTTTAAGGACAATGACCTCAATGTGTTTTTAACTCTTGGTCAGTCCCAAAGCAACCAGGAAGATGGACCTGATGATCATCACAGGTCCCTGCCAAGTCTCTTCTGCCACAGAGCAAGCAACAGGACAAGAGGAACAGCCTCAAGTTGCACCAGGGGAAATTCAGATTGGAAACTTGGAACAGTTTCTTCCTGGCAAGGGTTGTCAGGGCCTGGCCCAGGCTGCCCAGGGCAGGGCTGGAGTCCCCATCATCCCTGGAGGGGTTTCAGAGCCCTGGGGATGTGGTGCTGAGGGACATGGGGCAGTGGTGGCCCTGGCAGTGCTGGGTTAAGGTTTGGACTTGATGAGCTTAAAGGTTTTTTTGCAAGCAGAGAAGCTTTAGGATTCTATTCTAACCCATCTCTGATAAAGGGAACCAGAAATTTCCTCATCTTCTCACCAACTAAGATTTATTTGACTCATACTTTATTTTCAGAGCTATCAAACACCCACCACTACCCAGGACAGGACTAGGAAAGTCATTTATGCCCACCAGGAGACCCAGACACCCCCAAATCTTACTGACCACCCACCCCCCCCCAGGGTACATACACTTGTTGAAGTCACAGGTGAGCTGGAGACTGACACAGAGGAAGGCCTGGCAGCTGGAGCACTTCAGCATGTCACACTCCACGTTGGTCCAGCCATACCTGGCACAAACCAGGGGGGACAGCTCGTGGGGTTTGCCTGCCCACTTCAGGGGGTGCTGGTATTAAGGATAAAACTCAAGAAATGCTGGGGTAAAGAGTTAAAGCTTTGCTCAGGGTTTATTAGGTCAAAGAAAGGGTGAGAGTGTTGGGGGTGTTGAGGCTGGAGAAGAGAAGGCTGCAATGGGGAGACCTTAGAGCACCTTCCAGTGCCTGAAGGGGCTCCAGGAAAGCTGGGCAGGGACTTGGGACAAGGGCCTGGAGGGATGGGAGCCTGGAGGGGGAAGGGTTTCCAGCTGGGAGAGGGGAGATGGAGAGGAGAGCTTGGGCAGGGAGAAATTCTTTGGTTGGGCTGAGGGGGCTGAGCTTTAGAAAGAGGTTGCCCAGGAAAAGAGTCTCTGCCCCATCCCTGGCAGTGTTCAAAGCCAGGTTGGATGGGGCTTGGAGCAATCTGGGAGGGAGGTGTCCCTGCCCATGGCAGGGGGGTTGGAATGAGCTGAGCTTTCAGTTCTCTTCCAAGCCAAACCATTCCATGATTCTATTTCTTGGGGAGGGAGAAATTCTTTGGGGTGAGGGTGCTGAGCCCCTGGGTGCCCAGGTTGCCCCCAGAAGCTGTGGCTGCCCCATCCCTGGCAGTGTCTCAGGTCAGGTTGGATGGGGCTTGGAGCAACCTGGGCTGGGGGAGGGGTCCCTGCTCCCTGTGGGACTGAATGACCTTGAAGGGTCCCTTCCAACCCAAGCCCCTCTGTGATTCTGTGACTATAGAGAATGGAGCCTGTGTAGAAGGGGAAGGGTGACAGCAAAACAGAGTTGGGGACAGCTGGAGGGTCAGCATCAGGAAGGATATGGTGAATGTTTCTACTCTGCTGAAATAGGCTTCCTTGCTAGCAGACTCCAGGGAGAGGGCATCCATTTGAGAAGACCCATTAGCTGATTCCAACCAGTTGGATGTGTCCTTCCTAAAAGGAACAGCAAGTCACCAAGGGAAGCATCTGGAGAAATTTCCTTAATCAAAAATCCACAGACCATGTTTATAACCTCTCGTCCTTCAGGCTGACCCTTACTAAATCCCTTTCTCCAAAGCTCCAACTTTGAATTATTTTATTAATAAAGCAATTAAAAATAAATACCTACAATGCAACAAGCCAAGGTGCACATTAAACATTTCACCATCACAGAATGTTAGCACAGAATGTCAGGGGTGGGAAGGGAGCTCTGGAGATCCCCCAGTCCAACCCCCCTGCCCCAGCAGGATCCCCCAGGGCAGCCCACACAGGAACACATCCAGGGGGGTTTGGAAAGGCTCCAGAGAAGGAGACTCCACAACCTCTCTGGGCAGCCTGGGCCAGGGCTCCCTCAGCCTCACCCTCCAGAAGTTTCTCCTCGTCCTGAGCTGGAACTTCCTATGTTCTTAGCTCCCAGTATCCCTAAGATCCACCAGTACCTCCTAGTCCAACCCATACAGCCTCCCAGTGCTCCTCAGTGCCCCCGTACTGCCTCCCAGTACCTCCCAGCACACCCATTTCCCCCACTGCCTCCCAACAATCCCGCCCCCCATTCCCAATATCTCCCATCACCTCCCAGGACTGCCTCTGGTCACTTCCCAGGGATTTCCTCCCCACAGTCACCTTCTTAGACACCTCCCAGGGACCACCCCTCAGTCACCCTCCAGGACACCTCCCCAATCAACTCCTAGGACCCCCCCAACAACCCCTCAGTACCCCCCCAAAGTCACATCCCATGATGTAAAACCCCCCAGTAGCCCCCAACAACCCCTCAGTACCCCCCCAAAGTCACATCCCATGACACCCTCCCCAGTAACCCCCAACAACCCCTCAGTACCCCCCTAAAGTCACCTCCCAAGACATAACCCCCCAGGGCCCCCTCAGTACCCCCCCAAAGTCACCTCTCATGACACAACCCCCCTCCAGTAGCCCCACAGGACCCCCCCAAAGACATCTCCCAAGACAAAACCACCCAGGACCCCCTCAGTACCCCCTCAAAGTCACCTCCCATGACACAAATCCCCCCCAGTAGCCCCCCAGGACCCTCTCAAAGTCACCTCCCAAGACATAACCCCCCAGGATCCCCTCAAAGTCACCTCCCATGACACAACACCCCCCCCCAGGACCCCCTCAGTACCCCCCCAAACTCACCTCCCAGGTACCCCCTCAGTACCCCCCCAAACTCACCTCCCAGTACCCCGCAGTCAGTCATCCCCCAGTACACCCCAGTCACCCCCACCAGTGCCACCTCCCAGTCACAGGCTTCCTCACACACCGACGCCCCAGGTCCCCCCTCAGACCCCACCATTTCCCCTTATCCCCCCATCCTCCTTCTCCTCTCTCACCCTTCGGCTCCGGCAGCTTCGGGGGCGATTCCCCCCTCGATGAGGTGACGGATCTGTTGGGGGGTGACAGGAGGCGGCCTCCCCCGCGTCCCCCCCACCGCTGCCGTCGCCATCTTGCTCCCTCACCCCCTCAGGAGAAGATGAGGTGAGGGGGGGGAGAGGCGGGAAAGGCGGCAGCGCAGGATCCTTCCTCCTCCTCTCTAGAACTCCTCATCCCCCTCCGCTAACCCCTGACAGAGGAGTCACGCAGCCTCCATGACAGGGAGCACAGCTTTCTCCCCCCCGGGATTCCCGCCCCCCCTCTCACTAAACGCCGCTTTGGGCGCTCCCCCGCCGCGCAGGCGCCGCCATCGCTCCCTCACAGCAACGCCCTTCACCCCGCAACCTCCTCACACCCGCCAAGAAGCTCTCGTTTTATAGGCTGCGGCTGTAGAAAACCATCGTTTATTGGTGGCTGCCTCAAGTTTGGGGTTTTTCCGAGGGAGTGTTGTGGGGGGGGTGGGTGGGAAGGAGGTGGCGGCGGCGGCTCCGCCTCTGGCAGCCGCGGGGCTCTCCCTGAGGTGGAGCGGCCGGGGCCATGTCTGCGGCTGAGGGTGGCCGGGAAGGCGTCAGGGAAGGATCGGGAGGTGCTGAGGGTGATGGTGGCTTCGGTCTCCTCAACCGCTTCGTGCAGCTACCGGGAAGGCCGCGATCGGCGGGTGAGTGGCGATCGGGTCACCGGCGGGGGGGGGGGGGGGGGGGGAGGTGACAGCGTTGTCCCCAAGGCCTCGTCACCGGCCGGAGCACCCAGGGCCCTGAGGGGACGGAGACCCCCATCTGGGAGCTGTGTGTGTGACCCGGGCTCTGGGGAGATGTGGGGAGGAACTGCACTGCCCCATGGATCTGGAATTGGGGGGGGGACAAGGGGGATGGGAGGTGTCACCCTGTCCCCAAGGCCCCGGTCCCTGAGGGGTGGATACCCTGCAGTTGGGGGGGATTACCCCTGTTCCCACACTTCTGAGACATTCTGGGGGGATTGGGGCTGGGGTGCCCTATGGATCTGGGATAGGGGCTTGGGGGGTGTCACCTTGGCCCCAGGATACCCAAGATTAAGATATTTGAAGCCCTGAGGGGATGGATACCCTGCAGTTGGGGGGATTACCCCTGTTCCCATAGCTCTGAGACATTGTGGGGGGACTGAGGTGCCCTAAGGACCTGGAATGGGGGGGCAAAGGGGGTATTCCCCTGTCCTGGTGGTCGTGGGGTGACATGGACCAGGGATCTGAGACTCAGAGGGAATGGATATTCTGCAACTGGGGGGATTATCCTTGTTCCCACAGCTCTGAAACATTTTTTGGGTGAACTGGGGTACCCTATGGATCTGGGATAGGTGGTGGGGGGTGTCACCTTGTCCCCAAGACACCCAAGATTAAGATACTTGCAGCCCTGAGGGGATGGATACCCCGCAGTTGAGGGGCTAACCCCCTTCCCCACAGCTCTGAGACATTCTAGAGGGGGGCTGGGGTGCCCTATGGATCTGGAATAGGTGGTGGGGGGTGTCACCTTGTCCCCAAAGCACCTAGGATGTAGGTACTTGAGTCCCTGAGGGGACAGATACCCAACAGTGGGGGAGATTACCCTTGTTCCCACATTTCTGAGACATTCTGGGGGGACTGGGGTGCCCTAAGGACCTGGAATGGGGGGGCAAAGGGGGTATCCCCCTGTCCTGGTGATCGTGGGGTGTCATGGACCAGGGATCTGAGACTCAGAGGGAATGGATATTCTGCAACTGGGGGGATTATCCTTGTTCCCACAGCTCTGAAATATTTTTTGGGTGAACTGGGGTACCTCATGGACCAGGAATGGGGTGGTGTGGGGAGGACTGGGATGTCCCCATCCCAACAGCTCTGAGATGTTGAGGCCCAGACCTGTGAATAGGGGTGGTCACCCATTTCCAGATAATTTTAGGGGACCCACAGTCTCATGGGGTGGCTGGTCACCCCTCTCAGAACCCCAGGGCAAGGGTCACCCTTCTCCTATGACCTTGGGGGATTTTCCCCCTCCCTGTCTTGGTGGTCTCAGTGCTTTGGGGGGTGATTTGATGCCCTCCAGGGATGGTTCATCCCCGTGGGCATGGGACAGGGGGTGGCACAGGGTGGTGGATGTCAGCCCCACCTCAGTGACTCTGTGATCCTGGATGGGTCTGGGCTGCCCCAGGGTGACACCATTCCTTCCTCACCTCTCTGCCCCACTGGATCAGGTTCTGGGCTACCAGAGGATGATGAGATGTCAGCCCAGTCCCATGCCCTGGGTGATTCTTCCTGTTTTCCATTGTCTTCCTAGCAGTGTTGGGGGGTTTACTCCAGAGATTCTGGGGGTGTGGGTCACCCCAACCCCCCCAGCTCTGGAATATTAGCAGGAGGAGGCTGGGGTTAACCTTACAGTCACAAAATTAGGGAAATCATCCCCATCCTGACAGTTCTGTGAGGGATGTGGGGCACCCCATGGTCCTGTGGTGAGGGGGTATTCCCAGATGGTTTGGGGGATCCCCACTTCCTTATCTCCATAGCACCTTGTGCCCTCATATTTTCCCAATATTGTTTCCTTCCTTCTCTGATAAGGGCCCTTTTTGGGGGCTCTCCTGCAAGACCTGCTTCTCTTCCCTTCTCCCTTTCCTCTTCTCCCTTTCCTCTTCTCCCTTTCCTCTTCTCCCTTTCCTCTTCTCCCTTTCCTCTTCTCCCTTTCACCCTTCTCCCTTTCCCTTTTCTCCCTTTCACCCTTCTCCCTTTCCCTTTTCTCCCTTTCACCCTTCTCCCTTTCCCTTTTCTCCCTTTCACCCTTCTCCCTTTCCCTTTTCTCCCTTTCACCCTTCTCCCTTTCCCTTTTCTCCCTTTCACCCTTCTCCCTTTCCCTTTTCTCCCTTTCTCCCTTTCTCCCTTTCTCCCTTTCTCCCCTTCTCCCCTTCTCCCCTTCTCCCCTTCTCCCCTTCTCCCCTTCTCCCCTTCTCCCCTTCTCCCCTTCTCCCCTTCTCCCCTTCTCCCCTTCTCCCCTTCTCCCCTTCTCCCCTTCTCCCTTTCCCTCTTTCCCCCTTTCCCCCTTTCTCCCTTTCCCCCTTTCCCTCTTCCTCCCTTTCCCCTATCTCTTCATTTTTAATTGTTGGCTTGAGTGCACCACTTGCAGCATCTTCCTGACAAGACAGGTTTGGAATGATCCCACTTTTTTTTTTTTTTCATATGGATTCTGTCCCAACCTGGCACCTGCACAGGGGCAGTGATGCTGCAGCCCTGGGACCAAACTTCCCCCCCCCCCCGGGTTCAGCTCAACCTGAGCCCTCAGGCCCAACTTTTGCCAACCCAAAACTGACTTTCAGTCTTGCTGAAAAAAAAAACAAAAAACAACGACTTGATGGGAGAAAAAAAAACCCCAAACATTTGAGTCAATTGCTGGAGTTATCTCTGTTTGACATCTGTTCACTTCCCATTTAGAGACCTCCAGTTGCAGCCCTTACACAAGCACTGATATAGAGAGAGAGGAATGGGTTTTTTTTCCCCCTTTCTTCCATTTCCTTCCAACCAAGTTTGTTTTCTCACCTCTCCACTCTCTTGCAGAGTTTCCAGGAGGAATTCCTTCCTTTTCCCCTCAGCATTAGTGAAGACTCTTTCTCTCTAGCATGCTGTCTCCTTTTAATCCCACTTTTAGGAGTAATTCCTGGCTTGAAAACCTGCAAAGAGCTCCAAGAGCTTTGGCTTTGGGCATGTTCACCACCTCCCTCCCTGCAGATCTCCTGTGCTCCTGCTGAGCCTTGTGTCCTTCAAATTACCTCTGGGCTGTCCCTGTTTTAGGGTTCTGCTTTCCACACATTCTTCTTCCTCTCCACCCCCCCTTGCTATTTGTAGAAAAGATGTTTTACCTTTTTTCACCTTGTTCACTCTGGTGAATTTCATTTGCATGGGGAGATGATGACCAAAGGTAAGCAGGAAGGAGCTGCTGCCAGTGTTGTGCCCCTATTTCTGCTTTCTCAAAGTATTTCTATCTGAGGGTTTCCCAATAGGAGCATTTCTCAAGAGGTGTCTACAAAAGACTCTGTTGATGGCCTAACAGCTCAGGCAAAAAAAAAAAATCCAAAGCAATTTGCTTGTGTTTTTGCTGCCTTGTGATGGGGAAAATTGTGTGTTGGTTAAGGGAAAGGAAGGAACTATTTTTAGGCTTTTATACTTTAGAAAGATCAAAAATGTCTTATTTTAGGTGGTGTGTGGTTTGTTCTTCTCCTCGTTGGAAATCTTCCTGCCCACATTTACATTTTTCCAGCGTTTTTGTCAGGATTAAGTGGACAGAAACAATCTGGAAGCCTAAGTATATCTTTGCTTCTTGTGTGCTCAGCATTTAGGCTCTTGTCTTGAGCTGTAATTTCCCCAGTGTTCCAGTCACTGTAGAATGGTTGGGGATTTTTTTTTGTATGTGTGAAGAAGTTCAAAGCTTCTGATAGGCACTTAAAAAATACACAACAGAACCCCCAAATATTCTGAACCTCTTTGTGTCATGTGAGGGAGCAAGCTTGAAGCCAAATCTTGGGCTGGACCTGCAGGGGAATTTCTGTCAGAGAGATATGGGATCATCCCACCCCTGACAAACAACCCAAAAAGGGAAAATCAAACAACCCAAGGAACACTCAGCTTTAGTGTTACCTTTCTGGGGCAAGGATTTCCTCTTTTGCTCTGGTTTTTCAATAAGGACAGTTCACTCACAAGGACTTTTTTCTCCTCAGGGACTTCATTCACAGGTATTCTCCTGTTGATGATGTTCTCATGGATTATAATCCCATTCCTGTTTTTCTCATCATGGGAAACAGTGACAATTGATTGCACACTTTCAGAAATGTCTGAAATATCAGAGAATCATTGAGTCATGGAATGGGTTTTGTGTTGGAAGGGACCTTAAAGGTCACCTGGTTCCAACCCCCCTGCATGGGCAGGGACACCTCCCACCAGCCCAGCTTGCTCCAAGCCCCATCCAACCTGGATCTGAATATTTCCAGGGATGGGGCAGCCACAGCTTCTGGGGGCAACCTGGGCACCCAGGGGCTCAGCACCCTCACCCCAAAGAATTTCTCCCTCCCCAAGAAATAGAATCATGGAATGGTTTGGCTTGGAAGAGAACTGAAAGCTCAGCTCATTCCAACCCCCCTGCCATGGGCAGGGACACCTCCCTCCCAGATTGCTCCAAGCCCCATCCAACCTGGCTTTGAACACTGCCAGGGATGGGGCAGAGACTCTTTTCCTGGGCAACCTCTTTCTAAAGCTCAGCCCCCTCAGCCCAACCAAAGAATTTCTCCCTGCCCAAGATCTCCTCTCCATCTCCCCTCTCCCAGCTGGAAACCCTTCCCCCTCCAGGCTCCCAGCCCTCCAGGCCCTTGTCCCAAGTCCCTGCCCAGCTTTCCTGGAGCCCCTTCAGGCACTGGAAGGTGCTCTAAGGTCTCCCCATTGCAGCCTTCTCTTCTCCAGGCTGAAAAACTCCAAATATGTGATTGTTAGAAAACAAAAGCTTCTGAGAAGCAGGATGAAACCCCAGACCTGCTCTGGAAATCATCAATCCAAACCCAAAGAGTCTCCTGGGTGGATGTGAGAATGATCATCCTAGAAACACTGCTTTAGAGACTTCAGATGTTTGACAGGCTCATGGCTCATGGCCTGCAGGTTGTGTTTGGTGTCTCTGTCCCCAGGCTGTTGTCACTGGGGTGGGGGAAAGGAACCCAGGCACAGCCACCTTCACTCTTGGGTAGTTTTTTTTTTTTTGAGGTGTGGGCAGCCTGGGACAGAAGGGAGCTGTGATCTGGAGAGGCTGGATGAACCAACAGCTTTGAAACCTCATTCTCAGCAACACATCCACATCCTGCTCATCCCAACAGCACCATAATTACACACATTACAAACTTAGTTTGTCTGGCTGCTATGAAAAAGATGAAGCTTTGAAGACTTGGAGTCAGGGTCAGCATTGACTTTCTTCTTCTGTCTGCCAAGAGCAAGCAGTGCTTTGACTTCAGCTCTAAACCTAAATGGCCTTCAAAAGTCTTGCAGAAATCATAAATGGAAAGGGAGATACTGAAACCTGCTCTTCTGGATGTGAAAAATGAGGTAGGGGGGAAAATAATCCTGATGCCATCTTTAGAAAGCCTTAAGAAGGATCAAATAGGCTTTGTTCACAAACACACCTTAGCTATCCACCACTTGGAAAGGTGGGAACCAAAAGTCTCTCTGTATTTGGCTTTACATCCTCTAGCTCTTTAGTTTTTATTTCCAAAATTAGTGCTTGAAATAGAAAATCTATTGCTATTCTGAACACAATGTTGTGGCCTAATATATGGTGTGGCCTTGCTCTGAGATTTGTAGGATTTGAAGATTGCAGGTGGATGGAAAGAGGCAGCAGATTTGGGGGCAAGTCTGGGGAGCAGAAGCCCCTACACCCTGATTCCAGGACAAGTTCAGTGTGCTTGTAGCTCTGTGTCTGTGCTGTTCCTTTTCCTCATCCTGTTGGTGGCACAGGAAGAATTTTAAGAGACTCAAAATGAGGAAATGCAGATGACAGGCAGCAGAGCTGCCTGAACTTCCTGGAAGCAAAACTCAGAGGCCAAAAGATCTCACAGGAGGAGCCAGAGGGGATAAAAGATCTGCCCAGAACTACTCTGCCCTAAATGAAGAAGAACCAGGAATCATAGCAATGCTTTGGCAGCTGTCATCCTTTCACCCTCTGTGCAGTCCAGGAGTGATCCTGGTGGGATATGTACTCAGTTCTGGGAGGTATGAGCAGCCAGAAAAAGCTTATTTAAATATTCATGGCTGTACCTGCAATTCATTTTCATCAGTCAGTACGAAAGCAGCAAATAGCCCCTGTTCTAGGAGAAACATCTCTCTAGATGTGAGAAAAAAAAATTCAGAGTACTAAAACCACCAGTGCTTTGATTGCAGCCCAGGAATCTGATTTTTTTCATTCCAGCAATCTCTTTTGTCCCAGTTTTCCTCTTGTAACTGACCAGGATGAGATCCTGGCTTTTATTTCACTGCCATTCTCAAATATTTGAACTCGACAGAGTCCTCAACATTGATCTGCTTCAGCTTGCCTCTAATCCTGCAAATTACAGGAGAACAATGATACAGCTTTGGTCAAGTAATGAAGTGGGAGCTTGCACAGTGTGTGCTGGTGAGTGCTCTGAGGAGAGCTTGAACTGGGGTGATTCCTCTCTGTGCCATGGGATGGCTGCCTTCCCTTCCTGAATCACTGAGTGATATTATCATAGAATCACAGAATGGTTTGGGTTGGAAGGGACCTTAAAGCTCATCCAGTCCCAACCCCCTGCATGGGCAGGGACACCTCCCACCAGCCCAGCTTGCTCCAAGCCCCATCCAACCTGACCTGAGACACTGCCAGGGATGGGGCAGCCACAGCTTCCTTGGACAACCTCTGCCAGGCTCTCACCACCCTCAAATTAAAGATTTTTTTTCCCCATGTCCAACCTCAATCTCCCCTCTCCCAGTTTTAACCCATTTCCCTTGTCCTCTCCCTCCCCCCCCGTGTCCAAAGCCCTCCCCCAGCTTTCTTGTAGCCCCTTCAGATATTGGAAGGTTGCTCTAAGGTCACCTGGGAGCCTCCTCTTCTCCAGGCTGAACAACCCCAATCCCTCAGCCTGGCTTCCCAGGGAGGTGCTCAGCCCTCTGAGCATTTGAGTGGCTCTGCTCTGGACACCTTCCAGGAGCTCTGTGTCCTTCTGCTCCAAGCCCCATCCAACCTGACCTGAGACACTGCCAGGGATGGCGCAGCCACAGCTTCTGGGGGCAACCTGGGCACCCAGGGGCTCAGCACCCTCACCCCAAAGAATTTCTCCCTCCCCAAGAAATAGAATCATGGAATGGTTTGGCTTGGAAGAGAACTGAAAGCTCAGCTCATTCCAACCCCCCTGCCATGGGCAGGGACACCTCCCTCCCAGATTGCTCCAAGCCCCATCCAACCTGGCTTTGAACACTGCCAGGGATGGGGCAGAGACTCTTTTCCTGGGCAACCTCTTTCTAAAGCTCAGCCCCCTCAGCCCAACCAAAGAATTTCTCCCTGCCCAAGATCTCCTCTCCATCTCCCCTCTCCCAGCTGGAAACCCTTCCCCCTCCAGGCTCCCAGCCCTCCAGGCCCTTGTCCCAAGTCCCTGCCCAGCTTTCCTGGAGCCCCTTCAGGCACTGGAAGGTGCTCTAAGGTCTCCCCATTGCAGCCTTCTCTTCTCCAGCCTCAACACCCCCAACTCTCTCAGCCTGGCTCCAGAGCAGAGCTACTCCAGCCCTCCCAGCAGCTCCAGGGCCTCCTCTGCACTGGCTCCAACAGCTCCGTCTCCTTCTGCTGCTGGGGACCCCAGAGCTGGACACAGCTTTACCCCAGGGGGGTCTCCCCAGAGGGGAGCAGAGGGGGACAATCCCCTCCCTGGCCCTGCTGCTCACACTGCTGGGGATGCAGCCCAGGACATGGGGGGTTTGATGCCTCTCTTGAGCTTCTCCTCACCCCACACCCCCAAGTCCTTCTCCTCAGGGCTGCTCTCCATCCATTTTCACACAACCTGGATTTCTGCTGGGATTAAATGATAGGAAAGTCATTCTCCTTTCCCTTTCTGCTTACAAGTTTTTGAGCAGATGGTGGGAAACCATTTGGCCTCTTCCTTCTAAGGCAGACTGGGAAAGGGATGCAGCAGTTTGGGGTGGTTTTTTTGTTTTTTATACCTCAGGAGAACAGCTCTTCACTGTACTGGGTACTGATCAGAAGGCATGGCAGTGATTAGGACAAATTCCCTTGGAAAGAACAATTAAATTCTGCAGAACCTGATGCTATAGATAGACCTCACTCTGCCAAGAGCTTCTTACTGTCTAATAGATAAATTTGGCTTTCCTCTCGTCATGAGAAGAAAAAGGGTGGTTTCAGGCAGGGCTTCCAAACAGCATCCTACTCAACTCTTCCTTTGATTATATTTAAGAAATAAATTCTGTTAATTAGACCTTTCCTCCCTCCCTGCTTGTTTTAAAAAGAGAAAGACCAGCTGGCTAGCTGACAAACTGGAATAGCAGCTACTCCCCTCTTGTTTCATCCCACCACTGAGATGGTGCCAGCAGTTTGGGTTGGTTTTTTTGTTTTTTTTTTCCTGCCCTCATGAAAGTGAGGCCAGTGGAACAGAAAGAGAAAAAAAAACTTTGTTCTTCCAAACTTCTCTTTGTGCTTGCTTTGGGAGCACCTCTTGCCTCTACATTTGTGATGCCTGTGATTCAGTGCCACTGCTTGGGACTTTGCAGTTTCAATTTTCTTCTTCTTGAACTTTATTCTAAAGCTGTTGAAAAGCAGGAGAGGAACCCAGGAGACTCAGGCATAGCTGCTGGCATGTGCTGTGCCTCTGGGCAGCATTTCATCTGCTCTATAACCTTCAGTAATCTGCTGATGCCAAAGGATTTTTCTGTTGTTTATTTTTTTTCTCCAGGCCTTCCATAGATTCTGTAGCTGTCAAAGCTCCAGAGTTGGGTTTTTAATAACTCTTCAGCTTGTGTTGCTTAGAATAGGAACAATATTTAGAATCAAAGGGGCATTGTGGTTGGAAAGGGCCTTCAAGATCATTGAGTCCAACTGTCAGTCCTACACCACCTGAAGCTCCACATTTACCCTTTTTTTTAATACTTCCAGGGATTTATGGACCAGCAGCTGCAGTTCAGCTTTGTGCTTCCCACTAGAAGGACATTCTGAGTCCTGTTGGATTCCCTTGAGGACCATGACATTTTCTCCTCCCAAAGAAAAGATTTCTTTAAATCTTCTCAATGAACTTTCTGTTTTCTCCTCACATCAGGAAACTTGGGAACTGATATTCGTGTCACCTTTTTGGCTTACCCTCTCCTGTTCTGCTCTCCTCTTTCAGGAAAGGTATTCAGTTAAGAATCCACTTTAACAAAGTTGATTTGGGCCATCCAGACAGCTCCCTCTGAAGTCACTCAATGAATCACTTGAAAAGGGTGAATTTAACTGGGTGTTAACAGGTCAGCATGTAGCTAACAAGCAGCTTTCTGTCAGATAGATGACTCCTAAATTAGGACTTTCCTTAATTATGTCTCTGTCGTGATGTTTCAACTACATTCTGTTTGTTATTGTTCCCATTTCTGCCCTCAGGACCAAGGAACAGAAGACTCCTTGTGCCTGCACCTTCCCATCCTTCCTTCCTGCTTCACTTTGAAGTCTTCAGCTAGGAAAGCAAGTGCTTTCCAGATTATATCCACCCACTTCAAAGCCATTTCTGTAACTGGCTTTGCAACATCTTTTCCACAGTCCTTGGTACCTCATGCTGCTACTGCCCATGACCAGCACTGAAGAATTCATAGTGGGGTCTGCTGACCTGCAGCTTTCCATAGAATCCCAGACTGATTTGGAATGAAGGGACCTTAAAGCTCATCCAGTTCCAACCCCCTGCATGGGCAGGGACACCTCCCACCAGCCCAGGCTGCTCCAAGCCCCATCCAACCTGACCTGAGACACTGCCAGGGATGGGGCAGCCACAGCTTCTGGGGGCAACCTGGGCACCCAGGGGCTCAGCACCCTCACCCCAAAGAATTTCTCCCTCCCCAAGAAATAGAATCATGGAATGGTTTGGCTTGGAAGAGAACTGAAAGCTCAGCTCATTCCAACCCCCCTGCCATGGGCAGGGACACCTCCCTCCCAGATTGCTCCAAGCCCCATCCAACCTGGCTTTGAACACTGCCAGGGATGGGGCAGAGACTCTTTTCCTGGGCAACCTCTTTCTAAAGCTCAGCCCCCTCAGCCCAACCAAAGAATTTCTCCCTGCCCAAGATCTCCTCTCCATCTCCCCTCTCCCAGCTGGAAACCCTTCCCCCTCCAGGCTCCCAGCCCTCCAGGCCCTTGTCCCATGTCCCTGCCCAGCTTTCCTGGAGCCCCTTCAGGCACTGGAAGGTGCTCTAAGGTCTCCCCATTGCAGCCTTCTCTTCTCCAGCCTCAACACCCCCAACTCTCTCAGCCTGGCTCCAGAGCAGAGCTGCTCCAGCCCTCCCAGCAGCTCCAGGGCCTCCTCTGCACTGGCTCCAACAGCTCCGTCTCCTTCTGCTGCTGGGGACCCCAGAGCTGGACACAGCTTTACCCCAGGGGGGTCTCCCCAGAGCAGAGGATGTTTTCCTGTGCTGTGCTTTGCTTTCTGTTGGGCACTTCTTGGGGAAGCTTTTGGGGAGCTGGGCTTTGCCAGCTGGAGGAGGAAGTTATCAAACCCTTGGGTGTTTCCATTTCCCTGCTCCATCTGAAGCTGACATTTGTGTCACAGGCTCATCATGAGGGCTGGAGCAAAACCAGATCTAAAGCTTGCAGGAAGAATTTCAGTAGGTGTGAATCACCTGATGAAACATAATGAAATGGAAATGCAGCTCTTTATTGGAGCCACAAGTCCTGGAGCTTCTCTGCTGAAGGAGCAGTGGACACGTGCAGCCCAGACACCCAATGGTACCCTGGGCTGCATCAAGAGTGTGGCCACCAGGTCAAGGGAAGGGATTCTGCCCCTCTATTCCACTCTCAGGAGATCCCACCTGGAGCACTGTGTCCAGTTCTGGAGCCCCTGTTACAAGAAAGACATGGATATGCTGGAAGGTGTCCAGGGAAGGGTCAGGAGGATGCTCAGAGGGCTCTGGAGCATCTCTGCTGTGAGGACAGCCTGAGGGAGTTGGGGTTATTCAGTCTGGAGAGGAAAAAGCTCCAAGGAGCCTTCTGAAAAATGATAAAGAAATGGTTTAGAATATTTTAATGTCCTTGTCAGTGGCTGCAGATAACCTGTGAGTCTCTCTGTAGATGATGAACAAGCACTAAGTTAAAACCTTGCTAACATAAGTTGGGGTTATTCAGTCTGGAGAGGAGAAGGCTCCAAGGAGACCTCATTGTGGCCTTCCAGGATCTGAAGGGGCTACAAGAAAGGTGGGGAGGGACTTTTTAGGATGTCAGGGAGTGATAGGAGCAGGGGGAATGGATTCAAACCAGAGGAGGGGAGATGGAGATTGGAAGTTAGGAAGAAGTTCTTCACCATGAGGGTGGTGAGAGACTGGAAGAGGTTGGCCAGAGAGGTGGTGGAAGCTCCATCCCTGGAAGTTTTTAAGGTTGGATGGGGCTTGGAGCAAGCTGGGCTGGTGGGAGGTGTCCCTGTCCATGCAGGGGGTTGGGAATGGGTGAGCTTTAAGGTCCCTTCCAACCCAAACCATTCCATGATTCTAACTAATCTGAATTAACTCTTTGGTAGATTCAGCTTTTGCAGGAGTCTTCTGGAAAAAAAAAAGGCAGAACTGCAGGAATCTTTTTCGAAACACTTTAAAGTGATTTAAAGTCATTTTGATTCTGAATAGAAAAGTTTGGTGACAGCTTAGCTCAGGTCATTGATACTTCTGTGACTGCCTGCAGAGGGGACTCAGAAGTTGTGTTGGATAATTTTTTTTTCCCTGTTCCATGGGTAGATCTGTCATCTTCTCTGAGTCTCTCTGAGCAGGAGGACTGCTCCATGGAGACAAAGGGTGAGTGAAGAGCAAAGCTTCCAAACCTCAGGCTGGAAATGGGAAACCTTTGGAGAGAAGTCAGGCCTTCCACGTGCAGTAAACACAGCTGGGCTCTGCTTGAATAAAGCAGAAAATCTCTCACTCTCAAGCAAAACAAAATAAAACTGCTTGTGTTTGTAGCTACAGGGATTCACGCTAAGCTTCTGGAAACCTTGCTCTGCATCCTCAGCATTTCCAGCCCTCTTTTCCCTGGGAGTCCAGGCACACTGGGAAGAAGAATTTTGGCTGCTCTCATCCATGGTTGGTTGTGCAGTTTAGTGCTGAGGATACTGGATTTCCCCTGAGCAGCTGAGCTGTGAATGCACAACCAGGGACAGGCATCATTTCTCCTGCTAGCTCTGCTGTGAGGAGCTTCTGGCAAAGGGAAGTTACTGAGTGAGTGTTTAATTAAAAAAATTTGTTCCTGTAGTGCTCTGAGCTCTCTTGAGTTGTCAGGAATGGGCAGGGAAGGAGCAGCAGATGTGGTTTGCAGCAGGAACAGCTGCATGGGAATTTTGGTCCTTTCAGACCATCTCATGTGGGGTTTTCCACATATCTGTTTGACACCAGCTCTGGGTTCTGATGGCCTTTCTGTGTCTTGAAAATATCTTGGAAAAAATCATCTTTTAAAAAAAGAGATGGGTTTTTAGGTACAAGGGAAGAGGTGAAACCAGCTGAGGTGTGAATGAGCTTAGTGGACCTGTCCTGTTGTCTCAAGGACCTGCATGCATCAACTGTCTATCCCTTTTGTTGAAATTTCACTATATTGGGGCTTTATGACAAAGTCAGGTGTCTTCCTTTTTTAATTTTGAGAGGTGAATGGGAGAGAAGGCTGCCTTGGTTTTTGTTTTTAATTTACTTTCTTTGAATTGTGCTTCTTCCTCTGTTGTCTTAGGATAAAATTCAACCTTATTCTCTCTTCCCTCTGGAAGACTGAGAGAATCATAGAATGGGTTGGAAGGGACCTTAAAGCTCATCCAGTTCCAAGCCCCTGCATGGGCAGGGACACCTCCCACCAGCCCAGCTTGCTCCAAGCCCCATCCAACCAACCTGGCAACATTTCCTCTGCCAGGCTCTCACCACCCTCAAATTAAAGAATTTCTTCCTCATGTCCAACCTCTTCAAGTTTTAACCCATTTCCCTTGTCCTCTCCCTCCCCCCCTGTGTCCAAAGCCCTCCCCCAGCTTTCTTGTAGCCCCTTCAGATATTGGAAGGTTGCTCTAAGGTCACCTGGGAGCCTCCTCTTCTCCAGGCTGAACAACCCCAATCCCTCAGCCTGGCTTCCCAGGGAGGTGCTCCATGGCAGGTGTTAAAACCAGAGGGAAATAGGATCTGTAGTTACCTCCTATTTGAACTCCCAGTTCCTTAACACCTTTTAAATTCAATGGGTGGTTTTATTAAATTCTCATTCCCCTGCAAAACGTGTGTAGCAGTCTTCACTGGAATTGAGCTCCCATTTCAGATCATCTTTTTGGAGACCTTCAGGGAAAACCCATAAGAAGGAACAAGGAGGATGAGCTCCCTGTGGCCAAGCACAGACACCTGAGCCCTTTGCTTCATCTCTTCTGGGGTGCAGAGGGGCATGAACACTTCTCAAGCACGGTTTGGAGTCCAGATAGTAAAGATCAGATGAATTTCCCTCTCAAAGCATCTCCCAACCAGAAGCCTGAACAATTCCCTTGATTGTAAATACTTTTATTTTCAGTGTGTTCACTCCAAAACAAATCCATCTCTTCGGATGCTTTCAGATTTTCAAATCAAAAGCCCAAAAGGGATGGATGTTTCTCTTTCCCTTTATGAGTCACCTCTAAACCACATAATGTTTGTTTAACTGTTAATTCCAGCTCTGAGAAGGCCAATACCTTCCCAGCTGTCACTACTAGTGTATGGAATACCCACCCCCCTGTGCCATACCAGCTGCCCAGTGGCATTGCACTACCTCCAAGACTGCAGATTTTTCCATTAATTCCTTCACTTTCTTCCCCTCTTACTAGTTGTTTTTTTTTTCCAAGTGTTGATTGCAGCAAGAGGCAATTATTACTGGAAACAATCCAAATCTGTCCAAACTTCCCCACAAGGAGTTTGTCTGAACCCTGGAGAGCAGCTTAAATTTTGAACAAGAGTCAGAGCTTAATAAAGCAGCAGCAAAGGGGGAAGGTGGTTAAGCACAGCTGCTTGTGTTGAGTTCAAACTCATTATTCAGCCTGGGCAAATCATTTATTTCACTGTTCCTGGAGGAAAGATGTTTGCTGCCTCCTTTGTTACTGCTCCCCATGTCTGATTCACTGCTGATAAATGTGACAGGCTCTAAGGAGAAAACAGGAGAAGTCCTAATTAGATGTTTCACTGGGTCTAGTTCCATCCTAAGTCTGTAAAAGACCTGGGAGAGCAAAGTGATAGATTTTGCTTTGCTCTTTAATGGCCACCAAACTGGAGGGCCTGCCTGGAGGTGCAGCAAGCAGAGGATGTGTTTGAGGGAGTGATGGTTATGTGTTGAAACTGTACAGTTTAGAATCCTGGAATGGGTTGGCTTGGAAGGGACCTTAAGGATCATCCAGTTCCAACTGGGATGGGCAGGGACACCTCCCACCAGCCCAGGGTGCTCCAAGCCCCATCCAACCTGACCTGAGACACTGCCAGGGATGGGGCAGCCACAGCTTCTGGGGGCAACCTGGGCAACCAGGGGCTCAGCACCCTCACCCCAAAGAATTTCTCCCTCCCCAAGATCTCCTCTCCATCTCCCCTCTTGCAGTTTGAAACTTTTCCCTCATCCCATGGGTCACTCCATGCCCATGGCACAAGGCCCTTCCCATCATTCCTACAGCCTGGTCAGTGTTTTTTTTCATTTTAGGAGTCTACTATGTCTCTTCCTTCTCAAGATGAAGCTCAGAGTTGTTCTCACTCACTCAGTGTTGTGTTGAAGAGAAAAAACAGGTTTTGAAGCCTTCCTGGTTTCATCAGATTGAGATTTCCTACAAGTCTCACAACCAGCTCCTTTGCATAGGGACCTGGTTTTTGTTTTTATTTTCCTGTTCCTTCCATCTTTCTCATTTCTTGTGGGGCTTGGTATCTTCCTGAAGTAAAACATCCACCTTTTTATTTCCTTTTAGGGGAGAGGGTGTGTAGGCAGAGGGCTTCCTTTTGGGAAGGAAGATGCCAGGTGGGAAACTCAACCTGCAGGATCTCAGATGACTTCGAATCATCATGGTTGGGAAGGACTTTCAAGATCATCAGATCCAACCATCAGTCCTACACCACCTGAACCACTAAATTGCTTTATCAGACCCACGGTGCTTCATAGACTCATAGAACAGTTTGGGTTGAAAAGCATGTGAAAAATCATCTAGTTCCAGCCCTCATTTTTAGGAAGCCCAGAGGTGTCTAAGGTGAAAGAGCCATCTTGAGATACAGAGGTGCCAGGAGCAAAAGAGAAGAAACAGAGAGGTTTGGGTGGGAGGGGAAAGCAAATCATTACTTTTTGTCTTCCTTCCCATCACGCAGCTTTAAATATAAATATTTTGGAACTGTTTCCTAAGTGAAACCTGCCATGTGGAATGACAGAAGGAGGAATTAGTCAGATATCTCAGAAAGAGCCTTTAGGGAAGGACTGTCATGGGACTGGCAGATTTCCTTGGGCATAGGTGGTCCAGGAGGTTGAGGTGGATGAGATGGTGACAGGCAGAGGCTCTCCCCATTCCTGTTTCCTCCTGGCTACACACAGATTATTGGAATAGGTTGCCCCAGGGAGGTGGTGGAGTCTCCATCCCTGGAGGTATTCAAAAACCAGGTAGGTGTGGGCCTTCAGGAGATGATTTTGTGGTTGAGGTGGTGTAGGGCTGACAGTTGGACGCGATGAGCTCAAAGGGCCTTTCCAGCCATGATGATTCAATGAAACTCCCTCTGGCTAAACACCAGCCACTCTTTCTGAAGGCCCACCAATTCTCTGAACCCCCAACACCACCTCAGCTCCTCAGCTGACATTTCCCTGAAGCTTTTTCACCTCCTGATTTTGTTTCAGGCCACAGATGCCCACCAGCAAGAAGCGGCCATCGTTGCGTGGCAGACAGCTCCAACTTGTATGTGTTTGGGGGCTACAACCCTGACTACGACGAGTCTGGTGGGCCAGAGAATGAAGATTACCCACTCTTCAGGGAACTCTGGAGGTACAATTTTGCTACAGACACCTGGCACCAGATGGGCACTGAAGGCTACATGCCCAGGGAGCTGGCATCCATGTCACGTACGTATGGAAATTCAGTTCCTGCCCGCTTACTCCTGTGGCTATATTTAATCAATGGCCCTGGTGGAATGCAAAACTGGAACAGGTTGCCCAAGGAAGTTGTGGCTGCCCCCTCCCTGGAAGTGTTGAAGGCCAGGTTGGATGGGGCCTTGAGCAAGCTGATCTAGTGGAAGGGGTCTCTGACTGTGCAGGGGGGTTGGAACTGGATGATCTTTAAGGACCCTTCCAACCCAAACCATCCTGTGATTCTATGAAAACCAGGCAAGAACTGGAAAATCTGGATGTGTTTCCAACTCTTCTGCAAGGAGGCCTGGAGTTGAGGTTGAGTTGGTGATTTTTCTCTCCTGTTTCACTCCAGTTGAGGCAGAGAGAAAGAAAAAAATCCCAAATACAAGAGGTGGTCTTTATGTATTTAGCTTGGCAGCTGCAAGGCCCCTGTGTTTTCAGCAGCTGGGTCCTCAGTGCCATCAGAGATCTCAAAGCATCCAAAAATAGCTCTTTGTTCACCAGCCATTTTTCAAAGCAGACCTTTGGTTACCATGGTTTTTAGCTTGCATTCTTTCTCATTTCAAAGCCATAAAACTTGAGGAGTGTGAAACCGGGGGGTATTTCAGCAATACTGAACACTCCCTGCCTACCATCTCCAGAGCAGAGAGTTGTTCTCTTTGATTGTGACTCACAACAACAAGTGTCTCTGCTCTACCTCTCCTCCTAGTTGTCCTGCATGGCAACAACCTCCTCGTCTTTGGGGGCACCGGGATCCCCTTCGGGGAGAGCAACGGCAACGACGTCCACGTCTGCAATGTCAAGTACAAAAGATGGGCTCTGCTCAGCTGCAGAGGGAAGAAACCCAACAGGATCTATGGCCAGGTATGAGGGATGGACCCAAGCTAGAGCAGAGGAAGTTCCACCTCAGCATGAGGAGAAACTTCTGGAAAAGGATCTTTGAGATCACTGAGTCCAAGCATTAACCCAGCACTGTCAAGGCACCACTAAAGCATGCTTGGAGATGTATCTGGGGAGGAATAACCCCAACCACCAGGACAGAGTTGGGGATGTCCTGCTGGAAAGCAGCTCCATGGAGAAAGCCCTTGGAGTCCTGGGGGACAGGGAATTCTCCAGGGGTCAGCAATGTGCCCTTGGGGCCAAGAGGGCCAATGGTGTCCTGGGGGCATCAGGAAAAGTGTGTCCAGCAGATCCAGGGAGGTTCTCCTCCTCCTCCTCCTCCTCCTCCTCCTTCTCTTCCTCCTCCTCCTCCTCCTCCGCCTCCGCCTCCGCCTCCGCCTCCTCCTCCTCCTCTGCTCTGCCCTGGGGAGAGCACAGCTGGAATCCTGGCTCCAGTTTGGGGCTCCCCAGTTGAGGAGAGACTGGGATCTACTGGAGAGAGTCCAAGGGAGAGGTGGGAGGGTGAGGAAGGGACTTGAGCATCTCTGCTGGGAAGCAAGAGTGAGAGCCCTGGGGCTGTTGAGCCTGGAGAAGAGAAGGCTGAGAGGGGATGTGCTGAATGTCCCTCAAGATCTGAGGGGTGGGGGGGGTTTCTCCAGAGCTCCCTTCCCACCCCTGACATCCTGTGTTTCTCTGGGAGCTTTGTGTTTTGGGAAAAGGGGCCAAGGCACAGAGATCTCTTCTCTGCTGGGAGTTGGAGTTGTTCTGTGTGTACATGAGTGTAAGAAAAGGCAGGTATCATTCATAAAGAAGTAGTGCTGCCTTTCTTCTTTGAGATTTCAAATGAATGGAATAGTTTCCTTATAGTTTGAAAAGTCATTGAATCATAGAATCATCACAGTTGGAAATGAGCTCAAAGATCATCAAGTCCAACCATGTCCACCACCCCCAGGACAAGGAAACCACGTCCTCAGGTGCCACATCTGCATGGTTTTTGAACACCTCCAGGGATGGGGATACCACCACTGCCCTGGGCAGCCTGGGCTTGAGCACTCTTTCAGTAAAGAACTTTTCTTCCTTATATCCAAGCCAAACACTTCCTGGTGCATTAAAATTTTTAAAAATGAAAATTTTTTTGACTAAATGCCAGATGCAGTTGAATGAAAACATATGTCTGATTTATGGAGTGGTCAGTAGTTTCTGGAATTGCTCTCTTAGCTTCCTCAAAGCCTTTGAAATCCCAAGCCATAAATGAAAACAGTGGTTAGTAGCTCCTGTTTCTATCAGAATAACAACTTTTAAACTGTCCATAATGTGGATGAAGGTGGTGGACAAAAAAAAAATTAGGTTCACTCTCCCAGGAGGACTGCAGCTTTTGCTGTGCTTTCCAGTACTCCTGCCAAGGTATTTGTAGTTCAAACATTTATAACCCAACTAATTTCTCATTTAGATGTCTGCCAGACACGTGGGGGAGAGGAAAATAGTCTTCCCTTTGCCCAGCTCAGCTCAAGAGGCAGAGAGGCAGTAGGGAGCAGGAGGAGCTCTCAATTCTTCTTCCACCTTGGACTGCATCAGGGACTGGGCTTTCACAGTTTCAGCTGGGTGATATTCCATGGGCTTTGGAATTGTAGAGGCTGTTTTCATTTCTCAGGCTGACTTTTCCACTGTGTTTGGGACTTTCTCTGTTAGGTTTCATGCTGTTGGCTATCTGGTGGCTGGTTTATAAGATTCTCCGTCAGAGCAGCTGTAAAAGGTTGGTGTGGAAGAGGTTCAGGGTTAACTGTGCTTTGGTTTTACCTCCTGGGAACCCCTGCAACACAAGTTTGTCTTGTCTGGTGCCTGAAGCTCAGCAGCTTCTATTCTAGGTCCTCATCTGGAGGACAAGCCTTATGGAGGAGTATCTGAGGGAACTGGGTTTGTGCAGCCTGGAGCAAAGAAGGCTGAGGGAAGACCTTCTGGCTCTCTACAAATCCCTGAGAGGAGGTTGGA
The DNA here is from genome assembly GCA_023637945.1 of Phaethornis superciliosus. Lineage (NCBI taxonomy): Eukaryota > Metazoa > Chordata > Aves > Apodiformes > Trochilidae > Phaethornis > Phaethornis superciliosus. Next base: position 1,181,305 of record JAJQWJ010000001.1, read on the forward strand.
GTCAGAGGGAGTCACTCTCTTCTCCCAAAGGGCAAGCAACAGGACAAGAGGAAGCAGCCTCAAGCTGTGCCAGAAGCGGATTTAGCCTGGAGATTAAAGGAATCCCATTCCGCACTGGAAGGGTGGTTACACACTGGCACAGGCTGTCCAGGGAGGTGTTAAAAGCTGTGCAGATGTGGTGCTGAGGGACATGGACTTGGTAGAGTTGGATTGATGGTTGGAAGAATTAGGTAATAATTGGACTTGATGATCTTCAAGGTCTTTTCCTACCAGAACAACTCTGTGATCATGGAGTTCTGCCCATTCCCACAGGCACCACCACCACCATCTTTTGTCTGTCATCCCTGTTTGCCCTTCATGTTCCTTCTGAACATGTTCTCTAAGGTGTAGGTAGAGCTTTGCAAGTGGTGTCTTGCTTTGGGAGGGCAGGAGTTCTCTTGTTTTCAGCCACTGGTGCCATATCTAACTGGTTTCTCTCCCTTCCAGGCCATGGCCATCATCAATGGCTGTCTCTATGTGTTTGGAGGAACAACTGGGTACATTTACAGTACTGACCTCCATAAACTCGACCTCAACACTAGAGAGTGGATCCAGCTGAGACCAAACAACATGTCCTGTGACATGCCAGAGGAGAGGTGAGATGCTGGGGCAGTCTTGGGGAGCTTTGGTACTGGGGATTCACCACCCTTACTGGGAATGAGAAGTTAAGGGAGCATGAACAGGCTTCTGGGTGCTCTTAGAGCAGGGTTTCCAGGTGTGAACCTTGCACAGTGGGTGCTCCAGCAGTCTGGCACCCAGGGGGATGGAGGGATGGGGTGTGAAGTCTGTGCCAGGACACTGAGTGGTGCCAGAACAGCACCCGAGGGGCAGCTGGTGAGTTCTGAGGGGGAGAAGATGCTCCAGTTCATCCCTGCCCTTGTAGCAAGGCATGGAAGAAGGAAGGTTTGGAGATAAATCAGCAACCATCTCAGTGAGGGAAGGGGATGGAGTATTGATGGCCATCTTGGTGCCCCAGAAGTCATTGTACTTCAGTTTTGTGCTGCTCTGCTCTCAGAAAATGCCTTTCAGGCTTCTGGAGTGCTGCTGAGGTTATTCCTGAAAGCTTCCACATCTTCTGGTTGACGGAAGATTGTGGAGTCTCCTTCTCTGGAGACTTTGAAAACCCACCTGGATGTGTTCCTGTGTACCCTGCCTGAGGTGATCCTGCTTTGGCATGGAGCTTGCTCCCTTCCAACCCCTGACATTCTATAATTCTATGATTCTGAAATCTCTTGACTTCAGGGACTCATACAGCACCAGCCAGGCTTGGGCTGTCTGCTCAAACCACTCCAACTTGAAAGTGTTTTCCAGAAGCTTTTTGTTGTTTTCACACTAATTTCTTGTGCTGCTGGATTTCCTTCTTTACCCCTTCAGGTACAGACATGAAATTGCACACGATGGTCAACGGATTTATATCTTGGGAGGTGGAACTTCCTGGACAGCTTATTCCTTAGATAAGGTAAAGCCACCTTGAGCCATGGATGGGAGATTTGGGGGTGTTGATAGACAAAATGCTCAACTGGAGCCAGCAGTGTGCTCCTGCACCTCAGGCCAACCCTGTCCTGGGATGCATCAAGAGGAGCAGGGCCAGCAGACCAAGAGAGGGGATTCTGCCCTTCTGCTCTTCACTTATGAGACCCCAATTCCAATACTGGTTCTGGTGTCCCCACCAGAAGGACAAAAAATCCAAATTATACAGGAGCAATGATTAACAGAAGCTGGCATGGTGCTCCTGCAGCTCAGAAGTTCAACCCTGTCCTGGGATGCATCCAGAGGAGCATGAGCAGCAGATGAGGAGAGGGGATTCCCAGCCTCTGCTCTGCTCTTGGGAGACCCCCACCTCCAATCCTGCATCCAGCTCTGGTGTCCCCAGCAGAAGAAGGACATGGATCTGTTGGGATGAGTCCAGAAGAGGCCCCAGAGATGATCCAGGGGCTGGAGCAGCTCTGCCATGAGGAGAGGCTGAGGAGAAACTGGGATTGTTCAGCCTGGAGAAGAGAAGACTCCAGGGGGACCTTAGAGCTGCCTTCCAATCCCTGAAGGGAACCTCCAGGAAGGCTGCAGAGGGACTTTTCAGCAGAGTGTCCAGTGCTAGGAGAAGGGGAAATGGTTGGAAAGTGCAGGAGAAGAGGTTCAGGCTGGATGTGAGGAAGAAGTTCTTCAGGAGGAGGGTGCTGAGCCTCTGGAACAGATTGCCCAGAGAAGTTGTGGCTGCCCCCTCCCTGGAGGTGTTCAAGGCCAGGTTGGATGAGGCTTGGAGCAACCTGGGCTGGAGGAGAGGTGTCCCTGCCCATGGCAGGGAGCTTGGAGGAGATAATTCCTCATTTCCCTTCCCACCTCAGCCATTCTGTGATATAGTAAAAGCAAAATCAGTGCAGTCTCTCATCCAGCCTTGCCTAGAAAACTTGGTTAAAACCCCCCAGATAAGGAGGAGCAGATTGTTCTCTTCTCTCTGCAGAACCTGGCACTGCCACAAACACATCCTGTTGACTCACAGATGATGAATCTTTGCTCTGCTCTGCACAACACCCTCATTCCCTTGGACCTGTTATCAAAGATTCCCATCTAAAAACACTCAGAACATCTTTTGAGGTGTCATATTTGTGCCAAAATGGGAAAGTGCCAAGGGGAGGAATTCCTTGATATCAAAATCAGATGTCCATATGGTGATTCCCTTCTTGTCTTCTCCCTTAAACATTTGCTTTCATTTCCTATTTGGTGGTGAACATTTTCCTCCACTACAGCTTGAGGAGGGAAGAGTGAATCCATCTTGAACACTGAAATGAGAAATGAGGAGACCTTAACTGGTGCTTCACTACCAAGACAAGTTGAAACTGCAGCAGTGAACAGGACTTTTTCTCTGCATTTCTTCTCTCCTGACCTGCAATATGTGTTTCTAAACACTTCTGAGAACGGGAGGGTGTGGGATTTAATTGGTTCAGGGTTGCTTTTTCTAAATTTCTATTTGAATAGCAAAGCCTGAGAACAAAGCTTTAGTAAGCTGGTGCACTTTGAAGGAGATTATATACCTGCTTAGTCACTGTCTGCCTTATCTTTTTCTGTTTTGTTATTTTCACACTCAGTGAAAAAGAGGTGTTATTTAGAGGGGCTCCCTGGCTTGGAGCCTGCAGCTGTGTCACCATAACTCTGGGAGAGCCAGGAGGCCCTAACACATCTCTCCCTTTCCCCTTCAGATCCATGCCTACAACCTGGAAACCAACACCTGGGAGGAAATTGCCACAAAACCTCATGAAAAAGTTGGTGAGTTAGGAATTTCCTATGTTTTTCTCCTGTAAACTAGAGTATGGCCAAGATGGAATCACAGAATCACGGAGTTATTTAGGTTGGAAAAGGATCTTTAAGATCACTGAGTCCCAGCACTGTCAGGGCAGCACTAAAGCATGCTTGGAGATGCATCTGGGGAGGAATAACCCCATCCACCAGGACAGAAGTGGGGATGTCCTGCTGGAAAGCAGCTCCATGGAGAAAGCCCTTGGAGTCCTGGGGGACAGGGAATTCTCCAGGGGTCAGCAATGTGCCCTTGGGGCCAAGAGGGCCAATGGTGTCCTGGGGGCATCAGGAAAAGTGTGTCCAGCAGATCCAGGGAGGTTCTCCTCCTCCTCCTCCTCCCCCTCCTCCTCCCTCCCCCTCCTCCTCCCTCCTCCTCCTCCTCCCTCCTCCTCCTCCTCCTCCTCCCTCCTCCTCCTCCCTCCTCCTCCTCCCTCCTCCCTCCTCTTCCCTCCTCCTCCCTCCTCCTCCCTCCTCCTCCCTCTTCCCTCCTCCTTCCTCCTCCTCCTCCTCCTCCTCCTCCTCCTTCTCCTCCTCCTCCTTCTCCTCCTCCTCCTCCTCCTCCTCCTCTGCTCTGCCCTGGGGAGAGCACAGCTGGAATCCTGGCTCCAGTTTGGGGCTCCCCAGTTGAGGAGAGACTGGGATCTACTGGAGAGAGTCCAAGGGAGAGCTGGGAGGGTGAGGAAGGGACTTGAGCATCTCTGCTGGGAAGCAAGAGTGAGAGCCCTGGGGCTGTTGAGCCTGGAGAAGAGAAGGCTGAGAGGGGATGTGCTGAATGTCCCTCAAGATCTGAGGGGTGGGGGGCAAGAGGAAGGGGACAATCTCTTTTTGGGGGTGCCCAGGGAGAGGCCAAGGAAGAATGGGTTGAAGGGAGAAGAGAGGAAGTTCCAGCTCAGCATGAGGAGAAACTTGTGGAGGCTGAGGCTGAGGGAGCCCTGGCCCAGGCTGCCCAGAGAGGTTGTGGAGTCTCCTTCTCTGGAGCCTTTCCAAACCCCCCTGGATGTGTTCCTGTGTGGGCTGCCCTGGGGGATCCTGCTGGGGCAGGGGGGTTGGACTGGGGGATCTCCAGAGCTCCCTTCCCACCCCTGACATTCTGTGTTTCTATGCAGTTTGCTGGCAGGCTGAAAGCCTTTTTTTTTTTTGTCACCTTTTGTGACACTCCCTTCAAGTTCCTGCCTGTTGAGAGCTTGAGCAGTGAGGACAAACCCATTTGAAGCAGATTTAGGAGTTTGGCTTCTCTCCTTTCTTGGGTGGGAAAGATGATAGTGTCTGGCTCTCCTCCCAGGAGAAGCTACACATCATCTCTGCTCCCCCTGAGGGACCCCACACTTACTTGGGTGGCAGCAGGGGTTCCCCTTGCAACCTTGTAGGACCCTTGGTTGCTGCATTTCATCAAGGCAGAGGTGAGAGCTGGAGTCTGGGAAGAATGAGGTTCCAGCACATTTCTTTCCTTCCCTGGAGAGCAAGTAGGAGTCAAACCTTCTGAAAGAGCTGAGGGATATTTTACCTGGGATTGTAGGAAAGTAGAAACCCCTTGTAAATGAAAAAAGAAAAATTACTCTTACCCCTGATTAGCTGGTAAGATAGAATCACCACTTACCCAAGCACTCCAAAGCACCTGTAGTTAATTTTTTTTTTCTTTTTACTCCCCTCAGGCTTCCCAGCAGCCAGAAGATGCCACAGCTGTGTTCAGATTAAAAATGGTAAGATCTGCCTCTTGCAAACTGGTGTATCTTACACAGCCTTGCAGTGACAAACCCATCCTTCCAACCTGAGAGTTCCTGACCTCCAGCACATGTTTGGGAGAACTACAGGGTACACCTGTCTTTTCTCTGGAAGAGGATTTCCTTCTTGTTAAGAGGCTGGCACCACTTTTCCCTAGGAGAGATCTTACTGCTGTTGGGAAATTGGAGTTCTTGGAATTCTGCAATATTTTATGCAACACACAAATCTGCTCTGGACGTGTGGCCACTTCAGTGTCAAATATCACATATTTTAGCCACGAGTGGTCCGTGGTGCTTTGTAAATTTATTGGTTGCAAGCTCATGAAGAGGATGAGTAACCTCACAGCTTTACAGCTCACTGGGAAAAGCAAAATGGGGCCAAGTCCGGGATGCTGAGTTCTTCAAAGACAGGATTGCTCAGGGGTTGCTTTGCTAGCTCAGCCTTTTCCTTGTGTTGTAAACCTGAGGTGCTCATAGGGGGTGGATTAGGAGGCAGCAGCAGTCAGCACATGAGTCTTCCCATTCTCTAGGAAAGTGAAGCTCATTTTTTAATGTTAGAAGCTGCACAGAGCTTGGCCAAGCCTTCTGTTCTTCACTTTTGATCCTCCAAATGTTCTTGCTGTAAATCATTTGTGCTGCTGGAAGCTGAGCTTGGGCAGGGCTCTGCCTCTGCACTCCATGCTGGATTAGCCCTCCATTGGGAACAGCAGGGTGTTCCCTCAGCTGGGTTTGGATCTCTCCCATAACCTCCTCCTCCAAGGCAACGTTGCCCCAGACTTAATAAGAACCCAATGGCTCCTAATGGCCTGAAGAAGGGGCTGCAGTGTTGATGGTTCTTTTCAAAACTCTCTCCAGATGAGTTACTGAGTTCTGGAGCCAGGCAGAAGGGTGATAGACCAGGAGTGTATTTCTTAGGAGTGCAAATCCTGCCACTGGAAGTGAATGCAGGAGCTGGGAGATGCTTCCAGCCACCCTCATCACCAGCATTTTCCTGCAGTGCAAGCTTCTGGGTGGAGACATGGCTGCTCCCCATGTCTTAAAACCCAGTAGAACCTCATCAAACAGAGGTACCTGGGAACTCAGCTCTGTGAGAGCTTCATGCACCTTCTGAAAGCCAGGGTTGCATTCTGCTCCTGCTCCTCAACAGAGGTTGGAATCAGTTATGGTGGAGCTGGGATCAGAGGAGGATGGGAAGTGGACATGAGCCAAGAAGGTGTGCTGGCAGCCCAGAAACCATCCCTGCATCCCCAGCAGTGTGGGCCAGGGAGGGGATTGTCCCCCTCTGCTCCCCTCTGGGGAGACCCCCCTGGGGTAAAGCTGTGTCCAGCTCTGGGGTCCCCAGCAGCAGAAGGAGACGGAGCTGTTGGAGCCAGTGCAGAGGAGGCCCTGGAGCTGCTGGGAGGGCTGGAGCAGCTCTGCTCTGGAGCCAGGCTGAGAGAGTTGGGGGTGTTGAGGCTGGAGAAGAGAAGGCTGCAATGGGGAGACCTTAGAGCACCTTCCAGTGCCTGAAGGGGCTCCAGGAAAGCTGGGCAGGGACTTGGGACAAGGGCCTGGAGGGCTGGGAGCCTGGAGGGGGAAGGGTTTCCAGCTGGGAGAGGGGAGATGGAGAGGAGATCTTGGGCAGGGAGAAATTCTTTGGTTGGGCTGAGGGGGCTGAGCTTTAGAAAGAGGTTGCCCAGGAAAAGAGTCTCTGCCCCATCCCTGGCAGTGTTCAAAGCCAGGTTGGATGGGGCTTGGAGCAATCTGGGAGGGAGGTGTCCCTGCCCATGGCAGGGGGGTTGGAATGAGCTGAGCTTTCAGTTCTCTTCCAAGCCAAACCATTCCATGATTCTATTTCTTGGGGAGGGAGAAATTCTTTGGGGTGAGGGTGCTGAGCCCCTGGTTGCCCCCAGAAGCTGTGGCTGCCCCATCCCTGGTAGTGTCTCAGGTCAGGTTGGATGGGGCTTGGAGCACCCTGGGCTGGTGGGAGGTGTCCCTGCCCATGCAGGGGGTTGGAACTGGATGAGCTTTAAGGTCCCTTCCAACCCAACCCATCCTCTGACCCTGTAAGTACCCTCTGTGGCTGTGAGCAGTGTGCTGGGACTGATCTGGGAGGTGCTGAGAGCTTGTGTTGAGGTAGGAGAAGTGTTGATCCTAAAATTGTCCTGCAGTAGTGATCTTTGAGTGCAATCACCTCACATTCTGCAGTTCCTCAGTGGAGGGTGGCTGAGTCTGTAACTCCTGTGGGTTTCCTTTTTTCCAGATGTGTTTGTTTGTGGAGGCTACAATGGAGAAGTGATACTGGGAGATGTTTGGAAGCTGAATCTGCAAACTTTCCAGTGGGTGAAGCTCCCAGCTGCCATGCCAGAACCAGTTTATTTCCACTGTGCTGCTGTCACACCAGTAAGTGACTCATTTCTTGCCTCTGAGCACTCTGATGTTTCTGTGGGCTACAAATAGAGCTGATGTCACCAAAGAGGTGACCTCCACTGGATGAGGTGTTTGGAGAGAGGCTGAGGGATGGGGTGAGCTCACTCTGTAAACACCTTTTCCTCCTACAGCTGCTCAGAGCAGCAGCACTGAGAGATCTGCTGCTTTCTGAAAGCACTGATGTGGAAACTGCATCATCTCCAAGGAGAAATTCCAGGTGTGGACAGCAGGTCCTCTTTGCATAACAACAACAAAAAAAAACACCAAAACCAACCCACAAATGCACACAGCCCCTCCCTAGATGACTGTTTTTAGCTTGAGTTTTGGGTTTTTTTAGGGAATTGGGATTGTTTAGTTTGGAGGAGGCTGATGGGGAGATCTTCTTAATCTCTACAGCCCCTGAAAGGTGGGATTGGTTTTTTCTCCCACGTAACACTTGATAGGACAAGAGGAAAGTGCCTCAAGTTGGACCAAGGGAGGTTTGGTTATGAGCAACAATTTCTTTACTGAAAGAGTGATCAGGCCCAACCCAGGCTGCCCAGGGCTGTGGTGGGGTCCCCATCCCTGGAGGGCTTCAAAAAAACATGTGGAAAGTGGCACTTCAGGACATGGTTTGGTTGGCAGGTGGTGTTGGGTTGATGGTTGGATTTGATCACCTTAGAGGTTTTTTTTCCCAAACTTTGTGATTCTCTGGAAGTTCAGCAGGTGAGCTGAACTCTTTGGGAACCACTCCTGAAGGAAAGGTTGGCATTGCTGGAGCTTTGTGGCTTCCAGGCTGCAAGGAATGGATTTCACTGTGGCTTTGGCCTCCTTCAGCTGATTGTCACCTTTGGGCAGTGTGTCAGGGCAGAAATGGGATTTTTTTTTTTTTTTTTTTGGTTCTAAGAGCAGGGGGCACCCAGTGAGGAGGTTGTGCTAAATGCCCACCTAAGGATGGGTGCCTGGAGAGCAGGAATTCCTCTTTTTTTTCCTTTATACTCAAGAAGTCCTCCTCTCAGAAGGGGCCAGCAGCTGAGCTTTCCCTGTCTCACCACATTTGTGTCATGCCTGGAGCAGAATTACCTTGAGGGAACCCAAAATGGTTTTGTATCGTGTGGTTTTGGTAAAAAAAAAATAAATTAAAGCCCCACATTATTTGTAGCTGAAACCTAAATATCCCAGAATGGTTTGGGTTGGAAGGGACCTTAAAGCTCATCCAGTCCCAACCCCCTGCATGGGCAGGGACACCTCCCACCAGCGCAGCTTGCTCCAAGCCCCATCCAACCTGACCTGAGACACTGCCAGGGATGGGGCAGCCACAAATTCTTTGGGCAACCTCTTCCAGGGGCTCAGCACCCTCATAGGAAATAATTTTTTCCTAATTTTTAACCTCAATCTCCCCTCTTCATGTTTTAAAGCACTGCCCCTTGTCCTCTCACTACACACCCATGGAAAAAGCCTTCCCCTGAATATAAAACCACAGAATCATCATGGTTGGAAAGGACCTCCAAGATCACTGAGTTCTACACCACCTTCACCACTAAAAGATGGTTCTATACTAATTTATTACCACTTTGCCCCACTTTTAAAATTGATTTCTTGGGGTAGAACTCACCTAAAATACAGAGCAGAGCCCTCTCAGATCCATCTTTTAGGATGGATTTCCTAAACCAGCAACACAATTTCCTCTTCTGGGCTATGAGAAGACCCAAAGGTGAGTGTCTCAGGAGGTGACACTTCTGTTCCCACCACACGAAGCCTTCTGAGGTCTGATTTTCCAGCTGGAGAGTTAAACCTTGGTAGCCCCAGGTGTAACTCCCTTCTCCCCCCTCTTCCCACCTAGGCTGGCTGCATGTATGTCCATGGAGGGGTGGTCAACATCCAAGAAAACAAACGGACTGGCTCTTTGTTTAAAATGTGGCTGGTGGTCCCCAGCCTGCTGGAACTCTCCTGGGAAAAGCTCCTGGAATATTTCCCTCATCTAGCAACTCTCTCCAGAGCTCAGCTTTTGCACCTTGGACTGACTCAGGGCCTCGTTGAGCGACTAAAATGAGAACATCTCCTGCTTCTGGCCCCAAGAGATGCTAAAGTTCCAGGAGCTCCTTCCCACTCTCCCCCTATTTATGGATTCCATGGATGCTCTTGCTAAAGAACGTTGGAGGAACCCACTCAGCGCCTTACTCAGCAAATACATTGATGCCTTTCAAGAAATGTTTAAGTTGTTGGCAAAATTCACTTTTTATTTATGGATCTCTCCAGTTACACCATTCATCAAAACAAAACCCAAACCCTCTGGGCTTAGTCCCATGCCATCCAGCCCCTCAAACTGTCATCAGCACATGCTTGCAGCTTCACTGCAAAGGGAGGGATGGGGGGGAGCTTAGGGAATGTCTCACATGTGGCACCTTCAACTTTTATCTTCTCACAAGCTGAATCTAACAGAGGACACTGACCACAGGAACAACAGCCCACCCTTTAGTTCACCTTGGATGACACTCATCCCCTCTAACTCCTGCCTGAGCTCTCCCTTTCTATCCCAAAAAAAAAAAAAAAAAAAAAAAAAAAAAAAAAAAAAAAAATTTCCCAGGGCTTGGAAGGCTTTGCATGTGTTTTCATGGGCATGTTCCCACCTCCTTGAGCTTCAGAAGACAGCAGGAATGTCGTGTTGGGAGGCAACCAGCCCAGCTTTTCTGGTGCAGTGCTTTGAAAGGCCCCATGGCTGTGTTCCTCACCTTTTCATATTGAAAGGTTTGCTTGGGAAGACTGTTAAAAATTGCCACTTACTGGACTACTGTGTAGTTTATTTGGGGAGGGGAAAAGGTTTTTGCTGATTCCTTCTTTTTTTTTAACCCTTTTTTGGCTCATAACTGAAAACAAACTCAGGCTGGAGCTTTCGGAGCTGTGTTTTAACCTGCAGCAACTTCTCCCTGCTGTCTGCTCATGTCCTGGTTCTCAGCAGATGATTTTAATGAAGCTTTTTGTTTCCCCCCCCCCTCCTTTCCTGCATCCCATCATTTTCTAGGGAGCTTCACGTTCCTCTGAGGGTGGGAAATGTTTGAAGCTCATGGATCCCTCATCACAGCAGTGAGGAAAGAGGAGAGGGAACATCTCTCCCTCTTGCTGGGCAGGAGGTCTCTTGTCTTGCTGGGCTTCATCCACTCCAGAGCCCATCTGTAGGTGATCAAACTGAGCAGCTCCTCATCGGGTTTGTCCCAAATCCTTTTCTTTTGGAGACCACTTTTAAGTGCCTTTTTTTTTTTTTCCCCACCTCTAAATTACCTTTTTCCAGTACCTTCCCTTTTCAAAGGCAAAGTTTAGGTCCTGGGTGTTTTAGTTCCTTTTTTAAGATATTACATTTATGTTTAAATAAACCATAGCTTTGGCTTCATGTTGGGAATCTGACCAGCACTGACTGATCAAGTCACTGCCACCCACCCCTGATGCTCAGTTGAGGTGTTACCAACCTTTAAGCTTCTCCTGCTCTTGGGGAGGGGGGGGGGGGGAAAAGACTTTGTCCTCTTCTGTAACCTCAGTCTGCTTTTTATTTTCCCAAGGCCCAGTGAAATAAAGGTTGGGCATCACAGCTGGAGCATTCTCTGCTGCTTTGGACCACAGGAACTGTCTCTGCCCCTTTTGTTGAACCTTCAGAGGGTGTGCAGCATCCCCCTGCTCCCAGACCCTGCTCTCCTAACCCTGGCTCATGGGATCCTCTTCTGGAGGACAATGTTGGGCACCAAGGGGCCTTTTCTCCAGCTCTCTTCTGACCCAAACTTGGCTCTCCCCTCCTCTTGGAGAAGCTGAATGTCTGCATTTGATCTTTGCCTTTAGAACTCCAGTTCTGCTGGGACGTTTGTAGTGGTCATACAAGTGCTGGTTCTTCCCTTACCTCCTCTGAAGAACATCCTCACCAAGGCAATATCCAAACCATCCAAGCCTGGATCTCAGATGAAAGTTTCCTTATTGTCTTCCTTGGTTCCTGGGAGCAGCCAGGAGCTTTCTCCCCACTGTAAACAGAGGGAAGGAGGTGGGGGTGGGTGTTGGTCTCAGCCACATCTGACCTCAGCCCAGCTCCATACATCTGTAGCCCTATCAATCTGCTCCAAATCCTGATCTGGAACATCTTCAGCCACCCAGACAGGACTGTACAGTCCTCAGTGTCCCTTTGTGGTGACACACACCAAGTCACTGCTGACACAGGTGCCCAAACCTCTTCCAGGGACTGAACCCCTGAAGTTCCCAGCCCAGAGCTTGATCTGTGCCCTCCCCTGCCAGCCTGGAGCTGGTTTCACCCCTCCAGCCATGCACCTTCCACACAGGGGACTTGGGGAACCACAGCCAAGAATGTGACAAAATAAAGGACCAGGGACTTGCTGATCATGGGCATTGTCCACTGGTGGGAGTCATGGGACCTCTCCCAGTAACCTGGGGTGGCTGCTGCAACTTGGGCACAAGATCTTGGAGGTTGTTTTGCTGTTCTTCCCCCCAAAAATTGTTAACTTGAAGCATTTCAAAGCTCACAGCTCCCATCTGAGGCTTTGCTTGAGGTGCTGCTGCTCTGCTGCATGTTGAGCTTTTGCATGGTAGATCATCTCCAGCCCAGGTGATGCTCAAGTCCTGGTTCCTCCAGTTTGAGGACAAGTGACCTCCCCTCTGCATGATACCCTACTCAAAAACAAGAGTGTTAGTGCCAGGGCAGGGCTACCAGTTCCCCACGGGAGAGGGGCCTGGTGGAGGGAGAGGAGTTCAGAGCATCCATGATGCTGCCCAGGATGGGAATGGGACCCAGAAAGCCACCTAAGAGGGTTTGGGGGACAGCCCTGCTGCCACCTTCACCCCACAACTTACCCCCAGCAGCAAGCAGAGCAGCTCAGGGCCACATGGGACCTCTTCAGGACATCCTTGGAGCCACCAGCAGCTTCTTGCTGGGTTTGTCCTGCAGAGCATGGCCCTGCCACCCCTTCCCAAACACCCAGGTTGGATCTGGCTCCAGGAGAAGTCCCAAACATCCCTCACCCCAGGGGTAAATGTTTTCTTAGCTTAGAAGCAGGAGAACATGTTCCATGTCACCATCTGCTGCCCTCCCCATCTCCTCTTCCTATCTCTTACTGCCCTGGGGTGTCCTAGAATCTGCTCACAGAATGGTGGGGGTTGGAAGGGACCTCTCAAGATCAAGTCCAACCCCCAGCCAGCTGCTGCCATCAGCCACCTTCTCACCCAGGGATCTTCCCAAACATCCATATTAACCCCACAGGATTGTCCTGACTGATGCTATAATTAGGACAACAACAAAAGCAGCTTAATAAAGCAACATCATTAATCACTAACGAGCAGCTGCCCACCTTCCTTGGCTGTTTGAAGTTTTCTCCTCTCTCTCCCTTGACTTAGAGACCTGAGTCCAACCCTCACACCAAGGGCAGCAAGCAACATTCCTCTTCCCATTTTTTTCTTTCCCCCCCCAGGGCTGGGGAGGGAGAAGGGACACAGGACCTTGAGAGGGGTCATGGAGAGAGGTGGAAGCTCACTGCTGGCTCTGTCCCTGGGGCATGGTGATGGGGTCACCCCTGCCACTTGCTCTGGTGCTGTGACAGAGGCCATGGAGTCCTGTCCTGCTCTGTCCCCAGGGATGGCTCCAACTGAGCCCTCTCTGATGCCCAACACCCACCACACCAGAGCCAACCTTGGTGGGCACCAAGCAGCCATCACCTCAAGACCTGGGTGATGGGCACAGAGGGGTTTAGACAGGTGACCAAAGGCTCATTGAAGGAGCAAGGAGCTGGTTTCTGATTGGTACAAAACTGCTTTAATGACAAAACAGCTGAAAAATACTTTTTGGTGAGTTTCTGGTACCATCAAGAAGCCCTGGGGTGATCCCTAGACCTGAGTTCCTTCCAGGCCCAGGATCACTCCCTGTCTAGAAGGGCAAGAAGTTCTTCTCAGGTACCTTCTCCCAGTGCAACATGTCCCCAGGGAGGGGTCTATCCTCAAGCCCACATGGAAACCTCCTTCAAGACCCTCCAAACTAAGGAAATTTTTCCTTCCAGCCACATGTGTGGGCTGGAAATACCTCTGAAGTGCTCTGGGGCCTGGAGGCTCCTTCTTAGTTCAGGAGTGCTCTTGTGGCCATCATCCTGCCCATCATGGAAGCCCCATTGGCACCCAACCAGAGCAGCCAGGCAGCAGCAGAAGCTTCAGCAAACGACGCTTCCAGAGCAGAGCCAACCTGGCCAAGTCCCTGAGACATCAGAGGATGCTCCCAACGAGTTCTGAACCCAACGGGAGGGTTGGAGAAAGAGTCCAAACCTCAGCAGCCACTTGGTGATGGGGCGAAGAAGTACACAGCCAGAAGGATGAAGTAAACCATCACCAGCACCGTGCCTAGGGCAGAGAGAACAGGTTGGAGGACATCACTCCCTCAACAAGGAGACCTTCTAGGGGGTCCCACACCTAAAGGACTTGATGGCCTTCTGCAAAAACCTCAAATCCAAAGGAGTTTAGAACTCCTTGAGGGTGGGAAAGGGGAGTGATCCCCTCTGGAGCTGCTGCCGAGTGGCACCTCCAAGATGGTCAAGCAAGACCTCAGAATTGCTCCAGCCACCCTATGCCAAGAGCTGCAAAAAGCAGATGGACCCCAGGGCTGTCTCCAGGAGCCCCCCACCCCCTCAGCACAGGGCAGGTGGGTAACACCAAGTCCCTCAGCAGCCTCAGAGGGGAGCAGTCACCTTGGAAGTAGTCACATTTGCCATCCATGAAGATGTAGTTCATGAGCACCACGCTGAACATGCTGGCGTAGACATGGAGGTCGCTGAAGACAAGTGTGAAGTTGGTTGGCTGGGAAGCAGAGAAGGGTTTGGATTTATGGCCAACCAAGGCCAGCCCTACACCAAGCACAGCTGGGGATTTGAATGTCACACCCCTTCAACCCTCTCTGTCACATGTCCCCTAGGGCTGGGGACAGCATCAGCCGAGGTAGGAGACATCTGAACCCACTTTGCCCAGCACTGAGCAAAGGAAAGGAGACACTGGGTGGGGATGGCAGCTCTGCCACATCCCCAACCCCACTGCAGGACACCCAGGAGCTACTCACATAGAAGATGGTGAAGAGCACCAGGATGGGGATCTGGAGCATGCAGACCTGGACAGCAATGCAGTTCCCAATCTCGATGCTGGGGAGGAGAAGGAGGTGAAGAACCACATCTCCAGCAGCTCTTGGGTCACTCAGCTCAGGGTTAGAGAAAACCCACCTTGAGGAGCCAAATCCTGGAGCCCAGTCTGGTTCTGGCCCCATTTAGGGAGGGGATTTTAAGTTCTTTGGAGGGCAAAATGGCAGAGATCTGAGGTGCCAGTGGCATGGAGCTGGGTGGCCACCTCCCACCACCCTGGAGGACACCCCAAAACTCATCCTATGAACCATCTCACCTCAAGCTCAGGTTGTTCTGCAGGGCAAACTGGATACCATTGACAATCTCTGGCAGCTCAGGCACCATGGCCAGCACGGTGACACCAATGAAGTACTGTGGGGGAAGAGGTGACATCAGTGCACACATATCCTGGTGCTGACCACATCCGTGGTGGTGACACCCGTAGGCATCCAAGCTCCTTGGTGCGTGGAGCATCTCAACAGCTTTCCCCCAGCTTTTGGGACTCAACCTCAGAGTCAGGGCAGGTTCCCATCCCTTGAGGCCAAATCTCAGTCTTCAGAACCCCCCAAACCCGGCTCTCCAGCAGCCCCACACTCACCTGGGAGATGGTGGAGTTGGTGAGGATGGGGCTGATGTGCTCCGTGGCCAGGTCAGCGCAGGCCGACATGCAGAGGGTGGAGAGCAAGAGGATGACCAGGGCTCGCCAACGAGACCAGTGGACCACAGCACTGTGGTGGTGCCCAGGCACTGGGGAAAGAACAGAGAGGTGGTGGGACACCCCGGGCTGGTGAGGTGAAGCCAGGGGACAGACATCCCGTGGTTTGGGGACACTCACTGTGACAGTCGCTGACGTGGATGTCGTAGATGTGTGAGTGAGTTTTCAGGGTGAAGAAGAGGCCGATGAGGTAGGCAGCAGGGAGGAGGAGGGACACGGTGTACACCAGGGGTCTGTGAGACACGGGTGACACATTCAGTGCCACCAAGGAGTGGGACGGAGACCCCCAGGGGATAGAGGGGATGGGTTTGCTGGATTGAAGCCCCTCACTGAGGCAGAAAGGGAACTTGAGAGGCATGATGAGATCATGGCCAATCCCAAAAGGTGCCACCCCAGCATGGGGACAACCCTGGTGACACTCACTGGACATGGCTGTAGTAGAGGGTGCCATTGTTGTCCATCTGCAGAGAGAGAGAGACTGTCAACAGGGATGGAAGGGACAAGGGACAACCCCCCTGCCAAGCACTGAAAGCAGGAGCCAGGGAGGCTTGGAGCATCCCCAGCAGTTGGTGATCCACGTCCCTGCTCACCAGGTCAAAGTGACAGTTGTGACAGAGGTAGTGTCCCAGAGGGTTCTGGGTGACGTTGTGGCACTCTCCACACACCAGCTTCCCGTAGACCTTGGAGAAGAGCGTTGGGGCAAAGACACCTGTGGGGTTGAAGAGACACAGGGTGGACACCCACGCTGGTGGGACACCCCCCACCCCCCAGACCCAAGGGACAGGCGTGTCCCCAACTCACCTCCCACAGAGAGGAAGAGGAGGGCTGAGCTGACACCCGCCGAGCGACTGTTGAACCGTTGCTCCTGATGCCTGATGCCCCCGATCACCATGCACAGCCCCTTGGGGAGGGAGAAAGCCCCCCCAAGAAAAAAATCCCCCTCAGTTCCTCGCTCGCAGCATCCTCCTGGCCCTCTGCAGAGCCCTCTCTGCTCTCATGTCACCTCATCTCACCGGGACAAAGAGGACACAGCCCACCAGTGTCCCCGTCAAGGCCGACTTGACGATCTCGGCGTAGCAGCGGTTGCCCTCACGCGAGCCCTTGATGAGGGCTGTGATGTAGAAGGTGAGCTCCGTGATGGAGCCAAAGGTGGCGTTGACCACTGCTCCCACTGCAAAGTTGCTCTGGGCCGAGATGCTGGAAAAGGAGGAAAATGATGAGGAAAAAGTTCTTCCCTGAAAAGAGTGCTCAAGCATGGGAAGTGGCTGCCCAGGGCAGAGGTGGCATGAGTGTCCCTGGAGGTGTTGACAAAACATGGAGATGGGGTACTCGGGGACATGGTTTAGTGGGCAGGGTGGTGTTGGGCTGATGGTTGGAGGTCTTGGGGGTCTTTCCCAACCTTAATGATTCTCAGGAGAGCATCAGCAGGGCTGGCATGTGTTTCCCTGCCCCCCAAAATGTCCCCCCCATCACCACTGACCTGGCGATGGCCATCCCGATGTAGTAGGAGAGAGGCATGATGGAGAGCAAGGCCAAGGTGAACTTGATGGAGGAGCTGGTCAGGCGGTTGTGGCTGTCCACGTAACCCAGCACCAGCGTCACCAGCACCAAAGGCAGAAGGTCTGGGGTGATGGTCAAGGAGAAGTGGAGTGGGGTGGGATTTGGGGGTCAGCCCCCACCACCCTCTACCTCCGAGCCCCCCAAAGGATACTGACGGCGAAGACGTTGATGCCATCCACGGTGTATTTGTAGTAGTAGGGATTGACGGCGCGGTAGCAGCAGAGGATCACCTCCCCTTCCAGTGGCACCTCCGTCTGCAGAGGGACAAGGAGGCGACACCTCTCCAAGCATCCCACACACACACCCCAAAATCCACCCCAGAGAGGGTGCAGGACCCTCACCCCCCTCCCCCCAGGCACCCACCATCCTCAGATGCCGGACGAGCACCCGCTGCGGGGGCAGCAGCAGAACGCGGGCGGTGGTGCGGGCGTTGAGCTTGGCCACGGGGATGAGGACCACCAGGAGCCACGCAGTGACACACACTAGCCCGTGGGCCAGCACCAGCGGCAGGTAGCCCAGGCAAAGCCACGCCATGGCGCCGGCATGTTGCTGCCAACGAGAAGTCACCCTCAGGGTTTGCCCATCCCAAGACACCCACCCCAAAGGAGCTGAGGAACCCATGGGTGCTATCTCCACCACGATGGGAAGCTCCTGGGGTGTCACCGTGGCTGGTGTGGGGCTCACCCAGTATCCAGTCACCTCCCAGCACCGCGGGCGCCAGCGACGTGGCACGGGGCCCCCGAGCAGGGCTGAGCTCTCCTCCGAGCCCGTCTCACACGCGCTCAACGCCCGTTGGGATTTGGGGACCTGAGGGACACAGTAGGGCATGTCAGGGTGTGACACGGGACACCCCAGTTCTTCCCCCAAAAGGTCCCAATTTGGGGAAGGCTCTTACCTCCACTTTTTGGATGACTTTGCCAAAGGGCCACAGGAAATACCCAGCCAGGTCCCAGCAGAGCCGCCCTGCGGGGACACGAGCATCAGCTCTGTTGGGGACACACGGGTCCCCTCCAGCTACAGGGGCACCCGTGGAGATCTCAGCACCCATAGGTGTCATTTCAGTCTCAGGCAGCAGAGCCACCCAGCCCAAATTTATGTCCCACCATAAGGAGCTCCCACAATGGTGACAAACATCACGGCAGCCACGAGGACGTAGAGGAGCGAGAGCCACCAGCCAAAGAGCAGCAGGTAAAGGACGTTCCCGCACGTCACCGTGGACCCTGTGAGAGGGGACACATGGGACGGGACTGTTGTCACCTGCACCAAATCCATACTGCCACCACACAGGGTTGTCCCCAAGGCCACCCACCTCCAGAGGCCCGGATGACGTTGAGGTCCGAGTAGAGCTCCTTGACAATCTCCGAGCGGTCCTCCCAGGGCCGCGCCGTCACGTGGCTCTTCCATTTCTTGAAGCCAAACTGCAGAGAGATTGATTTTTATTTCTTTAAATTCTTTATTTTTAGAAATCGGAGAGAAAAAAAAAAAAGGAAAGCCACCCAGGAGCACCCCCACCCATGCCAACAGGCGCTCACCTTGTAGTTGTTGGAGAGCTTGTTGGCCTCCACGAGGTTCTCGGCTGTCAGGGTGGTTTTCACCAGGCAGCTCTCGCAGACCTCCTCCGAGTACGGGGTGGAGGTGGCTGTGGTGGGTGACAAAGGGTGACAAAAGGACATCATCCCGGGGGGAGCCCCTTTTCCAACCTCATCCCATGGCCAACCTACCTGGGGGGGGACGGGGACGGTGGAGGTGGCAGCCCAGGTCCCCCAGGTCCCCCTGCCCGTTGTTGATGGCGGCGCAGTGGCGGTCACAGAGGGAGCCCCGGCGAGGGCCATCGGTGTCACCCCGGGGCTCGGTGGCCTTGGGGACATCTGGGGGGGGGGTTGGAGTCAGGGTGGGGTTGCTGGAGGACACGGGGGTGCTGCTGGGGGGGGTGGGGGTGTCCCCAAACCCAACAGGGGACACAACGGAGTCATTAGGGATGTTGAGGAGGGGGGACCCTGCAAATGGCTGGGATGGGGGGGAACAGCCCAGCACAATATGGAGGAGAAAGGAGGGGTCACCCCAGTGTAACGCTCAGGAGAGGGGGCAGGGACCCCCCCTGGCACCCAGAGGAGAAGGGGGGGGGGGGGGGGGGCACCCCCAGGGAGACGCTTGGGAAAGGGGGAGAAATATCCCCCAGGTGCGATGCTCAGGGGGAGGGGGGGAACATCCCCCCCAAATACCCCGTTCTACCGCCCCCCCAAGATGGTGCTCGGAATAGGGAGGGGAGGGGGCAGCCTCCCGGTACCCCGTTTTATCCCCGGGGGCGGGGGGGACGGGACCCCTAAGGTGCCCGGAACAGGGGACCCCCTCGGTATAACGCTCGAGAAGGGGAAGGGGGGGGGAACCCCTCCAGGTGCCCCCGCAGACCCCCCTCAACCCCCCCCCCCCCCCCAACTCACCGGGCGCATCTTGCGCGCAGCAGCAGCGACGGCGGCGCCCGAGCTCCCCCTCGCTGGCCATGGCGGGGGCGGCAGCGGTAAAAGGAGGTGATGGAAAGGTCAGTTCTCCCCCCCTACCGACCCGCGGGTATTTAAGGGGAGGTCCCGGGCATGCGCGCCAGAAGACCCCCCCCGCCCCCCCACTCCCACTCCCACGCGGGAGGGGCCGGGGCTGACCCGCCTCCGCCGAGATGCGCGGTATAACGGGGGGGAGGGTTGTGGGGATGCAGTCGTGGGGGAGGGCTTGGGAAGTGTGGGGTGTGGTATAATGGGGGGACGGAGACAGAGGGGCGTGGGGAATGGGGTGCGCGCTAAAGCGGGGGGGATTGTTATAGCGGGGTGTAGAGGGACCAGGGGGCTTGGGAGGGGGGTGAGCGGTGTAACGGGGTGCGCGGGGATGGAGTCGGGAAAGGGTGCGTGGGAACTGGGGGAAATGGGGGGTGTGGTATAGGGGGGGGACGGGGAGTGGGGGAAACGGGGGAGGTTGGCGTGGTATAGCGGGGTGTACAGGGACCAGGAGGCTTGGGGGACCGGGCGGGGTGCGCGGTGAAGCGGGGGTCCGTATTATAGCGGGGTGTGGAGGGACGAGGGGGTTTGGGAGGGGGGGGGTGAGCGGTGTACCGGGGTGGCCGGGGATGGAGTCGGGAAGGGGGGGCGTAGGAACTGGTGGGTGTTATAACGGGGTGTACGGGGAGTGAGGTTTGTGTGTGTGGAGGGGGTGTTATAGCGAGGTGTACAGGGACCGGGAGGCTTGGGGAGCTGAGCGAGGTGCGCGGTGTAGCGGGGGTGCGTATTATAGCGGGGTGTAGAGGGACGAGGGGGCTTGGGAGGGGGAGGTGAGCAGTGTACTGAGGTGCGCGGGGATGGAGTCGGGAAGGGGGACGTGGGAACTGGGGGGTGTGGTATAGCGGGGGAGGACAGGGAGTGGGGTTTTTGTGTGTCTGGGAGTGTTATAGAGGGGTGTACGGGGACCAGGGGGCTTGGGGGGCTGGGTGGGTGCTGTACTGAGGTGCGTGGGGATCAGTCGAGGAGGGGGGCCGTGGAAATTGGGGGGCGTGGTATAGGGAGGTGTACCGGGAACGGTGTGTGGGGATCATATATCGGGGGGGGGTGGTATGGCAGGGTGGTTGGGGATTAGGGTGAGCGGGGTACAGGGGGTGTGTGGGGATAAGGTGTGTGATAAATTGGGGTGTGCAGGGATGGGGGGGTGTGGTATATTGGGGTGTGTGGGTGGGGGGTGTGGTATATTGGGGTGTGCGTGGATGGGGGTGTGGTATATTGGGGGGCACAGGGATGGGGGTGTGGTATATTGGGGTGTGTGGATGGGGGTGTGGTATATTGGGTGTGTGGGTGGGGGGTGTGGTATATTGGGGTGTATGGATGGGGGTGTGGTATATTGGGGTGTGCATGGATGAGGGTGTGGTATATTGGGGTGCATGGTGATCTGGGGGGTGTGGTATATCAGGGGGCGTGGGGATCGGGGTGAGCAGTGTATTGGGGTGCATGGGGATGGGGGGGGCAAAGGAACAAGGGGGTGGGGGTGTTGTATCGGGGGGCATGGGGGACAAGGGTGCTGGGGGATTGGGGTGAGTGGTATATGAGGGTACACGGGGTTGAGGAGGCAGCCAGGTGGGGTGCACAGCGACCGGGGGGTGGGTGGTATATCAGGGTACAGAAGGACCCCCACGGGTGGTATATCAGGGTGCAGAGGGACTCGGGTGGGTGGTATAAGAGGGGCCAGGCCCAGGTGGGTCAAAGGTCAGGTCGGCTCCTGGGGGATGGCAGCAAAGCCCATTTTGGGGTGAAAGAGGCAAAGTTCTGCTCTGCACCAGAACCAGCGGTAAAGAGAGGGAGTGAGGGGGTTCCCAAAGGAATATGGGAATAAAGAGAGGCAAAGGAATCCAATTTTTTTTAAAAATTAAATTTTATAAAATGAGAATAAAGTTAAAACAGTAAAATTTTAAAAATTAAAAAAAAAATTTAAAATTAAAAAAATTAAAAAAAAATTAAAGTTAGAAATAAGGAAATAAAAGTAAAATTTAAAAAAGTAAAAATAAAATGTGAAAATAAAAGTAAAGGTAAAAAAAATGGAAATTAAAAAAGTAAAAAAGTAAAAATAAAATTTAAAAAATAAAAATAAAAGTAAAAATATTTAAAAATACTAAGTAAAAATAAAAGTAAACTAAAAGTAAAAACAAAAGTAAACTAAAAGTAAAAACAAAAGTAAACTAAAAGTAAAAATAATAAAAACGGAAATAAAATTATAAGAAGTAAAAAAAAAAGAAATATTTAAAAATATAAAAAAATAAAAGTAAAAAAAAAAAAAAAAACAATAAATACTCCAAGAAACAACAAGACAGCAAAGAAGAAGAGATCAGCACTAGAACCACACCCACCCCAGAACCTCCCCAGCCTGGAGTTCAAACCCAAACCTGTTCCTGTCCTAGAGCAGAACCAGAACCCAGCCGGGCCCCGGCGCCGCCGCTGGACCCAGCACAACCGCTTGGGATCCTCATCCCGCTCCTCGGGGTCTGAGCCCCGCTGGTTGCTCCAGTTGAGTCCTGAGGTGGGTGAAGTTCTGCTGAGCTCAGCTGGACTGGGTTTGGGTCAGTTAAACTCGGTCAAACTGGTTAAGCTGGGTTTGGGTTGGTTAAACCTGGTGCGGGTTGGTTAAACGCGGTTCCAATGGGTTAAAACTTCAATGAGTTCAAGTCGGTTCAGCTTGGATTGGTTGGGTTTGTGTCAATGGTTGGGTGACCAGCTGGGTTCCTGTTGGGTCAACTCGGTTCTGGTCATTTCAACTTGGTTTGGATCACGTCAGGTGGATTGAGGTCAGGTAAATGCAGTTCAGGGTGGTTATGCTCGGTTCAGATTGGTTAAATTGGGTTGTGATCAGTCAGAACTGGGTTGTGATCAGTCAGACTGGGTTGTGATCGGTAACAACTGGGTTGTGATCAGTCAGAACTGGGTTGTGATAGGTCAGACTGGGTTGTGATCAGTCACAACTGGGTTGTGATCGGTCAGACTGGTTGTGATCAGTCAGACTGGGTTGTGATCGGTCAGACTGGGTTGTGATCAGTCAGACTGGGTTGTGATCGGTCAGAACTGGGTTGCGATCGGTCAGACTGGGTTGCGATCGGTCAGACTGGGTTGCGATCGGTCAGACTGGGTTGCGATCGGTCAGAACTGGGTTGCGATCGGTCAGACTGGGTTGTGATCGGTCAGACTGGGTTGTGATCAGTCAGACTGGGTTGTGATCGGTCAGACTGGGTTGTGATCAGTCAGACTGGGTTGTGATCGGTCAGACTGGGTTCTCATTGGTTAAGCTCAGTTCTGATTAGTTAATCTTGGCTCAGAGCTGAAGGCACTGAGGGTGACACAGAAAAAACCCAGGAAAAGCCCTTTTTAAGGCAGGATTTGGTGAGGAGCTGGAGTGAGGGAACCTGCCGGGTGCTGTAGCGTTTTCACGGTGAATGTTCAATGGTTTGGTCACCAAGCAGGAGCTGAAGTCGTCCCCCACTCTGAATCCAGCAGGGTTGAAGTCCAGAAGGTGACAGTGTCCCTGGGTTCCTGGTGCCAGAGGAGAGGAATTCCTGAGGTTATTCCCCAAAAATCCACAGAACGTTGACTCCTGATAAACCCAGGTTGACTCGCCTGCAGAACCAGAGGATTTCCCAATTAATGACACGGAAATTAAAGGGGATTTTAACAATTCAATTCAAGAGAGACGAGGATCTACTGGAGAGAGTCAAACAGGGTGGTAGCTCTGGTTGTAAAGATAATTTGGTTGTGATTAATTGCTGGTGAGCATCAGGTGGAGGAAGTAACCCCTGGAATCTGCAAGGAGGTCCCTTGAGTACTGGTGCTCTGCTGCTGCTGTTTGAGCATTGACACCACTCGATTCCAGCACTCCTCCAGTGTCCAGCAGATCCAGGGAGGTCCTCCTCCTCCTCCTCCTCCTCCTCTGCTCTGCCCTGGGGAGAGCACAGCTGGAATCCTGGCTCCAGTTTGGGGCTCCCCAGTTGAGGAGAGACTGGGATCTACTGGAGAGAGTCCAAGGGAGAGCTGGGAGGGTGAGGAAGGGGCTTGAGCATCTCTGCTGGGAAGCAAGAGTGAGAGCCCTGGGGCTGTTGAGCCTGGAGAAGAGAAGGCTGAGAGGGGATGTGCTGAATGTCCCTCAAGATCTGAGGGGTGGGGGGCAAGAGGAAGGGGACAATCTCTTTTTGGGGGTGCCCAGGGAGAGGCCAAGGAAGAATGGGTTGAAGGGAGAAGAGAGGAAGTTCCAGCTCAGCATGAGGAGAAACTTGTGGAGGCTGAGGCTGAGGGAGCCCTGGCCCAGGCTGCCCAGAGAGGTTGTGGAGTCTCCTTCTCTGGAGCCTTTCCAAACCCCCCTGGATGTGTTCCTGTGTGGGCTGCCCTGGGGGATCCTGCTGGGGCAGGGGGGTTGGACTGGGGGATCTCCAGAGCTCCCTTCCCACCCCTGACATTCTATGAAAACATGAAACAAAACCCCATCAATTCTGTGCTTCAACATTTCAACACAGAAGCTTCGCGCTTTGCCGCCACTCAAGCGCAGTTCTTTCCGGAAGGAAGGGGAATCTGGATGTTGTTTTTCTCACACGTGAAGATTTAGCCAGTTTTATGAAAAAAAATAATGATTGTGTCTAGCGAGATGATGATTTTAACACCATCAGGATCCTCCCCCCCCCCCCAGCAGATTTTATTTTTGAAGTGCCTTCAAGTTTCATTCAGGTTTCGTATGATGCCAAGGAACTTACCCCAGCATCCCGGATTCTTTTGTCTTGATGATATACAGGAACATGAGCAAGGTGTGGAACATGTTGTTTCTGCCCTGAATCCCCAGGAAAAAAACAAAATAATTGAGCAAACAAAGCTAAATTTCAGGTAGAATAAGCAAACAGAGAAAAGACACAGTGATGTGTTATGGGGAGGGCTGATGGGTTTTTTTGCCTTAACATTTCATTTTTTTCAGTGTGGTAAATGCCAGAAAAAGACCAAATATAGGTTTTGGCTGGATTAAAATCTCCAAATTCTTTAAATTCCAGAGGTTTCTCTAAGGGAGAGATCCTGCAACAACCACAGCTGGAGAGAAAATTAAAATTCACTGGTAAATTAAAATGAAATTTAGAATTTCAGTGTTTTGATATTGAAAGCTTCCCCCACACATCTCAGATTTCCTAGGGATGAGCTGGCTCTAAGGGGTGACGATGCACATGACTTTTTAAAAAAGAAATTAAATTCTTTTAATTTTAAAATAAATTCAAGAGGAAGCTACTACTGAGTAAATTATGTCTCTAAGATGCTCAGGATGTTGGTTAGTAGCAGACTAAGTACTACGTCACGGTCAAAGACCAAGGAAATATTTAATCATCTTGAATTTTGTGGAAAGAGTCCAATATTCCTGTAAACAATCAAAATGTTACTGAGTCAATGTGAGTAGTTTTAAAAAAAACCAAAACAACAAAACCAAACCCCAATCAGAGCCAGGAGAAGAGCACCAATGTACCTTGGGCAGGTTGTAGACGTGGCGCTGGTAGATCAGCTCGTAGTGGGGAGGGTTGATGCTGCTCTGGTAGATGCAAAACACGTTTTCATTGGAAGTGTCTGGGAAGGAAAAGTTGGAAAAAAGGATTTTTCAGGAGGTTGAACTGAAAGGCAAAAAGAAGTGGAATGGGAGTGGTGGTACCTGGTTTATCTGGGGTTTGGATGAAGTGTTGGGAAGTGAAGGTTTTGCCGTCGGGGTACTTGGGGTGAGGTGGCAGCCTGGAGTCGAGGTAAGTGCAGAAGACATGCATGATGATCTGGGCAAAGAACATCAAATTTTACTTCAAAAGTCCTTAAAAACACTGCAGTTTTCTGGTCAGCATCTCAGGTGTTAATTTACCATCACTGCTACTCTGTGCTTCCAACAGTGACTTTAACCACCTCCTTGTTTAGGAGCCTGAGGCAGCTTAAAATGCTTCTTCTGCCTCACAAAAAGCAAAATAAAAATCACTGGAAAAACCTGAGTTGGCCTCGAGTCTTCATTAAAAACGCCAAATTTTTGAAATCAAGTCCTAAAAGTACTCTCCAGAAAAAACACGCCACAGCCTCTGTGTGTTTTAAGCCTCCCTGGAGAGTCCTTAACATTTTATGTGGGCAAATTAGGTGGAATCTGAGGATTTATGTGGGTTTTATACCCAACAGGATCTGGTGGGTCCACAAAACAGAAGTGTTTCTCTGGGCTAAATGCCCAAAGTCTCCAGAATTTTGGCAGATTGACCTTGGAAATCACAAGAATGTGTATAACCTGTGGTGTGATGAGCAAAACTGTGGTATTTTTTTAATGTCTTCAGTAAGTTATGTCAAAATTTCATCTTTATTTTCTTATACTGGAGAACCCAACACCACTTGTCCCAGATGGTTGTGAGAAAGGTGAAATTCTCTGTCTCATGATCTTTAAATACTTTGGAGCTCTTCACCCTGAGGACTTATCAAGACACAGAGTTCCTCCATGTACCAGGATATTTAATCATCTTCAAAAACAGAAAATTAAATCCCATTTCAAGAAAGGTTTTATACAACTTCAGCAACTTTCAGAGTTAGATCTTTGCAGTAAAGCTGGGAAGCTCTGAAATTCAGGACTTCATTCTCCCAAGGAACTGAAAATTGATTTGTGGGTTGGTTTTTTTTTTTTTTAATCAATTATTTTCATTCCCTCAATTGAATTTTTAAGTTGTTGCTTACACAGAGGTGCTGCTCTTCCTGCCCTTGTAGCTGAAGTGTAGCTACAAGTCTTCTCTTCAGAAGGATGTGCAACACCAGCTTCAGGCTCCTCAAAAATTCATTACCAAAATCCAGCAGTTGTGGCATTTCTGTTATTCCCCATGGAATCTCATCGACTACAAGGGGATGATCCACGTAACTGATGCAAACAGGATTTTAATGTGTTCCTCACAAGATTTCCTGACTAAAACCAAACTAATTTAAGTTGTAATGAGGTATCTTTGAAAACTCACAGAGGAATCAGTGGGCAAGTCAGTGTCCCACTTGCGGCCTTTGAAATCTCCTCCTCTGTTCCAACGGAATGAGCTCATGCATCCTCCCTGGGACAGCTCTGAAAACAAGAGTTCTTTAGTTATTTGGGGTTGAAAGTGTAGAAAAGTGGTGTCTTAGGCTTGTTTTAGGGGCTTCATACATCTTTCTGGTGTATAAAAATAGGAAAGGTTCAGCTAAGTAAATGCTTGGAAAGGTAAATTGCCAGGTAAATTTATTTTTAATGAATGAAGGCATTAAATCCGTGTCCCATCCTGAACAGACAGCAGGAAAATGAGAAAGTGAGATTTTAAAAAACAGTCCCAAAGGTACATCTGAATCCTGTAGGGCTAGAAAAAAACGGGAAAGTTGTGAGGAAAAACAGCTTTCATAGAATCCCAGAATGTCAGGGATGGGAAGAGAGCTCTGGAGATCCCCCAGTCCAACCCCCCTGCCCCAGCAGGATCCCCCAGGGCAGCCCACACAGGAACACATCCAGGGGGGTTTGGAAAGGCTCCAGAGAAGGAGACTCCACAACCTCTCTGGGCAGCCTGGGCCAGGGCTCCCTCAGCCTCAGCCTCCACAAGTTTCTCCTCATGCTGAGCTGGAACTTCCTCTCTTCTCCCTTCAACCCATTCTTCCTTGGCCTCTCCCTGGGCACCCCCAAAAAGAGATTGTCCCCTTCCTCTTGCCCCCCACCCCTCAGATCTTGAGGGACATTCAGCACATCCCCTCTCAGCCTTCTCTTCTCCAGGCTCAACAGCCCCAGGGCTCTCACTCTTGCTTCCCAGCAGAGATGCTCAAGTCCCTTCCTCACCCTCCCACCTCTCCCTTGGACTCTCTCCAGTAGATCCCAGTCTCTCCTCAACTGGGGAGCCCCAAACTGGAGCCAGGATTCCAGCTGTGCTCTCCCCAGGGCAGAGCAGAGCAGAGGAGGAGGAGGAGGAGGAGAACCTCCCTGGATCTGCTGGACACACTTTTCCTGATGCCCCCAGGACACCATTGGCCCTCTTGGCCCCAAGGGCACATTGCTGACCCCTGGAGAATTCCCTGTCCCCCAGGACTCCAAGGGCTTTCTCCATGGAGCTGTTTTCCAGCAGGACATCCCCAACTCTCTCCTGGTGGTTGGGGTTATTCCTCCCCAGATGCAGAACTCTACACTTGGGCCTTTTTGAGCTTCAGGATGTTCACCAGGCTCTCCAGCCTGTCCAGACCTTTGTGGAAAGCAGCACAAACCTTCTGCTCTATCAGCCACCCCTCCCAGCTTCCTCTGGTCCCTGCTGTGACTCTCCAGACACTTCCAGTGATGCCACCAAGAGTTGACTGTTGGTGAGGGGAGTGTCCTGAAGTGCCACCACTTACCTTTGATTCTTTCAACCAAATACTCCTGGTTTGGTGACAGATCCAAATACTGCACCAGGGCGTTCAGGGTGGGAATGAGGGGAGCTTTCACGAGTGCCGTCTGCTTCAGGCTGCTGATGCTGGCTTCTGTCAGACAAGAGGAGCCACCACAGCTCAGCTGCAACCACCCCAGAGCCCCAGAAATAAGTTCCCTGACCACACGTGGCAAGCAAGGTCACCATTTGGCCACTATTTCAAGTCCTAGAAATATTGAAGGTGTGGCTCTATCCCAAACACTTGTTTCCATCCCAAGGAAGCAGCAGATGTCTGCTTTGCAGCACAGAATGTGGAATCATTAAGGCTGGAAAGCAGAATTCCAACTGCCAACCCAACATGACCATGCCAACTAAACCATGTCCTGATGATTATGTGGTTTTTGAAACCCTCCAGGGATGAGGATTCCAGCCCTGCCCTGGGCAGCCTGGGCCTGACAACCCTTTCCAGGGAGAAATTGTTCCTCATCTCCCGTCTGAACCTCCCCTGGCAACCTGAGGATGGTTCACTTTGTCCCACTGCTTGTTCCTTAGGAACAGAGACTGAATCCCCCCCTGGCTCCAACCTCCTCAGAGATTGGGGGAAGAAGAAGGAGAGGTGGGTGGGAGGA
This sequence comes from Phaethornis superciliosus, assembly GCA_023637945.1. NCBI lineage: Eukaryota > Metazoa > Chordata > Aves > Apodiformes > Trochilidae > Phaethornis > Phaethornis superciliosus. The sequence continues at coordinate 1,209,678 of JAJQWJ010000001.1, forward strand.
AGGAGAGGTGGGGGGGAGGAAGGAGAGGTGGGGGGGAGGAAGGAGAGGTGGGGGGGAGGAAGGAGAGGTGGGGGGGAGGAAGGAGAGGTGGGTGGGAGGAGGTAAAACTGAAAAGGAAAGGAGGAGGAGGAAAGGAGGAGGAGGAGGAAAGGAGGAGGAGGGAAGGAGGAGGAGGGAAGGAGGAGGAGGGAAGGAGGAGGAGGGAAGGAGGAGGAGGGAAGGAGGAGGAGGAGGAAAGGAGGAGGAGGAGGAAAGGAGGAGGAGGAGGAAAGGAGGAGGAGGAGGAAAGGAGGAGGAAAGGAGGAGGAGGAGGAAAGGAGGAGGAGGAGGAAAGGAGGAGGAGGAGGAAAGGAGGAGGAGGAGGAAAGGAGGAGGAGGAGGAAAGGAGGAGGAGGAGGAAAGGAGGAGGAGGAGGAAAGGAGGAGGAGGAGGAAAGGAGGAGGAGGAGGAAAGGAGGAGGAGGAGGAAAGGAGGAGGAGGAGGAAAGGAGGAGGAGGAGGAAAGGAGGAGGAGGAGGAAAGGAGGAGGAGGAGGAAAGGAGGAGGAGGAGGAAAGGAGGAGGAGGAGGAAAGGAGGAGGAGGAGGAAAGGAGGAGGAGGAGGAAAGGAGGAGGAGGAGGAAAGGAGGAGGAGGAGGAAAGGAGGAGGAGGAGGAAAGGAGGAGGAGGAGGAAAGGAGGAGGAGGAGGAAAGGAGGAGGAGGAGGAAAGGAGGAGGAGGAGGAAAGGAGGAGGAGGAGGAAAGCAAGGTTTATAAATTGTATGAAACAAGCATGACTCCATCAGTATTTCCCAATGACTCATGAAGAACTTTTACAGCTGAAGGAAAGGTGTGCCATGGAACAGACACCACACCAGCACAGAGTGGAAATGGCACAGCAATATTTAACAGCCCTGATTTCTATCACACCCATCCAACAACCACCACCAGAAAGCCAAAAACTCATCCTACCTCCAATCTGCAGTTCTGGACAACCCATTCTCCTCAGCTGAGTGCTCACAGAGTCAATCTCTTGGACAAGAGGCACTAGAATAGTCTCATTAATCCACTAGGAAAGAAAAAGGTAAAAATTCAACAGGTCAAAAGCAACAAAAATATCTAAGACCTTCCAGCCCTTGGCTTATACCCCACAAATCATCCTTGTTACAATCACAAAGCTTAACAACTGAAGCCAAGCAAGGAGAGAAGTAATTAAATCCAAACATCAAGAGTTTAAATGAGTCTTTAATACCTCCTAAAAGGCCAGAAAATTCTATGTAAAGGAGTGAGGAAAACAAATCTCTGCCAAGTATCAGATAAAGGTTTGCTGAACAATGAGGCTCAGAGGGTGGTGGAGCACAGCCCTGCATCCATAAAGATAATTTATACTTTGATGGGTCCACTCCCATTCACATTTGTTTCAGGAAATCAAGGAGCTGATAAAAAACCACAATCAACTATGTGTGGGATTTGTATGTGACAGGATTTGGCAACTGAAGCAAGCTGGTTTAGGAACAGATTCTCAGGAATCTCCTACTCATCTCTGCTCTTAACCCATTTTGTTACTTTAAAAAAAAAATCCTCACAAATTTGAAGCAAAAAGAGGAGCAATCCCTTCATGATTGTACCAGAACTCCAGCTGATAAGAATTTTAAAAATATTTCTTTTAGGAAGCAGCTGATTTTAAAGAAGAATTTGGACAAGCACAAGCAAAACAATGCCCTTGATAGATGTTATCACTGCAGTGAGATTTACTGATTATTTCTGTGCAGTGAAGTCTCCTCTGCTGTGGCAATTTCTGTTGATAAGATCAAGGTTTTTGATTTTTATTACAATTCCCACGACTGTCAGGAAAAGTCAGGGGGGGAGAGAATTTTCCCTGCTTTCAGCCCAGCAGAATGAGTGAGAAATGCTGCAGAAACAGCATTTTACCAATCACCAGGGAAAACCAAATCCTGGCACACCCTAGATGCTCTAGTTTGTCATTCAAAAGCAGGTGAGCTTCACACCTTTCAGAAGTTTTCAGAAGGCTGAGGTCAGGCAGAAAGAAAATCATCTCAATCCTCCTCCCTCTCCTAAATCTTAACCCACCCTAATCCTCAGTCAGACACGGAGAATTTTTCCCACCTCCCATGGCATGCAGGGGGTCAGGGATTGTTCCACTGGGCTGAAATTTTTAAACACACAGAGTTCCTTGAGGAGGCAACTTACATTTCGGAATTTGGCAGTCCAGGAATCCATGTGATCAAGGAGCTGTCGGTTCATTGTCACCCGGGCCCAAACCTAGGGAAAAGTTGATTAAGGACATGGAAGAATTTAACAGAATATTTTACTCCTGGCACAATCATCTTTTGTGAGGCTGAATTCAATCTTAAGCTCTCTGCTCTATTAGGTGTGAAACTGGTGTGAACTGTAGGCTGGGTTTCAGAGGTATTTAAAGGGGAAGCTTCACTAGATTAATAAAGAAAAATGATCAAATTTAACTGAAGCCACAGGAATTGTTTCAAACTTGCTTCAGATGCAGGAGTAAAGGCTTTCTGCTTTATGTCATAGAATCCAAGAATCAGGAACGGGTTGGGTTGGAAAGGACCCTAAAGCTCATCCAGTTCCAACCCCCTGCATGGGCAGGGACACCTCCCACCAGCCCAGGTTGCTCCAAGCCCCATCCAACCTGACCTGAGACACTGCCAGGGATGGGGCAGCCACAGCTTCTGGGGGCAACCTGGGCACCCAGGGGCTCAGCACCCTCACCCCAAAGAATTTCTCCCTCCCCAAGAAATAGAATCATGGAATGGTTTGGCTTGGAAGAGAACTGAAAGCTCAGCTCATTCCAACCCCCCTGCCATGGGCAGGGACACCTCCCTCCCAGATTGCTCCAAGCCCCATCCAACCTGGCTTTGAACACTGCCAGGGATGGGGCAGAGACTCTTTTCCTGGGCAACCTCTTTCTAAAGCTCAGCCCCCTCAGCCCAACCAAAGAATTTCTCCCTGCCCAAGATCTCCTCTCCATCTCCCCTCTCCCAGCTGGAAACCCTTCCCCCTCCAGGCTCCCAGCCCTCCAGGCCCTTGTCCCAAGTCCCTGCCCAGCTTTCCTGGAGCCCCTTCAGGCACTGGAAGGTGCTCTAAGGTCTCCCCATTGCAGCCTTCTCTTCTCCAGCCTCAACACCCCCAACTCTCTCAGCCTGGCTCCAGAGCAGAGCTGCTCCAGCCCTCCCAGCAGCTCCAGGGCCTCCTCTGCACTGGCTCCAACAGCTCCGTCTCCTTCTGCTGCTGGGGACCCCAGAGCTGGACACAGCTTTACCCCAGGGGGGTCTCCCCAGAGGGGAGCAGAGGGGGACAATCCCCTCCCTGGCCCTGCTGCTCACACTGCTGGGGATGCAGCCCAGGACATGGGGGGTTTGATGCCTCTCTTGAGCTTCTCCTCACCCCACACCCCCAAGTCCTTCTCCTCAGGGCTGCTCTCCATCCATTCTCCACCCAGCCTGGATTTTTTGGGGGGACTGCCCCCACCCATGGGCAGAACCCTGCACTTGGCCTTGTTGAACTCCATGAGGCTGGCATGGTTCCACCTCTCCAACCTGTCATGGTCTTCCACTGGGTTAAACACAGATGAGTTTCAACTGTTTTTTGTGTCTCAAATGCATTTTAGCCAGCGTAAGCTAAAGGCAGAAATAATTTTCCAACTGTAAAAACCTTTAAGAGGATTTTTCTCTCTCTGCAACACTTTTGATACAGCTCAAATTCAAACCTTTGCACCAAGCTGTATATTTTAGAGACCCGTTTCTTCCTCATGTCCATGTATTTATGAATTTACCTCTTCTGCAGCCTGTTTGGAGCTGAGATCAGCTTCATCCTTGTGTGCTGATGGAGCCTGGGATCTGCATGCCAGCTGATATTGGAACTTTCTCAGCATCTGTGCATAATCTGCCATGGAACGGCTGTAGTTCCAAAAAGTTGGGCTGCTGGAAGGAGAGCTGGAATCTGAACTTCCTGAAATGATTCAATCATCAAAGAAGAGAGGCCAAATTACTGCCTGGTAATTCTGGAAGGTGAGAGGTCAGTTTTTGATCTGCTGTGGATAAGCACAGTACAATCACCCTGCACAAACCCTCAGTTCACATTTATCTTGATTGTTCCAATCCAAGACAAAAAAAATGCCTTATGTGAAATGTCTTCTCCAAGAGATAACCCTCTCCTCAAGGGTTATCTGATCTCTTATCACAGTCAGCCAACCATGGCACAGAGATAATCTACCCAGGCACATTTCCATACACTGCCAGAGCAGGATGCATCCTGCCCAAAGGAAAAGTTTGGAGGAAAACTTCTTGAAGCTCTGGAGATATGTAGGAACAATGGTGTCCTACCTCACCTCCTAATCACTCAGTTGAAGACTAAACTGGTCAGCAGCCTCCTTCACCAAAGTCATCACCATCAACAAATTGGTTCTGCTTACTACTATCTGGAATCCTTTCCAAATTTTCACACCCACCAACCCCAATGTCAAACAAACCCAACTCCTCCTCCATGCAAACCCAACTCCTCCCCCAAACAAACCCAACACCTCCCCCAAACAAACCCACCATCTCCCCCAAACAAACCCACCATCTCCCCCCAAACAAACCCACCATCTCCCCCCAAACAAACCCACCATCTCCCCCCAAACTAAGCCAACATCTCCCCCCAAACTAAGCCAACATCTCCCCCCAAACTAAGCCAACATCTCCCCCAAACAAAACCAACATCTCTCCCATGCAAAGCCATCTCCCCCAAACAAAACCAACACCTCCTCCATGCAAACCCAACACCTCCTCCATGCAAACCCAACACCTCCTCCATGCAAACCCAACACCTCCTCCATGCAAACCCAACACCTCCTCCATGCAAACCCAACACCTCCTCCATGCAAACCCAACACCTCCCCCAAGCAAACCCACCATCTCCCCCAAGCAAACCCACCATCTCCCCCAAACAAACCCAACATCTCCTCCAAACAAACCCAACATCTCCCCCAAACAAGCCCAACATCTCCTCCAAACAAGCCCAACATCTCCTCCACCCCAAGCTCTTCCATCCACCTTGACTCACCCAGCTGAACTCTGTGTTGTTTCTCCTCTTCATTTCGCAGGAAGGTGTCCAGAGACTTGAGGTCTGTCATGTAGTCTTCTTTCCCAGTAGGAGAATTGTAGAGAATGGGTGAAGAGCGGTAACGGGACCTCAGGCCACCACTTTCCACTGGTCCAATACTGGTGGGGTGGGGTGCCCCACTGGGAGAGGGGCTGAAGCTGGAAACCTGGTGCAGATAAAAACAAATAGTTGTGTCACTTGAAGACAGAATTTCACCTCGATTTGTAAATGACTTGAACAGAAAAGAGAAAACCCTCTTGTGTTTGGGATTTTTTTTATTCCTTTGTATTTAGGGTTTCTTATTTTTGCTTTGCTCTGAAACCGAGCAGCAACTCCATAAAGTGAGATGACACCATGGAAAAAGAACAAATCCTGAGGCAACAAATTTACATCTGATTTGCAAAAGGATAAACACACAACTCCACAACTCCTCTCTGCTCACATTCAATCATGTGTGGACAAAACAAGGAGCAAAGTGTACCCTTGGTTGTTACCTTATTGTAGCTGCTGCTGGGTGAGTAGGTTACAGCACCACTGTAGGAAGGGCTGTTGCTTGCCAGAGCCTGTAGTTGAGGGCTGTACCCTGTGATACAACCAGTAGTAAACTTGGGACTGGCACTGGGGGAGCGGGATGGGCTGTAGCTCAGCACACTCTGACCCTGGATGGGAGGAGAAGGTGTTGAGGAGGGGACTTTCTTTGCTGCCAGCTCACGTGGTGGAGTGGTTTGCACAGCTGCAATAAAGAAAAAAACAAAATGAAGAACCTCAAACTCTCAAGGGAGAACAAAACCCACCCAAGGCAATTTTATAAAGATGGTAGAAGGGAGACGAGGAAAATCTACACCCTAGAGAATTCAGTCACTGGAGATAAAAAAAAAAAAAAAGAGGAGCTGGCATCACTCGGTTCATTGCTCACTTCAGATAAGTCAGAACTCACTTCACTTAAGAATCCTGCCATCCAGGCAGATGTCACCTCAATGTCCCCAAGCTCAGAAGGACACAGAGCTCCTGGAAGGTGTCCAGAGCAGAGCCACTCAAATGCTCAGAGGGCTGAGCACCTCCCTGGGAAGCCAGGCTGAGGGATTGGGGTTGTTCAGCCTGGAGAAGAGGAGGCTCCCAGGTGACCTTAGAGCAACCTTCCAATATCTGAAGGGGCTACAAGAAAGCTGGGGGAGGGCTTTGGACACGGGGGGGTAGGGAGAGGACAAGGGAAATGGGTTAAAACTGGGAGAGGGGAGATTGAGGTTGGACATGGGGAGGAAATTCTTGAATTTGAGGGTGGTGAGAGCCTGGCAGAGGTTGTCCAAGGAAGCTGTGGCTGCCCCATCCCTGGCAGTGTCTCAGGTCAGGTTGGATGGGGCTTGGAGCAAGCTGGGCTGGTGGGAGGTGTCCCTGCCCATGCAGGGGGTTGGGACTGGATGAGCTTTGAGGTCCCTTCCAACCCAAACCGTTCCATGATTCAAAATAACAAAAAAAAAGAGATGAATAAAAACATTTGCAGAGCTCTTTCTTTACACCCACCTGCATTCCTCAAGCCCAGCAGGGTTTGCTGGCCAGGACTCATGACCAAGCTGGTGGGTGCCACGGTGTATTTGAAGTACCTCCAGAAGTCAAACAAGGCATTCAGGCTGAAGAGAGATGCAAGTGCCAGTTCTAGAAAAAAACACAGAAGTTTTTTAACCAGAGTTTGAGCAAGGGAGTAATAAAAGTATATTATTTGCCAAAAAAAAAAAAGCCAGGCATACATCCCTCAAAAATAGGTTGTTAGCAGTGTAATCAATGAACACAAATTTTGGCAAATATCCAAAACTTCTTTACCTTCTACAAGAACCATTTGAGATTATTTTCCTTTCTATACTGAGATTAATTTTTCTTGCAAAGACTGAATTTTTCAAAAGGGGCACTCACTTTTCAAATGGGACATAAAGTCCTTCAATGCAGTTTCAAGAATCTTTCTAAAAAATGTTCTTCTGTCAAATCATCTGTCATTCCATGCTAACCTAGGATGCATCAGGAAAAGTGTGTCCAGCAGATCCAGGGAGGTTCTCCTCCTCCTCCTCCTCCTCCTCTGCTCTGCTCTGCCCTGGGGAGAGCACAGCTGGAATCCTGGCTCCAGTTTGGGGCTCCCCAGTTGAGGAGAGACTGGGATCTACTGGAGAGAGTCCAAGGGAGAGCTGGAAGGGTGAGGAAGGGACTTGAGCACTCTCTTCCCTCCCCTGGCATTCTCTGATTCATCTCTCATTTTTCTCCCATTCTGGCTTCATCCTCTAATTCTGTTGGATATTTTAGAGTCTGCTCATCCAAAACCAACTTTAATTATTGTGAAATGCCATCCCTATCCACAGAACAAGGCAGTAAAACCTGCAGTGTTCTCCACATATGAAATGTATTTAATGCATCTGTTTATGTAGTTAGCATTTATGTATGTGTTTATGTATTTAACTTTCATAATATACCTAAGGAGGCTGCTACCCCTCCTTAACTATCACTAAAAATGTTGAAATCCCAATAGTGGAGAGGACAGTAAGCAAAACAAAGTTTTAATTAAAAAGGAAAAAAGAGGCTGGTTTAAAAATGACATTTTTAGCAATAAGGCTGACACCATGAAAAAAACAACCCTGAAAATTAAATTAAATGCTGCAGGGACTCACCAATATACCAGAGTGGCCAGTATGTGATGTTGTAATATGAGCTGATGAGTTTCCCAGTCCTGAAAAGCAAAGCAAGAAGTTGTAATTTTGGAGCTATTCAATCCTGGGAAATATTTGGGGCTACAGAAAATAGGATGGTTTGGCTTGTTTGGCACAAGATGTCCCAATTAACCTACATTTCAGTGTATATCATGCCTGCAACAGAGACGTTCAGGAGTCCCCAGGCCAGGACCACTTTCCGGGCTTCAGTTTCTTTCCTCATCTTGATGGTCCTGTCAATGAGGGACGTTGTGGGGCTCTGTTCTGGTGTCATTATCTGGAACCAAAAAACACAGAGAAAAGACAAAATCTGTTAATTTTTCCCCAGTAAGAATTGCAATCAGCACGAGAGTAAAGAAGAAAAAGCAGCAATCCAATATAAACAACAGAAATGGCCTTTATCTTCAGCCAGAGCACAATAAAACCAAAAGCAGATTCTTTTTACCAGGAAAAATAAGGAATGTTTCTTTGATTAACTCTCCTGTCACTGCTTGGAACCTCATTACAGCACCCGTTTTTCTCCAGTGAGGTGCAAATGAGAGGATAGAGACCCCAGTCTCAATTTTGGAAAATGTTAACATCTTTCAGAAATGAGAGGCAAAGCTCCACCCTTCTCCAAGCAAAAGCCTGGGGCAGCAAAGGCCTTGTCCATGTTTTTATTGAAAATTCCCACTCCTTTCAGTTGGTAACAGTGTTTTTTTTTACCTACATTTATACCCTTGTGGCTTTTTCTGCTCTTTCATCACCAAAATATGCTCCTGTTTCTTTCTGCCACTCTCTTCAAAACCTGTCACATAATTTTCACTACAGGGGCCCAAAAATAATTTTTTTTTTTTTTTTTTTGGAGAGGAGTTGTACTCACACTCCCAACCTTCCCCTCTAAACCACATTCTCCTGCAGAACCAGCTGTACACACACAGGGACCCTCTGTGCTTCCCTTGCCCAGGCACAGAAGAGACCCCACATCTCCCTCCCATGCTTTAAAATCAATAAAAGCCAATAAAATCTGTCAAGGTTTAACACTGTCCCAGCAATTAAACCAAATGCCAGATCCTCTCTATTAATCCCCCTCCCCTCTCTGATAAAGGAAGGAGAGAGAATAAGGGAGAGACTGATGGGTTGGAAACTAAACTACACAGCTTTAATGAAACAGTAATGATAAATAGGAAAAATTACTAAATATATACAAATATACAGGAAAATTGATCCCACGTTCCTCCCCTCTTTCCCCCAATAACACTCACATCCCCACTGAGGCTGCAGGGCAGCCCTGGGAAAGTCCAGACCCCAGATCTCCCCCCCATCCTCACCCCTCTCATACACAAAAGGCCTCACATATCCCCCCATCTTCAACCATACCCTAAAGAGGCTCCGTATCTCCCCCCATCCCGACTCTTCCCATACAGAAGAGGCCTCACATCTCCCTCCCATCCTCACCCATACCACCAAGAGGCCCCACATCTCCCACCCCCCCCGGCCTCCTGGACCCTTCTCACCCAGAAAAGGCCCCACATCTCACTCCCAGCGTCCTGACCCATCACACCGAGGCGGCCCCAAACCTCTACCCACCCCCGGCCCTGTCACACACGCCCGAGTCCCCTCAAGAGAAACCTCACCCCGACTCCAGGCCTAAGGAGCCAGAAGGCGCCGAAGGGAAATGGTAACGGGGTCGGCCACAGTACCTGCCGCAGGGCTGAGGGTGAGAGGAGATGAAGAGACACAAAATTCCTCTCAGGGAAGGACCGGGCACCCCCTTTGTCCCGGCGGGGTGGCTGTGAGGCAGAGGACACCTGAGGGACGCGGCCTCACCGCCAACGGCCGCCCCGCGCGCCGCGGTGACGTCACAGCCCGCCCCGCGCGCCAGGGAAGGGCGGGGCCTGTGCCCTCCCCTCCCCCCCTCTTTTGGCGGGAAGGGTGGGAGTGAGGCGGGCGCCATGTTGGTCGCGCTGGGAGTGATGGAGTGGGTGACGGAATTGTTAAGAGTTAATAGAGCAGAGAAATTTTCAAATTTTAAAATTTAAAATTGTTATAAATGACCAATAACCGAGACTCAATGTTCTCGTTAGTAGCTCGATTTAATTAGTAAAATTGCAGTAAGCAAGGCAGCGCTGGGTGCGGGGGACAAGCAGAATCCCAATCCCTCACGCATGTTATAAAAATCACCAGTGACCGAGATCCAATATTCTCTTTAGTAGCTTAATTTAATTAATAAATTGCAGTAAGCAAAGCAGCGCTGGGTGCAGGGGACAGAATTTTTATCCCTCAAGCACACCGGGCAAAGCTCTGGCATTACCTTATATTGAGTACAAATCTATACATACTCATTTCATTATAATATTCATAGTCTGGGCAGAATCTAGGTGGAGTCTTCTTTTTGGGGAGATGTATTGGGGTCTTCAGGGGGTCTTTGGAGGAAGTAAGAAGTCTTCACCAGGCTTGAACTTTTACCCTTTCTTGGTTCTGCTGACTCCTCTGCTGACTCCCTTGTGGTGTTGTAAGACGACATCAGACTTTAACCATCACCATTGTCTCTTATCTGTTTGTAATATCTTTGTGAGTTTTCTTTTGTGTTGTTGTAAGACGACATCAGACTTTAACCATTTCTTTTGTGTAGTTGTTTGCATTCCCTTTGGTGTATAGTTAGCCTTTAGCTAACAGGAATTAGTAGTATTGGGGGTTTGCTCTATTTCATTACAAAAGTTTTACTTTATGCTACCTTTAATTTAATTCTTTTCATGAAATTTACTTGGTTAGAAATACAAATTCATCAATATACATTACACGCACCAGCCAAAACTTTGGCCTGGCCTTTTATTGAATACAATTCTATGCATATTAAAAAGGAAGGTGGGTTTATGTTAATCGTCTTCTGGAAAAACTCCAACCCGCATTACGCATGCGGCTGTCATTTTTGGGGGTCTTCAAGAGTCTTTTTTCCCATCTGGTGGTCATGAGATGAAGTCCTTAGCTCTGCATTTTCCAGCCAACCCTCCCGTCCAGCACATACACGCTTCTTGAGAAATGCTGTGAAATGCTGACTTAAAAGAGCTTAGTACAGGGCTTTGCAACGAATTTGTTAGAAATGTTACATTTTAGTTAGTGCATCCTGAGAAAACAGTACAGCATTGTTCAGTCAATATGAAGAAGCTTTTGATTAACTGCTTGCTTCACACTACTTCAGGGAAAAAAAAATTACATGTCCCAGCTGCTTTGTTTAACCCCACATTCACATCTTATCCCGTTAATTCTCCTGAATTTTATTTTGTTAGGAATACAAATTCATCAACATATATCACAAAATCATTAAGGATTTATTAAAGATTTGTTAAATGGCAAATAAGCAAAACACGCTGGGCAGCGGGGAAGTCACAGCTTCACCAATGACACAAACCTCAGTACAGAAAGCAAAGGGATTATATACTTTCTCGTGTCTCAGTTACTATTGAAATCACTAGTCTATTTTTACATTAATGCTTACTAAAGTAAATTCCCAATTTTCCCATAACAGAATACACATCCTTATCTTGCGGTACCATAACAGGATACACATCCCTATCTTGAAGTCTAAAAATGTGCTGAAAAGGAGGTTTTACTCAAAACCAGTCATTCTGTTCTGCTTGGTTCCAGGATGTGGTCCAAGGTGTTTTCAACTAAAAGTCACATATTCAAGAAAACAATAACCCATTTATCACAGAATGGTTTGGGTTGGGAGGGACCTCAAAGCTCATCCAGTCCCAACCCCCTGCATGGGCAGGGACACCTCCCACCAGCCCAGCTTGCTCCAAGCCCCATCCAACCTGACCTGAGACACTGCCAGGGATGGGGCAGACACAGCTGGGGGCAACCTGGGTCTCACCACCGCCAAATAATTTTTCCTAATGTCTAAAAGTGTGTCCAGCAGATCCAGGGAGGTTCTCCTCCTCCTCCTCCTCCTCCCCCTCCTCCTCCTCCTCCTCCTTCTCCTCCTCCTCCTCCTCCTCCTCCTCCTCTGCTCTGCCCTGGGGAGAGCACAGCTGGAATCCTGGCTCCAGTTTGGGGCTCCCCAGTTGAGGAGAGACTGGGATCTACTGGAGAGAGTCCAAGGGAGAGGTGGGAGGGTGAGGAAGGGACTTGAGCATCTCTGCTGGGAAGCAAGAGTGAGAGCCCTGGGGCTGTTGAGCCTGGAGAAGAGAAGGCTGAGAGGGGATGTGCTGAATGTCCCTCAAGATCTGAGGGGTGGGGGGCAAGAGGAAGGGGACAATCTCTTTTTGGGGGTGCCCAGGGAGAGGCCAAGGAAGAATGGGTTGAAGGGAGAAGAGAGGAAGTTCCAGCTCAGCATGAGGAGAAACTTGTGGAGGCTGAGGCTGAGGGAGCCCTGGCCCAGGCTGCCCAGAGAGGTTGTGGAGTCTCCTTCTCTGGAGCCTTTCCAAACCCCCCTGGATGTGTTCCTGTGTGGGCTGCCCTGGGGGATCCTGCTGGGGCAGGGGGGTTGGACTGGGGCATCTCCAGAGCTCCCTTCCCACCCCTGACATCCCGTGATTCTATGAATACAATGAGGAAGGCTTTGAGGGAAATGGGGGGGAAGATCCTGCTCTGCTCCTGTGCTGATGTTTTGATTTATCTGCCCTGTCTGCCATGCTTTAAGGCATTATTTAACTCTCTTTTTTCTGCTGACACCTCCTCACCCTCAGCAAAGGCTTGTCCTGGGCCTCACACAAAACCTTCCTGCCCAAAAAAGGCTTTCACAATCTCAGAAGTTATTTATAACCACCTTGTGGGGGTGATGTCACTGCTGAAAACCGGTCTTTAATCTCCAGGTAGAGAACAGATTTTATCTTTCCCAGGTTCCTTCCCATCCGTTCCTTGTTATTTCCAGTGACAATTCATCCCTCTGCTCACTCTCTTAAAGTCCTACGATGAAATCTGGGGAGCACATTCCAAACTGCTGTGGGACTGGGCCACGTCAAGCCTGGTGACAACCCTGGGAAGCTGAAGGTCTTGCTTTGCTAATTTCAGGAAATTTGAGATGGAAAGAAGGAGCTCCGTCATGGTCGGTGTTATTACAGCTGCAGATTTTTCCAGAGATATGGAAATGAGGGTTCTGCTCCTAAAGTTAGGCCGGTCAGAGCTACAGAAAGTGAGCTGCATGCTAAAATCCCTCCTCACTCCTTATCCAGGGCATTCCCAAATTGCCCTGTGGATTAGGAACATGGAAATAACCCATTACTCACAGAAATATTAGTGCTCTCTCCATTAATCCCAAATGAGTTTCTTTACAGCCAATTAACTTGGATCATCCAGGAGATGAGTTGCTGATGGAGCCCACTGCCCTGTCAGTGTCACAGGTCTAGCTGGAGATGATGAGAAAAGAAACATTTCTACCCAAAGATAGAAATTTGTGGGATTTCTGAAGGACATGGGTTGCTGAGAGGCTCTGTGGAAATGGTGAAGGTGTGAAGGCTCCTGGTGGGGTTGGGGCCAAGGGCTGGTGCTGCTCCCTGTGCTGTAGCTGTTCAAGGATCAGTCAGCCTCACAAGTTCACACACTCTGGGAGAATTAACATTGTCTGTTTCCCCCCTAGATACTGAGGAAGTCACAGAATCATTAAGGTTGGAAAAGACCTTCAGGATTGTTGAGTCCACCTGTAGTCCATCTGTCACAACCACTGAACCATCTCCTGGAGCATCACATCTGAACACTTCTAGAACACCTCCAGGGATGGTGACTCCATCACCTTCCTGGGCAACTCATTCCAGTGCTTCACCACTCTTTACAGTAAATAAATTCTTCTTAATATCCAGCCTAAACCTCCCCTGGCACAACTTAAACCCATTGCATACCTGGAATACTGGGGCTCCCCAGTTCAGGAGAGACAGGGAGGATCTCCAGGACTGGGGGATCTCCAGAGCTCCCTTCCCACCCCCTGACATCCTGGGATTCTCTGATTTCCTCTCATCCTGTCTCTAACCACTTGGGAGAAGGGACCAACATGTTTATGTAGTGTCCCAACTCACAGCATCCATAGGATGTTATTTTCCTGAAACAGATCCTCCAGAAAGCCCAAGAGAAAATATTATCTTCTGACAAAAAGCGAGAACAATTCAAAAGGTAAATATCAGTTTTTCCAGTCATTAAAAAAACCAAAACAGTTTAGATAATTTCTGGGACCTGATGAGAGAGCAGGAGGTGATGCAGAACATAAATGGAGAGGGCAGGGAGGAGAAATGAGGCAGCAGGAGGAAAAAGAGATGATTCAGTGGTTCAGGAGGTGTAGGACTGATGGTTGGTCCAGGTATCATGAAGGTCCTTTCACACCATGATGATTCTATGATTCTATGAAGGAACTCAGACTAGACTATTTTCAAAATACTGCTCTGTATCATAGCTGTAGGAAACTCTTTTTAGACAAGGACAACAACAGAGGTTCTGGGATTTCTCTGATCATCTGTGTGTCCTCAGAGGAGGCCCTGGAGCTGCTGGGAGGGCTGGAGCAGCTCTGCTCTGGAGCCAGGCTGAGAGAGTTGGGGGTGTTGAGGCTGGAGAAGAGAAGGCTGCAATGGGGAGACCTTAGAGCACCTTCCAGTGCCTGAAGGGGCTCCAGGAAAGCTGGGCAGGGACTTGGGACAAGGGCCTGGAGGGCTGGGAGCCTGGAGGGGGAAGGGTTTCCAGCTGGGAGAGGGGAGATGGAGAGGAGATCTTGGGCAGGGAGAAATTCTTTGGTTGGGCTCAGGGGGCTGAGCTTTAGAAAGAGGTTGCCCAGGAAAAGAGTCTCTGCCCCATCCCTGGCAGTGTTCAAAGCCAGGTTGGATGGGGCTTGGAGCAATCTGGGAGGGAGGTGTCCCTGCCCATGGCAGGGGGGTTGGAATGAGCTGAGCTTTCAGTTCTCTTCCAAGCCAAACCATTCCATGATTCTATTTCTTGGGGAGGGAGAAATTCTTTGGGGTGAGGGTGCTGAGCCCCTGGGTGCCCAGGTTGTCCAAGGAAGTTGTGGCTGCCCCATCCCTGGCAGTGTCTCAGGTCAGGTTGGATGGGGCTTGGAGCAAGCTGGGCTGGTGGGAGGTGTCCCTGCCCATGCAGGGGCTTGGAATTGGATGAGCTTTAAGGTCCCTCCAACCTAAACCATTCTGGGATTCTATGACTTTATGCAAAAGGATTGACTCCTCCTAAATCTGATGGATTTTGAGGCCTTTTGTAATTGGCTGCAGGGCCTGTCTCCACTGTGCCCCTCTGTCAGTGACAGCACCAGCAAACTCTCCTTGGATGACTGTGGCAATTTTAAGGAACAAACAAAGCTGGGGTAAGTGAGTTTCATTTAACCTACTACTTTTTAAGATATCATCAGAGTGTTTGTGATTCCCTGCCTGCTGCTCCATCCTTTTGGGACTGTGCAGAGAACATGTCCTACCCTGCCCACGTTAGTGTCCTGGGGCCCTGCAGCACTCCTTGTCCTCACCTGGGGCCACCACCCACACACCCTCCGCCCCTTGGGAGTTTCATTAAAGCCCTGGCCATCGGTCTGGGTCATTGTTGGAGCTGCTGTGGGTGTATGGTGCACTTGGATTGGAAGTTCTGGGCACCCTCAACCTTCTGTGTGGCTGTGGACTTCACTTGAGGATCTGGAGGGTGGTGGTTCCTGGTCAGAGCCACCAGACCTGCTCTGCTCTGCTCCTCTCCTTTGGATCCCGTGGGGCCATACTGGTTGTGGTGAGCTCTTTATCCTCAACTTCTTTGCTGTCACCTTTGTCTTCTGGCTTGCTTGTCTTGTGCTCATGCAGGTCCCAGTTTTCTCAGGTGTTTTTAGGCCCTGAGCTGAGCATTTCAGAGGCTGACTTTCATCCCCTGCAGGACTTCACTCTGTGGTTCAAGGCTGATCTCTATCCAAACCCTGCAGAGCTTGTGGCTACAGTTTAAGGTGACAATCCTGCAGGTTTCTGTAGCCAAATCCATGGGGTTTAGGAGCAGGTACAAAAGTTGGGGCTGAAATGCAGCTCCTTAAATGCAAGGTCCCTGTTTGAGGGTGGTCAGGGCACTCAAAACTTGTTGGCATGCATTGGATCCTGGCATCATGTTTGTCAGGATCTCTTGGCAATCATTAAATCTGCACGGGATGTAGCATGAGTAATGAAGCAAGCTATAATTTTGCCCTCAATTAAGTCCCTCCTTCCTGTTTTTCAAGAGGGAATCCAACCAGAAGTGATGTAGAGAGTGTCAGTTCTATGTGAAATGTTGAAGGCCATGAGCTACAGTTGGGATTTGTCCAGAATTCCCATAGTGCTAGAAGCAAGAAATTCTTATGAGGGATCCTGTCTCCTTGGATAAACTCATGTGGTTTGATTTGTGTTGAGGGGAGCTGAGATCTCCTTGTTGCCAGTGACTGGGTCAGGTTAGAATCAGAGAGTTCTAGAACAATTTGGGTTGGAAGTGCCCTTTAAAGGTCATCTAATCCAACCCTCATGCAGTTACAGGGACATCTTCAACTAGATCAGCTTGCTCAGAGTCCCATCCAACCTGACCTGGAGTCTTTCCAGGGATGGGACATATACCATCTCTCTGGGCAACCTGGGCCAGTGTCACACCACCCTCATAATAAAAATTTCCTTCTCTCTAATTAGTCTCAATCTCCCCTCTTTGAGTTTAAAGCCATCACCTTGCTAAACAACAGCTCCTGAGGTTAAACCTCAAAGACCTGAGGGCTTGCAGAAACATACCCTACCTCCCTACAGAGCATATGTTCTCCACAGAATGCCCTCAAGATACAACAGTTGCAGGGTGACTTAATTCCTTTATCATCAAACCAGGCAGCATTCCTGCCTGAGGCTCTTTTTGTTCCCCAAAACAAGGGGCCTGGCCTTGGAGAAGATTTCCTTGGAGTCTGCTGTGAATCCATGACAAGAAACCACAGGCAGTGCTGCAGAGGGGTGGGAGTGGAGAATGGGGAAGGTTCCTCAGGGAAGTGCTGATGGATGTTGAGAGGGGGATGGATGAGATCCTCTGGGAATTGTCAGAGGTTTCCTTCCCTCAGGCTCCTGAGGGTGATCACCCTCTGAACCATCTCCTTTCTCTCCCCTGTTTGTTCCCAGGAACCCAAGTATTACAGCAGGCTCAGCACCTAGTTTTTCCTCAGTCACATTTTTAATGGGACAAAGAAAAAAAAAAAAAAGTGTGTGCAACAGCCCTCCAGCCCTACCCATTCATTCTGGGACAACTGGAGTTGGGTTTTCCCACCCCCAAAGGCAAGCAGGATGGTTCCCAAAGCTTGGCCAGGTGAATGTCCATCACCATTGCTCCTTCAATGGGAATAAGGACAATGTTAATGTCTGGGCAACTTTATGGAAGGAGACCAAAAAGGAGATTATTCCATGCAAAGCAAGAGGAAGACAGAGTCCAGCAGAAGAGCAAAGGGCCCTGGAGAGCTACTGGATCAGGGAACAGCCCTGTGGGCATGGTAGAGCTGAGAGAAGAGCAAGGGGCAATGGGTTAAAACTGGAAGAGGGGAGATTTAGATGAGGCATGAGGCAGAAATTCTAAGGATGGTGAGACAGAGACCCAGGTTTCCCAGAGAAGCTGTGGCTGCCCCATCCCTGGAAGCTTTTAAGGCCAGGTTGGATGGGGCTTGGAGCAACCTGGGCTGGTGGGAGGTGTCCTTGCCCCATGGTAAGGGAGATGGAACTGGATGAGCTTTGAGCTCCTTTCCAACCCAAACCACTCCATGATTCTATGACCCAGCAGTGGCTGTTCCAACACTTCTTCAAACCTGTGTCTCCTCTTCCTGAGAAGGCCACTTCATCAAAAGAGGATTTCTAGGAAGGGTGTCCAGGGAGAAGGGTCTAACTCCAGAGCTCCTCTTAAGTCCCTGTTCACCCCTTCATTTTTTCCTCCTCTTTACTTTGATGTCAATCCTGCTGCAACCTTCAGTTGCTTGAATCACAGCTGGATCTGTATGAAACCATTCCAACTGAGTATGAGTGCAATAGTAGTAATTTCACTAAAAATATATATTTAAATTCTCTGGCTGGTACCTGGAGGTGTGTAACTTGTATGTAAGTGCAAATATACAGCATGGCTTTGGCTTAGAAAATTATTGCATTGCAGGCAGGACCCAGAGCCTGTGTGATATCACCAGAGGGTTTATTTCACCCAAGTGAAATTATTTTGAAGAAATAATCACTCACATGAATTATTTTTGCTTGAGTGAGGCCTTCTCCATAATGAGGACGGGGTTACAGCAGGAGAATAAAACCAAGAGTGGATGAGTAGAACTTCTAACACCTTTGGGGGCTTAGGATGACATTCAGTTATTCAGTTGGACTCTTTTTTTTTTCCCCTCTGCCTAGAAAAAAAATGTGGGGAGGGACAGTGAGGAGCTTTTTGGGAAAGCTTTGCAAACAGCTCCTCCCTTCAAGGTTTGCACGTGACAGCGGAAAATATTGTGTTGGAGGTGAAATCCTCCCCCTCTCTGTTGGTTGCCTTGAAAGCTGTGATAAATGTGAGAATACAGTCACATGGAACACAAATATGTTTTATCTGAGAAAGGATTTCTTACCAAGTCCTGTATAAATTCACCTCTGCTAGGGCTGAGCTGAACTCCGCAGCAAACATGAAGCTGATTTTGATCTTCAGTGCCCTCTTCAGGGTTTCCTTGTGCCTGGAAACTTTTGTTGGGTGAGTTATGCTTTTCTAAAAGACTTTTTTTTTTTTTTTTTTTTTTTTTTTCCCTTACAACTGTATTTTCCAATTGTTGCTTTTCAAAACCTTAACTTTGGAAAGTCTGCTTGAGGCACATTCTTTGCTCTTTATGACTGACCTTTCTTGTGGCTTTGGTGCTCCAGGATTTGAAGAAACCACTCTCTACTTTTGGTTTAAGTTTTCCAATGAGAAGGCTCTAGTTGCAGAGTTGAGCTCCTAAATTTATCTTCACCCAAGGCTTTCGTTTTGCTTCAACTGTACCTAGGAGCAGTCTGGAGCCTTGATCTGAAGCTGAATCTCCTCTGGAAAGCTCAGGCATTTAGCTTGACAGATCTGATCTGGCACAAAGCAGAGATGAAAAACCAGAACCTGGTCTCAGATGAGAAAGGTCACCAACTTCCCTTTAAGTTTTGAAGTTTCTTATTTTTCTTCAAGTGCTTAATTCTCTTCAGGGCCTTTCAACACAATTTGAATCCTTATTTCCAAACATTCTGTTTATGTTACATGGCAAAAGTGACCTCCTGGTATATTTTCTCCCAGTCTTTCTGTGGAAGAACCATAGTAGAAGAAGATGATAAACATTATAGATACTTCCTGAGATGTAGTAGGCAAAACACTAAATCCTAGTGAGTAAATCTGCATATTAAGATGTAAAGATTAAGAAAATAGTACATAACTTACTATCACCCTAGGATTTGTGAAGCCTATTGGAATCATAGATGATTACATGATAATTTGGATTATTTAATTTGGGCTCTGGCATAACCTAGGGTGGATTCTGGCGAATTTCTTCCTCAGTTGTGCCCAGTAGCTCTGGTTGATGAGCCTCATCTCTTCACAGAAGAAGCCAATCCAAAAATAAACCTTGTGGTGATGGCAGCTCCAACAATAAGTCACTCGTGATGTAATTTGCTGATTTGGTTTTATCCACCAAATGTTTTAACCACCAAATGCCATTTGCACCCAGGATCATAGAATCCCTCTTCCAGTGATGGTGCAGCCACAGTTTCTCTGGGCAACCTGAGTCAGGGTCTCACCACCTTCAGACTAAAGAATTTTTTATTAAAGCCTAACTTAAATCTCCCCTCTCCCAGCTGGAAACCCTTCCCCCTCCAGGCTCCCAGCCCTCCAGGCCCTTGTCCCAAGTCCCTGCCCAGCTTTCCTGGAGCCCCTTCAGGCACTGGAAGGTGCTCTAAAGTCTCCCCATTGCAGCCTTCTCTTCTCCAGCCTCAACACCCCCAACTCTCTCAGCCTGGCTCCAGAGCAGAGCTGCTCCAGCCCTCCCAGCAGCTCCAGGGCCTCCTCTGCACTGGCTCCAACAGCTCCGTCTCCTTCTGCTGCTGGGGACCCCAGAGCTGGACACAGCTTTACCCCAGGGGGGTCTCCCCAGAGCAGAGTTGGCCATGGGAATCCCTCTGGTTCTGAAGAACAGATTCATCTGTCCCCCAGCTGTTGCATTCCCTTGTTGTTCAGTGATTCTTTTGTCATTTCCTGAACACATTGCTTGGAATGGAGCTGCAGAAATCTTAAGTTCACCTCCCCTGCTCTGAGCAGGGCATGGAGCTGTGTCCCCCTGTTCCCATCATCTACCCCAACCAAAAAGAGTTTCTAATTTTTTTAAATTTTATTTTATTTTTTGTAACTCCCCTCAAAACAGTTGTAGGCCACAATGAATCAGCCTGAACAAACCTGGCTTCATCAGCTTCTCCTCGTGGTACCATTTCCTTGTACCTATTTTACCAGACAGCCTGAAACACTCTTTTTTTTGCACCAGAACTATGTTTTTAGTGATTAAATGCCACATAAGAGGCTGAACATTGTCATCACTGTCTTGTGCAATGCAGAGTCTGGGTTCAGCTCTGAGGTGACTTTTAACCAGTGGAGTCAGTGACAGTGATTCATTCAACTGGGAGGGTGCAAGCCACCCTCTGATGGTATCAGCTTCCCACAACACAAGGAAGTTTGTCAAATGCCTTTACTAAATTGTAGAAAGGTGACACAACTCCCATATTTAATGGTTTGATTTCTCAGATAACACTCCCCAAACATTTGATGGTTGGCAGATTCAGCCAGAATGGTGTTTTCTGCAAGGTGTTGACAAAATATAACTAATAGGTGCAAGGCTGAGCTTTGTGAGCCAGCAAAAACTCATCCACTTGCTATCCTGGTTATGATGAGCTCTGAAAAATTGTCATTTAACTAGTTATGGATCTAGTGCCTCTGTGGTGGGCCTGGATCTGCAGGTTGTTGGTTGAACTCCTGGGTGACACAAAGTCAACTGAATTAAAGGAGGGTTGGGCCAGATGGTTCTTGAGGTGCCTTCCAACCTGATATTCCATGAAGAAGTCCATATGGGCTGGGAGCAGGCAGGTAGCCACCCACTAAATTCATGATCTTGATAACAAGCTTGTTCAAACCTCATTTTTGAGACATTTTCAGAACCACCTGATTTCTTGCAGGCACCAGGTTCTCCGAATCAAGACCCGAGATGATTATGAGGTTCAGAGGTTACAGCTTTTGGAATTCGAGGAACGACTTGAGGTATAACATACCCCAGAGAGAACTTTTTGACGTTTCTGGGTTGGATTTACCTTGGTAGAACTTTGCATGTGGAAGGCTCATAAATAGATTTACAATCTCAATACTTGGGTGTTTGATCTGCAAATTGTAGTACCAGCCTGGTAATAAGGAGTGTCTGCATTCTTATTTCTTCTGACTACTTTTACAAGCATATTTGAACAGATCTGCCCTTAATCTTAGTATCAAAAATCTCATCTTTAAAGGGGAGACACTAATGTTTTGGTACTTGTCTCCCAGAGCTGTGGGAGGAATTTATTAAAGTTGACATTGTATTGAAACAAGGAAACACACTATAAAATTCCAGGTTATTCCTGTTCTTACTGCCCCAGGTGAGTTTTTTTCCTTTAAAAATATCAATTTGAATAGTATGGAAATGAAAATTTAGAAAAGCTTTACCCAAGGAGAAATAAAAGAAATGGGTTTCATAATCCCAAATACTGTAGCGTGGAGCTTTTCTTTGAAACTGTTTCTGGTAAAAAGGAGAATAGTAAAATAATCATCACAGAAGACCAGAAATTCCTCTTACATGAGGAGCTCTGAAGTCAATGAAAATGCTGACTTCACCTTCCTGAATATCTTTGTTATTTTTTTTATGAGTTTTTCACATTGACTGATATGAGGCTGTGGTGAGGCCATGCTAAAGGATGAGCTTGATGGGGCACAACACATCAGGAGTTGTTCATTTTGGGAGAAATCAGCCATTTCTGAAGCTTTAGAAGAGCTGTTTGCAGAATGCTTTCCCCAAACCAAATCCACTTTCTTTTCTTTTTTCAGCTTGATTTCTGGATCGACCCTTCCAGCACTTCTCTCCCTGTGGATGTGAGAATCCCTGCTAGCAATGTCCTACCAATCAAAGCCTTCCTGGAATACTATGGGATTGAATACTCCGTCCTCATTGAAGACCTGCAGGTAGGCAATGCCATTAGCAGGTATTTAACCTTCAAATCCAGTGGAAACAGGATTTAAACTCCTATTGATTCACAATCTGACCTTGTTCATTGTCTACTGGATTCTTCTGTACCAGAAAGACCTCCCCTTATTTTTGTAGCCTGTGGATTAAATTCTCCAAGACCATCTGTGGATCACTGCTGCACTGGGAAACTGGAAATCACTCTGTAGATGCTATGCAAAACCATATTGAATGGTGACATCAATAAACTCTTAGGCTTTGAGTGCTCTTCTTATCACCCCAGGGGAATTTAATGTGGTCTTTTAACCTCAGACATTTGGGAACCACAATGCTTAAACTCCTCATAATTAATTAAACTGTGTTAAGAGCAGCTCTGAAAGAACCACATGCTACCAGGTGAGTGAAAGTGCCCCCTTGGGCACTTAGCCAACATTTCTCCATGTTCAGTGGTTCCAAAAAGGCACCTAAAGTAGCATTAACTCAGCAGAAACACTGCTGCTTTCTCCACCACCACCCCCAAGCTTCTCAGTGCTGTTTGTGTTCAGTGTTTCAAATTTAATGCTGATCATCTCACCACCAATGTTCTCTTGTGCTCCACAGATGTGGGTCTGGAACATGTAGCCAGCAGCTTCCTGTTGTTATTTGAGATAAAAACTTGGTCAGAAGTTTGCAAATTCATCAGGCTTTCTCTCACTGCTTCACTGCTTTCTTTTAGGAAGTTTTGGATAAAGAAAATCAAGAGATGGTGGAGAGTCGACAAAGGGAGCGCAGCAGCAACAGCTTCAACTTTGGGACTTACCACACTTTAGATGATGTGAGTACCTCAGCTTTTTTTTTCTGGTCTTTTTTTTTCATCCTGTCTTCAATCAGACATCCTATATTAAGATCTAAAATGCCTCCCTGGCTTCTTTTGGCATGTTGTTTTGTTTCTAAGCTTTGTTTCTAAGTTGATTCATTTTCTGGTCGACACAAGGAGTCAGCACTTTCCCTGAAGGAATGTTGAAACAGACAAGTGTGGGATGTGGCTTTTCAGAAACTCCACTGCAGAGTTCTGTCAAAAACCTTCCTTCTGGCCCTCAAAAGTGATTGAGAAACAAAGGAATCTTGAAATAGGGAAATACCAGTAACCATGAAGCAAAGCAGAGGGTGAGGTATTTTTTGCTGCCAGATGTTGTTAAAAGAGGGTTTTGAACTTATTCCTCAATAAGTAGATCTTGATGATATAGCAGTGCTTCCTTCTACTTTCACAGAACCATAGAATCACAGAATGTCAGGTGGGAAGGGACCTCCAGGATCATCTGCTCCAACCCTTCTAATATTACTGTTTATCTGAGATGTCCCAGCACCCATTGAGCTGAGACTTCAAATTTTCCAAAGTGGGGGAATCCACAGCTTCCCTTGGGAGACCATTCCAGTGTCTGACTGTCCTCAGAATGAAAAACACTTTATGTTGTTAGGAACAGCACTGACTGTACCACTGTAAGGTGAGATGGAACTTTGGAGAGGTCATGATAATGAACACAAAAAGGAGAGAAATGTAAATGTCATCATGTCCTACAGATGCTCTGAGCAGTACTATAGATAAAATGTAAATGTCATCACAACTTTTCCTTTCAGATTTATGCAGAACTGGATCATCTTGCATCTGAGTACAGTGACATTATCCAGAAGATCCAGATTGGGCGATCCTATGAAAAAAGACCTTTGTATGTACTCCAGGTATGACAGATATCATAGAATCATGGAATGGTTTGGGTTGGAAAGGACCTTAAAGCTCATCCAGTTCCAACCTCCCTGCATGGGCAGGGACACCTCCCACCAGCCCAGGTTTTCCCAAGCCCCATCCAACCTGACCTGAGACACGGACAGGGAGGGGTAATCAACACCCTCTCTAGGCAACCTATTCCAGTATCTTACTACCCTCATTGTGAAGATTTTTTTTTCCTAATATCTAACTTAAATCTCCCCTCTTTCAGTTTAAAACCATCACCCCTTGTCCTGTCACTCCTCTCTCCAGTGAAAAAGATATCACAGAACATGTATCCATATACTATTGGACTTATGCATAATAGATACAGCACAATTTAATCCAAACCATCCCCCTATGTACAGGATGTTCTTGATTAAAAGCTGTTGGTCAGAGTTTTAAAACTTTCTGTTTTGTTTGGCAGTTCAGCACTGGAGGAAGGAACCGTCCTGCCATCTGGCTCGATGCTGGGATCCACTCCCGAGAGTGGGTCACCCAAGCAAGTGCCCTCTGGATAGCTAAAAAGGTCACTTCAACAGGGATGGGGTTTTCTTTGATTTTTGGGAATGCCTCTGACTAGTTAAAAGCATCTCACACCTGTGTGTGTTTAGCCAACTCTGCTAATTCTCCTTTGCTCTTGCTCAAACACAGCTCACGCTGGAGATAATATGGCCCCTGCCTAGGTAAAGAATTGGAAAGTGCTGTGTATTGTTAGGGTAGTTTAAGTTTAAGTGGGAGAAGTTTAGGTTGACAACCTTTAGTAGCTCAGGTGAAATTGCTGAGGACTGCAGGGCTGAGGGTTATACAAATAAATAAGGGCTTTTTGAAGCTTAGCTTGCTGCTTCAGTCTGTGGCCTGAAACTCTGCTGATGGCTTCTTTCCATGGAAAAAAAAATAAAATCCCAGCTCTAGGTAAATGAGCTTTTAAATTCTGCTGAGAATAACTATGCCACCAGAGGAGTGCAGCATAGTTGTGTGTTCCCAGCCTGGGTGATCCCTCTCAGTCTTAGTGCCAGCTTTGGCTTATTCTCCAGGATAGGGAGGAGAAAATTCTGTTGCCTTCTTACATTTACTTCAGAATAAAATAGTAAAAAAAATTCATTGCTCTCTCCAAGCTTCAGGTCTAACAAGGGACATTTACAGACAACAGATAATGAATATTTCTTATTTTCTTGCCCTGGAAGCCAGGCTTAACTCTCTATCAACCTATTTTAGCACAGGGGGAAAGAAATATGCTGATAATCACCCTGTGTTGTGTTTTCTCTGCTTAGATTGCCTCTGACTACAGGACTGATCCATCCATCACCTCTCTGCTGAACAAAATGGACATTTTCCTGCTGCCAGTGGCAAATCCTGATGGATATGTGTACACTCACACCACAGTGAGTAGTGGGGCTGGGTGGCTAAGCTGATTTAGAAAGCTGTCATGCTCTTCCAAGCCAAAAAGAAATGGGGAAGGAGGTTCTGGAAGTCCATTTCTTCATGCTTGGAAGAAGCAGTTACAAAAGATTGAGGCAGATAACTACACTAATTACTTGTCCACCCATCTTCACCCTTTGTAAATTCATCAGACCTTTAATTTTGGGTCCATTGGTCCATCTTGGCAGTCAGCCCACCTGAAGTAATTTAATTAGAATTTTTCTAAGGAAATTTTTCTATGGAAATTCTACAGAATTAATTCTAAGGAATTCCTGGCTTAAGGCAAGGGGTTCTGGGGAGCTGTTTGAAGGCAAGGACCAAGATTTGCTCCTTTTCAGAGCCCCCAAACCTTTGTGTTTGTTTTAGAATCGCATGTGGAGGAAGACCCGCTCCAAGATTCCAGGCAGTGTGTGTGTTGGAGTTGATCCAAACCGGAACTGGGATGCAGGATTTGGAGGTAGGAATAAAATTTGGTTTGGTTGGGTTTTTTTGTTTTTTTGTTTTTTTTTTATTCTGGAGGTCACTAAGAAGAGAGTTCACTTCCTTGGTCCTGAATCCTGGTACTTGGGACCAACAACTGCTTTAATAGAAGAGATTAACAAATAAATGGTCAAACAGGGTGGTAGCTCTGTTTGTAAAGAATATTTGGTTTTGATTAATTGCTGGTGAGCATCGGGTGGAGGAAGTAATCCCTGGCATCTGCAAGGATGTCCCTTGAGTACTGGTGCTCTGCTGCTGCTGTTTGAGCATTGACACCACTCGATTCCAGCACTCCTCCAGAGTGTCCAGCAGATCCAGGGAGGTCCTCCTCCTCCTCCTCTGCTCTGCTCTGCCCTGGGGAGAGCACAGCTGGAATCCTGGCTCCAGTTTGGGGCTCCCCAGTTGAGGAGAGACTGGGATCTACTGGAGAGAGTCCAAGGGAGAGGTGGGAGGGTGAGGAAGGGACTTGAGCATCTCTGCTGGGAAGCAAGAGTGAGAGCCCTGGGGCTGTTGAGCCTGGAGAAGAGAAGGCTGAGAGGGGATGTGCTGAATGTCCCTCAAGATCTGAGGGGTGGGGGGCAAGAGGAAGGGGAGAATCTCTTTTTGGGGGTGCCCAGGGAGAGGCCAAGGAAGAATGGGTTGAAGGGAGAAGAGAGGAAGTTCCAGCTCAGCATGAGGAGAAACTTGTGGAGGCTGAGGCTGAGGGAGCCCTGGCCCAGGCTGCCCAGAGAGGTTGTGGAGTCTCCTTCTCTGGAGCCTTTCCAAACCCCCCTGGATGTGTTCCTGTGTGGGCTGCCCTGGGGGATCCTGCTGGGGCAGGGGGGTTGGACTGGGGGATCTCCAGAGCTCCCTTCCCACCCCTGACATTCTGGGATTCTATGGCCTTGCCTGTGTTTGAAGACCTGCTCTTTGGAAAGCCTGACTTTATCTTGGGCCACATTGACCCTTCATGAACACCAGTTCCTCCAGGTTTGCCTTTGTTCCCGTTCCCTCTTTGCACCAACAGGTCCTGGAGCCAGCAGCAATCCATGTTCTGACTCTTACCATGGGCCCAGCGCCAACTCCGAGGTGGAAGTGAAATCCATTGTCAACTTCATTAAGGGGCATGGAAACATCAAGGCCTTCCTCACCCTCCACAGTTACTCTCAGCTCCTGATGTATCCCTATGGCTACAAATGCACCAGACCTGCAGACTATGCTGAGCTGGTGAGACATAATGACTTGGGTTGAACTTCCCCTGGGTTTCTATACTCGAGCACTGAGGTGAGATATCAGGGTGAAAACAGGAGGCTAAACTCTGGGGAGAGTGACCAACAAGATGGTGCAACACCTTCAAAGAGAAATTCCTGGTCCTAAGCAAACATGTGCCATCCCCACCTATTCTCAGCCCTCCTTGCTCCTCCATGTTTCCTTCTTCCTGCTTTGGATCTCACCATCTTAACTCCAACGGAGAAAACCTCTGAAGGTCCCTCTGCTGGAAGCAGCCTTGGAGTCAGGGCCAGTTCCAAGGTTGGATTGAGCTGCTTAGGGCCTTGGACAGCTGAGTTTTGCTTTGATATTTCTAAAGACAAATTCCACAGCTTCTTTGAGCCCTTCCCAAAGTTTCCTCACTGCCATGGGGATTTTCTTTTAATACCTGATACCTAATTCCATTCTTCTTATGGCAATTTGTTGCCCCTCATCCTTTTTTCCCTACACGTCCAAGAAGAGCCTGGTTCTGTTTCCTTTACACCCAAACTTTATAGAATGTCAGTTTGGAAATGACCTCAAGGATCATCTGATTCAATGTGGTCAAATGGTTATGTGGTCAAGGTGAGCACAAAGACAACCACTGTTGGTTGCTTTTGGAATTTCTGGTATCTTTTATACTTTCTCTTAACAAAAGAGTTGGTGAGGTGAGAAACTGGGTGACCAAATATAGAACCTGCTGGGATTTAACTTCACCTGCAGTGTCACCTCCCCAAAACACCATGAAAGCTGTGAAAGCTGTCACAGGTATGAGTGATTAAGAAATTGATTGATTTGGGTCTAGTTCACTGGGGGTTGTGTGAAAGATGAGAGATTTTTGTGAAAGGTTGTGGAGATACCCCTGGGTATGGTTTAGGTTGGTAAAACCTTAATTTTTAGTTTCATTAAACATGGCTTCTTTCTGATCTTCATCTTCTCCTCTCCAGGATTCCTTGGGAAAAATTGCTGCCAGATCCATCCAATCCCTTCATGGCACAACCTTTACAGTGGGGAGCATCTGCACTACTATCTGTGAGTATTTTGTTACTCTGAGCTTTTATGGGCTGTCCCAGGGTAACAGTCTTGGTGTGTCCCTGTCTTAAAGTGATTGTCACCCCATGCTGGGCACTGGTGAGGCCAGTCCAAATTCTGGAGTCAGTTCTGGGCCCCTCATGATCAGGAAGAGATTGAGGGACTGGATTGTGTCCAGAGAAGAGCAATGGAGCTGGGGAAGGGGCTGGAGAGCAAGGAGGAGGTTCTATAGAAGATGGAGAAGGGGCTGGAAAAGATGGAGAAGGAGCTGGAGAGGAAGGAGGAGGTTCTGGAGAAGATGGAGCAGGGGCTGGAGAACTTGGAGCAGCTGAGAGAGCTGGAGGTGTTGAGCCTGGAGCATAGGAGGCTGAGGGGAGACCTTCTGGCTCTCTGTAACTCCTTGAAAGGAGGTTGGAACCAAGGAGTGTCAGTCTCTGCTCCCAGGTAATAAACAACAAGAGATTGCCTCAAGTTGTGCCCAGGGGAGGTTTAGGTTGGAGCTGGGGGAGAATTTTTCCCTGGAAAGGGTTGTCAGGGCCTGGCCCAGGTTGCCCAGGGCAGGGCTGGAGTCCCCATCATCCCCGGAGAGGATTCAAAGCCCTGGAAACGTGGTGCTGAGGGACATGGGGTAGTGATGGCCTTGGGCATGGTTGGACTTGATGATCTTCAAGGGTTTTTTCCAACCAAACCAATTCTGTGATTCTAAGCTCCCCCCTTTTTGGAGGCAGCGACGCTTTTGTGGAGTCACCACCAGCTGTACCACCAGAGCCCAGCGTGCACAGAGAACCTTGTCCCTCAAAATTATAAGCAGCAGGACAGAAGAACTCAAGTAAATCTTCTTTTCACCCTTCTGCCTCTTCTCCTTTCCTCTTCCAGACCAAGCCAGTGGAGGCAGCATTGACTGGAGCTACGACTCTGGCATCAAATACTCCTATGCCTTTGAGCTGCGAGACACTGGGCGCTTCGGTTTCCTCCTGCCAGCCAACCAAATCATCCCAGCTGCAGAGGAGACCTGGCTGGGCCTGAAGAAAATCATGGAGCACGTGCAAGACAACCCCTACTAAAAAGCTTGGGGTTGGGAATCAGTTTTTCTGGGAGCAGCAAGCTCAGAAATGTTCTTCCCCTTGGTGTGCTTGAGACAGCTGAAATATGACAGCTGAATAAAAACCCTGCCTGCATTCCTCCTACAACAATCCATGTCTGTGTGTGGCAGATGTTTCCTACTTGCTCACTGCCTCTTTGTGTGCTTGGTAGACCCTTTAGAAGGTTTTAGGAAAAAGTTGTGGTCAAGAAGACACTGTGACACACAGTGACAAGAGGAGGACAGAAGATGTGGCTCTTGAATCATAAAAAATTGGCTGGATGGTGGGGCTGAAAAAGTCATTGTGAATGGAACTAAACCAGGCACAAGTGGTGTCCCCCAGGGTTCAGTGCTGGGGCCTCTTCTCTTTAATCTCTTCATTAAGGATTTGGATGAGGGGATTGAGTGTACCCTCAGTAAATTTGCAGATGACACCAAACTGGGTGGCTTTGTGGATCTGCTGGAGGATAGGGAAACCTTACAGCAGGACTTAGCTTGGACCAATGGGCCAAGGTTAATTGTATGAGGTTTAAACAAGGCCAAATGCCAGGTCTTACACCTGGGTCATAATAACCCCATGGAGAGCTACAGACTTGGGAAAATGTGGTTAGAGAGCTGTAAGTTTTGTGTTAGGAACTCAGTGGCCAGCAGGAACAGGGAGGTGATCATCTCTCTGTACTCAGCTCTGGTGGGGCCACATCTTGAGTCCTGTGTTCAGTTCTGGGCACCTCACTGTAGGAGGGACTGAGAAGTGCTGGAGGTGTCCAGAGAAGGGCAACAAAGCTCATGGAGGACCTGGGGCACAAATCCTGTGAGGAGCTGAGGGAGATGGGGGTGTTTAGTCTGGAGAAGAGAAGGCTGAGAGGAGACCTTATCATTCCAACTATTCCAAGGGAGGTTGGAGTGAGGAGGGAAACAGCCTCTTCTCCTTAGTAAACTGTGATAGGACCAGAGGGAATGGATGGAACCTGTGCCAGGGGAGGTTTAGATTGGATGTTAGGAAATATTTTTTCACTGAGAGGGTTGTCAGGCATTGGAATGGCCCAGGTGGAGTCACCATCTCTGGAGGGATTTAAAAGGCATTTGGCCCTGGTCCTTAAGGACATGGTTTAGGAGTTGATTATGGTGTTGGTTAAAGGTTGGACTGGATGAGCTTGGAGTTCTCTTCCAACCTAAACATTCCGTGAGATGTCAAAGTGACCTCTGGTGAGAGGAACTGAGCTGACCTCTTCCCAACCCAGAGAAACAAGAAGTCAGATGAGGGCCTTGCATCAGCGCAGAGCTTGAAGGAAGATTAAATCCAAGAGCAAAAAGGTGTGCTGGGAAGGGAGGAGATGCTCCTCCCCTTGCAAACTGCTTCACCTTCTGTCCCCTGCAGCTCCATCTCTCTTGGTAAATGCAAAATATGTTTGCTCAAGGTGACACCAGCCCTTAGAGCAGTGTTTTGAACTTCTGCCCTGGTAGCAACCCCCACTTCCCAACCTTCTGGTTGGGAAGTCCTGAAACTGGCACCCAGAGTGGTGAGGAGACAGGGGGATCTAGAGAAGAAGTCCTACGAGGAGAGGCTGAGGGAAAGGGGTTTATTCTGGAGAAAATGAGGCAGGGGAGAGACCTTCTCAGTCTCTACAACCCCCTGAAAGGAGGTTGGAGTGAGGTGGGTCTTGACCTCTCAAGTAAGTAATGATAGGACTAGAGGAGATGGTCTGAAGTTGCACCAGACTGGATATTAAGAATAATTTCTTCTCTGAAAGGGTTGTCAGGCTCTGGCCCAGGTTGTCCAGGGCAGTGGTGGAGTCCTTATCCCTGGAGGGGCTTCCAAACTCTGGAGATGTGATGCTGAGGGACATGGGGTGGTGGGCATGGTAGGGTTGGGCTGAGAGTTGGACCTGATGATCTTTGAGGTCTTTTTCCAACCAAGATGATTCTGTGATTTTGTGGATGGAAAGAGCTGCTGAAGCCCTTGGATGATCATCTAGAAGGTGAAATGCTCCACTCCTGAGAGCTGAGGGGATCTCATGACCCTTATTGTCCCCTCTTGTAGCATCCCATGGCTCTTTAGAGGGAACAGGGCAGAATTTCCTCATTTTTTTTTGTGCAAAACAGCTCTGCTGTAGTAAACCTGGGGGCTGCTGGGGAGCAGAATGGGCTCATGTGGAGGGCCTGATGTTAAGCATCATCATGCAGGTTGTGAGGCTGATTAAAAGGAATTTAATTTCCTTTTCATGAGCTTCAGGGTGCTGCTGGGCCACCCATTAGTGGGGGGAGGGAGGATCTGCTGACCTAATATCCCCATATATTTGTCTCCTGCCCCTTTTCTCCCTCCCAGATTTGGGAGAGTGTGCACAGGGCAGGATGGAGGTGGGAGGATCCTAGAATCATGGAATGGTTTGGGTTGGAAAGGACCTTAAAGCTCATCCAGTCCCAACCCCCTGCATGGGCAGGGACACCTCCAGGTTGCTCCATGCCCCATCCAACCTGACCTGAGACACTTTCAAGGATGAGGCAACTACAGCTTTTGGGGAAAACCTGTTTTCCCACACCCAACAGGGCCAATCCTTGGTCCTTCAAGATCCACCTCCCTCATTCTGCTTTTCAGAGCTGCCCATTTCTGGGGGATTAGGAGCAAAATCAGCTCAGGGCAGTGCATGGGAGCTCTGAAGGATCAGAGATTAGCAATCCCTGCTGTGATTAGCAAGTCCAACAGGTTTATCTCGATGGCTTGTGACCCCCACTCCCCACCCTGAGCAGCTGGGGACTTACTCACTCCTCCCTGAGCTTGGGAGAGCAAACAAGGCTGATGCAGGGAGTAAAATGTTAGTTCAGACTCCAAGGACACGAGGTCAGCAGCAGGAGGGTTGGGGTGGCAGCTGAGACCTCAGAAGGCACCATGTGGGTTTGGGTTAAGTGGAGCTGTTTTGGAAAGAAAACCCAACCCTGGGGTGGCTGGTGCTCCCTGTCCCCTCTGCTCATGGCTCTGTCTCTTGGCACCTGGTTCCAAAATCCTGTCCTCCAGCAGGTGACAAAAACTACAAGGATAAACCAAGGCACACGGTTGGCTTCTGGATCCCTGCTGCCAGCAGAGCAGGGAACTTGGGGGAGAAAGTGGGAAGGAGCCTGAGGAGCCTCAGCTGGGGTTGGAGACCTGGGGCTTCCTTTTGGTTTTGAAGCTTCATCCACCCAGCCAGGGTTTGAAGCCACCTGCTTGATCTTCTTGTCAGTGCATCACGGGTTGATGACAACTTGTCCTGGTTTGGGACAGGAGAAAGGTGATTTTCTGTCTTGGAATTTTGCTTTCAGCTCAGTTTCTTGTTCAAATGAACAGCAAGTTTCTCAGTCAGTGTCTGCTCCTGGGACTGCTCACACTCCATGGTTATAGTTACTGCTGGAGAATGGGCTGCAGAGCCAAGGACACTGCTCAGCTCTGAGGAACATTTTACCTTCCAGAAGGAGTAAAGAGGTCCCACCTGAACCCCTCCTTTGGGGAGGAATGGACAAGATAAATGACCAAAATTGACCAAACAGAGGATTCCATCCCATACACCTCATCCTCAGGATAAATTGGAGGGATCACAAGGGTCAAACCCCTTCCTGCTTCCCCTTCTTCACCTCTCCCTGTTTGCTTCAGCATCCTGGGAGGATTCCATCCCTTCCTCTGCCTGTGCTCCTGATCCATTCCAGCCTGGATCTGTGTGTTCCTGCCTCCAGCTCCCAACTGCTCCTGAGCCCAGGATTCCAGCCTGGACTTTCCCAGGG
The DNA here is from genome assembly GCA_023637945.1 of Phaethornis superciliosus. NCBI lineage: Eukaryota > Metazoa > Chordata > Aves > Apodiformes > Trochilidae > Phaethornis > Phaethornis superciliosus. Next base: position 1,242,363 of record JAJQWJ010000001.1, read on the forward strand.
CTGCCCTGCAGCCTCAGTGGGGATGTGAGAGTTATTGGGGGGAAGGGGGGAGGAATGTGGCATCAATTTTCCTGTATATTTGTATAGATTTAGTAATTTTTCCTATTTATCATTAGTGTTTCATTAAAGTTGTGTAGTTTAGTTTCCAACCCATCAGTCTCTCTCCCTTATTCTCTTTCCTTCCTTTATCAGGGAGGAGAGGGGGATTAATAGAGAACATCTAATATTTGGTTTAATTGCCAGGCCAGTGTTAAACTCTGACACAATTCCATCCAGGTTTTGGACCTCTGGCACCAAAGAGACCTGGAGCAAGACCAATGGAAGCCATCAAAAGGAACAGGATGTGTCCTGTGATGGGATGGACTGGTTTGGCCTGGAGATGAGACAGCTTTGGGGTGGAGGGGCCCAATGAGAACCCTCCCAGCTCTATAAAGAGGTTATTGAGCAAATGGAACTGAGCTCCTCAGCACAAGGCATGAGAGGAGAGCAAAGAGCATCAGCTGAAATGATGAAATCAGCTGAAATGATGAGAGCCAGGCTGGGCACAGGAAAATTCTTTTCCACCAGGAGGACAGTCCAGCAGTGGGACACATCCTCTATCCTTGGAGGTCTCCAAAACCCAACGTGGAGGGACCTGCTCTGCCCCCTCAGAGCTCACCTTTCTTCATCCAGAAAGTCAGATCCTGACCTCCTGTCATCCCATCCCACCTCACCTCCCCCCCCCAAGACCAGGAACATCGTTGTTTCCACATTTTGAAACCATAACAGACCCCACAACCCAGCAACACCCCCCCTGGTTTTAACAGGAAAAATAAAAGCAACCCTAAGGTTAGAAGCTGTCTGCTAAAAAACCTGCCTGAGATGTTTGCCAGCTTGGGAACCTGACCCAGCAACCTGGAGCATCTTTGACAACATCCTTGACAGGTGGAAGCTCAGAGCCACCACAGATAAGAGCACAACAAAGCCACTGCTATAACCCTGAGGAACAAAAGCTCTGCTATAACCTGGGGAACAAAGAATCCTCTGTAACCAAATGCCCTTCTGAGACAGCAGAAGTCAGCAAACGACTGCTCCAGGAGCTACTGTCCTCCTCCCACTCATTTATCTACACCAAGGCTATAAGAATAACCCATTTTCTACCCCAAATCGAGCCCCTTTTCCCCCTCTCTCTAAAAATTAACCCCAGGTGGGGTCTCTCAGACCCTCACCGGGGACACCAGGTTGTGTGCCACCCATCAGCTTTGGAGCTGAGATGTCACCCGTCGTCAACTGGCTCTGCTCCTGGGGAATGGTTGGATGGAACCAGTAAAAAATTCCATGATGGAGTTTAACATTTTCTGTAGATATAGTTGCAGGTGTGCATAGAAGTTGAAATAATTCGTAATAATTTATAATAAATTAATACTACTACGACTAACACTATTGCTACTACCAGTACGACGACTACTACTACTACTAATAATAATAATAATAGTAATAATATGTTTACCTGCTTGCTTCCCTGCTAAGAATCTCATAGTAACTCATAAGATACACAGCCTTTACTAATCATAATTAGCCTTGACTTACTAATTAGTAACAAAGACACGGAAACAATGCACCGTGTCCTCCGGGGTCCTCCAACCCCACCACCCCCCGCCCTTGGGTTGGGTGGTGACTGTAACTATGACACCTCTTCACGGGTGTCACAGGGGTGTGTGTCCTCCTCGGCCACCCCCTCGGGTGGCAGCAGGAGCTGAGGAAATCCTTATCAGATCCTCCCTCCCTTGGCTGCTCTTCCGTTGACTTTGCCAAATCAAGCGAGGCATCTGAGCTCCTGGGAACCCTTCCTGGCTCATCCCCTCCTCCTTGCCAGCTCCACGGGGCCAACAGACGTGGCTCTGGTGAGAAAAGGTCCCCAAGTGTCCCTGGAACATTAAAAAAAGGAGGTTATATATGTCCTCGGGGGATCAGCAGTGTCCATTCACCATGAAGATCCTCTTGGTCTTCTCCAGCCTGGTGGCAGCCACCTGCAGCAAGCAGCTTTTTGTAGGGTGAGTCCTGCTGAAAGCCATGGGGTGGTGGGACATGCTGGGTGGGGACCCCTCTTTCGGGGTCGTTGGGGAAGGTGACATCCCAAAGGAGGGGAAATCCATCAGGTTTTGTCACAGGGACACCAGGAAAGCTGTGGTTTCAGCCTGGCTTTGGAGAGGGGTTCTGAGCACCCTCCTGGCTGCTGCAAGAGGGTAGGAATTGGGAGGGAACTGGGAATTGGGAGATGCTGGATCCTGAGAGCATCACCCAGAGTTTTTCCAGGGGAAAAGGATGGAGAAATCCTACTGCTGGAGGAGGAGGAGAACTTTTCCTTTTCTGCTTCCCCAGGCAAGCCCAACCAGGCTGGAGCAGAGGCAACGTTAGGAACCATCAGACTTGTCAAGATATAGACAGAACACATCCATATCTTTGATATTACTGAACATTTTGGGAGCTCTTGTGATCAAAAAAAGGATGGAGACCACCTTGGGCTCTCTGGTGGCTGCTCTTTTCCTCCCTCATGGCTTTTATGAACCTGCATTTTTCACTCCTGACACCAAACCTCCAACAACCCATGCCCTTTCCAACCTACCAGGCTGATGTAGACCTTGGATAACTTTCCCCCCAGCCTGGGATGGGGCCAAGTCAGTGCTGAAGGTTCAGCTCCTTCCCCCCCACCCCATCCCCCCCATCCCTCTCACACCTTCTGATGGCTCTGCCTCCCTCCAGGGACCAGGTTCTCCGCATCACACCCAAGGATGAGGAGCAGATCAACCTGCTCAAGGTGCTGGGTGAGCAGGAGGACCTTCAGGTGAGCTGTGATGGGGTCCCCAGCATCCCCTGGTGTAAAACAACCCCAGTGACATCCAGGCCTCCCTCCTTTTGGCCACTTTTCTAGTTTGGAAGTACCTGAAGGGTCGACAAGAAACCTGGGAGGGGGACTTTTTGGAGGGTCATGGAGTAATAGGATGAGGGCAAAGGGTTTCCAGCTGCAAGAGGGGAGATGGAGAGGAGATCTTGGGCAGGGAGAAATTCTTTGGGGTGAGGGTGCTGAGCTCCTGGCCCAGGTTTCCCCACATCCCTGTCACCTCAGTTGGATGGGGCTTGGAGCACCCTGGGCTGGTGGGAGGTGTCCCTGATGGGACTGGATGATCGTGAAGGTCCAACCCAAACCATTCCATGTTTCTATGATACATCTCATTTATAGCTGAATATTCAGGTCTAAAAATGCCATTGCCTTTATTTATATTTTGGGGAGGGGGGCTTGGAATTACAACACAACTCTGGTCCTGCTGGTTTGTCCTGGTTGCTTTGAGGGGATGAAACCTGGTGAGAAGTTGAAGCAGTGGTAACAGCAGAAGACAGATGGGAGGTGGGGAGCAGCATCTGCACCCCAAAGCTGACCTAAGGAAATACCTCTAGTGAGTTAAAGAGCAAAACAAACATGTGGTGACCCTGGTGAAGGGTCTGGAGAACAAATCTTATGAGGAACAGCTTGTTGAGCGTGGAGCAAAGGAGGCTGAGGGGAGACATTCTTGCTCTCAAGTCCTTGAAAGGAGGTTGGAATCAGGCTCTTCTCTCAAGGAAGAAGTGATGGGACAAGAGGAAATGGCTTCAATTTGCACCAGGAGAAGGTTTAGGTTGGAGCTGGGGAACAATTTCTCCCTGGAAAGGGTTGTCAGGGCCTGGCCCAGGCTGCCCAGGGAGTCCCCATCATCCCTGGAGGGGTTCCAATAATGTATAGATGTAGCACTTCAGGACATGGTTTAGTGGGCACAGTGATGCTGGGCTGATGGTTCAACTTGATGATCTTAGAGGTCTTTTCCAACTTTAAAGATTCTGTGGTGTCTCCTTGCACCTGCTCAAACCACAAATATTCATCATTCAGAGGGACCTTTGCAGCCAACAAACAACTTGGGCTGAAACTTTCCTCTAGGAGATCCACTGAGTGAGGCAAAGGGATCCTGACCCATCCTGGTAGCCATGTGCATCTCAAAATTTGTCCAAAGACCTTTAAGAGAAACTCTTCTGAGACTTTCACAGACCCTTTTGTTGCTGAAGGGATGAGCACCAGCACAATATGGGGCCGAGCTCTCTCTTCCTTCCCAGGTTGACTTTTGGCGTCGTCCCACCAGCCTCAGCCAACCAGCTGACCTTCTGGTGCCTTTCTCCAGACTCCAAGAAGTCAAAACCTTCCTGGAGGCCAGAAACATTCCCTACAGCATCATTATGGAGGACGTGCAGGTATGGACTGGTAAAGTTCAGCTCCCAAGAGAAGGTCCAAAAAGTTGGATTCCTGAAGATGCGGAAGAAAAACCCATCCCCTTGCTCCTTCCAGATGGTTTTGTTAGTTTTTTTCCCCTTCTTTCCTAAACAGAAACTCTTGGATGAGGAACAGAAGAACATGACAAAGTCCAGGAGGGAGAGAAGCATCAGCACGTTTGATTTTGGCTCCTACCACACGATGGAGGAGGTACTTTGATCTGCAGACACAGGTCATGCTCAGGTCACCATGGTTGCATCCATGTGGTGACATTGGTGGTGGTGACATTGGTACCTCCCCCACCAGGAGACATCTCTCCTCCTTGGGTGAAAGTTTTAGCTGAGCTGGGAGATTGGGCATCCCTCCACGTGCAGCATGGCCTCTTTGAGCACCTCCTGGCCTTGCTGGAAAACAACTTCAGCTTCATTTGGGGGCTCAAAGCTGGTGGCTTGAGCCCAAGGGGTGACTGATGGAGGCTGTGATGGTGTTGGGGCATATCAGAGCTTTTTTTCTGGAGTAGCCTCAATTCTGGGGTCCCCAGCAGCAGAAGGAGACGGAGCTGTTGGAGCCAGTGCAGAGGAGGCCCTGGAGCTGCTGGGAGGGCTGGAGCAGCTCTGCTCTGGAGCCAGGCTGAGAGAGTTGGGGGTGTTGAGGCTGGAGAAGAGAAGGCTGCAATGGGGAGACCTTAGAGCACCTTCCAGTGCCTGAAGGGGCTCCAGGAAAGCTGGGCAGGGACTTGGGACAAGGGCCTGGAGGGCTGGGAGCCTGGAGGGGGAAGGGTTTCCAGCTGGGAGAGGGGAGATGGAGAGGAGATCTTGGGCAGGGAGAAATTCTTTGGTTGGGCTGAGGGGGCTGAGCTTTAGAAAGAGGTTGCCCAGGAAAAGAGTCTCTGCCCCATCCCTGGCAGTGTTCAAAGCCAGGTTGGATGGGGCTTGGAGCAATCTGGGAGGGAGGTGTCCCTGCCCATGGCAGGGGGGTTGGAATGAGCTGAGCTTTCAGTTCTCTTCCAAGCCAAACCATTCCATGATTCTATTTCTTGGGGAGGGAGAAATTCTTTGGGGTGAGGGTGCTGAGCCCCTGGTTGCCCAGGTTGCCCCCAGAAGCTGTGGCTGCCCCATCCCTGGCAGTGTCTCAGGTCAGGTTGGATGGGGCTTGGAGCAACCTGGGCTGGTGGGAGGTGTCCCTGCCCATGGCAGGGGGGTTGGGAATGGATGATATTGAAGATCCTTTCCAACCCAGAGGCTTTTGCAAAAAGCTGTGTGATGTGCACCTCCCAGCTCGTGCAGAGGTCCAAGCAACCGTTCTTCTCCAGGGAAGCATCTGGTCTTCTCCAGGGCAGCTCTGCATGTTGCATCTGGCACTGGATACCAAAAAAAAATCCCAAAGGAGATCCAGGGTGACCCAGCAGCTCCTCCTTTCAGATCTTCAGCTGGATGGACACGCTGGTGGAGGATCATCCCAACCTCGTTAGCAAACTCCAGATCGGGCAGAGCTTTGAGAACAGACCCTTGTACGTGCTGAAGGTGGGTACCAGGGACACCTTCACCTTGAGCAACTCTGGGAGGGGATGGGACTGAATCCACCTGGCTCCTCCATGCAGTTCAGCACCGGGGGATCCAATCGCTCGGCCATCTGGCTGGACACTGGCATCCACTCCAGGGAATGGATCACCCAAGCCATCGGGGTCTGGACGGCCAACAAGGTGACCACATGTCATGGGACCCCAATTCTTACCCCAGCTCTTCTTTTAAAACCTTTTCTTGGGGCTGCTTGGTCACATCCCTCATCCCCAAGGGCCACCAAGGCAGGTCCAATCCCCTCCTTGTGTAGATTGCTGAGGAGTATGGGAAGGACCCTTCCATCACTGCCATCCTGGACAACATGGACATCTTCTTTGAGATCATTGCCAACCCTGATGGCTTTGCCTTCACCCACAGCTCCGTGAGTTCTGGGATATTGTTTGGAGGGGGGGAGAACTTGTCCCAGAGCTCTTGGCTCTGGCAATCATTGTGGGGTTTGGGTGTGATGTCCCCACATGGGACAGGGAGTCGGGGGAGGTGGTTTCCACCCATCCCTGGAGATGGTTGGGTAGAAGGACGTCCCCCCAAAAAGTGGGGGGGGGCTCACATCCCTATGATGGTCTCACCCTCCTAGAACCGTTTGTGGCGCAAGACGAGGTCCACCAACCCTGGGTCCCACTGCATTGGTGTGGATCCCAACAGGAACTGGGATGCAGGCTTTGGAGGTGAGAGTGGGGCCACCAGCTCCTCACGATGGGCATGGCTTGTGCCTCAAAGCCTTGAAGCTTCTTGCTAGAGGGGAGAAGAAACCTTGGGGAGGGGTGGGGGGGGCTAGAAACCCTTCCCTGGGACAACCTCTCTGCATGGTGCCTCCTCCACCATGCCCCAGGTTCTGGCTCCAGCAGCAAACCCTGCTCTGAGATCTACCGTGGTCCTTACCCCCACTCTGAGAAGGAAGTGAAAGCCATCGTGGACTTCATCCTTGGCCATGGGAATGTGAAATCAGTCATCTCCATCCACAGCTACTCCCAGATGCTCCTTTTCCCCTATGGCTACAAGAAAGCACCAGCACCCCACCACCAGGAACTGGTGAGATGACCCCAAAATGTAGAGATGGGGCTGTGAGCACCACCCTGCTCCCCTCCCTGCTCCTCTTCTTAGATGTAACCTGCACGTGGAAGCCCTGGTTCCTGGGGGCAAGGCAAATTGTACCCCTTGTCCCTCAAAAAATGAAAGGTGTTTTGGGAGGAAAGTAAGGCTGGGAGTGGGGAATGATGCTGAGCTCTGGATCCTGCTGCTCCAGGGTTTCTACTGCCCCAAGGTCTTGGCTCACCAGGTCTCACCACTTTTTTGGGGGGGGCTCTCCTTTGCAGAATGAGCTGGCTAAAAAGGCAGTGAGTGACTTGGCTGCTGTTTATGGGACAAAATACACCTATGGCAACGTGGCAGACACCATCTGTGAGTGTCCCTTCCCCTCCTCCAAGTGGAGAACCACTTGGTGTCCACCACCACACGCTCAGCATCCCCACCCTTCTCCCCTCAGACTTGGCAGATGGCACCACCATTGACTGGGCCTACCTCAATGGGGTGAAATATTCCTTCACCTTCGAGCTGAGGGACAAGGGACACTATGGCTTCCTCCTGCCCAACACCCAGATCATCCCCACTGCTACCGAGACCTGGCCAGCTTTGGTGGACATCATGGTCCACGTCTTGGAGCATCCATACTGAACCTGGGGTCTCCCTCAAGTGGCTGCTCATCTCAATAAATAATCCTGGAGATTTTTCATGGCTGAAGGCTGTTATTTTTTTCATGCTAGGCTTCCAAAAAACGGGGAAAAAGGATTCCAGGTGGTTATTTCCTCCTCACACCCCGTCTGGCTTTGACCCTACAAAAGTCTTCACCATTTGGTGGTAACAGCTCTGAGGACCTGGGAGAGGCTGGGTGGTTTTTTGGAGCAACCAAACCCAAATTTAGGTTTTTTTGGAGCCAGTGCTGCTCCAGTGTCCCCTCCCAGGGGTTGGGAGAGGTGACACAGGGCACCCTCAAGGCCATCGTTGGGTGCAAAGAGCTTTCAGGCAGCTGCTGGTTGATTTTCACCACCTGGCATGACCATCACCTGCTCCAACCTCTGTCCCGTGCCAAACTTCAAAGTTCTCACCACCCCCACCCCAAAACTTGGTCACATTTTAGGTCCTCCACTTGCCCAACTCCTTGGTGCCAAATCTCACTTTTTCCCACTTTCTCCACCCAATTTTTGCCCCTTGTCCAAGCCGGCACCGTGGGTGGGGGGATTTTTTGGCACCTCCTTACCAAGTGACTCACCAACAACTCTGCCCAGTTTCTAGGACAGGTTTGACCAGACCTAGGATTGCCACAGAGAAAAGGGAGGTGGAGGATGGTAGGACCCAGGTGTCCGACCTTGGCTGATGCCACCTGGAGCTTTCTCACAGCTTTGGGAAAGGGGACAGCTGGGTGACACCGGGTGGGTGGCCACCACCCTGATGGGATTTAAGAGGCTCCAGGCTGCCCTTGGGACACAGGACAGGATCTTTCAGCTGACCATGAGGTCCCTCGTGCTGTTGGCTGCCCTGGTGGCAGTGGCTGCTGGCACAGAGACTTTTGTTGGGTAGGGGTTTGGGGTCCAACTGGTGGAGGGGAGGGGGGTGGCTGGGATGGGGATGGTGGCACCACTTGGGGCAGAAAAAGCTGGTTCAGCCCCGGGGGTGGGCATGGGCACAGCTGGGAAGAGGCTCATCCTCAAGGAGGGGGGATGGGGGTTAAGGATGGACCCATGGGGTGGCTGGAGATTGTCCCCAGACCCCCTCCCAACACCCCCTGACCCTGCAGGCACCAAGTGCTGCGAATTGTCCCCACCACTGATGAGGAACTGCAGAAGGTGCAGGAGCTGCAGGACCTCGAGGAGCTGCAGGTATTGGGTGCAATGGTTGGGGGGTGGCTTTTGGGGACACCTCTCCAGTCAGTGGCTTTTGATTTGAATCCCCACAACCCCTCCCAACCACGCTGTAGAGTGGGAATGAGGTGGGAGGAGGCTGGATGTGGGATGGTGGGGCTGAAGAGGGATGGATCTGGGAAGATGGGGCAGAAGGGGGCTGGATCTGGGAAGATGGGGTTGGATGTGAGATGGTGGGACTGGATGTGGGATGATGGGGCTGGATATGGGGTGATGGGGCTGGAAGGAAGATGGGTGGGGGATGATAGAGGTGTCTGGGATGATGGAGGTGGCTGTGGGATGTTGGAGTTGTCTGTGGGGTGGTGACTGTAGGATGATGGAGCTAGGTTGTGGGATGGTGACTGTGGAATGATGGAGCTGGGTTGTGGGATGATGGAACTGGCTGTGGGATGAAGGGACCATCAGCTGGTGTAAAGCAAGAGAGCAGCTGGTGCAGGAGGAGCTGCCCAAGGCCATATCCAACTCCCCCATCCTTCCTTCTCCCCCTCCAGCTGGATTTCTGGCTGTCACCCCGTGGCCTTGGTCTCCCCGTTGATATCCGCGTGCCCTTCCCCAGCCTGCAGCCCCTCAAAGCCCACCTGGAGGCCAATGGTGTCTCCTACTCCATCATGATTGAGGACGTGCAGGTCAGAGGTGGCAGAGGGAATGGATGAGACATGGGGGAAGGGATCTCGATGGGATAAGGTCTCATCCTGCCCCATGTCCCCCCAGGAACTGGTGGATGATGAGCAGCTGGAGATGCTCCGCACCCGCCGTGGGTTTCCGCGCTCCACCGACAGCTTCAACTATGCCGCCTACCACAGCTTGGATGAGGTGAGAAAGTGCAAGATTTGGGGCATATTGGAGTGAAACTGACATCCTGGAATGGAGAGGTTGGTGTGACCTCCCCATCCCTCTTCTCCCCTCCAAGATCTATGCCTTCATTGACCTGCTGGTGGCTGAAAACCCTGAGCTGGTCAGCAAGATCGAGATCGGGCGGTCAACAGAGAACCGTCCCCTCTACGTGCTCAAGGTGAGGATTTGGGGTTTTGGTCATGGGGTTCTGGTCTTGTCACCTATGGGGTGTCCAGAATGGGAAGTGGGGTCAGGGACAAAGCCAAACCCAACACTTTCTCCTCTTCCAGTTCAGCAAAGGTGGGAACAACCGTCCGGCCATCTGGATTGACACCGGCATCCACTCCCGCGAATGGGTGACACAGGCCAGTGGGGTCTGGTTTGCCAAGAAGGTATGGGGACCTCCTGGACACACCTGGTGTCCCCAGAGGGTCGTGCAACCACTGGTGGATTCCAGGTGGCCAACCCCATGGAGGGGGTAGAGATCCAGTAGCATCAGGGAGCCCCAAACCACCATCTTCTCTAGATTGTCCTGGACCACGAGAATGATGAAGGTCTGGCCTCCATCCTGGACACCATGGACATCTTCTTGGAGATTGTCACCAATCCAGATGGGTTTGCCTTCACCCAAACCAAGGTATCACCTCAGCTTCCTTCTCCTTGGCTCCTATGGCTGCTCCAGTTGGGTGCTGCACATGGAGACCCCTAAAAACCTCAACTCCGACATTTCCCCTGGGGTGGGAAGGGGACCACCAGGAAAGGTTAAACCCTACCCCTCTCAGATGTCAACCATCCCATTTGCTTGAGGCTGGTGGAGCTTCAGCCCCAGAAACCACCTGAGACATCTCTGCCCTTCCAGAACCGCCTGTGGCGCAAGACCAGGTCCAAGCACCCGGGTTCCCTTTGTGTCGGCGTCGACCCCAACCGCAACTGGGACGCAGGTTTTGGAGGTCAGAGCTCTCCTTCACCCCGTGGTTTGGGGGTTTCACCCTCCAAGTGGAAGCTCTGAAGCTTTTTCTACCTTAGAAAGAGCTTCTGCTGTCCCCTGGGGAAGGAATGGGATTTGGGTTTGGGTTCCACCAGGGTTTTAGTGTCCCCTAGTGAGCAGTGTGGTGGAGACACAAACACCTAGGAGGAACCCCAAGAAGGTTCCTCACTGGCCATCAAGCAGCTGATCAAAAGCTCTTGAGCTTGGAAATGAGAAAAGACCTTTTGCTCTTGACTGTCTAAGCCACCCAACTGCTACCCAAGCCCCCAAAGACCCACACTGCATCTTCCCTTCTCCACAGGGTCCGGGGCAAGTGGAAATTCCTGCTCAGAGACCTACCATGGACCCTATGCCAACTCAGAGCCTGAGGTGAAGTCCATCGTGGACTTTGTGAAGAGCCATGGGAACATCAAAGCTTTTGTCTCCATCCACAGCTACTCCCAGCTCCTCCTCTACCCCTATGGCTACACCACCACCCCAGCTCCTGACCAGAAGGAACTGGTAGGGCTGGTTTGAGGGGGGTTTGGGTGATGTGAAGATGCTCCTCACCTTCATGGGGAAGCAACTTCCATCATGGAAGGTGGAGGGGACATTGGCAAGCTGGGAAGAAACCCCAGCTCCTTGTGATTCTCCCAGGCCAGAGCTACTGGCCAGAGTTGTGGCTTCATTTTTCCCTGTGACACAAGAAAAATTTTCTGCAGGACACATCCTGCAGGTTTTCCCCTTCTTGGGCTCATCTCTGTCTCTCTTCTGTGTATTCCCAGGACGAGATCTCCCAGAAGGCAGTGGCAGCTCTGGAATCTCTGTATGGCACTGAGTACAAATATGGCAGCATCATCACCACCATCTGTGAGTAACAGGGCTGGAAGGAAGTGACAAAAAATCATCAGAGAGCAGTAAAGGAATGGATTCACGGAGACATTGAATGGGTTGGAAGGGATCTTAAAGCTCATCCAGTTCCAACTGGGATGGACAGGGGCACCTCCTACCAGCCCAGGGTGCTCCAAGCCCCATCCAACCTGACCTGAGACACTGCCAGGGATGGGGCAGCCACAGCTTCTGGGGACAACCTGGGCAACCAGGGGCTCAGCACCCTCACCCCAAAGAATTTCTCCCTCCCCAAGAAATAGAATCATGGAATGGTTTGGCTTGGAAGAGAACTGAAAGCTCAGCTCATTCCAACCCCCCTGCCATGGGCAGGGACACCTCCCTCCCAGATTGCTCCAAGCCCCATCCAACCTGGCTTTGAACACTGCCAGGGATGGGGCAGAGACTCTTTTCCTGGGCAACCTCTTTCTAAAGCTCAGCCCAAAGAAATAATTTCTCCCTGCCCAAGATCTCCTCTCCATCTCCCCTCTCCCAGCTGGAAACCCTTCCCCCTCCAGGCTCCCAGCCCTCCAGGCCCTTGTCCCAAGTCCCTGCCCAGCTTTCCTGGAGCCCCTTCAGGCACTGGAAGGTGCTCTAAGGTCTCCCCATTGCAGCCTTCTCTTCTCCAGCCTCAACACCCCCAACTCTCTCAGCCTGGCTCCAGAGCAGAGCTGCTCCAGCCCTCCCAGCAGCTCCAGGGCCTCCTCTGCACTGGCTCCAACAGCTCCGTCTCCTTCTGCTGCTGGGCTGGGGGTGGCTGCAGAAAGGGACACAACCTCAGACCTGGTTTCCTGTGAAATACCTGGAGCCATGAACCTTCCTCCTCTTTCTTGTTCTCTCTCCACTCAGACAAAGCCAGTGGGTCAACCATTGACTGGACCTACAACCAGGGCATTAAATATTCCTTCACCTTTGAGCTGAGGGACACGGGGCGCTACGGGTTCCTGCTCCCTGCCACACAGATTGTCCCCACTGCTGAGGAGACATGGCTGGCTCTGAAGGTCATCATGCTCCACGCACGGGACAACCTCTACTGAGAGAGAAGAGGAGGCCACGTGATGGTTGAAGCTGCTCTGAAAGCAATGGAACTCAATAAATACGAAGAAGGATGAACAAGGTCTTTGGTTCTTTTCTGATTTCCTTTCCATCGAGTGGAAAAGCCAAGAAAACCAACCCATGCTGGCCCCAAGGCCTGAAAAAGGGGATTTAAAGGGCCTGAAAATGCTGGGATGCAAAAGAAAAGGGGTTAGTTTGGTTCTTTTTCATCTTTGTAGACCTTGGATGGGGTGGTGGTGCTGTCAGGAAGGGTGCCCACCTCCCCCAGCCCCTCCAAGGTGGGTTGGGATGACTGGGGGGGGGTTTGTGGCTGGACACCAACTTGGAGTGCAAGTGGAAAGTTTCCTCCTCACCCACTGCAATCCCAGGAGGATGAGAACCCAAATCCTGCAAAGTTCTGCCCATGGGTGGGGGCAAAATCCAACAGAAATCCAGGCTGGGTGGAGAATGGATGGAGAGCAGCCCTGAGGAGAAGGACTTGGAGGTGTGGGGTGAGGAGAAGCTCAAGAGAGGCATCAAACCCCCCATGTCCTGGGCTGCATCCCCAGCAGTGTGAGCAGCAGGGCCAGGGAGGGGATTGGATGAGCTTTGAGGTCCCTTCCAACCCAAACCATTCTGGGATTCTATTATTTTTCTTGCACACCAAGAAGAGGAGCAGAGCAGATGACTTTTTATGTCCTAAAACTTGTCAGCTAAAACCCTGCTCAGCCTATCTAGCAGCCTTACTGCCTTATTTTTTCTCAATTAGAAGAAAAATCCACTATGGGGTAGCTCTCAGTAACCATGGCAAGGAACACAGCAGAAAAAGCAGTTAGGAGCCAAACACCCTTGAAAACACAGGAGAAGAGATGGGAAACAGTTCTTTCCTCCTAAAAATACAGAATTGCTTCACAAACTGTCCATGAATCAACCCAGCTATCAGGTTACAGTGTCACACTGAGTGTTATTTCGAAAACCAACTTTATTATAAATATTTTTATCCCTTCACATAAATTTTTTTTTAAAAAAAAGAACTCATGGACTCCTCTCTCCAATTTTGGCAAGGTGTTGAACATTGTGTTTCTGCTACAAAACCCCAAGGATTGTGCTCACAGGTGATTTCTGGCCTTCTCCTGTTGGAAGAGTCTGTGGTTCCAGGCATGGCACAGAGGAAGGATTTGTTACAGACATGAATTGTCTGAACTACAAGCTTGGTAGAACCTACTGGTCACAAGCTTTACTACCAGTTTCCTCTCACCTCTACAAAATCAGTGCTATCAGCTCTCTCAGCCATGCCAAAGTCATCTTGGAGGAAACATCAACCATCCCAGGTCCCTCAGCCTTACCCAAGCTGCCATTTCTCCATCCCTGCTCCTCTTCTCTGCTGATTCCTAAAACTTCAAAGGGCTTGAGCTGCTCAGGGTTCCTCAAAATCTGGATGGTTGGGGTGAAAAAAAGATCTCCTTGTTTATTTCCATGGTCTGTGCTGGAGGTTGGTCCTGAGTGAGCGGGTGGTGAGGGATCCAAAGTTGCTGGAGGTGGAGCTCTTCTTCATGGAGCTCAACTTGGAGTCACGGCTGGAAGAACCACGGCTGAGCCGACCTGGGAAGGGAGGAAAAAGATCAGGAATTTTGTCTGATGGAGCACAAGGACACACAAGTGGGATGTGCTGCCCACTGCTGGGCCTCCCTCTGAACATCTCATGGAATCCCAGACTGGGTTGGGTTGGGAGGGACCTTCAAGATCATTTCATTCCAAAGCCCATGGGCAGGGACACCTTCCACCCACACTGCTCCCAAGCCCCATCCAATCTGGCTTTGAAAAATTCCAGGGATGGGGCAGTCACAGCTTCTTGGGGCAACCAGGGGCTCAGCACCCTCACCCCAAAGAATTTCTCCCTCCCTAAGATCTCCTCTCCATTACCCCTCTTCCAGTTTAAAGCCATTCTTCCTCATCCCATCCCTCCAGGCCCTTGTCCAAATCCCTCCCCAGCTTTCCTGGAACCCCTTCAGGCACTGGAAAGTGCTCTAAGATCCATCTTCAATAGAAGGTGGGGCTCTGGGCAGTCTCTATTTAGCTGTAAAGGCCTAAAAAATCTGAACAACCTACTCATCCCCAGTAAAACCTAAAGATATTTAAATAAAGTGGGCAGAATGGCAGCCACCAGCAGGTCCAGGGTTTGGCCATTGTGTAGCTAGATAAGGTTTAAGCCCTCTGAGACTGGGATAGCAGAGGGTTTGGTGGATCTTCTCCATCAGCTTAGAGAAAACTCTTCCTTTTCCAGCAGCCTCATGGAAAGGGTGTAAGAAAGCAGAGAATTTCTGCAGGGAAAGCTCCAAAGTTTGTCCTGGTGTCTTACTGGAAGGGTCAGAAGGAAAGTGCTCCTCTTCTAGGTAATACTTTATCTTCTGTAGATCATCTGCAGAAAATCTCCATTTATTTTCAGCCTGTGCTGGGGGCACTCTGGGAGAGGTTTTTTTTCGGGCAGATCCTGAGGGAGGTGCCACCTGGCAGGACTCAGGGAGGGAACCTGTGATCAAACCTTCTGGGATCTTCTGGGCAAGGACCTTCAGACCTAAAGACACACAGAGGATGCTCAGTGACCATCAGCTGAGATGGGAGCAGTGACTTTACCAAGAAATCCACTCCATGGGGCTGAATCTTCAGCTCTTTCCCATCTCCAGCTCCTTCCCACTTCCAGCTCCCATCACCCTTGCTTTCCAGCAACCCACTGGAGATCTCAGAGCTGTCCTGCCCATCCTGACTTACCTCCAGATAACATGAACAAGTTCTCAAAACCCCTCTCACACATGGTGGTGGCAGCCTGGCTGGCCAACCTCTCATCGTTGTCATATAAAATGATGATTTTTCCATGGGCATTTTTCTGATGGGAAGAAAAGCTAAGGAGTGGTTTGTGAACTGAAACTCCTTGTTCAGACCTTGTAGAAAGAAGAGACACAAAAAAAAAACCAAACCCAAAGCAGGAATGGAGACTGAGAGAGTCCCTGCTTGGTTTGTACCAGGCAGGGATGGTTTCTGTCTTTACCTGTGTTTTAAAACTGTTTTTTCAGTAGCTGGGGCTTGTCAGCTCCTGGGAGGACACAACTCCTGACCCATTGGGATACAGACCCAGCAGTAAGTGTCTGCTGCTGTTGGGGAGGTTAGAAAGGGCAACAGCAAGAAATATTTTCACTTACAACCCCTCCTGCATACCCTCACAACCGGGGAAAGATCATCCTAATCCCAGCAAGTAATCTTCTTTCTGTCCTCTGGAGAAAAGCCAAATCCCATCCAAGTGCCAAGAGGAAGCACAAGGACTTGATGAACGTGTCTCTCAAGAAGCCCAGAGCTCCAGCAAGAGCCCAAGTAGCCCAGCATTGCCTTCCAGTGGCCAAAAATCCCAGGAAAAGCCAAATTTAAGCAGCTCTCACCAAAACTGAGAGGCACGACAGCTTTGAGGAATGAGAATTTGGCACCCAGTGGTGGCAGCAGAGCCACAAGAGGGAATTCAGCTCTGGGGAGACCCCCCTGGGGTAAAGCTGTGTCCAGCTCTGGGGTCCCCAGCAGCAGAAGGAGACGGAGCTGTTGGAGCCAGTGCAGAGGAGGCCCTGGAGCTGCTGGGAGGGCTGGAGCAGCTCTGCTCTGGAGCCAGGCTGAGAGAGTTGGGGGTGTTGAGGCTGGAGAAGAGAAGGCTGCAATGGGGAGACCTTAGAGCACCTTCCAGTGCCTGAAGGGGCTCCAGGAAAGCTGGGCAGGGACTTGGGACAAGGGCCTGGAGGGCTGGGAGCCTGGAGGGGGAAGGGTTTCCAGCTGGGAGAGGGGAGATGGAGAGGAGAGCTTGGGCAGGGAGAAATTCTTTGGTTGGGCTGAGGGGGCTGAGCTTTAGAAAGAGGTTGCCCAGGAAAAGAGTCTCTGCCCCATCCCTGGCAGTGTTCAAAGCCAGGTTGGATGGGGCTTGGAGCAATCTGGGAGGGAGGTGTCCCTGCCCATGGCAGGGGGGTTGGAATGAGCTGAGCTTTCAGTTCTCTTCCAAGCCAAACCATTCCATGATTCTATTTCTTGGGGAGGGAGAAATTCTTTGGGGTGAGGGTGCTGAGCCCCTGGTTGCCCAGGTTGCCCCCAGAAGCTGTGGCTGCCCCATCCCTGGCAGTGTCTCAGGTCAGGTTGGATGGGGCTTGGAGCAACCTGGGCTGGTGGGAGGTGTCCCTGCCCATGCAGGGGGTTAGGACTGGATGAGCTTTAAGGTCCCTTTCAACCCAACCCAACCCATTCCATGAATCACAGACAGACTAAAGGCCCTTCTTTTGCACTTTCTTTGAAGCCCTCCAGATTTTGGTAGTTCAACATCACCCAGTTCACAGCTACAACAGTTTTCTGAAGCTCCCACCAACATCCTTCCCCAAATTTCATTGGTTTTGCTTTTCATTCCAGCCTTGTCCACATAAAGGATACATATTCTAGAATATTATTTGTGTAGGGGTTCATGGTTCTAGACAGCGTTGCGATGGGGTAGGAATAAGCTGCAGAGGAGAAAAAGAGGAGGAAAAAATAAAATAATCACAGAGCAGTAGAACACCAACCCTCATCCACCCTGAAATCCAACAGAAAGATTTGTAGGAAGTTTCAACAGACTTGGAAACACCCTGAAGAAAGGATGAGCATCACTTGGGACCCCATCATCCTTTTTCCAGGGTGTGCTGGGTGAGTGCCACGAACCTTCTGGTGAGAATGAATTCTGCCAAGAACATTTGGTGAGATTCTGGAAGAGGTTGCCCAAAAAGCTGTGGCTTCCCCATCCCTGGCAGTGTCTCAGGTCAGGTTGGATGGGGCTTGGAGCAACCTGGGCTGGTGGGAGGTGTCCCTGCCCATGCAGGGCGTTGGAACTGGGTAAACTTTAAGGTCCCTCCCAACCCAAACCATTCTGTGATTCTGCACTCAAGCGAGGTCTCACCAAGGAGGGGGGGGGGGGCGGGGAATAAAGCCACATGATAAAAATGAAACCTAAAAATGAAGATATGGTCCCAGTTGAGACCTGGCTGCCCTGGGATTCTGGTCACCTCACCTCCAACAATGTGACATTGGTCATATGCATCTCTGTCTCGTACATCCAAGAGGAGGAAGGGGCAGTCAGGGTAGGGCATGTCTTTAGCCTGAGTGTCCACTTTGTCTGGAGTGTCCTTTTCTACATCCAGTTCACCAACACCACTTATCACACTGGAAGGGGAAAAAGGAGGTTATGGTGTAAAGTCACACTCTGAACACTTCTGGAATTCTTCACCAGGTCCAAGAGCTTTGCCATCCAGTGTTCCAGTACAAGCAGACACCACAGGAAAACTGAGAGATGATCCAGGCATTCAGGTACCACCTAACAGAGTACAGCCTTGTTATGTGAACATGCAAGCTGCTGGATCAGGTGGGTTCAGGTGTTTCATGTCCTAAGTGACCTTGAAGTGAGGGAGAACAATTCTAAGAAGGTCTCAACATGGAGATCTCAGCAAGTCAGGTGCACTCAGTAACTGTCAGACAGGAATGGAGGTGTTGGAGCCAGTGCAGAGGAGGCCCTGGAGCTGCTGGGAGGGCTGGAGCAGCTCTGCTCTGGAGCCAGGCTGAGAGAGTTGGGGGTGTTGAGGCTGGAGAAGAGAAGGCTGCAATGGGGAGACCTTAGAGCACCTTCCAGTGCCTGAAGGGGCTCCAGGAAAGCTGGGCAGGGACTTGGGACAAGGGCCTGGAGGGCTGGGAGCCTGGAGGGGGAAGGGTTTCCAGCTGGGAGAGGGGAGATGGAGAGGAGATCTTGGGCAGGGAGGAATTCTTTGGGGTGAGGGGAGAGCACCCTTCCTCTGCAAGCTCAGCTCCAGTTCTCAATTTCACTGCCTTTAGCATTAAATTTCAAGTTAATGACAAGGAAGATGAAGCTCAAACAGGCTGCAGATTTCCAGGAATTCATGAAAATAACACCAAAATCTGGGTGGCCAAGGAGATTTAGAAAGAGGTTGCCCAGGAAAAGAGTCTCTGCCCCATCCCTGGCAGTGTTCAAAGCCAGGTTGGATGGGGCTTGGAGCAATCTGGGAGGGAGGTGTCCCTGCTCATGGCAGGGGGGTTGGAATGAGCTGAGCTTTCAGTTCTCTTCCAAGCCAAACCATTCCATGATTCTATTTCTTGGGGAGGGAGAAATTCTTTGGGGTGAGGGTGCTGAGCCCCTGGTTGCCCAGGTTGTCCCCAGAAGCTGTGGCTGCCCCATCCCTGGCAGTGTCTCAGGTCAGGTTGGATGGGGCTTGGAGCACCCTGGGCTGGTGGAGGTGTCCCTGCTCATGGGCTTTGGAATGAGATGATCTTTAAGGTCCCTTCCAACCCAGCCCAGTCTGGGATTCTATGATCTACAAGCAGTGCTCTGCAGACTTCTCCTATTTCACCACACAGGAGATGAACAGAAGGCTCCAGATTCTCTTAGTGGCCACTAAATCTTTGGCTTGGCTACCCAGTGGCCAAGCCCAAGGTTGGGGTCTCAGCTCTTTCTGTCCATGCTTGCACAGCAACAGCAAGGGAAGGGCTGAGACAAAGCCCTTCCTGATATCTCCAGCCCTGACAAACCATTGGAGTTGAAAATTGGACTTTAATCTCAATTATGGAACAATCCATTCAGATCACCAGGAAGGGACATTCCTGAGGTTACCAGAGCAGTTTATAACTTGGATTCTTCCACCCAGTGAATCCCACAAACACTATTTCCTTGTCAGCCACTTAGGTGAGCACCAGCATTGGGTTACAGCCACCATCCAACCTGCCAACCATCCCCAGAGCTGCAAAATCAGGTTTTGATGAGAAATACACAATACAGAGCCACAAAGCAATTTAAAAGCACTAGCTGGGTACAAAAATTATCTGCTAAGACAGGAAAAAAATTGTGTTATAATCAGGCACCTCTGCAGAGTGGAGCGAGAGGATTCCCCAGCTCCCACGTTGTTTATGAAGAGGATTGGACTGGGGGACCCATCAGAGTCTCCTTTGCCATTTGTCCCTGCCTTGAGTTCAGCATCTGGAGCAGCAGAATCACCATCTGGGGAGAAAACAGGGTACAAAGAGTGAAAAAAAAATGTAGGAAATAAACAAAACAGGTTTTAAGGGATGTTTCTATTTTTGGAAGAAAAGTTTTTTTCTTAAAGACAGTCTTTTCTTTATCCTCTTACCCAGATGACGTGCCCAGGGCCTCAAAATAAAGATAATAAAGAGCCCTATGCTTTTTAAGGGCTCAAAATCTCATTTTAAGAATTAAAAAAATTTTGTATTTTGGGCCCCTCACAAGAAGGAGATTGAGGGGATGGAGAGTGTCCAGAGAAGGGAATGGAGCTGGGGAAGGGGCTGGAGAGCAAGGAGAAGGGTCTGGAGAAGATGGAGAAGGTTTGGAGAGAAAGGAAAAGGGTCTGGAAATGATGGAGAAGGTTTGGAGAGAAAGGAGAAGGGTCTGGAGAAGATGGAGAAGGTTGTGGAGAAGATGGAGAAGAGGTTGGAGAGTAAGGAGGAGAGTATGGAGAAGATGGAGAAGGTCTGGAGAGCATGGAAAAGGTTCTGGAGATCTTCTGAGGAGGGGCTGAGGGAGCTGAGGAGGCTGAGAGGAGACCTTCTGACTCTCTGCAGCTCCCTGGAAGGAGGTTGGAGCCAGGGGGGTGTTGGATTCCCAAGGAAGAAGTGATAAAAGAGGAACTGGCCTCACGTTGTGCCAGGGAAGGTTTAGGTTGGAGCTGGGGAAGAATTTCTCCCTGGCAAGGGTTGTCAGGGCCTGGCCCAGGCTGCCCAGGGCAGGGCTGGAGTCCCCAGCATCCCTGGAGGGGTTTCAGAGCCTGGAGATGTGGTGCTGAGGGACAGGGGGTGGGTGAAGGGTTGGACTTGATGGCCTTACAGGGTTTTCCAACTTAAATGATGCCATGAATCTAAGATTCTGAGCTTTTCTGTTTTAGAAGTGTTTCTGTTGCCAAAGTGGAATGGTTGTAGGCCACAGGATAAATTCTTTTTTTCCTCCTGACCTGCTGAAGAGTCAGCAATGGCTGTCAGGACACAGCTGACCACATGACAGAGATCTACAGCTCTTTTTTTTTGTGTTTAAAATAAATACTGTTACCTTCCAGCTTGTGGATCTCCTCATTTGTCACTTCTAAGGTTTCATCAGATAGAGAAGCAACCTGGATGACCTGCAGGGAACACAAAGGAAGGAGAGATACCTGGATACACCTGCATCACTCTCAGGGAAAGACAGAGGAGATCATCTTAAGTAAAAACAATCCTCAAGCCAAAACACCACAGTTTTTGTTTCTACTGCAGGTTTATCCAGTCATGAAATTGCAGGGGAAAAAAACCACACAGACACACACACACACACACACACACAAAACTATTAAAAAAAAAAAACAAACACCAAAAATACCACAATCATATGAATAAAAAAAGTGATATTTACTGCACTGGCAATATCAAATATCTGAATGTTTGCTGGTATTAATGAGGTTCAGTCACTGTTTGCAACTGAAATATTTTGGGGTGTACACTAAACTGGATTAAATTTCACATGGTTGAGTGAAAGCAGACCTGGGATCTTCACATACTAAATGTAGAGAGGAGATGACCTGATGTTGCATCAGGGGAGGTTTAGATTGGGTATGAGGGAAAAATTTCTTCATTTCTTCACTGAAAGGGTTGTCAGGCCCTGGCCCAGGCTGCCAAAGGCAGTGGTGGAGTCACCATCCCTGGAGGTGTTAAAAAAATATGTAGATATGGCACTTCAGGACATGGTTTAGTGGGCATGGTGGGGTTGGGTTGATGGTTGGATGTGATGGTCTTAGAGGTCTTTTCCATCTTTAGGGATTTTACCAGCAAGAGTCACAGGACTGGTCAAAAAAATCCCAGGGGAATTAAAGCTGTGAGGCTGCAGAAATATCTCCAAGTTTATCTCCTTCAAAATCTCCAAGTTTAACCTTCCTTTTCCTTCTTTTCTTAGAAGAAAGTTTGTCATTTTCTAGTTCATACTCATTTTCTTGAGCCAACATAAGAGACACATTTATCTACCAATCAGATTTTTAATTAAAAAAAATATGCAGCAAGCCCTGAGGTCACAACTTCTGCATGTTCTGCAGTAAAAATGTTTGGAAACACTGAAAACAGAGTTTCAGGCAACTTGAAACAAGGTTTGATGAGATGAGGTTTGAATACTCCTTCCCACAGCCCTGTTTTTTCCCCTAAGAGGCCTGAAGATCCCTGAAAAGGGAAAAAAGGGTGAAGACATTTCAAAACCAGGGGCAAGACAAGCTTTAATTTGAAATAAGTGTTCTATCACTCTGAAAACATTGGCTGGAATGGTTTGGTTTTAGTAAAGGGAGGAAAAAGCCAACACCAAGGAATTACACCCTAAGGGTATGTGTGACTACATTAAAAGCTGGAGACAAAGCAAAAGTGTGATTTATGGAAGATAATATTCAAGAGAGGGAACTGTACATACCAGCTGGGCAAAAGTGGTCACCTTCAGCCTTTTAAACAGCTCATCCTTTTTATACCTGTAATCTGTAAAGAAAATTAAAAAAAAAAAAAAACCAAACATAATTTTCAGTTGATTGCAAATCAACTTTTGCACACACCAGGTCTCAGTCCCAGCTGCTTTCAAAGCCCTTTTCTCCTGCCAGGCAGGATTTCTGGGCACAAAGCTGAAGGATGGGAGCAGGAAACCTAAAAACTTTGTGAAAAAGAATAAGAGTTCTAAGGGGACATCTTGTCCAGGTTGGATTGAAGAAGACTGAGCTGCTTTTAGACTCCATTTGTATTTACTTTGTGGTTTTCTCTTCCTCCTGGGAGAAGGAAGAAGTTCCCTGAATTCATCACCTTGCCTGCTTGGGTCTTTGGAGCCTGGAATGGTAGCAAAGCCAATTAAACTGAAATATTTAATTCACTTGAATTTTTATTTGATGGAAGGTCCAGGAGAATCAGAGCACAGGGGCACTGCACCCCCAACTAAATCTTTTCAGGTACTAAGCTAAAAACACTTGTAGTTAATCCTAACTATAAAAAAGCTCCATTTTTTTTTTTTTTTTTTTTAATCTGACAATTAAATTTTGATTTGTGCAATATCTAAAGGGAGGAACAACAGGCAGAAATTGCTTAATGCAGACAACTGAGCAGCAGATTGGTGTGGATACCAGTGGGAAGCACATAATTGCTCTGGGGAAATGGGATTAATTGATTCTTAAGCCTGAAGACAAAGCTTAGGTAGGAAGAAAACTGAGAGGGCTGCTGGAATGACTGGCAAGGAACCAGAGCAGAGATTAAAGGTGCTAAAAAAAGTGATGACAAGGATGGAAGTCTGATTGCATGAGATGGGTAAACAGGAAAAAGAAAGCAGCTTTCTAGCCTGAAACAAAAGGGTATGGAGGAGAGAGAAGATAAGGCCAGCATCAGTAGGAACATCTTGACATGAAATAGCCTCCCACAGGTTGCAAGAGAATCCTTGTCTTCTGGGAAATTTATAGCTAGAAAGAAGACAGCTGAGGAAAAGGGACAAAATAAAATTAAAAAAAAAAAATCCTCTACTTGTGAGGGAAAAGGCAAAGAAAAGGAAGAAAATTGAAAATTGAAAATTTCTCCTGTGTCAGCTGCTGAAGCTGGAGCTGAGCTCTACCCACAGCTCTTGAAGCCACATCAGTGAATCTCAGCTCTCTCTCAAAAAACCCCAAACCCTAAAATTGCTCCTCCTTTCTTTTCTTTCTCCTCCTTTACCAGGCTCCATCTCTGAAGTGGCAAATTTTTATTAACAAAGAAATAAAAAATAAATTCCTTTTCATTTTTCTGACCATTTCAGTAACTGTTGGAGGAGATTCCAGACCTGTCTCTCTCCAGCTAACAAGGGAGAAGAGGATTTTTAGCAAATCCAGCCAGTTAAACAATTCTAAATCCTCTAAAACCATCTGCTGAATGTTCCATCAGCTTAAGCACAGGAAGATGAGAAGGGGGAAGGGCTCCAAGACATAGTTCTGGAACCACCAACAATAAAATTACCACCAAATCAGCTTATGGAAACTCTCAAGCTGACACATGTTTGGAGAAGGAGCTGTGTGAACACCAGAGGCTGAGGTCTCTTCCCAACAAAAGTGGTGACCATGAGTTTCCCAACACCTTCTGGACAAGATTCTCCCTGTACACAATCAATTACAGGAGCAGAACATTACATTACATACATTACAGGAGCAGAACAGACACAGAAAGGGAAATTGTGAGCTTTCATCTCTAGGGTTTTTTTACTTATTCCTATCCTTTCCTTTTAAACACATTTCTTACAGAGGGAGGACAATTAATTTTCAGCATCCAGAGCAAGCTGAGTTCCCCAATTGAACATTTTTCCCTCTCTAATAATTATTTATGTGCAAAGCAACACCTCCTTGCTACTAAACAACTTGTTTTAGAAAGAGGGAGCCCATCCAAAATACCCTTTGTGTTGCAGCATGCACCATAACCTTCAAACCCTGGGGCTGAAGTACAAGACCTGTGTATAAAATAGATTTCAGAATGTCAGTGAACTTGAAAATGACCCTCATGGTTCTTGCAAAACCACCTGCTTTCAAGCTCAGTTTTTTACAGCTCAGAATTAACAGCAACCACCATCTTTTCTCCAGCACATTTCAGCTGCCCCACAGAAACCCCACATCCAGATGATCAAAATTCCCTGGGCATGGATAAGAAGAGCCCTTCAACTATGTGAAGAGCAAGCCACCAACCTTATTTAGGAAATAAAAGCAGCAAAGCTGATGAAGTGCTGGAAGTCCACAAAAGCAGAACCATCATCACAGTGCTCCTCCAAAACAGCTCCTGGGTGGTTTCCTCCCACCCCAGGCAAGGATTATTCATCCCCAAACGTGGCTTTATGACCTAAATCTTACCTTTACCACCCTAAATTATTTCTATCAACAAGAAAAACCAAACCAAAACTGTTCTAACAAAGCCTGACCTGCAGCAGAGCAACCCAAGGGCACAAAGCCCTCCAGCAGTTGTCCAAAACCTTCAGTTTCCAACTGAAAAAAAAGCAACACAACGTACCCGGTTCTGTCCTGGAAGACCCATTGGGATTTTCAGACATGTTTGGGTTTTTTTTTTTCCTTCAGGTCTGAAGCTGTAATGATTGTGAATTCAAAGAGGTGCTCCTCAAGGCTTTGGAAATGAGTGAGCAGAGGAAAGGAAGAGACTTTGGTGTTTTCTCCTCAAATCAACCTTCCAAAGGACAAATCATGATGGTTCCAGCTCTCTTATCATTTTTTTTTTTTTTTTGATTCCACAGCAGGCTGGTGGGATCAAGTCCCACTCTCTTAGGTTACACAAGAGACAGAGAGTTGCCTGTCCTGGGTGTTTCAAGTTGTGTCCAAAGGGTGTCATCTATCCATGAGAAATCGAGGGGGTGGGGGAGAAGTTTTCTCAACTTCTGGGAACACAAGGTGTCTATTCAACCCAAAAAGAATGAGAAAGTTTCTCTCCTGGACTCCAGAACCAGGAGGAAACAAAAGGTCTCCTACCTGAAACCAAATCAGATTCAGGGCAGGGATTGAAAACTCAACAACAAGATTTTCAGGAGGGATAAAAAGTGATGGCAGTGTTAAGGACTGAAATCTTAGTCAACACAGGAGTTTGGAAATCAAGGTCATTTTTCTTTTGATTTCCTCCTCAAAGACCTGTGGTGTTTAAAAAAAAAAAAAAAACCACAACAAAAACCAAAGCAAACCCAAACCCAACAAATAAACCAGCAACAAAGAACCATTCTGCACCCAGTCACAAAGAAATTCACGTGAGAGATTAGTGACCTGCCTGATAATCTGAACACCACCCACCTCAGAGGAACAGGGTAAGTGGGTCTAAGAACTCCAGTGGAACATTTAAAAGCCTAATTAATCCTCATTAATGGGGAGGGGTTTTCTTTCACATCACTAAATGCAGCTTTGGGGGTTAAGAGCTTTCCTGGCTGGCTCTGTGAAAATAATCCAGAGAGTAACTGGAAATAAAGTAGTAAAACATTAGTTTTATTGCTGAGAATTTTTTGTTAAACAGCCAATTTCCAGTGGGAAAACAGACTGAGAGAAAAATCAGTCAGGCTCTCTTTAGCTTGAATGACCCAAAGGCTTCAAATCCTCAGGGTTTTTTTCTGGTAAATAATGTTATTCTTGTAAAATCAATGAGTTTGCACAGGAGCAAGCTTGTCTCTTTCCTGTCTTGGAGGATACTGATCAAAATGTAAATACAGAAAAATGAATATATTAAAGTTCAACCACTTTTTCATCTAAAAGTGAAATAAAATCTCAGCAGTGCAGTCTGAGTCCTCCCAGATAAGTCTACTCTAGTTTTAGGTTGGAAACAGAATTTCTTTTCCTGTCTGGTTTCCATCCAGTGGCAGAAAACAAAAAAAACCAGACCCAAAAAAACCCAAAACAAAGATACAAAGATGGATCTGGAAAGATTTCTTCATGAAACCTGTAAAGCATAAAACCTGTGAAACCCTGAAACTGGCTGGGGGAATGATCAGAGTGGAGATTCCCAGGAAAAGGGAGTTCAAGATGGAATTCAAGCCAGTTTGGAACTAACCCACCCTAAAAAGATGTGGTGCTGAGGGGCAGGGGGTATTTAAACTCTTGGGCTGGATGATCTTAAGAGGTCTTTTCCAACTTTAAATAATTCTATGATTCTGCTCCTCTGCAGATACTCACTTCTTTTGATCTCTTCCAGCTTCTCAGTGTATTTTGTTAAACTGTTTCCTGCAATGGAAAAAAAAAATACAGTTTGTTACCATTTTTTTTCATTAGTTGTTTTCTTCAGTGCAACGAAGCCTGAAATTGGTATTGAAGGCAAAAAAAAAACAAACCCAAAACACAACAGACTGCAATTAAAAAAAAAAAAAATTGCTGCAGATCCCCTTTCCCCAGGACATGACAAGTGCCTCAGTTTACCTCTTAGCAGTTAAACAGCTAAAAGTCACTTAAAATACTTGCTGCACCCTGAGGCTCTGGAGGTTGAAGCCTCCCCACTGGGTAGAGGAATTCACTGGAAATGTTCATGACCAGGAGGAGCTCAAATCTTCTCAGACACCCACAGTGCTGTTTCAGTCCTTCTCCTGAGCTTTGGTTTAGAGGATTTTCAGTAAGGGATTTAAAAATACCCAGACTCTGCTGGTCAGAAAGGTGATATTAAAAAAACAACACAAAAAACTAGCTTTGTAGCAGCCTTCCCATTTACAAGTTCTACTCAACACAAGTGGCAGAGAGCTCAGAACCCAGCCCTGTCCTGGGATGCATCCAGAGGAGCATGGGCAGCAGATCAGGAGAGGGGATTCCCAGCCTCTGCTCTGCTCTTGGGAGACCCCCACCTCCAATCCTGCATCCAGCTCTGGTGTCCCCAGCAGAAGAAGGACATGGATCTGTTGGAATGAGTCCAGAGGAGGCCCCAAAGATGATCCAGGGGCTGGAGCAGCTCTGCCAGGAGGAGAGCCTGAGGAGAAACTGGGATTGTTCAGCCTGGAGAAGAGAAGACTCCAGGGGGACCTTAGAGCTGCCTTCCAATCCCTGAAGGGAACCTCCAGGAAGGCTGCAGAGGGACTTTTCAGCAGAGTGTCCAGTGCTAGGAGAAGGGGAAATGGTTGGAAAGTGCAGGAGAAGAGGTTCAGGCTGGATGTGAGGAAGAAGTTCTTCAGGAGGAGGGTGCTGAGCCTCTGGAACAGATTGCCCAGAGAAGTTGTGGCTGCCCCCTCCCTGGAGGTGTTCAAGGCCAGGTTGGATGAGGCTTGGAGCAACCTGGGCTGGAGGAGAGTTGCAGAATCCTTAATTTAGTGTAGACAGACTCCAGATTCTTCATCGTTGTGACACTGGAGCTGAAGGATGTAATTCAAACTCCTGCAACTCAAAACCAACCCAACAAACCAACACCCAGCTTGGGGACATGCTCCTGGTCCTGTCTGCCTGTGGCACACAGCCTGGCAGTGAAGGTCAAAGGAGGATTTGGGGACTGACAGATGTTCTCTGCCTCCCCTCAGGTGTCCCCATTGTCCCTTGAGCCTTCCTGGCTCTCCAGACACAAACCAGTCAAAACCCAAGGTGGGCACAAGGCTGGAAGAGCTGTCAGCATCCTGGAACTCTGTGTAGGATGAATTTTGTCCAAGTGGCAGGGAGCTTGGAGGAGATAATTTCTCATTTCCCTTCCCACCTCAGCCATTCCGTGCTGAAAAGCACCAATTGTTTTGTGAGGCTTTGGAGAACAAAACCATCACCTTCAGGAAGTCTCTACCAAGAGCTCTGTAAGTTACAGAGTCCTTGTGCTGGAGCTGGATCCCCAACAGAGGTGAAATCAGGATATGAGATTTAAATCCTGCCCCTGGCTCTCTGCTTTGAGTGCAATTATGGCCACACTGCCCCTTCCCCAGAGTTTTTTGTGTGGACACTGGATAAAATTGAACTGCTTGAACAAACAAAAAGGCCAAAAGACCTTCCCTAAAGAATTATTTTTACTCACAGCAGCATCAAGACACTAATTCAAAGAAAACCCCAGATCTAGAAACTCCAGGAGCATTAATTTCTATCAGAACAGAGCATGGGAGGAGGTGAGGCACAACCCAAGTCCTGATGTAGCTCCACATTCTCTGGGGTGAAGAAGCTCAGGACAGAGGTAGGAAAGACATTCAGGATATTTTTGTGGAGTTCTGCATCCCAGTTTGGGTGTTTTTAGCCCAGAATGATTCCACTCACCAGTATCCAGACGGGTTTTGATGTGTTGGTATCTGGGATTCTGAGGGATTCGCCTGCTTAAAATCTGTTTGGAAAAGGGCAAAAGAGGAGGTGAAGCACAGCCCCTGTTTGTGTGAAAGGCATAAAAAAAAACCCCAAAACATTAACAGAAAAATTTAAGAGCTCTGAGAGACAGCAAAAAAAGGGCAAGACCACAGGCAGGCTCCCAGATACCTTCCACACTGGGACAGATTTCTGGTTTTGAGTTGGAAGGGACCTCAAAGCTCATCCCATTCCCAACCCCACAGGCAGGGACACCTCCCACCAGCCCAGGTTGCTCCAAGCCCCATCCAACCTGACCTGAGACACTGCCAGGGATGGGGCAGCCACAGCTTCTGGGGGCAACCTGGGCAACCAGGGGCTCAGCACCCTCACCCCAAAGAATTTCTCCCTCCCCAAGAAATAGAATCATGGAATGGTTTGGCTTGGAAGAGAACTGAAAGCTCAGCTCATTCCAACCCCCCTGCCATGGGCAGGGACACCTCCCTCCCAGATTGCTCCAAGCCCCATCCAACCTGGCTTTGAACACTGCCAGGGATGGGGCAGAGACTCTTTTCCTGGGCAACCTCTTTCTAAAGCTCTTTGGCCACCCAGATTTTGGTGTTATTTTCATGAATTCCTGGCAATCTGCAGCCTGTTTGAGCTTCATCTTCCTTGTCATTAAGTTGAAATGTAATGCTTAAGACAGTGAAATTGAGAACTGGAGCTGAGCTTGCAGAGGAAGGGTGCTCTCCCCTCATCCCAAAGAATTTCTCCCTGCCCAAGATCTCCTCTCCATCTCCCCTCTCCCAGCTGGAAACCCTTCCCCCTCCAGGCTCCCAGCCCTCCAGGCCCTTGTCCCAAGTCCCTGCCCAGCTTTCCTGGAGCCCCTTCAGGCACTGGAAGGTGCTCTAAGGTCTCCCTGAACCCTTTTCTTTAAAGCAGCCTCATCTTCCAGCAGCACTTTCATTAGCACAGTGTCTGTTACCTTCAGGCTTGTCCTGAAGAGCTTTGGGAATGTCACAGAATCCCAGACTGGTTTGGGTTGGAAGGGACCTTCAAGCTCATCCAGTCCCAACCCCCTGCATGGGCAGGGACACCTCCCACCAGCCCAGGTTGCTCCAAGCCCCATCCAACCTGACCTGAGACACTGCCAGGGATGGGGCAGCCACAACTTCCTTGGACAACCTCTGCCAGGCTCTCACCACCCTCAAATTCAAGAATTTCCTCCTCATGTCCAACCTCAATCTCCCCTCTCCCAGTTTTAACCCATTTCCCTTGTCCTCTCCCTCCCCCCCCATGTCCAAAGCCCTCCCCCAGCTTTCTTGTAGCCCCTTCAGATATTGGAAGGTAGGTGGGTGGATATTTGGGGGGTTGGGTTTTTTGTTTTTTTTTTTTTTTTTTGCCAAATGGATCCCTGAGAACCCCAGAGCCCCCCAGACACCCAACCTCCCCCTCCCACACCTCCCAGGGACCCCACAACCCCCCAGCTCTTCCCCCTTCGCCCCCCCTGGCTCCCACGGCTTCCCAGGACCCCCGGGCCCGATCCTCCCGGCTCTCAGCTTCCCCCCTGACCCGGTTCCGTGACTCCCGAACCCCCCCGGTTCCTCCGGGTCTCAGGCCTCCCACAACCGGGTCCGTTCCCCCTGGGCTCCCCCCAACCCCAAGGGCCCGTTTCCCCCCGGTTCGGTTCGGTTCCCCCCGGTTCCGCCCGCTTCGCTTCGGTTCGGTTCCCCCCTGTTCCCCCCGGTTCGGTTCCCCCGGGTTCCCCCCGGTTCGGTTCGGTTCCGCCCGGTTCGGTTCCCCCCGGTTCGGTTCCCCCGGGTTCCCCCCTGTTCCCCCCGGTTCGGTTCCCCCCGGTTCGGTTCGGTTCGGTTCGGTTCGGTTCCTCATCTCACCTCCGGGTCTCCAAAACTCCTCCTGCTCGACATCTTCCCGCCGCTCCCTTCTCCCACCGCCCTCTCCCGACGTTCCCACCCCTCCCTCCCTCACTCCCTCCTCAACAACCCCCGCTCCCATTGGCCGCTCTCCTCAGCCTCCGCCAATCAGAAGCCGCCTTACAGGCACCCGCGCGGCTTGACAGCTCGCGGGGCGTCGCCGGGCAACGGCGCGGACGCCGCGGCTGCGCGCGGGAAAGGAGCGGAGAGGGGGGCGTGGCCAGGAGGGGCGTGGCCAGGATGGGCGTGGTGGGGGGGCGTGGTCAAGCGGCGCGTGCGCAGGGCGGTGGCCACGCCCCCCCCGCCGGTGGAGGTCTCGGGGCAGGTGAGGCACGCGAGGACGTCGTTTCCGCTCCCTCCTCAGCTCCCCCTCCCCCCTTCCCCTTTTCCCGCCATTCGCCGCCGGTTTCCCGCCACTCGCCGCCGGTTTCCCGCCATTCGCCGCCGCCAGGCGCGAAAGCTCCGCCCATTGTTGGCGCGGGGGGGGCGAGGGGGGGGGGGAGCGTGTGTGATGGGGCGGGGCTTGGTGAGGGGTGGGCGGGGCTTGTTTGGGGGCGGGGCTTTGGCATCCTCATCACTGCCCCCCCCATCCCCCCCATACGCACACAGACCCCGTGGGGATTCTGTCCCCCCCCCCCCCAGACCCCCTGTGGGACCCATAACCCCCTCTGATCCCCTATGGGATCCCCTACAGAACCCATAACCCCCTCAGACCCCCTATGGGATCCATGACCCCCTATGGGACCCGTAATCCCCTCAGACTCCCTATGGGACCCATAACCCCCTATGGGACCCCCTCAGACCCCCTGTGGGGCCCATCACCCCCTCAGACCCCCAGTGGAACCCATAACCCTCTGTGGGATCCATAACCCCCTCAGACCCCCTATGGGATTCATAACCCCCTACGGGACCCGTAACCCCCTCAGACTCCCTATGGGACCCATAACCCCCCCAGACCCCCTGTGCGACCCATAAACCCCTCAGATCCCCTATGGGTGCCCTACAGAACCCATAACCCCTTGTGGGACCCATAACCCCCTCAGACCCCCTATGGGACCCCCTCAGACCCCCGGTGGGACCCATCACTCCCTGTGGGACCCATAACTCCCTCTGATCCCCTATGGGACCCATAACCCCCTCAGAATCCCTATGGGACCCATAACCCCCCCAGACCCCCTGTGCAACCCATAAACCCCTCAGACCCCCTATGGGACCCCCTCAGACCCCCTATGGGACCCCCTCTGACTCCCTATGGGACCCATAACCCACTCAGATCCCCTATGGGACCCATAACTCCTTATGGGACCCTCTCAGACCTCCTATGGACCCCATAACCCCCTCATTCCCCTATAGATCCCATAGGAATAGGAATCCATAGGATTCCAACCTCAGACCCCCTATGGGGCCCATGTCCCCTCTCAGACCCCCAATGAGGCCCCTGTGTCCCCTCAGCCCCTCCATGGGGCCCCTGTCCCCTTCAGATCCCCTATAGAGTCCACATCCCCCCTCAAAACCCCTTGTGGGGTCCTTGTGGGGTCCCTCTCTCCCCTCATATCCCCCATATGGGGCCCTCAGACCCCCTCCATGGGGCTGATGTCCCCCCCATTAGGGTCCCCTTTCTGTCACACCCCAGGGACCCGCAGGTTACGGGTGCCTGAGGGTTTTGGGGACAAGGGGGATGGGTTTGGGGGGACCTGGGGGTTTTGGGAACAAGGGAGATGGGTTTGGGGGGTTAGGGTTAGGTTTAGGGTGCTGGGGGTTTTGGGGACAAGAGGGATAGATTTGGGGGGACCTGGGGGTTTTGGGGACAAAGGGGATGAGTTTGGGGGGACTTGGGGGTTTTGGGGACAAGGGAGATGGGGTTGGGGGGACTTGGGGGTTTTGTGGAGGTGGGAGTGGGTGGAAGGGACGTGGTGGTGGCTTTGTGGGGACCAAGTGAACGAGTTCCTTGTTTGTTTTTTTTTCCTTCCAGGATGAAGGAGTGGTGGGTTCAGGTGGGGCTGCTGAGCGTTCCCCTCCTCGCCGTCTACCTCCACATCCCCCCCCCAAAACTCTCCCCAGCTCTCCTCTCCTGGAGGGCATCTGGAGGGTACTTCACCTACAAGAACCAGAACATCTTCTACAGAGGTGATGGGGACACATCCCAAGCCCTGGAGACACATCCCAAACCCTGGGGACACATCCCAAACCCTGGAGACACATCCCAAACCCTGGGGACACATCCCAAGCCCTGGAGACACATCCCAAACCCTGGGGACATATCCCAAACCCTGGGGACGCATCCCAAACCCTGGGGACGCATCCCAAACCCTGGAGACACATCCCAAACCCTGGGGACACATCCCAAACCCTGGGGACATATCCCAAGCCCTAGAGACACATCCCAAACCCTGGGGACACATCCCAAGCCCTGGAGACACATCCCAAACCCTGGGGACACATCCCAAATCCTCCTCCAGCCCGGTGGGGAGCAGGGATGGGAATTCTGCTCCCCTTGGGGACATCCCCAAAGGCCAGCTGGGGAGATGGCAAATCCTTTCCAAAATGTACATCAGGAATAATTTTAATTTTAATTGGGTGAAGTCCCGAAGGTTGGTTCTTCTCCAGTATTGGTGTTGGTAGGGAAGGGATCCCAAGAAGCTCTGATGGGTCACAGCAAGGAAAAGTGACCCAAAAAACCCTTTTTTATTTTTTTTTTCTGCAGTGGTTTCCACCCATGGCAGCAACTTGGGGGCAGCTGTGATTAAATTGTCTTAAATTCAACCCTGGTTTTTTTTGCATCAAGGAGGTGGTGGCCATGGTGGCTCCTGGCCAGGTTTGCACTGGGAAGCTCTGATGTCCATCAAAGCCACACTTGGTTTTGGGGCAGTGGTGCTGGTTGGGGCAAATCAGAGAATGTCAGAGGTCCTAAAATGTCAGAATCATAAAATATCATAGAACCGTCAGTCCTACACCTCCTGAACCACTGAATCATCTCCTTGTGCTCCTGCTGCCTCATTTCTCCTCCCTGCCCTCTCCACTTATCTTCTGCATCATCTCCTGCTCTCTCATCAGGTCCCAAAAATTCTCTAAACTGGTTTATTTATTTTTTTTTAATGACTGGAAAAACTGATATTTGCCTTTTGAATTGTTCTCGCTTTTTGTCAGAAGATAATCTTTTCTCTTGGGCTTTCTGGAGGATCTGTTTCAGGAAAATAACATCCTATGGATGCCGTGAGTTGGGACACTGCATAAACATGTTGGTGCCTTCTCCCAAGTGGTTAGAGACAGGATGAGAGGAAATCAGAGAATCCCAGGATGTCAGGGGTGGGAAGGGAGCTCTGGAGATCCCCCAGTCCAACCCCCCTGCCCCAGCAGGATCCCCCAGGGCAGCCCACACAGGAACACATCCAGGGGGGTTTGGAAAGGCTCCAGAGAAGGAGACTCCACAACCTCTCTGGGCAGCCTGGGCCAGGGCTCCCTCAGCCTCAGCCTCCACAAGTTTCTCCTCATGCTGAGCTGGAACTTCCTCTCTTCTCCCTTCAACCCATTCTTCCTTGGCCTCTCCCTGGGCACCCCCAAAAAGAGATTGTCCCCTTCCTCTTGCCCCCCACCCCTCAGATCTTGAGGGACATTCAGCACATCCCCTCTCAGCCTTCTCTTCTCCAGGCTCAACAGCCCCAGGGCTCTCACTCTTGCTTCCCAGCAGAGATGCTCAAGTCCCTTCCTCACCCTCCCACCTCTCCCTTGGACTCTCTCCAGTAGATCCCAGTCTCTCCTCAACTGGGGAGCCCCAAACTGGAGCCAGGATTCCAGCTGTGCTCTCCCCAGGGCAGAGCAGAGGAGGAGGAGAACCTCCCTGGATCTGCTGGACACACTTTTCCTGATGCACTAAAAATTGTTCAGCCTGTAAAGCATTTCACAAATTCTGCTGCAAAACTATCGCAAGATGCCCTCACACTGAAATATCCTCTCCATGAGGCAATATTAGTTTGTAAGGAGAGGAGAGGTTTGTGAGTAACAATAAAGAAACCACATTTTAGTCCGGAATAGACAGCAGAATAGTTGGAAGAAGAAGGGATGGGAGCAGAGATGCTCAAGTCCCTTCCTCATCCTTATTCCCTCCCCAGATTCCAGTGGTGCTGTTGGCAGCTCTGACATTGTTGTCCTCCTCCATGGCTTCCCAACCTCCAGCTATGACTGGTACAAGGTGAGGAGGGGTGGGATGGGTTGGATGCTGACAGAAAACTCCATGGTTTCCCTCTCCCAAGGATGAGCAGATGGACAGGGGTGGGTGGTGGGTCAGCTCAGGGTGAGTGATGCTCCAGAGGAGTTTCTTCTGGGAGAACTGAGATATCAGCCCTGGTCCTCTCTCTTTTCACCTCACCTTTTTCCACAGGAGGAAAAGACCCACAGCTATTTTTCTTGGGTGGGTTTTGGATTTTTTTTCTTGCTATTTATTGTGAATTTTTGACTTTCTGCAGTTTTCTTGCAGCTGGAAGGTGCTGTTTGGGGGAGCAGAAGGGAGTGTGGCCATCCATGGCCATGCTTCACCACAGATATTTCCTCTTTCCATTTTCAGTGATGGTTTTAATTTTTTTAACACATTTCTCCCTTTTTTTTTTTTTTTTTTTTTTTTTTTTTTCAGATCTGGGAAGGTCTGACCCAGCGCTTTCACCGGGTGGTTGCTCTGGATTTCGTAGGGTTTGGTTTCAGTGACAAGCCTGTAAGTGGCCTGGGAGAAGGATTTTTGCAGTTGTTTCTGGCCCAGAGATTGTTCTGCTGTGGCAGCATCCCCAGAAAACTGGTGTTTGCAGTCCAGGTTCTTCTCCCATTTCCACCTGGAAAAGGAATAAGACATTTATAACAGCAGGAGGAGTGGAGAAGGTGCATGGTGTGGGATTGGTTCTGTCACTGTCTCACCTTTGCTTGGGTTTGATGTGACTCCAAAGCACACCTTGACAGCTTGGGGACATGGACAGTGCTCTTGTGGGTTTGTGGATGGAAATCCTGGCCCAGGACATCCCCACTGCTCTGTCCAGGGTCAGAAATTCCAGGTCTCTACCCCACGCTCCTTAGTTTAGGGGTTTACTGTGGAGGTTGTGTGTTGGTGGTGGGTCAGGTTCTCACTGTGGCTTCTCTCTCCCTTTTGTTTTGCAGAGGCCCCACCACTACTCCATCTTTGAGCAAGCCAGCATTGTGGAGGGGCTGGTGAGGCACCTGGGGCTCCACCACCAGAGAATCAATCTCCTGTCCCACGATTACGGGGATACGGTGGCACAGGAGCTGCTGCACAGGTCACTGCAACCACTGATGGTTGCTTTTTGTTGTCCCCAGCAAGATGATTTCCAGCAGATAAGTGAAAGGACGTGGTGCAGAGCCCCCTTTTTCCCTTCTAACAAAGGTTGGGAGGTGTCAGGGCACATCCCTGGTGGAAAGATCTGAGGTTCCCATCCATCAGGTC
Source organism: Phaethornis superciliosus (assembly GCA_023637945.1). Lineage (NCBI taxonomy): Eukaryota > Metazoa > Chordata > Aves > Apodiformes > Trochilidae > Phaethornis > Phaethornis superciliosus. Next base: position 1,278,002 of record JAJQWJ010000001.1, read on the forward strand.
CTGGCTGGTGGGATGTTTAATATCCCTCCTGAGCTCCTTACCAAACTGGGGGCAACAGGAGAGCAGAGATGTTGATTTGACCTGTTGGTTGGTGACTTTTGGAAGCTGCGAGTTGTGTTTCACCTTCTTCTCTTCTGTCCCCAGGTATGAGCACAATAAAACTGGAAGCATCTTAATCAACAGCCTCTGTTTATCCAACGGAGGTAAAGTTTTCCCAGTGGGATGGGTGGGCTGGGAGGGCTGGAGATCCATGGGACTGACCTTTCCCCCTCCATCATCACCCAAACCCCTGGCAAATTGCAATTAAGGTGCTTAATTAACAGCAGTGTCATTCCTTGAGCTGCCTGTGTCACCTTTCATGGTACCACGAGGAAGGGGAGAGGCCAGGAGATGCAGAGCCAACCCCTTGCAGTGTTACAACTCTCTTTTTTTTTGACATTTTTCCCAGGGATTTTCCCCGAAACCCACTACCCCCGGTTCATCCAGAAGGTGAGCTGCTCCCCACCAATCGTTCCTCCAGCAGAACTCTGTGAGTTTGGGGTTTTTAACCTGCATCAGATCCCTGCTGGGTTTTGTTGTTTTTTCCCCCCCACTTTGGAAATGGCACCTGAGCTACTCACAGGCATCACTGGGGCTGTCAGGATGAAGCTTCTCACATCCCAATGTCCCAACCCCTTCAACTGTTGATGCCTCACTGCCAAAAGCTCACCTACATCTCAAGGAACAGGGCTGGGAAAACTGGGAGCAGGAGGGGCAAAACTGGGAGCTGGGGGGAAAACCCTGCGAGGAGGAGGAGGAGGAGGCAGGATTGACCCATCTGTATGATACCAAGAGGTGCTGTCTCCTTTTTTCTTTTCCCCCAAGATAGATCCTCAAGGATGGGGGTTTGCTGTCCCCCATCATCACAAGGCTGATGAACTTCTTTTTCTTCTCCAGAGGGTGAGTTGTGTCTCTGTGCTGCTGGGAACAGCTGGAAAAGGTGTGAGCCAAGTGGGGAGGAGGGCAATGTAGGAATTAGCCTAGCAGGTGTTTAGCAGCTGAGTGGAACCCCTGACACAAGGACAACCAAGCTGGAGAAGAAGTCATATGAGGAGCATCTGAGGGAATAGGGGTTCTTTAGCCTGATAAAAAGAAGGCTGAGTAGAGATATTCTCATTCTTTCCATCTAACTGAAAGGAGGTTGGAGTCAGGGAGGTTTGATCTCTTCTCCCAAGTAACAAGATAAAAATGGTCTCAAGTTGCACCAGAGGAGGTTTAGATGGGAGGTAAGAAGAAACTTCTTCACCCAAAGGGTTATCAAACACCCAGGCTGCCCAGGGAGGTGTTGGATTCCCATCCCTGGAGGTGTTAAAAGCTGTGGAGGTGTGGGGCTGGGGGATATGGGTTAAACACCAGACTTGGTAGAGTTGGGTTAATGGTTGGTAGAGTTGGGTTATGGTTGGGCTTCATGATGATCTTAAAGATCTTTCCCAACCAGAACAGTTCAGTGATTCTCTGGTTCTGTGACATTGTCCCAGGAGAGATTTGCCCTTGGATTTAGGTTGATGATTGGACTTGATGATCTTAAGAGGTTTATTCTAACCTTAATGATTCCATGAGCCTTGATCCTTGGGCGATTCCCTCTCCAGGTTGGCAAAGTCCTTGAGCCTAATAATAAACCACCAGGCTTTTCATGCTGAAATCCCTCCCTCCTGCAAGGATCAGACTTGGGCATGTTACCAAAAAATGGAAATCCCAACCACACTCTGTAGGAGGTGCACTTAGATACCATTTTTATCAGATGTTGCAAAGCTTCTTCTCTTTTTTTTTTTTTTTTTAAACCCAAAAAAGCTCCTGAGGCTGGACATGTAAGTCCAAAACGGTGGATTTGGGGGACAGGTGGAAAATCAAAAAGCAAGGACTTGGGGCAATCCCCATCAGATATCCAGGCTGGGTGGAGAATGGATGGAGAGCAGCCCTGAGGAGAAGGACTTGGGGGTGTGGGGTGAGGAGAAGCTCAAGAGAGGCATCAAACCCCCCATGTCCTGGGCTGCATCCCCAGCAGTGTGAGCAGCAGGGCCAGGGAGGGGATTGTCCCCCTCTGCTCCCCTCTGGGGAGACCCCCCTGGGGTAAAGCTGTGTCCAGCTCTGGGGTCCCCAGCAGCAGAAGGAGACGGAGCTGTTGGAGCCAGTGCAGAGGAGGCCCTGGAGCTACTGGGAGGGCTGGAGCAGCTCTGCTCTGGAGCCAGGCTGAGAGAGTTGGGGGTGTTGAGGCTGGAGAAGAGAAGGCTGCAATGGGGAGACCTTAGAGCACCTTCCAGTGCCTGAAGGGGCTCCAGGAAAGCTGGGCAGGGACTTGGGACAAGGGCCTGGAGGGCTGGGAGCCTGGAGGGGGAAGGGTTTCCAGCTGGGAGAGGGGAGATGGAGAGGAGATCTTGGGCAGGGAGAAATTCTTTGGTTGGGCTGAGGGGGCTGAGCTTTAGAAAGAGGTTGCCCAGGAAAAGAGTCTCTGCCCCATCCCTGGCAGTGTTCAAAGCCAGGTTGGATGGGGCTTGGAGCAATCTGGGAGGGAGGTGTCCCTGCCCATGGCAGGGGGGTTGGAATGAGCTGAGCTTTCAGTTCTCTTCCAAGCCAAACCATTCCATGATTCTATTTCTTGGGGAGGGAGAAGTTCTTTGGGGTGAGGGTGCTGAGCCCCTGGTTGCCCAGGTTGCCCCCAGAAGCTGTGGCTGCCCCATCCCTGGCAGTGTCTCAGGTCAGGTTGGATGGGGCTGGTGGGAGGTGTCCCTGCCCATGCAGGGGGTTGGAACTGGATGATCTTTAAGGTCCCTTTCAACCCAACCCATTCTGTCACCATTACAAACTCCCAGCACTCCGTTTCCCAGATGACTCTGGAAGTTCTCCACTGGTTTATTGCCTCAGGTAGTTTTAGAGCCCTGTTCTACCACAGCTGCTTCTGGCCTTCTCTGAATTTTTTTTTTTTTGGATGTCTTTCAGGCTTGGGTCAGCCTTTGGGCCCTACACACAACCTTCCCAGGCAGAGTACTGGGACATGTGGACGGCGGTGCGGACCAACGACGGGAACCTGGTTGTTGACAGGTAGGTCACCATTAACTGCTCTGTCACCTTAGGTTTACACCCACCACCTCCCTCTGCTTTGGATTTTGGCTCCCTAGAGTCTCCAGCTGCTTCTGTTGGGGTCTGGGCTCATCACTTTGCTCCAAATCAAGAGTTGGGGGGGTGATGTAGGAGCAGGATTCTTGCTGGGATGGTGCAAGGCAGGAGGGTCTGGAGTCAGGAGGATCTGATGGAGGGAGAAGAACACTGAAGTTGTTCAGCGTGGGTTTTTTCATTATTTCTCTGGAAATTATGGGCTTGAGTTTGTAGGATTAACAATGGGAGCTAAATCTGGTTTCCTCCAGTATGATATTTTTGGAAGAACAAAATGGCTTTTTGAGTTCAGGGCTGATCTTGTTGTTCCAGTTTATTAATGATTTGGGTGAGGGGATTGAGTTGCACCCTCAGTGCATTTGTAGATGACACCAAATCGGGTGGGAGTGTTGGTCTGCTTGAGGGTAGGAAGGGACCAACAGAGGGACCTGGACAGGTTGGATCAATCAGCCAAGGTCAAGTGTGTGAGGTTCAAAAAGGCCAATTCTAGGTCCTGCTCTTGGGTCACACCAAGTCCCCCCACAGTGCTCCAGGCTGGGGGCAGAGTGCCTGGTGGAGAACACCTTGGGAGGCTTGGTTGACAGTGGCTGAGTAAAGAGGCAGAATGTGCCCAGGTGGCCAAGGTGGCCACCAACATCCTGGCTGGGCTGGGCAGTGGGGTGGGCAGCAGGAGCAGGGCAGGGATTGTCCCCCTGTGCTGGGCACTGGGGAGGCTGCACCCCCAATCCTGGGGTCACTTCTGGGGACCTGAGGAGCAGAAGGAGATTGAGGGGCTGGAGAGTGTCCAGAGAAGGGAATGGAGCTGGGGAAGGGGCTGGAGAGCAAGGAGAAGGGTCTGGAGAAGATGGAGAAGGTTTGGAGAGAAAGGAGAAGGGTCTGGAAATGATGGAGAAGGTTTGGAGAAATGGAGAAGGGGTTGGAGAGAGAGGAGGAGAGTATGGAGAAGATGGAGAAGGGTCTGGGGATGATGGAGAAAGTCTGGAGAGCATGGAGAAGGTCTGGAGAGAAAGAAGAAGGATCTGGAAATGATGGAGAAGGGGTTGGAGAGGAAGGAGGAGGTTCTGGAGATGATGGAGAAGGGGTTGGAGAGAGAGGAGAAGATCTGGAGAGCAAGGAGAAGGCCTAGAAAGTAAGGAGAAGGCTTGGAGAGAAAGGAGAAAGGTCTGGAGAGGAAGGAGGAGGGTCTGGAGAAGATGGGGAAGGGCCTGGAGAGCAAGGAGAAGGTCTGGAGAAGTTGTGAGGAGCATCTGAGGGCCCTGGGGGTGTTGATCTTGGAGCAAAGGAGGCTGAGGGGAGACTGTGGCTCTCTACAGCTCCTGAAAAGGAGGTTGGAATGAGGTGGGAATGGCTTGGTCTCTTCTCCCACAAGTGATGGTTAAAAGAGAAACTGACCTCATGTTGTGCCAGGGGAGGTTTAGATGGGAGCTTGGGAACAATTTCTTCCTGGAAAAAGTTGTCAGGACTTGGGCCAGGCTGCCCAGGGCAGGGGTGGAGTCCCCACCTCTGGAGAGGCTCAAGAAGCATGTGGATGTGGCACTTTGGGACAGGGCTTAGTGGGCACAGTGGTGCTGGGTTGACTTGATAATTTTGGGAGCTTTTTCCCAACCTTAATGATTCCATGACCTCATCTCTGCAGTGAGGCCACAGAGCTGGCAGGGGAGAGACCTGGAGTCATAGTCCCAACCTCATTTTCACTTTTATTTGCTGTCTAAATAATAATTATTACTTATTATTATTATATATATTAATAATAATGATTATTATTATACTCTGAGGCACCACCTGATGGGTAATCAGCTTCCTCTTCAGTATTTTGCAGTACATAAACCAGAGGAAGAAGCACAGAGACCGCTGGGTTGGAGCTTTGATGTCCACCTCTGTCCCACGTGAGTAGGAATTCCCATTTTTTCTTTAGTTTCCTAGGTTGGGATGTTGGGAATTGCTCCCTCCCTTGCAGGTACTGCTGGAGCTTTTCATTCTTCTGATGAGGAAGCTGGTGGATCAAATCCAGTTGGTGCAGGGGGGTAGGAAAAGTCCCTGCTCCAGTTCAAGGCTGAGGGGGAAAAAAAAAAAGTTCAATCCAGTGAGCTGAGGAAATGTTAGAGGCTGGTTCAAAAACTTTGGTTTCTCCACCTGCTGCCCCGGAAAGGCTGAAGTGCTGCTTTTTTTCAAGCTCAGGAGAAGTTGCCACCACTCAAAGGAAGGTTTGGTGTTGGCAGGAGGTGGTTGGAGGCTGAACTTGACCCCAGGGCAGAGAAGGAAGAGTTCTTTGGGCAGCTGGTTTGCTCAGTGCTCTGCTGGAAGCTTCCCAAGCTCTGGATCAGGGGGAAATGTGTCTCCTTGGCTTAGCTGGGGATGTCCTGGGGTATAAAAGCTCTGTGCTGCTTCTCTCTTGCAGTGCATCTCATCTATGGGCCCCTGGATCCTGTGAATCCCCACCCAGAGTTTCTCCAGCTTTACAAGTAAGACAATGCCTGCCCCAAAGCAGGAATCTGCATCTGTTTCATTTTAAAGGGAGGTTTTTGTCTCAAGATTTTCCCTCTACTCCTTTTTCACTGAAGGCTGATTTTCAGCCCTACCTCAGACCTGCACAGCCAGGTGGGTTCCATCTGAACTTTCTGCAGTTTGGAAATTGCTTCCCCATTTTAAGCATCAAAGTCACACTTCTCTTCCAAGTCACTCATGCATTTTAAAACCACATCACAGTTTGATTGATCAAGGTAATCTTCTCCAAACTAACCTGAAGTAAATCCAGCACTTGGAAGAGTAACTTTAGTTGCTCCAGTTTGGTTTGGTTTTTTGGTTTTTGTTTTTTTTTTTTTTTGGTTTTTTGGTTTTTTTTTTCTGAAAAGTTCCTTTGCTCAAGCTCTGCTATGTTCTTCCAACAGGAAGGTGCTTCCCATGTCCACAGTGTCTGTGCTGGATGACCACATCAGTCACTATCCACAGCTTGAGGACCCCACAGGCTTCCTGAATGCTTATCTCAACTTTATCAACTCCTTCTGAGCAGCTGCAGCTCAGGTCTTGCTTTCTCTTGACAAATCAAGGCTTTGGGGGTAGGAAGAAACCTTAAATTTTTTATCTCCAGATCCAACACTTTTGCACTAACACCTTGAACATGCTGCCAGACTGCTGGATGGTCAACCTTGGAGCACCAAAGAGAACTGAGCTGCAGGGAGGCTTGGACAAAATTCATCCTACAGAGTTCCAGGATGCTGACAGCTCTTCCAGCCTTGTGCCCACCTTGGGTTTTGACTGGTTTGTGTCTGGAGAGCCAGGAAGGCTCAAGGGACAATGGGGACACCTGAGGGGAGGCAGAGAACATCTGTCAGTCCCCAAATCCTCCTTTGACCTTCACTGCCAGGCTGTGTGCCACAGGCAGACAGGACCAGGAGCATGTCCCCAAGCTGGGTGTTGGTTTGTTGGGTTGGTTTTGAGTTGCAGGAGTTTGAATTACATCCTTCAGCTCCAGTGTCACAACGATGAAGAATCAGGAGTCTGTCTACACTAAATTAAGGATTCTGCAACTCTCCTCCAGCCCAGGTTGCTCCAAGCCTCATCCAACCTGGCCTTGAACACCTCCAGGGAGGGGGCAGCCACAACTTCTCTGGGCAATCTGTTCCAGAGGCTCAGCACCCTCCTCCTGAAGAACTTCTTCCTCAGATCATAGAATGGGCTGGGTTGGAAGGGACCTCAGAGATCATCAAGTCCAACCCTTGATCCACTCCTCCTGTGGTTCCCAGCCCATGGCACTCAGTGCCACATCCAGGCTCTTTTTAAATATCTCCAGGGATGGAGAATCCACTGCTTCCCTGGGCAGCCCATTCCAATGTCTGATCACCTTCTCTGTGAAGAAATTCTTTCTAATATCCAACCTAAACCTCCCCTGGCACAGCTTGAGACCATGCCCTCTTGTCTTGCTGATAGTTGCCTGGGAAAAGAGCCCAACCCCCCCTGGCTCCAGCCTCCTTTCAGGGAGTTGTAGAGAGTGATGAGGTCTCCCCTGAGCCTCCTCTTCTCCAGGCTGAACACCCCCAGCTCCCTCAGCCTCTCCTCACAGGACTTGTGCTGGATCCCTTCCCCAGCCTGGTTGCCCTCCTTTGGACCTGCTCCAGGACCTCAATCTCCTTCCTGACCTGAGGGGCCCAGAACTGGACACAGGACTCGAGCTGTGGCCTCACCAGGGCTGAGTACAGGGGCAGAATCCCTTCCCTGGACCTGCTGGCCACGCTGTTCCTGAGCCAGGCCAGGATGCCATTGGCCTTCTTGGCCACCTGGGCACACTGCTGGCTCCTGTTCAGCTTCCTGGCAATCCAGACTCAAATCCAGGTCCCTTTCTGCCACTCTGTGCCCAGCCTGGAGCTCCCCATGGGGTTGTTGTGTTGAACCTCATCCCATTGGGATCAGCCCAACTCTCCAACCTGTCCAGGTCCCTCTGCAGAGCCCTCCTGCCTTCCAGCTGATCCACACTCCCCCCCAGCTTAGTGTCACCTGTGAATTTGCTGATCCAGCCTGAACCTCTTCTCCTGCACTTTCCAACCATTTCCCCTTCTCCTAGCACTGGACACTCTGCTGAAAAGTCCCTCTGCAGCCTTCCTGGAGGTTCCCTTCAGGGATTGGAAGGCAGCTCTAAGGTCCCCCTGGAGTCTTCTCTTCTCCAGGCTGAACAATCCCAGTTTCTCCTCAGCCTCTCCTCCTGGCAGAGCTGCTCCAGCCCCTGGATCATCTTTGGGGCCTCCTCTGGACTCATTCCAACAGATCCATGTCCTTCTTCTGCTGGGGACACCAAAACTGGACACAATTATGTCTTCAGAAATCACTTTTTCATGTCCAGTTTTAAATGCAAGCTCTAAACCTCCAGGTTTTGCCCACATCACTTGGTTATTTTTATTTTTCAGTTGGACAAGCAGAACTGCTCCACCTGGTTATCTCAGGAGCTTTGCTGAAGCTTGGGTGTAGCACACCAGCCTGGACCTGGTTCACTGGAGCATGGGGAATATGCAATCCTGGCAGTAGGAAAAGCCAAAGTGTTCTGAGCAATCACTATTCCAGCCCAAGGGATCTGGGATAGGTTTTAAATTAGGATTGAAATTGTATTTCCTTCTTCCTCCCTCTCTGACTTGGTAAACTAAACCAGTTCCATCAGCAGAAAGATGCAGAATTTCCCTCACAAAGAAGCCACCACAAACTCCTTCCCTTCCTCCTCTTTCCCCAACTTTTGCTACAGGATGTTCCAGATCTTTTGAGCCTGGGAAAAAGCTGTGGTGCTGTTTTCTAACATAAGGCTCAAGAGAACTGAACATGCCTTGAGAGGTGGGAGTGTCATCTCTGTACATTGATTTTTCTGTGTGGAACAGAGGAAAAGCTGCAAATCTGCAGGTTTTGTGTGGTTTTCAGCTGCTTATGGTCAAAATTTCATAGCATCCCTTTAGGAATAAGGGGCTTCTCCTCAGTCAACAGCCCTGAAGGGTTATTTTTTCTGTACTGAAGCACAATTAAACCAAGAAATTGCTATTTTATTAACAGTTAATTCATAGTAATTTCACCACTTGAACCAGTGTTTATATCCTGTTAATAAAATCAGTTTTGACAAAAAGTCTTGATTCCATTTGCTTACCACCTGCATCATTTGAGCTTCCCTGCCCTACTGCAAGTGGGCAGAGCTGCAACAAGTGTTAAGTGACAAGGAGGGAAGGGACAAGGGGAAAGGCTTAGTACCAGGCAGCCACTACTGTAACATCATACAAAATATTTACCAAATTGAGGAATAAAAACTACATGCAGAGGACAGAAAGGCTGCTGGAGAGGCTGGTACCCAGCTGGAGTTTTCCAGAGGTTTCTACCACAGTCACCATGCTGCAAAGCTCAGCCCACAGAAGCCAGGATGACATCTCCTGGAGTTTCTTCCTTGCTTCTGACTGTCACCTGCATGGTCACCCCATCTCCAAGAGCAAGCCTGGACCTCACCAGCACGTCACAGCCACCTCTGTAAACACCTGGGGACAAAGGAATGTTGGGAGAGAGGGCTGTGAGAGAAAGGCAGCAGTGCAACAACCTGGGGAGTGCAAGGTTTGGTCTGGGGCCACGTGTAGAAAAGGGGAAAATGACAAAAAAACCCCAAACCAAAACCAAACCCAACCCCCACAAATATCCACCCACCTACCTTCCAATATCTGAAGGGGCTACAAGAAAGCTGGGGGAGGGCTTTGGACATGGGGGGGGAGGGAGAGGACAAGGGAAATGGGTTAAAACTTGAAGAGGGGAGATTGAGGTTGGAAATTGGGAGGAAATTCTTGAATTTGAGGGTGGTGAGAGCCTGGCAGAGGTTGTCCAAGGAAGTTGTGGCTGCCCCATCCCTGGCAGTGTCTCAGGTCAGGTTGGATGGGGCTTGGAGCAACCTGGGCTGGTGGGAGGTGTCCCTGCCCATGCAGGGGGGTGGGACTGGATGAGCTTTAAGGTCCCTTCCAACCCAAACCATTCTGTGATTCTGTAAAATTCCCAAAGCTCTTCAGGACAAGCCTGAAGGTAACAGACACAGTGCTAATGAAAGTGCTGCTGGAAGATGAGGCTGCTTTAAAGAAAAGGGTTCAGAGAGACCTTAGAGCACCTTCCAGTGCCTGAAGGGGCTCCAGGAAAGCTGGGCAGGGACTTGGGACAAGGGCCTAGAGGGATGAGATGAAGAAGAATGGCTTTAAACTGGAAGAGGGGAGATGGAGAGGAGATCTTGGGCAGGGAGAAATTCTTTGGGGTGGGGGTGCTGAGCCCCTGGTTGCCCAGGTTGCCCCCAGAAGCTGTGGCTGCCCCATCCCTGGCAGTGTCTCAGGTCAGGTTGGATGGGGCTTGGAGCAAGCTGGGCTGGTGGGAGGTGTCCCTGCCCATGCAGGGGGTTGGGACTGGATGAGCTTGAAGGTTCCTTCCAACCCAAACCAACCCATTCCACAATTCTCTGAAACAGGCAGGAACCAGTAAGTGGGTAGCTGAAGCTCATTTCCAATTTGAGAAGGCAACACAGAAGTTCTGGGATGAAGGAACAATTCATTGGTTCAGAGGGAGGAACGGGACAAGCCACCTCCAGACCCACTTCAGCATCAATACCCAAACAGTCCTGGAGTCACCAAGTCCACCTCTAAATTAAATTGAGGTCCAACCCTTTTGTCATACTTATTGCAGCTGTTATTTGCTTTATTAACTGCAAAAAAACCTTGCAGAGCACTTGACTTCCAGGGACTGCCCAAAACTGTAATCCTGGAGCAAAGTCACTGAACAAGGATTCAGGATGTGTCTTCAGTGACAGGAATTTGAAAAGAAGATGCAGGGACCTCTTTCTGAGGTAAAGACAGGCAAGGAATTTAGTTAAGTGTCTGCTCTGGAAGCTTTTCAGAGGATTCACTGCCATTCCCATGAGGAGAACATCTCTGTTCTGAGAGACACAGCCCAACCAAAGTACACCAGCAACAGGAGGCTCCAAATGAGCACGTGCTGCATTCAACTTGCTGCTTCACTTCAGCTTTCAGTAGAGAAAAAAACCTCTCAAAACAAGCAGAATCTCCTAACCTGCTTCCCTTCAGTTAGGAAAAACCTGTGTGTGGACAGGAAGACATTGGAGTTCCAGGAATACTCACCAGCTAAGTAGAGAGTGTGAGAGTTTTTGTTCTCTGGCACTTTATCTGACCTCTCACAGGGTTGCATGCCCAGGAAGGTGATGATGTTATTGACAGCTTCTGCATTCAGAGATTGGATAAAGAAAATTACCTCCAGGTTGGTGCCAAGCTGCTTCTGAGAACTTCTGCTTAAAAAACACTGCCTTAAAAACCTTAAAAACCACTGGCTTAACCATTTCCATGATTATCTTTGGTGCAGCCCCACCAACACACTTGGTCCTGTTCCTTCTGCTGTCTTAGCAGCCTAAGAACACAGCCCTCCCTCCAACCACCCTCCAGCACTGCCAAATTTCCACCCTCTATAATCCCAGCAAAGCCTTGTTGCTGGGAGATGTCACCTTGGAAGGCACCAAATTCTCCTCCTACCACACTAAATATATCCCCCAGCCTGGCAGATTTCCTGGAATTGCTCTGTGGGGTCACCAAGGAATGAGGAGAGGTAATCTCACCATCAAGGGTTTTAATGGAACTAAGGGCAAAGGTTTCTTCTTTCTCAAAGTCCTCTCCTACTTCTTCCCAGGCAGCTGCAAAGTTGGGCTTTAAAACTTTCTGAATGTGGTCAGACACAGTCACCTCCAAATCTTCCAGCTGAAAGAAAAAACAGAGGAGATTTTCAGCTGCCACTTGCAGAAAGGTTCCTAAGCTTAGAAAGAAAAGACCTAGAGGAAACAGCAGGATTTTGCCCAGGAAACACTGGAATGTCTGGGTTTCATTTCAGGAGAAGCATGTAATAAAAACATTTACAAAAGCATAGAGGAAAAACAGGATTTAAGGTGGTCTTGACAAAAAAACCATGAATGAGACCAAAGGAGAGCAGAAAATGGGGCAATTGCTTTGTGAGTCAAAGGCCATTCTGGCTCTCAATGGGGATCTGAGGGGAGAGTCTCTCAGAATCCAGAAAGTTTTTCTTCCTCCAAGCCCCAAAGACAGGCACTTTCCTGGGCTGTGACTTGTATTTCAGTGATTGGTAACACAAATGCAATAAAAAAAGATAATATAAATGATTAAGGTGTGTATATTATAATAGACAGAGAAATAAGACAGAGAAATAAGACAGAGAAATAAGACAGAGAAATAAGACAGAGAAATAAGACAGAGAAATAAGACAGAGAAATAAGACAGAGAAATAGAAATTACAAATGCTTTCTAATAATTACAATGCTTGAGGTGGAAAGATTTGGGCTCAGTTCTCAAAAGATAATGGAAATTATTCCTTTCTCACTGTCAGCCCCCACAGATCCTGTCCCCACAAGGCACTAAAGCTGAATTATTGACAAAAACAAGGTCTGAGGGCAAGATTTGAAGTTCCATGCTGCCATATTTTGGCATTTTGTTTCAGGCAGGCTTCCTGCTCTCTCCATTATCTTCTGAAAGGAAACCAGTGACTCCAATCTGTATTCAGAATTAGTGACAAAGACAGAAACAAACCCAGAACAGTCCAGAACTTACCACATATTCATCATCATAACCATCATCTTCTGGCACCCCTGTGTTTGGGTCACAGTCTCGAACAGTGAATTTCATGGTGCAACTGAAAGTACAAGCAACTGGGGAGGAAAAGGAAGGAAAGGTTAGTGGTGAAATTTCACCTGCTTGAGCCCACAATTCTCAAAAAGGGATTGGGAAAAATGTCCATGAGCTTTGCCCCCATAAAGACAGGACATGGTCATAGTCAGAACATTTTAAACTTCACACAAAATGAAAACCAAGAGGATTTAGAATATGGCAGGAAAGAGCCAGGTCCAGTTCACTACCAGGAGAAACTCTGCAAGGGTTTTGGACAAGTGGATTATGATCCAGAAGCACAGTTGAAGGAATTCAGACTACAAATATTCTCTGGGATGAAAGTGATAACCAAGAGATCCAGCCTGCTGATGAGCTGAGTCATGATAGACCAGCTGCAGGCCCAGGAGGGATTCTTTGAAGGGTGAATAATAAAAGTGAGAAAAAGAAGTTTCATGTCCAAGAAAATCCCTCATTCCTAGATTTCAGAGTTGTTTGTAATTCACAGTGGTTTGCAATTCTCTAAAGAGGGAAAAAATGCATTAATCAGACATGTAGAGGACCCAACTACACATTTTTTGGTGTTGTTTGTATTTTCCCTTACTAATTTACTAATCCTTGAATACCAATACCTTTACCAATCCTTGAATTTCCAACATGCTCCTTTCATTGACTCAAGGCAATGAAAGCTTCCTCTGCTCCCTGCCTGCTCTCCAGTCCTCTTTAACATCCCATTATTGATAACCTGATACCACCAGGCAGTTAAAAAGTCTACTATTTTGCACAAACACAGCTTTCTGTATAAAAACCAGCAGATGTGAGACTCAAGAAAGAAATCCCAGAATCCCAGACTGTCAGGGGTGGGAAGGGAGCTCTGGAGATCCCCCAGTCCAACCCCCCTGCCCCAGCAGGATCCCCCAGGGCAGCCCACACAGGAACACATCCAGGGGGGTTTGGAAAGGCTCCAGAGAAGGAGACTCCACAACCTCTCTGGGCAGCCTGGGCCAGGGCTCCCTCAGCCTCAGCCTCCACAAGTTTCTCCTCATGCTGAGCTGGAACTTCCTCTCTTCTCCCTTCAACCCATTCTTCCTTGGCCTCTCCCTGGGCACCCCCAAAAAGAGATTGTCCCCTTCCTCTTGCCCCCCACCCCTCAGATCTTGAGGGACATTCAGCACATCCCCTCTCAGCCTTCTCTTCTCCAGGCTCAACAGCCCCAGGGCTCTCACTCTTGCTTCCCAGCAGAGATGCTCAAGTCCCTTCCTCACCCTCCCAGGAGGAGGAGGAGGAGGAGAACCTCCCTGGATCTGCTGGACACACTTTTCCTGATGCCCCCAGGACACCATTGGCCCTCTTGGCCCCAAGGGCACATTGCTGACCCCTGGAGAATTCCCTGTCCCCCAGGACTCCAAGGGCTTTCTCCATGGAGCTGTTTTCCAGCAGGACATCCCCAACTCTGTCCTGGTGGTTGGGGTTATTCCTCCCCAGATGCAGAACTCTACACTTGGGCCTTTTTGAACTTCAGGATGTTCACCAGGCTCTCCAGCCTGTCCAGACCTTTGTGAAAAGCACCACAACCTCCTGCTCTATCAGCCACCCCTCTTATCATCACCCCTCTTATCACCAAACCTGCTGAAGGTGCACTCCAACCCCTCATCCACATCACCAGTGAGGATACTGAACAAAACTGGACTGAGCACTGATCTCTGGGGAACACCAGGGCAGAAACAGGGTTAGAACCTCAGTGGACACTCACCACCCCCCACACCCTGAATATTTTCTGTTCCCCAATAACTTCTTTTGAGGGATGTTGTGTGCAGAACTTCTCCCTTCCAGTAGGTACCTGCAGTGGGGTCATCCTGGGGGATGTGGACAAGGGTGTAACACATGGCTGGCTGGTTGTAAGGCAGGGTGGGTGCTGGGATGCAGCAGATGACATGATAAGCATCTGATGGCTCCATCTGCACGGTGACTCTCTCCAGAAGTTGATCATTTAATGTGTTTGTGCAATCAAACTGCAGAAGAAGACATTGGAGAGGACATGGAACATAGAATTGTTTCTTGTGTAGATTTTTTTTTTCCTCAAATCAGCTACAATCCCCCCTCAGCAGACAGCAGCTCACTCACTGCTTGACAGAGGAAAGGGGGGGGAGAAGTGGGCACCTGCAAACTCCATGGAGTTCACCAAGGCCAAGTGCAAGGTTCTGCACCTGGGTGAGGGCAATCCCATGGAAAACAGGGATTGGGAGGAGAAAGGATTGAGGACAGCCCTGAGGAGAAGGACTTGGGGGGGGTGGTGGCCCAGAAGCTGAACGTGAGCCCTCAGTGTGTGCTTACAGCCCAGAAACCAACCAGGTCCTGGGCTGCATCAAAAGAAACAGACAGAAAGTCAAGGGAGGGGATTCTCCCCCTCTGCTCTGCTCTGCTGAGCCCCCAGCTGGAGCTCTGTGTCCAGTTCTGGAGTCCCCAAGCTCAGAAGGACACAGAGCTCCTGGAAGGTGTCCAGAGCAGAGCCACTCAAATGCTCAGAGGGCTGAGCACCTCCCTGGGAAGCCAGGCTGAGGGATTGGGGTTGTTCAGCCTGGAGAAGAGGAGGCTCCCAGGTGACCTTAGAGCAACCTTCCAATATCTGAAGGGGCTACAAGAAAGCTGGGGGAGGGCTTTGGACACAGGGGGGGGGGAGGGAGAGGACAAGGGAAATGGGTTAAAACTGGGAGAGGGGAGACGTGGGGAAAAAAAACCTTTAATTTGAGGGTGGTGAGAGCCTGGCAGAGGTTGTCCAAGGAAGTTGTGGCTGCCCCATCCCTGGCAGTGTCTCAGGTCAGGTTGGATGGGGCTTGGAGCAAGCTGGGCTGGTGGGAGGTGTCCCTGCCCATGCAGGGGGTTGGGAATGGACGAGCTTTGAGGTCCCTTCCATCCCAAACCATTCTTTGATTCTGTGGCTTTTGCTCAAGCCTACTGTTCTCACTAAATAGTTTTTCTCTCCAATTTTAGAATTCTTTCAACAAATGGAATCATAACCCCCATTCCTTTTGGTTTTTTTAATTACACACACTCTCTTAACTCTCTCTAGCAACTCCCTTCAGAGAGCAGGGTGTTCTCCAAGTGACAACACTGTTTAACCTATTCCCAAGCACTAGGAAAGGCCACCTCCTGCTGCATCCTGGCACAAGTGTGCAATTTCTTACCTGGAAAACGATGTGATGTGTGAAGATGTGTTTAATGCAACGCACAAAATATTCTGTTTCTGCTTCTGTCAGCTGCACTGCTTCTGAAGATTTGAATAAGGGACCCAAGCTCTTAAACTCTGGAATGGCTGCCAGTTGTTCTGCACAGAAAAGTAAAGATGACAGACAAGTGTGTTCATTGCTCCTCTCTGGCCTCTTGGAATTCTCCTAAAAATTCAAGCACTGGAGACTCAGATTTTCTCTTACCTTGGAAGATATCCTGGCGTGAAGGGGCAACCTTGTCAGGCTTGCTCGTCACCAGGGCAATCTCTGTGAGGGGAAAAAACCAAAGACATTATGTTCTCAATGACACCATGCAGGAGTTTCAAATGCAGTTTTATCTCACAGAATGTCAGGGGTGGGAAGGGAGCTCTGGAGATGCCCCAGTCCAACCCCCCTGCCCCAGCAGGATCCCCCAGGGCAGCCCACACAGGAACACATCCAGGGGGGTTTGGAAAGGCTCCAGAGAAGGAGACTCCACAACCTCTCTGGGCAGCCTGGGCCAGGGCTCCCTCAGCCTCAGCCTCCACAAGTTTCTCCTCATGCTGAGCTGGAACTTCCTCTCTTCTCCCTTCAACCCATTCTTCCTTGGCCTCTCCCTGGGCACCCCCAAAAAGAGATTGTCCCCTTCCTCTTGCCCCCCACCCCTCAGATCTTGAGGGACATTCAGCACATCCCCTCTCAGCCTTCTCTTCTCCAGGCTCAACAGCCCCAGGGCTCTCACTCTTGCTTCCCAGCAGAGATGCTCAAGTCCCTTCCTCACCCTCCCACCTCTCCCTTGGACTCTCTCCAGTAGATCCCAGTCTCTCCTCAACTGGGGAGCCCCAAACTGGAGCCAGGATTCCAGCTGTGCTCTCCCCAGGGCAGAGCAGAGCAGAGGAGGAGGAGGAGGAGAACCTCCCTGGATCTGCTGGACACTTTCCTGATGCAGTAAAAATTGTTCAGCCTGTAAAGCATTTCACAAATTATTCTGCAAAACCATTGCAAGATCCCCTCACACTGAAATATCTTCCCCATGAGGAAATATTAATTTGTAAGATGAGGTTTGTAACAATAAAGAAACCACATTTTAGTCCAGAATAGACAGCAGAATAGTCTGAAGAAGAAAGGAAACAAAAAAAAAGACCTAACAATACAAACCTTTTCTTCAAACCTTCAAGATCATCAGTCTCAACCATCAGTCCTACACCACCTTAACCACTAAATCATCTCCTGAAGCCCCACATCCACCCATTTTTTTTAACAGCCCCAGGGATGGTGACTCCACCACC
Source organism: Phaethornis superciliosus (assembly GCA_023637945.1). Classification (NCBI taxonomy): domain Eukaryota; kingdom Metazoa; phylum Chordata; class Aves; order Apodiformes; family Trochilidae; genus Phaethornis; species Phaethornis superciliosus. The sequence goes on from JAJQWJ010000001.1 coordinate 1,294,811, forward strand.
TCCATGGGCAACCTGTTCCAATGCTTCACCACTCTTCCAGTGAAAAAATTTTTCCTGATATCCAATCTGAACCTTCCCTGGTGCAACTTGGACCCATTTGGTACCTGATTTCTGCTCAAAGACTGGGGTGGTTGCCAATGGAACTGTTTTCATATCAAAAGGTTTCTCAGAAGGTTCCAGGGTGTACTGGTGAAGGGCTTTCTCCATCCCAGGAACAGAGACAGTCAACCCTGCAAAGCAGAAGCACAAAAAATTCAGTTATAGCAGCAGGGATTGTCAGAGGTCTACAGGAATTGCAAGGTGAACAGTGTGAATTTTGGGTTGTCCACTGCACCACAAGCAATAACAACCCAGAGTCTGATAAATGCATCTGTGCCTCAGCTGCCACCCTCTTGAGATAAAAAGAAGGAAAATTATTTGAAGAGCTCTGCTCTGTAGCCTCTCTCTTGGTTCAGGCTGCCAAGAAAAAACTCTGGTGAGGAACTGAGTTTACAGATAGGCAGATAAGAGTTTGGTTTTGGATTTAAAAAAAAAAAATGATAAAAGCACTGATTTTTCAGTAAACACAAACACTAAGTACTTTCAATGTACTGGCCAGAAGACAAAAAAACCCTGCTCTGATGATGACACAGAAAGTTGCCACTCCAGAGAGTATTGCAGTCTAAGTATTTTACTCAAGGAAAGTCCTTCTGCACTACTCTTAGGTATATGGAGCAGACTGCTTGCATGAACATTCAACCCCAGGCCAAAATACATTTTTAAAACCAACCTGGCACCAAGATGTGGGAAAAAAGGTGAAGAAAGTTGTGCCAGCTGAAGGAAGAGGCAGTGATGTGAAAACCTCACCCCATATTCCTGATCTTTCCCATATTTTGCTTAAATTGCCACACAGCAGCAGGACCTGGCAGGGAAGAACTCCCACCTCAGAAGTCAGCCAGGGCTTGGGCTGACACTGTTCCACTCTACCCAGTGCTGAAGAAATGAAAAACACAACACTGAAGGATTGAAGGAGGCTGAATGGTCACAAGGTGAGAAAGAACACACAGCTCTGTCCTTTCTACTTCTTCTGACCCAAGTTAACATGCCAGAAAGTGATTCTTACAGCAAAAAAAAAACAACCCAACCCATGGAAGAGCTCAGGCTTCTTTCCTTTCTGTCACTGACCATTAAAAATATAGGCAGCATTGAGAGCAATCTGTCTCTGCTGCAGCACATTCAGGTAGAAGGTTGCTCGGTCCCGAACTTCGTCATCGCTGTCCATCATGCACCTGGGGTGGGGAAGGAGAAGACAGGAGTCAGGCAGCTGAGGACAGCAGGAGAGCTGAGAAGGACACTCAGCAGATTGTATTTGGTACTGTAAGAATTATAGGAGCTCCCTCAATAGATTTTTAAATTAAAAAAAAAAAAAAAAAAAAAAGCGAACACCGAAGTGTCGGCAGGGACTGAAATTTCAAAGCAAACGTAGGATGAAAGGAGACGTGAAGGATTAACACCATCCCCACTGCTGAGATTATAAACTAAACACCTGCATTTTAGAAACATAGAATCACAAAATGGTTTGGGTTAGAAGGGACCTCAAAGCTCATCCAGTCCCAACCCCCTGCATGGGCAGGGACACCTCCCACCAGCCCAGCTTGCTCCAAGCCCCATCCAACCTGACCTGAGACACTGCCAGGGATGGGGCAGCCACAACTTCCTTGGACAACCTCTGCCAGGCTCTCACCACCCTCAAATTAAAGGTTTTTTTTCCCCATGTCTCCCCTCTTCAAGTTTTAACCCATTTCCCTTGTCCTCTCCCTCCCCCCCATGTCCAAAGCCCTCCCCCAGCTTTCTTGTAGCCCCTTCAGATATTGGAAGGTTGCTCTAAGGTCACCTGGGAGCCTCCTCTTCTCCAGGCTGAACAACCCCAATCCCTCAGCCTGGCTTCCCAGGGAGGTGCTCAGCCCTCTGAGCATTTGAGTGGCTCTGCTCTGGACACCTTCCAGGAGCTCTGTGTCCTTCTGAGCTTGGGGACTCCAGGACTGGACACATTTTACAGACAATAAAGCTGATGGGCACCATGTGGTTGAACTTTTTCTTTTTTAACAGCCATGCTTCCACAGCAGAACAGAAGCAATAGATAAATTTAAAAATAAACAGGTTAAAGCTGCTTTCTACTTCAGCCTGAGCAAATGGATGTGTGCTGAAGCATGCACCTCATTTTTAAGTTCCAGCAGGTGGTTTATAAACATTCTCTCTCTTTCCTGGGAACTCCCCTCCCTCTCCTCTTGGCTCAAGTCACTTCTTGACTTCATTGCACCTGCACTGAGGTTGCTTCCTGCCTGAAGCACTTCGTGACTGGAATTATCCCTCCCACCTCAGAAGTCAGCCAGGGCTTGGGCTGACACTGTTCCACTCTACCCAGTGCTGCAGAAATGAAAAACACAACACTGAAGGATAGAAGGAGGCTGAATGGTCACAACAAGAGACAGAATCAGAGTTGTTTTGGATGGAAAAGACCTCTACAGACTCATGGGAAGAGACCTCAAAGAGATCACTGAGTCCAACCCTCCTGCCCCAGCAGGATCCCCCAGGGCAGCCCACACAGGAACACATCCAGGGGGGTTTGGAAAGGCTCCAGAGAAGGAGACTCCACAACCTCTCTGGGCTGTGATTCTGTGATAACCACTCACCTCTGCAAGAGCACCAAAATGCTGGGAAGAAGACTCTCATTCTGGGCACCAAACTTGGCCAGTGCACTTACAGCAGCTAGAGAAAAAAACCACAGAGATGTCAGGAGGTGCTCAAGCTACATGCAAAGAGATCCTCAGAGTGATAAGATGATTAAGGTTGGAAAAAGACCTCTCCAGGTCACTTCCAAGCCCGAACACTCTCGTGATTTCTGTGAACATCAACAAGTCCAACCATCAGCCCAACATCACCACACCAACTAAATCATGTGCCACGTCCACACATCTTTTGAACACCTCCAGGGATGTGGAGTCCATCACCTCCTGACTTTGGGGAATATTCAAAAGGACCAGAAGCTAATGCCAAGCTCACGAAATTTGGTAACACCAAAAGCAAGGTCCTGCACCTGGGTCATGGCAATCCCCATCAGAAATCCAGGCTGGGTGGAGAATGGATGGAGAGGAGCTCTGAGGAGAAGGACTTGGGGGTGTGGGGTGAGGAGAAGCTCAAGAGAGGCATCAAACCCCCCATGTCCTGGGCTGCATCCCCAGCAGTGTGAGCAGCAGGGCCAGGGAGGGGATTGTCCCCCTCTGCTCCCCTCTGGGGAGACCCCCCTGGGGTAAAGCTGTGTCCAGCTCTGGGGTCCCCAGCAGCAGAAGGAGACGGAGCTGTTGGAGCCAGTGCAGAGGAGGCCCTGGAGCTGCTGGGAGGGCTGGAGCAGCTCTGCTCTGGAGCCAGGCTGAGAGAGTTGGGGGTGTTGAGGCTGGAGAAGAGAAGGCTGCAATGGGGAGACCTTAGAGCACCTTCCAGTGCCTGAAGGGGCTCCAGGAAAGCTGGGCAGGGACTTGGGACAAGGGCCTGGAGGGCTGGGAGCCTGGAGGGGGAAGGGTTTCCAGCTGGGAGAGGGGAGATGGAGAGGAGATCTTGGGCAGGGAGAAATTCTTTGGGCTGAGGGGAGAGCACCCTTCCTCTGCAAGCTCAGCTCCAGTTCTCAATTTCACTGTCATAAGCATTACATTTCAACTTAATGACAAGGAAGATGAAGCTCAAACAGGCTGCAGATTTCCAGGAATTCATGAAAATAACACCAAAATCTGGGTGGCCAAAGAGATTTAGAAAGAGGTTGCCCAGGAAAAGAGTCTCTGCCCCATCCCTGGCAGTGTTCAAAGCCAGGTTGGATGGGGCTTGGAGCAATCTGGGAGGGAGGTGTCCCTGCCCATGGCAGGGGGGTTGGAATGAGCTGAGCTTTCAGTTCTCTTCCAAGCCAAACCATTCCATGATTCTATTTCTTGGGGAGGGAGAAATTCTTTGGGGTGAGGGTGCTGAGCCCTTGGTTGCCCAGGTTGCCCCCAGAAGCTGTGGCTGCCCCATCCCTGGCAGTGTCTCAGGTCAGGTTGGATGGGGCTTGGAGCAGCCTGGGCTGGTGGGAGGTGTCCCTGCCCATGCAGGGGGTTGGGACTGGATGAGCTTTGAGGTCCCTTCCAACCCAACCCAACCCATTCCATGATTCTATGCTATGGAAAGCAGGAGGAGCAAATGCTGATGCTCAGATGTTACGAGTTTAAACCCTCTGCAGAATAACATCAGAGCTGAGGCATAGCTCTTCACAGTGCCTGGAGAGTGACCAATGCCTCCCACCCTCACAACCCAGCTTCTGCCCTGTGATTTCCAGCAGAGCTGAGAGAGGAAAAGGAAAAAAGTTTGATCTGAACTTACCAGCCCTGACAGCCTCATTCTCCAGCACCACTCTGTTGAAGATGAAACGGATGTACTTGGAGGGGGATGGGGTCCTTGGCCCCTCTTTCCCCAGGAGGTGAAGGATCTTTGTGGCAAGGACAGTGTGCTCACAGTCTTCAATGAACTCACAGAGGTGAGCCAAGCCTGACTCCTTGCTCTCAGGGTTCTCCTCAATGATGCTGATGATACAATCCACAATGGCTCTCTTGTACTCAAAGCCACCCTGGGAAAGGAAAATCAAGGACAGTGACCCCTGGCAGGCAGAGCTCAGACCACAGCACTGCTCAGTTCCCCTAATGCTTCAATTCCCTCTTCTCATTGGGAAAAAAAAAAAAAAAGAAGTGCATGAAGAGGAAAGAAATAAAGTGTCTTGGATGATCTACCAGGAGGTCCCCAGGTCCTCCTGAAACATCATCTGAGCATCAGGTTTTAATGGACCACCCCTAAATTCATCAGGACATTCCCTACAGGTCTGACCCATGAGAGCCAGGTCATTTGTCTGCTGAGAGGGGTCTGCTCCCCTCTGGGGAGACCCCCTGGGGTAAAGCTGTGTCCAGCTCTGGGGTCCCCAGCAGCAGAAGGAGACAGAGCTGTTGGAGCCAGTGCAGAGGAGGCCCTGGAGCTGCTGGGAGGGCTGGAGCAGCTCTGCTCTGGAGCCAGGCTGAGAGAGTTGGGGGTGTTGAGGCTGGAGAAGAGAAGGCTGCAATGGGGAGACCTTAGAGCACCTTCCAGTGCCTGAAGGGGCTCCAGGAAAGCTGGGCAGGGACTTGGGACAAGGGCCTGGAGGGCTGGGAGCCTGGAGGGGGAAGGGTTTCCAGCTGGGAGAGGGGAGATGGAGAGGAGATCTTGGGCAGGGAGAAATTCTTTGGTTGGACTTGGTGAGGGGGCTGAGCTTTAGAAAGAGGTTGCCCAGGAAAAGAGTCTCTGCCCCATCCCTGGCAGTGTTCAAAGCCAGGTTGGATGGGGCTTGGAGCAATCTGGGAGGGAGGTGTCCCTGCCCATGGCAGGGGGGTTGGAATGAGCTGAGCTTTCAGTTCTCTTCCAAGCCAAACCATTCCATGATTCTATTTCTTGGGGAGGGAGAAATTCTTTGGGGTGAGGGTGCTGAGCCCCTGGGTGCCCAGGTTGCCCCCAGAAGCTGTGGCTGCCCCATCCCTGGCAGTGTCTCAGGTCAGGTTGGATGGGGCTTGGAGCAGCCTGGGCTGGGGGGAGGTGTCCCTGCCCATGCAGGGGGGGGGGTTGAACCTCTTTAAGGTCCCTTCCAACTTCATCATTGTTTTGTAACCAGTGAAAAAAAAGAGACCCTTCATATCATCTATCAGAGCTCCCAGTCAGTAACTACACAAAGAAATTTTCAGACATACATCATCCCTGAGCATGTTGGAGAGGAAGGTCATCATGACACTGTGTTTCCGAGGGTATTTCTGGCACAAAGCACTGATAGCCTCAACCACCACCACCTGCAGAACAACAGAGAGAGATGTGAGTCACAAGCATTTAGTTTTCTATAAAAATACAGGCTTATTCTCTCAATTTGTCCCCTTTATATGTTAACTTTGTGTATGAGAAAGATGAGCTCGGGTGGTGAACTCTCAGCATGTGGTAAGAACCCTGTGCTGCAAGACCCAGCTCTGCTAGAGGGATTCTATTTAGGATGCATTGCATGAATTCAAAATTAATTTCCCCAGCCCAGTGATGATCCTGTGCTGATTCTGACTTAACTGATTACATTTTGCCGGTAAAACTCTTTGCTGTTTTCAACTTGTCTAATACTTCCTTCCCTTTCTCATAAAAACAACAACTTAGGATCACACTAGTGGAGAATGATTTTATGCTCCTCAAGGCAATTCCATGGTGTAAAAAGGTTCAGGTACCATCCTGAACCAAGCTCTTACCTGACTTCAGTGACTAAACCTGATAAATTAGGCAGAAATTCACAGTTCTCACTACATCCTAACTAGATATCCCACTCAAGTGCTATAGACTCAAGCAGAACACTTAAAATCTCCCTTCCTCTCCAAAAAGGCAAGCCAGAAATTCAGCAAAACACAATTTATCCTTTCTTGGAGTGATGGGAAGAAACAACACAAGATATTTGAAGGTGAAAACCAGAGGATTAAACCTTCTAAATCTGAAGCTGGTTTTGTTGTATCAAACTGAAATGACGATTGACAAGTGTGGGGGGAGGGGCAAAAAAACTTCACAAAAACAAGAATGGGAGAAAAACCTGCAGCTGGCAAGAGCAGAGGCCTCCAATGGCACACCTTAAACTCATCTGATATTTCTGACACGAAGGAAGAGATCTGTTTCATGAGCCTGTCCACGCTGCTCTCACTGCCTGTCTTCAGCAGGGTGGTGATGGCCAAGGTAGCGATGCTGCGGTTGGAGTCAGTGATGAGGTTTTCCAGGTCCAGGTTGCAGGCAGTGACTGCAGATGGGTGCTTCATGGCCACCTGGGAAAAAAGACAAATCCAAAATTATACAGGAGAAGTGATTCCCACAAGCTGGCCGGCTGCTCCTGCAGCTCAGGAGGCCAAACTTGTCCTAGGATGCAGGAAGAAAAGTGTGGCTAGATGAGGAGAGGGGATTCCCACCCTCTGTTATTCTCTTGGGGGAAACCCCACCTCCACTCCTGCATCCAGCTCTGGTGTCCCCAGCAGAAGGAGGACATGGATCTGTTGGAATGAGTCCAGAGGAGGCCCCAAAGATGATCCAGGGGCTGGAGCAGCTCTGCCAGGAGGAGAGGCTGAGGAGAAACTGGGATTGTTCAGCCTGGAGAAGAGAAGACTCCAGGGGGACCTTAGAGCTGCCTTCCAATCCCTGAAGGGAACCTCCAGGAAGGCTGCAGAGGGACTTTTCAGCAGAGTGTCCAGTGCTAGGAGAAGGGGAAATGGTTGGAAAGTGCAGGAGAAGAGGTTCAGGCTGGATGTGAGGAAGAAGTTCTTCAGGAGGAGGGTGCTGAGCCTCTGGAACAGATTGCCCAGAGAAGTTGTGGCTGCCCCCTCCCTGGAGGTGTTCAAGGCCAGGTTGGATGAGGCTTGGAGCAACCTGGGCTGGAGGAGAGGTGTCCCTGCCCATGGCAGGGAGCTTGGAGGAGATAATTTCTCATTTCCCTTCCCACCTCAGCCCCCTATGAACATCCTACAATTCAAACCTTTCAACGTGGCAAGAATTCAAGACCTTCTTTATCTTTCCAAACACTGCTGTGTTCCACAGAATTGTGACTGAACCTACACCACATGACTGCTGAGAGGACTCAATTAACCCTCAGGCTCTTTTATTTCAGAGTTTCAAATGAACTTTGAGTTACAGCTCATGGGTTTGACAGTCACAAAGTGCTTCTGGCTTTGAAATCAGAAGGTTAATTCCTTCACACACATCCTATTTGCTCTTTTTTCCAGGATGAAATATCTGAGACTGTTTCCTTCTAGCTCAGAGCTCAGGAGTTCTCAAACTGTAGCTTGTTACAGCTCCATGCTCCAGAAATGAGCAAACAGAGCTTGAATACAGAAAGGATTTGTGTCACACCAGGAGATGGAAAAGCCAATTCTCCAACATGGAATAATTCCAAACACAATAATGACAAGAGCAGTCACTCTGCTTGAGGGAACACATCATTAGGCACTGAGCTCTGGCTGCCTCTGATGCTCAAGGGTTTTATATCTGGTTGGGGTTTGGGAAGCACTCACTTTATTAAGGGTCCGTACAGCTGCGTATCTCAGGACAGGTTTGGGAGAACTGCAGAAGAGCTGCAGCACTGAAAATAAGAACAACAACAACAAAAATCATCAAGAGAAATAACTCACAATGAAATGGTACAGAAGAGAAAGTGTTTAACACAAAAACTGGCTCCCAGGACTACAACTCTGGGCAGCAGTAATGTCTTGGGAGCAGGAGGTGAGAGCCCTCATGACCACACCAGATGAGGAAAGGGAAATTGCTTTGTGTCAACACTTCTGATATGGAGAGGTGCAAAGATTTCAGTGAGGATTCACCCCAGTAGAAAATCAGATTTGGTTTGTTTCAGAGAAAGAGAGGAAAGCCTAGTGCATCCACAGCAGACTCTGCTGCTGAATGTTCATGCAGCTCTATTCATAATTTATTGAATTTATTTATTTATAAATTATGGATTTATTTTTAACTAGCTTTCAGCAGCAAGTTAAAAATAAGTCCCTGGTTTTCATCCTCTATCAATAAGAGGTCTGTGCAGTCATCTGTGGAACAGCTGTGCTGTCAGGTTCTCTGTCTTCTCTCCCACCCCACTTTCCTGCAGCTGGGAGAAAACAAGGATCTCCCCCTTTGTCCAAAGCTTTGGATGAAAAGGGATCAAGCTTCTTCTCACCCAAAAGCTCTCCAAAGTGGGGAGAATAAAAAAAATGGGAAAATCCAAAGTTTAGGTGTTGGCTCCAGTATTTTTGTCACACTGTACTGCCTCTGATGTGCTTTACTGCCCTTGCTTTCAAGCTCCTTCAGTGGGACAACCTGAAAAATTGGGGACAAGATCCTAGAACTAACCTGAAACAGCAGGTGCCAGCTCCCTGGCTGTGCAGTTTGGGAGATGGATGATTGCAGAAGCAGCTTCATAAATCACCATTTCGTGCTTATTCCTCAGGCAGCTCTCAATGAAGTCAAAGAGGTGACTTTCATGCCTACCAGCAGGAGACATTTCACAGCAAGATGCTGAATTATGTCCAAATATGCACTCAAGAGAGCTTCTAAACTTCCTGTTTGCTGTTATTCTGTTCATCTTTACATCATCTGCTTCAAGCTCCAGCTGCTGCACCCCAGAAATTAATACTCTGTTATTTCTCAAGTAACTCTCTGCCAGAGCAGAGAGATCCTTTTGTTTTTATCCTCAGGACATAGGGAGAACTTCATTGCATTAAAATGCAATTATATAAAACTACAAACACCCTCCAGAGATTATGCTGCAGGTTTAATCCTGCTCTCAGCTCAGTTTTGGTGCTGTGGTACCAAATGGAATCACAGAATCATGGAATGTCAGGGATGGGAAGGGAGCTCTGGAGATGCCCCAGTCCAACCCCCCTGCCCCAGCAGGATCCCCCAGGGCAGCCCACACAGGAACACATCCAGGGGGGTTTGGAAAGGCTCCAGAGAAGGAGACTCCACAACCTCTCTGGGCAGCCTGGGCCAGGGCTCCCTCAGCCTCAGCCTCCACAAGTTTCTCCTCATGCTGAGCTGGAACTTCCTCTCTTCTCCCTTCAACCCATTCTTCCTTGGCCTCTCCCTGGGCACCCCCAAAAAGAGATTGTCCCCTTCCTCTTGCCCCCCACCCCTCAGATCTTGAGGGACATTCAGCACATCCCCTCTCAGCCTTCTCTTCTCCAGGCTCAACAGCCCCAGGGCTCTCACTCTTGCTTCCCAGCAGAGATGCTCAAGTCCCTTCCTCACCCTCCCACCTCTCCCTTGGACTCTCTCCAGTAGATCCCAGTCTCTTTTAACAAAACACAGGATGGAAAGAAGAACCATGAGGATGATCAAAGGACTGGAGCACCTGCCATGTGAGGAGAGGCTGAGAAAACTGCATCTGTTCAGCCTTGGGAGAAGGCGGCTCAGGACAGACCTAATTATGATGTTCCAGTACTCAAAGGGGGCTACAAAGGAGATGGAGACTCCCTGGGTACAAGGAATCCCATGGACAAGGGGCAATGGGCACAAGTTGCTCCTAGGGAGATTCCAATTGGACTCAAGAGGAAAATTTTTCACTCTGAGGCCAGTCAGACATTGGAATGGTCTCCCAGGGTGGATTCCCCCACTTTGGGATGTTTGAAGTCTCAGCTCAATGGGTGCTGGGACAGCTCAGATCAACAATAACATGAGAAGGGTTGGAGCAGATGATCCTGGAGGTCCCTTCCCACCTGGCATTCTGTGATTCTGTGAAAGTAATAAAATAAAAATAGAAATCAAATCCCACAACTGCCACACATACTCACCCTCAGTCTGGCATTCTGTTTTATTTTTAACACTACAATTCTGTCTGTATACAATTCCACAAACTTTAAAAAAAAAAAAAAAAAAAAAAGACCACTAATTTTTTAGCTACTCAAGCTGTAATGAGTTTTGTAATTCACCTGCTGCCTCTTACTCACCTCTCCTCAGATTCCCTCAGGAGTTTGCTGGCAATCCGGATCAGCATGCAGTAGGCAAACTGGGATTTGAGTCCAGATTTAGTGAATTTATTCAACATCTTGGACACTGCCAGGCGATCGTTTTTGCGCAGGTGGTAGAGCAGCCCCAGGGCATGGTACTGGGAGAAGAGAAATGGAGCTGTGTGGGTACTGCAGACAGTGCAGCTGGGAAAGGCAGCCTCTAAGATGTCTAAGACTCATCTCATCCTAGCAGAAAACCCTTCTGACCTCCAAGGATCTGAATTTCCTGACAAGTGACACACCTGCTGTGTTCTCTGCCCTTTCCCATCCACCACAAGACAGCCTCAATGTCCTGCTGAAGATTAGAAGAGACATGAAGTGAGTTTGCTCTCTTCTCTTACCATTAAATGTCTGAATTTTAAAAAGCTTCAGCATATTAAATTATACTGCACAGTAGTATTTACATTTCCAGTGCTGACAGCTGACCTCACAAAAATCCTCGAGGTGTTTAAAAGCATAAAGGAACATTTCTTGTTGCATGCCAAGTTGTTTTGGGGTTTGTTTTATTTTTCTCTAAGCCTGATTCATAGCAAAGCTTAACAAAGCTGCTAAGGAGGCAAGAGCAAAGCTGGTTTTCCAGATTTGTTTTTCACCCCTGAGTCTGTAACGCTGACTGAACACGCAGAATATTTTCATTTTCATGGCTGTTCAGATGATTTGGGCAAAATTTTGCTCATACAGAGATCTCACTGATATTCTGATCTCCTTAGCAACTGGCAAATTTTCTGAAAGGCCAAGACAAGAGATGCTGGTGTTCTGGGAGGCAAGGAGATAATTTCTGATGCTGTTTGAAAACTCCAGATCCAAAGCTCTTCTGCAACAACTTCTGTGAAACAGCCAGCAGCACCCCAGCTATCAGGTTAGCAGGGAAAGAGCAAAGGACTGAAGAGCCAGCTCTTAATTAAGAACCTTAATTAAGGGGATCATGGAGAAAAAGCATGATTTTTTTCAGCCAGTCGTTTCCCTCAAGTCACAATTCTTGTTTTTAAAAAGAGGAAGGGAAAAAGGGAAACCAGTTACTTGTTCTGAGGTTATTTTAAGAATTCACAGACCACCATTAAAACCCTAAAATGTTTTTAGGGCTTCCTGGAGCAGCCACCCTCACACATACCTGCACCATGACATTTTCACTAGAACCTGCTTCTTGAGCTTCGTTGATCCAACGTTTGACCACGTCATAACTGATCTTCATCATGTGCTGGAAAAAGGCACAAAAGTTGGGATTGCAGCCAAACCAGGAGCCCAGTGAAGTCCCAGCCTTGTTTTTCAGTTTCTAGGTTTAAAGACTTCCAGACAATTTAGGGCTTTGCCTGGAATAGCACAGGTAACAAAGAGGAACTCTCCAACACATCGTTTGTAGGGATGTGGTGGGAAAGTCCCTCAGGGAGATTTTGCAGATGTTCAAAGAGGACAGAAGACAATTCTAGGAAAATTCACCCACTGTTATGCCACCCTAAAGCTCTACACCACCTCCTACCTCCTGCTCTGCCTTTCTGATTTACCAATCCCACTTATCTCTATCATATGCACCTAGAACCCCCTGGATTTCTTACATCTCAGTCTCAGAGAATGCTTTCACCTGGATTTTTCTCTTTAAGAAAAGTACTGACCTAATGACATCTTTTCCAGCTACTTCCCCTAAAAAAGGAGAGAAAAACAGTGAAGTTCTTCTTCACCTTGCCCTCCGATTGCATTTCGCTAAAAAAAAAGTCTTGAATTGCAGTCTTATCAGGGCAGCAATCTCAGGGGTTTGGTTTTTGCAGGCTGCTTCCACAGCACAAGGGGTGGAACCCCTTCCTTCTCACCAAATTGATCAGCACTTTCCCAACCATCAGTGGCCTTGACTTTTTAAAGGGGTATAATGAATGAATTTCTCTGAGCCCCTCCCCAGAGAAATTAATGTTCTACACTAACTGCAGACCAAGCACTTTGCACCTGAAGTTATTCCAATTGATGCACTCTTCCTTAACACTCTCTTGCTAAAGAAGGTTGATAAGAGAAACCTGCGTAAGACAAAGGAAACTCCATTGTTACTTTTTCTGTCTGTTTTCCACCTTGGAGATGGAGAGTTATCATCTGAATGGAAAAAAAGAGATGAAGAAAGAACAAAACAAAGGCCAAAGCTACACATGCAGCAAAGGAGACCTTCCAGCCACAACCCAATGCAGAGATATACACTAATTTACTAATAATTTACTACTTTACTTACTAAGGAAGACACCAGTGCAGAACTAGAGACACTGGGGACTTTGTCCACGATGGCTTGCTTCATGTATCTCTCAATGGCTTGCAACATTGTGCCCTGTGAGAGGGAAAAAGTGTTGATAGTTTGGAAAAAAAAAAAGAGTATAAAAGCAAAAATATATGCTCAGTCTGTTCCAAAGGCCCTCAGGAAAAAAAAAAAATCCTGGACTAGGAATAACACCAACAAAGAATAACAGCAGTACAGATGAGGGGATGTTCTGCTGGAAAACAGCTCCATGGAGAAAGCCCTTGGAGTCCTGGGGGACAGGGAATTCTCCAGGGGTCAGCAATGTGCCCTTGGGGCCAAGAGGGCCAATGGTGTCCTGGGGGCATCAGGAAAAGTGTGTCCAGCAGATCCAGGGAGGTTCTCCTCCTCCTCCTCCTCTTCCTCCTCTGCTCTGCTCTGGGGAGAGCACAGCTGGAATCCTGGCTCCAGTTTGGGGCTCCCCAGTTGAGGAGAGACTGGGATCTACTGGAGAGAGTCCAAGGGAGAGCTGGGAGGGTGAGGAAGGGACTTGAGCATCTCTGCTGGGAAGCAAGAGTGAGAGCCCTGGGGCTGTTGAGCCTGGAGAAGAGAAGGCTGAGAGGGGATGTGCTGAATGTCCCTCAAGATCTGAGGGGTGGGGGGCAAGAGGAAGGGGACAATCTCTTTTTGGGGGTGCCCAGGGAGAGGCCAAGGAAGAATGGGTTGAAGGGAGAAGAGAGGAAGTTCCAGCTCAGCATGAGGAGAAACTTGTGGAGGCTGAGGCTGAGGCTGAGGGAGCCCTGGCCCAGGCTGCCCAGAGAGGTTGTGGAGTCTCCTTCTCTGGAGCCTTTCCAAACCCCCCTGGATGTGTTCCTGTGTGGGCTGCCCTGGGGGATCCTGCTGGGGCAGGGGGGTTGGACTGGGGGATCTCCAGAGCTCCCTTCCCACCCCTGACATCCTGTGACTGTTATGACTAACTCTAAAGTTCTGCAAAGGAGCCATGAGTAACAGCTCCTGAAGGTTCAGTGACACAAATCCAAGTCTACAGCAAAGCAATCTCAGATCAGGAACCAAAGCTCCCAAGCTCCTGCCCTCCTTTGTGTTCCCAGAGCTTTTCAGCAGGTCCTCCCTCACACAGCAGTTTCATTACAAGAACAGACCATGGAAAAAAAAGAGAAAAAGAGTTGTTTTCCTATTTTAAACAGACTCCTCATCTCTACAAGGGTGTGCCTGGTACTTACATCAGTGATCCTGCAGAGTGCTCTGATGGCTGGGCCTCGGTACACATCTTCCTTCCCTGTCATGTCTTTGGTCAAACTAAAATAATCAAAACCAAGACCCCATGAATGTTTTTTTGTCCTGGTCCTTTTCTGACATTCACCTCATCTCATTTAGCTGTTCTTCCAGCTGCTACCACATAACTGCTAAGCTCTGATTATCAGTTAGAAACAACTTTGTAATAATTAGCTATTTGAAAATGATTAATATCAAAGTCTGAGGAAATACAGAGCATTACAAAATGTGCAGTCCATAATATTGCTTTGCCACAGAACTGGTTTAGTTAGCTCAGCCCTTCTCCTTCTTAGTGTTGTTGATCTTTCTACATTAAATTTTGGGTTAGATAATTGCAGTTTAAAGCTGAACAGCTTTAAAAAAACCAGAGCAGTGGTTTAGCACATGCCACAGATCCAATTTCTGCTCTTGCAACAACTGCAATGTCTGTTCTGTAGACAAAAAAATTGACAGCTCAGCTGAGGGACTGAACTGAGCTTTGCTCTTCCCCTAACTCCTCTGACAGCAAAGTGCAAAAGTCACAGGTAAAACAGACAAAACCCTGGAGCATCAGTAATTTAATTGAAGGAAATGAAGAAAAAATAGCAACTGATTGGTAAGTTGCAGGGAAGCTTCTGAGGTTTTAGATACATGTAACAACACAACAGGAAGAAACTCACACTTCATTTGGTAACACAATCTCTGTACCATGAATGATTTGCTTTCTCTTGGTTTATAAAGTGTAATTCCAGACAATCACAGCAGGGAAAACAAACACCTAAAGGTGCAGCTCCTCATTTCAGAGCTGTGATAACTGTTTGCTGTCTTGTGACTACCTGCTTGTCACAATGATGACGTCCTCAGAAATGTTGGCCATCTCTTTGATAGTGAAGTAACACATTCTCCTGAGGGTTTGCTGTGGAAAGTGTAATTGCAGGAAACCATTACACTCAAGGGGAATTAAGAGCAAACACTTCCTAGAAGTTTTCAAAGTGAAAGTAAACGAAAAGTTAAATACTTAATGTTAAAAGTTAAGCCAGCTTTAATTACAACACCCTCTTTCCCACTTCTATACAAAGTTACAAGAATGCAAAATTCTGGTTGATAACCTGGTAAGCATTACTCCTTGCTACCAAACAAATCAGGGGGAAAATGAGCAATCAGCTTGTAACATGGTGAGACTAAAAAAATAACAGCCCTACTATATTAATGACAGAAGTGCTACACCACATCTGTATGCAGAAGGCTCTAGGTGATCAGTTAAAGCTTTAAGAACAGCTTTTCCTGATCTGTTTGTCACTGTCAAAAACAGAAATATGCCAAGAGTGCTGAGACTTGAGTTCTTTAAAAGCGAATGATGTATTTACATTAAAAAAAATATTTTCTACAAACTGGATATGAGAAAGGTACCAAATACTGTGCTGCCAAATTTTCTGTTCCATTTTTAAACAGTTTAAACACGTGCAACCTGCCTCAGCCCAATCTCTAAAAACCCCAAGTGCCAGCTCATTTTTAACACAAATTAAGCAGACCCATCACCTGAAGGATATTCCTCCCTCCCAGTTCCTACACCCTCTGCAAAAAAGAGATCAAAGGAGGACTTGACATTGGTTATCCCAATATTTTTAGGATGTTCTCATGCCTTGACTCCATGCTGACTCATGAGCAGAAGTTGTTGTTCTAAAGAATTGCAGGATCTGATCTACAGGTGACTTTTAAGTTCTAATTTTAGTTAAGCAGATGGGGATTACTTGCAAAAAACAGAGATTAAATTATACTGATTTGTATGTTCAGGTTTTCTGTCATGATTCACATTTTTTACACATGAAAAAAAAAACCAACACCACCCCCAAAACCAACCTCCAGAAGTAACCATGTGTTACTACTCAGATATTGGTTTCCAAATCAGGAGTTGCCTTCAGTCAGGACTTTGTGTGCAGAGCCTCACCTTCCTCCCACACCCCAGCATTCCAGCTGTTTTGTAATTACTGCAAATCCAGACAAAACCAGGGAGGCAGCAAGTGGTGAACACCAGGTACTTACATCATTAGATTGAAATAATCTGGTCATTGCAAAAAAAGCTTCTGTGGCTTCAGTGGTTCCAAAGTGTTCACCCTGAGAACAGCACAAAAGCAGGGAGAGAAAAATCTGTTACTACCCAGCTGGCTCCAACTTTCAGCCCCTCCTTATGGCTCCTGCTCACACACAAAAAATCTTTTTTTTTTTTTGAAGAAATCTTCCTTGTGTGAGAGACAGTCCCTCCCTCCTGTTCCCTCAGGGGTAGGTGCCAACTTTACCACTCTTATCTACTTGGTTGCAACACAAATGATAAGCAGAGGGATGGGGCAGTTTGTCAGGGAGCCTCTGCTCCCTCTGTGGGGTGTCAGCAGTTGAGTTTGTGTCATGTTCATTAAGCAGAATGATCCCCTTGCTTAAAAAGTATCTAGGTAAAGATGACCAGTGCTAGTTAAGACTCAACAGCACAGATTCCTCCAAACTGATTGTAATTCTTACTGCCTGACATGTAAGAAACTTCAGGCATCTGGATACCTAAAGAAAATCTCCTGAGTTGTCCCCAGACAAAAAATTACCTTCCAATTAATCACCTCCTGGCCTCTGTTCCTAACTCACCTCAGTTATTCCTACTTCAACCAGGTGAACATGAGTGGCTCTTCAGTTGCACAGAGATCACAGAACCAAAAAAAGTTTTAAAAGCTTCAGTGACAGAAATAGCACTCAAAAAGCTGGAGGGGAGAACACAATACTATGGCATAAACACTCAGTGTCTGACCTCCTTAAAGGCCACCTCCCAAATCTGAGAGGAAGAGGTCTAAAACTTCTTTCATGATAAAAGTTACGAGGAATTAGCCTCATTCTTCAGGAATACTAGGTTACGAATCCTCCAGGAATGGGAAAAGTTACCTGGTTCAGCAAGTAAAGGATCTTGGTAAGGATGTGCAGGCATCTTCGTGGATTTATAGGGGTCTCATTGAAGATACGAGCCTGCAAACACAACAGCAATACAGTCTGACCAACAGTAATAATTCCTCTTTTACCAGAAAATGTAAAGCAATTTGGTTTCTACCTAGCAGCTCCTACCTTTTTTTTTAATTTTGCATTCCACAAACATGTCCCAACCAGCACATTCCTGTCCCAACCTCAGGTGTGTTTGGTTTGCTGGATGGGCATCAACCTCAGCTAAGGACAATGAGCTGGAACCAGCAAAAATATTTTCAAATAAAAAAATAATCACTCAATTCTTAGGGGCCTGGAGAAACCTGGTCTAGGGGGAGGTGTCCCTGCTCATGGAATGAGCTGGTCTTTAAGGTCCCTTCCAACCCAAACCAGTCTGGGATTCTATGAATTCCTTCCACACCATCTGTAGCCCAAGTGCTGCTCGGCACAAGTCTGTAAGAACACAAAATTGAACTTAAAAGTTCTGACTTCGTGCTCTTGCACGCACCCAAATTCCTGGTTATTTAACACCCCAGTTCATCTGACCACTTGCAGTCACTCTTGGGAGTACACAAAGAGAAGAGGAAAAAAAATGTTACACAGGAGGGTGAAAGGAGAGGTCACCTCTTCAGAAAGAGCACCCCAAGATCCCTACGTGCACAAAGATAATTTGGGTTGGAAAAGATCTTTAACATCACCCAGTCCAACATTCCCCCAGCACTGCCCAGGCCCCAGCACCCCCTGTCCCTCAGCACCACATCCCCAGGGCTCTGAAACCCCTCCAGGGATGATGGGGACTCCAATCCCTGACAACCCTTGCCAGGGAGAAATTCTTCCCAATCTCCAATCTAAATCTCCCCTGGGCACAACTTGAGGCCATTTCCTTGTGTTGTTTATTACTTGGGAATAGAGATCCACACCCCTATAGCTCCAACCTCCTTTCAGGGAGTTGTAGAAAGTGAGGTCTCCCCTCAAGCTCCTTTGCTCCAGGCTGAACACCCCCAGGTCCCTCAGCAGACCTGTGCTCCAGACCCTTCCCCACCTCCCTTGCTCTTCTTTGGATGTGCATGGAAGGCAGAAGCCACAAATCCTCTGATTACCATCCATAAACCCCTCACAGAGTAACTTCCTCTGCACTTTATGTCCATACCCTGTGATTCACTATCTTAACTCTGAGTTTAGCCAAGAGCTGCACCCCAAAAAACCTCCTTAAGCTGCCAACACTTTCTGTAAGAACATGAGGAGTTAACCAGCATTATGCTCCCATTCTTCATACCTCCTGAAGCACAGAGCTCTTCTCCAAGTTCTGGAAAGGATTTGAGCCACTGCCTGAGGAACAAAAGAGAGTTCTCAGTCAAGGAAATGCATCATTCACCCCCAAAAATAACAGACCTCAACATGCAAGAACAGTTCCGACAAAAACACCCCAACCCTACAGTGACATTCTTGGGACTAATTAATGCCCTCCATCAACAACTTCCAATCCACTTGCTTAAGTTGGATTTGGAATTACAGGGGAGAGAAAAGAAGGGTGTCACTTTCAACACAGCTGGAGGGCAAGGAAGAAAGGATTTAGGAATAAATATGCCTTAATATCTCCTTTACATGAAAATTATTTTCTCTTTTATCTCCTAGTTCTCCTATTTTTATTACTCCAGGCACAGAAAGCACAGAGGGCATCACTGCTGCTGCTGGAGCTGCTAAATCAGGACCTGAAAAAGGAATGTATGGATACCAGGCCACTTGGCAAACTCCAAAAAGCAACCTGGCTGCTGCAAATCATTCATGCTGGGCTATCTCAGCCCTCCAACCACCCAGAGCCAGGCACTGAGAAGCCACCTACTACCTGAAAGCAAAATTAAAGCTGGAATCTGCAAAAGGCCTTCAAAACCTTTCAGGGAGGGGAAAACATGACACAAAGCTCAAACCCATCTTGTTTCAGGGCAGGGCATAGAGGGAATAAAGGGAATAAATAAAGGGAATAAAGGGAATAAAGGGAATAAAGGGAATAAAGGGAATAAAGGGAAGCCTAGGGAGGGGTGTGGGTGGGGGGAAGGTGTTTTTAAGATTCAGATTTTATTTCTCATTACCCTATTCCAATCTGCTTGCCAATAAATTTATTTCTCCAAGCAGAACCTGGGTTTTTTTGTTTGTTTTTCATCATCCAGTGATCTCCCTCTGTCCTTAGCCCACAAAATTATAATTTTCTCTCCCTTGTCCAGTTGAGGAGGGGAATGATGGAGCAGCTTTAGCATCCAGCCATGGTCAACCCACCACAAAAGCAGAAGGAAGGCTTCAGTTTCAGAGAAAATTAAAAAAGTAAGACAAACTGTATCCTCTTTTGAGACTTCTGAAGGGTGCTGAATAAAGAATTTTTTGGAGATGACACTTCCCTACCAGCAGCACACCAGTCCTCTCATCACAGCCACTGTGATTCCCCCTCTCAGAGCCCCTCTTCTCACATAAATCCCCCCAAACCCTCACCACCTCTTCTGACCCTTTCCCTCCGGCCCCACTTTTTCATTTTCAGTTCATTTACACTTCAGTTCTCACATCCCAAGCGGAAGAAAAATGAAAACGAGACGAAACTCAACCCAGCTGAGAGTATCAGTTACTACAGGCAACCTGAACTTTAAAATTTCCAGACTACTCAGTGGAGTGAAAACGTGTAGGTCACGGCATCATTAATTATTATTGCTAATGTGACCTGGGGATTTTTTTTTCCCCCTGCACACCGGGTATCTTCTGACAGAGCCCAAACCTCCATCCTCAGCAGCAATTACCTCAGGAACTGTTACTTTTTCCCTCACCTCAGCACCCGCTATAGGCCGCGCCGTGCTCTGGGCGCCTGGAGCTCACTCCCCTCAGGAATACACAGCCATGCCCACCCCTCACGGCTCCCTCCCCTCCTTCCCCAACCTCGTACCGGACTCCTCGTCCTTCTTGTCAAACTTCTTAATCATTTCGACGGCGGTACTGACCCTAACCGCCTCCTTTTCCTTCCCCCCCCCCCCCCCTTTCCACTTCCTCCTCTCCCTGAGAACTGCAGTGCCGCCGGAGCTCCCGCCGGAGAGCCCGCCTCACATTCCGCCATCTGATTGGACAGAGGAGCTGCCACTCAAAATTTCGACCAATCAGATCCTCGTGTCTCTCCAAGCAACGCCCCCCTCGCCCCGCTGCTTGAAGGGGCGGGAGTCTTAAAGGAGCCGCGCCGCCATTTTGTGAGGGGGTGTTTGGCCTCATCTAACTAACTAACTAACTAACTAACTAACTAACTAACTAACTAACTAACTAACTAACTAACTAACTAACTAACTAACTAACTAACTAACTAACTATCACAGCCCCTTGTTAAAAAAAAAATAATAAAGTCACCAGCTCCCCTTTACCCCTTTTTTTGAGGCATTTCAGCCCCCTTGTTGTCGGCCCCCCAGGAGGAAGCTGCTGCTTCCCTCCTCCCTGCCTCTCTTGTGGGAAATAAAACTCAAAAAGGAGCTGTTTGGAGTTATTAACACCACAAGAAGGTCTTTCTGAAAGAGGGGGTGCAAACAGCCTCCTCCTCAGTGATGGGAGCCTCAAAAAATAGAGCCACAGGATCATGGAATCATCATGTTTGGAAAAAAACTTCAAGATCATCGTGTCCAACCATCAGTCCTACACCACTAAATCATCGCCATAAATCCCACATCTGCTCGTTTGATGAATATCCCCATGGATGGCAACTGTCACCCCATGGCTGGGATCCTTGGAGAAAGCCAAGTGCAAGGTTCTGCACCTGGGTTGAGGCAATCCCATGGATGGAAACAGATTCCAGTCACCCGGGTGATGGTCAGGGAAGTGTCAGCAGAAATGTGGATGGTTCCTCCATGGATGTGGTGGTTCTCTGCAGCTCCATGGGATCAGCAATCTGCTCTAGCAGGTTGGAAAAGGAGGAAACCATCGGTGCACGATGGAACTAAGGAGACAAACTGTGAAGTCAACTCACTGGAGGGAAGGGATGGCATCCAGAGGGAGCTGGAGAGGCTGGAAAAGTGGACTCAGTTCAACATTGTCATGTGTGAGGTTCTGCACCTGGCTCAGGGCAATCCCATGGAAAATAGGGATTGGGAGGAGAAAGGATTGAGGACACCCCTGAGGAGAAGGACTTGGGGGTGGGGGTGACCCAGAAGCTGAACGTGAGCCCTCAGTGTGTGCTTACAGCCCAGAAACCAACCAGGTCCTGGGCTGCATCAAAAGCAGCAGAGACAGAAAGTCAAGGGAGGGGATTCTCCCCCTCTGCTCTGCTCTGCTGAGCCCCCAGCTGGAGCTCTGTGTCCAGTTCTGGAGTCCCCAAGCTCAGAAGGACACAGAGCTCCTGGAAGGTGTCCAGAGCAGAGCCACTCAAATGCTCAGAGGGCTGAGCACCTCCCTGGGAAGCCAGAATTCCTCTTTCCCCCTCAATGAATCCCCTGTGCTGACTCCATTTCCTTTTCTGGGAATCCAGTGTTTGAGGCCAAAATCCCCAGATTATAACAGAATCACAGAATGGTTTGGGTTGGAAGGGACCTTAAAGCTCATCCAGTTCCAACCCCCTGCATGGGCAGGGACACCTCCCACCAGCCCAGGTTGCTCCAAGCCCCATCCAACCTGACCTGAGACACTGCCAGGTATGGGGCAGCCACAACTTCTGGGGGCAACCTGGGCACCCAGGGGCTCAGCACCCTCACCCCAAAGAATTTCTCTCTACCCAGAAAATAGAATCATGGAATGGTTTGGCTTGGAAGAGAACTGAAAGCTCAGCTCATTCCAACCCCCCTGCCATGGGCAGGGACACCTCCCTCCCAGATTGCTCCAAGCCCCATCCAACCTGGCTTTGAACACTGCCAGGGATGGGGCAGAGACTCTTTTCCTGGGCAACCTCTTTCTAAAGCTCAGCCCCCTCACCCCAAAGAATTTCTCCCTGCCCAAGATCTCCTCTCCATCTCCCCTCTCCCAGCTGGAAACCCTTCCCCCTCCAGGCTCCCATCCCTCCAGGCCCTTGTCCCAAGTCCCTGCCCAGCTTTCCTGGAGCCCCTTCAGGCACTGGAAGGTGCTCTTCTGATCTCCAGGAGCAAAATCATGGAACGTCAGATAGGAAGGGACCTCAAAGATCACCTGGTCCAACCCTTCTGGGTAACACTCTGAGATGTCTCAGCACTTTGAGGTGCTGAGACTTAAAACTGACTTAAAACTGTCTTAAAACTGACTTAAAACAGACTTAAAACTGCCCAGCAGGAGGGAACCCACCACCTGGGAGAGCATTCCCATGTTTGACTGTCCTCATGGTGAAAATTTTACCTTCCTTGTGCCTTCCTCACACATCTCTGTGATGTCTGCCTCCTCAGTTGCAGGATATTTGCTCACAAAATAAATTAAAATTGGCAAGGACAGAACATAGCACCATGTGGAGTGGGTGTAAGTGCAGACAGAGGTCAAACCCCCATCTTCCCAAATGCCTCTCAGACTCAGGCATCCTGCTTGGGTTTCATTTTCAATGGAGAAAGGGAAGTTGTTTATCAGAGTAATTTATCTGAGACAAGTGGTTTTGGCACAGGTTCACTGGGAAAATGATGGGGTCTGAGATGGCTGCAAAGGACTTCAAGGCTGCTGAAAAAAAAAAACAAAACAAAAAAAACCCAAGTCACAAAGTACCCTGAGACAGAAAGTAAACAAAGGTCTGTAACAGGACCAGGGAAAAAAACAGTCATGTATTCATGCTAAGTATATATATAAAAAATATAAATATATAGAATGTCTTTTTTTATATAAAAATATATAAATACCATAGACATCCAGGGATGGTGACTTCACCACTGCCCTGAGCAGCCTGGGCCAGGCCTTGACAACCCTTTCCAGGAAGAAATTGTTCCCCAGCTCCAATCTAAACCTCCCCAGGAGCAACCCGAGGCCATTTCCTCTGGTTCTATTTTTTGTTACTTGGGAGAAGAGATCCACAGCCCTGTAGCTCCAACCTCCTTTCAGAAGTTGGAGAGAAAGAGAAGTTCTCCCTTCAGCCTCCTTTGCTCCCCAAGGTCCTTCAGCCACTGCTCAGAACTTCTCCAGAACCTTCTTCTTCTGCTCCAGATCCTGAGAATCAGAGAATCCCAGAATGTCAGGGGTGGGAAGGGAGCTCTGGAGATCCCCCAGTCCAACCCCCCTGCCCCAGCAGGATCCCCCAGGGCAGCCCACACAGGAACACATCCAGGGGGGTTTGGAAAGGCTCCAGAGAAGGAGACTCCACAACCTCTCTGGGCAGCCTGGGCCAGGGCTCCCTCAGCCTCAGCCTCCAGGAGTTTCTCCTCATGCTGAGCTGGAACTTCCTCTCTTCTCCCTTCAACCCATTCTTCCTTGGCCTCTCCCTGGGCACCCCCAAAAAGAGATTGTCCCCTTCCTCTTGCCCCCCACCCCTCAGATCTTGAGGGACATTCAGCACATCCCCTCTCAGCCTTCTCTTCTCCAGGCTCAACAGCCCCAGGGCTCTCACTCTTGCTTCCCAGCAGAGATGCTCAAGTCCCTTCCTCACCCTCCCACCTCTCCCTTGGACTCTCTCCAGTAGATCCCAGTCTCTCCTCAACTGGGGAGCCCCAAACTGGAGCCAGAATTCCAGCTGTGCTCTCCCTAGGGCAGAGCAGAGGAGGAGGAGGAGGAGGAGGAGGAGGTGGAGGAGGAGGAGGAGGAGGAGGAGGAGGAGGAAGAGGAGGAGGAGGAGGAGAACCTCCCTGGATCTGCTGGACACACTTTTCCTGATGCCCCCAGGACACCATTGGCCCTCTTGGCCCCAAGGGCACATTGCTGACCCCTGGAGAATTCCCTGTCCCCCAGGACTCCAAGGGCTTTCTCCATGGAGCTGTTTTCCAGCAGGACATCCCCAACTCTGTCCTGGTGGTTGGGGTTATTCCTCCCTAGATGCAGAACTCTACCCTTGGGCCTTTTTGAGCTTCAGGAGGTTTCCCTTTGCCCAGAGCCTGTCCAGATCTATGTTCCACCTTCAACCCATTCTTCCTTGGCCTCTCACTGGGCACCCCCAAAAGAGATTGTCCCCTTCCTCTTGCCCCCCACTCTCATAGCTCTCCCTTAGTACTAAGGTTCTAAGGTACTGGTGCTGAGTACCCAAGGCAGTGGTCCCTCAGGGGCTTGTTTTTCAATCTCATCAATTAATGCAGAGGAATCACACTCAATGTTGCTGATTCTGCTTTTCAATACAATCCAAATGCAGAACAAGCTGCATCCCTTCAGCCTGAAAGAAGCTTGAATTACACTTGGAGTATGATTAATTTCTCCAAATCTCCTGACACTGTGCTGGTTTTCAGGTCACTGCAGGGAGTTTTCTGTAGGCAAAAAAAATAATTTAAAAAAAATCAAGTGGTCTTTGGATGAGAGTTTTGCAATCAGAGTTGTTTGGTTTTCTCTTCCAAGCAGCATAAACATGGACATGAAGTGGGGCTCCTTGGTCTCTGAAAGGAGAGTGGAGGGAAGATGATGAAAATAGTGGAAAAATGGACCAGGTTGGCCAAGGAGGTGGTTGTGGCCTCATCCCTGGAGATATTCAAGGAATATCTGAGGAAGCTCTGAGCATCCTGATCTGGTTGAGGGTGTCCCTGCTGGCTGCAAGGGGTTGACCTTGATAGATCCTTTCCAACCCCAAATATTCTGTGATTCTATGTCTTAATTTTACTACTCTCATAGTAATGGTTTGGGTTGGAATGGACCTTAAAGATCATCTAATTCCAACCCCTCTCCAAGGGCAGGGACACTTTCCACCAGCCCAGGTTGCTCAAAGTCCTTGTCATGGTGGGATGTGCTGCTGACTGAAGCCAAGAGGTGGTGCCCTGATAAATAGTATGGTATGGTATGGTATGGTATGGTATGGTATGGTATGGTATGGTATGGTATGGTATGGAGGGAAAGAAGAACCTCCTTGAGGTCTCCTGAGGTGTTTAGAAAGTCTTAATATTTGAGAGCAAACAGATTTGGGATCTGCCACAGGATGACACCGTGTGACTTGATCTTTGTACTCTCCTTTTTACAGCAATGAAGGCTCAGGGGTGGAAATCAGGGCAGGGAGATCACTCAGCACTTAATGTCACAGGCAAGGAGGACTTCACTTGGGGAAAAAATAATTTAAACAAAAATAATTATTGTCAATCAAGTCAGATTAATGAGAAATAAAAAAATAAATCTTGAAACACCTTCTCCCAACCCATCTTTTCCTCCTGGGCTTAACTTTAATTTTCTCTACCTAGTTCCCCACAGTGACAGGGAATTCATGGAATCATAGAATCATAGAATGGTTTGGGCTGGAAGGGACCTTCAAGATCCCCCATTTCCACCCCCTCTGCATGGGCAGGGACACCAGCCCAGGTTGCCCAAGGCCCCATCCAACCTGCTCAATAATCTGGGCTAATGAGATACAATCAAACCTCCACTACACCTCCAAAAACATGGTTTGGAGAGACACAACTATATGTACCAAGCTTGGAGCCCTTATCTGGTTCCTTCTCTGCAACCCCCAGGCTGCTCAAAGCTCCATCCAACCTGGTCTGGGACTTTTCCTGGGGATAAATACTGGGATTGAATCCCTGGGATTGACAGTCATCTTCTTCCAGTCAAGCTCTTCCAGCTTTTGATGCCAAACAGAGGTGATCTCCATATCACAAACATCCAACTAGAAAGAGGACTGGACAGAAAGGATTTTTCCCCACCAGGCCATGCAACCTTCCCATCGTTTATTCCACTCTCTAGCAGCAAGCAAATGACTTTCTGCACAATTATTTTTACCCCAGGGGGACAGAAAGGAAAAAGCAAACAAACCCCAAGGTGGTGGATGTTCAGGTGCTCCTGGAAAGTGAGGGCAGAAGGAGCTGTGGGGATCTTCCCTCCTCCATCTTCAGAGGATGAAAAAATGTGAGCAGAATTCATTTTGCTTTCTGAGAAGTCCTCTGGGGCTGTTATTTGCAGGCCAAAGGGGTTGTGTGCAATCCTGGACTCCATCTGGAAATTTTGCAGCCTTATGTTCCAACAATCACCACAGTTGTGGTTATTTTTTTCCTGGTATAAGTAACTCTTGCCTCCTAGGATCTCCAAGTATGAAATAAAGGCTTGTGACAAAATTCTCCTCTTTGAGAAAAGGCTGCAATGCTTCTCACCCATCACCTTACAAACCAAGAACTGAAATTCCCCCAAGTCAGGAAACCCAGAGGAACCCCAAAGGCACAAAGATCCCTTTTGTGGTTTCACCACTTTCATCATTCCAAGAGGAAAATGAGCTGAATTTCCCCAGAAAAATCCCAGTGGGGATTCCCTGGGCTGTGCACACCCCAGCCTGCCTCTCATCCAGTTCCTCCTGAATTCCTTGCAGCAAAGTCACAATTCCAGGAACTCCAGCATGGACCAGTTTCTCTATCAAGCTCAGGAACAGCTTTCAGCAAGGCAAGGGTCCTCTCCAGAGGGACTCATACCCATCACTGGGGGGTTCTGGGCAGTAAACCCATTCCTTGTCAACCAATTCTGCTAATTTAAATCAAAATAATGGTGTTTTTTCAATGTGAAACAACATGTACAATCTATAGCAAGTGTGAGTGTGGCGGACTCCAGCTTGTAGCAGCAAGTGGCCTTGCCTACAAATGCTCAGCACTGGATATTCTCCTCCTCCTCCTCCTCTTTCCTTCTGCTCCTTCTCCTTCTCCTCTCTTCCTCCTCCTCTCTCCTTCTCTTTCTCCTCCTTCCTTCTTCTTCTCTTTCTTCTCTTCCCTCTCCTCCTCCTTCTCCTCCTTTCTCCTTCTACTTTCTCCTTCTCCTCCTCATTCTCATTCTCATTCTCATTCTCATTCTCATTCTCATTCTCATTCTCATTCTCATTCTTTTCTTCCTCCTCCTCCTTCTTTCTCCTTCTCCTCATTCTCATTATTCTCCTCTTTTTTCCTTCTCCTCCTCCTCCTCTTCCACCTCTCTCCTTCTTTCTCCTCTTTCCTTCTTCTTCTCCTTCTTCTCTTCCCTCTCCTCCTCCTCCTCTTCCTCCTCTCTCCTTCTCTTTCTCCTCTTTCTTCCCTCTCCTCCTCCTCCTCCTTTTTCCTTCTCCTCCTCCTTTCTCCTCTCTCCTCCAGGAACATCTGTCAGAGCTGCTAAGAAATGACAGGATTCTCGCCTATATCCCCCTCCAAAAAACCAAAAGCAGATGAATTGTTGGGTCTTTTGCTGGATAAAGCATTGTTTCAATTATTCTTAACTTGGAAGTGAGCCCAAAGGAACATTTTTGTCCAGGAAGAAGATTTCTCCTCATCCCTGGTGCCAACAGCCTGAAACAAGTAGTTTGCTTCTCCTCCAGAAAGATGGATTGGTCTCCAATCCCAGCCTAGAATCCAGCTTTAAGGCCAGAAAAGACCTTCAAGATCACCCAGCCCAACCACAACCCAACTCCACAACCTCTGAACCATCTCCTGAAGCACCACATCTAAAGGAATCTTGAACATCTCCAGGGATGGAGACTCCACCACCTCCCTGGGCAGCCCATCCCAAAGCCTCACCACTCTTTCAGTCAAGAAATTATTCCTAAATATCCAACCTAACCCCCCCTGGCACAACTGAAACCCATTTCCTCTCATCCTATTGTTGGTTACTTGGGTGAAGAGAGATTCTACATCCAAGGGAAAGCAAGCAGAACTCCTCAACTTTCCCCAAAACAACCCAAGGCAAGATGATGGGAGACGGAGCAGCCCAAAAATGCTTTCTCAGATGTGGGAGCAATTAAAAACAGACAACTCTTAAATTTTTACCTTGGATAGGGGGTGGTGAAGCCCTTTGAGAAGATGTCAGATCCTAAAACCAGAGAATGATTTGGGTTGGAAGGATAATTTAAAATCGTCTGGTCCCAGCTCCCCTGCATGGTCAAGGACACCTTCCTCTATTCCAGGTTGCTCCAAGCCCCATGGGGAGCTCAACTCTTG
This sequence comes from Phaethornis superciliosus, assembly GCA_023637945.1. Classification (NCBI taxonomy): domain Eukaryota; kingdom Metazoa; phylum Chordata; class Aves; order Apodiformes; family Trochilidae; genus Phaethornis; species Phaethornis superciliosus. The sequence continues at coordinate 1,322,785 of JAJQWJ010000001.1, forward strand.
GTTATTCCCACATCCCACCTAGAGGGATGCTTTAGGGTCACATCCTCCCCCTGGCATGGGACAAGGACAAGGTGGGAAGGAGCCTTTGATGCTGTGTGTTGGGGGGCAGGGCCCAAAAGCTTCCCCGAGACAAGGGTGAGGCAAGAGCTCTGATTTTTGTAAAAAATGTTTGTTTGGGCCACCATAATTCTCCAGTTTGGCCAATACAAACTCCCACGGGGTTCTCCTTCCCCAAGTTGAGTACCTACAGAGTCCCAAAACTCCTCACCCAGCACCAGTTATGCCACAAATGAGTTTTCCATGAATTTTGAAGGAATGGCTGGAGAAGAAGGGTAAAGTCTTCACGGGCTGCATTTTCTTTCCCAAATCCCAGTGTCATGAACCCAAGCTACACCTTGTGTAAGCTGATTGTGAACTCTAACCTGCTGCTTGCTCATCACGTGCTGTCCCAGCCCAACCAGAGTACACAGATTAAAGATTGTGAATGAGATTAAACTCCTCAGCACCAAGCTCTGGCAGGCTGGGTTGTCCCTTCACTGCTCTACAGCTGGTTCAGCATTTTCACCTCTGTGGTCCTGAATGTTTTTAGTTGGGATTCTTGTGTCTGTTCTCCTTGTTCCCAAGGTTTCAATCTTTTCTCAGAGGGTCTTGCTTAGAGGAGCTCTCTGAGTCTGAGATGATAATAACAATTATCATCATCATCATCATCATGGGGGTGTGGGGTGAGGAGAAGCTCAAGAGAGGCATCAAACCCCCCATGTCCTGGGCTGCATCCCCAGCAGTGTGAGCAGCAGGGCCAGGGAGGGGATTGTCCCCCTCTGCTCCCCTCTGGGGAGACCCCCCTGGGGTAAAGCTGTGTCCAGCTCTGGGGTCCCCAGCAGCAGAAGGAGACGGAGCTGTTGGAGCCAGTGCAGAGGAGGCCCTGGAGCTGCTGGGAGGGCTGGAGCAGCTCTGCTCTGGAGCCAGGCTGAGAGAGTTGGGGGTGTTGAGGCTGGAGAAGAGAAGGCTGCAATGGGGAGACCTTAGAGCACCTTCCAGTGCCTGAAGGGGCTCCAGGAAAGCTGGGCAGGGACTTGGGACAAGGGCCTGGAGGGCTGGGAGCCTGGAGGGGGAAGGGTTTCCAGCTGGGAGAGGGGAGATGGAGAGGAGAGCTTGGGCAGGGAGAAATTCTTTGGTTGGGCTGAGGGGGCTGAGCTTTAGAAAGAGGTTGCCCAGGAAAAGAGTCTCTGCCCCATCCCTGGCAGTGTTCAAAGCCAGGTTGGATGGGGCTTGGAGCAATCTGGGAGGGAGGTGTCCCTGCCCATGGCAGGGGGGTTGGAATGAGCTGAGCTTTCAGTTCTCTTCCAAGCCAAACCATTCCATGATTCTATTTCTTGGGGAGGGAGAAATTCTTTGGGGTGAGGGTGCTGAGCCCCTGGGTGCCCAGGTTGTCCAAGGAAGTTGTGGCTGCCCCATCCCTGGCAGTGTCTCAGGTCAGGTTGGATGGGGCTTGGAGCAGCCTGGGCTGGTGGGAGGTGTCCCTGCTCCCTGTGGGGTTTGGAATGAGCTGAGCTTTAAGATCCTTTCCAACCCAAAGCATTCAGCAACTCAATGGTTTTATGGTAACCGACTTTTGTCAGGTAATTTTTTATTTTGACCCCATTCAGGTGATTTAATGTTCTGGTGCTTTCCACCAGTTGCACGTGCCCAGAACTTGCCAGATTTGGGACTTCTGGTAAATTCTGGCATCCCCCTCTTTGGGCTGCAGCCAGGGGTGGGTGCATTGGGCTGTCTGGCCATGATCCATCAGCAAAACTCTTCCCGGGATGAAGTGGGATAACTCGAGGCAAGTGCTTGGAGGGGGTGGGCCAAGACTCTGGTCCTCATGCACGTAGGGATGTGTGGGGTTGGCAGGAGGTGACAGATTGTCTCTATTGCCCCCCAAAAAAGGGATGGTGGTTGCTCAACCCATCCCTGACTTCACCCAGGTTGGTGTTGGACCCAGGGAGGGGGAATCACACCCAGGGTTGAAAGGAGGGAGGCTTGGGGGGGGGCTTGGGGGGGAGAGTTGCACATTCACATCACCCCCTTTTACCACTGGTATCTCACCCCCTCCTCCTACCCCCAGGATTGCATGCCCCCCCCAATTCCCTCAGTACTGCACCCCCTCCCAGATAGCAACACTCCCTTGCTTCCCCTGGTATTGCACCACCCTGGGCCCCCCAGTATTGCATCCCATGCCCCCCCAGTACTGCATCCCCCCCATTATTGCATCCCCCCAGTACTGCATCCCCCCCCTTATTGCATCCCTCTACTCTTGCACCCTCCCCAGTACTGCATCCCCCATCATTGCACCCCCCCAGTATTGCATCCCCCACCAGAAATGCATCCCCCCCATTATTGCATCCCCCCATTATTGCACCCTCCCAGTACTGCATCCTCCCCAGTACTGCATCCCCCCCCATTATTGCATCCCCCCCATTATTGCAACCCCCCCTCAGTATTGCATCCCCCCATTATTGCATCCCCCCCAGTACTGCATCCCCCCCCCACCATTGCATCCCCCCACTTATTGCATCCCCCCCAGTATTGTATCATCCCCTCCCCCCCATCAGATATCACAACTCCCCCTTCCTCCCCCAGTATTACACCCCCACCCCAATATTGCACCCCCCCAGAGTACCCCCCATCGTCTGTATTGCATCCTCCCAGGTATCCAATCCCCCCCCCCATATTGCATCCCCCCCATATTGCATCCCCCCCAGATATCCCCCCATCCCATCCCATCCCCCTGTATTACACCCCCACCCCACTATTGCAACCCCCTGCAGTATCCCCCACCTCATTATAGCATCCCCCCAGGTATCCACCCCCCGCCCCACTAATTCCTCCCCCCCCTTCCATAGGGCAACCCCCAGGTATCCCCTCACCCACTCCCTCAGTATTACACCCCCACCCCGACATTGCAACCCCCCTGCAGTTCCTGGAGTATCCCCCATCATCCCTATTGCATACCCCCAAGTATACGCTCCCCTCCCCCCCCATTTATTCCTCCCCCCTCCCCGTCTATATTGCATCCCCCCCCGTATCCCTCCACCCCATCCCATCCCATCCCATCCCCCTCCACCCCCTCCCATCCCATCCCCCGCTATTACACCCCCACCCCTATATTCCCCCCCTCGTCTATATTGCATGCCCCCCCGTATCCCTCCACCCCCCCCTCCCATCCCACCCCCTCCCATCCCATCCCATCCCACCCCCTCCCATCCCATCCCATCCCATCCCATCCCATCCCATCTCATCTCATCCCCCGCTATTACACCCCCACCCCGATATTCCCCCCCCGTCTATATTGCATCCCCCCCCGTATCCCTCCACCCCCCCCACTCCCACCCCCTCCACCCCCACCTCTATCCCATCCCATCCCATCCCATCCCATCCCATCCCATCCCATCCCCCGCTATTACACCCCCACTCCGATATTCCAACCCCCGTCTATATTGCATCCCCCCCCCATGTATCCCTCCACCCCACCCCATCCCACCCCACCCCATCCCATCCCCCTCCATCCCATCCCACCCCCTCCCATCCCATCCCACCCCATCCCATCCCCATCCCATCCCACCCCATCCCATCCCATCCCATCCCATCCCATCCCATCCCATCCCATCCCATCCCATCCCCTCCCATCCCATCCCATCCCATCCCATCCCATCCCCTTCCCTCCCCTTCCCGGTACCGAAAGTGAAACCGAAAGGGATGGCGATGGGGATGGCTGCCGGGCGGGCCGTGGCCGCGGGCAGTGGCGGGGGGCGGCGGGGCCATTGCTGGGAGCCCCCCCGGGAGCCCTGAGCCCCCTGAGCCCCCTGAGCCCCGGCCCCCGGTCCATGGCGTGCTGCTTTCTGCTCCTGTTCTCCGGTACCGCCGCCGTTCTGCTGTCCCGGGCCGCCCCCGAGACCGGTAAGAACCGAACCGCTCGGCTTCCCGAACCGCCGGCGTCTTCCCCGAAACCCCCCCGGGGTGTCCGGGCTGCTCCTTAGGGTGTCCACCCCATCCCCAGGGTGCTAAGAATACTCCTTAGGGTGCTCATCCCATCCCCGGGGTGCCCGGGATACTCCTTGGGGTGTCCATCCCCTTCCTGGGGTGTCTGGGATACTCCTTAGGGTGCTCACCCCATCCCCAGGGTGCCCAGGATACTCCTTGGGGTGTCCACCCCATCCCCAGGGTGCCAAGGATACTCCTTGGGGTGTCCATCCCCTCCCCAGCGTGCCAGGAATATTCCTTGGGGTGCTCATCCCCTCCCTGGGGTGTCCAGGCTGCTCTTTGGGGTGTCCATCCCCTCCCCAGGGTGCCAAGGATACTCCTTGGGGTGTCTATCCCATTTCCAGGGTGCTAAGAATACTCCTTAGGGTGTCCATCCCCTCCCCGGGGTGCCCAGGATACTCCTTAGGGTGCTCACCCCATCCCCAGGGTGCCCAGGATACTCCTTGGGGTGTCCATCCCCTCCCCAGGGTGCCAGGAATATTCCTTGGGGTGCTCATCCCCTCCCTGGGGTGTCTGGGATCCTCCTTAGGGTGCCCACCCCATCCACAGGGTGCCTGGGATACTCCTTGGAGTGTCCATCCCATCCCCAGGGTGCCCAGGATACTACTTAGGGTGCCCACCCCATCTCTGGGGTGCCAGGGATATTCCTTGGGGTGCTCATCCCCTCCCTGGGGTGTCCAGGCTGCTCCTTAGGGTGTCCATCCCCTCCCCAGGGTGCTAAGAATACTCCTTGGGGTGTCCATCCCCTCCCCAGGGTGCCCAGGATATTTCTTGGGGTGTCCATCCCATCCCCAGGGTGCTAAGAATACTCCTTAGGGTGCTCATCCCATCTCTGGGGTGCCAAGGATACTCCTTGGGGTGTCCACTCCATCCCCAGGGTGCCAAGGATACTCCTTGGGGTGTCCACTCCATCCCCAGGGTGCCAAGGATACTCCTTGGGGTGTCCACTCCATCCCCAGGGTGCCAAGGATACTCCTTGGGGTGTCCATCCCATCCCCAGGGTGCTAAGAATACTCCTTGGGGTGTCCATCCCATCCCCAGGGTGTGCAGGATACTCCTTGGGGTGCTCATCCCCTTCCCAGGGTGTCCGGGCTGCTCCTTAGGGTGCCCACCCCATCCCCAGGATGCAAAGGATATTTCTTGGGGTGCCCACCCCATCCCCAGGGTGCCAGGGATACTCCTTGGGGTGCTCATCCCCTTTCTGGGCTGTCCAGGCTGCTCCTTAGGGTACCCACCCCATCCCCAGGGTTCCTGGGATACTCCTTAGGGTGCCCATCCCATTACTGGGGTGCTCAGGATCCTGTTTGGGGTGCCCACCCCATTCCCAGGGTGCCCGGGATCCTCCTTGGGGTGCCCACCCCATCCCTGGGGTTCCTGGGATACTCCTTGGGGTGCCCACCCCATCCCTGGGGTGCCCGGGATATTCCTTGGGGTGCTCATCCCCTCCATGGGGTGTCCAGGATGCTCCTTGGGGTGCCCACCCCATCCCTGGGGTTCCCGGGCTGTTCCCTGGGGTCCCCACTCTCTTCCCTTCCGTTCCCCTTGCACCCCCTCTGGGTCCCCCCCCTCCCTGTCCCCAATGTCCCCTCCTGCACCCAGGGGGGATTTTTTGGGGTCTGTGAGATGAACCCACAGGAGCCACATCACGGTGGGGGCTCCCCGGGACTGTGGTCACCTCTCCAGGAATGTCACCAAACCTGGAATGTCACCAAACCAGGAATGTCACCAAACCTGGAATGTCACCAAACCTGGAATGTCACCAAACCTGGAATGTCACCAAACCTGGAATGTCACATCAGAGCAGGAATGTCACCAAACCTGGAATGTCACCAAACCTGGAATGTCACCAAAAGAGGATTGTCAGATCAGAACAGGAATGTCACCAAACCTGGAATGTCACCAAGCCAGGAATGTCACCAAAACAACAGGATTGTCAGATCAGACCAGGAATGTCACCAAACCTGGAATGTCACCAAACCAGGAATGTCACCAAAACAGGAATGTCACCAAAAGAGGATTGTCAGATCAGAACAGGAATGTCACCAAACCTGGAATGTCACCAAGCCAGGAATGTCACCAAAACAACAGGATTGTCAGATCAGACCAGGAATGTCACCAGCCCTGGAATGTCACCAAAACAGGAATGTCACCAAAAGAGGATTGTCAGATCAGAACAGGAATGTCACCAACCCTGGAATGCCACCAAAACAGGAATGTCAGATAGAGCAGCAATGTCACCAAATCTGGAATGTCACATCAGATCAGGAATGTCACTAAACCAGGAATGTCACCAATCCAACAATGTCACCAAACCTGGAATGTCACCTCGGGTCACTTTTTCCACCTTCTGGGAAAAAATGTCCCTCAGGGCTCAGCGCCCACCCCCTGGCAGAGAGTGAAGAGTGGCTCAGGCTGTGATTTGGTGGGGATTTTTTTTTTTTCCAAATGGTTTGTGTTTATTTTTTAAAGTCAAAATTTTTTTATCGAAGAAATATTTTCTATTTTTAAAATTTATTTTATTTTAACTTTTACTTATTTTTGTTAATTATTTGTTCGCTTCTTTGTTTTATGATTTATCCATTTATTTATTTTACCATTATTTATTTATTCATTATTTATTTATTTATTGTTTATTTCTTATTCATTTATTATTATTTATTATTTATTATCATTTATTATTTTATGATTTAATGATTTTAAATTTTAGTTTATTTTTTAAAAATTATCTACTTTTTCATTTACTTCATTTTTATTAGTGCTTATGTAACCAATTTCTCTATTTATTTATGTTTATTCATATTTTAACTTTTTTAATCTATTTTTAATCAATTGCTGATTTATTTTTTATTCTTATTTATCCCTTGTTTATTTATTTTTAATTTTTTTCATTTATTTTTTATCTACTTATTTATTTATTTTCTGGAGCTTGCTGTTTCTGATGACCCCTCCATATTTACTTATTTCTGTTCTGGATCGGGGTGGTTCTGGTCACTCCTCCACCTTTGTCCATCACCACCTCCTGAGATTTCTCCTCTTTCCTCCTCTTTTATTTTTGTTCTGATGCTTTCTGGTTTCTCCTTCTTTGGTTCCCCCCTCCCTCACCACTGCCTCTTTTTTTTTCACCCATCATTTTCCAACCCAACCCTCACCAAGCTGTGGACTGGAATTATTTCCTGGGTAAGGAAAAAAAAAAAATCTCCATTCTTTTGTTTGTTGGTTTGGTTTTTTTCAGGTCTGTATTTTGATTTTTTTTCCAGGTGCCTCCAAGCACAGTGAGCAGCATTGCTCTTGGATAGAGTCATGGAATCATGGAATGGTTTGGGTTGGGAGGGATCTTAAGGATCATCCAGTCCCAACTGGGATGGGCAGGGACACCTCCCACCAGCCCAGCTTGCTCCAAGCCCCATCCAACCTGACCTGAGACACTGCCAGGGATGGGGCAGCCACAACTTCCTTGGACAACCTCTGCCAGGCTCTCACCACCCTCAAATTCAAGAATTTCCTCCCCATGTCCAACCTCAATCTCCCCTCTCCCAGTTTTAACCCATTTCCCTTGTCCTCTCCCTCCCCCCCCCATGTCCAAAGCCCTCCCCCAGCTTTCTTGTAGCCCCTTCAGATATTGGAAGGTTGCTCTAAGGTCACCTGGGAGCCTCCTCTTCTCCAGGCTGAACAACCCCAATCCCTCAGCCTGGCTTCCCAGGGAGGTGCTCAGCCCTCTGAGCATTTGAGTGGCTCTGCTCTGGACACCTTCCAGGAGCTCTGTGTCCTTCTGAGCTTGGGGACTCCAGAACTGGACACAGAGCTCCAGCTGGGGGCTCAGCAGAGCAGAGCAGAGGGGGAGAATCCCCTCCCTTGACTTTCTGTCTCTGCTGCTTTTGATGCAGCCCAGGACCTGGTTGGTTTCTGGGCTGTAAGCACACACTGAGGGCTCACGTTCAGCTTCTGGGCCACCCCCACCCCCAAGTCCTTCTCCTCAGGGCTGCACAAATGTGTTTTCCTACACTCCAAGTACCACCAGGATGCAGAGTTGGCTTTTACTGAGGCAGATTTCAGCTCCCAGAGCAGAACCTGGTGCTGATGGGGCCCATTGCCCTCTGGCACCCCCATTTAAAAGCCCTTCCTCCTCCTCCTCCTCCTCCTCTCTCCAGAGGCTTCTCCATCCTCTCTCCTGAGAGAACACCTCCAAGTTTGTAATTACTTCTTCAGGGCCATGAATTTTTCATCTGCCATGAGACTGGAAGGCTCTTTTTAACCCCACCACACACTGTTTTTCTGCTTCTTTTGATGCAGCCCAGGACCTGGTTGGTTTCTGGGCTGTAAGCACACACTGAGGGCTCACATTCAGCTTCTGGGCCACCACCACCCCCCCAAGTCCCCCACACATCCCATCCATGGGTTGCTCCATCCTGTCCATACATCCCATCCATGGATTGCTCCATCCTGTCCATACATCCCATCCATGGATTGCTCCATCCTGTCCATACATCCCATCCATGCATCCAGCCTGTAGTGACAGGACAAGGGGCAATGGTTTAAAATTACAGAAAAATAGATTCAGACTGGATGTCAGGAACAAGTTCTTTACCATGAGGGGGGTGGAACAATGGACCAGGTTGCCCAGGGAGGTGGTTGAGGCCTCATCCCTGGAGATATCCAAGGCTTGAGGAGGCTCTGAGCATCCTGATTTAATGAGGGTGTCCCTGCTGACTGCAGGGGGTTGGAGCAGATGACTTTGAGAGGTCCCTTCCAACCCCAATTATTCTGTGATTCCATGATCCATACAACCTGTCCATACATCCCATCGCATCCATGTATTTTTCCGTCCCATCCTGAATTTGCTTTTTGCTCCATCCTGCCTGTGGACTTTTCCAGACTGGTTGGATGTTGTTTTATCCCCCTGTGCATCCCTGTGCTGGAGCATCACCTTCCCCCAGCATCTCCCCCGGGGAGGACAGAAGCTGAGCTGACGGATGAGGAAGGATCTGGGTGCAGGAACAACCCCAGGACAACTTTCTCCACTCTACTGGAAAAAGAAGTGAAATTGTGACACCCTCTTGCAACACCAACCTCAAGTCAAGAGCCCAGAGGAAGCACAGAATCCTCCTGGGGTTCAGAAAAGCTTTAACTCATCACCCATCACCACCTCATGCTGAAGATTTCAGCCAGCTCTGGTGGGGAAACAAACCTGGGAAGTGGTTGGAGGACTCAAGCACCACTTGGACTTTTTCATGGAAAGCAAGAATTAAAAAAAAAAAAAAAAAAAAAAAAGGATGGTGATGTGGGACCAGGCTGGTGACTGCAGGGGGAGGAAATTCTGCAAAATGTCTTCATGGACCAGCAGAACTTCTGGTGGAATTGGAGCCTTCTCGTTCTCCATCCCCTGTGGAGAGCCCCAGCCATCTCACCACTCTCTTTTTACAGCCTGGATGAAGCTCTCTCAGCTTTGGGACAGCACCAATACCCCCATTCCCACCCCCTGGCAGGATGTGTCCCCCCAGGGTTGTCATTCAGCCCAGTGAGCTGGATCTCCAGGTTCCTCATCTCCCTGGGATGATCTTCACCTCTTTATTTCCTTCATAAATTTTTCTTTTTTTTTAATTTCCCCAACTTCTCCTCCCCAGCAGGATGCAGCCACCCCAAGGAGGTGGCCAATGCCCACATCGAGGTGGGCAACACCACTCAGCTCAACACCCTCCTGCGCTACACCTGCAACCCGGGCTACAAGAGGAAAGCTGGGACCTCCAACCTCATCCAGTGTGTCCTCCCCCAGGGCTCCACGCAACCAGACTGGACCCCCCCAATGCTCCAGTGCATCCGTAAGGCCCTTCCCATAGCCATGGGGATGAGGGATGGAAGCTCCATCAGGATGGGGAGGTGGATGTGGGGGGAGAGCTGCTCTTGATGGTGTCTCCGTGTTTTTTCTTGAAGGAGACCCAAATCTTCCACCCCAAAACCCCACCCGTGAGCACCCGGACACACCACACACTGAGATGACCCAAAAGGGTGAGGAAAAGGCAAATGCAGCTCGTGGGGGTGTTGGGGTTGTGGTGATTGTGGTGACATCAAAACCACAACCCTGGGGGTGTGGAAAGCAAACAGAGAAAGCTGGTGCTGTGGGAGGTGTCCCTGGCTGAACCTCCTCATGGAAATTCCATCACACAATTCAGCAGATGATGGAATGGTTTGGGTTGGAAGGGACCTGAAAGCTCATCCCATTCCCAACCCCATGGGCAGGGACACCTCCCACCAGACCCGGGTGCTCCAAGCCCCATCCAGCCTGACCTGAGACACTGCCAGGGATGGGGCAGCCACAGCTTCTGGGGGCAACCTGGGCACCCAGGGGCTCAGCACCCTCACCCCAAAGAATTTCTCCCTCCCCAAGAAATAGAATCATGGAATGGTTTGGCTTGGAAGAGAACTGAAAGCTCAGCTCATTCCAACCCCCCTGCCATGGGCAGGGACACCTCCCTCCCAGATTGCTCCAAGCCCCATCCAACCTGGCTTTGAACACTGCCAGGGATGGGGCAGAGACTCTTTTCCTGGGCAACCTCTTTCTAAAGCTCAGCCCCCTCACCAAGTCCAACCAAAGAATTTCTCCCTGCCCAAGATCTCCTCTCCATCTCCCCTCTCCCAGCTGGAAACCCTTCCCCCTCCAGGCTCCCATCCCTCCAGGCCCTTGTCCCAAGTCCCTGCCCAGCTTTCCTGGAGCCCCTTCAGGCACTGGAAGGTGCTCTAAGGTCTCCCCATTGCAGCCTTCTCTTCTCCAGCCTCAACACCCCCAACTCTCTCAGCCTGGCTCCAGAGCAGAGCTGCTCCAGCCCTCCCAGCAGCTCCAGGGCCTCCTCTGCACTGGCTCCAACAGCTCCGTCTCCTTCTGCTGCTGGGGACCCCAGAGCTGGACACAGCTTTACCCCAGGGGGGTCTCCCCAGAGGGGAGCAGAGGGGGACAATCCCCTCCCTGGCCCTGCTGCTCACACTGCTGGGGATGCAGCCCAGGACATGGGGGGTTTGATGCCTCTCTTGAGCTTCTCCTCACCCCACACCCCCAAGTCCTTCTCCTCAATCCAGTGTCCCCCAGCAGGAACCACCAACACCAACCCAACTTTCAGCCACTCTCCCCCTGGGCTGCCAGGAGCTCCTGGTCCATCACCCACTCCACCAGAGACCAGGGGGTCTTCACCAGAGACCTCCACGCTGCCAGAGATGAACCCACCCCTGGAGACATCCACATGGGGAGAAGGGACAGCTCTGGGGACAGCTTTGGGGACAACCCCACTGCCCACTGTCCCCACAGACTACTCTGCAGGTCAGGATGCCTCTGGGGGGCAGGTAACCCCCTGGGGCTGTGTTACAGCCAACAAAGCCTCTTCTACTTCTTCTACTTCTACTTCTACTGCTACTTCTACTGCTACTGCTACTTCTTTTTCTCCTTCTTTTTCTTCTTCTTCTCCTCCTCCTCCTTCTCCTTCTTCTCCTCCTCCTCCTCCTCCTCTTCTTCTTCCTCCTCCTCCTCCTCCTCCTTCTTCTTCTTCTTCTTCTTCTTCTCCTTCTCCTTCTCCTTTTCCTTCTCCTTCTCCTCCTCCTTCTCCTCCTTCTTGTCCTTCAGCTTCACCTCCTTACTCTCCAACCTCCTTTGTAGTGAAGTTTCCTCACCCTTTTTTGGCTTTGCATCTAAAAATCTCCACTTTTCTTTTCCAGTTTCCATCCAGACCGTGGCCTCTTCTATTGGTAAGCTTGGCTGGGCTGAAAAAAACAGCTGATTTTGGCAAACAGGGGCTGTTTTCTTTATTTCTTACCTTAAAAAGTCCCTCCCAAGGGTTGTTGGAGGTCAAGGGCAAGAAAGGATGGAACTTGCTCAAGGGAGGAAGGATGGAACACCCAAATTTCTTCCTGGGGTGGGGAGGGCACCTTGTGAAGACGCAGAAAGAGTTCTGGGCTCTTTGCAGAGATGTTTTGGTTGAGTTTAGCCCTTGGCTGTCTCTTGGAAGATGCTCATGGGCCACTTGTGTCTCTCCCACAGTGCTCCTGGTGCTGGTGGTCACTGGTGTGGTGGCTTTCTGCTGCTGGAGGATGAAACTGTGAGTGTGCTGAGCACCACCAGGGCCCCCCACCCCTGTCATGAGTTGTCCTTGGGCTCAGCCAGGACCTGGGAATGGTGGAAATGGGACAGGAAATGGAAGTGTCCTGGAAATGGACAGCTGGTGAATAATGAACCAGTATGTGGCCAAGGTGGCCACCAGCCTCCTGGCTGGGCTGGGCTGGGCAGTGGGGTGGGCAGCAGGAGCAGGGCAGGGATTGTCCCCCTGTGCTGGGCACTGGGGAGGCTGCACCCCCAATCCTGGGGTCACTTCTGGGGGACCTGAGGAGCAGAAGGAGATTGAGGGGCTGGAGAGTGTCCAGAGAAGGGAATGGAGCTGGGGAAGGGGCTGGAGAGCAAGGAGAAGGGTCTGGAGATGATGGAGAAGGGGTTGGAGAGGAAGGAGGAGGTTTGGAGAGGAAGGAGGAGATTCTAGAGAAGATGGAGAAGGGTCTGGAAAAGATGGAAGAGCTGGAGAGGAAGGAGGAGGTTCTGGAGATGATGGAGAAGGGGCTGGAGAGAGAGGAGAACGTCTGGAGAGCAAGGAGAAGGCCTAAAAAGTAAGGAGAAGGCTTGGAGAGAAAGGAGAAAGGTCTGGAGAGGAAGGAGGAGGGGTTGGGGATGATGGAGAAGGGGTTGGAGAGGAAGGAGGAGGTTCTGGAGAGAAAGAAGAAGGGTCTGGAAATGATGGAGAAGGGGTTGAAGAGGAAGGAGAAGAGTCTGGAGAGGATGGAGAAGGGGTTGAAGAGAAAGGAGAAGTGGTTGGAGAGGAAGGAGAAAGTCTGGAGAGCCAGGTGAAGGTTTGGAGAGTGAGAAGAAGGGTCTGGAGAGCAAGGAGAAGGGTCTGGAGAAGATGGAGAAGGTTTGGAGAGAAAGAAGAAGGGTCTGGAGATGATGGAGAAGGGGTTGGAGAGGAAGGTGGTCTGGAGAACATGGAGAATGATCTAGTGAACAGGGAGAAGGATCTGGAAAACTCCTGAGGAACAGCTGAGGGACCTGGGGGCTGGAGAACATGGAGAAGGGTAGAGAGAATGTGAAAAAGGGTCTGGAGAAGTTGTGAGGAGCATCTGAAGGCCCTGGGGGTGTTGATCCTGGAGCAGAGGAGGCTGAGGGGAGACCTTCTGGCTCTCTGACACCCCCTGAGAGGAGGTTGGAGCCAGGGGGGGTCGGGCTCTGCTCCCAAGGAAGAAGGGATGGGACAAGAGGAACTTTTGGCACAACTCAAGTTGTGCCAGGGGAGGTTTAGGTTGGAGCTGGGGAAGAATTTCTCCCTGGCAAGGGTTGTCAGGGCCTGGCCCAGGCTGCCCAGGGCAGGGCTGGAGTCCCCAGCATCCCTGGAGGGGTTTCAGAGCCCTGGGGATGTGGTGCTGAGGGACATGGGGTGGGGGTGACCTTGGCAGTGCTGGGTTGGGAGTTCTTGATCTTAAAGGTCTTTTCCAAATGCTGCTGTGATTCTGCAAGCTGGGGAAGTGTTTTTTGGGTGCTGGTGACTCTCCTCTCCCTTCCCCAGGCCCACGGGGCAGGACTATGAGGTGGCAGTGACAGAAATCCCCATGGTGGCTCCTGCTGCTGAGAATGAGATGTTGGCACCCAACACCTTCCCCCTGGGCTGAGCACCCAACCAGCAGGCAACTGGATGCACCCATCAGCCTGGAGGATGCTGGGGAGCTGGGATGGAAAGCCAGACACATCCCTGAGGGGTGGCAGCAGAGCCACCTCCTGGTCCTCAGCTGCCCATGGAGCATCCTCAGCCCAGGGACACCCAGGATGCTCTTTCTCAGCCTGGAGAAGTGATTCTCATGGATGAAATGGCTCCAGCACCCAAAGGTGGGTGGGGGAAGTGTGGAGTGGGTGGGGAAAACCCATGAGTAGCTCAAGGTGGTGTGGGAGTGGTGGCCATCCTGTCTTGGGAGCTCAGATTTGGAGGAGGTGACCCAATGGGTGCTGTCAGGGAGAGGGCTGGGAGCTCCCTGCCCCCAGCAGAGGGTATTTGGGGTGCAGGGAATGGGATTTGGGTGCTGGGGGGGGAAGGTGGGTTGTCCTCTCCCAAGTAACACCCATTCCATGACCATGAGCAAGGCCAGAGTTGGGCCAGGTGGACACCACCTCCTTCCCTGGAGCCACTTTGTCCCCAAACGTCCCCAAACCTCAGAAACTGGCACTGTGGCAGCTGGTGAGAGAAGGACCCAGCTGCCCAGCCCTCCCCCACATCCTCACCCCCTTCCTGCTCCCTTCCAGTTGCTCACCAGTGAGCCCCAGTCACACCCAAGGGTGCCCACGGGGGGACAGCACCAGGGATGGACCTTGGATGCAGCTCAAGGATCCCTCAGAGGCTTTTTTGGTGCTGACCCCAGGTTCCTGCCAGCTCCTGTGGGACCCCAAGCAGGAGTGATTCCCTTACAGACCCTAGCAAAGACCAAAAGGTGATCACACCCCCTTGGAAATATTTTCCTGGGAGTGTTTTCCATCCATCATCAGTTGTGATCCACTCCTTTCTCCCTTGCTACCAAGAGGCAGCTTTAGACTGACACCATTTGATGGATAAAAATGTAAATGTTGTATATATATATATATAAAATATTAAAAAAAAAACAACCCACAGCTGGTGTTTTTTTGTCTGGTTGGACATCTCAGCAGCCAGGATGGTGATGAGGACAGAGGGGATGGAGGGGGAGGGGGTGGGGGTGGAATCCATCTCAGTGGCAGTGCCATCCTCTGGAGGCAAAGGGTGACAGCAAGGTCAGAGGGCTGGCCAAGAGACTTGGAGTTGGAAACCTGTAGTAGGAGAGAAGGAAAGACCTTCTCATGCTCTACAACTCCCTGAAACGAGGTTGGAGCCAGGGGGATTTGGGTTTTTCTCCCAAGGAACAAGTGATGGGACGAGAGGAAATGGCCTCAAGTTGCACCAGGGGAGGTTTAGGTTGCATTTTTGAAGAAACTTCTTCACCAAAAGGGGGATTGAACACTGGCCCAGGGTGGTGGCTGAATCATAAGCCCTGGAGGGATCCAAAAGCCACGGAGAGCTGGTGCTGAGGGCCATGGTTTAGCACCAGGTTTGGTAAAGTTGGGTTAATGGTTGGATTGGGTGAGTTTAGGAGTTCATTCCAAGCAGAATGATGCTGTGATTCTGTATCCAACACCTGAATTCCCACGTCCTTCCCTTTTCCTCCTGGTTGTGCCACCCCTTGTAGGACTGTCAGAGCTGGAGGAAGCAGCAATTTGGAGGTGTGAGGGACCAAACCCTCCACCAGCAGCACTTGCCTCTCCCAACACAGCCCAGGATGGTTGGAAAAGAGCTGAGGCTGGAAAGGGATCCCTGGAGGTGCCTGGTCCAACCTCCCTGCTGCACTTTGCCCAGTGTCCAAACCTTGGGTGAACTTCTCCCCAGGATGGGGTGGAGCAGAGCAGGGAAAACCCTCCTGGAGTTGGTGCTTTGGAAAGGAAAGGAAAGCCAGAGAAGCTGCTGCCACTCAATCCATGACCACCGGAACCAAGAGGACTCAGCAGGAACAGCTCAAGGCTCTGGGCCCAAGTCCAAGAGCTGCTCTCTTCCAAAACCACTTTCAGTTTTGATCTCCAGGTAGAAATGAGCTGTGGAATCTTCAGATGGAGAAGGCACCATCCACAGGATCTACAGGAGCTGGGATGGATGGGGAATAAACCCAACCCAAGATGAGGTGGTAACAGAGGAGTTTAAAAAGAAAGTATGAAAGCTTTTTTTTTTTTTTTTTTTTCTTTTTTAATGTAACAAATTTAATTTCAGGATAGAAAACGTTCTCTCTCTGTCTCTGATTTGGGACTGAAACCAAACCAAGGTGGTTCTTCATTCTTCTGTTTTTCCCTCATGATTTGCTGCTTAGAGAAAGGAAGCAGAGGCTGGGGAAACCCCTCAGTGTTCCCAGAAAATTATTTTCATCTGGGAGAGATCAATGAATTCCTCCCAGAGCTTTTTTTTTTTTGTTGTTTCCATTCAAACAGGTTCCAGGAAAAAGGCCCTTTTCTAGGAATAAAGAATTTCTTTGGGTACTTCTTGGCATCACTTTCCTCTTCTTCCAGGAGGACTTCATTGAGGTGGGACACGAAAGCAGGGACAGCCTGGCAGCTCAGGAAGGTGTTTTCCTGGTGACAGAGCTAATGGAGGGAGAATTCCCCCCCAAAAAACCCCACTATCCTGTCTGATGCAGTTTAGAGTTCATGTTCTGTGTGGTGATGCAGTGCAGACCATGCTGGGCAGCTCTTGGGCTGGAGAAAAGGTCTCAAACCTGGAGAAGAGCCTGAAGGGTTCTTCTTGGGGTGGGGAGGAGCTGGTGTGAAATTTCCTCCAATATTCACCTGATTTTGGAGCTGGGATGTGACAAAAAGCCTGGTCCCACACTCAGGATGACTCCAGGGTTCAGAGGAGCTGGAAGAAGGTTTTGTTAGAGAGGGGTGGGCTCTTCCTGAAGCTCTGGGGAAGAGGTGAGTGGTGTCAGAGAGCCAAAGAGTTGCTGTGTGCAGGAGTGGCAGAGGAAGCCACCTTCATCCTTACTGCCATTGCTCTGTGGGAGAAAAGAGAGATGTCAGAGGAGAGAAAAGCTGCAGGAAGGATTCCAACCTTGGCCACAAACCTCTCCCATCCAGGGAAGAGAACAAGGATGAAGCCAAAGCATCTCCTGCCACCTCCCTTACAGGGAAAGCCCTTATGGGACAGACTGAGAGCTGCTCCAAGAATGTCCCTGTGGGGGTCTTGGATAGTGAAGGACAAAGCTTTGTCCCCTCTTGGTGCTTGTGTTCCCTTTGCTGATGGCTCAGAGCCATCTCCTGTCTCTTGTTGTGGCCATGGAGCTCCACCAGATTTCCTGGGTGCTCCCCAAACCCAGGAAGAGGTTGTCCAAGGAAGTTGTGGCTGCTCCATCCCTGGAAGTGTTGAAGTCCAGGTTGGATGGGGCTTGGAGCAAGCTGGGCTGGTGGGAGGTGTCCCTGCCCATGCAGGAGGGTTGGAATTGGATGAGCCTGAAGGTCCCTCCCAAGCCCCAAACCATTCTCAGCATTAGGGAACCTTGGCCTTGTCCACACCCTCTGGGCAAGGATCAATCTCTGAGCCAGAAAATGGGATCAAAACCAAGGAACTCCAACCCCAGAGAGATGTTCTACAGCCTCACAGAGGCTCCAAGAGGCAGACATGAGATGTGAAACAAACAAAAAAAAACCCCAAACCCAGACTGGCCCCACCTTGAGACCATAATTACTCTCTGAAGAGAGGTTAAGGCTTGAGTGGATTGCAACAGCAATTTGAATTTTCCTGTTGGGAAGTCAACTGCAGTTAGGAACCAAGGTTTGTGAGCAGAAGGAAAGGGATGAAGAGCTGCTGTGTGAGAGCCAAATGATGGCCAGATTGATGGCCCCAAATTGTGCCAGGAGGGGTTTGGATTGGAGATGAGAAGAAAGTTCTTCCCCAAAAGGGTGATTGAACACTGGCCCAGGCTGCCCAGGGAGGTGGTGGAGTCCCCATCCCTGGAGGGGTTTAAAAGCTGTGGAGATGTGGGGCTGAGGGCCATGGGGCAGTGGTGGAGTCAACAGAGTTGGGTTAATGGTTGGACTCAATGATTTTAAAGGTCTTTCCCAAGCAGAAGGAGTCTGTGGTTTGGGACAACCCCTGCTGACTTCCATGGAAGCTCAGGACAGTCCCAGAGCACAACCACCCCCAAAGCCACCAGCCAGAGGGTGGCTTGTGAAGGTTCCTCCTTCAGAAGAGGATCTCCAAGGCCTATGGATGGGACATACATGAACCAAAGGCAGCTTCTTCACCACCAGGCTGGAGTTGGCCTCCAGAGGTTTCAGGCATTGAGGCACAGAACAAGTGAGAGCAGCTCCATCCTTTGCTGCCTCACTCCTCAGCTCCACACGAAGGAAACGCTCCTAAGAAACAGCAAGGAGACAAAAAAAAAAAAGGGAATAACATCACTCAGGGAGAGCTGAGATACTAGAGGTGATGGTTTTCTTATATTCTTTTAACCCTCTGAGCGGTGACGTGCAATGTGAAGTGCTTTGGGTTTTTTTAAAAAGAAAATATAAAAAACAAAATCCATCAGACCCAACCCCCTGGTGAAAACAAAAATAAATCATGGAGTGACAGAGTGGTTTGGGATGCAAGGGACCTCAACCTCATTCATCCCATCCCCTGCATGGGCAGGGACACCTCCCACCAGCCCAGGGTGCTCCAAGCCCCATCCAGCCTGACCTGAGACACTGCCAGGGATGGGGCAGCCACAGCTTCTGGGGGCAACCTGGGCAACCAGGGGCTCAGCACCCTCACCCCAAAGAATTTCTCCCTCCCCAAGCAATAGAATCATGGAATGGTTTGGCTTGGAAGAGAACTGAAAGCTCAGCTCATTCCAACCCCCCTGCCATGGGCAGGGACACCTCCCTCCCAGATTGCTCCAAGCCCCATCCAACCTGGCTTTGAACACTGCCAGGGATGGGGCAGAGACTCTTTTCCTGGGCAACCTCTTTCTAAAGCTCAGCCCCCTCACCAAGTCCAACCAAAGAATTTCTCCCTGCCCAAGCTCTCCTCTCCATCTCCCCTCTCCCAGCTGGAAACCCTTCCCCCTCCAGGCTCCCAGCCCTCCAGGCCCTTGTCCCAAGTCCCTGCCCAGCTTTCCTGGAGCCCCTTCAGGCACTGGAAGGTGCTCTAAGGTCTCCCCATTGCAGCCTTCTCTTCTCCAGCCTCAACACCCCCAACTCTCTCAGCCTGGCTCCAGAGCAGAGCTGCTTCAGCCCTCCCAGCAGCTCCAGGGCTTCCTCTGGACTTCTTCCCTCAGCCTTGTTTGCTGAACACTCCCAGGTCCCTCAGCCACTCCTCACAAGTTCTCCAGAACCTTCTTTTTTTGCTCCAGACCCTTCCCCAGCTCTGTTGCCCTTCTCTGGACATTCTCCAGCCCCTCAATGTCCTTCTTGTCAAGAGAGGCCCCAACCTGTACACAGTACTTGAGGTGTGCCTTCAATTAGAGCTCATCTAGTCAAACCAAAGTCATCAAACTCACTGTGGTGCTGTCCCTCTGGTTCTTATTTTTTGCCTCCTTTTTTTTCAGGACTCCAAATGCAAAGTCTCTGGAACAAAAAATTCTGCAAACTTGTGACTTGAAATCACAGTGTAGAGGAAGGTGAGCTCAAGAATAATATGACCTCAGCCATTCTGGTCTCTGTCAGCACAAACCAGGGCATAGGCCATGCTCCCAGGTGGCCAATGTGGCCACCAGCATCCTGGCTGGGCTGGGCAGTGGGGTGGGCAGCAGGAGCAGGGCAGGGATTGTCCCCCTGTGCTGGGCACTGGGGAGGCTGCACCCCCAATCCTGGGGTCACTTCTGGGGACCTGAGGAGCAGAAGGAGATTGAGGGGCTGGAGAGTGTCCAGAGAAGGGAATGGAGCTGGGGAAGGGGCTGGAGAGCAAGGAGAAGGGTCTGGAGATCTTCTGAGAAGCTGAAGGAGCTGGGGGTGTTGATCCTGGAGCAGAGGAGGCTGAGGGGAGACTTCTGACTCTGCAAATCCTTAGAGGATGGAGCCAGGGGGGGTCAGGCTCTGCTCCCAGGTAATAAGGAAGAGGAAATGGTCTCAAGTTGCCCAGGGGGATTTAGATTGGATCTTAGGAACAACTTCTACTCCAAAAGGGTTGTCTGGTCCTGGCCCAGGCTGCCCAGGGCAGGGGGGGAGTTCCCATCCCTGGAAGGGTTTTAAAGCCATGGGTTGGACTTAATGATCTTAAAAGTCTTTTCCAACCCAAGCAATTCTGTCATTCTATGTATTTTTGGATCAGGCTGAACCTTTTGACAACTTTTTTCCATGTTCCTCTCACACCCCCACCCCAAACACACTCATCAGAGATGAGACAGTTTTCCAAGCCTCTCCTGGTGGCTTTTTCAACCAGGAGCAGCCCATCCTGCCTGAGATGTCATGGCTTGCAGAGCTGCCTCAGGATTCCAGCCCCTCAGGAGACACCAATGTGTCTGAGCATTTGTCCTCCCTACCTCTCTGGAGCTTCATGAACTTCTGCAGCTCCCAGACAGCATCACTGAGTGTCACTGCTCATCCAGCTCATGCTCCTGGGTCTCCTGCTGCAAACTGGAGGCAGCAGGGCCCAAAATTACCTTGCTTGAGGGTTTTCTTACCTTGGAAAGATTGTACTTACCCCAGCCAGTGCCAAAAGATGTTCCAGAGACTTGGACATCAGCAAATATTTCTTTGCTCGTGTCACTGCTACATAGAGCAGGTTCCATTCATCCTCAGGATACAAGCCTAAAGTGGAGGAAAGATCAGCAGCAGCTTTAGAGGAGAAAAATTAACAGCTCTGCATTCTTCTAATGCTTCAGGTTAATACTGCTGGTAGAACAGCCAGTGCTCCTCTGGGACAGCATAAACATGCAGAGCAAAACTGGGCAATGCTCTCCTGCTTTGCTCTGCAGCTTTTGACACCACCAATAGCTCCTGACTCCTTCCACCTTCCTGGCAAAGGCAAGGCTCCACAGTCCTTGCAGAAGCAGCTCACTGTTATGTGGTTTTCCACCTCCCAGGCACAGAATTAGCATTGGAGGAGTTTCTCAGTCTCCAGATTCACTCTGCAGGATCCTCTCTGCTTGCTGGAAAGACAACAGCTCCTCCAAAGCATCAGCTGTGGGTGGAACATCAACACTGGAAGGAAAGCAGCATCTTTCCCAAGTTGGGTCTTTCTCCACTGCTAGATGGCTCCAAGCCCAATTGCAGGAACCTCCCCCTGCCCCTGTCTGACTGTGAGGGAAGTCACAAGATCAATAATCCCTAGGACAGCCAGTGGCACCTGATGGCACTGAGAAACATGGCCTTGCAGGGCAAGTACCAGCAGCACACATTGCTTTCCCACTTTCAGATCACAGAATGGTTTGGGTTGGAAGGGACCTTAAATATCATCTTTCTAAAGCCCATGGGCAGGGACACCTCCCACCAGCCCAGGTTGCTCCAAGCCCCATCCAACCTGACCTGAGACACTGCCAGGGATGGGGCAGCCACAGCTTCTGGGGACAACCTGGGCAACCAGGGGCTCAGTACCTTCAAATTAAATAATTTCTCCACAAAATCTCCTCTCCATCTCCCTTCTCCCAGCTGGAAACCCTTCCCCCTCCAGGCTCCCATCCCTCCAGGCCCTTGTCCCAAGTCCCTGCCCAGCTTTCCTGGAGCCCCTTCAGGCACTGGAAGGTGCTCTAAGGTCTCCCCATTGCAGCCTTCTCTTCTCCAGCCTCAACACCCCCAACTCTCTCAGCCTGGCTCCAGAGCAGAGCTGCTCCAGCCCTCCCAGCAGCTCCAGGGCCTCCTCTGCACTGGCTCCAACACCTCCATGTCCTTCTTATGTCAGAGGCTCCAGAACTGGACACAGCTTTACCCCAGGGGGGTTTCAGGTCATGCTGGGTGCCCAAAACCATTCCCTTACCGATCTGGAAGTTGTTTCTTCTCTGGTAATCTCCACCAAGACTTGGTACTTGCACAAAGTCATCTGCAACCAGAACTGTATCAAATTCCATGCCTTTGGCTTGGTGGACAGTTCCTATCAGATAATCTGTAACCAGGTTTCAGTGTGTGGGGAACAAGAAGACAAGAGATCAGTCAGCGGGGCAGTATTTGTGGTTTTAATTTCATGAGGTGCCGAGTTAAATGAAATTGTTTCATTCTGCATTCATTTCACTTCTCCACAAATATAAATCAGAAGAAAACACCTCTACAGGGAATCTAGGCTGCTGAAGCCAAGGAGAAGTCCTGGTTGGCCTCAGCCTCAGCCCCAGCTCCCAAACACAAAAGCTCTTTATTTGATGAATTTTTCACTTGTTTGCTTTGTCTACTCCCCAAATTTTAGTCAGGAACTGAAGCCACCTTAAGAAAACCTTTGGTGGCAATTCATTGCACTGAACTTCACCTGGAGAACCCAGCTGTCCCCCAAAAGCTGCTGGTTTTGTTCCTCCTTCCCTAAAAGACCACCCCAGTGCAGCTTTTCTTTGCAGAATGAGGTGGGTTCAGTGTCCTGGTTTGGGCCAGGAGAAAGGTGATTTTCTGGTTTGTACTTTTGCTTTCAGCTCAGTCTCTTGTAAGTAGCTGCACTTGCTGAAATGAACAGCAAGTTTCTCAGTCAGTGTCTGCTCCTGGGACTGCTCACACTCCATGGTTATAGTTACTGCTGGAGAATGGGCTGCAGAGCCAAGGACACTGCTCAGCTCTGAGGAACATTTTACCTTCCAGAAGGAGTAAAGAGGTCCCACCTGAACCCCTCCTTTGGGGAGGAATGGACAAGATAAATGACCAAAATTGACCAAACAGAGGATTCCATCCCATATACCTCATACTCAGGATAAATTGGAGGGATCACAAACCCCTTCCTGCTTCCCCTTCTTCACCTCTCCCTGTTTGCTTCAGCATCCTGGGAGGATTCCATCCCTTCCTCTGCCTGTGCTCCTGATCCATTCCAGCCTGGATCTGTGTGTTCCTGCCTCCAGCTCCCAACTGCTCCTGAGCCCAGGATTCCAGCCTGGACTTTCCCAGGGCTGCCCTGCAGCCTCAGTGGGGATGTGAGAGTTATTGGGGGAAAGGGGGGAGGAACGTGGCATCAATTTTCCTGGATATTTGTATAGATTTAGTAATTTTTCCTATTTATCATTACTGTTTCATTAAAGTTGTGTAGTTTAGTTTCCAACCCATAAGTCTCTCTCCCTTATTCTCTCTCTTTTCTTTATCACTGAGGAGAGAGAGATTAATATATAAATCTGTTACTCAGTTTAATTGCCAGGCCAGTATTAAACCCTGACATTCAGCCACCAGAGGTGGACAGAAAAAAGCCTGGAATTTATTCCTCTGGCAAAGACACAGTTTGGCTTTACCTGCTATGGCTTCTTGGGACACGTGGCTGCTCTTTATCTTCTGCACCAGCTCAGGGATCCTCTCTTTGTATTTCTCCACTATGGCAATTTTCACCTCCAGGTCCTTGTCATCGATGCGCTCTGCGTATTCTTTTAAACCCAGGAATCCCTGAGTTTCTTCCCATCTTCTGATGAAGGAGTCATTGATAACAAGGTTTGCTGAAATGAAAGTAGCAGACAACATGAGTTTGTGTCAAGAGACACCTCCATTATGGTATTTTTTTAATGTGAATGGAATTTCGGAGTATCAGGCAAGCAGGGGGCAGGGGATGGATTTGCTGCTGTGGGATGTGAGGGCTTGGGATGGATCCAGTGCTCAGTGATGGGTGGATTTCACTCAGGATCTTCTCTTTACTCATGCAAACCACCACCAATACTTGATGTTCTCATGAGAGAGAGGAGGTTCAGAAAGCAGCAGCACCCTGAGAGGCAGAGGTGGTGTGGAATGAAGGCTACAGGAGGTTATGGAGTTCAGGAGGGAGCAGGTGGCAAAGATTCACTGAGTTCACTCATTTCTGGACTTCTTGAGTCCAGTTCTGGAGCCTCTGACATAAGAAGGACGTGGAGGTGTTGGAGCCAGTGCAGAGGAGGCCCTGGAGCTGCTGGGAGGGCTGGAGCAGCTCTGCTCTGGAGCCAGGCTGAGAGAGTTGGGGGTGTTGAGGCTGGAGAAGAGAAGGCTGCAATGGGGAGACCTTAGAGCACCTTCCAGTGCCTGAAGGGGCTCCAGGAAAGCTGGGCAGGGACTTGGGACAAGGGCCTGGAGGGCTGGGAGCCTGGAGGGGGAAGGGTTTCCAGCTGGGAGAGGGGAGATGGAGAGGAGAGCTTGGGCAGGGAGAAATTCTTTGGTTGGGCTGAGGGGGCTGAGCTTTAGAAAGAGGTTGCCCAGGAAAAGAGTCTCTGCCCCATCCCTGGCAGTGTTCAAAGCCAGGTTGGATGGGGCTTGGAGCAATCTGGGAGGGAGGTGTCCCTGCCCATGGCAGGGGGGTTGGAATGAGCTGAGCTTTCAGTTCTCTTCCAAGCCAAACCATTCCATGATTCTATTTCTTGGGGAGGGAGAAATTCTTTGGGGTGAGGGTGCTGAGCCCCTGGTTGCCCAGGTTGCCCCCAGAAGCTGTGGCTGCCCCATCCCTGGCAGTGTCTCAGGTCAGGCTGGATGGGGCTTGGAGCACCCTGGGCTGGTGGGAGGTGTCCCTGCCCATGGAAGGGCTTTGGATTGAGATGATCCTTAAGGTCACTTCCAACACAACCCAGTCTGGGATTCTGTCATCTCTAGAAGGGATCCTAGAAAAGTCTGAGCAACCTTTGGCCCCAGAAATCTTTGGAATCTGAAGGACAAAGTCCCTGAGCCATCTGAAATTACTTCCATGGGGTTTGAGAGTCACTGGAATGGGGGGGGGTCAGGACAGAGACAGCCCCAGGGCCTTTCCAAGCTGCATTATTCTCTCTTCTTACCCAGATGGCCTGGAGTTTTTCTGGTAGCTCAGCCTGCAAAGAACCAGCACCAACACATCTATAATCAATCACTCCTGGCAGGTCAGCAAGTTCTTGATTTCTCTCTGTGCCCTGGATATAATACTTGCTTAATGCTGCCAAGGCATGAGGAGGTTTTGATTAATTATTTATTTTCTAAGTGATAGTCCCCAGACACAAAAAAACATGGGACAGGGGATTCAACACACCAGGTTTAGAACCAAAACACAACAAAGCAGGAAAGGCCCAGTAGAAATGACCAATTTAAGTCAAAGTATAAAACACAGGGGGAAAAATGCCAACCTAGAAGTCCACTGGGGTCTTGCACTCAAGTTGGAGCATCACCAGAGGAAAACTGGAGAGGGCTGCATGCCCCAGGCCCCACAATTTTGGCATTTCTGGTGTTAATATCAACCACTGAAGCAGCCAGAACAGCCCAGCCCATGAAGCTCCCATTGAAAAATCAGTTTTCAATAGATAACTGCTCAAGGAAAGAGAAAATAAACGACCAAGAAGCCTTCAAAAACTCAAAAAACCTGGGAGGCTGAGGCACAGAAGAGGAGGGGGAGGATGTACTCACCTTTCTTCCTTTCTTCTGCAGGTTGACTGAGTTTCCAAATGTCATAAATTCTGCTCAGCCCAAACCGCTCAAGCCCCTAAAATAAACAATGATGGAGATTAAAAGCCAGGAGCTGAGATGCTGTCTGGAGTTTGGAGCTCCTGGAGGTGGGTTCCTGGGCTTCAGTGGGAGGGAATATAAGGGAAAGGGGCTGAAGATGCAGAGCTGGTTCCCTAAAATCCCTCAGGCTGCAGCAAAATTAAAGACAGCAATGATGCAGCCTGCTCTGAGGCCAGAGAGAGCAGGACATGGGCTGAGTGGCATTATAGGAGCAACAGCAGAGTTTTCTGCTCAAGGAATTTGAATATTTTATATTCAAAGGGAAAAAAAAAATTATGTCTATAATGTTTTCGCTTTTGCTGACAAAATAAAAAGGTTGGTTTTGCTTATTTTTGGTCATTCTGGCTTTTAAAAACCAGCTCCAGGACTGTGTCCTCTTTCCTGAAGCCATGGGCCACCACATGAAGATCAATTTCCTGAACTGTCTGTAAATGTTTCAGCTTCAAGGTAAAGTGAAACAAAAGGCTTTGCTTCATAGAATCATGGAATTATGGAATGGTTTGGGTTGGAAGGGACCTTAAGGATCATCCAGTCCCAATCCCCTGCATGGGCAGGGACACCTCCCACCAGCCCAGGTTGCTCCAAGCCCCATCCAACCTGACCTGAGACACTGCCAGGGATGGGGCAGCCACAACTTCCTTGGACAACCTCTGCCAGGCTCTCACCACCCTCAAATTCAAGAATTTCCTCCTCATGTCCAACCTCAATCTCCCCTCTCCCAGTTTTAACCCATTTCCCTTGTCCTCTCCCTACCCCCCTGTGTCCAAAGCCCTCCCCCAGCTTTCTTGTAGCCCCTTCAGATATTGGAAGGTTGCTCTAAGGTCACCTGGGAGCCTCCTCTTCTCCAGGCTGAACAACCCCAACTTCAGTAATTTTTCCTTCCAGAAATTTTTTTTTACTCCCCATTTCCAAATTTAGTTGGTTTTGGTTTTTTTTTTTTCCACCAAAAGAAGCACCACGTCTGAATTTAGACTTAAAACTGCAAAAGCAGGTGAGATTTTTGGTACTGGGCAGCCAGTTTAAACACTCATTCTGCTGCAATATGCACCTTGCTGGTGAAAAAAGTATCAAGCACTTAAAATATCAGCCTAAAACTGAAAGGACTAAACCCTTCCTCAGACAAATTCAGCATTAGGAGAACTGCTCACATGCTTCTTCTACTTTTCTGAGAACAGAAGATGGCAAATTAAATCACAAGGATTGATGATCCAGTGTTGGAAGCCTCAGGATTCTTCTGAGGCTCCTGGGATGGGGAGTCTTAGGAAAACCTCACTGCAATTCAAGGACCTGAGTTCCTTCTCTCCTTCTTCAGCCCCATGGGTGCTTTTTGGAGGTGAAAATTCACTGCAAACCTCAGAATTGGGGCTCCCTCAGGGAGTTAACATTCAGCAGTGCTGAAAATCCTTATTTCCCCTCACCAGAAAACCTGGGGCACTGATTTCCTTGCCTGTCCTGGGGGTATCAAGGTGGAAATCCAAGAGTGGAAATTAGGAATGAGCACAGGGCAGCTACAAAAGTCACCTTCAGCTTCAATCACTGGCTTCTTGAGACAGCTTGAAAAATGTTTCTTCTCTCCAGGCAGAGGCTGGCATTGATTTTTAGGCTCAGCTCACATTTAGAGCTGACTTTTCTCCCCTTCCTGCAGGAACACTGTGTCACAGGGTGGTAAAAAGCTCCATCTAATGCAAAAGCTGCTGCAGTGACCTGCTAGAGCCACTTGTCACCCTGCCCCAGCTCCAGCCAGCAGGCTGGGATGTGAAGGACACCTTGGCAACTTCTTACCCCAATCACGTGGATTTTAATTGGTCTCTCTCTCCCAGTAAGTTTCACAGCATCCTCAAACACACTAAAATTGCTCCTTGATAGGACTGTTATCTTCCCTTCCATGTTGCCTCGCACGTCACCTGCAGGAAGACATTTCCCAGTGTGCCCAGGAGGTTAGGAAGCAGAAATCTAAAATCAGAGATCTTCATAGAAGAGGATGAGTCAGGGAATGGTTTGGGATGGAAGGGACCTTCAAGATCATCTCATCCCAAACACCATGGACAGGGACACCTCCCCCCAGCCCAGCTTGCTCCAAGCCCCATCCAACCTGAGACACTGCCAGGGATGGGGCAGCCACAACTTCCTTGGACAACCTCTGCCAGGGGCTCAGCACCCTCACCCCAAAGAATTTCTCCCTCCCCAAGCAATAGAATCATGGAATGGTTTGGCTTGGAAGAGAACTGAAAGCTCAGCTCATTCCAACCCCCCTGCCATGGGCAGGGACACCTCCCTCCCAGATTGCTCCAAGCCCCATCCAACCTGGCTTTGAACACTGCCAGGGATGGGGCAGAGACTCTTTTCCTGGGCAACCTCTTTCTAAAGCTCAGCCCCCTCAGCCCAACCAAAGAATTTCTCCCTGCCCAAGATCTCCTCTCCATCTCCCCTCTCCCAGCTGGAAACCCTTCCCCCTCCAGGCTCCCAGCCCTCCAGGCCCTTGTCCCAAGTCCCTGCCCAGCTTTCCTGGAGCCCCTTCAGGCACTGGAAGGTGCTCTAAGGTCTCCCCATTGCAGCCTTCTCTTCTCCAGCCTCAACACCCCCAACTCTCTCAGCCTGGCTCCAGAGCAGAGCTGCTCCAGCCCTCCCAGCAGCTCCAGGGCCTCCTCTGCACTGGCTCCAACAGCTCCGTCTCCTTCTGCTGCTGGGGACCCCAGAGCTGGACACAGCTTTACCCCAGGGGGGTCTCCCCAGAGGGGAGCAGAGGGAGACAATCCCTTTCCTTGACCTGATCTTCATAAACCAGGATTAATCCTGAGGATTTCTGTTGATTATTCAACAGCTCTGTAAGTCCCAGTCACTGAACAGAGGTGACAGAGGCAAGGACACAACTTACCCTTTTGGTTTCCACCCACTAGAGTCCTATTCCTGATCCTCTTGCAGACATCCAGAATGGTTGCTCCAACATAAGCTATTTCAGGACCAAATCTGAAACTCTACATGGAGACAGCAGGAAAAGAAGAACAACTTTTTGGCACCTAGGAAATTATTAGTATATATAGAACTACAGAATTCCCACCAACCTTCTGGGCAAGGCTTCTCTTAGAAAAAGCATCCAAACTCCCCCTAAATTGTTCCTAGAAATCCTGCTCATTCTCACACCCGAGTCAATAGGATCTGTGCTGTGAGATGGGATTATCCATAGAGGGCAAAATGCCATTTCCAGCCTCTCCACCCCAAGAGCTGCCACTGCCAAGCCTCTTTCCCAGGAAGCTGAAGTGATGTGGCACATCTGTCCTGCAGCAGGGCAGGAGACAGAGGTGGTGGGGAAGCAGCCAGGTCCCACATTTGGCTGGGCTGCTGGAGAGGTGATGGATGGGAGCAGCAGAGCAGGGTTGGAGTTGGCTCCTTATTGTTTCCTGACCTGTAGAGCTGGGGCCAGGAGCCAAAATGTCATGAGGTCCAAGTCTAAATCAAGAGCCACCAACACTGATTAAAAACCACCAGAGCTTGACTGACCACAACCTCTCCACCACCAAGGAGAAGTGGAAAACCTCCTCACCCCCCAAAAATTCCACAAGTGTGGAATTGAGACAGCTTGAAAAATGTTTCTTCTCTCCAGGCAGAGCCTGGCATTGGTTTTAGGCTCTAGAGCTGACTTTTCTTCCCCTCCTGCAGGAATCCTGTGTCACAGGGTGGTAAAAGGTTGTTCCTAAGACTTGTCACAAGCTGTGTCACTGCAAATCAAGGCAGTTCCTGCTCCTCTCTGCCTGTCCCAGGCTCATGGCCCTTGGCAAAGGCACCTCAGAGGGATGGGGTTTTGGTGGTGGTAGAATCATAGAATGGTTTGGGTTGAAAAGGACCTCAAAGCTCATCCAGTCCCAACCCCTGCATGGGCAGGGATACCTCCCACCAGCCCAGCTTGCTCCAAGCCCCATCCAACCTGACCTGAGACACTGCCAGCATCCACAGCTTCTCCACGAAACCTCTCCCCATCCTCATTTCTCCCCAAGATCTCCTCTCCATCTCCCCTCTTGCAGCTGGAAACCCTTCCCCCTCCAGGCTCCCATCCCTCCCAGAACCTTCTCTTTCTCTGTTTCTTTCTCTTTTTCTCTCTTATTCTCCTCTCCATCTCCCCTCTTCCAGTTGAAAGCCATTCCCCCTCATCCCATCCCTCCAGGCCCTTGTCCCAAGTCCCTGCCCAGCTTTCCTGGAGCCCCTTCAGGCACTGGAAGGTGCTCTAAGGTCTCCCCATTGCAGCCTTCTCTTCTCCAGCCTCAACACCCCCAACTCTCTCAGCCTGGCTCCAGAGCAGAGCTGCTCCAGCCCTCCCACCATCAATGTATTTTTATTTAATCTCAGTCCCAGAACAAAGTTCATCTCCTTGCTTCTAACCCCATCTCCCTGCAAGTGACCCTGTCTCATAACCAACTGGCAACAGGACCAAGGTGAATATTTGCCCTTCTCCACTCAGCTGCAGCTGAGAACTAACCCAGAGCAGAAGGGATTTCCTGGAAATAATCCAGACACTCATGGAGGTCTCTACCCCAGCCCCCATTTTTCAAGCCCAATGACTTCCCTAGTGATGGGATCACTAAGAACCATCATCAGATCCTCATCTTACCTGGGTGAGGTAGTAGATGTGGGTGTGAGGCACTGAGTAGAGGGTGTTGACAGCACCACGGAAGGTGTAGATCTGCTGGTGAGGGTCTCCTACAAGGATTATGCCACAGGTTTGTGACTGCACAATGTCCACGATGGCTGCAGGGAAACATCAGAGCATTAAAGGGGTTGCTCAGCAACCCAGGGTGAATTGTACACCACCTCCTGTCTGTATGGAGGCACCAACTCCTGCCTGATCAGCTGTGGCATTTAAGAAGAGGTCAATACTGGAGCAGAAGATAAGTTGGGGAAAAGCAAAGGGATGAGTGCAGCTGACTGGGACCTCTACAAAGTTCTCCCACACCTCAGAAAGATCTTAGGTCCACTTCAACCTTCAGTGCCCTTCAACCTTCAATTCATTTGAACTTTCAGACCCCTTTAACCTTCAGTCCCCTTCAACCTTCAGCCCATTTCAACCTTCAGTCTACTTTAACCTTAAAAGTCCTCTTCAACCTTCAATCCATTTCAACTTTCAGTCCCCTTTGACCTTCCCAAGAGCAATGGCTGTGAAAGCAGAGCCAAACATTTCACCTCCAATGCTGGGGTCAGTTCTGGGTTCCTCATGATAAGAGGGACATTGAGGAGATAGAATGTGTCCAGAGAAGGGAATGGAGCTGGGGAAAGGGGTGGAAAACAAGTCCAGAGGAGGCCCCAAAGATGATCCAGGGGCTGGAGCAGCTCTGCCATGAGGAGAGGCTGAGGAGAACCTGGGATTGTTCAGCCTGGAGAAGAGAAGACTCCAGGGGGACCTTAGAGCTGCCTTCCAATCCCTGAAGGGAACCTCCAGGAAGGCTGCAGAGGGACTTTTCAGCAGAGTGTCCAGTGCTAGGAGAAGGGGAAATGGTTGGAAAGTGCAGGAGAAGAGGTTCAGGCTGGATGTGAGGAAGAAGTTCTTCAGGAGGAGGGTGCTGAGCCTCTGGAACAGATTGCCCAGAGAAGTTGTGGCTGCCCCCTCCCTGGAGGTGTTCAAGGCCAGGTTGGATGAGGCTTGGAGCAACCTGGGCTGGAGGAGAGGTGTCCCTGCCCATGGCAGGGAGCTTGGAGGAGATAATTTCTCATTTCCCTTCCCACCTCAGCCCCCTATGAACATCCTACAATTCAAACCTTTCAACGTGGCAAGAATTCAAGACCTTTCTTTATCTTTCCAAGCACTGCTGTGTTCCACAGAATTGTGACTGAACCTACACCACATGACTGCTGAGAGGACTCAATTAACCCTCAGGCTCTTTTATTTCAGAGTTTCAAATGAACTTTAAGTTACAGCTCAACAGGCAAGATGAGATTTAGGGAGTTTTTGGTTGGATAGTAGGAAGAAATTCTTTAATTTGAGGGTGGTGAGAGCCTGGAACAGATTGCCCAAGGAAGTTGTGGCTGCCCCATCCCTGAAACTATTCAGGGTCAGGTTGGATGAGGCTTGGAGCAACCTGGGCTGGATGAGAGGTGTCCCTGCACATGGCAGGAGGGTTGGAGATGAGCTCTGAGCTCCCTTCCAACCCAAACCATTCTGGGGTTCTATGAGGAGGGGCTGAGGGACCTGGGGATGCTCAGCCTGGAGCAGAGGAGGCTGAGGGGAAACCTCATTGTCTGCAAGTCCCTGGAAGGAGTTTGGAGCCAGGGGTGGGCAGTCTCTTTCCAGTCTCAACCCAGGTCCCTCAGCTCCTCCAGGTCAGATTTGTGTTCCAGCCCCTTCCCCAGCTCCATTCCCTTTCTCTGGACACTCTCCAGCCCCTCAATCTCCTTCTGCTCCTCAGGTCCCCAGAAGTGACCCCAGGATTGGGGGTGCAGCCTCCCCAGTGCCCAGCACAGGGGGACAATCCCTGCCCTGCTCCTGCTGCCCAGCCCAGCCCAGCCAGGAGGCTGGTGGCCACCTTGGCCACCTGGGCACATCCTCCCCCATATTCATTTGGCTGCCAACTGGCACCACCAGCTCCTTTCCTGCTGGACACTTTCCATCCCCTCTGCCCCAACCTGGGGTGGTGAAGATCATCCTCTGTGTGAACTCCTTCGGAAGGTTGGGGCTTTGTCTCCTTCCACCACTCACCTGGAGGTGACAGGAGGCAGAAATCATCTGTCTCCACTCACCTGGAGTGCAGTCCTGTGCTTCATCAACAAAGATGGCATCATATCCTGAGAGCTGAGGCTTCCTGAGTTGCCAGAGTTTCAAATACCCTGAAAGAAGAAGGAACATCAGGGAGATGGTAGTTTTCTCATAATACACCATGATCTTTAAAACAAATCTCTTTTATCTAAAAAAAATATGTTTCTGGTCATACTTCTTGCTTGGATAACATTTAGAGGGCTTGGAAAAACCTCTCAAGCTCCCAGGTGTTGCTCTGTCTGCCTTGGCTGCAGGAAAGATGAAGGAAAAATATCCCAAAGCAAACCATCTGACTGTGCTGGGGGAGAGCAGGTGCCCTGATGACTCCACACAAACTTTTAATGCACAAAGAAAATGAGAAGGAAGGTGGTTTCCCTCAGAAGAAACCACTTCTGGCACTGTCTGCAGACATCCTAAGAATCCCAGAATGCCAGGGGTGGGAAGGGAGCTCTGGAGATCCCCCAGTCCAACCCCCCTGCCCCAGCAGGATCCCCCAGGGCAGCCCACACAGGAACACATCCAGGGGGGTTTGGAAAGGCTCCAGAGAAGGAGACTCCACAACCTCTCTGGGCAGCCTGGGCCAGGGCTCCCTCAGCCTCAGCCTCCACAAGTTTCTCCTCATGCTGAGCTGGAACTTCCTCTCTTCTCCCTTCAACCCATTCTTCCTTGGCCTCTCCCTGGGCACCCCCAAAAAGAGATTGTCCCCTTCCTCTTGCCCCCCACCCCTCAGATCTTGAGGGACATTCAGCACATCCCCTCTCAGCCTTCTCTTCTCCAGGCTCAACAGCCCCAGGGCTCTCACTCTTGCTTCCCAGCAGAGATGCTCAAGTCCCTTCCTCACCCTCCCAGCTCTCCCTTGGACTCTCTCCAGTAGATCCCAGTCTCTCCTCAACTGGGGAGCCCCAAACTGGAGCCAGGATTCCAGCTGTGCTCTCCCCAGGGCAGAGCAGAGGAAGGGGAGAACCCCCCTGGATCTCCACACAGCACCAGCTGAGGAGCATCAAAATTTCCTTTTCTAGAGGAGGACAGAACCCTCTGAGATGTGGGTGGCAAACACTTGTCTTGCCTTCATTTAGAGATTTAGGAGCTAAGAAAGCCACTGAAAAGAGATTGTCCCCTTCCTCTTGCCCCCCACCCCTCAGATACTGATGGACACTCAGCAGATCCCCTCTCATTAATGAAGAAGCAAGAGGAAAGGACATGTCAGCAGCAGCAAGGAAGAAATACCCATTATTTCTAGGATTTTGTTGCCAGTCACATTCATTTGGGTAGTTCCCCCATTTCCCAAGGAACAAACTTGCAGGCTTTGGGTCTGTTTTGGTGGTACATCAGGAATTTTAAACTTTCAAATGCACATCCCTGGTGCACAGCCAGAAGGAAGGAGTATGAATCCATTTAGTGTTCCACTACAGCTCTTTTTCTGAAAGCATTTGACATCTTTACTCTCTTACCATCACAAGTTATCTTGTATTTCTTCTCTACATCTCCATCCAGCTTCTTCATGTTGTTCCATATCTCCTTTGCCTCTTGGACATTGATCTAGAAATTAAAAGCAGAAGGGTCTGGAGAGATTGCTATGAGCAGAAAAAGAGTCCTGGCACAGCAGATCTGGCAAGGCTTTTCTGAAGGAAATATTTGGCAAGGCTTCTCTGAAGGAATGATCTTGAAAGGTTTCTCTGAAGCCTTTCTCCTCCTACTTCTCTCCTGTGCCACCACCATTTCACTTCTCCTTGACAGATTCTTTTCCAAATGCAACCCCCCTGAAAAGAACAATTCTTGGGCTCAGTTCTAACCATAGTGTAGTAGAAACCCCTCCAGCTTCTGCATATTATCATTGTTTTGTTTTTTCTGGACAGATTGAAAATCCTTTGAAGTATTGAATGTTTTGAAGCTCTCAGTTTCTTCCCTGCCAGAAACAGTGATTGCAAATTGGATTTCTGGTGTCAGCCTCAACACATGCAACCTCTGATCACTTCTTGCAGGGAGGGAGGTTCTGCATTGAGCAGAGACAGTGATAATCTCTCCAGAAATCCATGCAAGCAGGGAGAACAAACAGGCCCAGGCTCCTTTGGATTGGTCAAAAATAAAAAAAAAAAACAACTTTGACATTCAGTCCTTAGAATCATAGAATCAGACCAGAAAACTGCAGTCCAGAAACCAACCAGGTCCTGGGCTGCATCAAAAGCAGCAGAGACAGAAAGTCAAGGGAGGGGATTCTCCCCCTCTGCTCTGCTCTGCTGAGCCCCCAGCTGGAGCTCTGTGTCCAGTTCTGGAGTCCCCAAGCTCAGAAGGACACAGAGCTCCTGGAAGGTGTCCAGAGCAGAGCCACTCAAATGCTCAGAGGGCTGAGCACCTCCCTGGGAAGCCAGGCTGAGGGATTGGGGTTGTTCAGCCTGGAGAAGAGGAGGCTCCCAGGTGACCTTAGAGCAACCTTCCAATATCTGAAGGGGCTACAAGAAAGCTGGGGGAGGGCTTTGGACATGGAGGGGGAGGGAGAGGACAAGGGAAATGGGTTAAAACTGGGAGAGGGGAGATTGAGGTTGGACATTGGGAAGAAAATCTTGAATTTGAGGGTGGTGAGAGCCTGGCAGAGGTTGTCCAAGGAAGTTGTGGCTGCCCCATCCCTGGCAGTGTCTCAGGTCAGGTTGGATGGGGCTTGGAGCAACCTGGGCTGGTGGGAGGTGTCCCTGCCCATGCAGGGGGTTGGAACTGGATGATCCTTAAGGTCCCTTCCAACCCAAACCATTCTGTGATTCCATGATTCTAACATGCTTGTTTTTTTCTGGTTCTGATTTGTATTTTCAGCCAGGGAAAAGCAATCCTGTCCTGGTCATTGATTTCATTGTAAGTGTCCCAGGTGCATCTATTTGGGGCAAGGTACATCTCTGTCCTGCAAAACAGTAACTTGTTTTCTGATGAGGAGAGTGGCAAACAGGAGTAATAAATTAATTTAATAAAATTTAATTTGAGGGTGGTGAGAGCCTGGCAGAGGTTGTCCAAGGAAGTTGTGGCTGCCCCATCCCTGGCAGTGTCTCAGGTCAGGTTGGATGGGGCTTGGAGCAAGCTGGGCTGGTGGGAGGTGTCCCTGCCCATGCAGGGGGTTGGGACTGGATGAGCTTTGAGGTCCCTTCCAACCCAAACCATTCTGTGATTCTATGAATAAGATTGGAAAAGACCTCTAAGATCATCAAGTCCAACCATCAACCCAACACCACCATGCCAACTAAACCATGTCCTGAAGTGCCATGTGTATATGTTTTTTGAACACAGCTGCAGGACAAATACCCATAAAATATCCAAGAAATATGGATATTAGAAGGGGATAAGCCCCTTCTAAGCCCTGCAGCCCACATCTTGATTCACCTCAGGTACTCACTTTCTTTTCTTCTGGAGTAACAAGTTGTCTCATTCCGTGGGTGTTTTTGAACCAAACAGGAGTGTGCTCCTCACAGATCTCTTTGTCTGCAGAGGCAAAGAAGTTTTCAAGGGTCTGCGAGACAGTTTTCCCTCTTATGAACAGAGATTGTCCCTTCTGGTTCTGGAGAAGTGAACTGATGGACAAAACTGACATCTTGGAGAAGTTCAGCTGGCCTTTTTCTTTATAGCTGTGCCACAGATGACAAAAAATAAAGAGAAACACGTTGAGGCTACATGTGAAAAACCTTCTGGAAAAGCAAACTCATTTTGGCTTCTGTTGCAACACTTGAAGAAAATCTGTTTTTACACCCACTCTGACCTCACAATGGATTATCCATGAAATCTGCAGATATTTATCTGGTATTGTGTTCTATGTGTTTTGTAAGGCATGTGTGAGTGGTGTTGGATGATCTTGAAGGTCCCTCCCAACCCAAAGCATTCAATGACTCTGTGATAATTCTGTGAATCCAAAATCCCCACTCACAGTTTCCCAACACTCCCAAATGCCAACGAATGGAAAGTCTTGCAGGTCACATTGCTGGGGAAGACACTTCTGCCCCTCTCTGCAACAGCTTTGTTAAAGGCCACGTAAAGGAAATTCAGATCAGGAAACTTCTCTGCATACTTGACCAAGGTTGAGGTCTTCCCTGTTCCTGAAGAAGAGAAGAAATGAGGAAAAAAAATATGCAGCCAGAGTCAGGAATGAATGAAGCCCCACAGCTCTCCTTGGATTTATTTTCCTCCTCCCTGCAAATTATTTGCAGCTGAAAGGAATTTATTCAGCGACTCAACTGAAATCAGAAGCTGTGGAGCAAAGCAGCTCTGAAAAAAAATTGTAATTTGCAGCCTAAAATCTATCATCTTATCATCCAATACTCCCAAAGTCTGTTCATACATGTAGGGACTGCTTCCCTTGAAAGACAGCTTGGGAAATGAAATGTTAAAACTCTCTTTGGAATGCTTCCTGAGCTCATTTCCCTGGAGGATCTCTCACTGCTGCTGCTCTCCTTCCCCCCACTTTGCTGCAGGACAGCCCTGTCCACACCTCCTGGCAAAATGCCTTCACCCCTGAAATACCAACCCCAAGACCCTGAGACAAGGAGATCCTCTGCACATTTCCTCCTTGGCTCCTTTTCAGCTCCTCAGCAATGACACAGTTGTCAACCTGGCTGCTGACACTCCTCCTCCTCCCAGATGGCTCCTGGGCAAAGCATGGCCCAGCACTGACCACAGAACCATTGCAGTTGGAAAAGATCCTGAAGATCAAATCCAAGCAGAAACCCAGCACTGCCAAACCAGGGCTGGGCTGGGCAGTGGGGTGGGCAGCAGGAGCAGGGCAGGGATTGTCCCCCTGTGCTGGGCACTGGGGAGGCTGCACCCCCAATCCTGGGGTCACTTCTGGGGAGATTGAGGGGCTGGAGAGTGTCCAGAGAAGGGAATGGAGCTGGGGAAGGGGCTGGAGAGCAAGGAGAAGGGTCTGGAGATGATGGAGAAGGTTTGGAGAGAAAGGAGAAGGGTCTGGAAATGATGGAGAAGAGGTTGGAGAGGAAGGAGAAAGTCTGGAGAGCCAGGTGAAGGTTTGGACAGTGAGAAGAAGGGTCTGGAGAGGAAGGAGAAGATTCTGGAAATGATGGAGAAGAGATTGGAGAGTAAGGAGGAGAGTATGGAGAAGATGGAGAAGGTCTGGAGAGCATGGAGAAGGTTCTGGAGATCTTCTGAGGAGGGGCTGAGGGAGCTGAGGAGGCTGAGAGGAGACCTTCTGACTCTCTGCAGCTCCCTGGAAGGAGGTTGGAGCCAAGGGGGTGTTGGTCTCTTCTCCCAAGAAAGAAATGATGGGAAGTTGAAGCCTGAAGTTGTGTCAGGGGAGGTTTAGATTGGATATTAGGAACAATTTCTTCCTGGAAAGGGTTGTTAGGTCCTGGCCCAGTGGTGGAGTCCTCATCCCTGGAGGGGTTTCAGATCTGGGGAGATGTGGTGCTGAGGGACATGGGGCAGTGGTGGCCTTGGGCAGTGCTGGTGGAACAGTTGGACTCCATGAACTTGAAGATCTTTTCCACCTACACCACCTCAACCACTCAATCATCTCCTGAGGCCCCACCTCTACCCATTTTTGAACCCCTCCAGGGATGCTGACTCCACCCTGGGCAACCTCTTTCAATGCTCCACCACTCTTTCAGTGGAGAAATTTTTCCTGCTATCCAATTTGAGGCAATTCCCCTTTTCCAAACAGCTCTCCAAGTGCAGAAGATTTCATGGCTTGTGTTGCTCCTACAGGGACACCAAATCTCAACACCTCCAAACATCACTGTCCAGTGGCCTGTGGACAAAACACTCTGAAACAGGCTCAGCATGGGACTGAGCAACACAGGGGGCTGCTTCTCCTCTCCTGAGTTTCCCTGAACTCTGCACAGCTCCTAGGACAGAAGCAGGAGGGATGGAAGGAGAAGAATTAGATGTATTTATTCTCACAGCAGAATTTGGGGCTCTCACCTGCAAATGCCATAATCTTCACTATTTGACCCCGTTCAATTTTGTGATTCAAAATCCTTTGCTGTTCATGGGTCAGCTTTATGTCAGGCCCACTACTAAAATCAGACAAAAAAAAAAAAAGGAAAAAAAAAGAAAAAGGCATTAAGAAAATAAAGCATCGCCCATAAAACAAATTGCTAACAGCAGAGGGAAACCAGGGAATGATTTGTCCCATCCTATCAGCAGGGAGGTGACAGTGGAGCAACATGGTTGTCATGTGAATGAGAAAAGCAGGAAAAAAGAAAAGATTGGAGACAGCAAAAATAAGCACAGAATGCTTTGGGTTGGAAGGAACCTTCAAGTTCATCCAGTCCCAACCCCCTGCATGGGCAGGGACACCTCCCACCAGCCCAGCTTGCTCCAAGCCCCATCCAACCTGACCTGAGACACTGCCAGGGATGGGGCAGCCACAACTTCCTTGGACAACCTCTGCCAGGCTCTCACCACCCTCAAATTCAAGAATTTCCTCCCCATGTCCAACCTCAATCTCCTCTCTCCAAGTTTTAACCCATTTCCCTTGTCCTCTCCCTACCCCCCCATGTCCAAAGCTCTCCCCCAGCTTTCTTGTAGCCCCTTCAGATATTGGAAGTTGGGAGAAGTCAAGGAGCAGAGCAAGGGTTTGAATGAATCCTTATGAAACTCAGAGTTTTGTCATCCAACCAAACCCTGCCATGAAATTTTTGCTCCTCTTCCAAGTTTCAGGAGACTCCACAAGGGCCCTTTAGGTTTGGATCACCTAAAATAACCTTGCCTGGCCCATAAGTCTTTTCTGCAGGGTGATGCCAGGGTGTCTTCTTCAACTTTCTCCATACTCACAGAAGCATTTCCCATCAGATACAAGCAGTAGAAAATGTTGTAATGGATCCTGGGAGAAAGGAGAAAAGAGAAACTGTCACTGAGAAATCAAGAACAAATTAAACATCAGTTCAAGAAGGACAGGGAACTGCTGGAGAGGGGACAGCAAAGGGCTATGAAGATGATGAGGGGACCAGGACATCTCTGAGGAGGAAAGGCTGAGGGATTTGGGTCTTTTTAGGCTGGAGAAGAATGAGTGGGGAGAATCTCATCAATGCTTAGAAATACCCCAAGAGTGGGTGTCAGGAGGAGGGGGTCAGTGTTTTTTTCTGTGGTGCCCAGGGACAGGACAAGAGGTAACAGGCATAAACTTGACCACAGGAAGTTCCATCTAAACATGAGGAGGAACTTTTTGATTTGGAAGGTGGCAGAGAATGGAATAGGCTGCCCAGAGAGGTGGTGGAGCCCCCATCTTTGGAGACATTCATAACCCACCTGGACACCATCCTGAGCAATTTGCTCTAAGTCAATCTGCTGTGGCAGGGCTTGGATTAGATGATCTCCAGAGGTCCCTTCCAGCCCTTTTAATCATCTATTATCCACCTAAAAACTGCCAACATCTTGAATACTTCCAACAGAACAGAGCCCCAGGAGCTCAGGGAGTTGCAGGAGACAAGATGAATATTTTAAAGCACAGTTGTACCTTGAAGAGTGACTTCACAGGCACCATGGGGACAATTTGGTGGCCTCTCCCTCCCTCCTGCCAGGTTTGTGTTTCAGGGGCTGCCACCAAGCCAGGAGGACCTGGGTTCACAGGGTCCTTTTTCCTCCCTGAACCACTATCAGCAACAGAGTCTGGGGGGAGGCTGAGAAAAGAATTTGGGGCTAATTTAGGCCTCTAAAGTTCATCAGCTTTAGAGCTTCATGTTCACTTGATCCAATTGGTTCACTGAGTGTCTTATACAAGTGTCTTAGCCTTGACAACACCTCCTGGGGCTTTGTCACTGCAAAGAGAGGAGCACAGGGACACTGGGGCTTCAATTACACCAGCAACACCTGGTTTCAGATTAACTTCTATCACTAATTGCTTTTGGAGATGCAAATAGGTATCAGACAGCTCCTGTAGGACATGTTTCCTTGTGTGGTTTAAGGAGAAAATGGTAGAAGAGACATGGTCTTTCCTTCTTCCAGTCTAGGTTGTTCCAGGAGATGGAGATGGGATGTGGGTGACTCTGACCACAAGCAGTTACTGTCTGCCACATCTTCAGCACATGACTCAAGTTAATGACCTTAGCCAGCAATTAGCAGTGACAAACAGGCCAAGCAAGCTTCCTCATTTCAAAGAATCAGTTAGGCTGGAAAAGACCTCTAGGATCACCCAGTCCAACATTCCCCCAGCACTGCCAAGGCCACCCCCACCCCATGTCCCTCAGCACCACATTTCCAGGGCTCTGAAACCCCTCCAGGGATGATGGAGACTCCAGCCCTGCCCTGGGCAGCCTGGGCCAGGCCCTGACAATCCATTTGGAGAAGACATTGTTGCATATACCCAATCTAAACCTCCCCTGGCACAACTTGAGGGTGGTTCACCTTGTTTTCTATTACCTGGGAGAAGAGACTGACACCCCCTGGCTCCAAATTCCTTCAGGGGAGTTGTAGAGAACAACATTTCTACCCTCAGCCTCCTTTGTTCCAGGTTCAAGACCCTCAGCTCTCTCAGCCCTCAGAAGATCTCCAGACCCTTCTCCTTGTTCTCCAGCCCCTTCCCCAGCTCCATTCCCTTCTCTGGACACTCTCCATCCCCTCAATCTCCTTCTGGTTGTGAAGGGCCCAAAACATCCATCCCAAATTGCCATCCCAGGCAAGAAGCAGGAGGGCAGGAAGCACCTGCCCAGCCCTCACCTGTTAGTGATGGAGATGTTCCTGTCTCTCATGGCACACAGCAGGGTGGCTGTGCAGTAAAGCAGCTCGGTCACATCCACAACAGAAAGTTTGGAGCAAGGTCTCAGCAGACATCCCATCAGCTTCTGGATGTCACTGACACCATCAGAAAAAAGCACCATGACTGCAATAATGGCCCAGAGCTTCTCAGGCTGGTACAGAGAGTGAGGAGAAAGAGAGAGCAAAAAGCTTTGAGCCTTTAGGAGGAGAAAAACTCTGCTTCAGCACTGGAAAAACTCACACAGGGCCTGCTGAGGGGTTAAATCATCTTCAGTCACCATGAGCCCATAACACCCCAAAGGGAAAAGCTTCAGATGCAGGAGGGCAGAGATCATGGAACCATGGAATGGTTTGGGTTGGAAGGGACCTTAAAGCTCATCCAGTCCCAACCCCCTGCATGGGCAGGGACACCTCCCACCAGCCCAGGTTGCTCCAAGCCCCATCCAACCTGACCTGAGACACTGCCAGGGATGGGGCAGCCACAGCTTCCTTGGACAACCTCTGCCAGGCTCTCACCACCCTCAAATTAAAGAATTTCCTCCTCATGTCCAACCTCAATCTCCCCTCTCCCAGTTTTAACCCATTTCCCCTGTCCTCTCCCTCCCCCCCGTGTCCAAAGCCCTCCCCCAGCTTTCTTGGAGCCCCTTCAGATATTGGAAGGTTGCTCTAAGGTCACCTGGGAGCCTCCTCTTCTCCAGGCTGAACAACCCCAATCCCTCAGCCTGGCTTCCCAGGGAGGTGCTCAGCCCTCTGAGCATTTGAGTGGCTCTGCTCTGGACACCTTCCAGGAGCTCTGTGTCCTTCTGAGCTTGGGGACTCCAGAACTGGACACAGAGCTCCAGCTGGGGGCTCAGCAGAGCAGAGCAGAGGGGGAGAATCCCCTCCCTTGACTTTCTGTCTCTGCTGCTTTTGATGCAGCCCAGGACCTGGTTGGTTTCTGGGCTGTAAGCACACACTGAGGGCTCACATTGATCTTCTGGTCATCTTGAGACAACCTCAAAGCACCAGCAGTTGTTAAATCTGTTTAATTAAAGAGTTAATAACTGTTCAACCTACCTCCATCCCTCTCTTTAAATGTGGCAGTTTGTTGTTGACACAGATTTCAGCCTTTAAGAAGAGGTGATGACTCCTCAAACACTGGAGGACCCCATTGGGATCAACCTTCTGGCCAGTGGGAATGGCAGACACACACCTGTGCAGAAGAAGGAGTTTGTTCTCTCAGGAAATGATGGCTTCTCCAAAGTACCCTCAATCTGGCTGCAGTTAAGTGGAATTGACACCTCTCTGGGATGCTGGATGGTGCTGCACTTGGATTTCTAACCCTAACTCCTGGCCATAAAGCAATTGGGACCACTCCTGGTAACACTCATGTGCTTAAATACTTTGCTGCATCAAGCCCACAGTCTTGAAGTCTCTTTGCAGATGACTTTAGCTTGCTCTCACCCTGATTTAACTCTGCTACATCACAGAATCATGGAATGGGTTGGGTTGAGAGGGACCTCAAAGCTCATCCTCTTTTATTTTTGTTCTGATGCTTTCTGGTTTCTCCTTCTTTGGTTCCCCCCTCCCTCACCACTGCCTCTTTTTTTTTCACCCATCATTTTCCAACCCAACCCTCACCAAGCTGTGGACTGGAATTTCTTCCTGAGTAAGGAAAAAAAAATCTGCATTCTTTTGTTTGTTGGTTTGGTTTTTTTCAGGTCTGTATTTTGATTTTTTTTCCAGGTGGCTCCAAGCACAGTGAGCAGACTATCCAGTGCTCTTGGATAGAGTCATGGAATCATGGAATGGTTTGGGTTGGAAGGGATCTTAAGGATCACCCAGTCCCAGCCCCCTGCATGGGCAGGGACACCTCCCACCAGCCCAGGTTGCTCCAAGCCCCATCCAACCTGACCTGAGACACTGCCAGGGATGGGGCAGCCACAGCTTCTGGGGGCAACCTGGGGCTCAGCACCCTTATAGTGAAAGTTTGGAACAACCTGGACCCTTCCAGCCCAAACCACTCTGTGATTTTTAGGATCCCTTCTCTGAAAATGATAAAAACTGCAGAAGGGATGTTGGAAACCAGCTGCTCAAAGCAGGGGTGATCTGCTTTGATGATTTGTGATTTTGTTTGGTGATTTGTCCTACTGAGGTCCAATCACCTCCAAGGCTGGAGCTTCCTCTCTTGGTCAGTGTTTGACCACTCTCCTAACATCTAACTGGATTTCCTATGTTGTAACTTCTGCCTGTTGCCTCTTGTCCTCTCCCCATGCACCTGCAAGAAGTTTGGCATCATGCTCCCTACAACCCCTCATCAGGCAGGGGAAGGCAGCAATTAAATCCCCTTCCCCCTTTTTTTCTCCCAATTTCACTTGTACATCACGTGTAGGAGAGGGAAGGGAAGGGTTTTTAACCTATTTCTAGAACCCTATCACTGATTTCTACTGTTCCTCCCTCATCTTCCTCTACATCTCCCCCCTCTTTAGAAGACAAATCTACTCTCTCCTGGCAATTCACAGAATAAAATGAGAGAAGACCCAAAACAAGGAAGGTCTGAGGATCTACAGGTACAAATTCAAGTGCTGAAGTGCACTCACCTGATCAGCCCCAACACACACTCTTGATGCTCCTTTGTTATTCCAAAAACCTGGCAGATCTGCTCAACCCTGTGCAGGGCTGTGTCCTCCTTCATCAGGTACTGATGGTAGAGCTTCTTCCAAGGAATGAACTGGAATGGAAGCACAAACCACCAAGGTTCACCCCCCAGCACTGGAAAATAGGTTTCTTCTGGCCAGAAATTCATCAATTGGAGTTCCAAAAATAATGTGGAGTTCAAAATGTCCCTGCAGCTCCATGGAAAAAAGTGCCTGGTGTGAAATCATAGAACCATCATAGAATGGCTGAGGTTGGAAGAGACCCAGGGTGGTGGTGGAGTTACCATCCCTGGAGGTGTTTAAAAGCCATGGAGATGTGGTGCTGAGGGTTAAGATGTGGTGCTGAGGGACATGGGTTAAGCACTGGACCTGGTAAAGTTAATGGTTGGTAGAGTTAGGTTATGGTTGGGCTTGATCATCTTACAGGTCTTTTCCAACCCAAACAATTCTGTAATTCTTTGACCTCCTCCAAGCTCCCTGCCATGGGCAGGGACACCTCTCCTCCAGCCCAGGTTGCTCCAAGCCTCATCCAACCTGGCCTTGAACACCTCCAGGGAGGGGGCAGCCACAACTTCTCTGGGCAATCTGTTCCAGAGGCTCAGCACCCTCCTCCTGAAGAACTTCTTCCTCTCATCCAGGCTGAACCTCTTCTCCTGCACTTTCCAACCATTTCCCCTTCTCCTAGCACTGGACACTCTGCTGAAAAGTCCCTCTGCAGCCTTCCTGGAGGTTCCCTTCAGGGATTGGAAGGCAGCTCTAAGGTCCCCCTGGAGTCTTCTCTTCTCCAGGCTGAACAACAAATCCTCAGGCTCTCCTCATAGAAATAGGGAAGGAAAGAGGAAGAAAAGGAAAGAAATAATTGTTCCTCATCACCTGCAAACTTATCTAGAAAAGACTGTTTTCTTCTAGAACAACAGGTGTAGGGGACACTGGTTCTGTCTCAAACACCAAAGCACAGAAGGAATGGAGATATTTAGAATCATGGAATGGTTTGGGTTGGTAGTGGCAGAGTCTAGGATAGGGCTTGGAGCAAGCTGGGCTGGTGGGAGGTGTCACTGCCCATGCAGGGGGGATGGAACTGGATGAGCTTGAAGGTCCCTTCCAGCCCAAACCATTCCCTGATTCTAAGCATCCACAGGACTAGGACAAAACAGAGCAGCAGCAGAAAAGAAAGGCTCAAATGAAGACCACAAAAGTCTTACCAGTGGATCCCTGACTATCTCCCTCC
This sequence comes from Phaethornis superciliosus, assembly GCA_023637945.1. NCBI lineage: Eukaryota > Metazoa > Chordata > Aves > Apodiformes > Trochilidae > Phaethornis > Phaethornis superciliosus. The sequence goes on from JAJQWJ010000001.1 coordinate 1,367,229, forward strand.
AGCAGTGACACACCAGGCTCAGGTTCTGATAGAGATCAGTCACTGGTAGGAAAGCAAAGATGTTCCTCAGGACTTCAACAGGCAGCTCCTCAATACTTCCCTGAGGCACTTCCCAGTTCCGAGTCCCCAGGAGTCCAAAGTGTGCATCAGGGATTGGTTCAATTTCCATATCATCAAGTTCCTGCTTGATCTGGCTTGGTTCTGGATGAACCACCATTGGCTTCTCCTCAGGCTCACCCCACAAATCATGCTCTAGCTTGTGAACACCTGCAGATGCAGTGGATGAAGAGCATTTTTTGTTTTTTTTCCTGGGAGCTGGTACAAAGTCCTCATCCTCTAGGAAGAAGCAGGAATCACTGGTGGTCTCCATCCCACTGGAGACCCTGCTGAAGGAATTCTCAGGTTTAATAAAGAGGGGATCCAGTGCCTCTTCTTTGATTTCACTGCTCTTCCAACGGGGACCTACTTGCTGGCTCTGAGAGATCCTGAAGTAATCAGTGATGTTCTTCTGATGAAATTGGCCTGCAGCAAGAGGAAGAGCAGGAGAAGAGTCAGCAGGAAGAAGTGCAAAGTACACTGTTCCTAACAAGGAGCCCAGAGGCTGTGTAAGGTGGTAGTTCTTGCCAGGGGGTTCCTCCCAGGTGTATGAGCTGACTCTAGGGGAACCATTCTGCTTCTCTGACAACTTATGGAAGGCAGCAGAATGACACTGAGCTCTTTCCACTGTCCACATAATCTGGGTGCTCTCAAGATCCATCTGACACCTCCTCTAGCTTTAGAAGAAGATAATGGTCCATGGAACAGCCTCAGAGATCAACACCACTGAACCACATAGCACAGCAGCTGTGTGTTAGCCCAGAACAGAGTGAGTTCTGTGGGAGATCTTTCCATTAGGCAAAGAATTAAAACCAGGAAGGGAAAGAAAAGAGAAGATCTGAGCTGTGGTGTACCTCAGGCTGAGCCTGGGCTTCCACCTGCTGTTGTTTATTGTTCTTTACCCAGAGAATAAGAATCTGTCCTGGTTTGGGCCAGGAGAAAGGTGATTTTCTGGTTTGTACTTTTGCTTTCAGCTCAGTCTCTTGTAAGTAGCTGCACTTGCTGAAATGAACAGCAAGTTTCTCAGGCAGTGTCTGCTCCTGGGACTGCTCACACTCCATGGTTATAGTTACTGCTGGAGAATGGGCTGCAGAGCCAAGGACACTGCTCAGCTCTGAGGAACATTTTACCTTCCAGAAGGAGTAAAGAGGTCCCACCTGAACCCCTCCTTTGGGGAGGAACAGACAAGATAAATGACCAAAATTGACCAAACAGAGGATTCCATCCCATACACCTCATCCTCAGGATAAATTGGAGGGATCACAAGGGTCAAACCCCTTCCTGCTTCCCCTTCTTCACCTCTCCCTGTTTGCTTCAGCATCCTGGGAGGATTCCATCCCTTCCTCTGCCTGTGCTCCTGATCCATTCCAGCCTGGATCTGTGTGTTCCTGCCTCCAGCTCCCAACTGCTCCTGAGCCCAGGATTCCAGCCTGGACTTTCCCAGGGCTGCCCTGCAGCCTCAGTGGGGATGTGAGAGTTATTGGGGGAAAGGGGGGAGGAATGTGGGATCAATTTTCCTGGATATTTGTATAGATTTAGTAATTTTTCCTATTTATCATTACTGTTTCATTAAAGTTGTGTAGTTTAGTTTCCAACCCATCAGTCTCTCTTCCTTATTCTCTCTCTTTTCTTTATCAGTGAGGAGAGAGAGATTAATCTATAAATCTGTTATTCGGTTTAAATCTGTTATTCAGCCAGGCCAGTGTTAAACCCTGACAGAATCACAGAATGCCAGGTGGGAAGGGACCTCCAGGATCATCTGCTCCAACCCTTCTCATGTTATTGTTGATCTGAGCTGTCCCAGCACCCATTGAGCTGAGACTTCAAACTTCCCAAAGTGGGGGAATCCACCCTGGGAGACCATTCCAATGTCTGACTGGCCTCAGAGTGAAAAATTTTCCTCTTGTGTCCAATCAGAACCTCCCCAGGAGCAACTTGTGCCCATTGCCCCTTGTCCATGGGATTCCTTGTACCCAGGGAGTCTCCATCTCCTTTGGACCCCCCCTTGAAGTTGTGGACCATGGTAACAAGGTCTCCCCTGAGCTGAACAGACCCAGTTTTATCAGCGTCAGCTGAGAAAGAAGCACTCTGATGATTTTAGAAAATCTGAAGATTAAATCTAAAGCCGAAGATTCAGAAATCTAGCAGGGTTTAACTTCTGCTCTGCAGGCTGAGAAGGTGACAGCACTGTCAGGCTGTCTCTTACCTACCAGAGGGTAAGAGAGATCAAGGCCTTTCAGAGGACAAACAGACATTTCTTGCTGGCTACAACATCAGAAACCACTGGAGATGATAAAGGAAACCAAAACTTGGCAAGGGATTGATTTCAGCACACAGTCCACGTGGGACACAGCCTGAACCTTCCCAGCACTGGTTGTACTCATCCTGAACTCCTCCTATCCTGCCAAATACCCCAATGCTTACAGAATCATGGAATAATTTGGGTTGGAAAGCACCTCTAAAGGTTATCCAGTCCAACCCCCTGCAGTCAGTAGGGACACCCCCAACTAGATCAGGATGCTCAGAGCCTCCTCAAGCCTTGGATATCTCCAGGGATGAGGCCTCAACCACCTCTCTGGACAACCTGGTCCACTGTTCCACTCTTCCCAGGGTGAAAAACTTCCTAACATCCAGTCCAAATCTACTCTTCCCTAATTTAGGCTAAAACCTTCTCTAATTTAAGATGGGACCTTCTCTAATTTCAGTTTAGCTAAGAGGCAACCCGAGTAGACAAACCAAAAAAGTCCCAACTACTGATTTTAATGTATTTTAATGTATTCATTCCCATAAGGGAGAGTTTAAAGGTCTCATTTGCAAGAAAGAAACTTTGCTTAGAAAGTACAACTTCTGGGCTGGAGTCTGAGTCCAACACTCTAAACCCTGCAGCATCATAGCTTGTACAGGGTGGATTTTTTTTACAGGGTGGTGCAAAGCTGGACTTTTTTTTGAGGTGAGACAAAGACATTGCTGAGTTGAACATGGAAAAGCAAAGCATGAATATGAGCAGAGTCAAGGAAACTTCTGCTTCATCCTGGCTCACCAGATGTTCTCTGTGGAGTGAGTCAGCTCAGTCCAAGGTACAGAGAGAGCTCCAAGATAAGGGGTAATGATTGAAAACTTGAAGAGGGGAGATTGAGGTTGGACATGAGGAGGAAATTCTTTAACTTGAGGGTGGTGAGAGCCTGGCAGAGGTTGTCCAAGGAAGTTGTGGCTGCCCCATCCCTGGCAGTGTCTCAGGTCAGGTTGGATGGGGCTTGGAGCAACCTGGGCTGGTGGGAGGTGTCCCTGCCCATGCAGGGGGTTGGGACTGGATGAGCTTTGAGGTCCTTTCCAACCCAAACCATTCTGTGATTCCATAAAAAGGCCTCCCAGGGAAACACAGAAATGCCCCATTCTCACCCTTCAGTGACCCAGGAATAACTCCAGATGTTTTTTTCTATGCTTTCTTCCTGTCTCCTCACCCACGTGTGTCTGTAGCCCCTCTTGTCCTCACACAGCTTTGGAGGTTGGCCCAAGAGGTATTTGCAGGCAGCTCTTTCACCTTCACGAGCTGAGCCCTCATGTGTTGATTCACTGAGTCTTACCAAACCTCAAAGCCCTTCTGGGACCTGGATTTGGGGTAGAGCAGCTAGAAAATTTTCCAGCAGAAGAGGGTTTTGGTCAAAAAGGGCCTGAATCTGAGCCAGAATGTGCCCAGGTGGCCAAGGTGGCCACCAGCATCCTGGCTGGGCTGGGCTGGGCTGGGCAGTGGGGTGGGCAGCAGGAGCAGGGCAGGGATTGTCCCCCTGTGCTGGGCACTGGGGAGGCTGCACCCCCAATCCTGGGGTGACTTCTGGGGACCTGAGGAGCAGAAGGAGATTGAGGGGCTGGAGAGTGTCCAGAGAAGGGAATGGAGCTGGGGAAGGGGCTGGAGAGCAAGGAGAAGGGTCTGAAGATCTTCTGAGGAGGCTGAGAGGAGACCTTCTGACTCTCTGCAGATTCCTGAAAGGAGGTTGGAGCTGGGGGAGTCAGTTTCTGAGTTTCTTATCCCACAAAAGAAGTGATGGGAGGAGAGGAACTGGCCTGAAGTTGTGCCAGGGGAGGTTTAGATTGGAGATTGGGGACAATTTCTTTACTGAAATAGCAGTCAGGCCCTGGGCAAGGCTGCTCAGGGCAGTGGTGGAGTCTCCATCCCTGAAGATGTTAAAAAAATGTGTGGATGTGGCACTTCAGGACATTGTTAAGTTGTTGTGGTGGTGTTGGACTTGATGATCTTAGAGGTCTTTTCCAACCTCCACAATTCTATGATTAGTACTTAATAAGTAGCCTAAAGAGCATCTAGGATCAAGAGTCACATCATTAGTAGCACCCAATTGCAGAGGCTGCAGAGCTCCTCAGGGAGAGCAATCCCTGACAGCTCAGAGACCTGGAGGCACTTCTGGTGTGAGAAGACCCTAAACACCCCCAAAAAGGCAAACTCACTCCCCCCCAGAGATGAGCACTCAGAAGTCTCACTTTTTTCTTGCCACTTGACCTAGCAGAGGCAGAGATGAAGCCCAGATCTGCCACACACCACTCAAAACCATCCATTTTCTTCCATTTTCACTCCCCTCACAAGGCCCCTTTGTTCCACATCCCCATTTTTCTCCCCCAGATCCCTAAAAACCTTCAAATCATTCCCAATCCCTCTACCTCTTTGTTGTCTCCGTGTGTGGTGGGTGGGATGGAGGCCCCTGTTTACATCTCTCCTACTTTGCTGTTGACTCAAGGGCTGTGTCAGGGAGGAAGAAGCTTCTGCAAGAGCTTTGCAGTCCCTGGCCATGAGGTGTCTTTTCTTGAACATCTTCACTGCTTTGCCAACAAGCAAAAAAAAGAAAAGAAAGAAAGAAAGACCCTAAATAAACCTGTTAGCAAAGAGCAATATCCAACCCATCCCTTTAACAGAGGAACCTTGGGAGGAACCCAGCTAGGGCTGCCAAATCCCTGGAAATGTTGAAGGTCAGGATGGATGGGCCTTGGAGCAACCTGGGCTGGTGGGAGGTGTCCCTGCCCATGCAGGGGGTTGGAATTGGATGATCCTTAAAGACCTTCCCAACCCAGACCACTGTGAAATTCCATGCATGTGCTGCCTGGAGAAGAGAAGGCTGCCATGGGGAGACCTTAGAGCATCTTCCAGTGCCTGAAGGGCTCCAGGAAAGCTGGGCAGGGACTTGGGACAAGGGCCTGGAGGGATGGGATGAGGAAGAATGGCTTTAAACTGGAAGAGGGGAGATGGAGAAGGAGAGAGAAGGAGAGAGAAGGAGAGAGAAGGAGAGAGAAGGAGAGAGAAGGAGAGAGAAGGAGAGAGAAGGAGAGAGAAGGAGAGAGAAGGAGAGAGAAGGAGAGAGAAGGAGAGAGAAGGAGAGAGAAGGAGAGAGAAGGAGAGAGAAGGAGAGAGAAGGAGAGAGAAGGAGAGAGAAAGAGAGAGAAGGAGAGAGAAGGAGAGAGAAAGAGAGAGAAAGAGAGAGAAAGAGAGAGAAAGAGAGAGAAAGAGAGAGAAAGAGAGAGAAAGAGAGAGAAAGAGAGAGAAAGAGAAGGTTTTGGGGAGACCTTAGAGCACCTTCCAGTGCCTGAAGGGGCTCCAGGAAAGCTGGGCAGGGACTTGGGACAAGGGCCTGGAGGGCTGGGAGCCTGGAGGGGGAAGGGTTTCCAGCTGGGAGAGGGGAGATGGAGAGGAGATCTTGGGCAGGGAGAAATTCTTTGGTCGGGCTGAGGGGGCTGAGCTTTAGAAAGAGGTTGCCCAGGAAAAGAGTCTCTGCCCCATCCCTGGCAGTGTTCAAAGCCAGGTTGGATGGGGCTTGGAGCAATCTGGGAGGGAGGTGTCCCTGCCCATGGCAGGGGGGTTGGAATGAGCTGAGCTTTCAGTTCTCTTCCAAGCCAAACCATTCCATGATTCTATTTCTTGGGCAGGGAGAAATTCTTTGGGGTGAGGGTGCTGAGCCCCTGGTTGCCCAGGTTGCCCCCAGAAGCTGTGGCTGCCCCATCCCTGGCAGTGTCTCAGGTCAGGTTGGATGGGGCTTGGAGCAAGCTGGGCTGGTGGGAGGTGTCCCTGCCCATGCAGGGGTTGGGACTGGATGAGCTTTAAGGTCCTTTCCAACCCAAACCATTCCATGATCCCAATTCCCTCAAGCCAAAGCTCTTGGCAAACATCAGAGCTGAAGCTCCAGCTCTGTGCCCATCCTGGGATTTCCTGGACACAGAAATGTCTCCCAAAAGATCCATTCCCCATCCCTAGGCCAGCACCACCCTGGAAGTGCCAGGACTCCAGCACTGGGTTCAAATCCAGACCCCCACCCCTGAAACTTCACCTGCATTCCTCTTTCCTTCTTTTCTCCAAGATTTTCCATGGGTGAGAGCAGGAGACACAGAAGTTCTGAGCCCAAAGGGCTTCCCAGGAAGGTCCTGGTGCTTGCAGGGAATGGGGAATGGACCTCATCAGCTGGGAAAAGACAGGATCAACCCTCAGGAGCAGGCTGGGATGGGAGGAATGGGATGGGAGAAGATCCAAGTGGAGAAGAAATCTCTGGGAGAAGCTTGGAGCTGCTCCACTCCTCCCCCAGCACCTTGGAATTCCAAATTCCATGGATCCACCCCTCCCCCCAGCCTGCTGCTTCCGTAGCCTCCTCCTCCATGGAGCCCCCCATTTTCCCCCCAAATTCCCAACCCCCTCCCAGTACCAAAGAGCCCCCCACTACCAAGGTTTCCCTTATTCCAAGCCCCCCCCCATTTCCAAGCCCCCCCCCCCATTGCCAAAGAGCCCCCCCCAGTGCCAAAGAGCCCCCCCAGTGCCACGGAGCCCCCCCAGTATCAAGAGGCCCCCATCACCAAGCCACCCCAATTGCCAAGGAGACCCCCCCCCAGTGCCAAAGGGGCCCCCCACCATCAAGCCCCCCCCTCCCAAAAGCCAAGGGCACCTCCCCACTACCAACCCCCCCAAATGCCAAGCCCCCCCGCTTCCAGGGACCCCCCCCCAACTCCCAGAACCCCCCCCAGTGCCAACCCCTTCCCAATCCCAAGAAGCCCCCCCACCCCCAGTGCCATAGCCCCCCCCTCTACCAAGGTCCCCCCAGTGCCAAGGACCCCCCCCCCCAATCCCATGTCCCCCCCCCCATTGCCAAGGACCCCCCCCCCCAATCCCATATCCCCCCCCCAGTGCCAAGGAGCCCTCCCCACCACCATCCCCCTCCTCCATTTCCAAGCCCCCCCACACCATGCCCTGGGTCCCCCTTCTCTGACCCCTTCTCAGCCATCCCCCCCTGCAGGGCCCCCCCGTTGCTAAGGAGACCCCCACTAGGACCCCTCCGTTGCTAAGGCCCCTCCCTCGTTGCTAAGGAGACCCCTACCCCCCCACCAGGCCCCCCCCGTTGCTAAGGGCCCCTCCCTCGTTGCTAAGGAGACCCCTATCCCCCCCACCAGACCCCCCCCGTTGCTAAGGGCCCGTCCCCGTTGCTAAGGAGACCCCTACCCCCTCCCGCCCCCCCCAGGCCCCTCCGTTGCTAAGGGCTCCTCTCCCGTTGCTAAGGAGACCCCTACCTCCCCCACCAGGCCCCCCCATTGCTAAGAGCCCTTCCCCCGTTGCTAAGGAGACCCCTACCCCCCCCAGGCCCCTCCGTTGCTAAGGGCCCGTCCCCCGTTGCTAAGGAGACCCCTATCCCCCCACCAGGCCCCCCCGTTGCTAAGGAGACCCCCCCAGGCCCCCCCGTTGCTAAGGCCCCTTCCCCGTTGCTAAGGAGACCCCTACACCCCCTCCCCGTGCCCCCCCCGTTGCTAAGGGCCCGTTCCCCGTTGCTAAGGAGCCCCGCGCTCACCCCGCTCTTTGCCCCCGCGCGCGCCCACCGGGCCCCGCCTTTTTCCTCACCGACCAATCAGAGAGCTCCGCGTCACGTCTCGCTACCCAATGAGGTAGCGCTTCTGGTTATGACGCAACAGCCCTCGGGAGGGGGGGGGGGGTGGGGCTCGGCGTTGGTCGCTCGTCACCGCCTTCCCGCTGACGTCAGCGGTGACGTCACAGCGGCGCCACGCGTGACGTCAGGCAGCGACGGGTGGGTTGGGACCGACGGGGATTTGAGGGGGGGGGAGGGAATGTGGCGGAACCCGGGGGGAACGGGAAAAATGGGGGGGAAGGGAAGGGAAGGGGGGGCCTGGGCTGGGCTGCCTGAGGGAGGAGAGGACTCCATGGGATTCCTGAGGGAAAAAGGGAACCTCGGGATTTCCTGAGGGAAAAAAGGAACTTCAGGGATTCCTGAGGGAAAAAGGGAGCCTCAGGATTTCTGAGGGAAAAGGGTCCTTGAGGATTCCTGAGGGAAAAGGGTCCTTGAGGATTCCTGAGGGAAAAAGGGAACCTCGGGATTCCTGAGGGAAAAAGGGACTTCAGGGATTCCTGAGGGAAAAGGATCCTTGGGGATTCCTGAGGGAAAAGGAAATCTCGGGATTTCTGAGGGAAAAAAGGAACTTCAGGGATTCCTGAGGGAAAAAGGGAACCTCAGGGATTCCTGAAGGAAAAGGGACCTCACTGTTTCCTGAGGGAAAAAGTATCCTCGGGGATTCCTGAGGGAAAAGGAACCTCGGGATTTCCTGATGGAAAAGGAAACCTCGGGATTTCTGAGGGAAAAAAGGAACTTCAGGGATTCCTGAGGGAAAAAGGGAACCTCGGGATTTCTGAGGGAAAAAGGAACCTTGGGATTTCTGAGGGAAAAGGAAACCTCGGGATTTCTGAGGGAAAAAAGGAACTTCAGGGATTCCTGAGGGAAAAAGGGAACCTCGGGATTCCTGAGGGAAAAAGGGACTTCAGGGATTCCTGAGGGAAAAGGATCCTTGGGGATTCCTGAGGGAAAAAGGGAACCTCAGGGATTCCTGAAGGAAAAGGGACCTCACTGTTTCCTGAGGGAAAAAGTATCCTCGGGGATTCCTGAGGGAAAAGGGAACCTCGGGATTTTCTGAGGGAAAAAAGGAACTTTGGGGATTCCTGAGGGGAAAAGGGAGCCTCTGGTTTTCATCAGGGTAAAGGAAACCTCAGGATTTTCCTGAGGGAAAAGAGAATTTCTGCTTTTCCAGAGGGAATAGAATCATAAATTAGAACTGTCAGGGTTGGAAGGGACCTCAAAGCTCACCCATTCCCAACCCCCTGCATGGGCAGGGACACCTCCCACCAGCCCAGCTTGCTCCAAGCCCCATCCAACCTTAAAAACTTCCAGGGATGGGGCTTCCACCCCCTCTCTGGCCAACCTCTTCCAGTCTCTCACCACCCTCATGGTGAAGAACTTCTTCCTAACTTCCAATCTCCATCTCCCCTCCTCTGGTTTGAATCCATTCCCCCTGCTCCTATCACTCCCTGACATCCTAAAAAGTCCCTCCCCACCTTTCTTGTAGCCCCTTCAGATCCTGGAAGGCCACAATGAGGTCTCCTTGGAGCCTTCTCCTCTCCAGACTGAATAACCCCAACTTATGTTAGCAAGGTTTTAACTTAGTGCTTGTTCATCATCTACAGAGAGACTCACAGGTTATCTGCAGCCACTGACAAGGACATTAAAATATTCTAAACCATTTCTTTATCATTTTTCAGAAGGCTTCTTGGAGCTTTTTCCTCTCCAGACTGAATAACCCCAACTCCCTCAGTCTCTCCTCACAGCAGAGATGCTCCAGAGCCCTCTGAGCATCCTCCTGGCCCTTCCCTGGACACATTCCAGCACATCCATGCCTTTCTTGTAGCAGGAATAAGGAAAATCTAGTTTTGCTGAGGGAAAAGAGAACCTCTGGTTTTCTCAAGGGTAAAGGGAACCTCTCATTTTCCTGAGGGAAAAGGGAATTTTCTGTTTTTCTGGGGGAAATAAGGAACATCTATTTTTCCTGAAGGAAAAGAGGACCTCTGGTCTTCTTGAGGGAAAAGGGCCCCTCTGGCATTCCCGAGAGGAAAGAGAAACTCTTGTTTTCCTGAGGAGAAAAAAGAACCTCTGGGTGTTTGGAGAGAAAAGGCAATCTCTGATTTTCCTGAGGAAAAAGGGCACAAATCCAACTTCTTGTTTCCTCCGGAGAGGAAAGGAAATTCCTTCTTTAACTGAGGGAACACCTCGACTCCTGCTTTCCCTCAGCAAAAAGAAATTTCTTGCTTTGTGGAGGGAGCAAACCACTTCTCAGTTTCCCTAAGGGAAAAGAGAATTTCTGCTTTTACTGCAAAAAATCCATTCCCTGCCCCACGGAGCGACCGCTGCACTTTCCAACTGCTAAACCCTCTCTTTTCAATTTTTTCTTTTTATATTTTCCCTTCTTTCACCTTTCCAGCCATGACAGAGGGAGAGAAACCCAGACAGCTCCTCCGACTGGTCCAGGAGGGACACCTGGACCTTCTCCAGGAGGAATTGTCACCAGCTGCCACCAAGGACTGGAGCCCAGGGCTGCTGAACCGGCGCTACGGGCGCTCAGGGGACACTCTGCTGCACCAGGCTGCCCGCCACGGCCACCAGAAAGTCCTCAGCTACCTGGTAGAGGAGCTGGGGATGGATTTTGAGCTTTTCAATAGTGACTACAAAAGACCTCTCCATGAAGCAGCCTCCATGGGGCACCTGGAGTGTGTCTCCTACCTCTTGGAGAGAGGTGCAAGCGTGGACTGCTTGAAAAAGGCAGATTGGTGGGTGCTGGGTTGGATTTGGCCTCAAATGATGAGGGGGGAGGGAATGGGTTTGAATTTGAGGAGATTTAGATTGGATGTTAGGAAGTTTTGCACCATGAGGAGAGTGGAACAATGGAGCAGGTTGTCCAGGGAGGTGGTTGAGGCCTCAACCCTGGAGATATTCAAGGTGAGGCTTGAGGAGGCTCTGAGCATCCTGATCTGGGTGAGGGTGTCCCTGATTACTGCAGGGGGTGACCTTGAGAGGTCCCTTCCAACCCAAATTATTCCATGATTCTATGATTGTCTGTGGGTCGGAGCAATGTCTGAAAGAGGGTTGGGATTCTGAATGCAGGAAATGTCCTCTGGAATCATGGAATCACTGAATAGTTTGGGTGAAAACTAACTTCAAGGTCATCTCCCTGCAGGGACATCTTCAATTAGACTGGGTTGCTCAGAGCCCTGACCTTGAATGGTTCCAGGGAAAAGGCATCAACCACCTCTGGGCAACCTGGTATCACCACCCTCAGTGTAGGAATGTCTCACATTGTGTCTGAATCTCAGAATGCCAGATTTGTTTGGGTTGGGAGAGACCTTAAGGATCATCCAGTTCCAACTGGGATGGGCAGGGACACCTCCCACCAACCCAGGCTGCTCCAAGCCCCATCCAACCTGACCTGAGACACTGCCAGGGATGGGGCAGCCACAGCTTCGGGGGGCAACCTGGGCAACCAGGGGCTCAGCACCCTCACCCCAAAGAATTTCTCCCTCCCCAAGAAATAGAATCATGGAATGGTTTGGCTTGGAAGAGAACTGAAAGCTCAGCTCATTCCAACCCCCCTGCCATGGGCAGGGACACCTCCCTCCCAGATTGCTCCAAGCCCCATCCAACCTGGCTTTGAACACTGCCAGGGATGGGGCAGAGACTCTTTTCCTGGGCAACCTCTTTCTAAAGCTCAGCCCCCTCAGCCCAACCAAAGAATTTCTCCCTGCCCAAGCTCTCCTCTCCATCTCCCCTCTCCCAGCTGGAAACCCTTCCCCCTCCAGGCTCCCAGCCCTCCAGGCCCTTGTCCCAAGTCCCTGCCCAGCTTTCCTGGAGCCCCTTCAGGCACTGGAAGGTGCTCTAAGGTCTCCCCATTGCAGCCTTCTCTTCTCCAGCCTCAACACCCCCAACTCTCTCAGCCTGGCTCCAGAGCAGAGCTGCTTCAGCCCTCCCAGCAGCTCCTTTTCCCTCTGGACTTCTTCCCTCAGCCTTGTTTGCTGAACACTCCCAGGTCCCTCAGCCACTCCTCACAAGTTCTCCAGAACCTTCTTTCTGTGCTCCAGACCCTTCCCCAGCTCTGTTGCCCTTCTCTGGACATTCTCCAGCCCCTCAATGTCCTTCTTGTCACAAGAGGCCCCAAACTATACACAGTATTTGAGGTGTGCCTTCAATTTGAGCTCATCCAGTCAAACCAAAGTCATCAAACTCACTGTGGTGCTGTCCCCCTGGTTCTTATTTTTTGCCTCCTTTTTATTTCAGGACTCCCCTGATGATGGCTTGCACCAGACAAAACCTGGAGGTGATCAAAGCTCTGGTGGAGCATGGAGCCAACCCACTGCTGAAGAACAAGGATGGCTGGAATTGCTTCCACATTGCAAGCAGGGAGGGCCACCCCCACATCCTCCACTACCTGCTGGATGTGTCCCCAAGGAGCTGGGACACAGAGAGCACAATAAGCAGGACACCTCTGCACACAGCAGGTAAAAGAGTTGCCACCAGATGCAGTTTGGAAGAGAAAGGCAGAGAACCCAAAGGGGATGATATTTCAGTTCTTGTTTAGAGAAGCAAAGTGTGAATTACCATGATGCAAAAGTGCAGGGAAATGGTTGAAGGTTAAATTACAGAAATTAAATTGGAAGAGGTTTTCAGTGATTAAGGACTGGTGGTTGGACTTGGTGGTCTTCACGGTCCTTTCCAACAATGATGATGAATCTATGAACTTCGTGGTAGGAACTTTTGGATGCTCAATCTTTGAATTTCTGTCTGCTCAGACTTCTCTGCTGCATCTTTGAAGGGTTTCACCTCAGGGTAGACATTAATTTTAGTTGTTTTCAAATAAATCCTGCATCCATTCTGGTGTCCCCACCATAAAGACATGGATCTGTTGGAATGAGTCCAGAGGAGGCCCCAAAGATGATCCAGGGGCTGGAGCAGCTCTGCCAGGAGGAGAGGCTGAGGAGAAACTGGGATTGTTCAGCCTGGAGAAGAGAAGAGTCCAGGGGGACCTTAGAGCTGCCTTCCAATCCCTGAAGGGAACCTCCAGGAAGGCTGCAGAGGGACTTTTCAGCAGAGTGTCCAGTGCTAGGAGAAGGGGAAATGGTTGGAAAGTGCAGGAGAAGAGGTTCAGGCTGGATGTGAGGAAGAAGTTCTTCAGGAGGAGGGTGCTGAGCCTCTGGAACAGATTGCCCAGAGAAGTTGTGGCTGCCCCCTCCCTGGAGGTGTTCAAGGCCAGGTTGGATGAGGCTTGGAGCAACCTGGGCTGGAGGAGAGGTGTCCCTGCCCATGGCAGGGAGCTTGGAGGAGATAATTTCTCATTTCCCTTCCCACCTCAGCAATTCTATCAAAAATAAATAAAGAGCAAGATTTGGGATTTTCATATTTCTAAATGCTGTGCCAAAGACTCAGCTTGTGAAGCTCCTCACTTCCCTTTGCATTGTTTTTTCCTTCTGCTTAAACCATGTTTTTGTGATGAATATCAGTTCTGTTCCCTTGGGAAGGGTGGATCTGCACCAGGAGCCCCCATCACCCCCTGACTCTGTTTTCCTGGGTGTTCATCCCTGCCTCCCTGGGCAGATCTTGCTGAGCACCCATAGCTCAGATCGCTTTGCAAACCCCTTTTTTTCTACTGACTTCTGAAGCTGCAGGTTGCACTTGGAAAAACTGCAAGGCTTCCAGCATGTCCTGGGGTTTTTAAGGTCCTAAACCCAGCAGAGCTGCTGAGAGACTTCTTTTGGGATCTGCCTGTTGATGGACATTTTGATCAGTTTGGTTTATGGTCTCATGGGCAGTTTTCCTCTCAGAATGACCCAGTTTTGTGCCCACACTCAGGGGGTAAAGTCATGATGAGAAATCTGAAGAGCTGTAGGGTCTCTAGGTCCTGAAGAAGCAGCAGAGATTTTGGCCTTCACAACTTCCTCTTAAGAAGGCAGTGAAGAGTGGTGAGATATCCAGAGTGGGGTTTTACAGAAGGAATTTTCTGACAGGGAACTGCTGGAGAGGGGACAGCAAAGGGCTATGAAGATGATGAGGGGACCAGGACATCTCTGAGGAGGAAAGGCTGAGGGATTTGGGTCTTTTTAGGCTGAAGAAGAGAAGGCTGAGAGGGGATGTGCTGAATGTCCCTCAAGATCTGAGGGGTGGGGGGCAAGAGGAAGGGGACAATCTCTTTTTGGGGGTGCCCAGGGAGAGGCCAAGGAAGAATGGGTTGAAGGGAGAAGAGAGGAAGTTCCAGCTCAGCATGAGGAGAAACTTGTGGAGGCTGAGGCTGAGGGAGCCCTGGCCCAGGCTGCCCAGAGAGGTTGTGGAGTCTCCTTCTCTGGAGCCTTTCCAAACCCCCCTGGATGTGTTCCTGTGTGGGCTGCCCTGGGGGATCCTGCTGGGGCAGGGGGGTTGGACTGGGGGATCTCCAGAGCTCCCTTCCCACCCCTGACATTCTGTGGGAAAGGAAGGATGCTCTCTCTGCTGGGAACATAAAGAGACTTTTGGGAGGCTTGGAGTTCACCATCTCTGATTCCCATTCTCTGCCTTTTTAATTCATCGTTGGTGTTTTTTTTTTATTATTAATATCTTTTAAGTGGTTGAAAAGGACAGAAAGGGTGTGAAGTAGTTGGAGGAACCACAGACATCATCTGTAGGCTTGGAGGAGCAGGACAGGGTGACCCAGAGGCAGTTGGGTTTGGTTTCTGCCCTTCTCACTCTTTCACCCTTTAAGATGGGGACAATGTTTTATTTTAACTTCTGAAAGCTGCCTCAGGTGTGCCTCAGCTCCCATCCTCTGAGCCTCAACCACCTGGATGGCCCCAAAATAACCTTAATGCAGAAGAAACCAGAGCTTCCAGCCCCAGTGGGAGGGGACAGAGGTGTGTGACAGCAGGGTGACATTGTGGGGCTGGAAAGTGGTGGCTGACCTGAATCTGAACCTGAGACTCTCTGTCCCCAGGCTCAGCAGTGTCTCTGCAGCAGAGATGAGGCTGAGGAGCCACCTGCAGCTGCCTCAACTCATTTCCCAAAGAATTTAATAGGGATTGACTCTCTGGAAAGACCTGAGGTAGGGTGAGGAGACTCCTTGCTGTGCTGTAATTAATCTCTTGAAGATGTTGCTCCTTAATTCTCATTACACCTCCAGCTCTTCAGTAGCTGCTTCTCCACCTCCCTGTGCTCATCAGCAGTGACAGTCCCAGCCCTGGGGGAAATGGCTGCAGCTTACTGCTTGTGCTTGACCTGAGGATGAAAAATAACTGATAAGTTATTATATCTGATTTATTTATGAGTTATTATTTATCTGATTGTCACAGAAGCAGCAAACTGTTGAATTGGTTTAAGGAAGGGACCTTCAAGCTCATCCAGTTCCAACCCCCTCCAAGCCCCATCCAACCTGACCTGAGACACTGCCAGGGATGGGACAGCCACAACTTCCTTGGACAACCTCTGCCAGGCTCTCACCACCCTCAAATTAAAGAATTTCCTCCCCATGTCCAACCTCAGTCTCCCCTCTCCCAGTTTTAACCCATTTCCCTTGTGCTCTCCCTACCCCCCCCGTGTCCAAAGCCCTCCATCAGCTTTCTTGTAGCCCCTTCAGATATTGGAAGTTGGGAGAAATTAAGGAGCAGAACAAGGGTTTGAATGAATCCTTATGAAACTCTGCTGGCAGTTTTGGTGCCTCAGTTCTTCAATCAAAATCATTCCTTTCCAACTCCCCCTCAGAACAAGGGAGTTCTGCCACGGGGCTGCAACTGTTTGGCATGGAGGAAAAAAAATATCCCATTGGGTTTTTTACCTCCTGGGTTTAGTGCATTTTAGAGACAAACTCAAAACCAATCTTGCTGTTGAGGTGATGTCCTTAGAAATCTGGAGCATTTAAAATATCCAGGTCCTCCTGCATTTGCCTCCCTTGAAGATGATGGAATTGTGGAATGGTTTGGGTTGGGAGAGACCTTAAGGATCACCCAGTTCCAACTGGGATGGGCAGGGACACCTCCCACCAGCCCAGGTTGCTCCAAGCCCCATCCAACCTGACCTGAGACACTGCCAGGGATGGGGCAGCCACAGCTTCTGGGGGCAACCTGGGCACCCAGGGGCTCAGCACCCTCACCCCAAAGAATTTCTCCCTCCCCAAGAAATAGAATCATGGAATGGTTTGGCTTGGAAGAGAACTGAAAGCTCAGCTCATTCCAACCCCCCTGCCATGGGCAGGGACACCTCCCTCCCAGATTGCTCCAAGCCCCATCCAACCTGGCTTTGAACACTGCCAGGGATGGGGCAGAGACTCTTTTCCTGGGCAACCTCTTTCTAAAGCTCAGCCCCCTCAGCCCAACCAAAGAATTTCTCCCTGCCCAAGCTCTCCTCTCCATCTCCCCTCTCCCAGCTGGAAACCCTTCCCCCTCCAGGCTCCCAGCCCTCCAGGCCCTTGTCCCAAGTCCCTGCCCAGCTTTCCTGGAGCCCTTCAGATAGTTCAGGAGAGCTGGAGAAAAACTTTTTATGAGGGCATGGAGTGATATTCCTGAGGAAAAGGAGTGATTGGACCTTGAGCTTGGAGTCCCCTGAGCAGCAATTGGGATCTGGGAGTGGAGACACTGGGATCCAGCACCCCCTTCCCACTGCCTCATGGAGATGTCTCCACCTCTGTCGTCTCCTACATTTGACTTTCCCCCTGTGGCAAAGCCATCAACCCCTGTTTTTGGGTTGAATTCTTTTCATTTCACTGCTCTGGTGCCAGCAGGAAGGGCTGGAGCTGCTTTAACCACCTCGAACCCCAGGAGAATTTGCACCCAGAAAAATTCTGTGTGCTGTTGCTTGGGGGTGTGTGTGTGCTGGTACCAGCATCCTCCTCCCAATTTCTGAGTCAGGGGCACATCTGAGGGACCAAAACCACTGCTGGAAAATCACACCCAAATGTGGGATGGGGGAAATCACATCCAAATGAACCATCATCTCCATGACTTCCTCTCCCAAGGGTATGGATATCAGCCCATTAACCCGTGACCACTCCAGCTGCCTCCCTGCCATGCTTCTCCCTCTTTAGATGATGAGTAATTTTTCTTCCCTCCCCCCATCCCCGTGCAATTTTATTTCCAGGGGGGTTAATTCCTCCACCTTTGCTGCTCCATGCCCTGAGGCAAGAGAGAGAAAATTAAGAGAAATCTGAGTGCAACCATGGATCTGAGCTTCCTTGCCCCTCTCTTGCTGTTAATAGGATGGAATCATTTTGGTTGGGATAGTTTTTATTTTTCTGCATGGATTTAGGCTGTTGTTTTGGGGTTTTTGGTTTTTTGTTTTTTTTTTTAAAGCCTCTGTTTTGAAAATCCTGCTGGGGGAGAGGTGACAAACAGGCAGGGAGCAATCAGCCAAGCTCCAGCCCCTCCTCAGCCTTGCAAAGAGCATCTATTGTGCAGCTGGCTCTGAAGGGGATTGCTGGTACCAGCCGTTTGCCAGATTTATTCAGCTCACAGAACAAACGCCCTGATGGAGCAGGGTTGATTTTTTATTTCTTTTTTTAATATAAATCCTCTCATTTCTTTTGCAAAATGACCCACAGGAAAAAAAAAACAAAGAATCCAAACCCAAACCAACCCAATGAATGTCAGCACGTTGCTGTCACATCACCAAAATATTGCAATTATGTAAATATTTTAATATTGTTATAAATATTTTGTTGTTGTTAAATAAATGAATATTGCAGCCCACGACTTTCAAATCCTCCCCCACAGTTGTTGTTTTTTCCTCAGCTCCAGGCTGGATGCTTCAGCAGGATGATGAGCTGGGAAGGATGGATGCTTGGAGTGGCTCAGGAGGGGTGGGAACACCATCCAGCTCCTCACCACCTCCCTGTTTTGAGTTCATTTTTACAGATTTTCTTCCAGGGATTGGCAAACGCGTGGGGGAAAAAAAAATAAAAATAAAAAAATTATGGTGTGGACCTTCTGAACACAGGGTGCCTGCATGCATGTTTTTTTTTTTTTTTCCCTGGTTTATCTGGTGTTTTCCTATAGGAAATGAAAGCTTGAGAGCTGATTTCAATTCCCAAAATAAAAAAAAAGCTTTGGGATTTAAAGCCTTAAACCCAAAGGGTCAACAACTCGATTCTGTTTCCCCCCAGGTGAGGAGTGGCAGGAAAACAGACATTTAACCCCGAGGTTTTTTTCTCTCCTTCCCAGCCATGCACGGCTGCCTGGAGGCTGTGGAGCTGCTCCTGGAGCGGTAAGCAGGATTTCTGGATTTCTCCCTCCTCTTCCTGACTCTCCCCTCCTCCAATCCCACCCCCAGGCTCCCTCGGGATCCAAGGGGAGGTTTCTGTTCTGGGTGCCATTCCCAGGCTCTCTCCTGCCTTGTCCTCCAGGTTTTTCACAGCCTTTGGGACACGGATGAGCTGGGCTGGGCTCTGACTTCACTCTGACATCAGCCCAGCTTACATAACTCTTGGTTGGTTGTTGGTTTTGGTTTTTTTTTTTTGTTTTTTTCTCCATGCTGATTCATCCCTCTTGCCTCAGACCTGGCCCAGCCACATCTCTTGTAGCATCACAACAACAAAACCAGGGGGGTTGTGCCAGCTGGGTTCCAGGCTCAGCTTCTCCAGTCTGGATTCAACCTCCAGGCTGGGACTCAACCTCCAGGCCTGGTTTCAGCCTATTTTCAGCTGAAAATAGGGACTAAAACCTCCAGTCTGGCCTCAACCTTCAGGCTGGATTCATCCTCCAGTCTGGGCTCAACCTCCAGGCTTTATATTTTCAAACTGCAGTCTGGGACTCAACCTCCAGTCTGGATTTATCCTCCAGGCTTTATATTTTTAGCCTCCAGTCTAGACTAAACCTCCAGTCTGGCCTCAACCTTCAGGCTGGATTCATCCTCCAGTCTGGACTCAACCTCCAGGCTTTATATTTTCAAACTCCAGTTTGGGACTCATCCTCCAGCCTTTTTATTTTCAGCCTTCAGGCTGGATTCATGCTCTAGTCTGGGACTCAACCTCCAGACTGGACTTATCCTCCAGGCTTTATTTAAATTATGTTTTTAGCTTCCAGTCTGGTCTCAATCTTCAGGCTGGATCCAACCTCCAGGTTTTATATTTTCAACCTCCAGGCTAGGACTCAACCTCCAGGCTGGATCCAACCTCCAGGTTTTATATTTCCAACCTCCAGGCTTTATATTTTCAGCCTCCAGTCTGGTCTCAGCCTCCAGGTTTTATATTTTCAGGCTTCAAATCTTGGCAGATTGCTGGGAAGTGGCTTTCACTCACCCCCATGTTCTTTTCCTCACCCTGTTCTCTTCCTAACCAGAGATGCTCCAAGCAGGAGCAGCTTTCCCTGGACATCCCAGTCCCTGTTGGTCACACAGCTCCTGTTAGCCCACTCATCCCAACTTTGTTCATTCCAGCAGAGATGGAACCCAGTGATGGGAGCCAGGCTTTCCATTTTTATTCAGTCATCTCTCTTTTCAAGGGAGCTTTAACCTCAGCCATACCTGAGAGCTTTGATTTTCTACCTGGTGGTGATCCATGAGGTTTTCCCCCTTCTAGAGGTCCCCTGCTCAGGGGGAAAAGGGAAAATATAAATGATCCCCAGAGCCCTGGCTTTCCTGCAGCCTGACCAAGACTAATTTATACACGTTTTGATAAACTCCTCCCCTGCCCTCAGTGCAGGAAGAATTTCAGAGCCATCAACAACTCTGTCCTGCTTTTTTTTTTTTTTTCTTCCTTCCCAGGTGCCAGTACAAACCTGACAGCAGAGACAGATGTGGAGTCACTCCCTTTATGGATGCTGTCCAGAATGGGCACATTGACATTGCCAGGCTGCTGCTGAAGAAACACCAGGTGGGTGCCAAAAAACCTCACCTGCCACCTCCAGGACCTGACCAAAACTGCCAGGAGAAGCAATCCAAGCCTTCAGCATAACCAAATCATTGTCAAAAAGCAAATCCCCAAATTCCCAGAATCATAGAATGGTTCGGGTTGGAAAGGTAAAGGAAAGTGGGTGTCTGAGATGAAGCAAAATGTGGGCTGCAGGGTTGTGTGGGAAAGTTATCCCACATTTCTTGGACGTTTTATGGATATTTGTCCTTCAGCTGTGTTGAAAAAATGTGTACACATGGCACTTGAGGTCATTGTTTGGTTGGCAGGGTGGTGTTGGGTTGGACCTGATGATCTTAGAGGTCATTTCCAAGCTTATTCATAGAATCATGGAATGGTTTGGGTTGGAAGGGACCTCAAAGCTCATCCATTCCCAACCCCCTGCATGGGCAGGGACACCTCCCACCAGCCCAGGTTGCTCCAAGCCCCATCCAACCTCACCTGAGACACTGCCAGGGATGGGGCAGCCAGAACCCTCCTGGATTTGTGGTAAATAGTAAAGAAGCAAATTCCCAAATTTTAGAGAATCAATTTGTAAAAGAAGGAGGTGAGTAAGATTTTGACATCTCAGGTGGGCAAAATGAAAATCAGGAATGAAACTGCAATTAGGTGGCAGGACCTGGAAGTGAATCATAGAATCATGGAATGGTTTGGGTTGGAAGGGACCTGGAAGTGAATCATAGAATCATGGAATGGTTTGGGTTGGAAGGGACCTGAAATCTCCTCCAGTCCCAACCCCCTGCATGGGCAGGGACACCTCCCACCAGCCCAGCTTGCTCCAAGCCCCATCCAACCTGGAATTCAAACTGCCAGGGATGGGGCAGCCAGAACCTCCCTGTTCTTGTGGTAAAGAAGCAAATTCCCCAATTTTAAAGAATCAGTTTGTACAAGAGGGAGATGAGTAAGATTTTGCCATCTAAGACCAGCAGGACTCAGCTCATGGGGAAGTTCTCACCCTGGGGCAGGGATTTGTCCCCTCAGCTTGTGAAGAGGGATGGATATTGGTGGCAGGAGGGGACAGTGCTTGCCCAGCACTGCAGGGACAGCTCTATCAAAGCCAAAACCAGAATTTGGGAGTGCTGGGATTCAAGGTGGAGGCTCTGGTGGGTACCACAGAAGCATCTGGCAGCTCTCTGGCCTCCTTCTCTTGTGACAGCTGCTGCTCTCATGTTGTCTCCAAGTAATCTCCAATTTCCAGCAACAGAGGAGGGATTATAGGGATGTCATTAGAGGTAATTGTGCTCACTGAAACCCAGACCACTGCATTATTTATTGGCTGCTGAGGTGATGTGAGGTGGTTTGGAGCTGATCCTCATGGAGCTGGGGTTGTGCTTCCCTTCTGGGGACAAACTTTTTAGCAGGGCCTCACCACGAGAGGGCAAAGGGTGATGGTTTTTGGAGAAAAACCTTGTGAGGAACCTCTGAGGGGACTGGGGTTGCTGAGTCTGGAGAAAAGAAGGCTCAGAGGGGACCTTTTTGGCTCTCTACATCTCCCTGAAAGGAGATGAGAACAAAGGGGTGGTTGGTCTCTTCTTAGTAATAAGCAACAAGAAGAAATGGCCTCAGGTTGCACCAGCGAGGTTTAGATTGGAGATTAGAAGAAACTTCTTCACCCAAAGGGTGATCAAACACCCAGGCTGGCCAGGGAGGTGGTGGAGTCCCCATCCCTGGAGATGTTAAAAGCTGTGGAGGTGTGGGGCTGGGGGACATGGATTAAACACCAGACTTGGTAGAGTTGGGTTAATGGTTGAACTTGGTGATCTTGAAGGTTTTTTCCAACCACAACAATTCTGTGATGGGGTTTTAAACTCAAAGAAGGGAGATTTAGACTGGGTATAAGGAAGAAATTTTTTTCCAATCAGGGTGGTGAGACACTGGCCCAGATAGCCCAGAGAGGTGGGAGGTAGCCCATACCTTGGAACCACTCAAGGCCAGGTTGGACAGAGCTCTGGGAAACCTCCTGTAGCTGAAGATGTGCCCAGGGGCACAGGGGGTTGGATTAGATGGCCTTGGAAGGTCCCTTCCAACCCAACCCATTCTGTGATTCCATGATTCTTGTTTCTCCCCCAGCAGAGATGGTTTGATGCCCAGGTTTGTGTTGGAGCCTCTAGGAGACTTCAGAAGACTCTCATTATCTTTGCTCCTCTGGCCCTTCAGGATAAAATCTGTGAAGTTTGCTTATGTTTTTAGTCTCACATTTCAGGAGATGAAGATGGAATTGGTGATTTAATTTCCTCATTGCAGTGCCCTGGCTTCCTGCCATGAAGCAGCACTGGATCTGTTGCCACCTTCTAGGTTTTATCAAACCATGAGTCAGGCCCACTTGATTTCAAGAGGGTGGATTATATCCTCTAGGTGGATTTCTCTGATACAACTTCTTGGGTTTTTATGTCTCTGTGCTTCACATTCAGAAACTCACAGAAGAGAGATGTCATGAGGTCATCCACCCACCTCCCTCCCTCTACCTGTGTCCAAATTCTCCACCAGCATCAAGGTTGGAGGTGAATCATGGAATGGTTTGGGTTGGAAGGGACCTCAAAGCTCATCCAGTCCCAACCCCCTGCATGGGCAGGGACACCTCCCACCAGCCCAGCTTGCTCCAAGCCCCATCCAACCTGACCTGAGACACTGCCAGGGATGGGGCAGCCACAACTTCCTTGGACAACCTCTGCCAGGCTCTCACCACCCTCAAATTAAAGAATTTCCTCCCCATGTCCAACCTCAGTCTCCTCTCTTCAAGTTTTAACCCATTTCCCTTGTCCTCTCCCTACCCCCCTGTGTCCAAACCCTCCCCCAGCTTTCTTGTAGCCCCTTCAGATATTGGAAGGTTGGAAGAAAAGTTGTTTCCCTGCTGCTTTAAAGAGCTGAAACCCATCACACGTGCTTCAGCAGAAGATAGACAAGAAGCAATGGGTTCAGATTGCACCAGGGGAGGTTCAGATTGGATATCAGGAAAAATTTTTCACTGGAAGAGTGGTGAAGCATTGGAACAGGTTGCCCAGGGAAGTGGTGGAGTCACCATCCCTGGAGGTATTAAAAAACCAGGTAGGTGTGGGGCTTTGGGGGATGATTTAGTGGTTGTGGTGGTGTAGGACTGATGGTTGCCCTTAAGGCTCCTTTCCAACCACGCTGACTCTGTGATTCTATAGACTTGGTTCTTTTTTTGGTGCTAGTTTTGCTTCTCACTTCCCAAATTCAGCAGAGAGTTGGCTCTGCTCTGCAAATCATGGTGTTACAGCTGCACTGGGCTCGCTGCTGACCTCCCACATGTTCCTTGCCATCAGCATGGCTGTGGCAGGCAGACACAATTCTGCTGGAGCCCCACAGCTGTCCTTGAAGGTTTGGCCAAGCTCTTGATTGCTTTTCCTTTCTTTCCACCTCCATTTCAGGCCTGTCCTACAGCTGTGGATGCTCTGGGTGCTCAAGCACTGCACAGGGCAGCTGTCACTGCCCAGGATGAAGCCATCCAGTTTCTTGTCTCTGAGCTGGGTGTTGATGTCAACGAGAGAGTGAGGACCCTCCAGCTCACAGCACTGCACTATGCAGCCAAGGTTTGTCCCTGCCTTGGGAAAAGTCTCCTCCAGTTGGTGGGCAGGCATCTAAAATGGGTTGGTTTAGATGTTTGCCACTGATGAAGGACACCAAGCTCATCCTCCTGACCAGTCCCATACTCTAATGATTTCTAGACAACAAATCCTTGTCCCAGCAGGCTGGATTCTGGCCTGCCTGTGGCCAGATGTGAGAAAAGAAGAGATGGGAAGGTGGAGGGAGCTCCTGGGTGCTTATCTGTGTCCTTCACACAGGAGCTGTTTGGAATTCCAGGCAGTGAGAGTTGTTTGGGCTTTGTCCTCCTCCCACCTCTGCCTGTGTGGGAAGCAGAGCCTGGAGGGCTGTGGGTTCTGCAATGCTTCCTGGGTGGAGAATGGATGGAGAGGAGCCCTGAGGAGAAGGACTTGGGGGTGTGGGGTGAGGAGAAGCTCAAGAGAGGCATCAACCCCCCCATGTCCTGGGCTGCATCCCCAGCAGTGTGAGCAGCAGGGCCAGGGAGGGGATTGTCCCCCTCTGCTCCCCTCTGGGGAGACCCCCCTGGGGTAAAGCTGTGTCCAGCTCTGGGGTCCCCAGCAGCAGAAGGAGACGGAGCTGTTGGAGCCAGTGCAGAGGAGGCCCTGGAGCTGCTGGGAGGGCTGGAGCAGCTCTGCTCTGGAGCCAGGCTGAGAGAGTTGGGGGTGTTGAGGCTGGAGAAGAGAAGGCTGCAATGGGGAGACCTTAGAGCACCTTCCAGTGCCTGAAGGGGCTCCAGGAAAGCTGGGCAGGGACTTGGGACAAGGGCCTGGAGGGCTGGGAGCCTGGAGGGGGAAGGGTTTCCAACTGGGAGAGGGGAGATGGAGAGGAGATCTTGGGCAGGGAGAAATTCTTTGGGCTGAGGGTGCTGAGCCCCTGGTTGCCCAGGTTGCCCCCAGAAGCTGTGGCTGCCCCATCCCTGGCAGTGTCTCAGGTCAGGTTGGATGGGGCTTGGAACAACCTGGGCTGGTGGGAGGTGTCCCTGCCCATGCAGGGAGGTTGGTACTGGATGAGCTTTGAGGTCCTTTCCAAACAATTCTGTGAGCTTTCCCATGCAGCACTCAGATCCTTGTCTGTCCCTGTAGCAGGAACAGCAGCATCCCAGCTCCTACAAAAGCATCAGGGACACTGGGAGTGCTGGGAGCAGCATTCTCCTCCAGCAGGAACCAGCCCTGGCATGTGCTGGCTCCCACAAAGGAGGCCTTTCTCCCAGCTCCCCTTCCTCAGGCTTGGAGAACCCATCTTGAAAGCCCTTTTGGTTGCCAGGGGTAGGTTTTCCAGCAGGGCTGCTGGGGAATATAATGTGCTTTGGAGAAGATCCCAGTGCCTGACTGGGGAGTGATTTGATGGGTTTCTCTTCTTTCCCCAAGGCTCAGTGTCACTTTATATTTACAGCACCATTTATTTGACTGGTGGGTTTTGTGTTGGGTTTGGTTTTGTTGTTGTTGTTTTTGTTTTCTTTCTTCTTCTTTTCCATATTACTTTGCATTTATAAATACATGGAAATCAAATTACACTCCCAACTCAATTTGCTGCCAAGGCTGTGGCAGCTGAAGCAACTCCTGGCTTGGTGGCACACTCAGAAGAAGGGGGGGGGGGGTCTGTTTGGAGCTGGGAAATGGGATCCTTGGGAAGTGGTGGTTATGGTGGGGAAAATGCTACTAAAATGTAGAGCAGTGGGGGGGGAAGTGTGTGGTGGGGCTAAAAAGAGCCTTCCAGTCTCATGCCAGATGACAAATTCATGGCCCTGAAGAAGTAATTACAAACTTGGAGGTGTTCTCTCAGGAGAGAGGATGGAGAAGCCTCTGGAGAGAGGAGGAGGAGGAGGAGGAGGAGGAGGAAGGGCTTTTAAATGGGGGTGCCAGAGGGCAATGGGCCCCATCAGCACCAGGTTCTGCTCTGAGAGCTGAAATCTGCCTCAGTAAAAGCCAACTCTGCATCCTGGTGGTACTTGGAGTGTAGGAAAACACATTTGTGCAGCCCTGAGGAGAAGGACTTGGGGGTGGGGGTGGCCCAGAAGCTGAACGTGAGCCCTCAGTGTGTGCTTACAGCCCAGAAACCAACCAGGTCCTGGGCTGCATCAAAAGCAGCAGAGACAGAAAGTCAAGGGAGGGGATTCTCCCCCTCTGCTCTGCTCTGCTGAGCCCCCAGCTGGAGCTCTGTGTCCAGTTCTGGAGTCCCCAAGCTCAGAAGGACACAGAGCTCCTGGAAGGTGTCCAGAGCAGAGCCACTCAAATGCTCAGAGGGCTGAGCACCTCCCTGGGAAGCCAGGCTGAGGGATTGGGGTTGTTCAGCCTGGAGAAGAGGAGGCTCCCAGGTGACCTTAGAGCAACCTTCCAATATCTGAAGGGGCTACAAGAAAGCTGGGGGAGGGCTTTGGACACGGGGGGGGAGGGAGAGGACAAGGGAAATGGGTTAAAACTGGGAGAGGGGAGATTGAGGTTGGACATGGGGAGGAAATTCTTGAATTTGAGGGTGGTGAGAGCCTGGCAGAGGTTGTCCAAGGAAGTTGTGGCTGCCCCATCCCTGGCAGTGTCTCAGGTCAGGTTGGATGGGGCTTGGAGCAACCTGGGCTGGTGGGAGGTGTCCCTGCCCATGCAGGGGGTTGGAGCTGGATGAGTTTTCAGGTCCCTTCCAACCCAACCCATTCTCTGATTCTGTATTTAGTCTTTTTAACAGCCAGCTGCCACTTATGGATGGTCCATCAGGGGCCCTAGACTGACCTTTGAGTTTCAGTTGTGGCAGGGAAGGTTTGGGTTGGATATTGGGGACAATTTCCTTACTGAAAGAGTGGTGAGGCTTTGGAATGAGCTGCCCAGGGAGGTGGTGGAGTCACCATCCCTGGGGGTGTTGAAAAAACATTTGGATGTGGCTCTTCAGGAGATGGTTCAGTGGTTGTGGGAGTTGTGGAGGTGGGTTAATGGTTGGCAGAGTTAGGAGGTGGTTGGGTTCCATGATGATCTTGAAGGTCCAACCTTAATGAATCTCTGATGATTCTCCCATGTCTGCTTCAGTGGCAAGGTGAGAAGTTATGCAGAGCTCAACAAATAATCCCCCTGTCTGTGGTCACCTCTGCAGGAAGGACACACACACACCATCCAGATCCTGCTGTCCCTGGGTGCTGATGTCCATGCAAAAGATGGAAAGAAACGTTCTGGTAAGGAATTTCTTCATCTTCTTTGGGTCAGAAGTCAAGAGTGGGATTTACTCCAACCTCCCAAGCTGCTCAGTTGGGTGTGCAAGGAGATGTCAGATGTATGGATGCAAAAGGCTCATGGAGCAGCAGGATGTCTAAAGCTTGGGGCTTTAGGGTTTGTAGGTTGGTTTTTTTTTGCAGTTTATTTTTCTGCTGGACTTTTTAATGTCTGATGATGTGGTTGAGCCCACACTCAGGGGCCTTTCCCTTGGTGGAAGAACAAAAGTGATGCAGATTGGTGTTTCTCATCAAATTTGGGGGGAGCTTAGGAGCTGTGCCACTGCCTCACCACCGAATTTATCAGAAAATTGATTATTTTTGCTTGGAAAAGATTTTTAAAAGATCACCAAGTCCAACATTAACCCAGCACTGCCAAGGCTACCCCCACCCCATGTCCCTCAGCACCACATCTCCAGGGCTCTGAAAACCCCTCCAGGGATGATGGGAACTCCAGCCCTGCCCTGGGCAGCCTAGGCCAGGCCCTGAGAAACCTTTTGAAGAATATTGTTCTAACCCTAAAGCTGACCCATGAACAGCAAAGGATTTTGAATCACAAAATTGAGCGGGGTCAAATAGTGAAGATTATGGCATTTGCAGGTAAGAGCCCCAAATTCTGCTGTGAGAATAAATACATCTAATTCTTCTCCTTCCATCCCTCCTGCTTCTGTCCAAGGAACTGTGCAGAGTTCAGGGAAACTCAGGAGAGGAGAAGCAGCCCCCTGTGTTGCTCAGTCCCATGCTGAGCCTGTTTCAGAGTGTTTTGTCCACGGGCCACTGGACAGTGATGTTTGGAGGTGTTGAGATTTGGTGTCCCTGTAGGAGCAACACAAGCCAAGAAATCTTCTGCACTTGGAGAGCTGTTTGGAAAAGGGGAATTGCCTCAAATTGGATAGCAGGAAAAATTTCTCCACTGAAAGAGTGGTGGAGCATTGAAAGAGGTTGCCCAGGGTGGAGTCAGCATCCCTGGAGGGGTTAAAAAATGGGTAGAGGTGGGGTCTCAGGAGATGATTGAGTGGTTGAGGTGGTGTAGGTGGAAAAGATCTTCAAGTTCATGGAGTCCAACTGTTCCACCAGCACTGCCCAAGGCCACCACTGCCCCATGTCCCTCAGCACCACATCTCCCCAGATCTGAAACCCTTCCAGGGATGAGGACTCCACCACTGGGCCAGGACCTAACAACCGTTTCCAGGAAGAAATTGTTCTTAATATCCAATCTAAACCTCCCCTGACACAACTTCAGGCTGGTTCCTCTCATCCCATCATTTCTTTCTTGGGAGAAGAGACCAACACCCCCTTGGCTCCAACCTCCTTCCAGGGAGCTGCAGAGAGTCAGAAGGTCTCCTCTCAGCCTCCTCAGCTCCCTCAGCCCCTCCTCAGAAGATCTCCAGAACCTTCTCCATGCTCTCCAGACCTTCTCCATCTTCTCCATACTCTCCTCCTTACTCTCCAATCTCTTCTCCATCATTTCCAGAATCTTCTCCTTCCTCTCCAGACCCTTCTTCTCACTGTCCAAACCTTCACCTGGCTCTCCAGACTTTCTCCTTCCTCTCCAACCCCTTCCCCATCATCTCCAGACCCTTCTCCTTTCTCTCCAAACCTTCTCCATCATTTCCAGACCCTTCTCCTTCCTCTCCAAACCTTCTCCATCATTTCCAGACCCTTCTCCTTTCTCTCCAAACCTTCTCCATCATCTCCAGACCCTTCTCCTTGTTCTCCAGCCCCTTCCCCAGCTCCATTCCCTTCTCTGGACACTCTCCAGCCCCTCAATCTCCCCAGAAGTGACCCCAGGATTGGGGGTGCAGCCTCCCCAGTGCCCAGCACAGGGGGACAATCCCTGCCCTGCTCCTGCTGCCCACCCCACTGCCCAGCCCAGCCCTGGTTTGGCAGTGCTGGGTTTCTGCTTGGATTTGATCTTCAGGATCTTTTCCAACTGCAATGGTTCTGTGGTCAGTGCTGGGCCATGCTTTGCCCAGGAGCCATCTGGGAGGAGGAGGAGTGTCAGCAGCCAGGTTGACAACTGTGTCATTGCTGAGGAGCTGAAAAGGAGCCAAGGAGGAAATGTGCAGAGGATCTCCTTGTCTCAGGGTCTTGGGGTTGGTATTTCAGGGGTGAAGGCATTTTGCCAGGAGGTGTGGACAGGGCTGTCCTGCAGCAAAGTGGGGGGAAGGAGAGCAGCAGCAGTGAGAGATCCTCCAGGGAAATGAGCTCAGGAAGCATTCCAAAGAGAGTTTTAACATTTCATTTCCCAAGCTGTCTTTCAAGGGAAGCAGTCCCTACATGTATGAACAGACTTTGGGAGTATTGGATGATAAGATGATAGATTTTAGGCTGCAAATTACAATTTTTTTTCAGAGCTGCTTTGCTCCACAGCTTCTGATTTCAGTTGAGTCGCTGAATAAATTCCTTTCAGCTGCAAATAATTTGCAGGGAGGAGGAAAATAAATCCAAGGAGAGCTGTGGGGCTTCATTCATTCCTGACTTTGGCTGCTGGCTCCCTCAGCAAATTTATGCTCCAGACCCTTCCCCAGCTCCGTTGTCCCATCCCTGGAGGAGTTCAAGTCCAGGTTGGATGGGGCTTGGAGCATCCTGGGCTGGTAGGAGGTGTCCCTGCCCATGGCAGAGGGGTTTGGAACTGGATGAGCCTTAAGGTCCCATCCAACCCAACCCATTCTGTGATTCTTTGGACAAGCTTTTAAATGTCAAAAGTCAGCCAGATTGAACTGGTCAGGGGAGGGTGGGCAGAGGAGTTGCAGAAGCTCTCAATTCCTCAGCAAACCCCCCCAAGACCTGAGGCTTATGAGCAAATAATATCAGAGAGCTTGGACGTCAGGATGGTTGCTATAGTAATGCCACTCAGTTGCCATTCCCAGCATGAGTCTGAGGCATCTCCTGCATCCCCATCTCAAAAAAAAACCCCAAAATGTTTATTGAAATGGTTTCAACCCTTGCCAAAATTGGCAACTTACTCAGTCTTCAGGTTTGCTTCGTAACGGTTGAGTGGTGAGCGGGAGCACTCTGATGTCTCTCTTGATCTCTCCTCCCACCCCCTCAGTGAGTAAATTCAAACCAGGCAAACCCCAGGGACATTTGGGGTGGTTTCTGACAGCTGCTGGTTCCCCACTTCCCTTTGCTGTGTCACTGCCTCCTGGGGAGCTTCTCACCCAGACTCAAAAGGAGCCCACGTGGATTATCCACGGGGAGGTGGAGGCCTCAGGGTCAACCCCAGCAGGAGGAAACCCTGAACCTCAGCAGGTTCAACAAAGCCAAGTTCAGGGTCTTGACATAAATACAGACTGAGGGAGGACAAACTGGAGAGCAGCAATGTGGAAAAAGAACTGGGAGTGGATCAAAAGCTGAACATGAGCCACAATGTGCAACTACAACCCAGAAACCAACCAGGTCCTGGGCTGTATCAAAAGCAGCAGAGACAGAAAGTCAAGGGAGGGGATTCTCCCCCTCTGCTCTGCTCTGCTGAGCCCCCAGCTGGAGCTCTGTGTCCAGTTCTGGAGTCCCCAAGCTCAGAAGGACACAGAGCTCCTGGAAGGTGTCCAGAGCAGAGCCACTCAAATGCTCAGAGGGCTGAGCACCTCCCTGGGAAACCAGAATTCCTCTTTCCCTCTCAGTGAATCCCCTGTGCTGACTCCATTTCCTTTTCTGGGAAGTGTTTGTGTTTGAGGCCAAAATCTCCAGATTAGAATGGGTTGGGTTGGAAGGGACCTTAAAGCTCATCCAGTCCCAACCCCCTGCATGGGCAGGGACACCTCCCACCAGCCCAGGTTGCTCCAAGCCCCATCCAACCTGACCTGAGACACTGCCAGGGATGGGGCAGCCACAACTTCCTTGGACAACCTCTGCCAGGCTCTCACCACCCTCAAATTAAAGGTTTTTTTTCCCCATGTCTCCTCTCTCCCAGTTTTAACCCATTTCCCTTGTCCTCTCCCTCCCCACCCGTGTCCAAAGCCCTCCCCCAGCTTTCTTGTAGCCCCTTCAGATATTGGAAGGTTGCTCTAAGGTCACCTGGGAGCCTCCTCTTCTCCAGGCTGAACAACCCCAATCCCTCAGCCTGGCTTCCCAGGGAGGTGCTCAGCCCTCTGAGCATTTGAGTGGCTCTGCTCTGGACACCTTCCAGGAGCTCTGTGTCCTTCTGAGCTTGGGGACTCCAGAGCAGAAGGGGACAGTCACCTCAGCTCTCAGTTTGATGTCTTCTCCTTCCTTTTCCAGCTCTGCACACTGCCTGTGCTGGGCAGCAGGCTGGTGCTGCACAGATCCTGCTCCAGGCTGGGCTGAAGGATTCTCCTGATGCCACAGGCACACTGGCCCAGCAGCTGGCCAGGAAGCCAGAAGTGATCCAGGTTTTCCAGGAAAGCAACATCAGCATTTGAAACCAACTGTGGATAAAAAGAGAAAGATGTTTCACTTCAGGGTGGTAAGTTCCTAGTGCTGTGACAACTGATCAGGGTTCAGCAAAGCCCTGTTGGAAATGAGGAGGCCAGGAGGATGCTCAGAGGGCTCTGGAGCATCTCTGCTGTGAGGACAGCCTGAGGGAGTTGGGGTTATTCAGTCTGGAGAGGAAAAAGCTCCAAGGAGCCTTCTGAAAAATGATAAAGAAATGGTTTAGAATATTTTAATGTCCTTGTCAGTGGCTGCAGATAACCTGTGAGTCTCTCTGTAGATGATGAACAAGCACTAAGTTAAAACCTTGCTAACATAAGTTGGGGTTATTCAGTCTGGAGAGGAGAAGGCTCCAAGGAGCCCTCATTGTGGCCTTCCAGGATCTGAAGGGGCTACAAGAAAGGTGGGGAGGGACTTTTTAGGATGTCAGGGAGTGATAGGAGCGGGGGGAATGGATTCAAACCAGAGGAGGGGAGATGGAGATTGGAAGTTAGGAAGAAGTTCTTCACCATGAGGGTGGTGAGAGACTGGAAGAGGTTGGCCAGAGAGGGGGTGGAAGCTCCATCCCTGGAAGTTTTTAAGGTTGGATGGGGCTTGGAGCAAGCTGGGCTGGTGGGAGGTGTCCCTGCCCATGCAGGGGGTTGGGAATGGATGAGCTTTAAGGTCCCTTCCAACCCAAACCATTCCATGATTCTATAACGGACACGAAATCATGATGTAAATAAGATTCTCTCAAAAAAGATAATGGAGGGAAATTCCATTTTCCTGTACTGATCCCATCCTTGTAAACTCATGGCTGCTTTTCTTTTTTTTTTTTTTTTTTCCAAATTTTAGGGCTGAACTTCAACCCTTCACCTGCAGCACATCCAACAGCTGAGGTGACAACTCCCTGAAGTTTCACCTTCCAAAAAAGGTGCCCCTGCTGGGTCACCTCTGGCAAGCTGGACAGCTTGAAGCTCCTGGAGCTTTTGTAGCTCCTGATGGGATGTCTCCACAGGATGGATATCCTGAAGGAGAAGACACACCTGGATCATTGCTTTTTGTAGCTCTGAATGGCCCTGCTGTCCAGGAAGCTCTGGAAGTGGCCACCTCTTCCAGCAGCCCCTGGAGAGGGTGAGTGTGGTGCCCTTGGTGACAATTCCTTCATCAGGACAAGATCAGGGAGTTTTCAAGCTGCTCCAACCTTTTTTTGTCCCTTTGGTGGCCCAATCCTGCTCCCAAAACTTGCTGAAATCAGTGAAACCTTGTGATGATGTCAAGGGTCTTTGGATCAGACTGAAAAAGAGATTTGTTATTCCAGACAGATTTCTCACCACCAATGAATTTCAAAAAAGAAATAAAATCCTTTTTTTGAAGCATTTAGAGAACTTGGTGAATATTTAATGCAGGCAGGAAGTCTCTAAGAGCCTGGAATACAGGTATGAACTGCTGGGTTTGTCTGCCTCTGGAATGATGAGTTTGGTTTTGCAGAGAAACGTGGGCACAAGAAAAAATGAGAGAAACCACCAGAATTCTGCTGCCTTGATGACTGCAGATGCTCCAAATCAGGGGGCCTGTAACTCAGCAAATGAGGAAGGTTTTGCTCTGCCCAAGCTGTGGTGCTCCTGGGGTGGGTTGGAGATGATGCTGAGCTCTGCTGGGGAGAGAATCCCCACCCTGGCATCCCTGCCAGCAGAATTTGCTGGGATGATCCTAAGATCAGGAGTAGATCCAGTAAGATGATCCTAAGCTGGAGTAGAACCAGTACCAGAGTCCAGTTGGAGCCTCCTCCCCTCGTGTGGCACAAGGAAGAGGCAGCACACTCCCAAAATTAATCAAGAGGGGGTGAGAGCTTGGAGGAAGCAAGGGCTCAGCAGCCTTGTAACTCTCCTAAATATTCCTGCTTTTTGCCAGTGTTTCCCTGTCTTGTTTCTCTGTTTTTCAAGGAGATTCTTCTCTACCAAGCAGGAAAAAGAAACAAATTCTGAGAGGGGCTCATGGGGCAGGGGACAGGAGGTCTCCCATGCTGCAGGCAGGGAGACCTTCCCCAAAAGGAAGGCACTTTGGTGTTAAATGAAATGGATTTTGCTCCTGGTGGTCACTCCCTGCCCAGGGAGGTGGTGGATTCTCTGTCCCTGGAGATTTTAAAAAAGGGACTGAATGTGGCACTCGGTGCCATGGGCTGGGAACTACGGTGGTAAATGGATCAAGGGTTGGGAAGGATCTCAGAGGTCTTTCCTAGCCTGGCTGTGGGTGATCTGTGAGGTCCCTTCCATCCCTGAGCAGAACATTCCATCCCTGAGAGCACAGCTCCTCTGTGCCAGGGGCTCAGCACCCTCACCCCAAAGAATTTCTCCCTCCCCAAGAAATAGAATCATGGAATGGTTTGGCTTGGAAGAGAACTGAAAGCTCAGCTCATTCCAACCCCCCTGCCATGGGCAGGGACACCTCCCTCCCAGATTGCTCCAAGCCCCATCCAACCTGGCTTTGAACACTGCCAGGGATGGGGCAGAGACTCTTTTCCTGGGCAACCTCTTTCTAAATCTCTTTGGCCACCCAAATTTTGGTGTTATTTTCATTAATTCCTGGCAATCTGCAGCCTATTTGACCTTCATCTTCCTTGTCATTAAGTTGAAATTCAATGCTTAAGACAGTGAAATTGAGAACTGGAGCTGAGCTTGCAGAGGAAGGGTGCTCTCCCCTCACCCCAAAGAATTTCTCCCTGCCCAAGATCTCCTCTCCATCTCCCCTCTCCCAGCTGGAAACCCTTCCCCCTCCAGGCTCCCAGCCCTCCAGGCCCTTGTCCCAAGTCCCTGCCCAGCTTTCCTGGAGCCCCTTCAGGCACTGGAAGGTGCTCTAAGGTCTCCCCATTGCAGCCTTCTCTTCTCCAGCCTCAACACCCCCAACTCTCTCAGCCTGGCTCCAGAGCAGAGCTGCTCCAGCCCTCCCAGCAGCTCCAGGGCCTCCTCTGCACTGGCTCCAACAGCTCCGTCTCCTTCTGCTGCTGGGGACCCCAGAGCTGGACACAGCTTTACCCCAGGGGGGTCTCCCCAGAGGGGAGCAGAGGGGGACAATCCCCTCCCTGGCCCTGCTGCTCACACTGCTGGGGATGCAGCCCAGGACATGGGGGGTTTGATGCCTCTCTTGAGCTTCTCCTCACCCCACACCCCCAAGTCCTTCTCCTCAGGGCTGCTCTCCATCCATTCTCCACCCAGCCTGGATTTCTGTTGGATTTTGCCCCCACCCATGGGCAGAACTTTGCAGGATTTGGGTTCTCATCCTCCTGGGATTGCAGTGGATGAGGAGGAAACTTTCTACTTGCACTCCAAGTTGGTGTCCAGCCACAAAACCACCCTCAATCATCCCAACCCACCTTGGAGGGACTGGAGGAGGTGGGGATCCAGCACCACCACCCCATCCAAGGTCTACAAAGATGAAAAAGGACCAAAATACCCCACACCCCCAAGTCCTTCTCCTCAGGGCTGCTCTCCATCCATTCTCCACCAAACCTCTGGCTACCTGGAATCTCCCTCACCCACACTGGAGGTTTTTCCTCTCTCCCTGAGGGAACCTCCCTGAGGGCTCCACGCACCCTCCCGCCCCTCCAACCTCCTCAGCCGCCTCCCTGAGACACAACCCGCAGCCCTAAGATTAAATGAAGATCCCTGCGGGGTGTGAAACTCCATCCCGCAGCTTAAAAACCAAAAGAGAATTAAAAAAAAAAAAAAAAGGGAGGGGTGAGGAGGGGGCTGGGGGGGGATGTAAACCCCTATGGCAGCACCGCGCATGCGCAGCCCGCTCCCCACCACGGTGGCAGCGCCGTCGTCAAGGCTCGGAGTCCCGCCCCTTAGCGACGGAGCCTCCAGCCAATGGCGAGCGGCGCTGGGGGTTGATTGACAGGCGGGGGAGGGAAGGCGGGGTGACCACTCCCCCTCCCGGCCGCGCTCTCCCTCACGGCAGCGGCTCGGGCTCCATTTTCTCCCTCTCCCTCATCTCGGTCAACGCCCGCTTTCTCCCTTCAGTGTTTGGTTTTTTTTTTTAATTTTTTTTTTTTTTTCCCCCCTCCCCACCCCCCCTTTCTCCCTCTATCCCGACCCTAACCGGCGGAGAGAGACCCGAAAGAAGTTTTCACCGCCCCCCCTTGTTTCTTCCCTTCCCCCGGCGCCGCCATGAATGAGGAGTACGACGTGATCGTGCTGGGCACCGGCCTGACGGTGAGGAGGAGCTGCAGCTCGGGCCTGCCGCCGCCCTGAGGGGCCTCGCCGTTCCCCCCCTTCCCTTCCCTCCCCATCCCATCCTCTCCATCCTCTCCTTTAGCCCTCACACGGCTGCTCAGCCCCGTTGCCTCTGGGCCCCGCTGTCCTTTTGCCCGTCTATCACCTGATTATCATCCCCCCCCCCCTCCTCCTCCTCCTCCTTCCCTCCCTGTTTCCTCAGCCCCCGGTTCTGGTTCCCTCTCCTTTGGATACTGGGCTCTGTTTCCCGCTCTCTTACCTGATTATCACCCCCTCCCTTCGGACCCTGTGGTCCTTTTTTTTTTTTTTTTTAAATCTCTCACCTCATCTTTATAAATCCCCTTTTCCCCCCCTGCCCCCACCCCTTTGATTTCCTGAAAAAAGGTTCCTGTTTTCCACCTTCTCTAAAGAGCACCCTGAGGTACCAGGGTTGCTGCTGCCCACCCACCCCAATATTACCCTATGGTGCTTCCTCCCCCCCCAAAAATATTATCCTGGCTTCCCTCTCCCCTCCCCAATATTACCCTATGATGCCTGGGTTCCTCCTCCCCCCCAAAAAATATTACCCTGGCTTCCCTCTCCCCAATATTACCCTATGGTGCTTCCTCCCCCCCCACAAAATATTCCCCTGGCTTCCCTCTCCCCTCCCCAATATAGCTCTATGGTGCCTGGGTGCCTCCTCCCCCCCAAAAAAATATTACCCTGGGTTTCCTCTCCCCTCCCCAATATTCCCCTGGGGTGCCTGGGTTCCTCCTCCCCCCAAAAATATTACCCTGGCTTCCCTCTCCCCTCCCCAATATTCCCCTGGGGTGCCTGGGTGCCTCCTCCCCCCAAAAATATTGCCCTGGGTTCCCACTTCCCCCCCATTATTACCCTGAGGGGCATGGGCTCCTCCTTCCCCCCTAAAAAATATTCCCCCGGGGTGCCTGGATTCTCCCCCCCAATATTACCCTGGGGTCCCTGGGTTGCCCCCCAATATTACCCTGAGGTCCCTGGCTGTCCCCCCCCAATATTACCTTGGGGTGCTTGGATTCTCTCTTCCCCCCCCCCAATATTATGCCTGTGTTCCTGTTCCTTCCCCCCACACACCCCAAATATTACCTTGGGGTGCCTGCTTAGGGTGGTCCCCACCCCCTGCTCCCTTCCCCCATTTTTAATTATCATAAACCCCCCCCCCCCCAATCTTCCATCCCCTCCCTCAGCCACCTGGCTCCTTTCCCCCCCTCCTTCACCACACCCCCGGGGCTGCTTTTTGGGGTTTGTATGCTGATAAACCCCTCAATATTGGGGTTTAACATCCCCCCCCCTCATCCCCCTTCACCTCGGCTGTCCCCCTCCCCACCCCAACCCCATTTGCCAGGGTGGGGGTGATGGGAAGCCCCCCCCCAAAATGCGGTTGTTTAGCAGAGGGAGGGCGGGGAACAAGGGACAATAAAACGCAAAACGAGGATTTTTTAATTTTATGACGATTTAATTGATTTTTATTTTTTTTTTAAATCTTTACTCCCCAAAGCCGAGGTAGCTGCGGGTCCATCCAGCCCTCCCCTCCCAGCAGCCGAACCGGGTTTAGGGTGGAGGCAAGGCTTGGTTTATCCCCCCCCCTCCCCATCCATCCATCCATCCATCCCCTCCCCTTTTCCTTTCCCTGCTCCGCCTTTGCAGCCTTCGCCTCTCCATCCAACCCTGACTGCAGCAGGAGGGGGATGGGGAGGCGGGCAAACCTTGCACGCCTGTCAAATTTGGCTGATTTACCCTCCCTTTCCTCGGGGAAAAAAAAAAAAAACCCACAAAAAAACAACCTCTCTTGTGTTGTCCCTGAGGCAAAGTGACAGCTGATGGCACCTGGGGGTGCTGCAGGGGATGAGCCCCTGGTGGGGCTTTGTCTCATTGTGGAGGATGCAGTTTGCTCTGCAGGCTGCTGAAAGGGAGGAAAAAAATAATTCTATATTTTTTTTATATATATATATCTAAAGCAGGGGTGCTGTGAGGTTTGCTGGTGAGGATTTATTCTGATTCCTGCTTTTCTTCTGGGGGTTCTGGAGGGGTTTGAAGGATGGGTTGCAGGTTACAAATGAGGGGCATTGTTTGAAGGAGGAGGGAAGAAAATCTAATATGGTGGTGAGGAGGTTTTCCTGGCTGTTGAAAAGAGAAAAAACAACCCCCCAAAAATACCCAACCACCAAACCTTTCCTGCTTTTGTTTCCTCCTCTTAACGGGGAGACAAAAAGAGAGATGTTTGGGGTTGGTGGTGAGGGATTTCCTCCACTTCCCTTGCCTGGTGGGGATTGTCACCAGAAATCCAGGAGCTTCCTTCTGTGGCTTTGGGGCTGGGATGGGGTGGTGGAGGCATCATCTCTGCTGACACAGGACATGGCAGCTTAAAGCAGATCTTCTTTATCCTTCCCTCTTCCCAGGGTGGGAATAATGAGACTAAAAACCAGGATGGGGCACAAAGGAAACGTGCAGAGCGTGGGAGTGTCTTCCCAGCTGCTGCCATTGGGTAAACCCAACTTTCCTGGTTGCTTTCATTCCTTTCTCTCAAGGTTTTATTGTTGTTGTTGTTGTTTTTTTCCTTTGAGGTAGCAGGAATGACTTTAGGAGCTAAAAATCTTTTTCCCTTTGATAGGGAAAGCTGCAGTCCGGCCTGAAACCTGTCTCTGGCTCAGCAAAGGAGGGAAACAGACTTTTTATACCATACTTTTTATACCATCCCCTTACTTTTAATATGGATTCTAATGAGCTGCTAGTGAAGGGGCCTCCCCATAGATCTGAGCTCCATTAAAATGTTAATTTATGCTTCAGAGGGAGCTGTGGTATCAAGTGGGTAAGCACCCTGCTTTATCTCAACCTGACAAGTGCCAGTGTAAAATTGACAAAAGGCCTCTTGTGGAAATCACTTTTAAGACAAGCTGATGCTAATGATCAGCATTTGGATTAAAAAGAATCCATTAGGGCTGGATTTTAAGGTGTGCTGACCAAACCCCAGAGCCTCCAGAGCTCTTCTTTTGTTCCTGAGGAGCAGACTTGACCTCAGAAATACCAATTAGAGGAGGATGGGCTTGGGCAGGAAAGCAGATGGATAAAAAGCAGAGGTCCTGGTTCCCCAGAGATGTTCCTGATGGTGTTAGCTTGGCTGGGGAGTAGTTTTGGAGTGTTGGTTCAGGTTGGGCTAAAAGGCTTTGTGCAGCTTTCCAATCAAACTGGAGGTTTGGAGGTTTTCTCCACCTTTGGTGTTGGCAGAGCTGAGTTTCCTGAGGAAAAGTTAAGTGGAAAACGTGGCGTGGAAACACTTGGGTTGCTTCTTCCCTTTCCCAAAGAGCTGTCATGAAGCTTCAGGTGATGTTTTCATCCAACTTTTCCTTGACACTGCCCCTTGCTGGAACTGTCTGTGGTGTTGGGAGTCCCTGTTGGAGCTGAGCTGGTGTCTCCTCTCTGAAAAACACCTCAACCACCACCCATCTTGGTGCTGCTTGACCAAAAAAGAGATGAAACTGGGCTCTTGGGTGCTCGATCCTCAAGAAGATGCTGTTCCCATCTTCTGTGCTTAGATCTTTTCCCATGAGAGTTACCACCTGACTTCTCCTGGCATCCATCACTAGGATTTCCACAACACCCATGGAGTAGCTGTGATCCAGAGAGAGACAGTGAGCAGCTGCTCAGCAGGTTTTGGGTTTTGAAAGTTCACTTGTTGGTTTAGAGAGGGGGAAAAAAGAAATAAAAGAGCCACAAAGACATCTGTTGTGGTGCTTCTGGTTGGGTCTGCAGGGCCACAGCTATGGGAGTGGATGTAGAAATCCCACTTTTGGTGGATCTGAAAGCACAACATGAATGTTCCAGGTACTGATTTTTTTCTTCAGCCAGGAGTGAAGAGCTTGGGCAGGATTGGGATGACTGGCACAAAAATATTTTCACTTTCTCCCTTCTCTCTGCACACTGGAGATCCCTCTTGCAGCACCAAGCTTGGAGAGAGAGCTCTTAGCAGGATGGGGACAAATAATCCCAGCCTGCCTTTAATCCTGAAGTGCTGCTGATACCACAGGCTTTGATTTACAGCAGGGAGAATTTAACTTCAGAGCTTTTTGTTCCTCCTGGGTGGTGGGGAAGTGTCAGACCTCTGTGTCCTCACCACAGGGCAGGGATTTGCAAAGTGTTGGTTGCTCTTCCAGGTCTTGCATCCTGGAAGTGTTGGTGGGAATGGCTTCTTCCAAGTTGCTCAGGTCTTAATAGCTTTCAGTTCCTTAGGCTTGTGAGGTGCTTCTTGCATTGCAGATTGAGCAGCATCTTTCTCCCCACCTGCTGCACAAACCCATTTCTCATCTGGCCTGGTGATCAGCAGGCTGGAGAACACCCAGTGCTTTTATTTTGCTCTTTTCACCTTAATTTACTTTTTTTTTTTTTTTTTTTTTTTGGTCTGGAAATGGCTTGGTACAAACATCAGGACGTTTGAGGATGGGATATTGTGCCCTTCTGAGAGGAATTAATCCACTTTTAGAAGTCCTGGGTTATTTGACTTGGATTTTGGGCTCCACACAACCATCCTGTTCAACCCCAGGATCCTGCTGGATTTTCACTGAGTGAAGGCCACCAGTCTGCTGGGCTAAGCTTCTTACCTGCCAGCTGCCTCCCTGGGTTAAACCTCCTTAAATCCATCACAGAGATACAGATTCACTTTCTGGAGGAGCAGAGTAGCCAAACTCTTGGGTTGAAGAGAGATTTAATCTTGTAGGCACAGACCTCCTTGCTTAAGGAGCCTAAATAAAGAACTTGAAGGTGACTGTGAGGACCAAGTGTGGTGTCACCATCCCTTGCATCATCCCTGGTAGCTGAGGGGATTGCTCAAGTGCAGTGAGGGGTTGGAGTTTGTGTGGCTCAGCAGAGCTTGGAGTCCAGCACATTGGGTGTAGGAGGGAAGAGAGAAGGTTGGAATTCTGTGCCTGACTTCTTCCTCACCACAGCCCAGAATGGTGGGAAGGGAGCTCAGAGCTCATCTCCTCCAAGCTCCCTGCCAT
Organism: Phaethornis superciliosus; assembly: GCA_023637945.1. Taxonomy (NCBI): domain Eukaryota; kingdom Metazoa; phylum Chordata; class Aves; order Apodiformes; family Trochilidae; genus Phaethornis; species Phaethornis superciliosus. Next base: position 1,407,419 of record JAJQWJ010000001.1, read on the forward strand.
GGCCAGGGACACCTCTCCTCCAGCCCAGGTTGCTCCAAGCCTCATCCAACCTGGCCTTGAACACCTCCAGGGAGGGGGCAGCCACAACTTCTCTGGGCAATCTGTTCCAGAGGCTCAGCACCCTCCTCCTGAAGAACTTCTTCCTCACATCCAGCCTGAACCTCTTCTCCTGCACTTTCCAACCATTTCCCCTTCTCCTAGCACTGGACACTCTGCTGAAAAGTCCCTCTGCAGCCTTCCTGGAGGTTCCCTTCAGGGATTGGAAGGCAGCTCTAAGGTCCCCCTGGAGTCTTCTCTTCTCCAGGCTGTCTTTCTAAGAAAGAGCTCTTGGCTCTGCCAGGGCCCATTCTGGAAGGGATTTTGCTCACTGCCCCATGCAGAATCCTCCCCTCAGCACTGGTGGAGGGACTGAGCTTGGCTCAAGTTTCTGCTGGGCTGTCTGAGCCTTCCTGAACTGTTGCCCTACTTGGAGAAGATCCATCTAAACCTTCTTGCCTTCCTTCCCTCCCTGAGGAAGAACAGCCCTCCCTGAAGGAGAACAGCCTCCCTGAGGAAGAACAGCCCTCCCTGAGGAAGAACAGCCCTCCCTGAAGGAGAACAGCCCTCCCTGAAGGAGAACAGCCCTCCCTGAAGGAGAACAGCCCTCCCTGAGGAAGAACAGCCCTCCCTGAGGAAGAACAGCCCTCCCTGAGGAAGAACAGCCACCTTCCTGAAGAACAACCTTCCTGAAGATATGGCTGTAATCTTGTGAAGAATGATTGAGGGAGCTGGGATTGTTCAGCTTGAGGAAGAGGAGGCTGAGGGGAGACCTCAGGGCTCTCTTAACAACCTGAAAGGACATTGGTGCTGGTGTCTTCTCAGAGGTGATAGAACAAGGGGGAATGGCTTCAAGCTGCACCAGGGTAGGTTTAGACTGGACATTAGGAAAAAAAAATATTCATGGAAAGAGGTCAGACACTGGGATGGGAGGTGGTGGAGTCACCATCCCTGGATGTGTTTGAGATGTGGTGTTGGGGGATATGGTTTAGGGGAGAAGGTTGTAGGGTAGGGATGATGGTTGGACTCATCATCCCAAGGCTCTTTTCCAACCTGTAAGATTCTCTGAAGGCTTCAGTGGGCAGAAGTCCTCCTGGTGACTGCTGATGGTCTTAAACAAGCACAGAAACCCCCACCACCCCCCAGTTACCCCTTAACTCCTGGGGGTTTTTTTCCCCCACCAATTTATCCCCAACTTCTTCTGCTCTGGGTTTCTCTGTGCTGCCAACCCCATCGCCCACTGTCAAGATTTGCTCTCTCATTTCATTCAGCAAGACAAACCCAGCTCTTGGCAGCCCAGCAGGAGCCCAGCTGCCTGAAACCCTGGATTCCAGCAGCACAACCTGACTGCACTTTCCACCAGAAAGACACCTGAAGCTTTCCCCACTGTCTCAGTGCCTTTCCTGCTGGCAGCAGCTCAGTTTCATCACCCCTCTGCATGTTGTTCATGGTCAGAAAGCCACAGGTTTGAATTCTGACACTTCTCCCCCCCTTTATTTTATTTTATTCTTTTCCCTCCCCCAATTTTTTGCAGTCTATCTCCAGCCCTTCCCTTATCAGCACAGTTTGTTTGCCTCATTTCCCTGACCCAAATGATGTAACCAGAGCAGTTCCTACCCTCAGACCTGTGCCCCCATGGATGGGTAGAGGCAGCAGGGCAGCCAGCCTGGACTTCAAAAGGAATTGCTGAGCTGGGAGGATAAATCTATTGTGTCTCCTCTGTTTTTATCACCACATTGCTGCCTCATTGGAAGGCAAAGGATTTCAGTGCTTTGGGTGATGAGAACGAGCCAGTGACATGAGCCCTGAATGAAAGAATATCTAATTAATATATAATATCTCCACCTCCAGCCCCACCTTGGTGTTTAATGGGTATAAAAGAAGGTGGAGAAAGTATTTAAGACCTCTTTTATATCTTCTGCTGGTACCCACATTTGTTCTGGGGGTGCTGGCAGCTTGGGCAGGGTGTGTGGAAGGGAGCCACACTCAATGGGAGGTGATGTTCTGAGAAGATGGAACAAGAAATGCTTTGAAGTGTTCCTTAAATGGAGGAAGGAAATCAGCTGACATCTGGGCTGACCCCTGTGGCTGCTGCAGCTTTTACTGGGACTTTTATTCTTCCCATTGATCCTCATTTTGGCTTTGAAATCCTTGCTTGGCTTCTTCCTGGCTCAGCTCCAGCCTGGACGTTGTCAGTCCTGTAGCACCATCTGGCAGAGCTGGTGAGCCAGGGTTTTGGGAAGATGTTCCTAGGGGAAATAAAACTGCAGGGAAGAGGCAAAGAGTCAAACCTAAAGAGTCCTGGGGGTGAGGCTGCCTGAAATTCAGTTTTAACTGAGGAGATGACACTGCACTGTGAGGTCTGACAGTCCCACAGTGCATGTGGGGACTCATTAACCCTCATTAACAGTCACCTCTGCTTCATTTGTGTGGTTCCTCAGCCTTGTGGGGCTTTTATGTGGTGTCTCAACACAGGGTTGTGTGCAGCTGTGTCTGCTGCAAGGGTCTCTCCTTGCTTTAGCAAGATCTGGAGCCTGGGGAGGATGCTAGGAGGAGGAGCTGATGGATCCCTGAGAGGTTTTGTGGGAAGCAGAGCAGCTGATCCTGTTTCATGATCCATGTGGTGATCATGAAGCCCTCAAACCACAGGGATTAACCTTGGAGTGCCCCTTTCTTGCTGTGCACCACAGAAGCAGCTCAAGCTTTGCTCGTTGGGACCTCAGCTGAATTCCCATGGTGTCCTGGGGGGTGAAGGACTGGTTTAGCAGTGCCTTGCACTCCCAGCAGAGAAGTTTTGCCCAGTGTCACCTGGAAGGGAACCCTCCCAGCCATCCTCCAGTTGTTGGGACACTTGGAAACAAAAAAAACCCTCCTGCAAAGCTGCCTGGAGCCTGGGGTTGGCCTTTGGCTGGTGAAGTTGAAGCTGATTTTAGAATCAGAGAATCATGAAGGCTGGAAAAGACCTCCAAGACCATCAAGTCCAACAGTCAGCCCAACACCAACTGAACAGTGTCCTCGAGTGCTACATCCACACATTTCTCAGACATCCTCAGGGATGGTGACTCCACCACTTCCCTGGGCAGAGCCTTTCAGGGCAGAAAGGATTCCTGATGTCCTACCTAAACCTCCCCAGCTTTGAAAGCTTCCTTGACACTGAGGATTTACCCCCAGTGAGGATTTTACAAGTCCTGTGAACAATGCAGTGAGAGACTCTGCTTTTCATCTCAGCAGCTTTAACAAAACATGAGATGGAGGCAGGGTGCACAAATGAGATGATGCTGGTGGTGAGCAAGAGCTGAGCTGCAGTTTCATTCTGCCTTTGGAGAGGCAGAGCAGGAAGGAGCAGTAAAACTCCACCACAAGCAATCCTAAAAATCCAAATATTCTTTTTTTTTTGTTGCTGTTTTTAAGCTCTTCAACTCGTGCATGCCAGAGCTGGTGACCAGGGTTAGTTGCAAAGCTGGGTTTTAATGGGGATTTAACCAGGCAGGTCCTCAGCTGGTTCTGCAAATTACAACTTGTGGCCTCCTGAGTTTGGTGTTTGGGTGCTGCTGCTCAAAGTATTCCTGGTGGGTTTCACCTCCATGCGTGCAGAGCAAGGAGAGCAAAGTGTCTGCTGAGATGATGAAGCTCCCAAAAGGTTTATTTTATTTTATTCTTCCTGCTACCTCTCTCCTCTCAGAGCAGCTGCTGACTCTTTTGTGGCAAATCTCAAAGGTGGAGATTTTGAGGAGGCTGCTTGGTGTCCTTCAAGGCAAGGTTTTATGTTCCTGGGGGCACCCATCAAGGAGGGTGCTGCCTCTCAGCTGGTGGTGTAGAAGTAGAAATTTTCCTAATCTGGCCCAAATCACAGAAGGGGTTGGGTTGGAAGGGACTTTCAAGCTCACCCAGTTCCACCCATGAGCAGGGACACCTCCCACCAGCCCAGGGTGCTCCAAGCCCCATCCAACCTGAGACACTACCAGGGATGGGGCAGCCAGAATCAACCTCTGCATGAATTTATCCTCAAGAGAAGCCCTGGCAGGTGGTGGTTGTGTAGTTTGAAACCTCTTGGTTGTCTTGCCTGGAGCAGAGAGCAAACCTCCTGAGGGGTTAATCTGTTCCAAATAAAAATCTGGCAGCTGCTTCATTTTGGAGTGAGGCAACTGATGCCTTTGTTTCCCAAGGACCATCCATCTATCTGCCTTCCCTGTTGGGCATGCAGCAGCCTGCCTGAACGTGCTCTGAGTTAGGAAAGATGGAAGGAGGCTGAAACTCAACCAACCCATCCCTTTCATCCTTTTTTTTTTTTTTCCCTAGGAATGCATCCTCTCCGGGATCATGTCAGTGAATGGCAAGAAGGTTCTTCACATGGATCAGAACTCTTACTACGGAGGGGAAAGTGCATCCATTACACCCCTGGAGGATGTAAGTACCCTGGGGGGCTGACACCCACTTATCATCACCTCTCCAGGAATGTCAAAATGAGAAGGGGGCTTTATTTCAAGCTACCTTTGGGGTTGGGAATTCAAATTCATTCCTCAGAAGGATTTTCTTGGAAGAAGAACATTTTATGGCACTGCCACTTCCAACAGCAGAGGAGAAATCAGTTCAGCCATGGCAGGTGGTGCTTGTTTTCTGCAGCCCCCAGCCAAGATTCAAGCTCTCAGCATCTAAACCCTTGTTTGGAGCTTGACAACTGGATGTTATAACAGGAGAGAAATTCTTGTGAGCCCCCAGCTGGAGCTCTGTGTCCAGTTCTGGAGTCCCCCACCTCAGAAGGACACAGAGCTCCTGGAAGGTGTCCAGAGCAGAGCCACTCAAATGCTCAGAGGGCTGAGCACCTCCCTGGGAAGCCAGGCTGAGGGATTGGGGTTGTTCAGCCTGGAGAAGAGGAGGCTCCCAGGTGACCTTAGAGCAACCTTCCAATATCTGAAGGGGCTACAAGAAAGCTGGGGGAGGGCTTTGGACATGGGGGGGGAGGGAGAGGACAAGGGGAATGGGTTAAAACTGGGAGAGGGGAGATTGAGGTTGGACATGAGGAGGAAATTCTTTAATTTGAGGGTGGTGAGAGCCTGGCAGAGGTTGTCCAAGGAAGTTGTGGCTGCCCCATCCCTGGCAGTGTCTCAGGTCAGGTTGGATGGGGCTTGGAGCAACCTGGGCTGGTGGGAGGTGTCCCTGCCCATGCAGGGGGTTGGAATGAGATGATCTTGAAGGTCCTTTCCAACCCAAGCCATTCTATGATTTTATGAACCCTTTGGTCATTATTATCTGTTGTGAAAGTGCCATAAAATGAGTTCCTGCTGATTTCTCCCAGCAGATTCTCCCTAACAAACACCAGGTGTTCTCTGCCCTGCTTGGTCCTCTCTCTGTGAGCCCCTGGGGATGGGCAGATTCCATCTCCTGTGGTGAGCTGTGACTGTGGACTCTCAAAAGCTGCTAGCCTGGCTGCTTAATCAGATGTCAGGAAATCACTTCTCTCCTTTGCAGCTTAACTGGGTTAAATATTTGTACTGAAGAACCTGACTGAAATTTCTGGAGAAGCCTTCCCCTCTCCTAGAGCTGGGCATGTTGATCAGATTACCTGTTAGGGACCTTAAACAGTGGTTTGGTTCAGCAGCTCATCCATTCCCAAGGTTTTAAATCTTTGAGGAAGAAAAGCTGGATGAGCAGGAATAATGCTGCCTGATTTTTACTGCAAGAATTTACTGTCCTGTTGTCTAGGGCATCCAGACATCCAAATGGAGCTAAAATCCTGGCCAAAAACTTGCTGTGAAGAGTTATGTGCAGCTGGGGAGATGTGGGGGTGGAAAGTGTGTACAAGTGTGGGTAGAAATTACACCCAGCAATATTTCCTCTGCCTATAATCAGTTTTGTGTTCTCTCCCAAGCTCTACAAAAGGTTTAATCTCCCAGGAGCTCCACCAGAATCCATGGGGCGAGGGAGAGACTGGAATGTGGACCTAATCCCCAAATTCCTTATGGCTAATGGTGAGTGAGCTCCCAAACCTTCCTCCTGAGCTCAGCCTGACTTCAGGGCTGCAGAGATGGAACGAAAAAGCCCTTCAGCCATCTCCTCCTCTTCCTCCTCAACTTGGGGGGAAGCATCCAGCAGAGCTGGGCTGATCCCCATGGTTCTGTGCCAGAGGCACCACAGCTTCTGCTCTGCTGACTCCTGGTTCTTGGAGCTTTCCAAGCTTGGTGGCTCCAGCTGTGAGCATGCAGCAGTGTCTGGAAGGTTTGGATGTCCCTTTTTTTTCAACATCTGCCCTTAAAATGGTTGCATTTTGAGCCAGAGCTGACGCTGTGAGTTTCTGCTTTGTTATTCTTCTGTGGCCTAGGAAGAAAAAGTTGGTTCCATGGTGACTCTTAATCCCCTTTGTTGGTGGCTTGCAGATTCTCTCATCTTTTTTACTGATGCTCCAAATCCTCATTCTTTAATCTGTGTGTCCCAGTGCTTGGGGGAGGTCTTCTGCACCAAATCCACAGTTGGGGAAGGTGGTTACCAGTGCAAATGAGTTGAAGGGCAACTCCTTTTACCAAATTCCACCTATTTTCTACCTAAATTTCTTGTCCCTGCAGCATGAGGGGGGAGGTGGATGGTGTGGAGTGCCTGGCTGGCTCAAGTGGGCAGGTGCTGTGGGACATTTGGTTGGGTTCCAGTCAAGGTTTGGTTCTGTGAGGTGTTTCTAAGGGGCAATGTTATGGTCAGTTCTGAGCCCCCCAAAACCAGAAGGATGTTGAGGAGCTGGAGTGTGTCCAGAGAAGGGCAGTGGAATTAGGGAAAGGGTCTGGAGAGCAAGGAGAAGGGTCTGGAGAACTTCAGAGGAGCAGCTGTGGGAGCTGGGGGTGTTGAGCCTGGAAAAAAGGAGGTTGAGAGGAGAGATTTTCCTGCAATTCCCTGAAAGGAGTTTGGAGCCAGGGGGAGGGAGGTCCCTTCTTCCAAGAAACGAGGGATAGGACAAGAGAAAATGGCCTCGAGTTGCCCAGGGGAGGTTTAGGTTGGAGATTGGGAACAATTTCATCCTGGAAAGGGTTGTCAGGGCCTGGCCCAGGGCAGGGGGGGAGTCCCCAAACCCCAAAGGGTTTCAAAGCCCTGGAGCTGTAATGCTGAGGGCCACATGGGGTGGTTTTCACACTGCTGGGTTAACACTTGGCTTTGGTGGTCTTAAAGGCTTTTTTTCCAACCAAGAGGATTCTATGAACATCCTTCTGGGGATGGGACAGTGGGTGGGCCTAATTTGTGGGAAATTGGGTGGAGAACTGGTGCTCAGGTCCTGCTGGGTCTGCAGGAGAGGATGAGGAGCTGCTCTGGGTGCAGAGAGGTGACCTTGTTTGTCACCTTGAGTGTGAACAAACCACAAGGTGCAAAGAGCAGCAAATTCACGTGCTGGAGGAAGGGCTTTACTCGGAGGTCTCATGGAAGCCACAGGGGTGACAAGGAAGCTGCCAACTGCCTGTAAGAAAGCTTTACAACCAGTTTGCACCAGTGAGCATCTACCACACCCTGCCTGTTCCATGAAGGTGTAAGAGATGTGTGGGTTGAAGGTGGTGCTGCTGCTGTTGGAGGGTTTGTTGTGTTAGGAGAGCTGTTGCTTTCTGAGAAGCACTTTCCTCCTCTTGACTTCTGCCTCCAGGGGGTTGATTTGTGCCAAACTTCCTTTTTTTTTCAGGTCAGTTGGTGAAGATGTTGCTCTACACAGAGGTCACTCGCTACTTGGACTTCAAGGTGATTGAGGGGAGCTTTGTCTACAAGGGAGGGAAGATCTACAAAGTCCCTTCCACTGAGGCTGAAGCCCTTGCATCCAGTGAGTAGTTACACCTTGCTTTATCTCCTCAGGCTTTCTTAGCTCCTAAATCTCTAGATGAAGGCAAGACAAGTGTCTGCCCCCCACATCCCAGAGGGTTCTGTCCTCCTCTAGAAAAATAAATCTTGGTGTTCCTCAGCTGTGGACATCCAGGGAGGTTCTCCTCCTCCTCTGCTCTGCCCTGGGGAGAACACAGCTGGAATCCTGGCTCCAGTTTGGGGCTCCCCAGTTGAGGAGAGACTGGGATCTACTGGAGAGAGTCCAAGGGAGAGGTGGGAGGGTGAGGAAGGGACTTGAGCATCTCTGCTGGGAAGCAAGAGTGAGAGCCCTGGGGCTGTTGAGCCTGGAGAAGAGAAGGCTGAGAGGGGATGTGCTGAATGTCCCTCAAGATCTGAGGGGTGGGGGCAAGAGGAAGGGGACAATCTCTTTTTGGGGGTGCCCAGGGAGAGGCCAAGGAAGAATGGGTTGAAGGGAGAAGAGAGGAAGTTCCAGCTCAGCATGAGGAGAAACTTGTGGAGGCTGAGGCTGAGGCTGAGGGAGCCCTGGCCCAGGCTGCCCAGAGAGGTTGTGGAGTCTCCTTCTCTGGAGCCTTTCCAAACCCCCCTGGATGTGTTCCTGTGTGGGCTGCCCTGGGGGATCCTGCTGGGGCAGGGGGGTTGGACTGGGGCATCTCCAGAGCTCCCTTCCCACCCCTGACAGCCTGTGGTTCCATGACTCCACCTCAGTTACAAACTGTGCTTACATCTTCTGCATCTTACTTGAGTACAAACACAACTTGCAGTGGGACTCTTGGGCTTCCTGAGCTTTGAGTCCCTATTTTCTTGGAGCTTTCAGGTGGAATTGGTCAAACTGTCTTTTCTGTGGTTCATCTGGACAGAATTTAGCAGCATTTTGCTTCCTCAGGAGCTTTCATTTGGGGCTCACTCTTCCAGCTCGGCCATAAATATTTAACATCAGGTCCTTGTTAGGTGGAATTTTGAGTGTAAAAAATATCACTTTCATCAGCAAGACAATGAGAATGATTAATTCTGACAGGTGCCACCTTGGTCCTTCAACTTGGCCACGTTGCTGTCTCATCAGCAATCTCACAGATAAGACTCAAAGCTGGCAGAAGCAGGAGGTGCCTTTGCTGCCTCTGCCCTCTTGTGTCAGCAAGTCCAGTCCTGCTCCTCCAGTTTGTAGGAAATTAAAACTTCAACCTCATGGTTGATGTTTTGACCCTCACAGCACTTTCTGGACTGCAGGACAACCTGGGGCCACTTGGTTTGGTGGAGCTTTGGTCACCAGACTTTGGTGATGCCTGGTAGATCCCAAACACAGGGCTGGGACTTGTGGAAACTGCTCCTCGAGCTTCCCCCCAGCTGGAAGTAGTGCTTCCCCCCTTTTTCCTTTCTTTCCCCCCCTTTTTCTTTTCTTTCCCCCCCTTTTTCTTTTCTTTCCCCCCCTTTTTCTTTTCTTTCCCCCCCTTTTTCTTTTCTTTCCCCCCCTTTTTCCTTTCTTTCCCCCCCTTTTTCCTTTCTTTCCCCCCCTTTTTCCTTTCTTTCCCCCCCTTTTTCCTTTCTTTCCCCCCCTTTTTCCTTTCTTTCCCCCCCTTTTTCCTTTCTTTCCCCCCCTTTTTCCTTTCTTTCCCCCCCTTTTTCCTTTCTTTCCCCCCCTTTTTCCTTTCTTTCCCTCCCTTTTTCCTTTCTTTCCCCCCCTTTTTCCTTTCTTTCCCTCCCTTTTTCCTTTCTTTCCCTCCCTTTTTCCTTTCTTTCCCCCCCTTTTTTTTCTTTTCTTTCCCCCTTTTTTTTCCTTTCTTTCCCCCCTTTTTTTTTCCTTTCTTTCCCTCCCTTTTTCCTTTCTTTCCCCCCCTTTTTTTTCTTTTCTTTCCCTCCCTTTTTCCTTTCTTTCCCCCCCTTTTTTTTCTTTTCTTTCCCCCTTTTTTTTCCTTTCTTTCCCCCCTTTTTTTTCCTTTCTTTCCCTCCCTTTTTCCTTTCTTTCCCCCCCTTTTTTTTCTTTTCTTTCCCCCTTTTTTTTCCTTTCTTTCCCCCCTTTTTTTTCCTTTCTTTCCCCCCTTTTTTTTCCTTTCTTTCCCCCCTTTTTTTTCCTTTCTTTCCCCCCTTTTTTTTCCTTTCTTTCCCCCCTTTTTTTTCCTTTCTTTCCCCCCTTTTTTTTCCTTTCTTTCCCCCCTTTTTTTTCCTTTCTTTCCCCCCTTTTTTTTCCTTTCTTTCCCCCCTTTTTTTTCCTTTCTTTCCCCCCTTTTTTTTCCTTTCTTTCCCCCCTTTTTTTTCCTTTCTTTCCCCCCTTTTTTTTCCTTTCTTTCCCCCCTTTTTTTTCCTTTCTTTCCCCCCTTTTTTTTCCTTTCTTTCCCCCCTTTTTTTTCCTTTCTTTCCCCCCTTTTTCCTTTCTTTCCCCCCTTTTTTTTCCTTTCTTTCCCCCCTTTTCCTCTCCTTTTCTTTTCCCCCTTTTCCTCTCCTTTTCTTTCCCCCCTTTTCCTCTCCTTTTCTTTTCCCCCATTTCCTCTCCTTTTCTTTCCCCCCTTTTCCTCTCCTTTTCTTTCCCCCCTTTTCCTCTCCTTTTCTTTCCCCCCTTTTCCTCTCCTTTTCTTTCCCCCCTTTTCCTCTCCTTTTCTTTCCCCCCTTTTCCTCTCCTTTTCTTTCCCCCCTTTTCCTCTCCTTTTCTTTCCCCCCTTTTCCTCTCCTTTTCTTTCCCCCCTTTTCCTCTCCTTTTCTTTCCCCCCTTTTCCTCTCCTTTTCTTTCCCCCCTTTTCCTCTCCTTTTCTTTCCCCCCTTTTCCTCTCCTTTTCTTTCCCCCCTTTTCCTCTCCTTTTCTTTCCCCCCTTTTCCTCTCCTTTTCTTTCCCCCCTTTTCCTCTCCTTTTCTTTCCCCCCTTTTCCTCTCCTTTTCTTTCCCCCCTTTTCCTCTCCTTTTCTTTCCCCCCTTTTCCTCTCCTTTTCTTTCCCCCCTTTTCCTCTCCTTTTCTTTCCCCCCTTTTCCTCTCCTTTTCTTTCCCCCCTTTTCCTCTCCTTTTCTTTCCCCCCTTTTCCTCTCCTTTTCTTCCCCCCTTTTCCTTTTCTTTCCCCCCTTTTCCTTTTCTTTTCTTTCCCCCCTTTTCCTTTTCTTTTCTTTCCCCCCTTTTCCTTTTCTTTTCTTTCCCCCCTTTTCCTCTCCTTTTCTTTCCCCCCTTTTTTTTCCTTTCTTTCCCCCCTTTTCCTTTCTTTCCCCCTTTTCCTTTCTTTCCCCCTTTTCCTTTCTTTTCCTTTTCCTTTCTTTCCCCCTTTTCCTTTCTTTCCCCCTTTTCCTTTCTTTCCCCCTTTTCCTTTCTTTCCCCCTTTTCCTTTCTTTCCCCCTTTTCCTTTCTTTCCCCCTTTTCCTTTCTTTCCCCCTTTTCCTTTCTTTCCCCCTTTTCCTTTCTTTCCCCCTTTTCCTTTCTTTCCCCCTTTTCCTTTCTTTCCCCCTTTTCCTTTCTTTCCCCCTTTTCCTTTCTTTCCCCCTTTTCCTTTCTTTCCCCCTTTTCCTTTCTTTCCCCCTTTTCCTTTCTTTCCCCCTTTTCCTTTCTTTCCCCCTTTTCCTTTCTTTCCCCCTTTTCCTTTCTTTCCCCCTTTTCCTTTCTTTCCCCCTTTTCCTTTCTTTCCCCCTTTTCCTTTCTTTCCCCCTTTTCCTTTCTTTCCCCCTTTTCCTTTCTTTCCCCCTTTTCCTTTCTTTCCCCCTTTTCCTTTCTTTCCCCCTTTTCCTTTCTTTCCCCCTTTTCCTTTCTTTCCCCCTTTTCCTTTCTTTCCCCCTTTTCCTTTCTTTCCCCCTTTTCCTTTCTTTCCCCCTTTTCCTTTCTTTCCCCCTTTCCCCCTTTCCCCCTTTCCCCCTTTCCCCCTTTCCCCCTTTCCCCCTTTCCCCCTTTCCCCCTTTCCCCCTTTCCCCCTTTCCCCCTTTCCCCCTTTCCCCCTTTCCCCCTTTCCCCCTTTCCCCCTTTCCCCCTTTCCCCTTTCCCCCTTCCCCTTTCCCCCTTTCCCCCTTTCCCCCTTTCCCCCTTTCCCCCTTTCCCCCTTTCCCCCTTTCCCCCTTTCCCCCTTTCCCCCTTTCCCCCTTTCCCCCTTTCCCCCTTTCCCCCTTTCCCCCTTTCCCCCTTTCCCCCTTTCCCCCTTTCCCCCTTTCCCCCTTTCCCCCTTCCCCCTTTCCCCCTTTCCCCCTTTCCCCCTTTCCCCCTTTCCCCCTTTCCCCCTTTCCCCCTTTCCCCCTTTCCCCCTTTCCCCTTTCCCCTTTCCCCTTTCCCCTTTCCCCTTTCCCCTTTCCCCTTTCCCCTTTCCCCTTTCCCCTTTCCCCTTTCCCCTTTCCCCTTTCCCCTTTCCCCTTTCCCCCTTTCCCCCTTCCCCCTTCCCCCTTCCCCCTTCCCCCTTCCCCCTTCCCCCTTCCCCCTTCCCCCTTCCCCCTTCCCCCTTCCCCCTTCCCCCTTCCCCCTTCCCCCTTCCCCCTTCCCCCTTCCCCCTTCCCCCTTCCCTTCTTTTCCCCCCCATTGAGGCCAAGCTCCCCCCCTCCTCCAGGGACATTTGCACTGCTGGCAGCTTCTCAGCCCTCTCCAGGTTCCCCTGTGGCAGTGGGGGAGCCCTTCAGGGGTGCTGTTGGGTGCTGACAACATCTCTGGGGTGCAGGTTTGATGGGGCTCTTTGAGAAACGCCGCTTCAGGAAGTTCCTGGTCTATGTTGCCAACTTTGATGAGAATGATCCCCGGACTTTCGAAGGCGTCGATCCCAAAAAAACCACCATGAGGGATGTCTACAAGAAGTTCGACCTGGGCCAAGATGTTATTGATTTCACAGGCCATGCCCTGGCTCTCTACAGGACTGATGAGTAAGTGAGGGGGGAGGGAATTTGCTTCACTTGAAAGAGGGGTGGAACTCAGAGCCCCAGGGGCAGTGGTGGAATCACCAACCCTGGAGAAGTCCCAAAAAAATTTTAAAAAGTGTGCATGTGGCACTTGAGGACGTGGTTTAGTTTAGTGGTGGGTTGAGGGTTGGACTTGATGATCTTTTCCAGCCTTGAGGATTCTGGGTGTTGCAAAGTGTTGCTTCAAACACTTAAAAATCTTCTTAAAATCCTGGATCTTCTGCTGAGGGAAGATTTGAATGTGTTCCTGGGGTTAATGAACCATCTCCTTCCTGAATAAAACCCTTTGAGGACATCAAGTCCTTCTAAAAGGGAACTTTCAAGGAAATACTTGACAGAGGCAGATGGAGGGTGGGGAAGGAAACTGGGCAGGAAGTAAATATTTTGCTTTTGGGGGGTGTTCTGCTCTAAGTCTTGATTGCAAATCCCATAACTGTCCTCTCCAGCTATCTAGACCAACCATGCCAAGAAACAATCAACAGGATTAAGCTCTACAGCGAGTCACTGGCTAGATATGGGAAAAGTCCCTACCTTTATCCCCTCTATGGCCTTGGAGAGCTGCCCCAGGGATTTGCAAGGTGAGAACTTGGCTTTGGATTCTGGTTTTGGTACCTGGTGGAGGGGGATCAGATGTTTGGAGTCAGTGCTCAGACTTCTAGAACTTCTTGTGGTCATGAATGGTTCTCTCCCTGTTGTAAGCAAGAAGAGATTCCTCTAGGGGAGGTCACTTCTTTCTGGGCTTTTTTACCATGATTCTTGGTGCTGGGGGGAGCTCTGGGTCTGCTCAGGGATTGTGTTTGCAGCATATCCCAAGTGTAACAACATCCTGGGTGGAGAATGGATGGAGAGCAGCCCTGAGGAGAAGGACTTGGGGGTGTGGGGTGAGGAGAAGCTCAAGAGAGGCATCAACCCCCCCATGTCCTGGGCTGCATCCCCAGCAGTGTGAGCAGCAGGGCCAGGGAGGGGATTGTCCCCCTCTGCTCCCCTCTGGGGAGACCCCCCTGGGGTAAAGCTGTGTCCAGCTCTGGGGTCCCCAGCAGCAGAAGGAGACGGAGCTGTTGGAGCCAGTGCAGAGGAGGCCCTGGAGCTGCTGGGAGGGCTGGAGCAGCTCTGCTCTGGAGCCAGGCTGAGAGAGTTGGGGGTGTTGAGGCTGGAGAAGAGAAGGCTGCAATGGGGAGACCTTAGAGCACCTTCCAGTGCCTGAAGGGGCTCCAGGAAAGCTGGGCAGGGACTTGGGACAAGGGCCTGGAGGGCTGGGAGCCTGGAGGGGGAAGGGTTTCCAGCTGGGAGAGGGGAGATGGAGAGGAGATCTTGGGCAGGGAGAAATTCTTTGGTTGGACTTGGTGAGGGGGCTGAGCTTTAGAAAGAGGTTGCCCAGGAAAAGAGTCTCTGCCCCATCCCTGGCAGTGTTCAAAGCCAGGTTGGATGGGGCTTGGAGCAATCTGGGAGGGAGGTGTCCCTGCCCATGGCAGGGGGGTTGGAATGAGCTGAGCTTTCAGTTCTCTTCCAAGCCAAACCATTCCATGATTCTATTTCTTGGGGAGGGAGAAATCTTTGGGGTGAGGGTGCTGAGCCCCTGGTTGCCCAGGTTGCCCCCAGAAGCTGTGGCTGCCCCATCCCTGGCAGTGTCTCAGGTCAGGTTGGATGGGGCTTGGAGCACCCTGGACTGGTGGGAGGTGTCCCTGTCCGTGGGGTTGGGAATGGGATGAGCTTTGAGGTCCCTTCCAACCCAAACCATTCTGTGATTCTCTCCAAGAAGTCCCATTTTCCTGCCTGGTGTAGCCCCAACTCTTACACTGCAGGCCTGTGGGTTGCACCAAGCAGGTTCTTTCTCCATGGATGGGATCCCCCTTAGAATTTGTTCCAAGGGCAGCTGATGCCTTGCAGGAAGAACAGAAACAAAGCAGAGGTTCCAGCAGCCTGGTTTGAAGATGTTGAAGTCTGACAGGAGGTTTGGTGAAAGGGGACAGAAAGGAGGGGTTGGAAGGGCTGTAGGAACCCAAGATGGACCTGTGGGACATGCTGAAGTTGCTCTTGCTCTTGCAGGCTAAGTGCCATCTATGGAGGCACCTACATGCTGAACAAACCCATTGAGGAGATCGTGATAGAGAATGGCAAAGTGGTTGGTGTGAAGTCTGAAGGAGAGGTACAAATTTCTTCACAATTTCTTTAATCCCCACCCCACAACTTTCCCTTTCTAAATGGAGACTTGTCAGGCATTGACCTGACCAAAAAATCAGGAGAAAAACCCCTCAAAAAAAGTCCTTGGATTTTGGAGGTTGTTTTCCCCATGTCTCAGCTCCATGTTTGCATGGTGAGGAACAAAAGGATGAGGGGAAATCATCTCAGGTTCCACCAGGGGAGGTTGGAGATGAGGAGGGGAGGTTGGAGATGAGGAGAGGAGGTTGGAGATGAGGAGGGGAGGCTGGAGATGAGGAGAGGAGGTTGGAGATGAGGAGGGGAGGTTGGAGATGAGGAGAGGAGGTTGGAGATGAGGAGGGGAGGTTGGAGATGAGGAGAGGAGGCTGGAGATGAGGAGGGGAGGCTGGAGATGAGGAGGGGAGGCTGGAGATGAGGAGGGGAGGCTGGAGATGAGGAGGGGAGGCTGGAGATGAGGAGGGGAGGCTGGAGATGAGGAGGGGAGGCTGGAGATGAGGAGAAACTTCTTCACTGGAAGGGTTATCAAACACTGGCCCAGGGGGGTGGTTGAATCCATCCCTGGAGGTGTTTCAAAGCTGTGGAGGTGTGGTGCTGAGGGACATTTTTTGGTCCATGGTTCTCTACCAGCACTGGATGTGGTAGAGTCGAGTTAATGGTTAAAAATCTTTTCCAGCCAGAAGGATTCTGTGATTCTGAACACAACATTTCTACTCCAGGAGCTGGAATGAAGGCTCTGTGGGCTGGGCAAGTTTTTCCTCTGAATAAATTGGGCTGGCAAAGCTGGAATGGTGCTGCCTGCTGGTTCCTAACCAGCTCTGCCCTTGACAGCTAAACAGGAGCTGCTCAGGCAGCTGCCACCCAACTTTTTGGCAGCTTCTTCTCAACTCCAGAGTTCTTCAGGCTGCTTGGAAGCTATAAATGTTCTCCCAACCAGAGCAGGAACTTCATGGGACAGCTTAGCACTTGCTGGGAGGGTAATGTGTCCTTTTTGGGGTGGAGATGACGTGTCCTGGGTGTTCTGGGTAGCTGTGGAGGTGCTAATCCATGCTACAGACTGACATGGCCAGGTGCAGCCTGCCTGGAGCTGAAAGATGAAATTATTTGTGTAAAAAAAAAAAAAGAAAAATAAAGAATTATGATGAGAACTGCTCAGTACTGGGTACAACCTTGGTTAGAGCTTCAC
Source organism: Phaethornis superciliosus (assembly GCA_023637945.1). Classification (NCBI taxonomy): domain Eukaryota; kingdom Metazoa; phylum Chordata; class Aves; order Apodiformes; family Trochilidae; genus Phaethornis; species Phaethornis superciliosus. The sequence goes on from JAJQWJ010000001.1 coordinate 1,423,440, forward strand.
CAGGTGTGAGGAACACACCAAGAGGCAAATTACCCAAGCTGGCAGTGAAGTAAGGACCTGATGGAGGAACAACCACCTCAAATCTCTTTTTTTTTTTTTTTTTTTTTTTGTCCCCCCCAAATCATCTGGTTCCTCCCTTCCACAGGGTGGTCACCTGAGGTCCATCTTCTCCTCTCCCCCCCCAGGTTGCTCGTTGCAAACAGCTCATCTGTGACCCCAGTTACGTCTCGGACCGTGTCACAAAGGTGGGGCAGGTGATTCGGGTCATCTGCATCCTGAGCCACCCCATCAAGAACACAAATGATGCCAACTCCTGCCAGATCATCATTCCACAGAACCAGGTCAACCGAAAATCAGGTGTGTGCATGGATGGATGGATGGAAAAGCACCCAGTCTGTGTGCTCTCAGGGGCTTGAGATGTCAGACCCCGTGGCTGAACTTTTGTGTCCTCGTCCCCAAATCCTTTTGGGGCATCCCAGCCAGGCTGGGCTTTAGTTAAGAGCTCTGGTTGCTTGTGGTTGGAAAACCCACCAAAGGAAGTGCCCCAAGTTGGGAGAAGTGGGTGAGGAGCACGGGGGTGCTGTGGGAAGGGGGTGAGGGCTGAGTGCAGAAGGGGAAATGAGGGAATTGTGCAAGGGTTTGGGTTGGAAAGGACCTTAAAGATCTTACACATCTCATTCCAACCCCCTGCATGGGCAGGGACACCTCCCACCAGCCCAGGCTGCTCCAAGCCCCATCCAACCTTCAACACCTCCAGGGATGGGGCAGCCACAGCTTCTGGGGGCAACCTGGGCAACCAGGGGCTCAGCACCCTCACCCCAAAGAATTTCTCCCTCCCCAAGAAATAGAATCATGGAATGGTTTGGCTTGGAAGAGAACTGAAAGCTCAGCTCATTCCAACCCCCCTGCCATGGGCAGGGACACCTCCCTCCCAGATTGCTCCAAGCCCCATCCAACCTGGCTTTGAACACTGCCAGGGATGGGGCAGAGACTCTTTTCCTGGGCAACCTCTTTCTAAAGCTCAGCCCCCTCACCAAGTCCAACCAAAGAATTTCTCCCTGCCCAAGATCTCCTCTCCATCTCCCCTCTCCCAGCTGGAAACCCTTCCCCCTCCAGGCTCCCAGCCCTCCAGGCCCTTGTCCCAAGTCCCTCCCCAGCTTTCCTGGAGCCCCTTCAGGCACTGGAAGGTGCTCTAAGGTCTCCCCATTGCAGCCTTCTCTTCTCCAGCCTCAACACCCCCAACTCTCTCAGCCTGGCTCCAGAGCAGAGCTGCTCCAGCCCTCCCAGCAGCTCCAGGGCCTCCTCTGCACTGGCTCCAACAGCTCCATGCCACAGCTTCTTGGGACAACCTGTTCCAGGGGCTCAGCACCCTCACCCCAAATAATTTCTCCAAGATTTCCTCTCCATCTTCCCTCTTCCCTCTTCCTCTTCCCTTGCACCTTGAAACCATCTTCCCTTTGTCCCATCCCTCCAGACCCTTGTCTCAAGTCCCTCCCCAGCTTTCCTCTGAACTCCTCAAAACTTCTGAGGGGTGCTGGGGACCCTGCTGGCTTTCAAGACCCATCCTAACCCCAAGAAGCTGAGTTTTGGAGAGCTCATGGAGCTTTTGTTGTCCTGAAGCCACAAGACCAAGAGCCACGCAGACCTCCAGGGGAGGGATGGAATTTCAAACGTGGTCTTCAACAAGACCACAAAGTGGGAATGTTTAGGGGTGCAGGGAGAGAACCAGGAGTCTCCAAAGCTCCAGGAGAGTTTTTTTGGGAGGCAGCAGCAGGGTTGGTGGTTTTCTTGGTGCCTACTGACCTGGCTCCCTGGTGGCTTTCCCCAGATATCTACGTCTGTATGATCTCCTCTGCACACAACGTGGCAGCTCAGGGGAAGTACATTGCCATTGCCAGCACCACCGTGGAGACTGCTGACCCAGAGAAGGAAATCAAGCCAGCCCTGGACCTCTTGGAGCCCATTGAGCAGAAGTAAGCTCCAAACCAACCCCTTCTCCCCAGTACAAACTGTTGCCATTCACAAGAGGTCTCCCTCCAACCCTGATGGAGTAGGAATGTTAAACACCAGCCAGGCAGGCTGGCAGCAAAGTCTTGTGGGTTTTTTTTTTCTTTTTAAATGGGTTGGAAACAGAAGTGCTGACTCCTGTTCTTACCTCTGCTGTCAGAGTGGTTCCAAAGAATGTTTATCAATGGGTGACAGAATGTTGATCAATATAGTGACAGAATGTTGATCAGTATGGTGACAGAATGTTGATCAATTTGGTGTCTCTGGAGACATCCCAAAGCCACCTGGGTGATCTGCTCCTCTGTCTTGAAGTCACCCTACCCTTGGCATGGGGAGTGGACTTGATGGTCTCTTGAGATCCCTTCCAACCCCTGACATTCTGTGATTCTGTGTGTGCTGGGGCCTGAGGTGTGGAGGCAGAGGAGATCTGAAGGTCCTGAGGCTGCCAAGAGTTGGAGTTTCCTCTCCAGCTTGAGTGCTCAAGCACTGGGCAGAGCAGTGCCCCTGGGTTCCTGCACCCAGTGTGGTGAAATGGAGCATAGAATGGATCATGGAATGGGTTGGGATGGAAGGGACCTCAAAGCTCGTCCATTCCCAACCCCCTGCATGGGCAGGGACACCTCCCACCAGCCCAGGTTGCTCCAAGCCCCATCCAACCTGACCTGAGACACTGCCAGGGATGGGGCAGCCACAACTTCCTTGGACAACCTCTGCCAGGCTCTTACCACCCTCAAATTAAAGATTTTTTTTCCCCATGTCTCCCCTCTCCCAGTTTTAACCCATTTCCCTTGTCCTCTCCCTCCCCCCCCATGTCCAAAGCCCTCCCCCAGCGTTCTTGTAGCCCCTTCAGATATTGGAAGGTTGCTCTAAGGTCACCTGGGAGCCTCCTCTTCTCCAGGCTGAACAACCCCAATCCCTCAGCCTGGCTTCCCAGGGAGGTGCTCAGCCCTCTGAGCATTTGAGTGGCTCTGCTCTGGACACCTTCCAGGAGCTCTGTGTCCTTCTGAGCTTGGGGACTCCAGAACTGGACACAGAGCTCCAGCTGGGGGCTCAGCAGAGCAGAGCAGAGGGGGAGAATCCCCTCCCTTGACTTTCTGTCTCTGCTGCTTTTGATGCAGCCCAGGACCTGGTTGGTTTCTGGGCTGTAAGCACACACTGAGGGCTCACATTGAGCTTCTGGGCCACCCCCACCCCCCAAGTCCTTCTCCTCAGGGCTGTCCTCAATCCTTTCTCCTCCCAGTCCCTATTTTCCATGGGATTGCCCTCACCCAGGTGCAGAACCTCCCAGGTGGCAATGTTGAACTGAGTCCATTTTTCCAGCCTCTCCAGGTCCTTCTGGATTCCATCCCTTCCCTCCAGTGTTTTGTCTCATCAGCAAACCTGAGGGTGCAGGGCACCCCACTCTCCATGGCACCAACAGAGATGTTGGATTCCTGCACCCATTGTGGTGATTTGGGTCAGCACCATCCCATTACCAACCCTTGAGGAACACCACTCCTCACACTCCTCCATTTGCACCCTGAGCTCAGCTCTTTGGGTGCCACCATCCAGCTCCCTCTTTGGGTGCAACAAACCCATCCTGAAGCTCTTTGGTTTGATTTTATTTTTTTTTCCCCCTTCTTTCTAGGTTTGTGAGCATCAGTGACCTGTTTGCCCCGACTGACTTGGGAACTGAAAGCCAGGTCAGTGAGTGTCCTGCTGGGGTTTTGGGAAGGGGGAGGAGGAGAGGAAGAGGAGAGGGAGGGGGAAGGAGGAGAGAGAAAGAGGAGGGGAGAGAAGAGGGGAGGAGAGAAAAAAAGGAGAAAAAGAGAAAGAGAATAGAAAGGAGAAAAGGGAATAGAAAGGAGAAAAGGGAATAGAAAGGAGAAAAGAGAAGAGAAAAAGGAGAAAAGAGAAGAGAAAAAGGAGAAAAGAGAAAAGAGAAGAGAAAAAGGAGAAAAGAGGAGAGAAGAGAAAAAGGAGAAAAGAGAAGAGAAAGGAGAAAAGAGAAGAGAAAGGAGAAAAGAGAAGAGAAAGGAGAAAAGAGAAGAGAAAGGAGAAAAGAGAAGAGAAAGGAGAAAAGAGAAGAGAAAGGAGAAAAGAGAAGAGAAAGGAGAAAGGAGAAAAGAGAAGAGAAAGGAGAAAGGAGAAGAGAAAGGAGAAAGGAGAAGAGAAAGGAGAAAGGAGAAAGGAGAAGAGAAAGGAGAAAGGAGAAAAGAGAAGAGAAAGGAGAAGAGAGGAGAAAAGAGAAGAGAAAGGAGAAGAGAGGAGAAAAGAGAAGAGAAGAGAGAAGAGAGAAAAGAGGAGAGAAGTCAGAAGGAGAGAAGGAGAAGAGAGAAGAGAAGGAAAGGAAAGGAAAAGAAAGGGAAAGGAAAGGGAAGGAAAGGAAAGGAAAAGGAAAAGGGAAAGGAAAGGAAAGGAAAGGAAAGAAAAAAGAAAAGAAGAGGAGAGGGAGAGGGAGAGGACTTGGTTGCTCAACAACTTCTTGGTCTCTGGACTGAGCAGGTCCAGAGGAAGCTGGAAAACCTTCTATGGAGCCAGCCTGGGGGAGCTGGGGTTGTTCAGCCTGGAGATGAGAAGGCTCCAGGGAGACCCAAGAGTGACCTGAAGGGGCTCCAGGAAGGGTGGAGAGGGACTGTGTGCCAGGGCCTGGAGTGATAGGATGAGGGGAAATGGTTTTAAATTAGAGAAGAGCAGATTTAGAGTGGATGTTAGGAACAAGTTCTTTACCTGGAGGGGGGTGGAACAAAACCAGGTTGCCCAGGGAGGTGGTTGAGGCCTCATCCCTGGAGATATCCAAGGCTTGAGGAGGCTCTGAGCATCCTGATCTGGCTGAGGGCTGAGCTGAGCTCGGGATTTCCCTTCCAACCATTCTCTGGTTCCATCTTTCTGCTCTCCCCAGATCTTTATTTCCCGCACCTACGACGCCACCACCCACTTTGAGACGACGTGTGATGACATCAAGGACATCTACAAGAGGATGATGGGCTCAGAGTTTGACTTTGAGGAGATGAAACGCAAGAAGAACGACATCTACGGGGAGGAGGAGCAGCAGTAATGAGAATCCCTTTTAATTAGGAGAAATTTAAATCGGCTAATATGAATATATTAAGGAACTTAATGAACACTGTATGAAACTCAATATTGTAAGGCCTGCTTTTTGTAATCCCATCTCTGAGAGATTGAAGAGTACTGCACTGGTAATGTTTCCCTTTTTTTTTTTGGTTTTGTTTTTTTTTTTTCTTTTTTTGGGGTTTATTTTTTTGGATATCATGTGTTTAATTATCTCATTCTAGTAGGGCTGCTGTCCAGAATCTGGCAAATTACTGACTGATTTAACAACTAACCTAAGCTGAAAGGCAAGACTGAATCTTTTTATTTTTTATTATTATTCTTATTTTATTTCCTTCTCTTTTTTTTTTTTTTTTTTTTTTTTTTTTTGGTGCAGATTTGAAACAATAACTCATTGACAGCTGTGTCTTCACCTTGGTCCTTTTTAATCATTGGTAGCAACATCCTGCACGAGTCTGTGCTTCTGGTGAGCTAATAGATGTGGCCAGTTGTCACTCAAAAAATAAAAAAAAAAATGATGATCAAGGAAAATAGAAACTGAGCACTCCGTTATTGTGGACAGCATCCCTAAAAATCAATCAAAGGATAAAAAAAAAAAAAGTCTCTTCCCATTAACTCTGTGGCAAAGTTGTGATTTCTGGACACAGCCCCACATCTATTGTAGCAGCAAATGTTGGCTTAGTTCTGGGCACGGGACTTGAACCTTCCACTTGAGCTTTTCCAACCCCTGTTTACATCGTTTGGGACACAGCTGGGCCTCTAGAGGCTCCTTTTGTGTTTTAATCTGAATAAAAATCGAGAGAACAAAATGCTCAGAGCAAGGCAAAGCTGTGGAAGTATTTCTCTCTCAAACCTTGGTGGCTTTTTTTGGATCTGGACCAAACCGGCGCTGCGGTATCGACATGACAGAGCCTCTGCTTTATTTTATTTTATTTTAGTTTAGTTTTTTTTTTCTTGTCTCCTTGAAAGGCTCCAGATGATTTCTGTACTGCCAAGTAAAGCCAAATTCTGGAAACCAGCCCTGGGCTCTGCTCTGATTCGCTTCAGCATCTTCCTTGCTTGGATCCTTTGGACCTCAAAAAAAAAAAGGGTGGTGGGAGTGGGGGGAGCGTTTCCTACTGGAAAAGAGTTTGGGCATTCCCTGGGGTTTGGTTTCCCAGCCCTGGGGCTGTTTTTTGGCAGAGGGGAAGATGCTGCGGAGCTCTCTCTGAAGCTCCCTGTCTCCCTGCAGCAATTCCCAAGGATTCTGTCCGGGAAGAGCATTCCCTGGAAGTGTCAGCTCTGCCCTTCCACAGCTCCACACGGGGCAGCAGAGAGAGGAGGAGCAGGGCTCGTCTTGATGTTAAGGAAAAAAAAAATGTGAATAAATACCTCGGATCAGCTTTTCTCCTGCCCTGCTCTCCTGGGGAGGGACAGGGGAAAGGGTTGAGCCTTCCCTTCAGCCCCTTTGGTGCAGAGGAACCGGGGCTCTGACCCCATCTCCCTGACAAAGCTGCTCCCACCCGGGCTGGGACTGCTCCCTCCTCTTCCTCCCTCCTGGGCTTGGGGCTTTCAGCACTTCCCGGGGTTCCTGAACCTGGTTCTGGTTCTGGGTGTGTGTGTCTGCAGCTGGAGTGGGGCTGGGGAAGTTCTCCCCTGCTCGGTGCTTCCTCTCCCGAGCTGCTGCGGGGCTGAGCAGCAGGAGAGGTCCCGGGGCAGGTGAGAAATGAAATCCTGCAGCTCCCTGCTTCTTCCTGTGCTCCCCCTCTGCTCTGACCCTGCTATTCCTGAGGATGGGAAGGAGGAGAATGTTGATCCATCCAGCAGCCCGACTTCTCCAGAACCCAGTGCTGGTAGAGCCTCCCTTCTGCTTCCTTACAGAACCATGGAATGGGTTGGGTTGGAAAGGACCTCAAAGCTCATCCCATTCCCAACCCCACAGGCAGGGACACCTCCCACCAGCCCAGGGTGCTCCAAGCCCCATCCAACCTGACCTGAGACACTGCCAGGGATGGGGCAGCCACAGCTTCTGGGGGCAACCTGGGCAACCAGGGGCTCAGCACCCTCACCCCAAAGAATTTCTCCCTGCCCAAGCTCTCCTCTCCATCTCCCCTCTCCCAGCTGGAAACCCTTCCCCCTCCAGGCTCCCAGCCCTCCAGGCCCTTGTCCCAAGTCCCTGCCCAGCTTTCCTGGAGCCCCTTCAGGCACTGGAAGGTGCTCTAAGGTCTCCCCATTGCAGCCTTCTCTTCTCCAGCCTCAACACCCCCAACTCTCTCAGCCTGGCTCCAGAGCAGAGCTGCTCCAGCCCTCCCAGCAGCTCCAGGGCCTCCTCTGCACTGGCTCCAACAGCTCCGTCTCCTTCTGCTGCTGGGGACCCCAGAGCTGGACACAGCTTTACCCCAGGGGGGTCTCCCCAGAGGGGAGCAGAGGGGGACAATCCCCTCCCTGGCCCTGCTGCTCACACTGCTGGGGATGCAGCCCAGGACATGGGGGATGATTTGGGGGGGGGGAGGTTGGGTCCATCCACCCCTGCCCCTCTCCAGAGAGCAGCAGTGCGTGAAACTTTTTTTTTTTTTTTTCCCCTTTTTTTTAATTACTCAAACTCTATACAAAGCCATCCTGTACAGAACATCTTGCATACTTTTATTAAAATAAAAAAACCCAAAACCAAACCAAAGGACAACCCTGTCCTCCACACCCATTGAGGAATGCATCTCACAGCAGGCTGGAAGGCTGCAGTTCCTTACCAACGTGGGGTTGTCCACCATAAATATCAACATTTTTGTCTCTTTTTTAGTATTTTAAATTATTTTTGGTTGTTTAACACCCCCATCCCCTCAGCCATTTGCTTATTTACAACTTTACCAATTGCTGGAACATTCCAGAGCCCCAGCAGTGTGACTGTACCATGAGGCTACAACAGGGGTGACTTGAAATGTAGTGTAAAAATCACCCCATTCCCCCCCAAAAACCCCCCACAAAATAAAAACCACATGAAAAAAAATTGCCTTTATTATCCTTGGTCTCGGATTGCTCCTCACCTTCAAGTAAACAGTATTTTTTTGTTTGTTTGTTTTTCCAATTTTTTTTTTTCCTATTTCTCCCAAGGTCAGCTGCACGTGAAAATCCATCCCAATAAATTAAAACAGGGTTAGTGTGGAAACAGCCTCAGCCCAATGTGCAACAGCTCAGGGGGGGGCAGCAAATCCCTGGTTGGGATTGGACTTCCCCTCCTTTAAATAATTTCTATGTACAGAGTGAGAGCTGAGCAGCCCAGCCCAAAGCCACAGGGACCTCAGGACCACCCCACTGAGGACCAGGAAGCCCAAAGTGGTTCCGTGGGAGCCCAGGAGGAGCTGAGCTCTGGTTCTGCTTCATCACCTGCAACACAAAGATGTGACCCAGGTTATTCAGGGAATCAGGGAATGGTTTGGGTTGGAATGGACCTTCAGGATCATCTCATTCCAAAGCCCTTCCATGGGCAGGGACACCTCCCACCAGCCCAGCTTGCTCCAAGCCCCATCCAACCTGACCTGAGACACTGCCAGGGATGGGGCAGCCACAACTTCCTTGGACAACCTCTGCCAGGCTCTCACCACCCTCCAATTAAAGAATTTCCTCCCCATGTCCAACCTCAATCTCCCCTCTCCCAGTTTTAACCCATTTCCCTTGTCCTCTCCCTCCCCCCCCGTGTCCAAAGCCCTCCCCCAGCTTTCTTGTAGCCCCTTCAGATATTGGAAGGTTGCTCTAAGGTCACCTGGGAGCCTCCTCTTCTCCAGGCTGAACAACCCCAATCCCTCAGCCTGGCTTCCCAGGGAGGTGCTCAGCCCTCTGAGCATTTGAGTGGCTCTGCTCTGGACACCTTCCAGGAGCTCTGTGTCCTTCTGAGCTTGGGGACTCCAGAACTGGACACAGAGCTCCAGCTGGGGGCTCAGCAGTTTTCTTTGCTCCTCTCACTCTCACTGCTCCTGCAGAGCTGCTCCAGTTGTGGTTTTGCTCCTTGCTGCTGAGCACAGAACCCCCTGGCTGCAGCTTCAGGAATTCTCCCTGTGCATCAGCAGAGCCAGAGCAGATCATGGAATCACTGAACTGGTTTGAAACTGAAACGGTTCAGGCTGGATGTGAGGAAGAAGTTCTTCAGGAGGAGGGTGCTGAGCCTCTGGAACAGATTGCCCAGAGAAGTTGTGGCTGCCCCCTCCCTGGAGGTGTTCAAGGCCAGGTTGGATGAGGCTTGGAGCAACCTGGGCTGGAGGAGAGGTGTCCCTGCCCATGGCAGGGAGCTTGGAGGAGATAATTTCTCATTTCCCTTCCCCCCTCAGCCATTCTGGGATTCTGTGCAGAATCATTTTGTTGGCAAAGCCCTTTAAGATGATGAAGTGGAGCCATTCACCCAACTGCACCAAGTCCAGTGCTAAGCCACATCCCTCAGCACCACATCTCCATGGCTTTTAAACACCTTCAGGGATGGGAACTCCATCACCTCCCCGGGCAGCCTGGGACAGGCCCTGACAACCCTTTCAGTGAAGAAATGTCTCCTAATATCCAATCCAAACCTCCCCTGGGCAACTTGAGGCATTTGCTCTTGTCTTGTCCCATCACTTGTTCCTTGGGAGAAGAGAACAATTCCCCCTGGCTCCAACCTCCTTTTAGGGAGTTGCAGAGTCAGAAGGTCTCCCCTGAGCCTCCTGTCCTCCAGGCTCAACCTGACCTGAGACACTGCCAGGGATGGGGCAGCCACAACTTCTGGGGGCAACCTGGGCACCCAGGGGCTCAGCACCCTCACCCCAAAGATCTCCCCAAAGGAGATGAGCTCTGAGCTCCCTTCCCACCTGAGCCAGTCTGGGATTCAGTCCATGATTCTATGAATTGTCTCAGTGGGAAAAGATCTCTAAGCTCATCAAGTCCAACCATCAACCCACCCCCAGCCATGCCAACTGAACCATGTCCTGAAGTGCCACATCCGGGTGTTTTTTGGAGACCTCCAAGGATGGGGACTCCATCACCTCCCTGGGCAGCCCCTCCCAGTGCCTGACTGCTCTCCCAGTAAAGAAATTATTCTGCAGATCCTGCAACCCCTGGGAAAAGTCCCGGCTCTGCTGCAGGAGCAGCTGGATCCCATTTCCCTGCCCACCAGCTTAGAAAAAAACCTGGGAGCCACTCCTGGACCTGTTTTGGGGGAGATAAAGAGTCCAACCCCCAGCTCTCCACTTACCAGCAGCTTCTTCTAAAGGGAGCAGCCACTTTCTGTACCATCCCAAGGAAGGTGTTGACATCAGCCACCAGGATTCCTTTGCTCTCCAGGACCTCCCTGCTGGTGCTGGGCTTTGCTGCAAAGCAAGGGGAGGCACTGGAATTCAAATGAGGTGGTTTTGAAACCACCCCCAAATCCCACCACAGTTTTTTTTTATCTTCTGCAAACTCCAGGAGATGAACTCCAGCTTTGCAAGGAGCCTCAGCCCTGCCAGGTCCCACCTGGAAACCCCCAGCCCAGGGTGCTCCAAGCCCCAGGCTCAACCTGACCTGAGACACTGCCAGGGATGGGGCAGTCACAGCTTCTGGGGGCAACCTGGGCACCCAGGGGCTCAGCACCCTCACCCCAAAGAATTTCTCCCTCCCCAAGAAATAGAATCATGGAATGGTTTGGCTTGGAAGAGAACTGAAAGCTCAGCTCATTACAACCCCCCTGCCATGGGCAGGGACACCTCCCTCCCAGATTGCTCCAAGCCCCATCCAACCTGGCTTTGAACACTGCCAGGGATGGGGCAGAGACTCTTTTCCTGGGCAACCTCTTTCTAAATCTCTTTGGCCACCCAAATTTTGGTGTTATTTTCATCAATTCCTGGCAATCTGCAGCCTATTTGAGCTCCATCTTCCTTGTCATCAAGTTGAAATTCAATGCTTAAGACAGTGAAATTGAGAACTGGAGCTGAGCTTGCAGAGGAAGGGTGCTCTCCCCTCACCCCAAAGAATTTCTCCCTGCCCAAGATCTCCTCTCCATCTCCCCTCTCCCAGCTGGAAACCCTTCCCCCTCCAGGCTCCCAGCCCTCCAGGCCCTTGTCCCAAGTCCCTGCCCAGCTTTCCTGGAGCCCCTTCAGGCACTGGAAGGTGCTCTAAGGTCTCCCCATTGCAGCCTTCTCTTCTCCAGCCTCAACACCCCCAACTCTCTCAGCCTGGCTCCAGAGCAGAGCTGCTCCAGCCCTCCCAGCAGCTCCAGGGCCTCCTCTGCACTGGCTCCAACAGCTCCGTCTCCTTCTGCTGCTGGGGACCCCAGAGCTGGACACAGCTTTACCCCAGGGGGGTCTCCCCAGAGGGGAGCAGAGGGGGACAATCCCCTCCCTGGCCCTGCTGCTCACACTGCTGGGGATGCAGCCCAGGACATGGGGGGTTTGATGCCTCTGTTGAGCTCCATCCAAACCTCACTCCATACCCACAGCTCAAACTCTAATAGTACCAGGAGCAATACTGGGTGGTTCTGGTTCCTCCTCCACCACCTCCCAGACCAATTTAAGATGTTGCTCAAGATGTTTGAGGGTCCAGAGCCCATCCTTACCTGTGAGGTACACAGCAAACCTGTAGCTGATGTGCTGGACCTGGAGGTCTAACAGACATTTGATGTACTCAGATTCAGGGGAGGAGCTGGAGTCACAGGTGTGGTAGTGCAGCACCTGGAGCAGATCAGCTCCTTGGCATGACTGGAGGATCAAATGCTTCTTCTGGGAGGTGGGATCCACCCTGCCAGGAGAGGGGAAAGGTGAGGATGAGCTTCAGGATAAGGAGGGATAGTCAGCATAGAATGGCTGAGGTGGGAAGGGAGCTCAGAGCTTTAAAGTTAAAAAACACTAAAAAACTTTAAAGTCAAACCTCTAGATCATAGAGTATTAGGGGCTGGAAGGGACCTTTAGAGATCATCTCATCCAACCCCTCAAAGAACAAGCTGAGTTGGAAGGGACCTTTAAAGGTCCAACTCCAACCCCCCAGGGTGCAAGGATTTCCATCCATCTTGGGATTTCCTGGAATGGCTGAGGTGGGAAGGGAAATTAAAAATTATCTCCTCCATGTGTGGAGGAGCTGGGGTGAGCTGGTGGGAAGGCAGCTCAGTTTGCAGAGGCAACTTTTGGAGTGTGCAGCTCCTCAAATGACATCTGTGCCTTTCCTCAAGCCCCTTGCAGGAGGGCAAAACCTCCTGGAGATCCTGCAGGGTGTAAGGAGCAGCTGCCAGAGCTCTGCCTCATCCATGATGTGCAAGAGACAAAGAGAATCCCAGAATGTTTGGGTTGGAAGAGACCTCCAAGCTCATCCAATCCAACCTTTGACCAACACCATAATCTAACTCCTAAACCATGTCCTTAAGGACCAGGGCCAAATGCCTTTTAAATGCCTCCAGGGATGCAAACATTCCAGGCCACCTGATCCTCTCCTGGTTCTGTGTCCTGCTGCTCCATCTCATGGAGATTTTCAAAAAATCAAACTCTCAGTTTGACCTCCTCTGTGTGTGGTGTTGGATTCGTGGTTGGCCTTGATGATCTGAAGGATCTTTTCCAACCCAGGTGGTTCTAAATGTTGAGTTCTGGCAATTCCAGACTCCAGACACGAGAGGAAAAGTTCTTGTTAAGAAAATCTTCAAATCTTCTTCTTGTAAAAGGCCAGAACTCAACCAGAGGCTCCTCACTCAGCCCATGTCCCTGCACTGAGTGTAAATTGGACACCACCCTGGGGGGAAGGTGGTGATGGTGGCAGCAGGGACAAGGAAGCCCCCACTGCAGAGCTCTCACCTGATTTCTTCTCTGAGCTTCTTGCTCTCCTTGTAGTGCAGGAACCACTTCCACCTCCCACTTCTGTTCAGCTTCTCCAGCACCTTCACCACCTCCTTCAGTTGGCCTGAGGAGACAAAAAAAGAGCCCCAGGGTATTCAAGGGTGGAAAAAAAGTTTTCTGGGGGTCCCTGGCCCATGTTGGGCCACCTGAGTTGCTCAGGGCTTTGTCCAGGTGAGGTCTGAGTATCTCCAAGGATGGAGTCTCACAGCATGGGTGGGGAAACTGGGATCACACCCTAATGTTTGAACCTGCTGTGAATTTTTGCTCCTCCTCCTCTCTGAAAGGATAAGTGCAACTTGTCCCTGTCACCTTGTCCCACCACTCTGTGTCACCAGGAGGTGGCTCCATGTTCTCTGCCCCTTCCCATTAAGGAGCTGAAGACAGCACCAAGGTTTCCCCTTTCTCCTCCCTTCTCCTGGCTGAACATCCTTGTACAACCCCTGCTCCAGACCTTCACCATCTTGGTGGCCCTTGATGGACTTTTCAGATGTTTTTTAGGAGCCCTAATTCTGGACCCACAATCCAGGTGGGGTTTGAGGTGTCAGAAGGGGCAGAACTGCCCCCACAGCCACACAGAAAAAAGCAGGAGCAGAGCTCAGAGATGGCCAATTCCTGGAAGGTGTCAGGAAACCAGGGGACAAGGCAGGAGGTGACACCACATTGCTTGCAATCAGACTCACCCAGTGTCACCATTTCCAGCACCTCCTTCGCTGACACCACGAAGCCACCAGTGTGAAACAGCTCCTGATACATGTGACTTGTTAGATCTTCAGGGTTGTCCACCCCAGCAAACACCACGTTGGGACAGTGCTTTAGCTTCAACAAACATGGGACCTGCTCAAAAGGAAGAGATGGAGAGTTTGAAGCTCCTGGGAGACCCAGGGAACCCCTCCTGTCCTCTGTCTGCACCACCCCAATGCCTGTGTCCCCAAAGCCTGACCCCAAAGCAGCAGAAGGTGACATGAGGAGCTACCAGCAGCTCAGTCTGCTGCAATATTCATTGGAGTCCACAAATCAAAGCCTGGCTGAGCTGCTCCATGCCAGGGGGTGAGCCCAGCTTGACTCCTGGGAGCTTGGCAACTCCAAAGGATGTTATTCAGAGCTCAAAAGTGGAGAAAGAAGAAAAGCAGAACTGACAGGGTTTGTGTTTTGGGGGGACACCACCTGGTTTTAGCTTCTCCTTCTTCTTTCAGTGGAGACAAGGGGGCATCCACAGACAAATCCCAGAATGTCAGGGGTGGGAAGGGAGCTCTGGAGATCCCCCAGTCCAACCCCCCTGCCCCAGCAGGATCCCCCAGGGCAGCCCACACAGGAACACATCCAGGGGGGTTTGGAAAGGCTCCAGAGAAGGAGACTCCACAACCTCTCTGGGCAGCCTGGGCCAGGGCTCCCTCAGCCTCAGCCTCAGCCTCCACAAGTTTCTCCTCATGCTGAGCTGGAACTTCCTCTCTTCTCCCTTCAACCCATTCTTCCTTGGCCTCTCCCTGGGCACCCCCAAAAAGAGATTGTCCCCTTCCTCTTGCCCCCCACCCCTCAGATCTTGAGGGACATTCAGCACATCCCCTCTCAGCCTTCTCTTCTCCAGGCTCAACAGCCCCAGGGCTCTCAGACTTTCAAATCTGAAGCTCTTTAAATTGTAAAAATTTTAAAAAAAACCTTTTCAAACAGATCCTGACATGAAAAATACTGTTAAGAAGCCCCAAAGAAGGTCAGACTCAAGCCTTACCTTGTGGATGTGGGAGGAAATGTCCTCATTCCTGATGACAAGGAGCAGTCTCTCAGTGTCTGGGCGTTTGGCTTCGCAGAAGCTCAGAGGTTCCATCTCCACAAAACCTTCTTTCTTCAGCAAGGTCTGGAAAAGAAATGGTTGCAGCACCTAAGAAGGTTGGAGAAGATCTTCCCAAGAGTGGTGCCACACTCCTGGCACACAGATGTCTGGAGAGAGGAAGGAGAAGCAGGACAATCAACCCCAAGCAGGAACTTTGGGGCAGCCCGAGGTGTTCCTCTGCCAATAAACCATGGTGTGCTCCAGCAGCAAATTGATCTTTATTGGTAAAAAAAACCTCCTAGGAAACTTGAGCACCTCACTAGCCCATGCATGGGACCTCTTTGGTGCTATTTTGGAGCAGAAAACTCTCCTGTGCTATCACCCTCTCTGACTTTCCAACCCTTTAATGCCAGCTCAAGCAAAGGCCACCAGGAAGAGGTGGAGTTTGGGATTCTCCTGCATGAACTCCAAGCTCTTTAGGCCCAGGAGATGTTAAACTGATACATGAAAAAGAAGAAATGGCCTCAAGATGTGCCCAGGGGAGGTTTAGGTTGGAACTGGGGAAGAATTTCTCCCTGGAAAGGTTTTCAGGGCCTGGCCCAGGCTGCCCAGGGCAGGGCTGGAGTCCCCATCATCCCTGGAGGGGTTTCAGAGCCCTGGGGATGTGGTGCTGAGGGACAGGGGGTGGGGGTGACCTTGGCAGTGTTGGATTAATGTTTGGGCTTGGGTGATCTTATTTTCCAACTCAAACAATCCCATAATTTTAATTTCTGGTGGTGGGAGGAGCTGAGGTGGCTCCTGCCTCACCCAGCACCTTCTTCCATCATCTTCAACTCTCACCCAAGGGCCACCCAGACCCATCCAGGCAGGACCAGCTCTTCCCTTCACTCTTGGAAAGAAAAATCCAGGCAGGACCAGCTCTTCCCTTCACTCTTGCAAAGAAAAATCCAGGCAGGACCAGCTCTTACCTTCACTCTTGCAAAGAAAGGTTCCTGACTTGTCTCCACCAGGTAGAAGATCCCAGGGTGCCCCATGGCCTCCTTGGCCACTCCGTGCAGACGGAACCTCAGTGTCCTGCCCAGCTCCAGCATCATCTCCTCCAAGGCAGCCACCTTCCCAGGGAGGGACACACGTGTCCCCTCCTCCCCTGGGACCTTTCTGGGTGTTGGGACCACCCCTTCCCCCTTGATCTCAGCCTCAGCCCTGCCCAGCATCACCCTGTGGAGCTCAGCACACTCATCCAGGATGAGGGAGATGTCCCCCCAGGAGTCCTTCAGATTTTTGGGGTATCTGAGCTTGCTGAGGTGGAAAGGATCTGGGTGACTTTGGGAGGGGTTTTGGGGTCTGGTTCTGCTCTTCTTGTCACAGAGGGTGGTGTCCTGCCAGGGGGCACAGCGGTCCCCACAGCATCTGCTTTGTCCCTGCCAGCTGAGCCTGCTCAGCCACGTGTTGGAGGGCAGGATTGTCACCTGCAAGGGGCTCCTGCTCCCTGGGGACAGGGGGGTGGGATCTTCTCGCCCAGGTGACATCCCCTGGGGAGGGAAGTCTTTTGGGAAGATGCTTTTGGAGGTAGAAAAAGGTGGTGGCCCACTCCTTAGGGTTTCTTTTAGCTTATAGTGGAAACGGAGGCACTCCATGTCCAGGGTGTGTTGGGTGATTTCCTCAAAATCCATCCAGGTCCTCATCAGTGACCTTAACAAATGAGACTGTCCCCTCCAGTGCCTTTTTGAGGCTTGCAGCTTTTCCATCTTTCCCTGGGATTTTCTGGTGACCACGAAGTTGTGGTAGTCCTTGAGGACCCCTTGTTTGTCCCTGATGTTGATGTAGGGGGGGATGTGGCTGCTGCTGCCCTGCCCTGGGCTGATGGATTGGGTGTGTTCAGCCCATGGACACCTCCAGTGCTCACTGCACCCCTCCAGCTGCTCCAGGCTGCTGCAGGAGATGTCACACAAAGTCCTGACACCTCCAGCATCCGTGGTGGAAGAGCTTCTGGCTGTCTGCAGCACCCCTGAAGTCCCCCTCAAATATTCCTCCTCTGAATCACTGGAGAAAGACTCCAAGAGTTCAGCAGAGTTGGCCAAGCCAGGGAGATGCTTTGCCCTTGGGAAAACACCTGGAATGTCCTCAGTGTCACCAAGCTCTGGGCTTTCTCCAGAGAACCCCCTGTGTGGGTCTGATAGGGTCATTGGGGTGGGGAGAGGGGGGATTCCTTCCTCTCCCACCTCCATGCTGCTGTGGTGCAGACCAAGAAACTCCTCCTGCTTGCCCTCAGCAAGCTCCAAGTCCTCTGCTGGAAAAGATGCAGGACTGGCAAGAGGGACACTGCTTCCTCCTTCCAAATCTTCAGGAAGGTTGAGTTCCTTCTCCTGGCTCCCTGCTGAGCTCCCAGGGCTGGGGCAGGACCCTGGGGAATCATCTGGAGCTGGATTCACAGCAGGAGAAAGGATTTGGAGGTGCACACCAAAGGCTGAGTTTGGCTCTGGGCTGTGCAGAGCTGTTCTGAGACCACAGGGAGAAGGAGGCACCAATCTGAGGTCCCCTGGTGGGGGGACATTGGTGGGGGAGGGCTCTGCTGCCTCTCCATGGCACCACCCTGGGTCTTTTCCCAACTTTTTTGCACATTTGGGCTTCAAGGAGCCAGCCAGGCTGGATTCTGCAGCAGCTCCTTGCTGGGAGGACTTCCCATGGTGGCACAGGGCTGCCCCTACCTTGCTTTGCTGGGACAATTTGGGGAGGGGGACTGTGTCACCACCATGAGGGAGAAGGTCCTGCTGGGGGGGAGAAGGAGCTGAGTCTCCATGGGGAGGTGGGGATGGGCTGTTTGGGGAGCTGGGGGTGTTCTTGGGGTGTTCTTTTGTGGCAAACAGCTCCTCCCTCACCCAGGAGGAGGGTTCTGATTCCAGGAGGTGGTCAAGAGAGGTTTCTGGTTTCTCCTGAGGTGTGACAGCCACCATCTCCACGTTCATTTTGTCACTCCTGGGGGACTCCTCTAGAACAAGGCACAGATCATCACTCTCCCCAGCTTCAGAGTCATCTGCCAAGGCTGTAAAGTCAAAGATGAAGCCCTGGACACCACCTGCTCCTGAGGACTCTTCCAGCACATCCCTGGGGTTGGTAGAAGGGATGCTCCCCTCTTTTTCCATCAAAACTTTGTCCCCTTCTTGGTTTGGGTCACCACTGCTCAGCAAATTGAGGTCAGCACAAACATCACCACCAGACCTTTGGGAAAGGCTCCTTCCCAGGTCATTCTGTGATGGAGATTGGATCCTTCCCATGGCCTCCTGGTCCTTTGGAGCAACTCCAGATTCTGTCAATCCATCCAGGGATGTCAGGCAGACAGAGCTGGAGTCAGGGGAGAAGATTGGGGACAGGCCCTGGCTGGATGGTGACTCCAGAACTGCTGCTCCAGGAGCTTCACTCCCAGAAGCAGTACAACTTTCTGCAGAGGGCACCCAAACATTGTCTTTCTGCTCCAAGAGACCTTCTCCAGGAACAGCAAAATCCTTTGGAGATTCCCAATTCCCTGGTTTCTGCTTGCTGGGGTCATGCTCCATGGTGGCATCATCACCTTCAGAAAAAACTGAACCAAAAAGCCCCAAGACCTCATTTCCATGCTCAGAATCCTCTTTTTCTCCCTTCTCCACCTCATCCTCTCCTTTTTCTGAATGTCCAAATGGGTCTGGTAACTCCTCCCCTTCCCCATCAGCCTTCTCACTTTTGGGATATGCTTCCAAGGGCATGGAATCACTGGTGGATACATCCTTGACCTCTGTGCAGTTCCCAGCATCTCCCATGCTCTCCGTGTCCTCAGGAGGGCCAGGACCACCCCCTGACCCTGCTGCCCATCTGCTCTCCTGCTCCTCTCCAGCTCCAGTTGGTGAAGCTCTCCAGGGAACTCTGCTGGAATTTGGGGTTGGGTTTTCCCTGCTCAGAGCAGCTTGGGGGTTGCAGGTGGCACCGAGGTCATTGGCAGCATCTGGAAGTTCCTCCTTGGGTGGCTCCTCCTGAAACAACACAATTCAGAGGTTAATATTCCTCTGCTCCCCTCTGGGGAGACCCCCCTGGGGTAAAGCTGTGTCCAGCTCTGGGGTCCCCAGCAGCAGAAGGAGACGGAGCTGTTGGAGCCAGTGCAGAGGAGGCCCTGGAGCTGCTGGGAGGGCTGGAGCAGCTCTGCTCTGGAGCCAGGCTGAGAGAGTTGGGGGTGTTGAGGCTGGAGAAGAGAAGGCTGCAATGGGGAGACCTTAGAGCACCTTCCAGTGCCTGAAGGGGCTCCAGGAAAGCTGGGCAGGGACTTGGGACAAGGGCCTGGAGGGCTGGGAGCCTGGAGGGGGAAGGGTTTCCAGCTGGGAGAGGGGAGATGGAGAGGAGAGCTTGGGCAGGGAGAAATTCTTTGGGGTGAGGGGAGAGCACCCTTCCTCTGCAAGCTCAGCTCCAGTTCTCAATTTCACTGTCTTAAGCATTGAATTTCAACTTGATGACAAGGAAGATGAAGCTCAAATAGGCTGCAGATTGCCAGGAATTCGTGAAAATAACACCAAAATTTGGGTGGCCAAAGAGATTTAGAAAGAGGTTGCCCAGGAAAAGAGTCTCTGCCCCATCCCTGGCAGTGTTCAAAGCCAGGTTGGATGGGGCTTGGAGCAATCTGGGAGGGAGGTGTCCCTGCCCATGGCAGGGGGGTTGGAATGAGCTGAGCTTTCAGTTCTCTTCCAAGCCAAACCATTCCATGATTCTATTTCTTGGGGAGGGAGAAATTCTTTGGGGTGAGGGTGCTGAGCCCCTGGGTGCCCAGGTTGCCCCCAGAAGTTGTGGCTGCCCCATCCCTGGGAGTGTCTCAGGTCAGGTTGAGCCTGGAGGACAGGAGGCCCAGGGGAGACCTTCTGACTCTGCAACTCCCTAAAAGGAGGTTGGAGCCAGGGGGAATTGTTCTCTTCTCCCAAGGAACAAGTGATGGGACAAGACAAGAGCAAATGCCTCAAGTTGCCCAGGGGAGGTTTGGATTGGATATTAGGAGACATTTCTTCACTGAAAGGGTTGTCAGGGCCTGTCCCAGGCTGCCAAGGGAGGTGATGGAGTTCCCATCCCTGAAGGTGTTTAAAGGATGTGTAGATGTGGTGCTGAGGGATGTGGCTTAGCACTGGACTTGGTGCAGTTGGGTGAATGGCTCCACTTCATCATCTTAAAGGGCTTTGCCAACAAAATGATTCTGCACAGAATCCCAGAATGGCTGAGGGGGGAAGGGAAATGAGAAATTATCTCCTCCAAGCTCCCTGCCATGGGCAGGGACACCTCTCCTCCAGCCCAGGTTGCTCCAAGCCTCATCCAACCTGGCCTTGAACACCTCCAGGGAGGGGGCAGCCACAACTTCTCTGGGCAATCTGTTCCAGAGGCTCAGCACCCTCCTCCTGAAGAACTTCTTCCTCACATCCAGCCTGAACCTCTTCTCCTGCACTTTCCAACCATTTCCCCTTCTCCTAGCACTGGACACTCTGCTGAAAAGTCCCTCTGCAGCCTTCCTGGAGGTTCCCTTCAGGGACTGGAGTTCAGATGCTGTAGAATATTCTGTGATTCTAGGTGTAAAAGAAAAAAAAAAGTGCCTGGTAGATTCAAATCCCTTAAATCCCCAACTCTTACCATAGTGATGGTTGAGACATCATGCAAGTGTTCCCCAGGATCCACCACTGGCTGCCTGGCTCTCACAGGAAGGCTCTCCTCAGCATGTTCAGCAAGGAAAAGGCTCTCAGGACAGCTTGTGGAGGAAGGCTCTTCCTCCTCCTCACGGGGTAGCTCCCCTGAAGAAGATGATACAGTACTATCAACAACACCACGAGTCCCATCAGCATCAGTCTGAGAGTCTGCAGGGCTCTCCTCTGGGTGGAAAGGTCCCTGGGAACTTGTGCTGCAATCCAGAGAACTGCTGGGAGTCTGGTCAGGGTCTGACCCAGAGTCTGCAGGGCATGTCTCCAGCCCTAACCAGTCCTCACCATCATCACTCAGCTCAAGGCAGTCCCCAGTGGTGTTGATGGAGACATATTTCTCAGGGTTTCTGTGCTCCACCACCTTCCTTGTGCTGCTCAGGAGTTTGCTGGGTTTGCTGTAGAAGAGAGCCACCCACATATGAAGGATCAGCTTCATCTCTTCCACATCATCAGGCAGATCAGGGTCCCAGGGCCTGGCAGGGAAAGCAAACACAGCCTGAAAAATCTTCATCCTCCCTCTGGTTCATTAGCACAAGGGAACTCATCTTCTGGTTCTACCACAGCCTGAACCTCCAAGCCCCATCCAGCCTGACCTGAGACACTGCCAGGGATGGGGCAGCCACAACTTCCTTGGACAACCTCTGCCAGGCTCTCACCACCCTCAAATTAAAGAATTTCCTCTTCATGTCCAACCTCAATCTCCCCTCTTCAAGTTTGAACCCATTGCCCCTTGTCCTCTCCCTACCCCCCCTGTGTCCAAAGCCCTATCCTATTTGTCTCAGTCTGAACCATGGGTGTGTGCTGACAGTTTTGGTGCCTCAGTTCTTCAATCAAAATCATTCCTTTCCAACTCCCCCTCAGAACAAGGGAGTTCTGCCACGGGGCTGCAACTGTTTGGCATGGAGGAAAAAAAATATCCCATTGGGTTTTTTACCTCCTGGGTTTAGTGCATTTTAGAGACAAACTCAAAACCAATCTTGCTGTTGAGGTGATGTCCTCAGAAATCTGGAGCATTTAAAATATCCAGGTCCTCCTGCATTTGCCTCCCTTGAAGATGATGGAATTGTGGAATGGTTTGGGTTGGGAGAGACCTTAAGGATCACCCAGTTCCAACTGGGATGGGCAGGGACACCTCCCACCAGCCCAGGTTGCTCCAAGCCCCATCCAACCTCACCTGAGACACTGCCAGGGATGGGGCAGCCACAACTTCCTTGGACAACCTCTGCCAGGCTCTCACCACCCTCAAATTAAAGATTTTTTTTCCCCATGTCTCCCCTCTCCCAGTTTTAACCCATTTCCCTTGTCCTCTCCCTCCCCCCCCATGTCCAAAGCCCTCCCCCAGCTTTCTTGTAGCCCCTTCAGATATTGGAAGGTTGCTCTAAGGTCACCTGGGAGCCTCCTCTTCTCCAGGCTGAACAACCCCAATCCCTCAGCCTGGCTTCCCAGGGAGGTGCTCAGCCCTCTGAGCATTTGAGTGGCTCTGCTCTGGACACCTTCCAGGAGCTCTGTGTCCTTCTGAGCTTGGGGACTCCAGAACTGGACACAGAGCTCCAGCTGGGGGCTCAGCAGAGCAGAGCAGAGGGGGAGAATCCCCTCCCTTGACTTTCTGTCTCTGCTGCTTTTGACTCACCCGTGCAGGGCGCGGATGACAGTTTTCTCCAGGGCATCATTGGTGTACCTGCTGTCCAAGTGGAAGAGATACTCTGCCTCCCACTGGCACGTCACCTTCAGGGACTCACCACACAGGCTGATGGTGTGGGACTTGCTGAAGTCCTCCTTCAACCTGGGGGAGAGCAAACTTCTCCTGTGCCTCATGGTGACAGCCTCAAAGGGCCGTTGGTGGTGGGCACTGTCCTGCTGGTGGCGGAAGGGTAGGACTTTCCCAACAAGAGGTCCTGCTCTGGTGTTCCTTGTCCCATTTCTGGAGGGTGCTGGGCCAGGGTAGGGAGCACCTCTGGGATACAAGTTCTTCTTTGAGGTCTCGGGCATCAGTGAGGCATAGGAGTGCTCAGCAGAAATGAAGGAGTGCTTGTGCACCTCGGCAGCTTCTTGAACCTCTGGCGGAGGCAGCTCAGGAGGTTTTGTAGGGCTGGTGCTCACATTGTTCTTCCTGCTGCAAATCCCAGGGTTTTTCTCCTTAGTGGCCAAGTCACTGGAGTCTATTTGATCAGCAGGAGGAAGCTTCTGGTTGGCTGCTGCTTTGCCAAGAGAGGTGACTCCCTTTGCAAGCTTGCTCATCCTGTGGTATTCGTGATCGGAAGCGACACGTGAGGATTTGTTTTTGCCATGACCCTGCTGCTCCTTCATGGAGTCACTGGAAGGGCTGTAGGACATGGCCATCATCCCACTGTCCCTTGGGATCAACAAAGGAATACAAGAACCCAGAGCCAGATCAGCCAGCAAGTTCAGGGCATGGGATTCATAGTTGTTGCCCTTCACGTCGAAACTGAGGTAAGTGACCCCGGGAGGGGAAACTTCACTGGTTTGGCCATCTGCTCCCTGGTGTTGGGAAGAAACTTCACTTGGGAGGGCAAAGGATGGCTCCTTCCATTCTGTGTGGAAAAAAAAAGGAAGCAACAGTCAAGGAATAAATCACAGAATCACAGAAGGTCAAGGGTTGGAAGGGATCTTTGGGGATCATCTAGATGAAGGGATCTCTGGTGCTCATCTCATCCAACCTCCCCCTCCAGGAGGCTGACCTAAAAACAGATGAAATGAAGCAGAAGGAAATGAGCTGGATTCCAGAAGGGGTTCAAAGATGGTTTGGCAGGAAAAAGGTGTTCTTCCAACATGGAATTTGCATCAGAACCCCCCAGAAATACCTCTGTGATCACACTACAAAACCATGGCAGCTTCAAAAGGTTCCAAGAGTTGGGATCTAAGAGACTTCAGGAAGGAGTTTTAGCCTCAAAAATAAAAGGCAGAGGATCCAGAGTGAACCAAATTACTTTTGGCCTCTACACAGAATACTTTTGCCATGATAAATCCAGGGAAGCAGGGATACTTCAAGGGGTTCCCTTAATCCTTTTTTATTTTCCATTGAGTTTTGAGTGTCTGTGGTTTTCTCAGATAAACCCTTTCAATAATCCACAGCTACAACCCCCCCACACACCAAAAAAAAAAACCCAACCTCTAAAACTCAGAGAAAAGCCACTCTGCCCTGGCTCTTCCCCCTGCACAGCTTCTCAGGAACAGAACCTTCCCCTGAGCTGGACCTGACTGGGTCCCAAAGGCACTCAGAGCACACTCAAAAAAGTGTCCATGAAGTTTTTTGCCTTAAAAAATATTTCTCCCCATGGCTCAAGGCCAATCTTTGTAAAACCAGGATGGTGTCACTGAACAAGGTTAAGGCCTTCTGTCAAAAACCAGCACAAAAAAAAAACCAAAAAAAAAACAAAAAAACCAAACAAAACTCTTCAGGTGAAACCTTATTAACTCACATCTGTGCGTCAGTCCTATGTGGGACATCAAATTTTTTTGAGAAGTTAAATTAGGAAAAAATTCTTTCCTCTGAGGGTGGTGAGAGCCTGGCAGAGGTTGCCCAAGGAAGCTGTGGCTGCCCCATCCCTGGCAGTGTCTCAGGTCAGGTTGGATGGGGCTTGGAGCAACCTGGGCTGGTGGGAGGTGTCCCTGCCCATGCAGGGGGTTGGGACTGGATGAGCTTTAAGGTCCCTTCCAACCCAAACCATTCCATGATTCTAGAAGTGCCTTGTGAGACATATAAATTGAGTATTTCTTAATGCTGAACACTCTGATTTTGCCTTTTTGGCAGTTCCTGGCATTCAGCAGGAGCCATCTGACCCTCTGCCCATGTGAACCTCTCTGGGATCCCCCATGTGATGAGGGCGAGGAGGGGTGCTGGTGAGAAGTGCTCCATTACAGGCACACATGAACCTAAAAACACCAAGACAAAAGGATTTTTTTTTGGACCAACTCCATTTACAATGGAATGGGCTGAAAAGGGAGGCAGATTCTGGCTACAAGCAGGGGTGATAATGCTCCATCCATGTCCCCAGGCAGGTTCAGAGCAAAACAGTTCAAACTCAAAAGACTTTTAAACAATCATAGGATCATGGAATGGGTTGGATTGGAAGGGACCTGGAAGTTCATCCAGTCCCAACCCCCTGCATGGGCAGGGACACCTCCCACCAGCCCAGGTTGCTCCAAGCCCCATCCAACCTGACCTGAGACACCTTTGGCCCAGTAGCTATCCAGGGATGCAAACTGGTGGCTTAAGGAAAGATTCAGAAGTGAGGATTTAGAGTGAATATTTGGAAGAAATTCTTTAATGAAAGAGTGATCAGGAATTGGAATTGGAACTGGCTGCCCAGAGAAGTGGTGAAATCCTCCTTCTCTGCCCTGGGGAGAGCACAGCTGGAATCCTGGCTCCAGTTTGGGGCTCCCCAGTTGAGGAGAGACTGGGATCTACTGGAGAGAGTCCAAGGGAGAGCTGGGAGGGTGAGGAAGGGACTTGAGCATCTCTGCTGGGAAGCAAGAGTGAGAGCCCTGGGGCTGTTGAGCCTGGAGAAGAGAAGGCTGAGAGGGGATGTGCTGAATGTCCCTCAAGATCTGAGGGGTGGGGGGCAAGAGGAAGGGGACAATCTCTTTTTGGGGGTGCCCAGGGAGAGGCCAAGGAAGAATGGGTTGAAGGGAGAAGAGAGGAAGTTCCAGCTCAGCATGAGGAGAAACTTGTGGAGGCTGAGGCTGAGGGAGCCCTGGCCCAGGCTGCCCAGAGAGGTTGTGGAGTCTCCTTCTCTGGAGCCTTTCCAAACCCCCCTGGATGTGTTCCTGTGTGGGCTGCCCTGGGGGATCCTGCTGGGGCAGGGGGGTTGGACTGGGGGATCTCCAGAGCTCCCTTCCAACCCTTAACATTCTGTGGTTCCATGAAATCACCATCCCTGGACGTATGAAAAAACCAAGCAGCACTTTGGGACATGGCTTTGTGGGCAGGGTGGTGTTGGGTTGGGAGTTGATGACCTTACGAGGTCTTTCCCAACCTTAATGATGCAAGCCCTGTGGTTTGTAGATCCTCTCATGGTGATTTTTATGGGCACCAGCATGTTTTACACCAGGAGGGCATCACTGGGAGCCTGCAGGCTGTGGGGCAGCAACATCCCAGATCCCAACCCAGCCCTTCAGGACTAAATGTCTGCAGGGCCTGCAGCTGCAGCTGTTACAACATCTGGGCAGGAGCTGATGGGGATATTGAATGGATCAGCTTTTAAAGGAAAGGTTTCCCCAGGGAACTGAGCTCTTACCACTCTCAGCTTGCTTTTTGGCTTGAGGTTTGGAGGAGCTGTTAGCCACACTTTTTAGCATCTTACTTTTCACTGGATTCATGATGATGTCAGCAACAGGAACCTTTTTCATGTCTGGGCTCTTCAGGACCTTTGATCTCTTTGTGTCCGAGCCAGGATTATCAGGAGCTGAGGTTTCCTTCTGGAGAGGTTCAGATTGGGGTTGATGCACGAATTCTGCAGACAGGACTTCTGCACCTGGGACAAAGTAAAGGGAGGGCATTTGTTTTGGTTTGAGACATATTCAGGCTAAAAAGGAGTAAGTGGACCATAAAATAGTTTGGGTTGGAAGGCACCTTAAAGCTCATCCAGTTCCAACCCCCTGCATGGGCAGGGACACCTCCCACCAGCCCAGGTTGCTCCAAGCCCCATCCAACCTGACCTGAGACACTGCCAGGGATGGGGCAGCCACAGCTTCTGGGGGCAACCTGGGCAACCAGGGGCTCAGCACCCTCACCCCAACCAAAGAATTTCTCCCTCCCCAAGAAATAGAATCATGGAATGGTTTGGCTTGGAAGAGAACTGAAAGCTCAGCTCATTCCAACCCCCCTGCCATGGGCAGGGACACCTCCCTCCCAGATTGCTCCAAGCCCCATCCAACCTGGCTTTGAACACTGCCAGGGATGGGGCAGAGACTCTTTTCCTGGGCAACCTCTTTCTAAAGCTCAGCCCCCTCACCAAGTCCAACCAAAGAATTTCTCCCTGCCCAAGATCTCCTCTCCATCTCCCCTCTCCCAGCTGGAAACCCTTCCCCCTCCAGGCTCCCAGCCCTCCAGGCCCTTGTCCCAAGTCCCTGCCCAGCTTTCCTGGAGCCCCTTCAGGCACTGGAAGGTGCTCTAAGGTCTCCCCATTGCAGCCTTCTCTTCTCCAGCCTCAACACCCCCAACTCTCTCAGCCTGGCTCCAGAGCAGAGCTGCTCCAGCCCTCCCAGCAGCTCCAGGGCCTCCTCTGCACTGGCTCCAACAGCTCCGTCTCCTTCTGCTGCTGGGGACCCCAGAGCTGGACACAGCTTTACCCCAGGGGGGTCTCCCCAGAGGGGAGCAGAGGGGGACAATCCCCTCCCTGGCCCTGCTGCTCACACTGCTGGGGATGCAGCCCAGGACATGGGGGGTTTGATGCCTCTCTTGAGCTTCTCCTCTCCCCACACCCCCAAGTCCTTCTTCTCAGGGCTGCTCTCCATCCATTCTCCACCCAGCCTGGATTTTTTGGGGGATTGCCCCCACCCATGGGCAGGACCTTGCACTTGGCCTTGTTGAAACTCATGAGGTTCACCTGGTTCCACTTCTCCAGCTTGCCCAGGTCCCTCTGGGTGACATCCTCTCCTCCCAACCTTTGTCCTGCACCCTTCAGCCTGATGCAGAAGTGCTGAGGTTTCACCCAACCCCACTGTCTGTGTCACTGATGATGAGTTTAAACAATGCTCTTCCCAAGACAGAGCCCTGAGGGACACCACTTGTCACTGCTCTCCATCTGGATCTGCAGCCATCCTGGATATTGCAAAACATCCAATTAAGGAATGCTGAAGAACTGCTCTAGGAGTGATTGGCAGCAGAGCAGTCTTTAGGGACTTGATTCATGCATCTGATCTTACAGATGGGTTTGGTAGTGATGCAAATCCTCAGTCAGCAGTTATTAAAAATCAAGCATCACTCCTTAAACTGATTAAGATCATGCGTTCCTGCCCTAGAGTAGGTGTTCTCTGGGGATCAGTGACTCCAACACCTGCCTGGCACACTTGTGCCTTCAGGGTACATTTTTACCTCTCCAAGAGGCATGCAAGAACCAGCCCCAGCCCTCAGGCCTGAGACAATGTGACCCAGGACAGAGCTTGATGGACCTGTGAATCAGAGGTGACTCCAGCCCATGCTGAACAGACACCATGCCAGCTGCTCCTACCTGTGGTGTTCATGGATGCACTTTTGGGGTGCTTTTGGCCACATTTCATCACTAAGGATGAGATTCACCTTTTGTTAGAGAGACTCTGAGTGTCTCTGGGGTTAGGGTTGGGGTAGACACTTAGGGGAGAGGCTCAGGGTGGCTCAAAAGACATCACCACAAAGTAATTTGGGTGCTCTCAGGAGGTGTCTGCTTGCTTTGGGCATCTAGGAAGACAGTGAGGGGACCAGGCTGCTCGTGTCCCCTCAGTGTCCTGTCTGGGTACCCTGAAGAAGCAAGGAGGAAGTTGGTGGTGTTGATCTGGATGATGGACTACATCATCTCCTGAGGCTCCCCTTCCAGCCCCTCACATTCCTCTGGGAAGTGGGTCCCATTTATTCAACACTTACCTCTTTTCCTTCTGTGGGGAAACTGCAAATTGGCCAATTTCAGCATGGGCTCATTGGATGTGGCTGTCAGCCCTGGCTTTTTAGGAAAAGAGAAAGCAATGTTGATTTGTTTCTTGGTTGCTTTCCCATTCTTGTCAGTGTCCCCCCCGGGATGCATCTGCATCTTGAGGGGTTCCCATTTCTTCTTGGTGCTGGTCACAAGAGCTTGGCTGGATTTCCTCCTGCTCTGCTGCCCCCATAGCTGGCTGGAGGAGTTGATGTCTTTTGTGGACCCATCATTTCTCTGGACCACTGAATGCTTTAGCTTACCACGTCTGACTTGGATTCCCACTGATGTTTTGGAAGGAGGAGGAGCCTGGGAAGAAGCTGCCTTGGGAGGAAGAGCTGAGGAAAAGTCCACTTTGCAATCAGGCCCTGAATTGCAACGAAGAGGCTGAGCTGCCCCAGTCAAACATCCTATTTCCAGGGTAAAGCTGCTGGGATTGGAGAGGTAATGCTGCAGCTGGGAGAAGGATTGCACTGAGCAGTTCTGGAAGTCCTCAGAACATCCTTCCTCAGCTGGTGAGGGGAGAGAAGAAAGGGGAACTTTGTTGGCTTGGCCAGAGGTGGGCTGTGGATTCTGAAGCTTGGTGTACTCCTGGAAGTGCTGTCTGATACACAGGCTGGTGCTGAGTGTGTCCCCCCCTGGAGAATTGGGGGCTTTCTGTAAGGCATAACGAAGTCCAGGCAAAACAGAAGCTATTTTTAATGAGATGTCACTCTCTTCCCTTTCATCTTTTGGATCAGGCTTTTCAGCTGTGAAAGAAAAAGAGAATTTTACTCACATTTAAAAAAAAAAAAGAAAAAAAGAGGATTAAATTCCCCGGGTCATCTCAGTGAACACTAAGAGAAGATGAAAGCCCCAGCAGCCAACCTCCAGGACAAAAAGCTGTCCCCAAGGGCCATGTCCTGGTTTGATGGATGCTTGTAACTGCTGGAGGTAAAAAATAATTGCATGTGGGAGTCAAAAAATGGATTAAACTAAGATGAAAGTCTGCTGGTGTATCAGCCAGACCCATTCTGCAGGAAAACACAGGGTGAGATGGCATACATAGTGCTCTGAGACCCTTCACTCCAGCAATTCTTGATAAATCCCAATATTTAGGACAGTCAAGAGCTCTGAAAACACACGGAGGCTGCTGCTGTTGGTTTTAAAACCTGTTTAAATGTAGAGTTTTCCATGCAGGGTGTTTTGGACTACCCCCTTTTCCCATCACTTGGGTTGTCTATGTCCAATCTCCAGCAGTTCCATCTCCACCTCCTGGCAGCATGGATGGACACACTAGAGCAGGATTGGGAACACCAAGTTCCCCAAGCAGATCTGGAGAACATATAAATAAAGAATATAAACCCCTTGGGTGATTTTCTAAAGCTGATCCTACTGAGAACTCTTGGGCTTCCTCCTTTCAGCAGGACTCACACCCTACCACATCCAGCACAAGGTGTGAACAAATTTTAGCTCCACAATGATCCCTGTGCATGGTTGGACTCCATCATCTTGAAGGGCCCCAAACAGAAGAATTCTGGGATTTATAAGAGAATGGCTGAGGGGGGAAGGGAAATGAGAAATTATCTCCTCCAAGCTCCCTGCCATGGGCAGGGACACCTCTCATCCAGCCCAGGTTGCTCCAAGCCTCATCCAACCTGGCCTTGAACACCTCCAGGGAGGGGGCAGCCACAACTTCTCTGGGCAATCTGTTCCAGAGGCTCAGCACCCTCCTCCTGAAGAACTTCTTCCTCACATCCAGCCTGAACCTCTTCTCCTGCACTTTCCAACCATTTCCCCTTCTCCTAGCACTGGACACTCTGCTGAAAAGTCCCTCTGCAGCCTTCCTGGAGGTTCCCTTCAGGGATTGGAAGGCAGCTCTAAGGTCCCCCTGGAGTCTTCTCTTCTCCAGGCTCAACAATCCCAGTTTCTCCTCAGCCTCTCCTCCTGGCAGAGCTGCTCCAGCCCCTGGATCATCTTTGGGGCCTCCTCTGGACTCATTCCAACAGATCCATGTCCTTCTTCTGCTGGGGACACCAGAGCTGGATGCAGGATTGGAGGTGGGGGTCTCCCAAGAGCAGAGCAGAGGCTGGGAATCCCCTCTCCTGATCTGCTGCCCATGCTCCTCTGGATGCATCCCAGGACAGGGCTGGGTTCTGAGCTCCAGGAGCACACTGCTGGCTCACGTTGAGCTTCTCACCAACCAACACCCCCAAATCCTTCTCTTCAGGGCTACTCTCAACCCACTCTGTACCCAGCTTGGCCACGAGGAGGAGTTAGAAGATGCTTACAGTAGGAGGAGCAGAAAAAAGGAGATGGTTTGGAGCAGCAGCTGTGAAATAGACCAACAGCAGCTGCAGTCCTGTGCTGTTGGGCTGTGAGGAGCTCTAAGGTCCTCCTGGAGTCTCCTCCAGGCTGAACAATCCCAGCTCCTCAGCCTCTCCTCATGGCAGAAGTGATTCCTCCAGTCCCATGGCTCCAGGGTCTCCACCCTTCCAGATGTCACCATGGAAGAAGGTTCTGCTTGGCAGAGCCCTGAGTGTCTGGAGATACCTGGAGAGCTGCTGTGCTCCATGGAGCTCACAAATCAGACTTCTCCACTGCCCCCCAACACCCTTCCCCATCACCTCTCTTCTCAGCAAAGCAAAGGAGGAGCTTTCTCTTCCCTTCCCACACTTGGGATTTTCCTCTCCCACTGGCAGTGCTGCTGTTTGTTCACAAAAAGCCCAGGGATCCCCATCAGTTGGTTTCCCAGCTCCTGGCTCCACAGGAATGTTGTGGGACACCTCCAGAGGACCAGGTTGTTTTGAAACAGGAGACATTATTCATGCTTTGAGACAGAGCTGAAGTGGCCTTCTGTCCTGGTTTGGGCCAGGAGAAAGGTGATTTTTCTGTCTTGTGCTTTTGCTTTCAGCTCAGTCTCTTGTAAGTAGCTGCACTTGCTGAAATGAACAGCAAGTTTCTCAGTCAGTGTCTGCTCCTGGGACTGCTCACACTCCATGGTTATAGTTACTGCTGGAGAATGGGCTGCAGAGCCAAGGACACTGCTCAGCTCTGAGGAACATTTTACCTTCCAGAAGGAGTAAAGAGGTCCCAGCTGAACCCCTCCTTTGGGGAGGAATGGACAAGATAAATGACCAAAATTGACCAAACAGAGGATTCCATCCCATACACCTCATACTCAGGATAAATTGGAGGGATCACAAGGGTCAAACCCCTTCCTGCTTCCCCTTCTTCACCTCTCCCTGTTTGCTTCAGCATCCTGGGAGGATTCCATCCCTTCCTCTGCCTGTGCTCCTGATCCATTCCAGCCTGGATCTGTGTGTTCCTGCCTCCAGCTCCCAACTGCTCCTGAGCCCAGGATTCCAGCCTGGACTTTCCCAGGGCTGCCCTGCAGCCTCAGTGGGGATGTGAGAGTTATTGGGGGAAAGGGAGAGGAACATGGGATCAATTTTTCTGTATATTTGTATAGATTTAGTAATTTTTCCTATTTATCATTACTGTTTCATTAAAGCTGTGTAGTTTAGTTTCCAACCCATAAGTCTCTCTCCCTGATTCTCTCTCTTTTCTTTATCAGTCAGGAGAGAGAGATTAAGATATAAAAATGTCACTGGGTTTAAATCTGTTATTGGGCCGGGGCAGTGTTAAACCCTGACACCTTTACCCTCTGCATCCTCTCCCTGCAGCCTTCCTTTGTCTTTTGGTTCATCACACCATCCCCTTCCCATCCCAAATCCCTGCACAGCTCTGCTCATCTCCCATCAAAAAGAAGCAGCCCTACAGGAAAAAAAAAAAAAAAGGGTTTTTAATTCCACTGAGGAGATGTTTGGGACCCAGGGGACACTCGGGGCTGGCTGGAGCAAAGTCACTCATGGAGGCAGAACAGGAGAGCACCAGAGAAGAAACATCTGGAAGCCACCAAGGCTCAGATGGTGGCAGAGCCCAGCACACAGTGTTCCCTCAACACCACCCTCTCCCCCTGCCTCTGCTCCTCCCTGCCAGCTGCTCTCCAGCTCCCAACTTTTAGCACCAACATCAACCACAAGCCCCATTTGCCACAGCCCCAAACCTTCCTACCAAGCAGCTGCTTGCAGGATCTTGGCTCTGGGCTGCTCCTTATTCCTGGGTGTCCTCTCCTGTCTCCACCACTTTCTTCCACAAAAACCCTCTTCCAAATAAATACCTCCTTGCCTTGGTTCCCTCTCCCTCACAGTCAGTCTATTCCTTAGCCCTGGGGGGTATTTTCTGCCTGTTGGACAGAAGGATCTCAGCATCTGGTGGCACTTCCCACCTCCAGGTTGGTTTCCATTTGTTTTCCTCCTTCACTTTTCTTTCAGGCATGACAGCAAGAACTGACTGTTCCTAGGGGTGACCTGGCACTTTGGATCTTCCTAGGGTCATAGAACAATTGGGGTTGGAAGGGACCTCTCAAGGTCATCTGATCCAACCCCAGCAGTCAGCAGGGACACCCTCACCTAGATCAGGATGCTCAGAGCCTCCTCAAGCCTTGGATATCTCCAGGGATGAGGCCTCAACCACCTCCCTGGGCAACCTGGTCTTGTTCCACCCCCCTCCAGGTAAAGAACTTGTTCCTAACATCCACTCTAAATCTGCTCTTCTCTAATTTAAAACCATTGCCCCTTGTCCTATCACTCCAGGCCCTTGCACATAGTCCCCTCTCCATCCTTCCCGTAGTCCCTTCAGACACTGGAAGGTCACAATTAGGTTTCCCTGGAGCCTTCTCCAGGTTGAACAACCCCAGCTCCCTCCTGACTTTGTAGGAGAAGGTGTTCCAGCTCCCTGAGCATTTTCCTGGTCCTCCTCTGGACCCACTCCATCAGCTCCATGTCCTTCCTGTATTGAGGGCTGTATTCAGACTACTTCTGGAGGAGCTTCTGTCTCTCTCCTAACAGCAGAAAAGAAGCCAGAAGAGTTGTCACACCACCACACCCACCAGCAGCCACCTCCTGAGCTGCCTGAGTGAGGCAAATCCTTGAAAAGTTCCCAGCTGGAAGTACAGCACCACAAAGGACCAAGAAAACCACTTCAGCTTGATTTGAACTTCTGGGGGAAGGGCAGATGGGAAGGTCCTGGGCAGCTTGGTTGGCAATGCCAACCATCACTCACCTGGAGGAGGAGTTTGAAACACTCATGAACTCACAAAGAGCTTCTTGGCTTGGTCCTGGGATGGCTCAACAAGAAGCAAGCCAGGAGTTAGGCAGAGCAAAAAGGCCTCAGTTTGTGTTGCTTTGGGGATCTGCAAGGCCAGAAATGGGACTTGGTGGAGTCAGGTGTGTGTGGATGAAGCTGTGCAGGGTGAAGCAGAGCAGGGACTTTTCTGTCCACAAGGGGAAATCACAGCCTGAACATTTCTGCAGCAGAAAATCCACAGACAGGGAGAACACCTGAGACAACAGAGCTTGAACCTCATTCTCATTTCAAAATCCCAGAGTGGTTTAGGTTGGAAAGGACCTTAAAGATCATCCAGTTCCAGACCCCTGCCTGGGCAGGGACTCACCACCCTCACAGGAAAGGATTTTCTCTTAATGTCTGACTTGAAATCTGGTGGTTCAAGCTGTGCAATTCTTTATTTTCTCTTGTCCAGTGCCTTAGTGTTCATTCTGCATGAAAAAAAGCAACTTTGGGGGGCTACAAACAGAGGGTTGTCCCAGAGCTGTGACTCACCTTGAGAGCAGCAAAGTGTGCTCACTCTGCCTGACACCTCCCCTCAGCCTTCACATGCCTTGACCACCCCTCATGGCTCCACTTTCTTTTTAATTCTGCCTTTACAGATCCCACAGAAGAGAAGCCACTGAGCCTCCAAACCCTGGTGGCTCTTTGAGGACCCCTTCCCCACATCTCCTCCTCCTGCTCACACCAGCAGTGACCCTTCCTGGAGCTCATTTTACTTGTAAATTCAGCAGAAAACAATTAACTTATATATTTTTTTTTTTTTTTTTTTAGGGCTGGGTGTTCTCCTCCTGGTTCAGCAAATTCCATCAGCTCCAGGCAGGGTCCAGCAAGTGCCATGTGTCCTTTTACACCCTGAGTACAGCTCCAAGAGCAACTTCAAGAATAGAAGCTCCTGGCCCTGCAAGAGTCAAGACTCCTGTTCTGGGAGTTCATGGAGTGGTTGCTGCTGAAAACTGTCTGAGAGGGTGAAAAATCCTTGTGTTTTTTTTTTTTTTTTCCATACCCACCAACTTCTTGCAAAGGGCCCAGGGTGGGCAGGGAAGGGGAGAGACACAGGGACCTGGTTTAGCTCAGCTTGAAATGCAGCACAGCTAGAGAGTGGGGACTGTTCTCTCCTTTTTTTAACACCCTAAAGCTGGAGGTGGTTCTGAGCAGAGAAATTACCTCAGCATGGAATGGTTTGGTTTGGAGGGACCTTAAAGCTCACCCAGTTCCAACCCCCCATCAGCCCAGGGTGCTCCCAACCCCATCCAACCTGGGCTGAGACACTGCCAGGGATGGAATATCAACAAACTCAAGAGGAAGGTGTCTGTGAGGACCTTCTGGTGAGGACCCCACACCCAAAAAACCCAGCATCTGAAGCTTGGAAAGGGAACCTCCCTACCTCTCAGGCACACCGACCGGGAGGAGGTGAACAGGAACAGGGCCAGGAGGCTGAGAGGCTCCTTGGGGTCAAACCCTAGAAAAAAAAAAGCATCAGGTTTTGTTTAGGCTGAGGTTGCCCACCTTCTGTCTCTAAAACAGAGGAGCCCAGATCCTGGTTGCCATGGAGCCATGTCTTACCATCATCTCGTGCCAAGGCAGAGGATGTGAGGAGGATAAGGACTCCTTGATCTTGTAAATATTTGATGATTGCCTACAACAAACACACACAAAGTTAGAGCAACCACTTCCTTTCCTCCTTAGCACGCTTCATGTGGCTCAGGGTGACTATCAACAAGCCCTGGTTGCTACTGAACCTGTGCCAACACCACCCCTGTTGAGGAGGACACTGGTCCACACCACTTGGGTCAACTGGGACCTGTAACCCAAAAAAAAAGTCCTTCATCTATGTTGTTATTCTGCTCTCAAATTCCTCCCATCTGTTGTTTTTTAAAAATATATATATATAAAATAAATATGCTTAGCCACACTCATCGTAATTAATAAACAAGGTTGATGGTTTCAGTCCCTTCTGTTCAAAAGCTCCTGGGCAGCTCAGCCAGGAATTCCTTTCTGCAGCCCAAAGGGAGGGTTTTCCCAGCAAGGGAAAACAAAACTGGACACCAAACATCTGCCAAAACACAAGAGACTGTTCCAGCCTGACTGAAGTTCAGGCCATGCAACATCAGGAGCAATGAATATATGGAAAAAATAATTGCTGTGTCTCAGAGACTGCCCACAGCTCTGTCTGAGCTGGATGACCTCACGTCTAAAAAGATGGGGAGTTTTTTGGAGGTTTTCCTTGTGTTTGGGTGTTGCTTGATGCCTCATCACAAAGCTGGGCTTGGGCTGCCTTTCCTTCCATGGGGACACCCGTTTGGATCTTTCTTCCAGGCAGACACATCTTTTCAGGAAACTGGATGAGCCCACACTCTGAAATTTCACTGCTCAAACCCTTCCAGACAGAGGAGAGGACTGGAGCAATGCCCACAGCTCCATTTCTCCAGGACAACTTTTGGAAATCCTGACCCATTTCAGTGTCATGTTCACTATTCAGGACAGTAGCTCCTTGCTTTGGTTGTTTCCAGCCAGCAGAGCAGAAAGGATCAAAAAACCTCTTCTAATCCAGCTGAAGGAAATGGCTGTGGCTTCTCTCCCATGGGATGGATTTTTGGGCTGGGGAAGAGGGGAAGTCAAGCCTCAAAACATAAATAAAACCCCAAAATAAAGCAACAGCCACCTGACACAGAGCTGAGAGGAGCAGCCAGAGCAGCAGAGCCTCAGGCAACCCCACCTACCCCCAGCCACCCTTGAATTTTCACTCAGGCTCTGCACAAAGTGTGGTCACCACTGCAAGGGAAAGGAGATGGAGGACATTTTTCATTCCCACTCCTGGGAATTCCCCCATGGTGAAGCAGCAGCATGCTAAAGGGAAGGAAAAAGAACCCCAAAAAGGGGCTGTGACTGCTTGCCTGACTGAAATATGGTGATGTTAATCCAGTCTGGTAGATACAGGAGGGTGGGGAAGGCCAGGGAAAGGATGGTCCTGATGGCTTTCAATTCCAGCTCCTCATGGCCACAACTCAACCATCCCATTTCTCCCAAACCCTCCCAGTGAGCCCAACTCAGGCAGGAGCCAGGATTTAACCCTCAGTGGCTGCAAATCTGGTGGAAAGCACCAGAAGTGGTCAGCATGGCTCCCACCAAAACTCTGAGGTATTTGATCAAAAGATTTTTTAACTGGGGAGGAGAAAAAAAAAAGAGACAGCAGAGAGAAGCTCGTGTCCCCTCAGACCACAGAACCATGGAATTCTTTTGGGTGGAAAAAAAACTTTAAGATCATTGAGTCCAACCACCAACCCAGCACTGCCAAGGCCACCACTGCCCCATGTCCCTCAGCACCACATCCCCAGGGCTCTGAAACCCCTCCAGGGATGCTGGGGACTCCAGCCCTGCCCTGGGCAGCCTGGGCCAGGCCCTAACAACCCTTGCCAGAGAGAAATTCTTCCCCAGCTCCAACCTAAACCTCCCCTGGCACAACTTGAGGCCAGTTCCTCTTCTTTTATCACTTCTTCCTTGGGAAACCAACACCCCCCTGGCTCCAACCTCCTTCCAGGGAGCTGCAGAGAGTCAGAAGGTCTCCTCTCAGCCTCCTCAGCTCCCTCAGCCCCTCCTCAGAAGATCTCCAGAACCTTCTCCATGCTCTCCAGACCTTCTCCATTTTCTCCATACTCTCCTCCTCACTCTCCAACCTCTTCTCCATCTTCTCCAGACCCTTCTCCTTGCTCTCCAGACCCTTCTCACTGTCCAAACCTTCACCTGGCTCTCCAGACCTTCTCCTTCCTCTCCAATCCCTTCTCCATCATTTCCAGACCCTTCTCCTTTCTCTCCAAACCTTCTCCATCATCTCCAGACCCTTCTCCTTGCTCTCCAGCCCCTTCCCCAGCTCCATTCCCTTCTCTGGACACTCTCCAGCCCCTCAATCTCCCCAGAAGTGACCCCAGGATTGGGGGTGCAGCCTCCCCAGTGCCCAGCACAGGGGGACAATCCCTGCCCTGCTCCTGCTGCCCACCCCACTGCCCAGCCCAGCCCAGCCAGGATGCTGGTGGCCACCTTGGCCACCTGGGCACACTCTGGCTCAGATTCAGCCCCTTTTTGACCAACACCTCCAGGCCCTTTTCCACCAGGCAGCTTTCCAGTCACTCTTCCCCAAACCTGGAATGTTGTTCTGTAGAAGGGAAATTCTGAGGGACAAGACTCAACCAGTTTTTCCTCAGGGTAGCAGAAGCCCCTGCATTTAATCTCAATTCACCTCTTACTTGCAGACTTGGGAAGCATCTGAGAAATGTTACTCCTGTTCTCAGAGAAACCACACACACATGGATTGTCATGCTGGAGGATTCCTGCAGCTGTAAAGAGCTCAAGATGGGGGTTTTAGTGGGTTTTTTTGGTTTTTTGGTGTCTCCATTGCCCTTCTCTGGACACACTCCAACCCCTCAATGTCCTTCTTGTCATGAGGGCCCAGAACTGACCCCAGGACTTGAAGTTCAAGATGTGGTTTTTTTGGTGTGGCCTTTTTGAGGAGTTTCCCCTCTTATTGAGAGACGTGACAAAATGGGCAAAACTTGCTTGATTACAAGATGCTGAAGTGATGATGGGAGTTGTGCTTAAGGACATGGTTTAGGAGTAAGATTATGGTGTTGGTCAAATGTTGGATTGGATGAGCTTGGAGGTCAAGATGGGGGGTTTTTTGTGGGTTGTTTTTTTTTTTTTTTGGTGTCTCCATTGCCCTTTTCTGGACACACTCCAACCCCTCAATGTCCTTCTTGTCATGAGGGGCCCAGAACTGACCCCAGGATTTGAGGTACTGAGCACAGGAGGATGAATCCTGCCCTGGTCCTGCTGGCCACACCAGTGCTGATAGAAGCCAGGATGGTGGTGGCTTTGTTGCCACACTGGTGGCCAACACCCTCAGATCTTTCTCTGCTGGGCCCTTTCCAGCTGCTCTGCCCTAAACCTGGAGCACTGCATGGGGTGGTTGTGCCCCAAGGCAGCTGAGCCTTGTTAAATCTCATGGAATTGACCTCAGCTCATGGATCCCGATGCTGGGAACCTCCAGATGAGCTGCAGCTTGGATAAATCTGGGCCTGAAGCAGAGTTCCAAGTGATGCTACATTGTTCAGGGCTGCCTGGATGTGAAGGGACATCAAGATTGGTTTGCTATCCCCCCCCCCAACTTTTTTTTTCTTTTTTTTTTCTTCTCAGCTTACCAACAAAAAGCAGTTTCATCAAGACTTTAGGGAGTCCAAGTGCTTTTCTGACAAGGATTCCTCAACAAACCCTTGGTCTGGAATGTTGTGGGGGGGAATCATAGAATCACAGAGTGGTTTGGGTTGGATCCTTAAGGATCATCAAGATCCAACCCCCTGCATGGGCAGGGACACCTCCCACCAGCCCAGGTTGCTCCAAGCCCCATCCAACCTGACCTGAGACACTGCCAGGGATAGGGGCATCAATTTTGGGCATCTTTTGGTAAAAACAGCACTTCCAAGCAGCTCATGGGATGCTTCCAACTGGGAGTGAGGTCAGGATGTGCCCAGCAAGCCGTGAGTCACAAACCCTGAACCTACAGGAAGCATCAGATGTGAGGAAACAGAAGTGAGGCCAAACCCAACCCCAAATCCCAAATCCCAGTGGAGAGGTGGGTGCTCTGCTCCACAGGGGTGAGGTCCATCCCCTGGGAGTCACCAGGAGATGGGACAATCACACTGGGAACAAAAGGAACACAGTGTGCTGGGGGAAAAAAAAAAAAACAACAACAAAAAAGCTTCATCTGATAATAGATCTCAAGGGATCTATTAAAAAAAAAAAGGATAAATCTCACCCACTTCAGACCTCCCAGGAGGTTTCAGCAGCAGAACTCTGAGGACTCAGCTGTGGGGGGGTTGTTTTTCAGTCACAAGGAACTCATTTCACATGAGATGTGACATCAGTCCCCTGACAGCTTACACCTTTTGCTTAGCAATTGTCATTTTGGCACTGGGGCACTTCCCTTCTGCTTCCTTAATTTGCAAAATTCCCTTCCAAGTCCCTGCCCACCACGTTGCTTGCAAATCAAGGGGGGGAGAGGGGGGGAAATAATTAATAAAGACAATAAAATAATCTCATCTGGCATAAACACAGCCCAAGAAGAGGTCTGCCTGAGGTAATCCCTTCTGCTCAGCAGGACAGGCTCATCCTAGAAATCAGTTCCCAGCTCCTAGTGAATCATCTTCAGTCAACAGTTTACATATAGAAAGAGTAAACTGTTTTTTGAGAGTAACACAGCAGGCAAATAATACTTAAAAGCAGGGAAATTAATTCCATTTTACATTAGGTCACAATAATCCTAGTGAAAGTTTCAAGAGATGATTAAAAAGGACACTTTTCTTTCCCCCCCACGACACAAAGTTTTCAAATACTTACCAAGTCCTTTTCCTTCAGACTTTCTACTAAGTGATCCATTTTATGTTGATCCTTATTTGATATTTCTACTTCATACAGGCTGAGGTAAACACCCTGAAAGCAGACTGGGGACAAAAAAGAGAGAATTTGATGGTGAAAAATTGTGCCTCTTGAATAAAGTCTGAATAAACAAGTGTTCCCCTGGGTGCGATCACTGGAAGCACACATTAAAAAAACAAAAAAACACCATTTATCAAGATTTTCTAAGCTGTTTTTATGCATTTATATGTCAGTGAGTTTCCTCTTCAGTCCATGGCTCCCAGGAGATGTTTCTTATCTTATCTCTGCAGCAATGTAACCACTGCTCTCTGCTTGAAGAAGGACAGAGAGCCCTTCAGAGGGAAACACCCCATTCCAACATGCAATTTTCTCCCCTGCTGTGGAGCATCCTGATCCCCAAAGGAGCTGAACTGAAGGAAGACCTTGGGAAGACCCACTTCAGCCCTCTGAAATTCACAGCCAAATTCTCCTCTTCAAGGATTTCCTCTCTCTCAGCAGCTGATCTAAAGACTGAAGCAACTTCATCAAGTGTGGCTGGGCTCTCCTCTCCTTCTCCTGCCCCTTCTCTGGCCCCTGGCACCCTCCTTGTGTTCATCTGCACCCTGAGCTGAATGCCCAACCCCCAGACCAGGCTCTCAGAGCCTCAATGTTGTTCTGCAGGGCTGCCACAGACAGGAGGCAACACTGCAGCAGCTGACACTGATTTTGGTGCAAAATGACATGGAAATGCACCTGGAGCTTCTGCAAATCACATCTGGAGCTTTCCATGTGCAGCCTATCACAGAATCATGGAATGATTTGGGTTGGAAGGGATTTTTTAAAGCTCATCCAGTCCTAACCCCTCTGCCATGGGCAGGGACACCTCCCACCAGCCCAGTTTTCTCCAAGCCCCATCCAACCTGACCTGAGACACTGCCAGGGATGGAAAACCACAGTTTCCCAAAAGGTTGCACCTAGGCCTGGCTCTGTTCCTTCTGTGGGCTGGGGTTGGAAGGTCTGTGTGGGACTCTGCCAGCTCTCCTCACCTCCTCAACTTCATCCCTAATTCCAGGGAAGCTGTGGGCAGGCTGCCTGGGAGCCCCTGGCTTTATGGACCTGTGGAACCAGCTGGAATTGCTCTCCTGAGGACAAACCAACCCAGGGTGGTGCTGGCTGGCTGGTCACATCCAAAGAGTTGTAGACAAGTGGTTGATGTCCAAGTAACAAGAAGTGTCACAGAATCATAGAATCCCAGAATGGTTTGGGTTGGAAGGGACCTTAAAGCTCATCCAGTTCCAACCTCCTGCATGGGCAGGGACACCTCCCACCAGCCCAGGGTGCTCCAAGCCCCATCCAATACTCCAAGACTGGAAGCCCAGGTCCCAGAACAGGGTCTGCCACTCTGTCCTGTCCCAGAAATGGGCTGAAGAGGAAAGAGGAATGAGGAGGGAACAGGATTCTATCACACCAGAAGACCATACAAGCAGCAGAGAGGAAAACATCCTGTGGAAATCATCAGCCACCCTTCCAGACAGGACCCAGTGTTCCAGGCACCTGAGGTCTCCCACCTGTGGCAATTCCTCTGGCACAGCACAAGCAGGGGGCACCCATCACACTGGTGGGATTTTCACTCACCTTCATTCTCAGTGTAATTTCTTTTTCCAAATGCAGCTTCTGGGAGCTTTTTTTTCAAGTCAGACAAACCCATGACATGGTTAATGTCCAGGTTGGGAGGCCTGTGGGGATAAAGCAGCAAGTGGTGAGATCACAAGCATAAAAAGTTCTCAGAATTAAGCACAGCAAAGAGTCCTGACTGTCCTGTCAACATGAAACCTGAGCAAGCAGCTCTGGAGAAGGCTGGAGAAGGTGCAGCTTGCTTTGCACTTCACTAATTT
Source organism: Phaethornis superciliosus (assembly GCA_023637945.1). Taxonomy (NCBI): domain Eukaryota; kingdom Metazoa; phylum Chordata; class Aves; order Apodiformes; family Trochilidae; genus Phaethornis; species Phaethornis superciliosus. Next base: position 1,464,855 of record JAJQWJ010000001.1, read on the forward strand.
GAGGACCCTGTTATTAAACACCTCCAAGTACTGATATTGGTGGCTGTGTCACTGGCTGCTTCAAATTAATTGCTGCCTCTGACTTCTGAAGGTATTAAATATCTTTTTTTTTTTCCCCAATGTTAATTACCTCAAAGCTTTATTTGCCATTGTGTTGATCTGCGAACTCAACTGCCTGATGGCACCTGCACCATCAGGAAATCATAAGGAAAGAAAACCCAAGTAGGAAGAATTGATTTGGAATAAACATCCCAAAGCAAATAACAAAAAGAGATGACAAAATACAGCTGGGTCCAGCTGCTGACCTCATGTCCTCATCTTGATGTTGCTGCACCACCACTTTTCTGACACTGATGCAGTGTGGGTGGTAAGATGCAAAAAAAAAAAGATGCTGATGAATGAAGGGATGGGGCAGGAGAGACAAAAGTGGCTTGCAGACACTCAAGACATCCAAGGTGTCTGCTCACACTCTACAAATTGCACAGAGAGAAGAAGAGAATGGGGCAACTTACAGCTGGGCTGGAATGGTGGAGCTGTATGGGGTCCTCAGGGCAATGTTGCACAAAAATTGTCCCTGGATGGAGAGCTGTCCCCTCCATGGACAGTACAGAGCTACAGGGAAAAGAGAGAAAGGTTCAGAGAAAGCACAGAATGAGGGTAAACAAAGAAAAGGACATTTTTAGAAACAAAACCAACCATGTGATGCTCCTACCTTTGTGATTCAGCTCTGGTCTAGGAACAAAAAAAAAAAAAAAAACAAAAAAAAGGGGAGAAAAAGAGGAATATTTAGCAATGGGAAAAAAGGAAAAAAAAGGGAGTGGGTAATTTGGGAATGACAAGTTGCTTACAGGCTCTCTCTTGCCAAGACAGGCATTGCCTTTGGCTCCAGGTACTGGCAGGAGATGATGATGTAGGGGCAGATCTGCCTGGGCCGCTCGGCAGCGCTGCTGCCCGCCATTTCGTAGATGTAATACTGGGGAAAAAAAGGAGGAAAAAAACCCAAAAAACAAACCCAAGATGAGAGATGAGGGAAGCAGATGGGTCAGACCTGTGTTCCCCTGCAGGTGAGACCTACCTGGCTCTGCTGGAAGGCCTGGCTGTAGCTGCTGTGTGCTGGCAGGGGTCTGCTCACAGCCACGTGGCAGTCGTAGCCTGGAGAGGGGGAGGGGTGGCTGGTGGTGAAGTTCTCAGAGACCACCTTGACCTTCCCCTGGAACAGAAAATTCAGCCAAAATAAACAAAAAACCCAGAAAAAGAATACATAGAATTGTTTGCAGAGACTTTTGTTTAGACGCTGAACCCCAGTGCTGTGCTGTGTCCAGCTTTGGGGTCCCCAGCAGCAGAAGGAGACGGAGCTGTTGGAGCCAGTGCAGAGGAGGCCCTGGAGCTGCTGGGAGGGCTGGAGCAGCTCTGCTCTGGAGCCAGGCTGAGAGAGTTGGGGGTGTTGAGGCTGGAGAAGAGAAGGCTGCAATGGGGAGACCTTAGAGCACCTTCCAGTGCCTGAAGGGGCTCCAGGAAAGCTGGGCAGGGACTTGGGACAAGGGCCTGGAGGGCTGGGAGCCTGGAGGGGGAAGGGTTTCCAGCTGGGAGAGGGGAGATGGAGAGGAGAGCTTGGGCAGGGAGAAATTCTTTGGTTGGACTGAGGGGGCTGAGCTTTAGAAAGAGGTTGCCCAGGAAAAGAGTCTCTGCCCCATCCCTGGCAGTGTTCAAAGCCAGGTTGGATGGGGCTTGGAGCAATCTGGGAGGGAGGTGTCCCTGCCCATGGCAGGGGGGTTGGAATGAGCTGAGCTTTCAGTTCTCTTCCAAGCCAAACCATTCCATGATTCTATTTCTTGGGGAGGGAGAAATTCTTTGGGGTGAGGGTGCTGAGCCCCTAAGTGCCCAGGTTGCCCCCAGAAGCTGTGGCTGCCCCATCCCTGGCAGTGTCTCAGGTCAGGTTGGATGGGGCTTGGAGCAACCTGGGCTGGTGGGAGGTGTCCCTGCCCATCCCAGTTGGAACTGGATGATCCTTAAGGTCTCTCCCAACCCAAACCATTCCACAATTCCATCATCTTCAAAGGAGGCAAATGCAGGAGGACCTGTATATTTTAAATGCTCCAGATTTCTGAGGACATCACCTCAACAGCAAGATTGGCTTTGAGTTTGTCTCTAAAATGCACTAAACCCAGGAGGTAAAAAACCCAATGGGATATTTTTTTTCCTCCATGCCAAACAGTTGCAGCCCCGTGGCAGAACTCCCTTGTTCTGAGGGGGAGTTGGAAAGGAATGATTTTGATTGAAGAACTGAGGCACCAAAACTGTCAGCACACACCCATGGTTCAGACTGAGCCAAGTACCTCCAACTCCTGAAACAGCTGGACATGAGGAAGAAATTCTTTGGGATGAGGGTGCTGAGCCCCTGGAACAGATTATCTAAGGAAGCTGTGGCTGCCCCATCCCTGGAGGTGTTGAATTCCAGGTTGGATGGGGCTTGGAGCAACCTGGGCTGGTGGGAGGTGTCCCTGCCCATGCAGGGATTTGAGATCCTCTCTAAGGTCCCTTCCAACCCAAACTTTCTGGTGATTCCATGACTTCAGAAGACCTTTGAATCCTCCTCTTCCCCAAAGACAGCTTTGCTGGCAGCCCCACACTCCCCACCAGAGTGAAGAGGTTGTGTGGAATTCTGTCCTTCCAAAAATGAGGAGCTGAAGTGGGCTGAGTTGGGCAGAGCAGACAAAGCTGAGCTGCTGAGGAGAGCAAAAGGAGCAGTGTGGGTTTGGTGCCACCAGGGAGGGGACAAAAGGGGCCACACAGCACCCCTGTGGGGGAACAGAATGGGGCTGTGGTCTCAGCCACCTCAGGGCCCCAAAACACCTCCAGAGAAGATGACACTCTGAGGAATTCCTGATCTCAGTGGTGGAATTGGGAAGGTCCTCTGCTGCCCTGCAGCCCACCAGTTGGATCTGATGATCCAACACATCCCATAATTAAAAAGCCCCCACAAGCTCTCAACAGAGCTGGTTTTACACCCCAGCAGAGCTATGGGCAGCAATGTCTCCTTAAAACCTGCTGGCACTCTACAGCAGCTTCTGAAAACCATTTAAAAAAAAAAGAAATAAATTGCATTTTACCTTAATTAGCTTGCAAATGACAATATAGCCTGATTTGCCATGATACCAAGGGCTGGGATGAAGACAATCTGCATACTTGGAAATATAAACCCCTGTGAATAAAATAAAACAAAGCAATGCAAGATAATGTGAATCAACTGCCAAGGAAAGCTGGTTGCCCAAAACCAAAATAAAAATAAGAGGACTGCAAACCAGAGTGGCACTTGCTGCCATAAAGTAGGGTGAAATTCGAATTTTTTTCCTTTTTATTTTTTTGTTGTGGAACAGTTCCATGTTTCAAGCTCTAGGAAAGGATTTTTATTTTTTTTCCTGGGAGAAGTTGCCCATCTTACACCAGTTTTGCCCAGATTACATGGAAAAAAAACCCTGAGGGCTTCTCTCTCCCAGAAAGATCTGGTGAAGAGCTTCCAGGTCAGCCTGCAAGTGGGGCAGCAGCTGCTTTGTTCAGTTTGGAGTCACACAAATGCCATGTGGGTGTTTAGAGGTGGGGAACACAGACTGTAAGAGCACAAGGGAAGCTCCATGGCAGGGCAGACACCACCCAAGCCCCTTCCTGGGTTCTTTGTGGACTTTCTGAGATGCCAAGGTCCATTTTGAGCCATCTATTCCCACCTCATGCTCATCAAATGTGGGTTTCTTGGGGTCTGGGGGGTTGGCTCTTCACTCCTGCTTTACATTTAGAGGCAAAATGGGCAGATGAGAAGGGAAAGAGGGCAGGGTTACAAAGAGCCACACCATAATATTCACCTTAAGCCCATCAGGACTAAGATAAATAACCAGTTTTTTGCTGGGTTTTGCATTCACTGCCCTGGATTGCTCAATAATGAGGTGTCTTGGCCTGCAAGGGCTTGCAGGATGAGCAGTGGGAGATGCTCTGCTTCAGGCAGAAAGCTTTGCTGGAGCCACATGGCCTCTTCTTGAGGCCCCAAAACCTTTGGGCAAGGAAGAAGCAGAGACTGCAAAAAGGGCTTGGACACCTCACCATCTGCTCTGGTCCTTAACAAGCCTGCTGGCAAAAGCTCAGCAAAGGGACTCCAAAGAGCAAACCCTGCAGGGAAAGGTGCCAAAAAGGTACTGTGGTGACAAAGGGGGAGAAAAAGCCTGAAATGGAGAGGAGAAGAAACAAGAACATTCCCTGGGGAAGATCCCATCCTCATCTGGTTGAGGGTACAGAAGGAAAACACTGCTGCTTGCTCAGTCCCAACAAATGCAGTTTCCCCATGGAAGAGACCCAGCTCTGTGGATCTCTGCAGGGAATATCAAGGCAGTGCCAGGTGTTTAGCTGAGCTTTTTGCTTTTGTTGTCAAACCAAAAGAAGAGTGACCAGGTCTCTTGGTCCTCTGACTGGCAATCTTACCTTTTGCTGGGTCACCAAGGGTGGAAAGGGAGCTGCTGTTGACTCGCAGGCCACTCTGACACACTTCTTGTGCCTTCAAAAGAAGAGAGAGCCTCTTTTATCAGCTCTTTTCAAAGCTAGAGGGACAAAACTACTGAAACCTGCAGCACAAGGGCTGGCAAAGTAACTTGCAAGAGATAAACAGGTGCTGCAGGGTAATTACAGGTGGTTATAGCCCCCCTAAAACACCCATGGTAGAAAGGAAACTCAGCACAATGTCTGTGAGGAGAAGCAAGGGAAAGCAAAGTTGTTGTTTCAGCCACTAAATACTCGAGTGGTTACAAAACCTCCTGTGGAAGCAAAAGCTTAGAAAAAGCTGGAAAAAATCCAACCTCTCCAGAAACCACTTGCCAGTGCAAGGTTGGACTTTGCACTTTACCTGCAGGGGCAACTGGTGGAAAAATAAATACAAAAGGACATTTTGCTGCTCTGTGCTCCCTCCTCCACAGGCACAATCCCTGCCTTGGGAACGTCTCCCTGGCTTTGATTCCATCCCTGCCCAAAGCAAATTCATCCAAGCCTGCAAAGACCAAATGTGTGTTGAGCAAAGAGTGACAAGAGGAGCAGTTTGGAGTTGTTATGGGTGAGAAATAAAAGCAAATACTGCAATAAAAGCAGGAAAAATGTACCCAATGTTGCTTTTTACAAGCAACAAGAGGATTTTAGATGCCTGCATTAAACTGTCCTCTGGAGAGCTCCCTCTTTCCTAGGGGCTGGACAAGGAGTTCAGAGAGTACTGAATTCCTGACAGCTCAAATGAAAAGGGGCAATTCCTGCACCCAAAGTGAGAGTGGAAGTGATTTGTTTTGCTGTAGCTCAGTCCAAAGTGAACAGATAATCAAAAATCATCCTGGATAAAATCATCTCTACTGTTCTTTAGCATGGCAAAATTAAATCAGAGAATGTCAGCTTGGGAGAGACCTCCAGGATCATCTCCTCCAACCCTTCTCATGTTATTGTTGATCTGAGCTGTCCCAGCACCCATTGAGCTGAGACTTCAAACTTCCCAAAGTGGGGGAATCCACCCTGGGAGACCATTCCAATGTCTGATTGTCCTCAGAGTGAAAAATTTTCCTTTTGTGTTCAACTGGAATCTCCCCAGGAGCATCATGAGTTCCCACTAAATTCCCTGAGCATCCGTGTGAGGACAAATTCTTCTCACAAAAAAAAAAAAAAAAGCAACTTTGTGAAAAATGGGCAGGAATAACTTCTCTCCCAATAGCAAAGGTGGCAAAACCAAGGGGACTTGGCCAAAACCACTGTCACCAAGACATTTTTTTCAGTGTGCATGGAGGTGTTGAAGCTCAGGATGGATGAGAGCAACTTGGTCTAGTGAGAGGTGGCCCTGCAGGGGGTTGGGACTGGATGGTCTTTAAGGTCCTTTCCTACCCAAACCATTCCCTGATTCCATGCAAGGTTTCATCTGCTTGACCATAAATCCAGTGGGACAAAGGGATACTCCTTCAGTCTCCCTTCAGAGGGCAAAGGAGGCAGCCAAATGTCAAACAGAGAGAAGCAAAATAAGATCCATCACTGAAACCTCCCAAGAAGGGCTTTCAGACCTTGCTCTGGACTATAATAATAATGGTAATAATAATATTAATAATAATGGTAACCACAGAGAGCCAGAGTCCAGATCTGCTGGGCTTTGGAGGGACCAGAGGACAAAGCACTTGGCATCAAGCTTTGTAAGCTGAAGAAACATTTCAGGTTACCTCCTCTTCATTGTCAAACAGGAGAAATGCAAAGGTCTCCTCCAGCTCCTCCTGGCTGTACCCAGCAGCTTCCTTTGCTTGGGCAAAAGCTCTGAGCTGCAGAAGACAAGAAAAACAACATTTTGGTTTAGTCACTCAAGAGTTGAGTGACTGAGGGGTACAAGGGACAGGCAGTGTGTCCCCCAGGCCTTGAGGATGGGGCAGCTGGCAGCAGCCAGGTGATGCTGGACCAGCACAGGTGCCCACAGATCATCCCCTCCCCCCAAATCTCCCACCACAAGGTCCCCATGCACCTCCCTCTCTGACTTTTTCTCCAGCAGAACATTCTGTTTGTCCTCCAAGGGGCAGCAGGCACATCCAACCCCACGAGGTCACACTGGGGTCACCCCAGGGAAGTTCATTTTTGTCCCACCTTGTCCCACCTGCCACACTTCACTGGCTGTGAGCAGCTTGTGGGCTGGTGCAGCATCACCTTTAGGAGCCAACTGTGGCCAGCAGAAGGCAAATCATCTCAGCCATGGAGAAAATGCCTACAGAAGGGGAGATGCTGGGAGGAACCTCTCTTTTTTTCTCTCCACTGACCAGAAAAGTCAAAAATATTCAATTGGAGGGCAGATGCTATCATGCAACTACAGCTCAGAGGGTTTGGCTACAGCCAAATAACAGATTATTCCATTTTTTTTGCCTGGTAATTAAAGCACAGCACGTTCTCAGAGCAGACAGGGAACATCATGGGAGCAGAGAGAGCTGCATCTGAATCCATGATGGTTTTGGGGCTTTAATAAAAGAAATTCTAGAAGGATGGGATTTTTTAAACAGGGTTAGAAGAGAGGAGTAACAATCTCATCCCTGCTTTTGCTTATTTTGGCAAATTGAAGAAATGACTTGATAGCTGCTTTCTCAGATTTTTATCCAGCTCCACAGTGACTCTCCCAGATTTAGGCAGACAAAATGTCTGAGCTCTTATTTAATTCATGACAACAAACAGAATGGTCACCTCTAGTCCCCCAGAGGAGCCTTCCATGCCAATGGACTGTAGGCATGAAGGCATTTTAAAAGTGGTTCTTTACACATTCCAGTCAGCAGAAGAAAGGAAAATGGGGTTAAAACTGGCAGGTGCAGAGGTGTGAGAGCAGACAAAAGAAAGAGCACATGAAAATCTGCCTTGCAGGGAATCTGCAGCAAGAAAATGAACATGAAACCCCTCCTGCTAGGTAGCAAAGCAGGCTTTCAACCTGCCTTGAAGGCCATCTCCAGGAATTCCTGCTGACTGTTTAGCAACATTGCCTGAATGAACCTTTTGTTCCTGAGCAGACTGGGAGGGAAAAAACACAAGCAAGCAAAGCAAAGGCTCCCTTCAGTCAGGAAAAGCAAAATGAGGTTCTCCAGGCAGCCACGTGCTGCACAGCCCTGCCAATAAAGCAGCATTTACAGATGTCTGCAGCTCCCAAAGAAAACTCCACCCTTTCCTAAGTTGCCAGCCAACACCCTCCTCCTCCACCAGCCTTACCTCACTTAGGAAAACATCATTTTCCACCAGGACTGCTTTGCTGTACTGAAAAGCATCCCGAGATGTAGAGTGCAAGTAGGAGCTCTGCAGCACTGCAACTGCTCTCTGCAAAAGGGACTCTGCTGAACCCAGAGGAAAACCTGGAGGAAGAAAACAAAAAAGCAGGGGCAAATATTAACTCAGGGCATCCCCCAGATGACCACCAGCCTTGTTCCAGATCTCCCTGGAGCAAACCAGCTCCCTGGCTTCTGCTGGGAGCCAGGCAGCTCCCACTGGATCTTCCTGCAAGTGAAATCCCCCTTAGGCAGGAGGTACAGAAGTTTTTCTTTTATTTGTAGCAGAGGGGGGAAAAGGAAAAAAAAAATCACAAAAGAAATCTTGAGCAACTGCTAAAAGCAAAGGCTGGTGGAAAATGATGCTGAGGAGGTCAAAGCTCTCTTCTGGTGCTAAAAAGTCACTTGGATTTCTTACACACTCCTAAGGAGAGAGAGAGTTGAGGGCTGCAGAAGAGGAAAATCTGTGTGTGCTCTCTCAGAGCACACAGGGAAGATCTTCAGGTCTTGAACCAGTGTGGTTTTTAAAGCAAACCCTGCTTTGAAGCCTCAACAGGAAGAGCATTCTCAAAGCCCAAACTCTTTCTGGATATATCCAACAGAAAACATCCCAATGAAACACTTCCCAACAGAAAACATCCCAATGAAACACTTCCCAACAGAAAACATCCCAATGAAACACTTCCCAACAGAAGAGGTCCCAAAGCAGCTGATGAATTAAATGAGGATGCAGAAACAAAGGGAATCTCTACAACAGATGTGCTCTTGTAGCTGTTAAAAATCTAAATATTCCATCAAGCCCTCAGAAACACAGGAAAACCTGGGCTCAGGCTCTGTTTTTCAATTTTTATTTCATTTAAATTTCTTTATTGCTGGGGGGGAATTTGTGAGCTATGAGATTTCAGTCCCCCCAAGCTGAGTCTGCAACATAGACCCAGCAAAAAGGTTTATTCTGGGGGTCAGTTATGATTTGAAAAAAAAGTAAAATTGGGGGAATAGAAATTTTAGAAAATGAAGGAATGATCTCTAAGGAAAGAAATGCAGCACTGCCAAACCCCAGCTGATAGAGCAAGCTTTGCACATCAGTTGCTCTTTAAGAAAAACCTCTCTGAGAGTTTAGAGATCAATTAATATTTTAAACTCCAAAGGAGAAAGCCCCAAGTTCCTTTGGGGATGAGCAAGATCACATCTGGTGTCACCCTGTAACATCCCTGGGTGTTTTGACTCTTGTTCTGAAAGGGTGAGTTGCTCTGAGTTGCCCTCCCTTTGAGGAGGAAAGAGAAGACAGAATCATTCCTTCAGTCACCAAAATTTTTTCCTTTCAAAGTACTCTAGGGAAAAGAAAAAAAAAAAGTTAATATAAAGAACAGGAAAAAAAATAACAGTTCAAATTGCATGTATTCAACTTATTTTGCTAGGAAGCTCTAAGCCAGTCTTGCACTATAGGGCTAGAAAAGGGAAGTATGCCAAGAAAATCCAGACAAGTAAAAAAGTAGGGGTAGAAAGGGGATGAAAATGGCTCCAAAAGAGGTTTTGAAGGAAATCAGGGAGAGGGCAGATGGAAATGGAAAGTGGGAGCAAGGAAAGTCCTTAGAAAGTCCTTTTGCCTCTCTCAACCTTGCTCTGGGGTCTCCTGTGCCACTTTCTAAACCTCCCCCTGCCATGTGAGGCCTCTGCAATTGGTCAAAAGTAGTGAAAAAGCACAACTTGGATCTCAAGCAGAGAAAAATAAAAAATAAAGATGTTTTCCAGGTCTCCTTTAGTATTACTGCCTTCTATTTTGAGGGGGATGGGGAAGGGATGCTGAGTTTCTTGGCTTTTTACCTCCCCTGTCTTTCAAACTGTTTTTTTGGGTTTTTTTGTCTGTGCCTCTTGCATCCTATGGAGCTCAAGGAAGCACTCAGGGAGTTTTGGTTCCTCCAGGGAATGCCATCCCAGCTCACAGCTCTCAGGCCAAACTTTTTTCCCTTTGTACTTTCAGCCCTGAGCACAACAAACCTTGTGTTGAGTGATCCTCCAAGGAGGGACAGCCCTGTCTGTCCTCAACATCTTCTCTACCAGCCCAAACAGCTCCTCACAGCCCAACAGCACAGGGCTGCAGCTCCTGTTGGTCCATTTACTGCTCCAAACCATCTCCTTTTTTCTGCTCCTCCTACTGAAAGCATCTTCTAACTCCTCCTCATGGCCAAGCTGGGTACAGAGTGGGTTGAGAGTAGCCCTGAAGAGAAGGATTTGGGGGTGTTGGTTGGTGAGAAGCTCAACGTGAGCCAGCAGTGTGCTCCTGGAGCTCAGAACCCAGCCCTGTCCTGGGATGCATCCAGAGGAGCATGGGCAGCAGATCAGGGGAGGGGATTCCCAGCCTCTGCTCTGCTCTTGGGAGACCCCCACCTCCAATCCTGCATCCAGCTCTGGTGTCCCCAGCAGAAGAAGGACATGGATCTGTTGGGATGAGTCCAGAGGAGGCCCCAAAGATGATCCAGGGGCTGGAGCAGCTCTGCCAGGAGGAGAGGCTGAGGAGAAACTGGGATTGTTCAGCCTGGAGAAGAGAAGAGTCCAGGGGGACCTTAGAGCTGCCTTCCAATCCCTGAAGGGAACCTCCAGGAAGGCTGCAGAGGGACTTTTCAGCAGAGTGTCCAGTGCTAGGAGAAGGGGAAATGGTTGGAAAGTGCAGGAGAAGAGGTTCAGGCTGGATGTGAGGAAGAAGTTCTTCAGGAGGAGGGTGCTGAGCCTCTGGAACAGATTGCCCAGAGAAGTTGTGGCTGCCCCCTCCCTGGAGGTGTTCAAGGCCAGGTTGGATGAGGCTTGGAGCAACCTGGGCTGGAGGAGAGGTGTCCCTGGCCATGGCAGGGAGCTTGGAGGAGATAATTCCTCATTTCCCTTCCTACCTCAGCCATTCTAGGATTTTAGGAATTTGGAACATCAGAAAGGCTGTGTCTAAACGTGAGGGCTGGGAGCCAGTTGTATGTTTCCAGTTTGTGAGACAGAGAATATGGGGTTAAAAACCCCACTGGGCACAGAGAAGGATATTTGCTGTCTTTCAGAGTAAAAGGCTTAAAAAAAAAATAAGGAAAAGGTTAAAAGCCTAGGAAGCTCTTGGAAATGCAACATAAAGCAGCAGTTTGGCAGGTGGTAACTCAGATGTTTGTTCCTCACAAGTTCAGGCAGGGTGGAAAAAGCAAAGTCAAAAAAAAGGAAAAACAAAACAAACATAAAAAAAAAAAAAGTGTTGTGAACTGATGAATGATATAATAATGATGAAATTATATACATGGGACTGAAACTGCTGTGCCCCTCATCTCCCTGACATTCTTGGCCAGGCCTATCATGACCCCATGCTGAAACTCTCCATCATGTCTGAGGAGGAACTCGCCCACATATTTGGGGACTTGGATTCTTATATTCCTCTGCATGAAGGTAAGAACAATTGGGGCATTTTCACATCATCTGCTGCCTAGGAGGTAAACTCTCTGCTCTCCCATGTTGGAACAGCTTAGAATCACAGAATGCCAGGTGGGAAGGGACCTCCAGGATCATCTGCTCCAACCCTTCTCATGTTATTGTTGATCTGAGCTGTCCCAGCACCCATTGAGCTGAGACTTCAAACTTCCCAAAGTGGGGGAATCCACCCTGGGAGACCATTCCAATGTCTGACTGGCCTCAGAGTGAAAAATTTTCCTCTTGTGTCCAATTGGAATCTCCCCAGGAGCAACTTGTGCCCATTGCCCCTTGTCCATGGGATTCCTTGTACCCAGGGAGTCTCCATCTCCTTTGTAGCCCCCTTTGAGTACTGGAACATCATAACTAGGTCTGTCCTGAGCCTTCTCTTCTCAAGGCTGAACAGACACAGCTTGGTTGGGGAGCAGAGACAAAGTGCAGGACTGGTGGGTGGAAAAGAGCTGGAGAAACCCAGCACAGCTCTGACCCCACACCAGGTGTCATCTGTGCCCTGAAATCCCTGAGGAAGGGATTCCCAGCCTGTCCTGGGGATATTTCCTACCCTGGTAGCAAGGGAGAATAAACACAAGTCAGCTTTGCAGTTATTAATATCAGGTGACAACACAACAAGTAAAGCTGAGCCTTCTCCCTCCTGCTGGAGCTGTGGAGAAGTCATCCAAGAGCTGTGCATTCCTTGGAAGGTTTCTCACCTTCTCCCTCCTCCTCCTTTTCCAGACTCCAAGCCAGCTCCTCTGACCTTTCCTGCCTGAAATGCCCTCTTCTGTCCTCTGGGAAGTGTTGGCTAAAGCTGAAGACAGCCTAAAGGAGTTAGGGTTGTTCAGCCTGGAGAAGAGGAGGCTCCCAGGTGACCTTAGAGCAACCTTCCAATATCTGAAGGGGCTACAAGAAAGCTGGGGGAGGGCTTTGGACATGGCGGGGGGGGGGGGAGAGGACAAGGGAAATGGGTTAAAACTGGGAGAGGGGAGATTGAGGTTGGACATGGGGAGGAAATTCTTTAATTTGAGGGTGGTGAGAGCCTGGCAGAGGTTGTCCAAGGAAGTTGTGGCTGCACCATCTCTGAAAATGTTGAAGGTGAGGTTGGCTGGGGCTTGGAGCAAGCTGGGCTGGTGGGAGGTGTCCCTGCCCATGCAGGGAGGTTGGAATTGGATGAGCTTTGAGGTCCCTTCCAACCCAGCCCATTCTATGAGTCTCTAATTCTGTAAGGCAGTCTCAGGGGACACATCCCACCCACAGACCCCTGGGGGCTGCACACTCTTTCTCCCTTTTCCATTTCAGGGCTCCTGCCCACCAGGAGCACCAGCCAAGGCCAAGAGATGTAGACATTCCCAAAAACAGAATCCTTTTTTTAGCTCCTCCAACCTCCTGTGACCTCTGCATGGGTTCACCACTCAGAGACTTCCAAACTTAGCCCAGGAGGAAAACTCCTGGCTTTTGAACTGCTTACTTGTGCAGAGAACCAGGTCTGCATGGTCTTTTTTTTTGTGTTTGTGTGTTTAATTTCAGAGGATCTTAAAATCACAGACTGAGGAGGATTGGAAGGGATATTAATAATCATCCAACCCCTGCATGGGCAGGGACACCTCCCACCAGCCCAGCTTGCTCCAAGCCCCATCCAACCTGCCCTGAGACACTGCCAGGGCTGGGGCAGCCACAACTTCCTTGGGAAACCTGTTCCAGGGGCTCAGCACCCTCATTTTCTTTCCCCCTGGTCACCAACTTCACCCACCTGCAGGTCAGGTCACAGGATCACAGAGTGATCAGAGTTGGAAGGGACCTCCAGAGATCACCCAGTCCAACTCTCCCCCCAAAGCAGCAGCACCCAGAGCACATTTCCCAGGACTGCATCCAGGTGGGGTTTGAATATCTCCAGAGAAGGGGACTCCACAACCTCCCTGGGTATTTTTATTAAAAAAAAAAAAAAGAAATAAATAATTCTTTAATTTTAACTCCCCTGAACATCAGATACACGTGGTGTTTGTTCCCAAAAAACAGGTGGTACTGGTGGTACCAAAATCCAAACAGCAAATGACTGAATGGGATGGAAAGTTTAAAGATAAAGAATAAAAAAGTGAGGAGGTGAAAATGTGAAACAGAAAGCAGAAAAAAATCAGCCAGCCTAAGAGGCAGTGTGAAGGCAAAATGCTTCCTGATAAGGCAGAATCCCTTTAGAGAATTTTGCAAAAGGGTGGAGAGGGAGAGAGACAAGAGGGGAAATAAAGATGAGCAGGAAAGAGATGCAGAAACCCAGATGGTGTTAGAACCCAGCTAGAAACCTCACCAGAAAATAAAACATGCTGGGTCACCCTCACAGGACATGACTGTGACTCTTGGATTTGCTCAGCCCAACTTTCTGTAGTGAGTTTTGGGCTCATTCACTGCTGGAGCACAGAAGTCACTTCCCTCTTTCAGTTCAAGCCAAAATCTGAGCTAAATGAAGCCAAACAAAGCCAAAAACAAGTTAAAAAAAATCACCATCTCAAGTGTCAGGGAGAAATAAGGTGTCCTGACTGCAAAGCAAGAAGATGCTGACTACAACAGCTGCTTCTGACTGGTGTGAAGTCTTTCCAGGTAATGATATGATGGAAAAGAAGTTTAAGTTTACTTTCCAGGGGTGACTGGGCAAGGAGATGTAGCAAAAACCTGTGTTTTTCCAGAGATCCCCACCCTGGGGTAGGTGCCCTGTGCCCACCAGGGGCATGGTTAGCATGGCACCAAAGCAGAAGGGGATTTGCCTTGGCAGATTTGAGCCTCTTGGGATTTTCTCCTGCTTTAGCATGGGTTCTTCAAAGCTTTTTTAGGTCTCAAAATACCCTCCTACACCTGATAAATGCCTTGTTCCTGCTGCTCCTGCCATCATCAGTGACTTCCACACTTTTGCTGCTTCCCAGCATCTTTTCCTTTCGCTTTCTCACTTTTTTTCCTCCCCACCTTTTTTTTTTTTTTTTTTTTTCCACTCTCAGACACCAGTTCTAAGCTTGGATTTGTCACAATATTAAGAAGCAGAGCTGAACCTGCCATGTTCCATGTCCCAGAGGCAGATGTTGGGCATGGGATGGGTTATCAGGGCAGGTGTCTGCTGCTGGTCCAGCCAAAAAGAAGATTTCTGGCTTCAAGAGGCACCAAGAAAGAGTCTGGTGGCAAATGAAAGGAGAAAAAACCTCCCAACTGAGAAAAAAACCTCCCAATTGCTGAGGGAGCAACTGGCAGCCTTGTGAGAGCAACAGCTGCTGTGTTAAAAACAACTTCCCCAAGGTGGGAAGTTTTGGTTGGGTTTGGTTGTGGTTTTTTCCCTCACTTGGGAAAAGAAAAAAACCCAAACTCCACTTTTTTGTGGCTGGAGAAAGCAAGGAGAGAGCTCCCCAGCCTCAAATGCTGCATTCCTCCAAACCATTGGTTCCTTCCCCTGTAAACTTCCCAAAGAGGGATACAAACCTTCCTTGAAGCATGGTTTGTTGCATTACTTTTGTTCTCACTACTTTTCCTTTCAGTGCTGGATTTCTTTCCCCTGCTCTCTCCTCCTGCTTGTTGGGGCAACGAGAGCTCTAACCCCATGGTTCCCTGCCACCCCTTTTGCTGCAGAAATTATCAAGGCACACTTTTAGTTTCAAATAAAACCCCAACCAAAGCTGAGCACTAAAAACCCCCGTGCACACACACACACTGACTCCAAACACCACAAAAAAACCCCCAAAACAACCCAAAAAAAACCATGTTCCCTCCCCCCCAAAAAAAAGCCAAACTCCACAAAAATAAACTTTACCAAACACTTATCTCAAAGTGATTCCAAGAATCATCAGTGGGTCACTTGGGGAGCTGCCTGAGTGTTCAGCACATCACATGAAATACATTTTTCTGTAATAAACCCAACCTGTGGCCACCAAAGCTGTGACCCCAGGTGCATTTTGGTGGGTGGCTACAGTGACCCAGGCAAAACCTTGCCACAATGTCCCTTCTTCTCCCCTCCTGGCACAGCTGGGTACTGTGCAATGAAGAAAATCAGCAAACTGCAGCAGAAAATGGAGCAGAAGAGGCTATTTTTAATCCAGATGGGTTCAGCAATCTGGATTGCTGCAGAGCTCCACAAAGAGCTGTACCAACAGAGCTCAAAACCAGGCAGGATGCAGATGTCAGGGGGGAGTGGAGGTGTCTGGGAATGGACAACACTTCAGCTGTAGCTCTACTGCCACCAAAAAACAGGTTTAAGAAGACTAAAAATAAACCACACTAGCATGTAAAACCAGTTCCAGAGCTGGGCAAGACACTCTCTGGTCCTAGGTGAGGACTTACACTTCTTTTTATCAGAGCAGATAGGGAATTCTCCTCCAAAACAAATTTTTTTTTTTTTTTCAATGGGAAAACAGCAATTTCTGGGAGATCTGACATCTTCTTGTCAACACATTGTGCCTTACAAATTAGTCCAAGTGCAGACTGGACATTTCCAGGCTCCACCATAGGACAGCTACTGCCAGAAGAGCCTCATGTTTGTCTCCCTCCTCATCACCTGTCACAAACACTGCAACACAAACACAGGCAGCACCAAGAAACATCCACTTTTACCCCAAACTATGAGGTTAATGTCCTGACCTGAATCCCTCACACAGCAGAGCTTCACCCTGATTCCTCCATCCACCATAAGGCTACTGATGATTCTGGGCCAGGTTCTCTTGCATATTTTTTTAAAAATATCTCTTATTTATCTTGCACATTTTTAAAAAAAAAATCTTGTTTTGCAAGGAACATGTTTTTAAACTCACTTTATAACCAGGAAACTTTAACATAGTAAGAATACAGGTTGCTTTTCTTCACCTTAGCTGAGCTTGCCAACCATGCATTTTCAGGCTTTCTCTTGTAAAAAAAAAAATAAACAACCTACAATGTCAGGCAACTGAGGGAAATGTCAAAGTGTTAACAAATTATTGCCTAGACCAAGATTTTCAGCACAGCTGTGGAGTTTACAGAACTTTCTTACCTCATGCCTAGAGACCTGGCTGGAGCAGGGGGAGTGAGTGGGGTACAGAGATCCATTAGATGCCAGAAATTATCTTTCTCTGTCATTCTGTGACTCTCAGCTAGCAAAAATCAACCCGGTGCTCACTGTAAAGTCCCCAGCAAAGGTGGAGAAATTAATTATTTTAATACTATACCATTAGGAAACTGGTGGGAGAGGAAGGGCTAAAGTTTTGCTTGCCTAAACCTTAAAGCACGAGAGCTAAAGCCAAGTTGTGAATATAGAGGATAAAAAAATGATTAAGATTTTAATAAGACTATGAAATAAAGGAAAAAAGGCCCTGGCAGTGTCTCAGGACAGGTTGGATGGGGCTTGGAACAACCTGGGCTGGTGGGAGGTGTCCCTGCCCATGGCAGGAGGTTGGAACTGGGTGAGCTTTAAGATCCTTTCCAACCCAAACCATTCTGATTCTGTTTCTAACTGGTTTTATGCTCTACCTCAGATTATCCCTCCCTTTAAGGGGTGCAGACCTCAATAAACCTTTGCTGTTATCCAAGCCGGGATGATTTGTTTGAGGAAAATCTTCTAGGGGGAATCAGAAGAGAAACACATTTTTTAATTTTTTTTTTTCTCCCCTATCTTCTCAGGCTGATTTCCAAGAAACAAAGAGGCTTTTCCATCTTTCCCATGCCAGCCCCAAGGAAGGAGCAGCCAGGTTTGCATTTCCATGCCCTCCCCGTTCTCCTGAAGGGCACCTGCCCAAGGACAAAACGAAAAGGTGGAAAAAAAAAAGAAAAAAGTCATGAAAACCCAAGAATGGAAGGAGCGGTGGTGGGGGTGGCTTTGCCACCTGGTGCAGGTTGGGCGGGAAAGCTCGGGGAAATAATAATAATAATAATAAAATATGTGAGTGGGTCTCCCCGCTGTGAGGCTAAAAAAAAAATTGAAATAAATACTAAATCTGATGTCGAAGGCCTCCAGGCAGGGAAAGGCTCTCAAGGCCTCCCAAGCCTTGGAGATTCCCTTCACCTCAGTGAGGGGACGGCGGGGCCACCCCCCTCACAAAGCTCTTGGGTCCCCAGCACAGGGCTGGGATCTCGGGTTTCGGAGGAGCCAGAGGGGGCAAATCCCTTTCGGCTTCTCCTCCTCAGACACGGAGATGAATCATGGAATTAAAATCCCGACGCCTTCCTTTAGAGCTCACCCACCCACCCCCCCTTCCCCATCCCAAACCTCCCGCTCCCCGTTCCCGCTCACCCGTTCCCGGTTCGCCGCTCTCCTCATCCCGCCGCTCGCCCATGGCCGGGAAGGTTTTAGGGTTTTTTTTTTTTTCGGTCTTTTTTTTTTCTCCTTTTTTTTTCCTCACAACGCCCTCATTGCCGGTCCCGCCCGGCCCTCGGCGCGGTTCCTCTCCCGGGAAAGAATTCCGGGAGTGGGGAACCGCGGCGTTACCGGACCGGGCGGGCCGGAGAGCTGAGGAAAAAAGAAGCGGAGAGGTTGAGAGCAACCTTGGCCGCCATGCGCCGGTCCTGAGGAGAGGAAAGGGGACGGGGGAGGACGCGGAGGGACGGGCGGAAAAAGGGGGGGAAGGCAGAGAGGCGGTGGTGGGAATGGCAGCGTCGGTAGGCAGGAAAAAAAAAAAAATATAAGGGGGGGGTGGGGAAAAAAATTTTAAAAATTAAAAAAAAAAAAAAAAAAATAAAAAAAAAAAAACAGAAAGTGAAAACTGAACCGGAAAGAGAGCCCCGGCCGCGCCCGTGGAGGCTTTTCCTCTTCCCGCGGGTCACCGGCTCTGCCCGCCGTCCCCTCAGCTCCGTCGGGGGAAAAAGAAATAAAAAAAAAAAAGGTTTGAGAAGATGAGTGAGTGTTAACACCAGCGCTGCCCCTCCTGAAAAGCCCTCGGGGTGTGGAAGGGTTAGTGCCGAAAGCAAAGATTCTACGAAGGAACAAAAAAAAATAAATATATATTTAAGGGGTGTAAAACGTTCTTTGTTAAAATTGGATGTGGATGGAGATAAGAGCCCAGCCTTGCTTGCCCTGGAGACTTTTCTGATACAAAACAATAAGATACTGATTTGGGATCATCTTGTGCTGTGTCCGGGCCTTGCAAATGGAAATGGGCTGAAACCAGCTAAACTTGCCACCCAGCATTAATGCATGGAGATTAACAAAAGGATTAACAAAAGGACCTTCCGTCCTGTTTTGGACTTTTCCTCCCTCAAGCCCTTTTCTCATTCTTTTGGCTTCTTCCTTCATCCCCTCACATCAGGCCCTGGGCTCCATCCCTCACCTCAGTTCTGGACCTTCCCTCAGTCCCTCAACCCCTTCCTCATGTCCCTTAATCCCTTCCCTTAGTCCTGGAACTTCCCTTGGCCCCTTCTTCAATCCCTCAACCCCTTCCTCAGTCCCTTAACCCCTTCCTCAGTCCTGGACCTTCCTTCAGTCTCTCAACCCCTTCTCTCAATCCCTTGACCCCTTTCCTCAATCCCTCAATCCCTTCCCTCAGTCCTAGACCTTCCCTCAGTCCTGGAACTTCCCTTGACCCCTTTCCTCAATCCCTCGATCCCTTCCCTCAGTTCTGGGCCTTCCCTCAGTCCCTCAACCCCTTCCTCAATCCCTTAATCCCTTCCCTCAGTCCTGGAACTTCCCTTGGCCCCTTCCTCAGTCCCTCAACCACTTCCCTCAGTCCCTTTACCCCTTCCTCAATCCTGGACCTTCCCTCACTCCCTCAACCCCTTCCTCAGCCCCTCAACCCCTTCTCTCAATCCCTTGTCTCCTTCCCTCAATCCCTCGATCCCTTCCCTCAATCTCTCAATCCCTTCCCTCATTCCTGGACCTTCCCTCAGTCCTGGAACTTCCCTTGACCCCTTTCCTCAATCCCTCAATCCCTTCCCTCAGTCCTGGACCTTTCCTCAGTCCCTCAACCCCTTCCCTCAGTCCCTCGACCCTTTCCCTCAGTCCCTCAACCCCTTCCTCAGTCCCTTAACACCTTCCTCAGTCCTGGACCTTCCTTCAGTCTCTCAACCCCTTCCCTCAATCCCTTGACCTCTTCCCTGAGTCCCCCAACCCCTTCCCTCAGTCCCTTGACCCCTTCCCTCAATCCCTCAATCCCTTCCCTCAGTCCTGGACCTTCCCCCAGTCCCTCAACCCCTTCCTTCATCTTTTCATCTCCTTCCTTCCTTCCCCTCATGCCCTGGACCCCTTCCCTCACTTTGATCCTTCACCCTCAGTTCCTTCCCTCGAATCCCTCCCGATTCCATCCCTGACCCCCCTCTTCCTTCGGCTGCTCCTTCACCCCCTTCCCTCCAGGCTCTTCATCTTTCTTTACCCTTTCTTATCCCTTTTCTGGAGCCCTTATCTCCATTCCTTGGCCCCATTCCTGGTCCCCTCTGCCCTCCTTGGTCCTGCTTGGGGTGAGGTACCCCTGAGGTCCCTCATGGGGTGGCACCAGACCCCACTTCATGACAGCAGCCCCTGTGCAGTGGGGTCGGTTGTTTTATTCACCCCTTTTAAGTAAATATTCCCCCAGGGTGTTAAAAAATGCCCTCTCCCACCCTGGATACTTGGGGGTTTGTTCCTCTGTGAAAAACAGGGGAGGATGTGGCCAGGGGATGGATTTGTTTCCTTAGTACAGGGGATAGGTGAATGTTTAAGGAGAAAAAGGTAGATAAATAATACAGTTTTCTTCCACCATCTGGGATCTGTCTGGATCACCCCGTCTGGGAGACAATTTGTCATTTGAGTAGCTGCATGTAAACCACTGGATCAGGTTGCTCCAAGCCCCATCCAACCTGGAATTCAACACCTCCAGGGATGGGGCAGCCACAGCTTCCTTAGATAATCTGTTCCAGGGGCTCAGCAACCTCATCCCAAAGAATTTCTTCCTCATGTCCAGCTGTTTCAGGAGTTGGAGGTACTTGGCTCAGTCTGAACCATGGGTGTGTGCTGACAGTTTTGGTGCCTCAGTTCTTCAATCAAAATCATTCCTTTCCAACTCCCCCTCAGAACAAGGGAGTTCTGCCACGGGGCTGCAACTGTTTGGCATGGAGGAAAAAAAATATCCCATTGGGTTTTTTACCTCCTGGGTTTAGTGCATTTTAGAGACAAACTCAAAGCCAATCTTGCTGTTGAGGTGATGTCCTCAGAAATCTGGAGCATTTAAAATATCCAGGTCCTCCTGCATTTGCCTCCTTTGAAGATGATGAAATTGTGGAATGGTTTGGGTTGGGAGAGACCTTAAGGATCATCCAGTTCCAACTGGGATGGGCAGGGACACCTCCCACCAGCCCAGGTTGCTCCAAGCCCCATCCAACCTGACCTGAGACACTGCCAGGGATGGGGCAGCCACAGCTTCTGGGGGCAACCTGGGCAACCAAGGGCTCAGCACCCTCACCCCAAAGAATTTCTCCCTCCCCAAGAAATAGAATCATGGAATGGTTTGGCTTGGAAGAGAACTGAAAGCTCAGCTCATTCCAACCCCCCTGCCATGGGCAGGGACACCTCCCTCCCAGATTGCTCCAAGCCCCATCCAACCTGGCTTTGAACACTGCCAGGGATGGGGCAGAGACTTTTCCTGGGCAACCTCTTTCTAAAGCTCAGCCCCCTCAGCCCAACCAGAGAATTTCTCCCTGCCCAAGATCTCCTCTCCATCTCCCCTCTCCCAGCTGGAAACCCTTCCCCCTCCAGGCTCCCATCCCTCCAGGCCCTTGTCCCAAGTCCCTGCCCAGCTTTCCTGGAGCCCCTTCAGGCACTGGAAGGTGCTCTAAGGTCTCCCCATTGCAGCCTTCTCTTCTCCAGCCTCAACACCCCCAACTCTCTCAGCCTGGCTCCAGAGCAGAGCTGCTCCAGCCCTCCCAGCAGCTCCAGGGCCTCCTCTGCACTGGCTCCAACAGCTCCGTCTCCTTCTGCTGCTGGGGACCCCAGAGCTGGACACAGCTTTACCCCAGGGGGGTCTCCCCAGAGGGGAGCAGAGGGGGACAATCCCCTCCCTGGCCCTGCTGTTTTATCTCACTGGTGTTTCCTTGTTGGTTCCTGATTCATGAGGAGCCCCTGGCTCTTTTCTGTTCCTCAAAACTCCATCTCTTTTCCCCACTAAATCCAATTTAAAGCTCTCCATACAAGCCTGCCCAGCGTGTTGGTTAAAACTCTCTTGCCCCACTTGGTCAAGTGAATCCCACCAGCTCCCAACAGATCTGGTTTCTCCAAGTAGATCCATGATCACAGAAGCCAAAACCTTGCACAGGGCACCAGGCAGGCAATCACCTCCTCAATTTCTCTCTTCCTTAACCTTCCTCTGAGGGGGAGGGTAGAGAACACCACTTGTGCACCAGATCCTTTTCTCCAAGGGACACACAATCCACTTGGATGCTTGGCTGGAGGAGGAGGTGCTGATTTTTAGGCTTCACCAGGCTCTGGTTCTTCACCAGGGACTTTGCAAATGTGAGCAGCAAGTAATCAGTGTTGCAACAGATGCTGGGGCAGGGAACAGAGTGATCTGGGTTTGCCCAACCTCTTACACAAGGCTTGGTGTGAACATCCTGTGCCCAAGGATGGGCCAAGGGTTGGGTCCCATGGCCACGTGTTTGACTGTGCAAGGCAATGGGTGTGGTGAGGAAGTCACTTGGGATTTTCAGGTATTTTTTTTGGCCAGAAGATCCCTGGTGTCCACATTTGGGTGTCTCTGTGCTCAGCTCCCCAGCCAGCAGGCTCTGATTTTGCTCTGATCAGGTGTATTTTCAGATGCTGGGATAGCCCTAGCAGGGAAGCTTGGCAAAAACAGGGGGGGGGGGGGGGGGGGGGGGAAACCCTAAAAAACCAGGAAGGATGATGAGATGACAATGTGACAACTGATTTTTAAGTCACTTATTACTCAGGGCAACACTGCGGGTTGGTCATAGATCTGAAGAATTTGCTACTGCAGCAGCAGAGGGTACAAAGTGCTGCTAAAAAATTTAAAAATGAAGGAATGGGGAAGAGTAAATGATTGTTTTGGTGTCCCCCACTCAGCAAGGGCAGTGCTGAGAGCAGTCTCATGCTCTGACCACGTGTAACTCCAGTTTGCTGGATCCACTGATTTTTCCAGCTCCTGCTGGCATGGAATTCTTGCTGCTGTTGCTGATCCTAAACACAGGTAGCCTGGAAGTAAGAGAAAAGGATTTCTGTGTTCCCATGGTATAGTGCTGGGGTGAGGTGAGAGGGAAATATCTCTGCAGGGTCAGCATCTGGAGCTGATCTGGAGTCAGAGTCACCCCAGCTCCCACCTTGAGTGTCTGTCCTGGTTTGGGCCAGGAGAAAGGTGATTTTCTGGTTTGTACTTTTGCTTTCAGCTCAGTCTCTTGTAAGTAGCTGCACTTGCTGAAATGAACAGCAAGTTTCTCAGTCAGTGTCTGCTCCTGGGACTGCTCACACTCCATGGTTATAGTTACTGCTGGAGAATGGGCTGCAGAGCCAAGGACACTGCTCAGCTCTGAGGAACATTTTACCTTCCAGAAGGAGTAAAGAGGTCCCACCTGAACCCCTCCTTTGGGGAGGAATGGACAAGATAAATGACCAAAATTGACCAAACAGAGGATTCCATCCCATACACCTCATACTCAGTATAAATTGGAGGAATCACAAGGGTCAAACCCCTTCCTGCTTCCCCTTCTTCACCTCTCCCTGTTTGCTTCAGCATCCTGGGAGGATTCCATCCCTTCCTCTGCCTGTGCTCCTGATCCATTCCAGCCTGGATCTGTGTGTTCCTGCCTCCAGCTCCCAACTGCTCCTGAGCCCAGGATTCCAGCCTGGACTTTCCCAGGGCTGCCCTGCAGCCTCAGTGGGGATGTGAGAGTTATTGGGGGAAAGGGGGGAGGAACGTGGGATCAATTTTCCTGTATATTTGTATAGATTTAGTAATTTTTCCTATTTATCATTACTGTTTCATTAAAGCTGTGTAGTTTAGTTTCCAACCCATAAGTCTCTCTCCCTTATTCTCTCTCCTTGCTCTATCAGGGAGGGGAGGGGATTAATAGAGAGCATCTGTTACTTGGTTTAATTGCCAGGACAGTGTTAAACCCTCACAGTGTCACCTAATCATCTGCCACCATGTGAACCACATTTTCATAGAATCTCCAGGATGGTTTAGGTTGGAAGGGACTTGAAAATTCATCTCATTCCATCCCCACAGCCATGGGCAGGGACATCTCCCACCAGCCCAGGTTGCTCCAAGCCCCATCCAACCTGGACTTGAATGCTTCCAGGGATGGGGCAGCCACAGCTTCTCTGGGCAGCCTGTTCCAGGGTCTCACCACCCTCACAGCAAATGATTTCCTCCTAATATCCAACTTAAATCTTCCCTCTTCCAGTTTAAAGCCATTCCCCTCATCCTGTCACTCCAGCCCCTTGTCCAAAGTCCCTCTCCAGCTTTCCTGGTACCTCTTCAGATAATGGAAGGAATTTCAGTACAAGGAATTATTTCTGTTAAGGAAACATAGGATTTCTTGTGAGAGCTCCTTTCTCAATTATCTATTCCTCTTTCATCTATTAGGAAAAAAACCCCAAGGAATCTGAAGGAGTTTTTTCACCATTTGCTGAGCAGATTATCAACTCAGCCTCTGGAGATCATTTCTAACTGGAGTTCAGATGTTGCTGTTCAGTGCCTCACTCCTTTTTGAGTGGTGGCATTTGTCATCTCTGCACGAGGAGAGCCCTTCATCTATCCCTGCTAGGGACCCAGTTCCTGGCACTGCTCTTATTTTGGCTTCTTTGAAAGAATGACTCATAAAATTCTGGCATACATGCAAGTCTAAAAATAAAGAAGTACTCACTCAAAGATCTATTTCCTCTTGTATTCAGAGAAAAAAAACAAAAAACCAACAAACCAAAGAACAAAGCGATGAATGATGCCTGCAGATGTTGTCAGTCACTCCAAATAATAATAATAATAATAAAAAAAATTAGTTGCAATAAAATGAATCAACTGGGAGGTGGAAGCAGCAGTTCCTGAGAATGACAGTGTCCTCCTGCTGAAGGATGACACAGCAGAAGGCAAACAATTTGGTTTCAGGTCATTATTGATCCCCTGGGGCAGCACCAGGACTTCAGCTGCTGTGCAGAGTGTACAAACTCAACCCCCAAATGTTCCAAGGCCCAAGGGTTGCCAAATTTTCTCTGCCATTTGTCACTCAGGGGACAGGAGGTGATACAGAATTACACGGAAATGAGTTGTGTTTCTCTTTGGGTTTCTCCTGTTTCCTTATAACAGGGATCACAGAGGTCACAGGATGTCCCCTGGAGATGCCCCAGTCCAACCCCCCTGCCCCAGCAGGATCCCCCAGGGCAGCCCACACAGGAACACATCCTGATGGACTGGGGGATCTCCAGAGCTCCCTTCCAACCCTTAACATTCTGTGGTTCCATAAAATCACCATCCCTGGAGGTATGAAAAAACCAAGCAGCACTTTGGGACATGGCTTTGTGGGCAGGGTGGTGTTGGGTTGGGAGTTGGTGACCTTACGAGGTCTTTCCCAACCTTAATGATGCAAGCCCTGTGGTTTGTAGATCCTCTCATGGTGATTTTTATGGGCACCAGCATGTTTTACACCAGGAGGGCATCACTGGGAGCCTGCAGGCTGTGGGGCAGCAACATCCCAGATCCCAACCCAGCCCTTCAGGACTAAATGTCTGCAGGTCCTTTAGCTGCAGCTGTTACAACATCTGGGCAGCCTGGGCCCTCAGCCTCAGCCTCCAGAAGTTTCTCCTCATGCTGAGCTGGAACTTCCTCTCTTCTCCCTTCAACCCATTCTTCCTTGGCCTCTCCCTGGGCACCCCCAAAAAGAGATTGTCCCCTTCCTCTTGCCCCCCACCCCTCAGATCTTGAGGGACATTCAGCACATCCCCTCTCAGCCTTCTCTTCTCCAGGCTCAACAGCCCCAGGGCTCTCACTCTTGCTTCCCAGCAGAGATGCTCAAGTCCCTTCCTCACCCTCCCAGCTCTCCCTTGGACTCTCTCCAGTAGATCCCAGTCTCTCCTCAACTGGGGAGCCCCAAACTGGAGCCAGGATTCCAGCTGTGCTCTCCCCAGGGCAGAGCAGGAAGAGGAGGAGGAGGAGGAGAATCTCCCTGGATCTGCTGGACACACTTTTCCTGATGCATCCCAGGGCCCCACTGACCCCCCAAGGAGAGCACAGCAGGGAGAAGAGAGGAGATGGGCTTCTGTAGCAGTGGGATCCTACCATGATTTTGTCTCAAGATGAAGTTTCCCTTGCCAGGCAGTGCTTCCAGGAATGAAACAGAGATGGACTGTCCCTGACTGATCTATTTGTGCACCAAGAAATTGCCTGGAAGAGAAATGAACCTGAACCAGAAGCCTCCGTAGATGCAGCATCACCAACCCATCTGGAGGATCAGATAGGCCCCAGCATCTACTGTTTGCAAAATTTCTGATGTGCAGTGGTAAAATATCAATTTCAGAGCTATTTGCCTTGGGAGGTGTTGGCTCAGGACCTTAATGAGACAGAAAAGAGGGGAAAGAGAACTTGTGGGCTTGTTTGACCATTATTACCATCAATCCTACTGGTGTGTCCTGGAGAACTGCTGAGCTCTTTTTACAAGTGTCACCTTCAGATTTGAGGTTTTTTTCTGAGCAGCTGAGAAGGGGTGGGAGCAGCTCAGGAATGGCTGCTGCTCCCCAAGGCTGAGCCCCTCTGATTCAGTCCAGGGGGATGGAAAGAATTTGTTCCCACCTCAGTTCTGCTCCACTCACTTTTCCGTGCAGGAATGGCAAACCCAATTGGAAGGAAAAGCAGGAAATGCAAAGTCAGGAACTTCTTCACCCAAAGATGTGCTTTCTTCTGCAGTGCTCCCATAAAACTGCCACATCTCATCCTTCACTCGACTCAAGCACAGAATCCCAGAATGTTTGGGTGGGAAGAGACCTCCAAGCTCATCCAATCCAACCTTTGACCAACACCATAATCTTACTCCTAAACCATGTCCTTAAGCACAACTCCCATCATCACTTCAGCATCTTGTAATCAAACAAGTTTTGCCCATTTTGTCACGTCTCTCAATAAGAGGGGAAACTCCTCAAAAAGGCCACACCAAAAAAACCACATCTTGAACTTCAAGTCCTGGGGTCAGTTCTGGGCCCCTCATGACAAGAAGGACATTGAGGGGTTGGAGTGTGTCCAGAGAAGGGCAATGGAGACACCAAAAAACCAAAAAAACCCACTAAAACCCCCATCTTGAGCTCTTTACAGCTGCAGGAATCCTCCAGCATGACAATCCATGTGTGTGTGGTTTCTCTGAGAACAGGAGTAACATTTCTCAGATGCTTCCCAAATCTGCAAGTAAGAGGTGAATTGAGATTAAATGCAGGGGCTTCTGCTACCCTGAGGAAAAACTGGTTGAGTCTTGTCCCTCAGAATTTCCCTCCTACAGAGCAACATTCCAGGTTTGGGGAAGAGTGACTGGAAAGCTGCCTGGTGGAAAAGGGCCTGGAGGTGTTGGTCAAAAAGGGGCTGAATCTGAGCCAGAGTGTGCCCAGGTGGCCAAGGTGGCCACCAGCCTCCTGGCTGGGCTGGGCTGGGCAGTGGGGTGGGCAGCAGGAGCAGGGCAGGGATTGTCCCCCTGTGCTGGGCACTGGGGAGGCTGCACCCCCAATCCTGGGGTCACTTCTGGGGAGATTGAGGGGCTGGAGAGTGTCCAGAGAAGGGAATGGAGCTGGGGAAGGGGCTGGAGAGCAAGGAGAAGGGTCTGGAGATGATGGAGAAGAGGTTGGAGAGTAAGGAGGAGAGTGTGGAGAGGAAGGAGAATGGTCTGGAGAGCATGGAAAAGGTTCTGGAGATCTGAGGAGGGGCTGAGGGAGCTGAGGAGGCTGAGAGGAGACCTTCTGACTCTCTGCAGCTCCCTGGAAGGAGGTTGGAGCCAGGGGGGTGTTGGTTTCACAAGGAAGAAGTGATAAAAGAAGAGGAACTGGCCTCACGTTGTGCCAGGGGAGGTTTAGGTTGGAGCTGGGGAAGAATTTCTCCCTGGCAAGGGTTGTCAGGGCCTGGCCCAGGCTGCCCAGGGCAGGGCTGGAGTCCCCATCATCCCTGGAGGGGTTTCAGAGCCCTGGGGATGTGGTGCTGAGGGACATGGGGTGGGGGTGGCCTTGGGCAATTTTGGCTTTGTTTTATTGTCGTGGTTGTTTATTTTTTGGTTACTTTGGCATCTTGCAGCTTCCAAGAAACCAACTTTTTGTTGGAACTGTGATGACAACATTTAAATGTTTCCAGTGGCAGCGGTGAATCAGAAGTCAGATTGTTGAAACAACCAACCAAGCCCTTACAAAAGCCTCTATCAAACCCCAGTTTGTTTTATGGTGTTTGCACAATGGTGTTAAAACAAACACCACAAAGACAGCTCCAGGGTCCACTCAGGAAATGAGTCAAAGATGACAAGAATGTGACAAACTGCAGATGAGCATTTGGACCTGGGAGAGGCAATAGTCCTTTTATCAGTCAGTCAATCAATCAATCAATCAATCAATCCTTCAATCTGAGTCCAAGCACAGATAGAGTTTGGGTGGAGAATGGATGGAGAGCAGCCCTGAGAAGAAGGACTTGGGGGTGTGGGGAGAGGAGAAGCTCAAGAGAGGCATCAAACCCCCCATGTCCTGGGCTGCATCCCCAGCAGTGTGAGCAGCAGGGCCAGGGAGGGGATTGTCCCCCTCTGCTCCCCTCTGGGGAGACCCCCCTGGGGTAAAGCTGTGTCCAGCTCTGGGGTCCCCAGCAGCAGAAGGAGACGGAGCTGTTGGAGCCAGTGCAGAGGAGGCCTCTGAAAGGAGGCCCTGAAAGCTCAGCTCATTCCAACCCCCCTGCCATGGGCAGGGACACCTCCCTCCCAGATTGCTCCAAGCCACTCACAAATCTGGCACATTTAAAATATCCAGGTCCTCCTGCGTTTGCTTCCCTTGAAGATGATGGAATTGTGGAATGGTTTGGGTTGGGAGAGACCTTAAGGATCATCCAGTTCCAACTGGGATGGGCAGGGACACCTCCCACCAGCCCAGGGTGCTCCAAGCCCCATCCAACCTGACCTGAGACACTGCCAGGGATGGGGCAGCCACAGCTTCTGGGGGCAACCTGGGCAACCAGGGGCTCAGCACCCTCACCCCAAAGAATTTCTCCCTCCCCAAGAAATAGAATCATGGAATGGTTTGGCTTGGAAGAGAACTGAAAGCTCAGCTCATTCCAACCCCCCTGCCATGGGCAGGGACACCTCCCTCCCAGATTGCTCCAAGCCCCATCCAACCTGGCTTTGAACACTGCCAGGGATGGGGCAGAGACTCTTTTCCTGGGCAGCCTCTCTCTGAATCTCTTTGGCCACCCAAATTTTGGTGTTATTTTCATTAATTCCTGGCAATCTGCAGCCTGTTTGAGCCTCATCTTCCTTGTCATTAAGTCGAAATTTAATGCTTAAGACAGTGAAATTGAGAACTGGAGCTGAGCTTGCAGAGGAAGGGTGCTCTCCCCTCACCCCAAAGAATTTCTCCCTGCCCAAGATCTCCTCTCCATCTCCCCTCTCCCAGCTGGAAACCCTTCCCCCTCCAGGCTCCCAGCCCTCCAGGCCCTTGTCCCAAGTCCCTGCCCAGCTTTCCTGGAGCCCCTTCAGGCACTGGAAGGTGCTCTAAGGTCTCCCCATTGCAGCCTTCTCTTCTCCAGCCTCAACACCCCCAACTCTCTCAGCCTGGCTCCAGAGCAGAGCTGCTCCAGCCCTCCCAGCAGCTCCAATCCTTTCTTTTTTGGGAATCTCCAGAACTGGACACAGAGCTCCAGCTGGGGGCTCAGCAGAGCAGAGCAGAGGGGGAGAATCCCCTCCCTTGACTTTCTGCCTCTGCTTCTTTTGATGCAGCCCAGGACCTGGGCTCCTCCACCACCCCCAAGTTCTTCTCCTCAGGGCTGCCCTCAATCCTTTCTGCTCCCAACCTCTATTTGTGCAGGGAATTGCCTCATTCCAGGTGTAGAACCTTGCTCGTTGAATTTCACAGCATCCTGGAGAAGGTTTTCCTTGGAGGAGAAGCTCTCCTTAAAGCTCTCTCCCTCATGCAGAGATTTTTTTTTTTTTTTTAGGGTGAAAGGGATATTTCCTTTTGGTCTTTGCTTTCTACTTCTTTCTTGTCTCTCCTTGTTTAATGACTCCAGCAATTTGGGAAGGACTTTCAGGAGAAAGATTGGAGATGGGGTGAGAAAAGGAGGACACACAAGAGAAGGGATCCACACCTCTTCTTTCAAGGATGTCAATGAGAAAAATTTCATGAGAGGATCAGCAGGGCAACTGCTGACAAAGCTGAGCTGATGAGTTCAAGGCATTGATGTTTTAGGTTCCTGGCACCTTCTGGAGAGCTGAGGAAGTGCAGAGCCAATTTTTGTGTTTTTCCAGCCCAAATTTAACTCCTTACCTCCACACCACAGCAGAACTCACAGCTTGGGTTTCTCTTTGAGTTTCTCAATTGCTTTCCCAAGGTGAAAGAAACCTCCGAGGCCACAAAATCCTAAATATCAGCTACCTGATAATCTGTTGGGAATTACCAGAGGCTGTCAGGTTGGAAGGGACACACACCAGTACCCCCAGTATCCCCTCCCCTCACACCAGTACCCCCAGTTTCCCCTCCCTGCACACACCAGTACCCCCTCTACCCCAGTAACCCCAGTTTCCCCCTCCCTGCACACACCAGTAATTCCCATACTCTCTCCCAGTTCCCCTACCCCCACACCAGTCTCCCCAGTCCCCCCACCAGTTTCTGCACACCAGTCCCTCCAGTTCCCCCCAGTCACCCAATTCCCCCCGGTCCCTCTCACACCAGTCCCCCCAGTTTCCCCCAGCCCCCTCCAGTCCTCCTCACACCAGTCCCCCCAGTTCCCCTCACACCAGTCTCCTCAGTCCCCCCAAGGCCCCCCACACCAGTCCCCCCAGTTCTCCCCAGCCCCCCCACACCAGTCCCCCCAGTTCCCCCCATTCCCCCTCACACCAGTCCCCCCAGTTCCCCCCAGTCTCCCCAGTTTCCCCCAGTCTCCCCAGTCTCCCCAGTTCTCCCTGTACTCCCCAGTCCCTCCAGTTCCCCCCATTCTCCCTCACACCAGTCTCCCCAGTTCCCCCAGTTGCCCCAGTCCCCTCACACCAGTCTCCCCAGTTCCCCCAGTTGCCCCCAGTTCCTCCCAGTCCCCTTCACACCAGTCTCCCCAGTTCCCCCAGTTCCCCCCAGTCTCCCCAGTTCCCCCAGTTGCCCCCAGTCTCCCCCAGTCCCCCCAC
Source organism: Phaethornis superciliosus (assembly GCA_023637945.1). Taxonomy (NCBI): domain Eukaryota; kingdom Metazoa; phylum Chordata; class Aves; order Apodiformes; family Trochilidae; genus Phaethornis; species Phaethornis superciliosus. The sequence continues at coordinate 1,495,313 of JAJQWJ010000001.1, forward strand.
ACCAGTCCCCCCAGTCTCCCCAGTTCCCCCAGTCCTCCCAGTCCCCCCCAGTCCCCCCACACCAGTCCCCCCAGTTCCCCCCAGTCTCCCCAGTTCCCCCCAGTTCCCGGGCACTACAACTCCCGGCAGCCGCTGGGCCGGGGCGGTTCCTGGGTCAGGTCCGGGGCGGAGCTGCGGGGCCTCAGCCCGGGCCTGATCCGGGGCCTGATCCCGGTCCTGATCCCTCCCTGATCCCGGCCCGGATCCTGCCCTGATCCCGGTCCTGATCCCGGCCCGGATCCTGCCCTGATCCCGGTTCTGATTCCGCCCCGATTCCGGTCCCGATTCCGGTCCTGATCCGGGGCCTGATCCGGGTCTGATCCTGCCCTGATCCCGGTCCTGATCCCGGTCCCGATTCCACCCTGATCCCGGTCCTGATCCGGGGCCTGATCCCGGTCCTGATCCCGGCCCGGATCCTGCCCTGATCCCGGTCCCGATCCCGGTTCTGATCCTGCCCTTATCCCGGTCCCGATTCCGCCCTGATCCCGGTCCCGATCCCGGTCCTGATCCCGGTCCTGATCCTGCCCTGATCCCGGTCCCGATTCCACCCTGATCCCGGTCCTGATCTTGGTCCCGATCCCGGTCCTGATCCCGGTCCTGATCCTGCCCTGATCCCGGTCCCGATCCCGGCCCGGATCCTGCCCTGATCCCGGTCCCGGCCTTGATCCCGGGTCTTTTCCCAGACTCCTCCAGCCCTGATCCCAGTCCCTTCCCAGCCCTTCTCCAGCCCAGATCCCGGTCCAGATCCCGGTCCTGTTCTGCCGGAACCGGGTTCGGGCTGAGTTCCAGGGCCATGGAGAATCCCGGGAGCGGAGGATCCCTGAGGGGAGAGATCAGTGGGTTTGGGGGGAACAGGGGGGGATGTGGGGATGGAAAGGATGGGATTGGGGTTGGCAGGGTGGATTGGGGGGGACAGGATTGTTTTGGGGATGAATAGGGTGGTTTTGGGGATAGGAAGGATATTTTGGGAGGACAGGATGGTTTTGGGGTTGTTAGGGTAGTTTTGGGGGGCCAGGGTGATTTTTGGGGTGGGCAGAATAGTTTTGAGGGGAACAGGATGGTTTTGGGGTTGGGTAGGGTGGTTTTGGGGATAGGAAGGATATTTTGGGAGGACAGGATGGTTTTGGGGGGAACAGGATGTTTTTTGGGATGGGCAGAATGGTTTTGGGGTTGGCAGGATGGTTTTGGGGGGGGAAAGGATTGTTTTTTGGGGGACAGGATTGTTTTGGGGATGAGTAGGGTGGTTTTGGGGATAGGAAGGATATTTTGGGGGGACAGGATGGTTTTGGGGGGAACAGGATGTTTTTGGGGATGGGCAGGGTGGGTTTTGGGGATGGGAAGGATGTTTGAGGGGTGACAAGGATGATTTAGGGGTGGGAAGGATGATTTAGGGGTGGACAGGATGGTTTTTGGGGGGCAGGGTGGCTTGGGGGGTGGGAAGGATGTTTTTTGGGGACAATGTGTTTTGGGGATGGGCAGTATGGTTTTGGGATTGGCAGGATGGTTTTTTTGGGGGAAAGGATTGTTTTTGGGGGGACAGGATTGTTTTGGGGATGAATAGGGTGGTTTTGGGGATAGGAAGGATATTTTGGGGGGACAGGATGGTTTTGGGGTTGGGCAGGATGTTTGAGGGGTGTGAAGGATGATTTAGGGGTGGGAAGGATGATTTGGGGTGGACAGGATAGTTTGGGGAGACGGTGGTTTGGGGGGACAGGATTGTTTTGGGGTTGGGTAGGATTTTACTTGGGGGGGGAACAGGATGGTTTTGGGGATGGAAAGGATGTTTGAGGGGTGTGAAGGATGATTTAGGTGTGGACAGGATGGTTTGGGAGGGACAGGGTGGTTTTTGGGGATGGGCAGGATAGTTTTGGGGTTGGCAGGATGGTTTTGGGGGGGACAGGATTGTTTTGGGGGGACAGGATTGTTTTGGGGATGAATAGGGTGGTTTTGGGGATAGGAAGGATATTTTGGGAGGACAGGATGGTTTTGGGGGGAACAGGATGTTTTTGGGGATGGGCAGGGTGGGTTTTGGGGATGGGAAGGATGTTTGAGGGGTGAGAAGGATGATTTAGGGGTGGGAAGGATGATTTAGGGGTGGACAGGATAGGTTTGGGGGGGCAGGGTGGTTTGGGGGGTAGGAATGATATTTTTTGGGGACGGTGTTTTTTGGGGATGGGCAGGATGGTTTTGGGGTTGGCAGGATGGTTTTGGGGGGGACAGGATTGTTTTGGGGGTGGGTAGGGTGGTTTTGGGGACAGGAATGATGGTTTGGGGGGACAGGGTACTTTAGGGGGTGGTCAAGGTGGTTTTCAGGGGGACAGGATTGCTTTGGGGGTGGGTAGGGTGGTTTTGGGGATGGAAAAGATGGTTGAGGGGTGGGAAGGATGATTTAGAGGTGGACAAGATGGTTTGGGAGGGCAGGGTGGTTTTGGGGATTGTCCGTGTGGTTTGGGGGCGACAGGATGGTTTTAGGGATGAGAAATCCATCCTGTCCCCCCAGAAAACCTACAGGCAGCCTACCTGGGAATTTCTCCTGGTTGAGAAGCTCCCTGGTGGCATCAGGAACCAAGTTTATTCCCCCTGGGGTGGGTTTGAGCAGTGCTGTGTCCCAGATTTAGGAAATTTGGTCCCAGGTGCCATCTTCCCTCCTGCTCCATAACCTCTGGTGAAGTTTTCCAGGATTGTGGGAATGCTGGTGTTTCTCCTGTCAACCTTCCACCTAAGGAATTGTGTAGAAGGAGGGAAGGGAATTTGAGGAGCCTGTGGCTTGCAGGTTTGACAAGGGCATGGAGAAAGGGGAAAGGCTTTCAACTGGAAGAGGGGACATTTGGATGAGGTGTAAGGAAGAAATTTTTTGCTGTCAGGGTGCTGAGCCCAGAGAAGCTGTGGCTGCCTCATCCCTGGAAATATTCAAACTCAGGTTGGGATGGGGCTTGGAGCAACCTGGGAGCTGGTGGGAGGTGTCCCTGCCCATGGCAGGAATGAGATGAGCTATAAAAACCCCTTCCAACCCAAACCATTCCATGGTTCTGTGATTTTTCAGGCTGCAATGAAAACATGCAGAGCTCCTCTTTAACTTTTTGCTCCCTTGGAAGCAGAACAGAGATGAAAGGAGATGGAATTGTTGGATAGTGCTGGAAAACTAGAGCCAGGCTGGCCCTGTGGATGCTCAAAGTGTTGATGCTAAAAACTGGGTTGTTGAAGCTCCCATCAGCTTTTTGGGAAGGTGGTTTTGAGGAGGCTTAGAGCTGCCAGGGGTTTTAGATGAAGCCAGGAGGGAAAGTTCTCCTCATGCTGAGCAGTTCAGAGCTTTGGGAGGGATAAATTTGGGCCTCATGGTTGAAGCATGGATGGGTTTGTACAGGGATAAACTTTTGGGGGATAAAGTTTTGGGAGAATAGTTCCAGAGGAGTATTTAGATGGCATAAAGGAAAATTTTCCTTTAAATACTCAAGCATTGGGCCAGGCTGCCCAGGCCAGTGGTGGAGTCCTTATACCTGGAGGTGTTAAAAAAAAAATGTGGACGTGGCACTTCAGGACATGGATTAATTGTCATGGTGCTGTTGGGTTGATGGTTGGACTTGATGCACTTAGGGGGTCTTTTCCAACCTTAACAACTCTATCAAGCACTTCAGAAACCTGAGGGAACCCAGCATTAGGAACAGTCCCTGAGGGGGGGAAGCTCCCAGGCAATAAACACCCAATTTAAAATCCCATTCTGAGGAGGAAAACGTGAGGAACTGCTGCTTCCCAGCTCTCTCCTCCAGTCCCAAGCCCTCAGCTGCTTTTCTCCAGCCCAGCAGCTCTTTGACAAGTGTGTGGGGGGGAATTTTCTGACTTCATTTCTTGGTTCTTTCCTCTCTAGGCTTCTGGGCTGACCGAACCCCAGTTCATGAAGCAGCCAGGAGGGGAGAAATCCTGCAGCTGCAGCAGCTGATAGAAAATGGAGCCTGCGTCAACGCTGTCACCTACGACTCCATCACCCCCTTGCACGAGGCCAGCCTGAGGGGACAGACCCAGTGTGTCAAACTCCTGCTGGCTGCAGGGGCCCAGGTCTGTGTTTGGCTGGGATCCAGGCTGGGGGACCTTGGTGTCTGGAGTTATTTCCAGCCTCTGGATTCTCTCCCATCCAGCTTTAGGCTCTTCATCGTCACCCCAAGTTTTCTGGGGGGTGGCAAAGGCTTTCAGAAGGTGTTTGAGCTTCAGGAGGGTGTCAGCAACTGCCTGGGAGTATTTCTATCTCTCTCCCTGTCTCTTCACTCACTATTGAGAGTCCAGGCTGGCTAAAAAATCTAATTTTGAAGAATCAGAGAATGGTTTGGGGTCGGAAAGAAACTTCAAGATCATCTCATTTCACACCCCCTGCCATGGCCAGGGACACCTCCCACCAGCCCAGGTTGCTCCAACCCTCATCCAAACTTCAACATTTCCAGGGATGGGGCAGCCACAGCTTCTTGGGGCAACCTGGGCAACCAGGGGCTCAGCCCCCTAACCCCAAAGAATTCCTCCCTGCCCAAGATCTCCTCTCCATCTTCCCTCTCCCAGCTGGAAACCCTTCCCCCTCCAGGCTCCCAGCCCTCCAGGCCCTTGTCCCAAGTCCCTGCCCAGCTTTCCTGGAGCCCCTTCAGGCACTGGAAGGTGCTCTAAGGTCTCCCCATTGCAGCCTTCTCTTCTCCAGCCTCAACACCCCCAACTCTCTCAGCCTGGCTCCAGAGCAGAGCTGCTCCAGCCCTCCCAGCAGCTCCAGGGCCTCCTCTGCACTGGCTCCAACAGCTCCATGGCTCAAGGATCTGTAGCTATCTGGGTTGAATCAAGAGGCCAGAAGGGAAGGAGGGGACACATAGCTTCCAGAGGGGATTTGTATTTATTCTTTTTGCTTCTTCTTCTATTTATCTAATTTTATTATGGAAAGAAAAGTCATCTAAACAGAGTCTTTGGATATAGCTGGTGGCAGCTGCCTTCAGGTGCTTGTGTCTTCTCACACTCTTCTCATGCTGTCCTCAGAATAAATCCCCATCACCAGGGAGGATGTGGCTGCTGCCTCCCTGGAAAAGTACAAGGTCAGGTGGGATGAGGCTTGGAGCAACCTGGGCTGGTGGGAGGTGTCCCTGCCCATGCAGGGGGTTGGGTCTATGTGATCTTTGAGGTCCCTTCCAGCCCAAACTGTACTTTTTTGTTTCTGTCATGCTGTGATGTGGAGCATATGTGTACTCCGTCTGCCTTCTTGGCTTGGCTGAGGCTGCTCATGAAGAAGACAAGGGAGGGGGTTGTGTTACTCAGCCACAACCCTTCTAACCTTCATCAGGAAAGGGATAGAAAAATAAAATGCTGAAAATAACAGCCTGAAGTTGTGACATTGATCCCAGAATGGCTGAGGTGGGAAGGGAGCTCAGAGCTCATCTCCTCCAAGCTCCCTGCCATGGGCAGGGACACCTCTCCTCCAGCCCAGGTTGCTCCAAGCCTCATCCAACCTGGCCTTGAACACCTCCAGGGAGGGGGCAGCCACAACTTCTCTGGGCAATCTGTTCCAGAGGCTCAGCATCCTCCTCCTGAAGAACTTCTTCCTCACATCCAGCCTGAACCTCTTCTCCTGCACTTTCCAACCATTTCCCCTTCTCCTAGCACTGGACACTCTGCTGAAAAGTCCCTCTGCAGCCTTCCTGGAGGTTCCCTTCAGGGATTGGAAGGCAGCTCTAAGGTCCCCCTGGACTCTTCTCTTCTCCAGGCTGAACAATCCCAGTTTCTCCTCAGCCTCTCCTCCTGGCAGATCTGCTCCAGCCCCTGGATCATTCCAACAGATCCATGTCCTTTGCTTTTCATCCTGTGCCCACAGAGTGATGGCAGCAGCTTCCTGCCAGTACCAAGAACTCTTTCCCAAGCCCATAATATTTCTAGGGTTTAAAGAAGTAAAAAATACCAGGAAGGGGGCTTTGCCACCTCCTGCAGCTTGCAGGTACCTGACGTGGTGGGGTTTTTTTCTTCTTCCCTTGCAGGTGGATGCCAGGAACATTGATGGCAGCACTCCCCTCTGTGATGCCTGTGCCTCTGGCAGCATCGAGTGTGTGAAGGTCCTGCTGTCCCACGGGGCCAAGGTCAACCCTCCCCTCTACACTGCATCCCCCCTCCACGAAGCCTGCATGAATGGTAAGCCCCTGGGGTCTTATCTTGACACGATTTCTCAAGAAAAACCAAAAACAAAACACCTTTCCAACCCCAACCCAACAAAAGCAGCTGCCAGGTATCTGAGCTGGACCCTAAGTTGGTGCTGCTCATCAGAGCATTGCAGCTTGCAGATGTTTTCAGCCTTAACTGGGCAGGTCTCCTGTTGAAGACAGAATGTAAAGTGTTATTGGGTGGAGAAAACTGTCCCTGGCCTTGGGTCTTTTTATCTCACATAGCAGACGTGGGGTGGTTGGCAGATACAGCACCAGGTTCTCCATGCCCTAGGAGAAAACCTTGAGCTGCACCAGGGCTTGTGAGCAGAGGGCTGTTTGCTTTCTTTTCCTCTGGTTTAAAATGAGATGGGATGAAGTCAAAGCTGGGGAGGGTCTTTATACAGGTGTGTGTAGTGCTAGGGTGAGGGGGAATGGTTTTAAGTTGGAAGAGGGGAGATTGAGGTTAGATGGTAGCAGGAAAATCTTCAGTGTGAGGGGGGTGAAACCCTGGAAGAGGTTGCCTAAGAGAATTTGGGGCTGCCCCATCTCTGGAAGTGTTGAAGACCAGGTTGGATGGAGCTTGGAGCAACCTGGGCTTGTGGGAGGTGTCCCTGCCCATGGCAGGGGGGTTGGAACTGGATGAGCTTTTGAGGTCTCTTCCAACCCAAACCATTCTGTGATTCAATGAAATTGCTCTAAGAAATGAGACTTGTCTTAACCAGGTGGTTCTGTTCCAGTCACCCTTCTGGTTCAGAGCTGCTGCTGGAGGCTCTCAGGTGGGAAGAAAGTGCCAGGGATTGTTGGCAGTGCTGCTGCTTGTCCTGTTTCTTGTCCCCTTCATGGTATTTTTCAGCTGGAGGGTCTTGTCCAGGATATGAGAGAAAACTGCAAGGCCCAAGTGATGTCCCAGCTGGTGTGTCTCTGGATTAGGGAGCAGGAGGAAGCATCAGGGATGGCTGTGAGAGCAGCAGAGGCAGAGGGAGCAGCAGAGAGGTGTTGTGGTGTAATTCCTCCCTGAAATTCCACTTAGATGGAGTCAGTGGCAGGAAAGCCTGGATGTGACACAGTGCCAGTGTCCCCATGAGATGATTGTGACCAAGTCTCTGAACCATTTTGTGCCCCAGTTTCCTCTTTTTAAGATGTAATACCTCTACTTTCCTCTCCTTCACTGTTTTTATTCTCTGCTATCCTGGACAGAGTTTTCCTTCAACTCTGAAAGCTGTGGGAGACAGGATTGTTGACAAACAGGTAGTGACTTAAATATGTAGCTGTGAGCTCTCACTTAGCTTTTCCTCATTAAACCTTTTTCCTAAGGCTTGATGGTGGTGTCTGATGTAATTAACATTGGAAAAAGGAAAGCTGGAGTGGTCCTGAAGGTGATCTAACCCAGAGCAGGACCAGCATTAGAACCACCACCCAGCTGCAAACTCCTGATTTTGGGTTTGTTTGACCTGAGTCCCTACAAGACCTCTTAGCTCAGTGACCAGCAGGTGTGACTCAATTTTTTGTCTCCTGCTCTTGGTCCTACAGTCTATTGTGTTGGTTCATCAGCATTTCTGCTTTGTAGCTGTCACCCCAAATATTAAAGAGGCTGTTTGTGGCTCAAGCTGATCTCAGCACCCCATGGGAATCATAGAATTGGTTTGGTTGGAGAAGACCTTCCAGATCATCAGGTCCAACCTTTAACCCAGCACTGCCCAAGGCCACCACTAACCCATGTCCCTCAACACCACTTCTACTTTTAAACTCCTCCAGGGATGGAGACTCCCCCCCTGCCCTGGGCAACCTGGGCCAGGGCCTGAAAACCCTTTCAGTGAAGAAATTGTTCCCCATTTCCAACCTAAACCTCCCGTGGAGTAACTTGAGGCCATCTCCTCTTCTCCTATCACTTGTTCCTTGGGAGAAGAAACCACCACCCACGTCCACTCCCATTTGAGCTGAATTCTTTCTTTTAACACAGATCTTCTTTTTCTAAAGGTAGCCCAGAGTGTGTGCAGCTCCTCATTGATGTTGGTGCAAACTTGGAGGCTCATGACTGTCACTTTGGGACACCCCTACACGTGGCTTGTGCCAGGGAGCATCTGGACTGTGTGAAGTTACTACTCAAGGCAGGTATGGCAGCCACAAGGTTAATGCTGAAGCAATTTTATTTCAGCTTTTGCCAGGTCAATATCCAGTTTTGTTGTTCCCTAAGAACATGCAGAAGCCTTCAGCTCCTTTAAGTGAAGTTTTGACTTCCTCCCAGGAGGGGTATCTTCTGCTCTGCATGTGTTCAGCTCATAGCACAGTTGTATGGTTTTGGATAAATGTGAGGGAGAGTTGTCAGGGTTTGATGTTGTACAGAAAAACAGAGATGAAGTCACTTCATAGCTCAGAGAGATCTGCTTAGTGTTAGGTCCAGAGGAGTTGGCTGCATGTTCAGGTCAGTGTTCTGTGCTTCAGGTTTCCCATCCCACTTTTCTTGCTGCTGACTTGGAGGGAATTTGGAGTTGTGCTTCTTGTCTTTCTCTGTGCTTACCAGGAGGAGATTAGACACCCAGGAATTTTGTTTCATTGAACAATGGTTGTCTAAAAATGACACATCTAAGCTAGTTTGTTCCCAGCCCTTCCACTTCCTTGGTCTGGGCACCATTTAATCGATTCCCCCCAAATTCCTGTTTCTCCTTGTTAATTCCAAGGACAGATCATTATGACTGATCACATATCTAAAAATCAGTTACCTGAATTCATAGAATCTCACAATGGTTTAGGTTGGAAGAGACCTTAAAGATCTTCTACTTCCAACCCCTTTGCCATAGGCACAGCTCCCACCAGACCTGGTTGCTGAGACCTGATGATTTTCAAGGTTTTCTCCAACCAAACCAATTCTGTGATTCAGTGAGGTTCATCTCCCCCTCTGCTCAACAAACCAGTTGATAAAATACAAGTGGTTGTGGGGGGGGATGAGAAGGACCTTTTGCTGCCAAACTTTCTTAGCAAAAATAAATAGTAACTAAAACTTCATCCTGCAGTGGTGTCTGCTGGTGCTGCAGCATCTCCCAGGGCTGGGCTGTTTCTGTTAAAATAGTTAACAAAGTGCTGGCTGGTTTTCTTGAGTGGGAATGACAAGGAGATGACTGGGAATGGCTTTTTGCTGGCTTTGAATCATAGAATGTCAGGTTGGAAGGGACCTCAAGGATCATCTGGACAGCCCAGATTCAGGAAGCAATTCTGAACTTCACACTCAACAGTTTATTGACCCAGTAGCACAGACTGAAATAATTTCTCTGCAAGGAAAATAGAGAAAATCAGAGATAACTCATGCCTTGCCAGCACCAAGAACTTGGCCAGCAGTTGGGTTTCCTGATTGGGCTGTTTTGCTTGGCTCTTTTAACAGCTTTTTTTTTTGGTTTTTTTTGGTTTTTTTTTTTTTCTTCCTGCAATCAAACGTTTGGGTCAAGTGACCCAAACTTTGGTTTTTATGACCGAGTTTGTTTTCCTTCCTGGCCTCAGGGGCAAATGTCAACGCTGCCAAACTTCATGAGACAGCCCTCCACCATGCAGCCAAAGTGAAAAATGTGGATCTGGTGGAGATGCTGATTGAATTTGGAGGCAACATTTATGCAAGGGACAACAGAGGCAAGAAACCATCAGATTACACCTGGAGTAGCAGCCCTGCAGCAAAGTGCTTTGAGTACTATGAAAGTAAGTGAGATATGTTCAGGAAGTTGGAAGTTGGTGACTGCCAACTCCATCACATCACTTCATGACTCACAGTCCACTTTGCTTTAGAGATCATCTCCCTGGGAAGGCAGAAAGTTCTTGGGGGGTGGCAAATGGATATCAGCTGGCTCTAGGCTGGCTCAGCTTCATGACAGTGGTAGGATGGTCCAAATTATTCTCTCTCACTGGATTCAGGTCCCTCAGCAATGTCAGTTTTGGTGCTTAGAGTCAGGCCAGGGAAATCAGCCTCTTGAAAACTAATTTTATTTGGGGCAGGGAACGTGTTCAGCTTCAGATGCACCATCTGGCTGATTTGGGAGGAGATATTTGAGTTTTGAGGATGGCTTGAAGTCCATCTTTGTCTTGGTTACCTTTGGAGGAGTAATTCCCAGAGCTTTCCAAGAATTTGCAGGCTACTGTTGCAGTAAATGGTCCTAAATATCATGGAATGGTTTGGGTTGGAAGGAACCTTTGAAGACCATTCAGTCCAACCTCCTGTCAAGAGCAGGGACATCTTGCACTGGGACAGGTTGCTCCAAGCCTCATCCAACCTGGCTTTGGACACTTCCAGGGATGGGGCATCCACAGCTTCTCTGGGCAACCTGGGAACCTATGTTTTAAGCATAAAACACTTCTACAGAGAAAGAAAAAATTCTTCCTTACAGAAGAACAAAATATTTTCTGTCTTTGCAGCCTTCTGTGAGGTGAACACCTTAGAGCCCCTTCTCCCTCTGACTTTTCTTTTCCTTTCCAAGTTTTGCTCTCTTCTTAGAGAACAGCTAAGGGTGCTGAGACTGCAGAGGTTGAATCCTACATGCCCACAAATACTTCTTTATATCTCACCAGGGTTTGCTGCCTGCTAACCCCAGTGCTCAGACCTGCTTTTCAACACAGATTGTTGAAATAGTGTTCACTTTAATAGTATTTTTTTTTAATTTTTTTTTTAAATTTTTTTTTCCTTTTTTTCTTTAAATCCTGTTTGATTTCTATCATGAAATTCAGGACTAGATCCAGGATGAATGCAGGTCTTGGAGGCTGGAGTGTGCCTGAGCTGTGAGGGTGGGGATAGCAGCAAACTTAGGACTGACCACTTCGAAAACCATGTGCCTGATTCCAACTCTGTGTCCATCCATGAAGGTCTGCACTCAAGTGTTGAGGCTCTGGGCTGCAAATTGGGGTCTGGATGGAAGGGGATTGGGGAAGGGGATGCTCTGTTCTTGTGACATCCCCTCCCCTGAGTCCAGCTCTGGGGTCCCCAGCAGCAGAAGGAGATGGAGCTGTTGGAGCCAGTGCAGAGGAGGCCCTGGAGCTGCTGGGAGGGCTGGAGCAGCTCTGCTCTGGAGCCAGGCTGAGAGAGTTGGGGGTGTTGAGGCTGGAGAAGAGAAGGCTGCAATGGGGAGACCTTAGAGCACCTTCCAGTGCCTGAAGGGGCTCCAGGAAAGCTGGGCAGGGACTTGGGACAAGGGCCTGGAGGGCTGGGAGCCTGGAGGGGGAAGGGTTTCCAGCTGGGAGAGGGGAGATGGAGAGGAGAGCTTGGGCAGGGAGAAATTCTTTGGTTGGGCTGAGGGGGCTGAGCTTTAGAAAGAGGTTGCCCAGGAAAAGAGTCTCTGCCCCATCCCTGGCAGTGTTCAAAGCCAGGTTGGATGGGGCTTGGAGCAATCTGGGAGGGAGGTGTCCCTGCCCATGGCAGGGGGGTTGGAATGAGCTGAGCTTTCAGTTCTCTTCCAAGCCAAACCATTCCATGATTCTATTTCTTGGGGAGGGAGAAATTCTTTGGGGTGAAGGTGCTGAGCCCCTGGTTGCCCAGGTTGCCCCCAGAAGTTGTGGCTGCCCCATCCCTGGCAGTGTCTCAGGTCAGGTTGGATGGGGCTTGGAGCACCCTGGGCTGGTGGGAGGTGTCCCTGCCCATGCAGGGGGTTGGGACTGGATGAGCTTTAGGATCCCTTCCAACCCAAACCCTTCCCTGATTCTATGGATTTTCCTGGTGATCTCAGCAGAATGCTGAGTGCAAAGGGTTCATGCAATCCCTGCTGGAGACACAGAGCAGTAGGGAAGTGTTGGGAGTAGGTTTGGATCCTGCAGAGCAGCATTGCTGAGGCTTCAAACAGCATCTCCAATGGAAACTGGGAAGTCTTGGGAAGCCCCAGTGGATCAGAGCAGGGGATCCAGGGGGCACCTCTTGGCTTCAGGGGATGCAGGCAAGGAAGGGAGCCTGGGAGGAGGTCACTGCAGCTTTGCTTCATATTCCTGGTGGGATTTTCATTGGGATGAGAGAGCACATCCATGGCTCTGCAGGGGGCTGGGGCTGGAGCTTGAACATTTCTCTAAGCAGCTCCAAGCTCGCTGTCCTGGCATGGGGGTGATGCCAGGGCTGACACCTTCCTTGGGAAGGGCTGTGCTCCACAGGCTGGATCTGCTCTGACTGGATCTGCCCTGATTTTGGCTCTTCTTTTCTCCTTTTAGAAACTCCTCTGAGTTTGTCCCAGCTCTGCAGGGTGACAGTGAGGAAAGCAGCTGGGCAGAGAGCTCTGGAGAAGATTTCCAAGCTGAATATTCCTCCACGATTAATCCAGTACCTGTCCTACAACTGAAGGTGGCCAAGAAGGACAATACCTTTAGCTCCTGCAGTAGGAACTATCTGTTTCTTTCTCTTCTACCTCCCCCCCCCCCTGCCAAACCTTAAATAATTCATTTTAATTTAAGCAAACTGGTGTAAATAGTATTTATGAGGCAGCACTTCACAGCCCTTCCTCCTCTCCTTGGGTAAGGAGGCTCAGGCAAGGTGTAGCAACAGCTTGGGTGTTGTCACCTCTCCTGGGGTGACCTCCTGGGGCTCCAGGCTGTAGCACTTGCTCTTCCAACAGGATGAATTTTGCCTCCTTTGACCTTTCTCTGACCTGAAGGCATCTCCTGATGATCTCGCCAGGCTCCCTTTGCAGTCAGTCAAGGGGAAGAAGAGACTTTGTGGAGCAGAATTTCCTCTGGCCTCTTTTAATGCTGGGATGACACAGGATCCTCCAGGAATGTTTTGTCTCCACTGACTGCAAAGGGATTTAGAGGTGATGCCCTTGGATATGGATGCAGTGGGAGCTCTGGATCCCACCCCTGCTTTAATCACTCAAGTGACAACTGTCTCATGCCAAGGGACAAGGCTTGAGAGGCCTGTGTGCTCTAGCTGGAGGCAGAATTAAGTCCCCAGCAAGCTCAGGACTGTAATTAGAGGCACTGCAGCTGGTGTCTGGCTTTCCATGGATATCAGCAGGCTTTGGCTTGACACCAGCAGAGAGGAGAAATTGCTGCCAGCTCAGGGTTGGCTTTGCCCATGCTCCTTCCTCTCTGAAGATGAACCTGTAAACTATCCCCACTTCTCAGTTTTTCAGCCCAAGGAAGAAGAAGGGCTCTCTGCCACCTCCAAGGCTGCTTCCCTCCAGGTGGCTGGTCCCCAAATCTTTTATTTCTCCACTTGCTCTGAGCCTCCCTGGCCACAACCTTGGTTTTCTGTGCAAGAAGTGGTGGAGCTGCTGCCTGGAGCACCCCAAGGTCCTGTCCCTTGTGGAGCAGCTCCCCATGGTGGACACCCACCCCTGCAAGGCAGTGGGAAGGTTGGGTTCTGGTTTTTTGAGGTTTTGAAGGTTTTATTTTTCCCCCTTTGGAGTTCCTTTCTCTCAGTGTTGGAGCCTCTTCAGAGGTTGGCAATGGGAAGCAACCCATTGGGGCAACTTTCCAGGTGTGACCTGAAAGTGTTTCCTGAAGGTAAGAACCCACAGAAAACTGGGATGAAGGGCTTGGAGCTCCCCCATGTCCCCATGGCAAGTCTGAGCACTGGGATGGGAACAAATTCCTCCTCTGAAGGATGGCAAATGTTACCAAATCTGCTGACTCCAGGCTCTCAGCATCCATCCTGCTGTCAGCTCCTCCTTGAGAGCAAGTGGTGACTTCTTGGCCCCCTGCAAGACCTCTCCTGGGGCTCAGCCTCAGGAAAGAGGGGGAAAAAAATAAGGTTAAAGAGCTGAGGTGGAACTGAATGCACTTTAATGGTGACCAGCAAACTTTGGATTTTAATTTTTAGATAGGTTTCTGTGTGTGTCCCACACCCCTTTGTTGTTTTGTTGTGGTTTTTTTTTTTTGGGTTTGGTTTGTTTGGGGGTTTTTTTTGGTTTTGTTTTTTTTTTTTTTTTGCTGTGCTGTATCCTCTAGGATGGAAAGATTTTGAGATCCTGCTCTTTGAGGGATTCTCTCTTTATAATTCTGCTTTTTGTGTTTCAAATATCAAAAATGTGAAATTGCCAAGAAGCTCAGGGAAGCCTTAGAGGTGTTTGCTGTGGGGATCCATTCCTGGGATTTGACAGGATGAAGGTTTTGTATTGTCTCCTTCCAGGAAAGCTTCCAACCTGCATGTCCTTGCAGATAAATACATGTTAGGAAAGTGCACCCTGGGGTGCAAGCAACCTTCCCTTTTGGTTCAAATTCAACTCCCTGATTCAGTTGCTTTTTTTTTGTTTGTTTTAATGTTGCCTAAGCTGGTGAAAGAATAAAATGGGGAAATCCAAGTTTCCAGTGTTAAAACAAAAGACTCCTTGAACCAACTGAGAATAAAATTTCAAGTTCCTATTTATGTCTTCTTTATTTATTTATTTTTTACTCTCTTTCTCGGCAGCCTCTCTGGTAGGTCCTAAATTAAATATATTAAATATAAATTAACTTTTAAATTTAATTGTTAAAAATTTAAATATAAATTAAATATATTAAATATATATATTTTTAATCTCTTTTTGAGGGTTCCTGTGCATCCAGGGGACTCAGTGAGAGAGCTGAGCATCTCCTCTTTGGTGGAGTCACCATCCCTGGAGGTATTTGAAGGGTTTGTGGACCTGGTCCTTGGGGACATGGCTCAGTGCTGAGCTTAGAGTGTTGGTCAAAGGTTGGACTGGATCATCCTGAAGGTCTTTTCCAACCAAAGACATTCTGTGTTTCTGGAATAGTCACACTCACCCTGCAGCATCCACACATCATGGCCATGTCTGGAGGAAAAAGTGCTCCAGGAAAGTCCTTTGAGAGCCAACAAAGTAGAAAACAACACCCAAGTCCCTCCTTGGAGTGCTGTGGTGCTGAGGCAGGTGCTGGGTCATGCTGTGGCTCTTGCTGGGTGTTAACTTTTGGGTTTCTCTGGTGAAATTTGAGATTCTTTTTCATCTTCTTTCCAACCCATTTCGTCCTCATTTGTTTTTTTAATCCTGCAGGGATTCCTCAGCTGGTGGGGAAGCATCTTCTGAGCTGTTGAGTCTTACAGCTCAAGAGGAAAGGCAGAGCAGATCCCAAATTAAACTGGGAGGATGTTTTGGCTTCCCTTGACACCTCAGACACCATTTTGGTGGCATTTTGCAGTTACTGCATGAGCAGCAGGAGGTGTGTAGCCTGGAGAGGTGGGACCCTACTGCACCCATCCCACATTCAGGTGAAAATGAGAAGCTTTGAAGCTAACACTGCCCTAACAGTGGGGCAGCTTTCTCCTTCTCCTTCTCCTTCTCCTTCTCCTTTTCCTTCTCCTTCTCCTTCTCCTTCTCCTTCTCCTTCTCCTTCTCCTCCTTCTCCATCTCCTCCTCCTCCTCCTCCTCCTCCTCCTTCTCCTTCTCCTCCTTCTCCTCCTCCTCCTTCTCCTTCTCCATCTCCTTCTCCTCCTTCTGCTCCTCCTCTTTCCTCCTTCTCCTCCTCCTCTTCCTTCTTCTCCTTCTCCTCCTCCTCTTCCTCCTCCTCCTCCTTCTCCTCCTCCTTCTCCTTCTCCTCTTTCTCCTCCTCCTTCTCCATCTCCTTCTCCTTCTCCTCCTCCTCTTTCCTCCTTCTCCTTCTCCTCTTTCCTCCTTCTCCTTCTCCTCCTTCTCCTCTTTCCTCCTTCTCCTCCTCCTCCTCCTTCTTCTCCTCCTCCTCCTCTTTCCTCCTTCTCCTCCTCCTCCTCCTTCTTCTCCTCCTCCTCCTCCCCCTCCCCCCCTCCTTCTCCTCCCCCTCCTTCTCCATCTCCTTGGGCTTCCCCCAAGAGATTCCTCCCCTGGTTGGTTTTGCAGTGGTTGTGTTTGCTTTCTTACATGTATAAGACAGAAAGTCTCAAGAGGACTTTTATTTTCTGGAAGTTTTATGCAGCTCACTTGGGTGATGGACCCTTTGGCCACCTGAACTTCTCTCTGTTGTGGGTTAAAAACTCTTGGAGAACCCAAGCACCCAATCAACTCCTTGGTTTGTAGTTTGTTTTTCAGTGGCAGCTGAAGGATCTGTGGGTTTTTAAAGAGTTTGGGGGCTGCTGGGAATGAAAGAAGCTGTTTGAGTCACAGATGTTATGAAGTGAAACTCAGCTTGGGTTACACCCTCTGCTTCATTTCTTCTGTCAGCTCCTGGCCATTATTTCCCTTCCTTCACCCTTTCATCCAAATGTCAAATCAGGGCACAAATCCAACACAAACAACCCCAAACCCACCAGGCCAGTCTTGCTTTCACCCATCCCCTTCCCAGGCTCCCCAAACTCCTTGGATTCGGGGCCACCTCCCTTCTCCTGTGGGTTTCTCCTTCCTGCCCCATCAGCTTTGCTCTGGGTCCAGCTGCATGGGGAGTGGGTTTGAAACAACCCTGGTGCTTTGGGGAAGCCCAGGTGGGAACAGAGCTTTGCTTTCATCCCTGAAATTAATTTTCTGGCCAGTCAGACTTGCTCTTGGGTGCTGTTGGTTGCTTCTGGATGGACTTCTTAAGATCCACTCAGGAGCGGGGAGCTGGACCAGAGCAGCTTTAATCCAACCATGTGGATGTTTGGCCAGGAAAAACAAGGTGTGCCTGAAGCTGATGCCTTGGTAGAAATCCTCATGGAGTTGAATTAACTCCTTGTCATGCCAGCTTTCCCTGGATGAGGTGGAGAGGAGCCTCCACCCGTGAAGGAAGGATTTGTCCCCATGCTTTGCAGCTCTCTAAGTCTTGGGGTAAAGAAGCAGCAGGGAAAGGAAGACATCAAACACCAAGAGGTTTTATTTTTCCATTTTTAATATCTTCAGGGGGCTTTCTGTAGAAGAGTGCAAGCCCCTAACTCTAGCAGCAGCAAACAAAGACCTCAGTGTCCTCTGGAAGATCCAGATGAGTAACACGGTGGTTGCACCACGTGGAGAACAAGCCTGAGCATGAAGTAGCTTGGCTACCTCTTGATTTAAAAAAAAAACCAAAACCCAACAAACAACCCAAACCTGAGGGCCTTGAGTATTTACCTGAGCTCTCACACACCCTCTTCATCACTTCCCTCCTTCTTTTCAGGGCGAGGAAGGATCTTGCAGGCACTTGGCAAGAAAATGACGCCGGTTCTGCACCTTCGGGTGGGTGGAAACCCAGCTTGGGGGGATTTCCTCTGACTTGAGTTTGCTTGAGGTCCATCCATGGGCAACTTGGAGGCTGAGGAACATCCTGTTCCCTGGCCTGGGCTTTCTTGGAGCAGAGGTTGTTTTGAAAGAAAGATTTTTAAGGGCAGAGTTGTTCTTTTCAAACTCCAACCCAGCACCTAAATCCTTAGCAAGGCAGCGAAGGGAGTTGAAAAAAAAAACAAAAACACCCTACAGATCTCTTAGCAACTCTGGAAACCTCAACTACTTTTAGGTGACACCTTTGGGCTTATCTGTGCTGATGGTTAACCTCAGGCTCTCCACCCCGCATGAAACCAGGGAGAAAAACCTCCAAAAAAGTCCTCCAGAAAGCCCCCAAGACAACTCACATCTTCAACCAACAGCACAGAGCTTGTGCTTTTGATGGTGCCCATGATTTGGGTTTGGTCACCAAGATTTTGGGTTCATGAAACTCTCACCTCTCTTTGGAAAGAGGACAGCAGGAGAGGAAGATGCTGGCTGTGTTTTTACCCTGTTTTTGCGATGGTTTTCAGCACATGGTGCTGGTGAGGTTTGAACGGGCTGGAGTCTCATTTGTGATTAAAACTCCTTCTGAAAGTTTGCACCTAGGCCTGGCTCTGTTCCTTCTGTAGGCTGGGGTTGGAAGGTCTGTGTGGGACCCTGCCAGCTCTCCTCACCTCCTCAACTTCATCCCTAATTCCAGGGAAGCTGTGGGCAGGCTGCCTGGGAGCCCCTGGCTTTATGGACCTGTGGAACCAGCTGGAATTGCTCTCCTGAGGACAAACCAACCCAGGGTGGTGCTGGCTGGCTGGTCACATCCAAAGAGTTGTAGACAAGTGGTTGATGTCCAAGTAACAAGAAGTGTCACAGAATCATAGAATCCCAGAATGGTTTGGGTTGGAAAGGACCTTAAAGCTCATCCAGTCCCAACTGGGATGGGCAGGGACACCTCCCACCAGCCCAGGGTGCTCCAAGCCCCATCCAACCTGACCTGAGACACTGCCAGGGATGGGGCAGCCACAGCTTCTGGGGGCAACCTGGGCAACCAGGGGCTCAGCACCCTCACCCCAAAGAATTTCTCCCTCCCCAAGAAATAGAATCATGGAATGGTTTGGCTTGGAAGAGAACTGAAAGCTCAGCTCATTCCAACCCCCCTGCCATGGGCAGGGACACCTCCCTCCCAAATTGCTCCAAGCCCCATCCAACCTGGCTTTGAACACTGCCAGGGATGGGGCAGAGACTCTTTTCCTGGGCAACCTCTTTCTAAATCTCTTTGGCCACCCAAATTTTGGTGTTATTTTCATCAATTCCTGGCAATCTGCAGCCTATTTGAGCTTCATCTTCCTTGTCATCAAGTTGAAATTCAATGCTTAAGACAGTGAAATTGAGAACTGGAGCTGAGCTTGCAGAGGAAGGGTGCTCTCCCCTCAGCCCAAAGAATTTCTCCCTGCCCAAGATCTCCTCTCCATCTCCCCTCTCCCAGCTGGAAACCCTTCCCCCTCCAGGCTCCCAGCCCTCCAGGCCCTTGTCCCAAGTCCCTGCCCAGCTTTCCTGGAGCCCCTTCAGGCACTGGAAGGTGCTCTAAGGTCTCCCCATTGCAGCCTTCTCTTCTCCAGCCTCAACACCCCCAACTCTCTCAGCCTGGCTCCAGAGCAGAGCTGCTCCAGCCCTCCCAGCAGCTCCAGGGCCTCCTCTGCACTGGCTCCAACAGCTCCGTCTCCTTCTGCTGCTGGGGACCCCAGAGCTGGACACAGCTTTACCCCAGGGGGGTCTCCCCAGAGGGGAGCAGAGGGGGACAATCCCCTCCCTGGCCCTGCTGCTCACACTGCTGGGGATGCAGCCCAGGACATGGGGGGTTTGATGCCTCTCTTGAGCTTCTCCTCACCCCACACCCCCAAATCCAGCAGAACCCAAAGGACTGGAAGGGTCACACGAGTTCATTGTCCCCGAGTGACCCAAATGAGACCTTCCCAACCCCCTCAGTATTTATTAACAGTGCCTCTCAGCTCAAACCCATCCCGGGTATTTTTAGCCTTGACCTTTTCTCCTCCTATTCTGGGGATCTTTAATTCTTGGAGCAGTTTTCACACCGTTTATTCCTAAGATGGTTTTGTTTCTTCGTGACTGTCGGTACCGGGAGGCTCAGCCCTGGCCAGGAACATCCCCCTGCAGCTCCAGCATCCTGGAGAAAAAAATTCATTTGTAGTTTTGCCCATTTCTTCCTCAGTTTGATGCCCTTTAGTGTGGTGAGAACGTTTCCACCAGAATCACTTGGGTTGGATGGATGTGTAAAAGGGGAAAGAGGCCATTTCCACCTTAAAATCTGGTCAGGATGTCAAAAAAAAAAAAAAAAAAAAAAAAGAACAGGTTTTTTTTTTCCCTGGGAAATGGCCCTGCCTGTGGGACAGGGAGGCCGAGATGGGAAAAAATGGGGAGAAAAAAAAAAAAGGAAAAGGAAAAAAAAAACAACTGGAGAAAAAAAAAATCTCACCAGGACAGAGTTGGGGATGTCCTGCTGGAAAACAGCTCCATGGAGAAAGCCCTTGGAGTCCTGGGGGACAGGGAATTCTCCAGGGGTCAGCAATGTGCCCTTGGGGCCAAGAGGGCCAATGGTGTCCTGGGGGCATCAGGAAAAGTGTGTCCAGCAGATCCAGGGATGTTCTCCTCCTCCTCCTCCTCCTCCTCCTCCTCCTCCTCCTCCTCCTCCTCCTCCTCCTCCTCCTCCTCCTCCTCCTCCTCCTCCTCCTCCTCCTCCTCCTCCTCCTCCTCCTCCTCCTCCTCCTCCTCCTCCTCCTCCTCCTCCTCCTCCTCCTCCTCTGCTCTGCTCTGCCCTGGGGAGAGCACAGCTGGAATCCTGGCTCCAGTTTGGGGCTCCCCAGTTGAGGAGAGACTGGGATCTACTGGAGAGAGTCCAAGGGAGAGGTGGGAGGGTGAGGAAGGGACTTGAGCATCTCTGCTGGGAAGCAAGAGTGAGAGCCCTGGGGCTGTTGAGCCTGGAGAAGAGAAGGCTGAGAGGGGATGTGCTGAATGTCCCTCAAGATCTGAGGGGTGGGGGGCAAGAGGAAGGGGACAATCTCTTTTTGGGGGTGCCCAGGGAGAGGCCAAGGAAGAATGGGTTGAAGGGAGAAGAGAGGAAGTTCCAGCTCAGCATGAGGAGAAACTTGTGGAGGCTGAGGCTGAGGGAGCCCTGGCCCAGGCTGCCCAGAGAGGTTGTGGAGTCTCCTTCTCTGGAGCCTTTCCAAACCCCCCTGGATGTGTTCCTGTGTGGGCTGCCCTGGGGGATCCCCCCTGGGGCAGGGGGGTTGGACTGGGGGATCTCCAGAGCTCCCTTCCCACCCCTGACATTCTGGGATTCCCTGATTCTCAGGATCTGGAGCAGAAGAAGAAGGTTCTGGAGAAGTTCTGAGCAGTGGCTGAAGGACCTTGGGGAGCAAAGGAGGCTGAAGGGAGAACTTCTCTTTCTCTCCAACTTCTGAAAGGAGGTTGGAGCTACAGGGCTGTGGATCTCTTCTCCCAAATAACAAAAAATAGAACCAGAGGAAATGGCCTCGGGTTGCTCCTGGGGAGGTTTAGATTGGAGCTTGGGAACAATTTCTCCTTGGAAAGGGATTTCAGGGCCTGGCCCAGGCTGCTCAGGGCAGTGGTGAAGTCACCATCCCTGGATATCTATGGTATTTATATATTTTTATATAAACAAAGACCTTCTATATATTTATATTTTATATATATATACTTAGCATGGATACATAACTGGTTTTTTCCCTGGTCCTGTTACAGACCTTTGTTTACTTTCTGTCCCAGGGTACTTTTTGCCCTGGATGCTCAGCAATGCTCAGGTTTCCAGCGTGGAAGGGTGGGCAGATGTGGCTCCAGCCTGGTTGTTTGGTGGGGCATTAAATCAGAAGATTTGCAGGTACCAGGAGGTTCTCCAAAACATTTTAAGAAACCAAAAAGGTCTCCAAAACATTTTAAGAGACCCTGAACCCACCAGGAGGCAGATGGGGACCAGCAGCACCCATAAGGGACCAGTGACCTTCAAGAGATCTTGGCACCAGGGGACTGGGAGGTTCTCAACCTCCAGTTAAAATTAAAATTCGATTAAAATGGAAAGCCAACCATCCCCACAAGGGTTAAACTGCAGCTGGAGCTGCTTCCTTCTCCATCCCTGCTGTGCAGGAGGCCTCAGAGTTGTGAAAGGGAAATTAATAGCTCCATGACCTCAACCACCATGCATGCAGCCCCAGGGAACCACAGCCCATCCAGAGGAGATTTTTGGGGTCTTCTCCCTCTTTTCTCCCTCAGGGTAGGCAGACGGATGGTGCCAGAGCTCCATAAATCATCCCTGGAGATAAACAATAAAAAAAAAACCAACACCATTCCCATCTCCCTAGTGTTGAAGCCCAGCACCATCCCCTCTTTGTAGATACCAGAAAAACACCTTGGATTTCCCACTCTGGGACATGTTAACCCCAAATTATCTTTGTTGAGATACCAAAATAAAACTGAAAGAAAGAAATAATTGAGTTGCAGCCCCTACATTGTTATTTTTTTCCCAATTTTCATCCTATTTTCAACACTGCCCTGTGTTCTCCCTCCTCTTCCCCTCTTCCTCCCCAGCCTGAGCTGGGTATCCATGGGTTTCCCTCAATTCCCATGTTTCTCATTAAAAACACAGCTGAGATCAATAGGAATTGAATTTTGGACACATTTGAGGAATGGGAAAGCTTTTCTTTTTTTTTTTTTTTTTTTTTTTGCCATGCAGAGAATGGAAGCCTGGAGGGTGGAATGGAGGTGGCCCTGTTTATTTTTTTTTTTTTCCTTTTCTTTCTTTTTTTTTTGTTTTTTTTTTTTGTTTTTTTTTTATTGTTTTTTTTCCCCAATTTTATTCCAAGCTATTTCCACCTCAACACCTGGCCAGGATGATCTGCTGCTCCTGGGGATGGAGATTGCAGGGAGAGGGACCTGAGGTTGGGGTCACCTGGGGGGGGTCCTGAGGAATCATCTCGAGTGGCACCTGGGGTAGAGAACACCTGGGATGGGTCCTGGTGGAATATTTAGGGCAGGAGAAGGGATGAGGGAGGGGATTTTGTGTCCCCCCCTGGGGTAAAGCTGTGTCCAGCTCTGGGGTCCCCAGCAGCAGAAGGAGACGGAGCTGTTGGAGCCAGTGCAGAGGAGGCCCTGGAGCTGCTGGGAGGGCTGGAGCAGCTCTGCTCTGGAGCCAGGCTGAGAGAGTTGGGGGTGTTGAGGCTGGAGAAGAGAAGGCTGCAATGGGGAGACCTTAGAGCACCTTCCAGTGCCTGAAGGGGCTCCAGGAAAGCTGGGCAGGGACTTGGGACAAGGGCCTGGAGGGCTGGGAGCCTGGAGGGGGAAGGGTTTCCAGCTGGGAGAGGGGAGATGGAGAGGAGATCTTGGGCAGGGAGAAATTCTTTGGGCTGAGGGGAGAGCACCCTTCCTCTGCAAGCTCAGCTCCAGTTCTCAATTTCACTGTCTTAAGCATTGAATTTCAACTTGATGACAAGGAAGATGAAGCTCAAATAGGCTGCAGATTGCCAGGAATTGATGAAAATAACACCAAAATTTGGGTGGCCAAAGAGATTTAGAAAGAGGTTGCCCAGGAAAAGAGTCTCTGCCCCATCCCTGGCAGTGTTCAAAGCCAGGTTGGATGGGGCTTGGAGCAATCTGGGAGGGAGGTGTCCCTGCCCATGGCAGGGGGGTTGGAATGAGCTGAGCTTTCAGTTCTCTTCCAAGCCAAACCATTCCATGATTCTATTTCTTGGGGAGGGAGAAATTCTTTGGGGTGAGGGTGCTGAGCCCCTGGTTGCCCAGGTTGCCCCCAGAAGCTGTGGCTGCCCCATCCCTGGCAGTGTCTCAGGTCAGGTTGGATGGGGCTTGGAGCACCCTGGGCTGGTGGGAGGTGTCCCTGCCCATCCCAGTTGGAACTGGATGAGCTTTAAGGTCCTTTCCAACCCAAAACCATTCTGTGATTCTATAAATCTGTAGGGCTTTTTTTGTTTGTTTGTTTTTTTTCCCCCAAGATTTGAGCCCCACCCCACAGGAACTGATCCTACAGAACTTATCCTCAGGTCCCATCCTCCATTCCCAGTTGGGAATGTGAGATCCCATCCCCTGCAGAGCTGCAGGGTGGGTGAGCCAGAGGGCAGCAGGTGGTGAAGGTTCTGGTTCTGGTTCTGGCTGTTGGGTTGGAGGCAATGCCTGGGGTGTAATGAACACGGGCGTGCTCAGCTCCACCATCCGGCACCCGCCCGGTTTTCCCAGAGTTGGGAAAAACACCTGGGATTGCCAAAGATCCCATCTCCAGGGCTGGGCTGGAAGTCTTTGTGAATTCCTTGGAGTGGTTTGAACATTTTCAGAGCTGAGATGTCCCCCAGGAAACAGTCATGAGACACCCACCCCCCCCCCTCCCCCATGAGCCACCTCCCCTCTTGCTCGTTAGTGGCTGAGGATTAATCAGCCTCATTAGGATGAATTCTCCTACAAACCCCTCTGAGAAGGGAATCACCCCAACCCCGGGGGTGCAGAGCTCCTGCAATGGGGTTTCACCTACTCTGTGGGGAAACTGAGTCACGGGGAGCATGCTGAAGGTGGATGAAGGGCAGGGAAGGTGAATCCTCCTCCTCAGGATGGGGATCAGGGCCAAATCCACCTCCCAGATCTCCTCCTTGCCTGGAGGAGGTGGGAAAGGGCTCCCAAAATCCCTGGGGAGACCCCAAAAGTGATGGAGACGGGGGGCTGGGATGGGCACAATGCAGGGGGGGATGCAATTGGAGGGTGCTCAGCACCCACGAGGGGAATTTTTCCAAATTGTCGGGAAAAAAGATGGATGGGAAGAGGATGGAGGTGACGTGGGGTCTTGGTCCTGTTGGGGATTCACCCATCTTGGTGATGTGTGTGTGTTTGTGGGGTTTCTTTTTAGGAGGGATCCCAAAAATTGAAGCTGAGGAATGTACTGGAAGCCACTGGGGTGGGGAATGGAATTTTTTTTTTATTGGATTCAGTGGTGGGGAATCCTGTGGTGGCCACCAAGACCTCTATGGACACGAGAGGGGTGTCTGGTTGTGGGGACAGTGAGGAGGGACACCCCACACTCCCCCAGGGACCATCTGCACCCCAACCTCATTGTGCCAGGTGGGATGCCCACATCTGATGCAGATGCTGGCTGGTGATGCTCCAGCTGGGATAAAACAGATTTTTTTTTGTTTTTTTTCCCAGCCTGGGTGGAGAGAAGGTAGTAGGGAATGGAGGGGCTGGAGGACCACCACGATGCCTGTGAAGAGATTAAGGAAAAATTAAAAAAAAAATAAACAAACCACACAAAAAAGCACCCTGAACATCCATATTCCCAACAACCAGCAAGGGTGGGAAAGGGGAGGGGCAAGATTTGGGGTAGATCCCTTGGTTTGGGGTTTTCCATGGAGGTGGGGTTGGAGCTGAAGCTGCATCCATCCAGCTGTTGGAAGAGGTTGTCCAAGGAAGTTGTGGCTGCCCCATCCCTGGCAGTGTCTCAGGTCAGGTTGGATGGGGCTTGGAGCAAGCTGGGCTGGTGGGAGGTGTCCCTGCCCATGGCAGGGGTTGGGATTGGATGAGCTTTGAGGTCCCTTCCAACCCAAACCATTCTGGGATTCTCTGACCCTTCCTGTTACTGCTTCCCACTCGGCCATCACCCAGTTGTGGAAGGTGTCCCTACTTCAGAGGGCTGGGAACCAGATGATCTTCAAGCTTTCTCCCAACCCAACCCACCCAACCTAACCAACCCAACCCAAACCACCTAACCCACCCACCCAACCCAACCCACCCAACCTAACCAACCCACCTAACCCACCCAATCAACCCACCCCAACCCAACCTAACCAACCCAACCCACCCAACCAACCCACCCTAACCAACCTAACCCTCCCAACCCACCCAATCAACCTAACCCAACCCACCCAATCAACCCAACCCACCCAACCCACCCCACGCAACCCATCCCACCCACCCACCCGCCTACCCAACCCAACCCCACCCCGTGCTCCTACTTACCTTCTGGACTCGGGGGGTGGGTGCTGGGGGTGCTCTCACTTCTCCGTCATCATCCTCACAAACTCCTCATAGTTGACCTGCCCGTCGTTGTTGCCGTCGGCCTCTTTGATCATCTCATCCACCTCCTCCTCCGTCAGCTTCTCCCCCAGGTTGGTCATCACGTGCCTCAGCTCCGCCGCGCTGATGTAACCGTTGCCGTCCTTATCGAAGACCCGGAAAGCTTCCCGGATCTCTTCCTCGCCGTCCGTCTCCTTCATCTTCCTCGCCATCAAGGAGAGGAATTCCGGGAAATCCACGGTGCCGCTCCCGTCGGTGTCCAACTCCCCCACCATCTCCTGCAGCTCCGCTTCCGTGGGGTTTTGCCCCAAAGAGCGCATGACGGTGCCCAACTCTTTGGTGGTGATGCAACCGTCTCCGTCCCGGTCAAAAAGGGAAAAAGCTTCTTTGAATTCCGAGATTTTTTCCTCAGACAAACGTTCGGAAGCCATGATCGCTCCCCGCTCCCGCCCGGCTCTGTCCCGGCACGCCGGCGGGGAGGAGGGGAATGGGGCCTCCTCCCTCCTTCTCCTGACGCTCCCCGGATGATGATGATGGAGGAGGAGGAGGAGGAAGGGGTTGGGAAACATTGGAGACACAGCATGGGAACAGTGGGAATGGGTTTGGGATGCTGGAAAAGAAGGGTGACACCTTGGGCCACCATGGTCCCTCTTGTTCCCTTGTTCCCAAACAAAGGTTTTAATTTAAGGAGTTTGGGCTGCAGGGAAAGGGTGGTTTTGGGGAAGGGAGGGAGGTGGTGGGAAGGAAGAGGAGGAAGGGGTTGGGACACATTGGAGACACAGCATGGGAACGGTAGGAATAGGTTTGGGATGCTGGAAAAGGAGAGTGACACCTCAGGCGACCACGGTCCCTCTTGCTCCTTTAAATTAAAACCTTGTCTCTAAAGGTTTTAATTTAAGGAGTTTTGGGCTGCAGGGAAAAGGTGCTTTTGGGGAAGGGAGGGAGTGGGTGGAAAGGAGGAGGAGGAAGGGGTTGGGAAACATTGGAGACACACCACGGGAACAGTGGGAATGGGTTTGGGATGCTGGAAAAGAAGGGTGACACCTCAGGTCACCACGGTCCCTCTTGTTCCCTTGGCCCCAAAGGTTGTAATTTAAGGAGTTCTGGGCTGCAGGGAAAGGGTGGGTTTGGGGAAGGGAGGGAGTGGGTGGAAAGGAGGGAGGAGAAAGGGGTTGGGAAATGTTGGAGACACAGCACAGGATGAGTAGGAATGGGTTTGGGATGCTGGAGAAAGGGTGACACCTCGGGCCACCACGGTCCCCCTTCTCCAAGGGGTGGACTCCAAACGAAGGTTTTAATTTAAAGAGTTTTGGGATGCAGGGAAAGGGTGGTTTTGGGGGAAGGGAGGGAGCTGGGTGGAAGGAGGGAGGTGTGTGTGGGTAGGATGTGTTCTTTTGAGGGATTTCAAAGCAATTTGGAGTTGTGCAAAGGCCTCCTGAGGAACCTTCCCCCATCTCCTCAGCCCCGGGGGGTGCTGGCAGACACCCAGGTCAGACCCACCCAGGGAGGATTCCCTCAGGTTCCCTCCTGCAGGTCCAGACACAACCTCTCTGCCTGGAGTTGATGTTCTCCAGGCTGACAGAGACCTGAGTCAATCCTGATGGATTTTCCGGGCTCTCCATCCCCGGAGGCAGCTGACGGGGTGGTGTGTCAGGGGGTGGGGAGATGAGGCCTGGCCTGCTTACTCAGGGCTTGGCCCCAAGGCTGAGAGGGTGACCCATGGTGCAAGGGTCTCCTTTCATTTGTACTCCTCCCTTCCTGCAGGGTGCAAGGAAAATGATGGGGAGGGCTGTTTCTCTGTCTATCTGCCCATCCATCCACCAATCCATCCATCCATCCATCCCACCAACCATCACCCAGCCACCCATCTGTATGTCCATCTATCCACTTAACCACAATATCATCCATCCCTCCATCCCACCACCCAAACACCTATCCATCCATTCATCCATAGAATCATAGAATTTTCAGGGTTGGAAGGGACCTTCAAGCTCAACTCATTCCATCCCCTCTGCCATGGGCAGGGACACCTCCCACCAGCCCAGCTTGCTCCAAGCCCCATCCAACCTTAAAAACTTCCAGTGATGGGGTTTCCACCACCTTTCTGGGCAACCTGTTCCAGTCTCTCACCACCCTCATGGTGAAGAACTTCTTCCTAATTTGCAGTATCACTCCATGCATCCATCCCACCACCCAAACACCCATCCAATCATCTATCCATCCATCCATCCATCCATGGGATGGGTGTGGAGACACACCATGGGAACAGTAGGAATGGTTTTGGGATGCTGGAAAAGAGGTGACACCTTGGGACACCATGGTCCCCCTTCTCCAAGGGGTGGGCTCCAAACAAAGGTTTTAATTTAAGAAGTTTTAGGCTGCAGGGAAAGGGTGGTTTTGGGAGAAGGGAGGGAGCTGGTGGAAAGGAGGAGGAGGAAGGGATTGGGACACGTTGGAGACACAGCGCAGGAACAGTAGGAATGGGCATGGTAAATAACCTCTTTCCTATGATCCCATAACACTCCAGTCACCCTCACCATCTGGGCCAAGGAGCCAATGGGCCACCCCACCAAGCTCCACAGCAGAAGGCTGTTGGATTTTCTCAGCTGCAGAAAAGTGGCACCAGTTTACCCCAGTTTAACCCCGTGAGGAATCAGAGATGTGAGAAGTCACCATCCCTGGAGGTGTTCAGCAAATGAGTGGATGTGGGGCTTTGGGAGATGATTTAGGGGTTCAGGTGGTGTAGGATTGATGGTTGGACAGGAAGATCTTCAAGGTCGTTTCCAACCACGATGATTTTAGGATGAAGAGAGAAGTTGACCCATGGGATAACTGAGGAAATGATGGGAAATTGATTTCTCCAGGTGGGACAAAGCATGGGAGGGGATCACCATCATTTGGAAAACCTCACCTGGAATAAAAAAAAAAAAAAAAAAAAAAAAAAAGGCTGAACAGGTTAAACCCCAATTTCAGGGAGGAATCAGCCCAAGCTGTGCCAGGAACCTGTCTGGCCAGAAACTTGGAACTGCTCACCTGGTGAGAACGTTCCAGGGAGGGGAGGTTCCTGGAAGCTCCTCTTCTGCAAGAGCTGCTCCTTAATTGTCCTGGCTAATTGCCCAGGCTCCTGGCTCTGCTCTGGAGTTAATGAGGTGGAATGAAGATTAATGTGAGGAAACCTGGGGTGGCCAAGTGAGGAGCCAAGGGGAGGGGGAGCTGGAGATGGCTCCAAGCCAGCTGGGAGAAGCAACAACCAGGAGGTGCCAGGGGTTTCCAAAGCCCAGGAGGGTGAAGGGATTTGTTCCAGCCATGGGGGGAGTTGTTTGAGTTCCAAAAATGAGGGTGGGTTGGGTGTGGGGGGGTGACTCAGTGAAGATGAAAGGGTTCCTGGGGGTCCTGTGGTGTTGGGTGAAGCTGGGAGCTGCTAGGGGTTTCGTGTCTCCGTTGTCTCTCCTGCTGGGTTGCTGGTGGGCAGCACCCACCTCCCAGTTACCTCCCTGTGGTCAGCACCCAGCACCAGCACCCAACACCTCCCCATGAGCTCCTGTGACCAGCACCCAGCACCAGCACTCATCTTCCCAGCACCCATCACCTTCCCATGAGCTCCTGTGACCAGCACCCAGCACCAGCACTCATCCTCTCCCCATGACCAGCACCCACCACCAGCACTCATCATCTCCATCTCACCATGACCACCACCCATCATCAGCACCTATCACTTCCCAATCACCTCCCCACCACCAGCACCCATCACCTCCCCATGATGTCCCCATGACCAGCACCCATCACCTCCTCATGACCAGCACCCATCACCTCCACATAACTAGCACCCTCCACCAGCACCCATCACCTCTCCATGACCAGCACCCACCACCAGCACCCATCACCTCCCCATGACCTCCCCATCACCTCCCCATGACTAACACCCATGACCAGCACCCATCACCTCCCCATGATGTCCCCATCACCAGCACCCATCATCAGCACCCATCACCTCCCACGTGTGCATCAGCCTTTGGGAGAAGGTCAAATCCCCACCTGAATTTGCACGGGTGCTTCCCTGCAGCCTCATTAGCACAAGAGGCCAATTAACCCAATTAACCCCCGGAGCCTCCTGCTGGCCCAGGAACTTCTGTGGTTCCTGGCCATGGCCTCTCGACAGCATCCAGGAGGGGGCAGGAGGTTGGACAGGGTGGGAGGCAGGATTGTGGATCCTGACTGTGGATTTTGGGAGCCAGAGCTCCTGGGATGTCTCCAAGTGGAGCTGGGGGGTGGGGAGTGTGAGGATTTGATCAGGGATGGGAAAAGGTGGACAAGGGTGGAATGAATCCCAGAGTGGCTGAGGGGGGAAGGGAAATGAGGAATTATCTCCTCCAAGCTCCCTGCCATGGGCAGGGACACCTCTCCTCCAGCCCAGGTTGCTCCAAGCCTCATCCAACCTGGCCTTGAACACCTCCAGGGAGGGGGCAGCCACAACTTCTCTGGGCAATCTGTTCCAGAGGCTCAGCACCCTCCTCCTGAAGAACTTCTTCCTCACATCCAGCCTGAACCTCTTCTCCTGCACTTTCCAACCATTTCCCCTTCTCCTAGCACTGGACACTCTGCTGAAAAGTCCCTCTGCAGCCTTCCTGGAGGTTCCCTTCAGGGATTGGAAGGCAGCTCTAAGGTCCCCCTGGACTCTTCTCTTCTCCAGGCTGAACAATCCCAGGTTCTCCTCAGCCTCTCCTCCTGGCAGAGCTGCTCCAGCCCCTGGATCATCTTTGGGGCCTCCTCTGGACTCATCCCAACAGATCCATGTCCTTCTTCTGCTGGGGACACCAGAGCTGGATGCAGGATTCCAGGTGGGGGTCTCCCAAGAGCAGAGTAAAGGAGGAGAATCACCTCTCTGGCTCTGCTGCCACCAAAACCTCCCACCTACAGAAAAGAAACCACCCCCCCAACCCCAACCTGTCCCCATGTGACAAATATGTGAAAATTCTCTCCTAGATCAACCTTCAGAAGAATCTTGACAGCAAGGAGGGGAGGACCCCCCCGGGCAGGCACCTTCCCTTGGGGAGCCACCAGGTTTCTCTTCAGCATGATGGAAACCATCAGCAGCTCCCCAAAAGCTGCAGCTTGACCACGTAGGGTGAGTTCTGGGCTCAACTCCCTGCTCCTGGGGAGAACATCCCTGGTTCCAGCCCAGGTCCCTCCGGGTGGTCACCACCTTCCCCTAGGTCCTCCTCAGGAGGGAAATCAGAGCTTGGGTTGAAGGGACAGAATTTACAGCCCAACCTTCACCTTTGGAGATGAGTTTTGACCCAGAGAGAATTCAGCCTTTTCCATACTGGGAGAAGCTGGGATGAAAAATGCTCCTGTTGCCAAAAAAAAAAAAAAAAAAAAAAAAGAAAAAAAAAACCCCACACATTAATGAGCTGCTGGAACACATCTTGTCCTCAGCCCAGGAAAATCTGTTTGTCCTCCCAGACTGGGGCTTAGCTTTTGTCTTCTCCTGCAGCCGACAGACAGAGAATGAGCCAAGAACTTCACTTCCCTTGAAAATTCCATTCTCCCTGACTGCTTCCTGGTGGTTCCTGTCCCTGCTCCATCCCTCCAAGTGGAATGTGCAGCCCTCAAACCCTCCACTGTCTCACTCTCCCTCTGCTAGACTAAACACACCAGGTTCTTCTGGTTTCCTCCTCTCCAAATTCCATTGGGGCCAGGCCAGCCCTTTCCTGGCCCCTGCTGCCAAGACCTCCCTGTTCCAGGTATGAAAAGCTTTTGGGACACAGCAGGATTAAAGAGGAGGTTCCAGGGAGACCTTAGAGCACCTTCCAGTGCCTGAAGGGGCTCCAGGAAAGCTGGGCAGGGACTTGGGACAAGGGCCTGGAGGGCTGGGAGCCTGGAGGGGGAAGGGTTTCCAGCTGGGAGAGGGGAGATGGAGAGGAGATCTTGGGCAGGGAGAAATTCTTTGGTTGGGCTGAGGGGGCTGAGCTTTAGAAAGAGGTTGCCCAGGAAAAGAGTCTCTGCCCCATCCCTGGCAGTGTTCAAAGCCAGGTTGGATGGGGCTTGGAGCAATCTGGGAGGGAGGTGTCCCTGCCCATGGCAGGGGGGTTGGAATGAGCTGAGCTTTCAGTTCTCTTCCAAGCCAAACCATTCCATGATTCTATTTCTTGGGGAGGGAGAAATTCTTTGGGGTGAAGGTGCTGAGCCCCTGGTTGCCCAGGTTGCCCCCAGAAGCTGTGGCTGCCCCATCCCTGTCAGTGTCTCAGGTCAGGTTGGATGGGGCTTGGAGCACCCTGGGCTGGTGGGAGGTGTCCCTGCCCATGCAGGGGATGGGATGAGATGTCCTTGAAGGTCCCTTCCAACCCAACCCGTTCTGGGATTCTATGAAATGCCCCAGAGCAGGGAGAGAACCCAGGCCAGTGGCATTGTCCCTGATCCCCACATCCTTGGCCACCTTTGGCCATCCTTACAATCAATCATAGAATGGGCTGGGTTGGAAGGGACCTCAGAGATCACCAAGTCCAACCCTTGATCCACTCCCCCTGTGGTTCCCAGCCCATGGCACTCAGTGCCACATCCAGGCTCTTTTTAAATATCTCCAGGGATGGAGAATCCACTGCTTCCCTGGGCAGCCCATTCCAATGTCTGATCACCCTCTCCATGAAGAAATTCTTTCTAATATCCAACCTAAACCTCCCCTGGCACAACTTGAGACCATGCCCTCTTGTCTTGCTGATAGTTGCCTGGGAAAAGAGCCCAACCCCCCCCTGGCTCCAGCCTCCTTTCAGGGAGTTGTAGAGAGTGATGAGGTCTCCCCTGAGCCTCCTCTTCTCCAGGCTGAACACCCCCAGCTCCCTCAGCCTCTCCTCACAGGACTTGTGCTGGATCCCTTCCCCAGCCTGGTTGCCCTCCTTTGGACCTGCTCCAGGACCTCAATCTCCTTCCTGACCTGAGGGGCCCAGAACTGGACACAGGACTCGAGCTGTGGCCTCCCCAGGGCTGAGTACAGGGGCAGAATCCCTTCCCTGGACCTGCTGGCCACGCTGTTCCTGAGCCAGGCCAGGATGCCATTGGCCTTCTTGGCCACCTGGGCACACTGCTGGCTCCTGTTCAGCTTCCTGGCAATCCAGACTCAAATCCAGGGCCCTTTCTGCCATTCTGTGCCCAGCCTGGAGCTCCCCATGGGGTTGTTGTGTTGAACCTCATCCCATTGGGATCATCCCAACTCTCCAACCTGTCCAGGTCCCTCTGCAGAGCCCTCCTGCTTTCCAGCTGATCCACACTCCCCCCAGTGTGGGGTTTGGTGGGGGTTTTTTTTGTGCTTGGGTTTTGGGGGTTTTTTTTTGAGATGTTACCTGACTCCAACCACTCAGATGATGAGGTGGAGCTTGGGTGATGCTGCCCAGAAAACACCATGTGAGGAAAATGCCATGGGGTGCACCCTCAGGGGGGTTGCTGTGGGCTGGGGGTGGCATCCAGAGGGACCTTAAGAGGCTTGAGAAATGGGACAGCATCCACTGCATGAGATTCCACAAATCCAAGCCCAAGGTCCTGCATCTAGGTCAGACCAACCCCAGGCACAGCTACAAGCTGAGTACAGCCCTGAAGAGAAGGATTTGGGGGTGTTGGTTGGTGAGAAGCTCAACGTGAGCCAGCAGTGTGCTCCTGGAGCTCAGAGCCCAGCCCTGTCCTGGGATGCATCCAGAGGAGCATGGGCAGCAGATCAGGAGAGGGGATTCCCAGCCTCTGCTCTGCTCTTGGGAGACCCCCACCTCCAATCCTGCATCCAGCTGTGGGTTTTTTTTCTTTTTTTCTTTTTTTTTTTTTTTTTTTCTTTTTTTTTGGCAACAGGAGCTTTTTTTTCATCCCAGCTTCTCCCAGTATGGAAAAGGCTGAATTCTCTCTGGGTCAAAACTCATCTCCAAAGGTGAAGGTTGGGCTGTAAATTCTGTCCCTTCAACCCAAGCTCTGATTTCCCTCCTGAGGAGGACCTAGGGGAAGGTGGTGACCACCTGGAGGGACCTGGGCTGGAACCAGGGATGTTCTCCCCAGGAGCAGGGAGTTGAGCCCAGAACTCACCCTACGTGGTCAAGCTGCAGCTTTTGGGGAGCTGCTGATGGTTTCCATCATGCTGAAGAGAAACCTGGTGGCTCCCCAAGGGAAGGTGCCTGCCCGGGGGGGTCCTCTCCTCCTTGCTGTCAAGATTCTTCTGAAGGTTGATCTAGGAGAGAATTTTCACATATTTGTCACATGGGGACAGGTTGGGGTTTGGGGGGGTGGTTTCTTTTCTGTAGGTGGGAGGTTTTGGTGGCAGCAGAGCCAGATAGGTGATTCTCCTCCTTCACTCTGCTCTTGGGAGACCCCCACCTGGAATCCTGCATCCAGCTCTGGTGTCCCCAGCAGAAGAAGGACATGGATCTGTTGGAATGAGTCCAGAGGAGGCCCCAAAGATGATCCAGGGGCTGGAGCAGCTCTGCCAGGAGGAGAGGCTGAGGAGAACCTGGGATTGTTCAGCCTGGAGAAGAGAAGAGTCCAGGGGGACCTTAGAGCTGCCTTCCAATCCCTGAAGGGAACCTCCAGGAAGGCTGCAGAGGGACTTTTCAGCAGAGTGTCCAGTGCTAGGAGAAGGGGAAATGGTTGGAAAGTGCAGGAGAAGAGGTTCAGGCTGGATGTGAGGAAGAAGTTCTTCAGGAGGAGGGTGCTGAGCCTCTGGAACAGATTGCCCAGAGAAGTTGTGGCTGCCCCCTCCCTGGAGGTGTTCAAGGCCAGGTTGGATGAGGCTTGGAGCAACCTGGGCTGGAGGAGAGGTGTCCCTGCCCATGGCAGGGAGCTTGGAGGAGATAATTCCTCATTTCCCTTCCCACCTCAGCCATTCTGTGATTCCATGATCCCCTCTCCCTTTTCCCCCAGAACAGGAGAGGGATGAGTGATGGAAGTGCTGGAATGAGCCATGGAATTGGTCCCTGGGTGATGGTGACCACCCCAGCCCACGTGGAGCTGTAACCCCCCCCCCCCTCATGTCCTGCCCAGCCTCAAGCAGCACAAAAGAGGAACCAGAACAGAAAAAAAAATAAATTTGTAAACCAGAGTTTCCTCCAGCCAGAGCCTGTGCATGGAGAAGGGAAGGTTGGTGCTTCTCTGGCAGCACCCAGCAAGTCAAGAGGAGGCAGAAAAGAGGGTGTCAGGAATTTAATTGTACTTGGCACTCAAAGCTGTACAAGACATTTACAGAGAAGCACAGACATTTTGTGTCTATGTACACCCCCTCCCCATTTCCAAGGGGACCAGCCCACCAGGTGACAGGGTTGTCACCTCCACCTGCTCCTCCAGCACCCATTCTGGGTGATGTCCCCAGGGTGGGTGTGGTGGGGTGGGCTGGATGACAAGGAACATCTTGTTGGGCTGGTTGGAAGCTGTCACTGCTTTTTCTCCCTCCCAAGCCTTTGTGTCCCATCTCTCAGACCCATTTTTGGAGCTCTGCAGGATGGTGGTGATGCCATCACCAGGATGGAGAACCAACATCTCCTCCATCCTCACACCTCAGTGGCTTCAAACACTTCCTCTTCTCTACCTTTCTACCACGTGCAATAAACCCTGGGTTGCCTCCAGTCCTGCCTCCTTTTAGAAGGCTTCTCATTTCCAAAAGGCAACAGCAACACAAAAATTAAACAACAAAAATAAAAATCTACCTTCACTCCCTGCTACTCCCTCTCTACCTGTTCCTCCTCTTCCCTCCCCAAACCCTTTGCAACTTTCCTAAAACCTTCCTAAACCCCATTAATGATGCAGTTTTCTTGCAGTAAACCTGGAGGTGGAGCCAAGGATGTGGCTCATGGTTACTGGGGAGAGGTTGAGTGTCTCCTCCTGGCCACCAGCTTGTCACACTGTGGTTTCACCTGAGAAAATGTGGCTTTCAGGTGAGGAAATGGGATGTACACGTGGCACCTCCCAGCAAGAAGGACCAAGTACTGGAAAGGAAATGCCAAGTCTGAACAACAATGAAATATAAAAGTAAAAAAAAAAAAAAATTAAAAAAAAAATAAAAAAAATAAAAGAAGAACAAAACAAACAAACAAACAAAAAAGCCCCAACAAAACAACTAAGGAAAAACTTAAATATCTGGCAGGTTACAAGAGTGAGAATGAGGAATGTACAAAGGACTCATGAAGATGAAAAATTCCAGTAGGTGAACTGAGAACCTGTTGAACCTGGGGTCTGTTTGTTGTTACTTTTTTCTCCTTTTTTTTTTTTTTTGGATGTGAAAAGCCAAGTGGATCAATGCTAACCCCCCCCCACCCACTGCAAACCATGCACTGTACAAGACAAGGAGAAAATAGGGACTCAAAGGTTTTGAGTTCCCTTTTAAAAAGGACTTTTGCAGGGTTGATCCAAAACCTGCCAAGGGAGGTGCTGGCCCAAACTTCCCCATTAGCTTTGCTGTTTTTTCAGCCTCAACCACCACCCGTGGAAATCTTTTGGAAAGCAGCAAAGGCTGCTCTTCCAAAAACCCTGCAAGCATGAGGGCTTTTTTACATCACCCCCCAGTGTTCAAAGCTAAAAAAAAGGTTCCCCAGGTTTGTAAAAACAGACTCCAGTTCGACAGTGTCAACTGCACACCAGTAGCTGCCATTACAACACAAAGAAACAAAAAAACCCCAAATATTCTGGTTCAGGAGAGTGACTCCCACCATGCTGAACGTTCCAAGAAACAACAAAATGTACACATTATTTATAAATAAACAGTCTCCCAACCAAGTCACCAAACTCCTCTTCACACCAGTGTTTCTTTCCTCTTGGTGCTGAGCTGCTGCTTCTCCCGGGTTTTTCTGTGCCCAAAGGATGTTCGGTGGCTTTTCCCACCTTTGCCTTCCTCTGAGTCCAAGATGGAACCACACTCAGAGAGGTTTTCCTCTATTTCCATCTCGTTGAGGCCTGAGGTGGCAGATTCCCTCTTCTGGGCTTTGAGGTTGGGTGTTGAGGGGTTGTTTTCCTCTGATTCTTCACTGAGCTCTGGCAGCTCCTTCAGCTCTGGGGCCGGGGGGTGGAAGGGAGCGATGGCTGTTCGGATGCAGTTGACCCATTGTTGTTTGTGGAAGACATCGTTGGCCTGCAGGGTGTGGGATTGACCTGGAGAAGGATCTTGGAAACGAACTCGGAAGATGTTTTTAGCTGAGGAGAAAGAAAAGGAAGGGGGAGATTGGTTTCTCAGCTGAGGGTTTTCAGATTCCGGTGTCGGAGAAACGAGCGCGGCTGCCCTGGTGGTGTTTCAGGGAGAGCCTTCCAAATCCCACCAAAAAACCCCCCCCAAACAACCCGAAACCCAGAAGAGAGAAGTTGAAAAAGGTGTTTTCTATGAGCATCAGTTGCAAAGTGCCACGTAGAAGTTCCTGGCCAAAGCCCAGCAGTGATAGTCTAAAGGAGGAGATATCACAGTGTCATCAGGGGTTGGAAGGGACCTCTGGAGATCATCCCAGGGAAAATCCCTCACCCAGAGGATGTTCAGCCAGAGCAGGTGGAGGAGGATGGCATCCAGGTGGGTTATAGGATCTTAGAATCATGGAATGGTTTGGGTTGGAAGGGACCTTAAAGCTCATCCAGTTCCAACCCCTCTGACACCTCCCCCCAACCCAGGGTGCTCCAAGCCCCATCCAACCTGACCTGAGACACTGCCAGGGATGGGGCAACCACAGCTTCTGGGGGCAACCTGGGCAACCAGGGGCTCAGCACCCTCACCCCAACCAAAGAATTTCTCCCTCCCCAAGAAATAGAATCATGGAATGGTTTGGCTTGGAAGAGAACTGAAAGCTCAGCTCATTCCAACCCCCCTGCCATGGGCAGGGACACCTCCCTCCCAGATTGCTCCAAGCCCCATCCAACCTGGCTTTGAACACTGCCAGGGATGGGGCAGAGACTCTTTTCCTGGGCAACCTCTTTCTAAATCTCTTTGGCCACCCAAATTTTGGTGTTATTTTCATGAATTCCTGGAAATCTGCAGCCTATTTGAGCTTCATCTGCCTTGTCATTAAGTTGAAATGTAATGCTTAAGACAGTGAAATTGAGAATTGGAGCTGAGCTTGCAGAGGAAGGGTGCTCTCCCCTCAGCCCAAAGAATTTCTCCCTTCCCAAGACCTCCTCTCCATCTCCCCTCTCCCAGCTGGAAACCCTTCCCCCTCATCCCATCCCCCCAGGCCCTTGGGTAACCTGGGCCAGGGTCTCCAGAGACAGAGTTCACCACCTTTCTGGGCAGCCTGTCCCACTGATCCAAGTCAAAAATTTCCTCCTCCTGTTTTGATGGAACTTCCTATGGTCAAGTTTGTGCCTGTTACCTCCTGTCCTGTCACTGGGCACTGCTGAAAAAAGCCTGTCCCCCTCCTGTGACACCCCCCCTTGGAGTATTTCTAAGCATTGATGAGATGACATGTCTGTTGTCCTCAAAGAACCTCAACCCATGGGGATATGCCCAGGTAGAACCTTTCCACAGAATTCCACAATGTTTAGGTTGGAAGAGACCTCCAAGCTCATCCATTCCAACCTTTAACCAACACCATCTCCTAAACCATGTCCTTAAGGACCAGGTCCAAATGCCTTTGAAATCCCTCAAGGAATGGTGACTCCACCACTGTCCTGAGCAAGCTACTCCCACCCAGATGAACTGGTTTGGTTTGTACCTTTATCAGAATTGCCAAAAGCTCCTCGGAAAGATCCTCCCATTTTCACATCTCCATCCTGCAGGTCTTCCAGGAGCAGCTCCTGGACAGGGATTGGCTGCCTGTAGACCTGGAAGGCCTGACGCTCGTTGCGAGTCACCGGCCGGGTTAAAACCAGGATGTCTTGGAAGAGGAAAACATAAAGTTTCTGAAAGGGAAAAAAAAACACCTTTGAGTCAGGAGGGAAATGATGGTTCCATCTTCAGGGTGGTTACACATCCCCTGGGATTCAAGGCCACCTGATCTGAAGTTTCACCCACGTTAGGATCATGGAATGATTTGGGTTGGAAGGGACCTCTCGAGGTCATGCAGTTCAACCCAACTGCAGGAAGCAGGAACCTGGTTTGGGCCAGGAGAAAGGTGATTTTCTGTCTTGTACTTTTGCTTTCAGCTCAGTCTCTTGTAAGTAGCTGCACTTGCTGAAATGAACAGCAAGTTTCTCAGTCAGTGTCTGCTCCTGGGACTGCTCACACTCCATGGTTATAGTTACTGCTGGAGAATGGGCTGCAGAGCCAAGGACACTGCTCAGCTCTGAGGAACATTTTACCTTCCAGAAGGAGTAAAGAGGTCCCACCTGAACCCCTCCTTTGGGGAGGAACAGACAAGATAAATGACCAAAATTGACCAAACAGAGGATTCCATCCCATACACCTCACCTCAGTATAAATTGGAGGGATCACAAGGGTCAAACCCCTTCCTGCTTCCCCTTCTTCACCTCTCCCTGTTTGCTTCAGCATCCTGGGAGGATTCCATCCCTTCCTCTGCCTGTGCTCCTGATCCATTCCAGCCTGGATCTGTGTGTTCCTGCCTCCAGCTCCCAACTGCTCCTGAGCCCAGGATTCCAGCCTGGACTTTCCCAGGGCTGCCCTGCAGCCTCAGTGGGGATGTGAGAGTTATTGGGGGAAAGGGGGGAGGAACGTGGGATCAATTTTCCTGTATATTTGTATAGATTTAGTAATTTTTCCTATTTATCATTACTGTTTCATTAAAGCTGTGTAGTTTAGTTTCCAACCCGTAAGTCTCTCTTCCTTATTCTCTCTCCTTCCTTTATCAGGGAGGAGAGGGGGATTAATAGAGAGCATCTGTTATTTGATTTAATTGCCAGGCCAGTGTTAAACCCTGACACAGGGAAAACCTCAATTAGCTCAGGTTGAGCCTCCTCAGTATCTCCTCAACCATCTCCCTGTTCAATCTGTTCCATTTTTCCACTACCCTCAGCCCCTTCCTGAGTTTTCTGTTGCAGCAATGTAGGGCCCTGGCAGTGGTGGCACTGACCAGGCTGACATCAAGGGGTTTATTATATAAATTATAATATATTGTTCTATATTTATTATTATTTTAATAACCCTTAAAATAAAAAGTGACCTCGAATCCACAGATGGCAGGAAGAGGGTGATTGGTAGCAATGTTTTTCCTGACAATTCAAAA
This sequence comes from Phaethornis superciliosus, assembly GCA_023637945.1. NCBI lineage: Eukaryota > Metazoa > Chordata > Aves > Apodiformes > Trochilidae > Phaethornis > Phaethornis superciliosus. The sequence goes on from JAJQWJ010000001.1 coordinate 1,534,790, forward strand.
TTTGTGGGGAATGGATGAATTAATAAAAAAACCCCAAACAAACCCAACCCCCAAAACCCAAAAGAAAATAATACAGAAAACAGGAAAAAAAAAAAAATATTTGATGCTTGAAATACTCCAGCAAGCCAGAACAAAAAGGCAGCAAAGCCTTGAGAACAGCAAAGTCTTTCAGTGGTGGGAGATAAACTTCTGGCAGTTCACCCCCAAACCAAACAGACTTTTGCAGGAAAGCTTTTGTTTGGAAGAGCTGTGAGCCAGGGCTCATAAAAGGGAATGTCAGAGCACCTGAAAGTAAACAGCCAGCAGGAAATCCCTCTTGATGGAGTGCCTGGGCATGGAGCACCCTTGCTATGGTAATTTTGGGCTAATTATTTCCCAGCTTCCCAAGGCCAATTGTGAAGCTGTCAGGAGGAAACTTTCCCTTGCACCCTGACAGTGTAGGCTGCCATCAGGTGCTCTTTCTTTTTAAGCAGAAATTCCTGTCTAAAGGAATCCTAAAGGATGGGAGGGCTCCTGGCTCTGCTGGAGCAGACAAACAGTTTTAATTCCCTCTGAGTTTTGAAACTTGGGAATTAATTCCCATGAAGACAAGGGACTCACGTGTCCATTTTTATTCTTCAGCTCCCCGTGGCACAGTAAAGCTTTGCTGCCTTCAATCCTTGGGTCCTTCTGCTTCTCATCCAGGTATTCCAGCTTGTCAATGTAGTACTGGCACTCTGACTCCCCCTTCTTCAGGTTGATGTCAGAGAGGACTCCTTGGATGATAGATATCTATAAAAACCAAATGTTTACACGTCATAAAATAGTGATTTCTGTTTGGGGGTCCCCTCTTTAAGAGCTATTTAAGAATTTCAGGTGATGGAAGCCAAGTGGCTCCATCTCTCTCAGTTTCACAGAGGTTCACAGTCCCAGGTTTGTGCCCACCAAGAAAACCACCCCATGAAAATGCTGAAAGTTCCAGAAAGCTTTCTGGAGCTCCAGAACAACATGGTTATCTCAGAACTGCAGCCAGGAAATTCCAGGATGTCAGGGGTGGGAAGGGAGCTCTGGAGATGCCCCAGTCCAACCCCCCTGCCCCAGCAGGATCCCCCAGGGCAGCCCACACAGGAACACATCCAGGGGGGTTTGGAAAGGCTCCAGAGAAGGAGACTCCACAACCTCTCTGGGCAGCCTGGGCCAGGGCTCCCTCACCTTCACAGTGAAGAAATTTTTCCTTAAGTTTATCACTGGACATCACAGAGAAGCCTGGCTCCATCCTCCTTTACAAATTTATAAACATTAATGAGGTTTGCCCCTCATTTTCCTTTTCCAAGCTGCAGAGCCCCAGCTCCCTCAGCCTTTCCTCACCAGGAGATGTTCCACTCCACTCCATCACCTTGGTGGCTCTGTGCTGGACTCTCTCAAGCACTTCCCTCTCCTTCTGGAACTGAGGAGCCCAGAACTGGACACAATATTCCAGATGTGGCAGAATAAAGAGGGAAAAGAACCTCTTTCAACCCCTTGACCACTCCCCAGGTGCCATTGGCCTTCTTGGCCACCAGGACACATTTTTGGCTTATGGTCAGCACCCCCAGGGCCCTTTCCCCTTTCATAGAATTGGCTGGGTTGGAAGGGACCTCAGAGAACATCAAGTCTCTGAACTATTACTTACAGCTTCTTCCAGAATCTGGATATCAGGATGATCTTTGGGAGTGTGCCTGAGGATCTCTTTCAGGAGCAGTGGGTATTTAACCAGACGACTTCTAGGAATGTCCAGGAAGCTCCAAAGATCCAATTTCCTGCTGAAAGGAGACTCAAGGCAGCGTTGGAGGAAGTCCTGCACTCTTGGGTCCTGCTTCTTCTGATCCAGAAGGGCTTTGGCTGCCAGTTGATTGCTGCAGTATCCTTTGTAGGCATGGAGTCGTGGTAACTGCAGGAAAAGAGGCCAACATTCAGAAAAAGGAAAAATAAATCAGATGAAAGGGGTCGGGGAGCTTTCTGTCCCTTGCTGGGATGTTTTTTGCTGGATAAATAAAAAGGGAACAGAAGAAAAGGGAGCAGAGCCTCCTGTGTCCACACTCAGCCTTTTGTGAGGAGAACAAGGGCATCCTGCAGGCACTGCCTTTGAAGCTCAGAAGTTTGAGATTAACAGGGATAACACTGACTGAAATCACATCAGTGTCAAAAGGGCCAGCAGATAGAGACATTTCCAAGAGAAATCAGCAAGGAATTGGAGTCCCACCAGCCTGAAGTCTCCAGGGTGAAATCCTGGCCCATTAACTCCTGACAGAATCCCATTGTTTCCAGCCTAGCCCGGATTTCCTTTTCACTCTTTCAGCTCAAGGCTACAAAAACCCTGCAGCTTTTTGGCTTTCAAGCTTTAAATGTTCTTTAAGCTCTTGTTCAGCCCCTTGCCTGCTGGTTGTGTACTCACCCACTTGACAAGAATGGGCCCGATCTGCTCCACTGTTCCATCTGGTTTGGTTGCTTCTCCTAAACTTGCCAACAAGTCTGGAATTGAAAATACAAGAATAGAAATGGGAACAATGCCCCAATAAGCTGGAAGAACTGATTCTGGTCAGGCTTGAGAGGAGAAGGCTCAGGACAGACCTAATTATGATGTTCCAGTACTCAAAGGGGGCTACAAAGGAGATGGAGACTCCCTGGGTACAAGGAATCCCATGGACAAGGGGCAATGGGCACAAGTTGCTCCTGGGGAGATTCCAATTGGACACAAGAGGAAAAATTTTCACTCTGAGGACAGTGAGACATTAGAATGGTCTCCCAGGGTGGTTTCCCCCACTTTAAGTTTGAAGTCTCAGCTCAATGGGTGCTGGGACAGCTCAGATCAACAATAACATGAGAAGGGTTGGAGCAGATGATCCTGGAGGTCCCTTCCCACCTGGCATTCTGTGATTCTAAGCTGTTCCAACATGAGAGAGCAGAGAGTTTACCTCCTAGGCAGCAGATGATGTGAAAATGCCCCAATTGTTCTTACCTTCATGCAGAGGAATATAAGAATCCAAGTCCCCAAATATGTGGGCGAGTTCCTCCTCAGACATGATGGAGAGTTTCAGCATGGGGTCATGATAGGCCTGGCCAAGAATGTCAGGATTAAAATATATTCAAATCTCCCAAGCCCAAATGCTGACAATTTTAATATGAGAGGATGCATCATGTGAAGTGAAGCCAAGAGGAACAGGAACATTGACTTTGAGGGGTACAAGATACCTCTCTGTTTGGAGGTATCAAATGAAAAGGACTTTCCTGTCTGAGCTGTTTCATCAGGGAACGGGATTCCCCTGCTCTGGAGGACTCTAAAGCACAATTCTTTTTGGGTGGGTTTGTTGCAAGCAAACCAATACTTGTTGCTCATTGTGTCAACTTTCCAGGGCAGCTTTCAAGCTGTGGATTCTGCCCTAGGGAGAGCACAGCTGGAATCCTGGCTCCAGTTTGGGGCTCCCCAGTTGAGGAGAGACTGGGATCTACTGGAGAGAGTCCAAGGGAGAGGTGGGAGGGTGAGGAAGGGACTTGAGCATCTCTGCTGGGAAGCAAGAGTGAGAGCCCTGGGGCTGTTGAGGCTGGAGAAGAGAAGGCTGAGAGGGGATGTGCTGAATGTCCCTCAAGATCTGAGGGGTGGGGGGCAAGAGGAAGGGGACAATCTCTTTTTGGGGGTGCCCAGGGAGAGGCCAAGGAAGAATGGGTTGAAGGGAGAAGAGAGGAAGTTCCAGCTCAGCATGAGGAGAAACTTGTGGAGGCTGAGGCTGAGGGAGCCCTGGCCCAGGCTGCCCAGAGAGGTTGTGGAGTCTCCTTCTCTGGAGCCTTTCCAAACCCCCCTGGATGTGTTCCTGTGTGGGCTGCCCTGGGGGATCCTGCTGGGGCAGGGGGGTTGGACTGGGGCATCTCCAGAGCTCCCTTCCATCCCTGACAGGATTCTGGGCCTGACAAAGCTGATAGGTAATGTTTGCTGGTGGAAATTTAATTTTTATCTGAAATCTGTTTACTCACTGCAGGGTAAGAAAACCCCACTCACCTTTCTAGCAAGCTTCAGGTCCTCAATGAGGTCTTGCTCTCCCCTGGACATTTCATAAATTGCCTGTGAAGAAAGGGATAAAGCATGGAGAGTGATTTTTAATCCCAGTCCTCCTCTGAAAGAGCTTTTTTAGCTCACATAATGTACATCCTGTCTCTGCAGCCTGAATAGGGGGTTTTGCCATCTGAATGACTACCTGGGCATGACAACTGCAAGTAAATCTGCCTGCTTTCCCAGCTCTGAGAAAGCAACATAACTTACAACTGTGTGAAAGCTGTGATGGTCCATCACGAGCCAAATTAAATATTAGCCCCTTTTAAATCACAGCTTTTACATGGGCAGGGATGAAAAAAAAAACAACAAAAACCAAAACCCCCCCAAAACCCCAGAGAGGTCAAATCCCAGGCATCTTTAGTCAGCTTCTGTGTTGTCCTTAGAAGATTTGTCTGAGAATTACAGGGAAAAGGCAAGCCAAGGCCTTGCTGTTTGGCTCTCAACCAATTGTCAGGAGGTTTCAGAGTCTGGCAGCTCTGAAGGGTCCAACTGGGGAGACAAACTCCCTGGTGACTCTAGAGACAAGCCCACCTTTTCCCATGCCTCCTGGGGAAATAAATCTAGTGGCTTAAAAAGGAAGGTAAAGAGGAAGATACAGCCACCCAGGGATGTTCAGGAAGGGAATATTTGTCAAAGAAACTGTCCCAGCCAAGGCCTTGGCTGCTTTTCCCAGTCAGAAGGGAGAAGCTTACCTCCTGGCGTTTGATTTCTTTGGTGCTCAGAGACTCTTTCATGTTGACATCTAACATTTCAGACCAAAGCACACTGTTCCTTCTTTTAGGAGGTGTGGGAGCAGCAGATCTGCTACATGACTTCTGGGCACAGCCAGGGGATTTGGTGTCACTGCGAAGGGTAAATGACTACAGGGATTTAAAAGAAAAAAAGTGTTAAAAGTATTAAAGTGTTAGCCATAGCCCTCCCAATCCTTCACTCTCCTCTGTTTTACAGGGAAAACACACCCAGGGAGCTAAAGGAACACTTTAATGAAGAGTTCATACCCTGATAGCCCCCCCAGAGACTTGCAAGCCTGTCCATATGCCTCTCCCAGCAGCAGTGTTTGGGAGAAGGATGGGCAGGTAAAGTTTGGGTTTATTTCCAAGGTATGAGAAAGTAAACAAAGCAGGATCATAATTCCACCTGTAACGGGGTTTATCAGGAGCTCCTTGAACTTTATTCTCATGATATGCTTAAAACCTGGACACAGAAACTCTCTTATCTGTGTGTGTGGGGTGTAATGTTACTTAAACACTTCTCAAATGTTATTGAACTCTAGCTGGGACAGCAAGGTCAGTTCTCACTCAAGCTCATGCTCCAGTACACGTGCACCAAGTACTGGAACAGTGTTATCAATTAATTAGTTTATTTCTTTACTGCTCACCCCTTCAACAACCTCATCCTCAGGCAAGCTGCCTCTCAACTCCTGAGCTTCAGCCCCAAGTCCCACAGGAATTTTTTTGTCCCCACCTGAGTCACGCAGGAGGTTTTCAAGGGATGCCTTGAAATCCCAGTGCCTGGTTTTTTTACCACACCCTTTCTCTACAATTCCAGGCCTAGAAAGCTCAGTTTTTTTTACCTGGATGGTTTGCCCAAAGCGCCGAACTGCACCATTTCTGACAGGAGAGATCAAGTTTGCCAAGGATGTGACCCGGGCTAAAGGCCGAACCCGTTTATTGCTTGGCTCCTGGAAAGAAAGCAGAGAACAAATTGTCCTGGCTGAGACTCCCACTTCATTTCTCAAGCTGCAGGTTTAAAAAAAAAAGAAAACACAAAAAAAACAACAAAACCAAACCACGAACCCACTTAAGGAGTGGGAAACCAAAGAGAGTGTGTTTTGAAGTAGCTATTCATCTTAAAAAGGAGAGCAGAGGCTGTAAATATTTGCCTGAACTTTGAGGCTGCAATTAAAAACGGTGGAGACTTTGCCCAGGGTGAAAGTGGTGAGATAACACACACACATCAGTCAGGATTTAAAAAAGGGCCCATTATGGTTTGAACAGAAATAGACTGAGGCATCCTCCCTCTGCAGAGCAAGTGAGTGTCATCTAAAGCTGGAGCTGTGATCTGCTTCTCTATTTTATCCTCTCTTCCTTTGCTGAAAAGAATGTTGTTTTTTTTTTTTTAATTTTTTTTTCCATCTTCATTTTATTTTGGAGAGAAAAGCAGCAGTCAGAGCCCAGGAGAGGCTCAGCAGCTACTCTAACAAATAGCAAAAGACCACATGCTGACCATTCCTGCCAGGGACACGCAGACACCAAGTGGATAAAATTGAAACCCTTCAGTTTACAAAGCTTCCTCCCCTTTCTGTTCCTTCCCACCCCTTGCAAGTCATCCTAATTTTTTCTTAGACATTGTTCAGATTTGAAAGATAAGAGCTTCTGCTTGTCCACACCACTAATCCCTGCAGGGAGCCCAGGAGCAGTTTCAGTTCTGTCCTGACCAAAAAAAGCTGCCAAGGGAAGAGGAAACGCCCCAGGGAAAACTCCTGCTGCTGGAGCTCAGATCAGTAAAAATCATGCTGGTAACCTTTAATATCAAAAATATTGTGTTGTAAGGATTGTCCAGGAAAAAGTGTGCACAACAGGAGGTTGGGATGGACTTGGAGCTGAAGGTTAGGAGAAAAGCTCTCCAAGATCTGGCAGAGGGTTAGACATTGACTCATCATGAGGAAGCTTTGGAGAGTGAAGCTCGGATGAGCTGATGGAAGCAGCTTTTTTTTTTCTTTTTTTTTTTTTTTTTTGAGGTCATCTCAGCAGAAATTACACCAAAGCTTTATTAGGTATTTTTGGTTAATAACAGTGAAGGCTCTCCTCTTACTTTTCACAAGGCAAAGACTGCTTAGGACAAGCTCTCCTTGGTCTTTTTATTTCCAGATAAAGGTGCCCCGAATTGTGGAAGGACAGAAGTGACAAATGCAAAAAAAAAAAAAAAAAGGAAGAAGACACAGAATTCCAGTCATAAGACTGGGGAAGCATAAAAGCTACGTATGTAAGATCTGATTTCAGCAACATGACCCAAGGAGTGGCCCCTCTGTCTGCCTACACACAGCGTTAAGCAAGAGAGGAGGGTGAGCTCACACTGAATTCAGCCTTCAAAGTGGTGGGGGGAGGTTAGGAAAAGCATGAAAAGAAACATTTTTGGAGTGATGAAGAACAGAAAGACCTCTTGGCACAGGACAAAGCCGGGCTTGAAGCGTTTGGGTGAGCTCAGAACTACAAAAAGGGGGAAAAGCTGAAAGAAAACTCCCTCAACCCTGGGCCTCCAGCTGGGTTTAGGTGCAGCACTGGGAACACTGCAGTCACTTTTTTTTTTTTTTTTTCCCTCCTCCTTTTGCTAACCATGAGCCACTGCACTGCAGACACAGCCTGTCAGGAAAAGGATTGTGCAGAAAGCTGGAAAATTGGGCTGAAAGGAGAAGGAAATTTTAATTCATGACAGGTGTTTCTGAGCAGAGGAAAAGGAGAGGTGATTTACTTCCAGATTTACTTACCCATCTACTAGAATAAAGCCAAGGGAAGCCTAAGAAGCTGCAGGAATGCAAGAGGGAAAGATACAGACATGAGCCACACGCAGCTCTGTCAAGGGCAGCTTTATAAATAGGAAAGAAAAATGTGACACTGAAAAAGAAGAAAAAGAAACCTCAGGACTTTAGGGCTCTTGGAGGGGCTTTTGCAGCTCACTTGTGAAAGGGTCAAACTCCAAGGCCTTTTTTCAGACCTTTTTCCACTAAAACACTGTCTGTGCCCTCTGTGAATGCCTTCCCTGCACATCTTTGCTGGGCTGAAGGGACAGATGCAGATGCAGAAGGGCTGGCAGGAGGAATTCCTGCCACTCCGTTTGGGCCAGGAGGTAGAAAGGGGCTCCCTGTTGCAAGAGGGTTGTAAATGGCCACTTTTTGGAGTGGTGGACAAACACAGGGACCTGCAAAAAGAAGGCTGGAAGGGAAAAGAGTTGCTCTCTTCAAGGAGAGGGAGCAGGGCTCCCTCCCCTGCTCGGTGGAGGGAGGAATTCTGCAAGGATCAGCAGGACCAGAGGGGTTTTTCTGTACTTGCCCTGTGCTCCCCTGGGGTGTGCGGCTGGACAGAAAAACTTCTGTAGGCTCTGAAGTCAGCTTAACCATTTCCCCTCTCTTGGGAAGGCACAAATCCCATTTTTCTGTCTCGCCAGTGCTCTCAGACACGAATAAAAAAAAAATTAAAAGAAAAAAAAAAACAAAACCAAACTCGAACACCCTCATCTGTGGCCGCCAAACGCCGCATCTGTTTCTTCTTCTCCACCCTTCCAAGTGTATTGTTTGATCCCAGACAGAGCAAGGGGGAAAAATAATAATATTTCAAAAAACAAACAAACAACCCCTCTCCTTTGAAACCACCTCACCTTCTTCTCTCAGATCTGCATTTCAGCCTGGGGTCATGGACTCCACTTAGAGTCAAACCCAACCCCGGGTGTAAGCTGAGCCCCAGCAGAGTTCATACCTCGGATAACTTTGGCTCAGTGCTGGGCTGGTGATGTTTTTTTTTTCCAGTTCTGTCCCTGCAAACAATGATTACCCTGTCTCCACTCCATATTACTTGCCCAGCTTAGCATGAAGTCTACTGTAAAGTTTCTATAACCATCCCAAGAGTCTTCACCATTACAGCACCAATAATGAAAACCCCAGCCAGTTCCACAGCACCCCTCCAGATTTATTCTTTTTCCCCACTCTTCATGAAAAGTGAATGGAAATATATCAAAAACACACACAAAAAGCTAAATTTACACCTTAGCTGACAGACCAGGGCTTCACCCCGGTGGATTTTTGTCTGCTAAGTGCAAGGTTAAACCCTCCAGATTGTGAATTGTGGCACTTTGCTGCTGGGAAGAAAACCAGGTTGGGTTTTTGAGCAACCACCATTCTCCTCTAGCAGCACAGCACGCCTCAAACCAGGTAATAATTAGTGGGTTTTGCAAGGATCATTTACTAGAGAGCAATGTCCTAAAAGGCACTCAAGCAGGGTGACAAATGGAAAAGCCACGCGAAGCAAAACTCCTCCTGCTAAGGCCAAAAAACCAAAAAACCAAAAAAAAAAAAAAAAAGGGATTTTCGTCACCAGTCTGAATAATTCCTGCCAGAGATCATCACCACCTGACCCTCTACATTTCAGACTCATGCAAGGAGCTGGCCAAACCTCCAGGGCTCTTCTGAAGATTATTCAAAAGACACAACCTAGAAATGACCACTGATTTTTTCTGAAATTCAGCACTTTTGTCCTCGCCCAAAGGGAGGTGGAAATCTCTCCTCAGGCTCCTCTGATAACAACTCTGGCACTGCCAGAGCCATGACTCAAGCCCAGACCCAAAGTTTCATTTCAGATCTCAGCCTGCTGCTCATCCCCGACAGAAAAATCCCATGTTTTGAAGAATTTGAAGCCATTTGGTCTCTCTGGAAGAGATCTGGTTTATGTTACTTCTCTCTCAGCATCTGGTTTCCCTTTTGCACAATGAGATTGCCCAAGTTTGGCTCTTTCAGAGCCAGGATTTTAAGAGGTTGGCGACTCAGATGGGAGCCCTCAGAGCTGTCTGGAGCTGTGGTTATTTGTGGCTTATTAATTTATTTTTTTATTTTGTTTTCCATCTCATCTCACCACTAATCTGGGCAAGAAAACCCTGCCCAGGGCAGTGGGTCCCTACCTGCTGAACTTTTGCTTTTTTGCACTCAGCATCTCCCAGCAATGCAATTACTTCATCTGCATAACAACAGATGAATAAAAATAACAATACTTAAAAAAAAAAAAAAATTTTTTTAAAAAAATCAACCCCCCTCCAGCTCAAACCACACAACACCAAACCACCCTCAAAACCCCAACCAAATTCCACGATAGGGTTGTTTTATTTATTTTTTTTTGGGGGGGGGGAGGGGGTTTATGCAGCAACCACACGCCCTAAATAGGAAAAATCCCGTCAGTGGAAAAGAGAGCAGAGAGCAAAAGGCTTTTTTTTCCTTTTTTTTTTTTAAATGGAAATCTCACTGGGAGGAGGGAGGGCAGGTGAAGCACTGAGCTCCCTGACCCCACTCCTTCGGGGCTGGGGGGGGGGGAAATAAATGAATTATTAAACAATATTGTGATTTTTAGCCATTTTTTTCCTTTGAAATCATTACCTCCTCACCCCGAGACCACCTCACCCACCTCACCTCAGGTGCAGAGAGCGGGAAAGCTTCGAATGTGAGGAAAATCCCCCCTGAACCCCCCCCCTCTTTTGAACCCCCTCTTTTTTCTCCTCACCTCCTGCTCCCTGAAGTTCTGGTTCTGTGCGTCGATCACCCGGATAGTCCTTTTGATGGGCAGCAGCCCCCCCAGCTCGTCGTGAGCCACCATGGCCGAACTTCCCGGCGTTTTGCCGCCTTTTCCCCTCCCTCCCTCCCTCCCCCCCCAAAAAAACCCCCCAACTCTTTTCTCTTTTCCTTCCCTCACAGCCACCGCTTCCCTCCGCGCTCAGCCCCGCTCTGACACCGCCGCGCCCCGCGCTCCCACCTCACACCGAGGGGGCGGAGCTACGGAGCAAACCACGCCCACAATACAGCAAACCCCACCCACACCACAGCAAACCACGCCCACCCAGTAGCAAAGAACGCGTCTCCAACACAAAACCACGCCCACCCCGCGCCAAACCACGCCCATTCGCCACGAAACCACGCCCATTCGCCACAAAACCACGCCCACCCCGCACAAAACCTCGCACAAGACTAAACCGCGACGCGAAACCACGCCCACACCACGCTAAGCCACGCCCATCGATCACGAAACCACGCCCATTCAGCACTATCCGCACTCATATCGGGCTAAACCACGCCCATTGATCGCTAAACCACGCCCACCGCACTCTCAAACCACGCCCCCTCCTATATAAGCCCCCTACCCGCCTTCCCTCCCTGCCCTGAGGCGAGGCTCCTGTCAGCGCGCAGCTCCGGCCTCCTCCTGAAGAGCCCCCAAATAACAACAATAATGAATATAACTGTGCCCCGAAATTATCCTCAGGAGGCCACGGAGGAGCAGGGCTGCTCTGGAGTCCGGCTGAGAGAGTTTGGGGCTGTTGAGGCTGGAGAAGAGGGATGGGGAAGCCTTAGAGCACCTTCCAGTGCCTGAAGGGGCTCCAGGAAAGGAGTTTTTAGGAGGGTGTAGCCGCAGAACAAGGATAATGGGTTTGAAGTGAAGGTTGAGATGAGATACTATGAAGAAATCCTTTAATTTGAGGGTGGTGAGAGCCTGGCAGAGGTTTCCCAAGAAGTTGTGGCTGCCCCATCCCTGGCAGTGTCTCAGGTCAGGTTGGATGGGGCTTGGAGCAACCTGGGCTGGTGGGAGGTGTCCCTGCCCATCCCAGTTGGAACTGGACAATCTTGAAGGTCTTTTCCAACCCAAACCATTCCATGATTCCAAAAAAAAAAAAAAAAAAAAAAAGGCTCCTCTGAGAAGTTCTGCTTCAAGGCAGGAACCGCCTGAGTGTGGGAGGGACTGTTCCATCACACCCTACAAAGCAGTGTGAAAAATTGCTTCTGCAATTTGTGCTGAGAAGAAACAAAGCCAAACGTATGTTTTGGCTTTCAGGGCTATTCCTCTATTTGTTTCTTGTTTTTTTGTTTTTTTTCCTGGCATTCACAGCCCCAAAATCCAAGGCTGGTGGTGGGGATGGGCTCCTCCTGACAGCATGACTGCTGCTGAAGCATAAATCATTTAGTGCTGGGAGCTGTTTTTTTCTTACCAGCCTCAAACCTCCTCGCTCAAAAAAAAAAAAAAATAAAATCCATAAATGAATTCTTGTCTAGACCTGTGCTTTTAAGTCTGCTTCCAGCTTTCAAGGTTGTGCTGGCCAGGGGCTGGGCTGAACCTCTCCCCCCACATCTTCTAAGAGGGATGCCTGTCCCAGCAAGCCTGCTTGGAGATGCAAAGGATTTGTATTTTTTTTTTTTTTCTGTTTGTTTTTTCAAGTCATATTATTCCTGGCACTGCTACAAATCTCCAAAATGAAAGGTTCTTTTGTGCTGGTAAAAATAAACCCAGTTTATTTAGCAAGAGGAGGGAGCCTACCTGTGCTAACAAACCCACTGCTGGGTGGGGATTGTTTTGGAGGTGTCCTGGAGGCTCCCCCCCCCCTAAAACTGATTCCTGGTTGCAGAACAAGGCAGAGGGTTTGCAAGAGGGTTTTTCAGAGGAATGAGAAGGAGGAAAATCCTGCTGTCCCCTCCCCTGGATATTTTGGGTTTGGTTGTTTGGTTTTTGTTTTTTTTCCTTAAAGCTTTGTTGGCTTCTCTCCCCTGGTGAGCTGCTCTCAGCAAATCTGAGCCTGGTTCACCTCTGCAACTCAAATCCGGGACATTTTAGATCATCCATGGCAGGGTTCTGAGAAATTCAGGGAACAGAGAGTTTCTGTACCCTCACTGAAAGGACAGACTGTGACCCTTGCAGATCTGGGTAATTCTTTTAGGGATCAACCATTTTGAAAGCCAACAAAAGACCAGAGGGTTGATGACTCCTGGCAAACCCTTCACTAAGTTTGATTGATTTTTTTTAGGGGGGGACGACTACAAATCATTCCCCATGAGATGAAAAGTTTGTTAAACTTGGGACTAAAGATTTAGGAATGCTTCTCAAACCTGAGAGAACATCTCTTTCCAGTGAGATGTTGATGTGCCACGCAGTCACCCAAAAATAAAGGATGAACACCCAAGAGGTGAGAGGGAAGGCAAGAAGAGGAGTCAGCCACCAAAAAAGTGGCATTTAAATGCTCCTTGGGAGGACCAGAACGTGCTGTCCTGGGTTCTCCTGGGTCTTGAAGCACTTTATGCCATGCAAAGTGTCCCCTGTGACCTAAGTGTGGAACAATCCTTTGCTTTCCTGAGCCCTGGGGGAAAGGATCTGCTGCAGGTGATTCAGCAGGAGATCCCTGTGTGACACCTCGTGAGGCTGAGGAACTGGTGGTGATGCAGAACTCAGCTGCTGCAGCTTGCTGATGTCATCTGGGAGAAGTGTAAAAGCTCTGGAATGATGCAATCCTGCTCCTTGGCTGAGTCCTGCCACGTGCAAAGGGTTCTGTGCTCTGCACAACTGCCCTTCGTTTCCAGCAAGAGGGTGGGGAAGGCCTTAAAAGAACAAAAAAAGAAAAATCCCCCCCAAATAAGCAGTTCCCAGCTCCCCCTGGTAGCAGACGTGCTGATTTCTGTCGGCCTGTTGTGTCACCAAGGTCCATTTTGAGGAGAAATCCATGGGAAATGGTGAAGAGATGAAGCGTGCCATGGGTCCTCAACGTGGAGGGGAGGCAAGAAAGGCTGAAGGCAGCAAGAGTAGGAGGTGATCTTGCAGAAGTGAAATAAGCATTCCCCTTGGAATTGTCCCCTCTGTGAGCAGTGTGGCCCTGGAGCAGCCTCTGCCCTCCTTACAACACAGGCAGTGTGAGGAGTGTTGGTAAAGTTCATGGCAATCCCAAACACAAACAGAGGCTGGGGTGAAAACAGCTCTGAGGAGAAGGATTGGTGTGTGTGGGGGGTTGTGATGGTTGATGAGAAGTTCAAGTTGAGCCAGCAGAAACCAACCATGGCCTGGGCTGCATCAAAAGAAATGTGGCCAGCAGGTCAAGGGGGTTCTTCCCCCTCTGCTCCACTCTTCTGAGACTCCATCTGGAGGATTGTGTCAGGTTCTGGAGTCTCCCAACACAAGGAAGGATGTGGAGCTCTTGGAGTGAGTCCAGAGGAAGGCCATGAAGATGATCAGAGCAGCTCGGCTATGAAGATGAGCTGAGAAAATTGGGGTTGAAAAGGAGGATTTCAGGACATCTTAGAGAGGCCTTCCAGTACTGGAAGGGGCCTACAAAAAAAGCTGGAGAGGGACTTTGGAGAAGGGCATGGAGTGGTAGGATGAGGGGCAATGGGTTCAAACTTGAAGAGGGGAGATTGAGGTTGGATATGAGGAGGAAATTCTTTAATTTGAGGGTGGTGAGAGCCTGGCAGAGGTTGTCCAAGGAAGTTGTGGCTGCCCTATCCCTGGAAATGTTGAAGGTGAGGTTGGATGGGGCTTGGAGCAACCTGGGCTGGTGGGAGGTGTCCCTGCCCATGGAAAGGGGTTGGGAATGGATGAGCTTTGAGGTCCCTTCCAACCCAAACCATTCTCTGATTCTATGATTGTAATGCAAACACCACTCCAGTGGGCAAACAACCCCCAGCAAGGCTGTGGTGCTTGGGAACCCTCTGATGAAAGCCAAAACAAACAGAAAGAAAAAGAAGAATTGTTCCTTGTGTGGCAGAAGCCACCAAGCCAGACTTAGAGCCTTTTACAGCAGAGTCCCCAACTTCCCTGTAATTCAGGACATCTTCTCCTACCCAAACCCACCTCCTTTTGTCTTCTCAGTGTCCCCTTCTCACTCTAACCTGGTAAAAATAAAACTTCCAACCTCCTCTGTGCCTTTCCCGTGCCCACTGGGCAGGGATCAGCCCATGCTGGGGCAGCTCCAGGAGAATGCAGCCTGGCTGGTGGCTGAGGGATGGGTGACAGACCAGTTCTTCCTGCTTTCCTCCCAGTAGGTATTAATAACATTCCAGCCCTGTGCTCAAACAGGGATTTTCACTTCTAGGAGGGAAATACCTCGGTGACTCCTGCTATCAAACAAGGGAGCCAAGAGGAGTTCAAGTGACAGAGGAGTCAAGCAGCCCTCATTGTTTTACTCTTATTTTTAGCTTGGGTTTTTCATTTCCAGGGAGAAGGGAGGAGAGTTGGAACACGGAGCTGTTTGCCTTAAGTCCTGGGCTGCCTCATACCTGTGACATTCCTCCTGCAAGTTATTCTGGGTAGGCTTGCTACTAAATAAAAATGCTCTCCGGGGTATTATTGACATGGCATTTTGTTATTTCAGCCCCAAAGCATCATCAAATAAATTTTAGATGAACAAACGATGAATTCCTAAGAAAACATGCATCCAAATTCCAGGGTACCATTCCAGACTGATGTAAGTTTTCACAGTTAAAAATACTCAAGTTGTTTTAAGCGACACGTGGCATCTGGCTAGTGCCAGGGGTTGCCAAGTGTGGCATGCAGGAATGCTCCCCCAACAGCTGAAAATGTTCTCCAGCACCTGTGGCCAGGGTGGCCACCACTCACAACTTGATCCTTGTCCCTTGTCTTGACAGTGCTCAAGGAAATCCCGTGTGAGAATGGCAGAAGCAGCTCATGTGAAAAACCCTGGGAGGCCTGGGTTGTGCTTTTCAGTTTCCCTCTGGTGGGAGAGAATCATGACAGCATCCTGAGGATCTTCCCAGATGAAGTTTGGGTCACACAGCCCTGAGCATCAAGCAGGACACTTCAGGGGTGTTTTATTTTCCACCAAACTCTGCCAGGAGGATGTTTGCTGCTGCCAACAACCAAAGCTCTTGGTTCTGCCACCGCCTGGAGAGGAGAAGACTTGAGCTGGTGAGTTAGCAGAGCCTGGAGGCAAGGGGGGGTATTCCTCAGTGGGCAGTTTTCCCAGTTTTCACAGGTTTCTGGATACCTCTAATCTGCCTGACATCTGGATTCAGTTTCTTCAAAGAAAGAACCTGCGACATTTTAATCCCTTTGGCGGCTCCGAGTCTCGGGGAAAGCGAAAGCATCCACTGCACTCAGAGCATGTTCATTCCCTCTGTTGTGCCTCCACGTTGTGAAATCCTGTTTACTAGGAACTGCAATCCACCTCAGAACTTCATTTTACAGCTATTTTCAATGTGCTCTATCTAGTCTAACAGGCAGCAGACACCAGAACTGGAGGAAATAAGATCTCCACGGGTAAATCTTCTTTTCCCGTCCATGGACCCAGGGCACTCAGGCCCCCTCTGCCATACACAAAGTTGTTTACTGTCCATGAGCTGTGTTGAACATTCCACTCCCAGATATTTATATTCAGAGCCAAATTCAGAGCTGGATTCTGGAAAATGAGCAAAAAGCAGGCTATGATCCATCAAGAGACTATCGGATTATCTGGAAGGTTGACGAGCCGGTCTGGAATCCAGATTTTATTTTGGATGCTGGGAGGTCACTGGAATGAGCTGCCATTAAACTCCAGTCTCCAAATCAAAAAAAAAAAAAAAAGCCCCCTCAATTCACAATGCAGATGCATTTCATTTTGTACTGAGATACAACTTCTGACATGAATTGTAATATAGAATCATGGAATGGTCTGGGTTGGAAAGGACCTCAAAGCTCATCCAGGTCCAACTGGGATGGGCAGGGACACCTCCCACCAGCCCAGGTTGCTCCCAGCCCCATCCAACCTGACCTGAGACACTGCCAGGGATGGGGCAGCCACAGCTTCTGGGGGCAACCAGGGACTCAGCACCCTCACACCAAAGAATTTCTCCCCAACATCTCTCCATGGAGAAGGATGCTCTTTGAAGCCTCAGCAATGCCACTCTACAGGATCCAAACCTACTCCCAACACTTCCCTACTGCTCTGTGTTTCCAGCAAGGATTGCATGAACCCTTTCTACTCAGCATTCTGCTGAGATCACCAGGAAAATCCATAGAATCATGGAAGGGTTTGGGTTGGAAGGGACCTCAAAGCTCATCCAGGTCCAACTGGGAAGGGCAGGGACACCTCCCACCAGCCCAGGTTGCTCCAAGCCCCATCCAACCTGACCTGAGACACTGCCAGGGATGGGGCAGCCACAACTTCCTTGGACAACCTCTGCCAGGCTCTCACCACCCTCAAATTAAAGAATTTCCTCCTCATGTCCAACCTCAATCTCCCCTCTCCCAGTTTTAACCCATTTCCCTTGTCCTCTCCCTCCCCCCCCATGTCCAAAGCCCTCCCCCAGCTTTCTTGTAGCCCCTTCAGATATTGGAAGGTTGCTCTAAGGTCACCTGGGAGCCTCCTCTTCTCCAGGCTGAACAACCCCAATCCCTCAGCCTGGCTTCCCAGGGAGGTGCTCAGCCCTCTGAGCATTTGAGTGGCTCTGCTCTGGACACCTTCCAGGAGCTCTGTGTCCTTCTGAGCTTGGGGACTCC
Source organism: Phaethornis superciliosus (assembly GCA_023637945.1). Taxonomy (NCBI): domain Eukaryota; kingdom Metazoa; phylum Chordata; class Aves; order Apodiformes; family Trochilidae; genus Phaethornis; species Phaethornis superciliosus. The sequence goes on from JAJQWJ010000001.1 coordinate 1,551,854, forward strand.
AGAACTGGACACAGAGCTCCAGGTGGAGGGGGGATCCCTGCAGCAAACCAGGTAGCTCAACCATCCCTGCATGGACCATTTGTGTGCTCAGGCCAAAAAAGCAATTTCCATCTTATGAATATGAATGCAACACCAGAAGATGTGGACCCTCCAGCTTCCTGGTTTTATTAAACACAAAATCTGCTCTACCAACAAAGGAATGGAGTGAGAAGCTGCAGTTGATTTCAGCTCCCTCACCTGCTCAGGTGCCAAAGGTTGTTTTTTTGGAGTTGCCCATGCCAGAGATGTTCATTTGGATCAAAGTCTGTTTCCAAACACAAATTTGTAACTTAGGCAGGGGCACGTTCTTGCATGAATCAGACACGCCAATAAAATTCCCATAAAAGTCTTCCAGAGCTGTTGTGTCTTTGGGAGGGGGAAGGGAAGGTTTTTATTGGAGGGAAGGACTCCGTTTTGTTGTTTCTTTAATGCTTGTGGATATGTATTCTGAAGGAAGGAGTTACTGCTGCAGTTGCTTGTGTGATTTAGTGATGACCTTCAGGCTGTGTTATCCCTGCCTGGAGCTGAGCTGCATGTGGGGACCATGGCAAGACATTTGATGGCTTCAGATGAGCTGAACCATCAAGAACGCAGACACAAGGATTCCCTTTTCCCTCTCCTCTTTTTTATTTGTTTTCCCCTAAGTAATTTTTTTACATCAAAAAGAAAACCCCCAACATTCAGTATTTATCTGCCTTCCCTGGAAAGACTGTTGCTGTCAGCTTTATCTTCACAGTCCTTCTCTGCTGCCAACATTTGTATAAATCAAGGGCTTGTTCAGGCTGAGTAATATTCACAGGATTGGCCCCAAAAAGTTGAGTAAAGCTTCGAGAGGACACAACATGAAGGTTCATAAAAAGGCTCCTTCCTCTCTGAAACCCCTCTTCCTCAGACTTTACAAGGACATCCCATAACCACAGCAAACACCATCCAGACTAGACATGATTCTTCTTCCACATTACTCAGCCTGGCTTCATTTTGCCTGGGGTAAAACACACCACTGCTTCCCTCTGTTCCCTCTCAAACACTGAAAAAAGTATTTATCTGGTTGCTAACAAACACAGAGCTCTGCAGACCTTCCAAAAACCACAGGGCTGCTTCCTCCTGTGAGTCAGTCCCCACCTTAACATAACTGAGGGGGGGTTAAGGTGGAATTAGTTCATGTGTGATGACTTCACAGCAAGTTACTGATAAACCTACCTGAAACAGGGAAAAAAAAAACCAAACTGGGGAGTTTTAAAGCATTAACATCTGCTTTGGAAAGAAATTCCTGCCCTTGATCTTTTCTGCAGTGTCTCTCCCTTCTATCTTAACCAGTTATCAACAGTTCATGTTGTAGTACAGCTCCAGACATGATCTGAGGAGAAAATATCTTCTTTTTCCCCAAAGGAGTGTGTTTTGGCACAAAGAGAAGGGGAGGCTCAGCACAGAAGGAAGTGGATGTTCAGGTCTCAGGTTGTAACTGATATTCTGGTAATGTTTGGAGGGATTTCATAGAATCAGCAAATGTCAGGTTGGGAGGGACCTCAAGGATCATCTGCTCCAACCCTTCTAAAGTTGTTGTTGATGTGTGATGTGACCCCATGAGCTGAGACTTCAAACTTTCCAAAGTGGGGGAATCCACCACTTTCCCTGGTTTTAGGCTGTGTGTCAAACTAGAAGCTTAACAGACCTAAGAGATCTGGTTCACTCATAAGGAGGAATCTGGGGGGCAAGGAGGAAGCTGAAAAGCCCAAATAAATAAGAATAACTCAAGCACCTGGGCTGGTGTGACCTCTGCTGCCATTTCCATACCACCTCCTGAACATGAGGGGTTTAAACAGCAGGAATGGACTGCTCAAACTTTTTAGAGGGTACACGTTCCAATTCTGTAACCCTTTCCCCTTATCTTTGTTTGAAAAAACATCCATTGGGCAGGGTGCTGAGCCTGAGGTACTTGTGTGCAGCTCCCATCACCACCAACGTGGCACTTTTGGCAGCACAATCATGTTGAGGAGGAGGAGTGTGAGTGCAGTGTGCTGGCAAAACTCCTCTGTTATTACAAGTCTGGTGACAAACCAACAGCTTGTCAGCTGAGCTGTATTTGCTGGGGGAGAGAGTGGAGCTGAAATAACAATTGTGGTGGGGAGTTAGATACTTTAGAGAGAAAAAGGCTGAAAAGAACCAGTTAATATCTGGGAGATGAGGATAAACACTGGATGGTCTGACCTACACGTAAAAATGTGAAGTTACCTTGATCTTCTCTTGGGACTTTATTTCATGGATGAAATAGACACATCTGTGTCTGATGGAGCCAAATTTCAGGCTATTGGTTCACCCTCATCAAATTCAGACAGAGGAGAGTACAATCTGTACTACAGCACAAAGTGCTCAAGGAGACTCAGAAGTCCTGGTGATATAAATAGTGGACTCTGGTGCTTTGGAAACTTGCAATAACCTTGAGAGCTGGTATAAAAAAAGCCTGAAAATTACAGTCCAATCAGTACCATTAGTGTATTTGAAGAAGAATACTGGAGTGTATTTGGTGGGTGTGCCTCAAACTTCTCAAATGTCTGGGGGAGCCTGACCCTTTCAAAAGAATGAGTTAAAAAGTCAGGATAAACAAAAGCTGCAGTCTGAACTTTGATGGCATTAACCTAGGGATTTCCCTTTTTTTCTTGCAAGATTTCTCTTAAAACTCTTAAAAGGCAAGCACACAAATTACTGTTGATGTTTTTGTTTCACCTTTGATTGCTTTGTGGGAGAAACCCTAATTCCTCCAATTTTGTTCGACACATAAAAAGGCAGTCCAATTAAAAAGGAAAAAAAAAAAAGAAAAGAAAAAGCAAATCCACTTCCCTGAGGGCAGATTTCTTAGTCACAACACTCCCATCTGCATCAGCAAACCAGAAAGACCTCAGAAACAAACCAAGCCCCAGAGACAGTCACTTTAGAGGCATTGTAATGGTTGGTAGAGTTAGGTTATGGTTGGATTCAATGATCTTGAAGGTCTTTTATAACCAGAATGATTCTGTGATCAGCACTTTTGTGTCATAGCCCTCTGCAGATTGTCTTTTTTTCTCTTTTCCTTCCCCTAGTGGGAAATTACAGGAATGGTCTTGTCTGGAACAGGAGATCTAGTCTAGAGAGGTGAAAGCCCAGTGTTAGCCTGTTGGACAGGACAGTCCTTCATGGAAAGCATCCAGCCAGGTGAAGTGAGGCTCATAAATAATGCACAAATGCAAAGTAAGTGACAACAACAGAGGATGAGGTCAAACAGGAAATTCCCCACTAACAAATTTTAATCCCAGGCTAATAAACTGTAAAACCCCACTTAGTTAACTTTTAACTCAATAGCCACCTTCCTAGGAAAAAAAAAACAACATTTCTCTTCCTTCCCCTCTTCAGAGAAGAGACCTTCATGGCAGAGGGGCAGTGGGAAGTGGGTTCTCTTTCAGAAAACCAAGTTTGGAGAACCCTTGGAGATGCAACTCTGCACCTCCCCACCCTCATTTTTTGTCAACTGATTTAATCATAGCTTTAGGAACAATTTACCACCCAGCTAGTCCAGTTTGTTTGCAATACAATGAAGTGCACTAAAGTCAAACAATAGGAAGATTTGATGGAGCTTTGCACAGTTTTGCTTCCCAGCTCTTGAAAATGCTCCTTTTCTTGCTAAGTCTGAGGTTACCCGAGTTTATTTCACACACCATTAAAACTGTGACAGATTTAGGATTCAAATGATTAAACCAGAAGATCCCAAAGAGTGTTATGGATATCTCCAGCAGGACTCAGCCCACCCCAGAGGTGTATGAGAGAGCAAACACAGCTGTACACATCCCTAAACCTCTGATGGGGAAACGCAGAAAGTTCGGCGGAGAAGGCAACAAAGTGGATGATTGCCCAATATCGTGGAGGAAAAGTGGTTTGATTACCTTAAAGTCAAGGCTGCAAAGGCTGACTGCATCCTCCTCCTTCTCTCGGCGTTTCCTCTTCTGTAAGAAAGGAAATCAAGTTAGAGCTGGGCACTTGATTTGCCTTCAGAAGGAAGATGGGGTTTGAGAAAGCGGAGGAGATGTTTTCTTCACAGTCTAACTGCAATAACCTAAAACCCCACAAGCTTGAAGACAAAAGCAAAGCATTTTTGTAAGGTTTGTCACCTGATTGATACCCATCAATGAAGAAGTTGGTTTCTCTGCACTTCCATGATTGTGGTTGTGAGTGAAATCTTCAGGAGGGAACCTCAGCAGCAGGACAGAACGCGGCGGTTACCGCTACCAAATGATTTGAGATTCATTTAGTTCCAGGAATTTTTTTTTTGAGGTTTCTGAGGTCAGCAATCCTGCAATCAAGTTATGCTTTTTGAAAGATTTAGGCACCCAGAGGGTGAGGCTTGGTGATCATTAGGGTCTGAGGTCTCTGGGAGATGGACAGCAGAAGATACCATCCCTGAATCTTCTCTATTTGCCTACAAGAAAGCTGGGGGAGGGCTTTGGACACGGGGGGGGGAGGGAGAGGACAAGGGAAATGGGTTAAAACTGGAAGAGGAGAGATTGAGGTTGGACATGAGGAGGAAATTCTTTAATTTGAGGGTGGTTAGAGCCTGGCAGAGGTTGTCCAAGGAAGTTGTGGCTGCCCCATCCCTGGCAGTGTCTCAGGTCAGGTTGGATGGGGCTTGGAGCAACCTGGGCTGGTGGGAGGTGTCCCTGCCCATGCAGGGGGTTGGGAAAGGGTGAGCTTGAAGGTCCCTTCCAATCCAAACCATTCCATGATTCTGGAATGTTTCCTCACCAGCAGAGCTGGGGCTGTATGTGAGAAGATCCATGGCTTTCACCCTGGGGACAGTGCCAGCATAAAGCAGTTTTTGCACTAGGTTGGTTGCTTCTGCTCCTCAGCTACCCTTTAATGCCCAGAAATTTGTCAGGCAGGGGATTCTCAGTGCCTATCAGGGATTTGTTCCCTAAACAGCTGAACATGGGGATGTGAGGGCATTTTGCTCACCTATTTAATTCATGACTTTGGACAGATGTGGCTCAAACACCCCTGCAAGTAAAAAAAACACCACAAAAAATGGTGGAAGGAAGATGAGGCTTTGGGGCAGGGAGCTCTCAGCTCTTTTTCTATCTAAAGAGCACAAACCAGTGGAAGAAGGATCCAAGACATCTGCACTGAGCTTCCTGATGCCTCCCCACTGTTTCTGTACTATCTGGGCTTCTACATTATTTTTTCATTATCCAGATAATGGAAAACTAAAGGTGGACTCATCCTGTTAGACTGTGCCAGCCTGAAAATCACCTGGTCTGGAAAAAAAACCAAAACAACCCACAAGGGTCACAAGCATTAATTGTTTGGTCACCCATGAAACAAGCAGTTGGTTTGCATCCTGTGTTTGACCCTTGTCCTTCAAGGTTTCAAAATGAGTCAAGTTCATCCTCTTCCACTTCACTGAGCACAAGGAAAAAATAAAAAAAATTAACTTTTTGGTTTTTTTATGGGTCTACGTCTTGTTTATCAGTTTAACAGATTACACTGAAACAGGTGAAATGGGGAAAACACCCTCTCTGCAGCTGCAGAGGGAACTACAAATCCACCCTGAACTTCACCAGATTCCACTTTTGTGCTCTACCAGTCCAGCAGCTTGACCTTCTGTCAGGATCAAATACATAATTCCTGAGAATTTAATAATCTATTCAAATAGGTTCAAAGTTTCAGCTTTAACAGAGTTTTGTCATTATTGTCAGTGGATATAAACTTCAATCAAATTATTTTTAATTGTTGACAAGCCAAGTTTCCAGGGTTCCTTTGAAAATCTGATGATGGTGAGGGGATGTCCAGCATCTCTAGAGGGTTCTCAGAAACATATTCACCACTATTTTTGTATCATGTGTTTTTAGGCTCCAGTGTGTCTTCTTGCCTGTCCACACTATGCTGATTTTACCATTTAACTATTAAATAGACACATGTAAAAGTATATGAATTATTATATTATATGAATTATATTATAAAAATTACCTTTATCTTTTGGGTTTTGGCACTTTAGATTTTTGTGTTTTTTGGTTTTTTTTTTTCTTTTTTGTTCCTCAGCTATTCAAACTAGCCACAGAAGTGGATTTAGGTTCAAAGTCCCCCAGTGCTTTCAGGTTTTCTGGGTTTTTTTCCCTGGATTTGCCAGGACAAGACACTGACTCTATCATGTCAGTCCCTCCCCTGATAAACTTACTAACTACAAAGGAAAAAAATTCTCAAATCAGACATTCTGTCTTACCATATTTGTAGCATTGACACCAAATTATGCCCCAGCACACTCCACTTTTTGAACAGACCTTTGTCTGGCTTGAGAACACATGCAAGTGCAGACTTTTTCTTTTTTTTTTTTTTTTTTTTTTTGAAGGTTTGGTAAAATATTCAGGGTTGGTTATTTATCAACCCCTGCAATAAGACTGCTATTACCCCACCTTTTTGGTCTGCAGGTTATTTTTCCCATCTGGAATCAAGGATATTAGCATCTATTTAACAGAAGAAAACTTGCAAGCAAGACAAAAAGACACCACGCCTTTTGGGTCTGAATTATTCCCTCCTTCTGGAGCCAAGTATATTAACATCTTTAACTTACAGCTCCAGACCAAAGCCCAGACACGAAAGGAAGGCCAAAGTTTTGTTTTGAAATTGGCTAGACTTATGCAATAAGTATTGCATTGGCTGGACCCCATTTCCTTTGCCCAATATAGTTTTGTACAAAAAAAAAAAACCCAAAAACCTTCGAGGTTTCTCTCCAGAGCCAGCTCTATCATTCCTCTGCAGTGCCAGAACAGAAACAGATTTCAAGAAAAAAGCCTCTGCTGCTCAAATTTTAAAGCCACAGGGTAGAGAAGCAAAAGCTAAAAGCTACAGGGCTGCTTTCTCACATTTCTTTTTTTTTTTTTATTTTTTTTGAGATGGTCATGATCAGAGATCTGATCCCTCAGTCTTCTCACGCAACTCAAATCATGTGGAAAAAGTGACTTCTATGAAAAGTTATTAAACTGAGGCTCTCAAAGAGGTTATTGTAAAGGAGAAGCATTAAAAAAATGCTAATCAGGAGGGGAAATCTAAATATTTTGTGACTTGATTCAAGAAAGACTTAATGCCACGAGCATGAATGTTAATTGCATTTCAAGGATTCCAATGAAAGCTCCAGGAACAATTTTAAAGAAAGTTCTGGTTTTCAATTGGAAAATAATTCCAGTCAGCTACTTTTCCTTTCTCCTACAAAGGGCTTTTGCCTAAAACCAGGATATTTTGTTCTTCAGGGATCAGGCTGGGTTTTTTTTTGCTGCTTATTGCCCACCTGAAGTCATAAAACACCAAGAAAGCTTCAGGTGAGGAATGTGCACCAGGACTGTTAAGTCAGCAAAGATCAAGTGTCTGCTTCTCATAAATGAATCCCTCTTAATTAAGAAGGAAGGAAAGGGAAGGAAAGGAAAACAGAGCATGAGTAACCTTGCTTCCAGTCAGAAGCCACCCAGAGGATGTTTTAACCCAAACTGTGTTAGTTTTTTCTTGGAATAATGCAGAACAGGCACCAGTTCTTTTCTTTAAACCCACCCCAACTCTGCAGGCATGAAGAAGACACTTGGCTCAGTGAGCCACTTCTCCTGAGGCTCAAGCCAGGTACATTTTAAGGATTTTTGGCCAAACAGCTGCACAAACTATGGCATGAAAAGATGCTATTTGTGCCTGGCATAGGAGAACTTGGTGGTCGTGGGGGAAAAACAAACCTTGTGGGACACATTTACTTCAGCACATGAGCCATGGCACCAAAGAAAAGATTTCTTGCTTTTCCAGCAAGATTTTCCAGCAATTAGAGAATTTTTGGTTGGTCTTTTCCAACCTGAATGGGTCTGTAATTACATTGGCAAAGCCTCCAAGCAGAGATCTGGTCCCCAGCCATGCAGTAAGGGTAGGTCTGCTGAGCAACTAAACTCCACAGCTCTGAGTATTCCTTCTTCTCTCCTGTATTTGCTTCTCTTCCAGTGTTTGGGGTTATCAGTCCAAGACTAGGGAGTCACAGGGAAAACTGGATCTCTAGGAATTCTGGGAGATATCAGGAATTCAACTGGATATCCAGTTTCCTGAATTGAGTTCAGGGCTCCCCACCATCTGTAGCTGCAAATGAAGCTAACTGGGCTTGAAGGAAGAAGAGGTGGAGGACCAGGTTGATGATGGACAGGATGGAGGAAGGCAGAGAAGCAATTAAACCCTTCCAAAACATTTTCTTTGGGTTTTGCAGTCTGCAGTGATGTATTATACATTCTAACTGTAACTGAGAGTGGAAGTGAATGTGTATCCAGCCAAATGAAAGCAGACTAAACAAACATCATAAAATCAGGAACAACCAGAAACTCTATGGAAATGCTTTTAACTTCTGATGTTTGAGCACAGTGTTGTCCAATTTGAGAGGACCTCATTTACAGGGCTTTGTAATATTCAAACGTGGATGTTTAATGTTAATTGTAACCAGATGAAAGTTCTTAAAATTAAGCAAAAGAAAAATCTACAAGAAATTATGGTTTTGTTTAATCCCCACCCACGCTGGACCCGTGGCTGTGCAGCCTCAGAAGTGCAGGTGGCTGCCCTGCAAGGCCCAGCCTGCAAAGTGCTTGCCTAAATGCCAACAGACAAGAAGCTCCAGCTGATTTTTGATGGGATTTCCTTCATAAAAGGTAATCCTGTCCTTTTCCCCACCTCCAGACATGTTCTCACGCCCTTCCCCGTGCCGCCACGGGCGTTCATACAGCTTGTGCAGTCAGCTGGATCAGCTCGTCCCCAAATCTTTTGGTTTCTTTTATTTTTTTGAGGGGAAAGGCAAGTTTTTCAGCCAGATCAGTTTGCTGGCTGAGGATAGGATCACCACTTTCAGGGGCAGCTTAGGCAGCTGGTGAGAATAAGCTTTAAAAGAGGACAAGATCAATAAATCCTCAGACTTCATGAAGGACCCAGCTCAGGATTTGCTCTCCAGAGTGATCCATCTTTTTCTGCCAGCTCTGGAGGTTGGCTATGAACCACTTCCATAGCAAGGGAGAGAGGTGATAGGATGGAGAGAAGGGAGTACAAGGCAATAAAGCTGTGGAGTTGCTCTAGGTGGTTTCTCTATACTGAACAAAACAGATTTTGGAATTTAAGGAGGAAAAAAAAAAAACACCTCACGTTTATTTTTACACCACGGTTTACATCTTGCCTCTTGCTTTGCCCCCTTAGCTAGCAGGACTGCTGAAACACATTAGAAAACAAGAAGTTTATGAAGAAACCACAGTGTCCAGGATATCCTGCCTCCTCTTAATCCCTGTGTGCAAAACACACCCTCCAGCTAAAGCTCAGGAGCCTCAGTGGCTCAGCAAGTGTCTCTAGCTGGCTAGAGAGGAATGTATTGATTTTCTTTCTCCTCCAGGCAGAGGGACCTCCACCTCTGTATTCCTGCTTTTGTTTGGCTGCTTTTGCAATTGGCACCCCCAAAAGTTGTTTTACTCACCAGGGTGAAGTCCCACTGGGGTCCTGGAGTCAGAAATGTGAAGGAGCTGCCTCGTCTGAGAGGGTACCTGGGAGGAGAAAAATAAAAGAAATAAGGTCAGTCATTTGCAGGTTGCTACAGGAATTGAAAAATAATTCTCTTTTCCACAGCTTTGGTGGGATCATACATCTCCAGCTCCTTGGCTGCAAAACCAAAGATGTAGGCCAGGCTTTGGGAAGGAGAGAGAAAAGGGAATGCCAGGATTCCCCACCACCACTGCAGGTGTTAGATTTAAAGTCCCAGTTGACTACAGTAAATGTCTGGGTAACAGAGGATGGGTAAAAACTTCCCTCTGGGTCCTGCAGGCTGGTCAGGAGGAAAAAAATCTCTCTTTGACCGCAGACCTGTCAAGCTGAACAAGAGAAAATAATAATAACAATAATAATAATATTGTGGTCTCATGTTCCAAGGTTAAGGAAGCTGAAATGAAAGGAGGCAACAAACTGCACCTTGGAGAATTCAGCCTTCTAGTTTCCCATAAAATTGCAACCAGGAATTGAGTTGTGGTCTTTCATTAAGTCATTCTCCATCCAAGAAAGTTCAACCAGCAGAAAGGAGTCCACACAATACAGGGTTTGTATAATCCTTGCTCTTTGAACAATGGTAAAGGAATTGCCTTATGCAAGTCATTTATTGTCCCAGCACTGAGTTAAGCAAACAAGTTCTGTTCCAACTTTCACTGTCTGCTGGAGTTAAGGTATGTCTCCAGAAACCATTTTTTAAAGCTTATTCTGGCTGTAATATGGAGAAACTTTTTTTTTTTTGGTCTGTCATTGGCTTTTCTGCATGTAGAAATTGAATCCCAAATGGGCCACACACTTTTTCTCAAAGGCAGCCAGCTCTGTCACCTGGTGGGGAGGAGATTTTCTCCCTTGCTGTCACAAATTTGGGCAGGAAAAAACATCTTCTCACCAGCTGCACCTTTCTTCTTCATCCCAGACATCCCACAGGATTATCAAAAAAACCCCCAACCCTGGAAATAATATAGGAATGTAAATCCTTCTGACTTGCAGCAGACTTGTACTCCAACCTTGCTGAAAATTCATCTCATTTCATGTCAGCAGCTGTCTGTTATCAGGAGAGAAAAAGCATTTCTGTGAAAGGTTTGTGCAGGGTGGGGTGTTCTGGATTGGTGTTTGGAAAATAGAACTCAGCCACCTAGAAAATGCTGTTGCACTTTTGCCAGCCAATGCAGAGCAACAAGATGAATGTCTGATGAAGTGTACAGCTTGTTGGAATCAAGATGGGAAGGAATTAAAGATGCTTTTGGTGATGAGAAAAACATTGCATGCAGCAGATGTAAACTGCACAGGTGACTTCATGAGAGCTTTTCTTCCAAAAAGATATTTCTGTGCTGACATTTGCTCAGCATGTCTCTGTTAATACTCCAAACTTAAATCTGAGAAGAAATCTAACCAACTTCTGAATGCCTGAGCTGCTTCTCTGCTCCTCACTCCAGGTAGAACCAGTGTCCAGGCAGTGGATTTTGTTTCTTGGGATGCCCCAAGGAGATGAGACAAAACTCTAAGTTGGCACCTGATACCAGGAAGACAAAACCACTCTGGGTAAGAATCATACAATCACCCAGAGGTTGGGTTGGAAGGGACCTCAAAGCTCATCCAGTCCCAACCCCTGCATGGGCAGGGACACCTCCCACCAGCCCAGGTTGCTCCAAGCCCCATCCAACCTGACCTGAGACACTGCCAGGGATGGGGCAGCCACAGCTTCTGGGGGCAACCTGGGCAACCAGGGGCTCAGCACCCTCACCCCAAAGAATTTCTCCCTCCCCAAGAAATAGAATCATGGAATGGTTTGGCTTGGAAGAGAACTGAAAGCTCAGCTCATTCCAACCCCCCTGCCATGGGCAGGGACACCTCCCTCCCAGATTGCTCCAAGCCCCATCCAACCTGGCTTTGAACACTGCCAGGGATGGGGCAGAGACTCTTTTCCTGGGCAACCTCTTTCTAAATCTCTTTGGCCACCCAAATTTTGGTGTTATTTTCATGAATTCCTGGCAATCTGCAGCCTGCTTGAGCTTCATCTGCCTTGTCATTAAATTGAAATTTAATGCTTAAGACAGTGAAATTGAGAACTGGAGCTGAGCTTGCAGAGGAAGGGTGCTCTCCCCTCAGCCCAAAGAATTTCTCCCTGCCCAAGATCTCCTCTCCATCTCCCCTCTCCCAGCTGGAAACCCTTCCCCCTCCAGGCTCCCAGCCCTCCAGGCCCTTGTCCCAAGTCCCTGCCCAGCTTTCCTGGAGCCCCTTCAGGCACTGGAAGGTGCTCTAAGGTCTCCCCATTGCAGCCTTCTCTTCTCCAGCCTCAACACCCCCAACTCTCTCAGCCTGGCTCCAGAGCAGAGCTGCTCCAGCCCTCCCAGCAGCTCCAGGGCCTCCTCTGCACTGGCTCCAACAGCTCCGTCTCCTTCTGCTGCTGGGGACCCCAGAGCTGGGTTGAAGCTCAGGACATTGGTGGCTTTTTGGGTTGCCAGTGTTCATTGCCATCTCCTTCAACCTGGGGACATCTTCACTCTCCAGCTGTGGAGAAGGAATGGATCTGTCACAGATGAAAGACTGAAGGAGACTTTGGCAAAAAATGAAATACTTTGATCTGGATATGGGGAAAGATTTCTTTGGGTGACACAGAATAGAAGCAAAACTTCCCTGCAGCTTCTTTAGGGGTGGCTGAAGGTCCCTCAGGACCTTGGAGCATTTTACCTGCTCCCAGGGTTCAAGCAAAGCATCTGCCAGGTGAGCTGTGAAAATGCTGAACAAGCAGGATCTGCAGTGGAAAACCAGGCAGGAGGAACATCTTCATGGGCTTCAAAGTGGTGAGAACTGTAAATATGTTATTTAGATCCTATGTTATATAGACCTATGTTATATAGATCCACATCTATGTCATCTATATCCACACAGACTTAGATATCTAAATATATAGATCTAAAATAACTACCTAAAAATATCGTGTTCATATAAAAATTAGGCTTGCTCAAAGCATCACATCCAGGAATCAAGAGTGATGTAAAACCAGGAGAAACTTTTCCTCAGCCTACACGACCTTCGGGTACTTTGGGATCAGCCAAAACCTTTTTAAGACTATCACTATGCCCAGAAAACAAACAAACAAAAAAAGCCATTTCCAAGAGATGCATACCAGGAGACTGACTGCTAGAAACTTCTAGACGGGAACATCCTTTGGGATTTATAAGAGCACATCCCATTTGGGAAGAAAATCTGGGAAGGAGCATCAGATTTCTTTGAAATTTAAAAGAGAGTCATTTTTTTTTTCTCATGAGAAAGAAAAAGTCCTCAGTGTTTCATCCCAGCATCCAACCTGCTTGGCTGCCAAGACCAAAATTTATGGGTTTGATTAAACCTTGACTGCAGATAGAAGAGCAAAGAGATAATTAATGGTCTGCAAACTGTGCCCTATGCATCTCTAAAGAGCTACAAGAATGGACTAAACCTCAGCCTCAAAGGCAGTCAAGAGATTCCATCCTGGGAAGCAGGAGCCCAATTTTATCCCATGATTCTTGATTCCAACACCAGAGGCAGCCAAATTGTGTCCTGGAAACCACAGGAGGCTTGAAAACTCTTCAGACTGACTCCCAGTCATCCCAGTAGGGATGTGGGTTGCTTGTAGGTGCCTCAGCTGCATTGCCTGGGGGCTTGGGTGCATCTGGGGTCCTCCTGCTCCTGGGGACCAATGGGCCAGGAGGTTTTTAAGGTTGGATGGGGCTTGGAGCAACCTGGGCTGGTGGGAGGTGTCCCTGTCCATGCAGGGGGTTGGAACTGGATGAGTTTTAAGGTCCCTTCCAACCCATTCTGTGATTCTGTGAGAAGAAGAAGGGGTTGGGCCCATTTGTTCTCATGCACTCAGCTTCCAAGCAAATGGAGATCTGCTGGGATGTCATTCCCTTCTGTCACTTTGCTCTGCCAAGACCTCACCTGGAGCCCTGCATCCAGCTTTGGAGCCCTCAGTATGGGATGGAGCTGCTGGAGTGGGTCCAGAGGAGGACCAGGAAAATGCTCAGGGAGCTGGAATATCTCTCCTACAAAAGAGGGGAGATTGAGGTTGGACATGAGGAGGAAATTCTTTAATTTGAGGGTGGTGAGACACTTGTCTACAAATATCTAAAGGGTGGGTGCAAGGAGGATGGAGCCAAACTCTTCTCAGGAGTTCCCAGGGACAGGATGAGGGGCAGCAGGCACAAGCTGGGACAGAGGAAGTTCCATTTAAATATCAGAAAAAACTTCTTGGCTGTGAGGGTGCCAAGGCACTGGCCCAGGCTGCCCAGGGAGGTTGTGGAGTCCCCTTCTCTGGAGATATTCAAACCCCACCTGGATGCAGTCCTGGGAAATGTGCTCTGGGTGCTGCTGCTTTGGGGGGAGAGTTGGACTGGGTGATCTCTGGATGGACCTTCCAACTCTGGTAATTCAGGAAGGACATGGAGCTGATGGAGTGGGTCCAGAGGAGGACAAGGAAAATGCTCAGGGAGCTGGAATATCTCTCCTACAAAACCAGGAGGGAGCTGGGATTGTTCAGCCTGGAGATGAGAAGGCTCCAGGGAGAACCAAGAGTGACCTGAAGGGGCTCCAGGAAGGGTGGAGAGGGACTGTGTGCCAGGGCCTGGAGTGATAGGATGAGGGGAAATGGTTTTAAATTAGAGAAGAGCAGATTTAGAGTGGATGTTAGGAACAAGTTTTTTACCTGGAGGGGGGTGGAACAAAACCAGGTTGCCCAGGGAGGTGGTTGAGGCCTCATCCCTGGAGATATCCAAGGCTTGAGGAGGCTCTGAGCATCCTGATCTAGGTGAGGGTGTCCCTGCTGACTGCTGGGGTTGGACCTTGAGAGGTCCCTTCCAACCCAAAGCATTCCATGATTCTATAATCAATAAATTTGGCTACAGCACCTTTCAGAAAGCTCAGATGTAAAGGAACTGTGCAACTCTCCCCATGTCCTTTGAGCTTAAAGCTTTCAAGCATCCACCTCAGGTCCCCATGCACTGCCCAAAGAGTTTCATCCCTCTTCCAGGGGACTCATAAACAGGTTTTAATCCCAAGCATTTTTTTCTTTTGGCACAACAACTCCAAGGCAATGCACCTCCTGGGGCTCCCTATGCAATATTTCACTCCTGATCAAACTGAGGTGGGACTCAAAGAGCTTCATGTGGGAGCTACCACCCACCCAGACCCCCACCCTCTTTCAATGAGCCTTTTCTTGCTGTCTCCTGGAAACCTGCCTGATGGTGTCTTTCAAAAGCCAACCTGCAGAGATGATCACAGAGCTTTTAACCTCTCTCCAGCTCCATACCAAGAGGACTTTGGCACTTTTCTTAAAGAGAGGAGAAATAATCACGTAGAAGAGGCATTAATTTGGAAAGCTCAGCATTTTAGGAGTGGGAGTAGAATAAGCTTCAGGTTGAAAACTCTACAGGCAGCTTTGTTTCCTCTTGCCCACAAGAGTTGGCGAGAATTTTTGCCACCTCAGACTCCAATCATCAAAGCTTTCTCCCAGCTGTGAGGAGAAATGCAGCTGATACCTCCCACAAAAAGTCAGGGAACACAGAAATATGTTCAAAAGTTCCCTTCAGCCCCTTCAAACTCCCAACAGAGATCTTCTGCAACAACACAACCTCTCCTGAACTGCCTTTAGAAACTTCTCCACTCCTTCTCTGCAATGCTTTACTGAGTCTTAGCCCTTAGATTTATAACTCAGTCAAGAGAAAAGGGCAAAGCAGGGGCTGCTCCTCAGATACAACCAATATTGGCAGTTGTTTGGGAGCAGAAATTCTCTTATTTGTTCTTGATCACAGATTCTTTCTGTGACCTTTAAGGTCACTGAGTCCAAGCATGCAGAAGCTCAGTCCCTCACTCCTCAGACAGAGGTCAAAGAGCTGATCCTGGCATCACAGCCATTTCCTGACCATCTTTTATTAAGAGGAATGAGTTCTTGGTGGTGCTGAGAGATCTCCCCCTGTTCCTCCTTTCTTTTTCAAGTCTTTGGTCAAGTGCAGGGAGCTGAGATTAACCTGGAACCATCAGGAGTGGCACCTGGACAGAAATTTAAGGGAAGCAGAGCCTGGTGCTAAGTGGAAAAAAAAAAAGTGGCCTCTGGGATCTCCAAGCTTCATCACATCTGTGGCCTCTCCAGTCACTGCTTTCCAGCTGAGCCTTGATAGAAATATCATTCCTGCTGCCAGGAGAGGCTGAGGAGCTGGGATTGGTCAGCCTGGAGAAAAAAAGGGATCAGCCATCTGAACACTTGGCAACTCTCTAGAAGCAAAGCTGGGAGTTGAAATCCTTTCAAAGGGTTAAGGAGAAGCAATGGGAGCTGGGGGAATATTTCAAGTTCAACACTTTCAAGGCTTTTGTGGAAAGCAAGGGCAGACAGGGGAGCAGTCACACTCTGAGTCTGGGATAGTTTTGAGTCCACTCAGCACAAAAGCCCCAGGATGCTGCTCAGAAGTGCTGTCTCCACATTCCCAGTTAGAGCTCTCATTCTTGCAAGTCTTTAACCAGTAAGGATGTGAGTACAGAGTCTGTGATGTTCCTGGGGCTGAGTATTTGATTTTCCCCCTTCTACTCTGCTCTTGGGAGACCCCCACCTCCAATCCTGCATCCAGCTCTGGTGTCCCCAGCAGAAGAAGGACATGGATCTGTTGGAATGAGTCCAGAGGAGGCCCCAAAGATGATCCAGGGGCTGGAGCAGCTCTGCCAGGAGGAGAGGCTGAGGAGAAACTGGGATTGTTGAGCCTGGAGAAGAGAAGACTCCAGGGGGGACCTTAGAGCTGCCTTCCAATCCCTGAAGGGAACCTCCAGGAAGGCTGCAGAGGGACTTTTCAGCAGAGTGTCCAGTGCTAGGAGAAGGGGAAATGGTTGGAAAGTGCAGGAGAAGAGGTTCAGGCTGGATGTGAGGAAGAAGTTCTTCAGGAGGAGGGTGCTGAGCCTCTGGAACAGATTGCCCAGAGAAGTTGTGGCTGCCCCCTCCCTGGAGGTGTTCAAGGCCAGGTTGGATGAGGCTTGGAGCAACCTGGGCTGAAGGAGAGGTGTCCCTGCCCATGGCAGGGAGCTTGGAGGAGATAATTCCTCATTTCCCTTCCCACCTCAGCCATTCTGGGATCATTTAAGCAAAGATTTTTGGGATGATCACCTGCAGAACTGCTTGGTTTTCCTTTATTTCTCCTCTGCCTGTAGCTCTGCTAAAGCCTGGAAAGCTCTTCAAACCTTCACAACCACCTTTAGTCACCTGCATGAGGAGCATGGGGATTCTGTGCAAAGAGCTCAGGTGGGGATCCCTTGTAACCTCTGGCAAGAACCTGAAGACAGCCCAGGGGAACTCCCAGGTCAGCAATGAGCACCAGAACAAGCTTGGAAGTTTCACCCACCTCCCAAAACAAGATGAGAAAAAGCAGAGCTGCCTGCTGGGGATGGCTCAAAAGACTTGGGATTCCTTCAGAGTGGCCTGGATGTCAGGTTTGAGCACTTGGAGACAGCAGAATAAAGAATTGTGCTGGTGCCAGGGGTTGGAGAGGGTTGATTGCTGTGTTTACCTCAAATCTGTGGCAAGAGCCCAGCCCTAGAGCAGGGTCACCCACAGATATCTCTACTGTGTCACCCAAACACAAAGGCTGAAGCTGTGTTCAGTCACTTCCTTGAAAAAGATTTTTCTTGCTAGACTGTCTCCAGCATCATTTCCTTGTTTCTGACAGGATGAGCAGATACAGACCCTTCCCTTAGCTTACCAGGCTCCAGAGAAGCAGAAAGTGTTCATTAGAGTTGGTTCCTGCAACTTTGAATCTCATTTCAAAGGGATTCAAAACTTCAGGGTTATCAAGATGATGATGAGGTGAGCATCCAAACCCCATTTCATTTCCCAGAGGGAAAATATTGAGGCAACACGAGTGGCAAAGCAAAAAAAGAAATCAAGAAGAGGGGAAGGGCAAATCTTGCTGAGGTTGTACAGAAAGAACAAACACTTCTGGGTTTGGTTCCCTTCGTTTTGCTTTAAGAAAGAAATGTTCCAGGCTGCTTACCAGCAAATGATGATACTGCCAGGCTTGCCAAGAGGAAAATCTTTCCAGAGCCTGTTCAAACAGAGATTGCCAGGCTGATGGCACATGGAGAGATTAACTAGGAAATATTTTGGAACCTGTCACTTGTCTTTTTCAAGCTGGCCTGTAAACAGGTTTAAGAAAACCAAGTACTGCCATGGAGAGAGGGCAGGGGAAGTCCTGAACACAAAACCAGTTTGGCAACATAGCAGGGGAGGAGATGGGGCCCCAATAATCTGAATAGAGGAAGTTTGGGCAATTTAGTAGATAACACATTGATAGAGGGCTGTGGGCAGGCTCAGTTGTTTCACACTGAAGTCAGGCTAAGGAAGGAGTCATTGTTCACTCCTTCCTTGAATAAACAGCAGGATCCTCTCAGCAGCACAAGGATGGGGTGGATGGAGCAATGGCAGTCAGCACTTGGCCAAATTTGTCTCCTCAGGATTTAATTTAATGTTTGATGTTTCCCTGGGCACACTTAGGAGTTCAGAAGGGAAGGGTAAACAGCAGAGAAAAAACACACCTCATCTTAACTCAGTTAATCAAAAAGCAAATGTTCCTCTCAAGTTTTTATTGCTTGCCTGTTGGCTTTTGCTGGGGTTTTTTTGAGGGGAAAAAAAAGAAGAAGGAATAAATAAGATGACAAGAAAGGCAGGGATGTGCTGAGAGTGGTCAGAGAAGGGCCAGGAGGATGCTCAGAGGGCTCTGGAGCATCTCTGCTGTGAGGACAGCCTGAGGGAGTTGGGGTTATTCAGTCTGGAGAGGAAAAAGCTCCAAGGAGCCTTCTGAAAAATGATAAAGAAATGGTTTAGAATATTTTAATGTCCTTGTCAGTGGCTGCAGATAACCTGTGAGTCTCTCTGTAGATGATGAACAAGCACTAAGTTAAAACCTTGCTAACATAAGTTGGGGTTATTCAGTCTGGAGAGGAGAAGGCTCCAAGGAGCCCTCATTGTGGCCTTCCAGGATCTGAAGGGGCTACAAGAAAGGTGGGGAGGGACTTTTTAGGATGTCAGGGAGTGATAGGAGCAGGGGGAATGGATTCAAACCAGAGGAGGGGAGATGGAGATTGGAAGTTAGGAAGAAGTTCTTCACCATGAGGGTGGTGAGAGACTGGAAGAGGTTGGCCAGAGAAGTGGTGGAAGCCCCATCCCTGGAAGTTTTTAAGGTTGGATGGGGCTTGGAGCAAGCTGGGCTGGTGGGAGGTGTCCCTGCCCATGCAGGGGGTTGGGAATGGGTGAGCTTTGAGGTCCCTTCCAACCCTGACAATTCTATGATTCTAAGATTTTGGGGTCAACAGAACATCCCAAAGACACCCAGAAAGGTTTTGCTTGAATGGATTTCCACGAATCAGAGCAGAGGACAGGCCACAGAATGCCTTATCACCCAACACTCATCAGGTTTAGAGCAATTCCCGTTACTGTTATTTGAAACATTTTTTTCCTCTCATTTTTACTGTAAATCCACAGTAGCCTCCTCAGCATCACTGACAGTCTGCAGTTTGTTTTTTTAACTTATTTTTTACCACTTCTCCAGGAAACTGCAGAAATACTTTGATGTGGCACTTCTCTTAACTTTTTAAAGCTCCAAAATACATTCCTCAGACTGGGCAGCAATTCCCTGGTTCCTTCCCTGACTTCCAACCTCCCCCCTCAACACCCAGCTCCTTGTTTTTTATGTTTTTTTTTTTTGTTTTCAGAACAAGCTGTTCTTAAATATAAACCACTTGCAGCAGCTAAATACTGAGAGGGTGAACATTACAGCAACATGAATAGATTAAAATGAAGTCTTTCCCCAAACCAGCAAGCCCTACTGGAGAATCCTGTTCTGAAAAGCTCCACAAAGAGCCTCTTGAATTTTAATGTAAAGCTTTTCTGCAGGGGAGAAAAAAGGGAAGGGAAGGGAAGGGAAGGGAAGGGAAGGGAAGGGAAGGGAAGGGAAGGGAAGGGAAGGGAAGAGAAATAATCCTTCTTAATGAAGAAGAAGAAAAGGAAAGGAAAAGAAAGGAAAGGAGAAAGGAAAGGAAAGAAGAAAGGAAAGGAAAGGAAAGGAAAGGAAAGGAAAGGAAAGGAAAGGAAAGGAAAGGAAAGGAAAGGAAAGGAAAGGAAAGGAAAGGAAAGGAAAGGAAAGGAAAGGAAAGGAAAGGAAAGGAAAGGAAAGGAAAGGAAAGGAAAGGAAAGGAAAGGAAAGGAAAGGAAAGGAAAGGAAAGGAAAGGAAAGGAAAGGAAAGGAAAGGAAAGGAAAGGAAAGGAAAGGAAAGGAAAGGAAAGGAAAGGAAAGGAAAGGAAAGGAAAGGAAAGGAAAGGAAAGGGAAGGAGAGGAAAGGAGAGGAAAGGAGAGGAAAGGAGAAAGGAAAGGAAAGGAAAGGAAAGGAAAGGAAAGGAAAGGAGAAAGGAAAGGAAAGGAAAGGAAAGGAGAAAGGAAGGGAAAGGAGAAAGGAGAAAGGAGAAAGGAGAAAGGAGAAAGGAGAAAGGAGAAAGGAGAAAGGAGAAAGGAGAAAGGAGAAAGGAGAAAGGAGAAAGGAGAAAGGAGAAAGGAGAAAGGAGAGGAGAGGAGAGGAAAGGAAAATGAAAATGGAAAAAGAAAAAGGAAAAGGAAAAGAAAAAGGAAAAAGAAAAAGGAAAAGAAATAGGAAAAGGAAAATGAAAAGAAGCCTCTGGATTTCCAACCCCCTCCAGTCACTATTTCCTCTCCAATCTTCTCCAAGGCCCTGGCCAGCAGCAGAGCCTCCCAAGCTCTCAGCTCCCAAGCTCTGGCTGAGGGCAGGGTTTGTCACCTTTCCCTCCCTGGCTGCAGAGCTGCAGGGTGAAAGCTTTGCTGGGAGGGAAAATAAAAACCCCTGCCCAGACATTCTCAGGATCCAAAAGGAAGAGAGAAAAAGGAAAACGGCGCCGAGTGACCCCTGAGGTTTGCAGAGTGCAGCAGGAGCAGCACCAGGGACTGCAGCTCCAGGGGTTGCAGCTCCAGGGGTTGCAGCTCCAGGGGTTGCAGCTCCAGGGGTTGCAGCACCAGGGATTGCAGCACCAGGGGTTGCAGCTCCAGGGGTTGCAGCACCAGGGACTGCAGCCTGGGTCAGAACCAATCCATCCATCCCAACGGTCAGAACCAATGCATCTAGCCCTTGGGTCAGAACCAATCCATTCATTCCTGGGGTCAGAACCAATCCATCCTTCCCTTGGGTCAGAACCAATCCATCCTTCCCTTGGGTCAGAACCAATGCATCCATTGGGTCAGAACCAATCTATCCATCCCTGGGATCAGAACCAATCCATCCCTTGAGCCAGGAGTGAGCAGAGCTACTGCTGAGCTGGGAACTTCTTGTCCTTTTCAGACACTCTGCATTAGCTATTATTTTGTTCTTTTTTTTTTTTTTCCATCTTGGAACAACCTCTGCTTCTCAAAGGAAATGCCTCCAGACACTCTGGGCAGGTTGAAATTCTAGACAGAACATGACATTTTTTTATTTGGTTTTATGAAGCTGAGCACAGGCTTGAAGGGGAAGAGTGATTTTCCAGTTTCCAAGTGTTTGCTCCTCACAGCTCTGGCTGGAATATCAGAGCTATTTGGCTGAGGACAAGCAGATAAAGCCCCAAGGAGATTAAACATGCTCTGATATCCTGTAAATAATCACACTCCTGACCTCTCTGGAGCTGCACATTAACACTCTCTCCTCAGCCAACACTGCACCACTGAATTTCATCTAAGGATTGAAATGCTATCTCCTCACCACAGACTTCCCTTCTGAGCCAAGCACCTTCCTTCCACTTTCCCTTCTCACTTCCCTCCCCACTTGGATGTCTGCTCCAAGGCAAAGGCACTAAGGTCTCAGCAGCACAGTTCTACAAGAGAAGGAGAAGGATTTTTCAGCAGCAGATGCTTGGAAAAGAGCTCTGAGATCACCTCATCCAACCATCAACATCCCCTTTGAATAAAACAGAGGCAGCAATATCTGTCTCATGTCCTGAGGTGCCTCATCTCCATGGTTTTTAAATACTTCCAGGGATGGTGATTCCAGCACTTCCCTGAGCAGCCCATTCCAATGCCTCTCAGGAAAGAAATTCTTCCTCAGCTCTGGTCTAAACCTCCCCTGGTGCAGCTTTCAGGCCATTTCTGGTCCTGTTGTTATTCCCTTGAGAGAAGAGCCCAGCACCCACCTCCCTGCAACCTTTCAGGGAGTAGCAGAGGGTGGTAAGGTCTCCTCTCAGCCTCCTCCAACCCAAACATTCCCAATCCCTCAGTTTCTCCTCATAGGATTTTTTCTCCAGACCCTTCCCCACTTGGTTGCCCTTCCCTGAACTCCCCCCAGCCCCTCAATGTCCTTCTTGTAGTGAGAGGCCCAGAACTGAACCCAGCACTGGGCCACCAGCACTGCCCTTCTGGTGGCCACATCATTCCTGATGCAAGCCAGGGTGCTGGGGGCCTTCTTGGCCAGCTGGGCTCATATTCAGCTGGGGATCAACCAGCACCCCCAGGTCCTTTTCTCCTTGGCAGCTTTCCAGCCACTCCACCCCAAGTCTGTAACATTGCATGGGGGGTTTTTGGGGGTCTTGTTACACCTCATTTTATCAACCTTGGCCCACTGGTCCAGCCTGTCCAGATCCCTCTGCAGAACCTTCCTACCCCTGAACAGATCAACAATCCCTCCCAATTTGGTGTCCTCTGCAAATTTCCTAAGGAAGTTCTCAATCCCCTCCTCTGGATCACCCATAGCTATGGATCAGCCACAAAACTGGACTGAACACCCTTGACTTTTTTGGGTTTTTTCTCCCCACCCCAATCCCCATCCAACTGCTTGACTTGCTTTGAGGTTTACACTTAGGATTTACACTGGGATTTTTCAAAGGGTTCTGGATGCATGGAGCTCCAGTAATGAAACAGGTAACAATAACCTTTTGTGAAGGTTATTTGGAAATTCAGTGATTTTGTTTACAACACAACTCTGCAAATATTTGCACTGGCCAAATGCTGAGGTAGCAAACCTGGAGAGGAAAAGCTTGGTCCTGCTTTGCTTCTGAGCTGCTGTGCTGAGACAACTCTGTACCTGCCCAGATCTTCAGCTGCCACTGTGCCTTAAGGTTACCTCTAAATGCACCTGAAAACATGGAATCAGCAAGCTTGGGAGAGGCCTTTGAGATCATCAGAGCAAGGAGGTGATGGGAAGACTGAACCCTCCAGGGAAGCTGAGGAACCAAAGGAAAGGTGGATTCCATCAGTGCCCAGGCTGAAAGGACAGAAACTTCATTAGGTTTGAGCCAAACCTGGGGTGCTCCAGAAGAACATTCCCTCTTCCACAGCACAGCAGGGAGCTGGTGTCCCTACAGGCTCAGCAGCACGGAATCATGGAATGATTTGGGTTGGAAAGGACCTCTAAAAATCATCCAGTCCAACCCCCTGCAGTCAGCAGGGACACCCTCACCTAGATCAGGATGCTCAGAGCCTCCTCAAGCCTTGGATATCTCCAGGGATGAGGCCTCAACCACCTCCCTGGGCAACCTGGTTTTGTCCACCCCCCTCCAGGTAAAGAACTTGTTCCTAACATCCACTCTAAATCTGCTCTTCTGTAATTTAAAACCATTGCCCCTCATCCTACCGCTCCAGGCCCTTGCACACAGTCCCTCTCCACCCTTCCTGGAGCCCCTTCAGATACTGCAAGGTTGTAATTAAGTCTCCCTGGAGCCTTCTCTCCTCCAGGCTCCAACAACAACAACCCCAGCTCCCTCCTGGCTTTGTAGGAGAAGGTGTTCCAGCTCCCTGAGCATTTTCCTGGTCCTCCTCTGGACCCACTCCATCAGCTCCATGTCATCTTCATGCCAGTCTCACCCCCGAGCATCACCCAGCAGGCTCTTCCCTCATCTGGGCATTTGCCCTCCATCCATGCTTTGAAGGTTGAGCAAGAAGAATCTCTCCTCCAGACAGGGGGAGAGCTGGTTCTCCAGGCAGGTATCGTTGCCTGCAAGCAGCTAAAAGAGGATTATGACAATAATCCATTGCAAGAAAGAGCAAAAAAACCATATTGTCCTTAAGAGCAAGCTGCTGACAGAACCACCATCTCCAGATAGATGATTAAGCATATGCTGTGTGCAGTGGTTCTGCCCACTTCACAGAGCTATTTGTGCTCTCAGTTCCAGAGATATGATGTAAATGCTGAAGCAGAGGGGGGGAGGAGGGCTGGAGGCAGAAGCAGTGCAGCTGCTGACAAAATATTTTGCTTGTCAGCAGCCGTTCAAGTGCTCTCAGTGCTGCAGGATCATCCCTGGAAGAAGATCCCAGCTCCCCGGGGCAGAGCTAATGCACCCCCAGCTTCTGAGCTGCTGGGCTTGGTGCATCAGGCCCCTGTCAATCAGGTCTGTTGGCCACACACAGGACTTCTCAGAGGAATCATGAGCTAGGAGATAATCCTCACCGTGAAAAAAAACCAAAAAAGCCAACACCCAACAGAACAGAAATAAACAGAAATAAAACCAGGGTGGCACCACACCTCAGCTCCCTTTTTCCTGCTGGATCTGTAGCCAGAGCTGGGCTCAGCTCATCTCTCAGCTCCCCCTGAGAGGGAGGCATTTGTCCAGGCTCCCCTGTCACTCCTGCGAAGAGGGTGACACTTCCAAGCAGGCATCTGAAGCTGGCTTGGCTCTGCCCTCTCAGTGCCTCTCCTTCTGCTTGGGTTAGAACTTGGGATTGAAGTGATCAGCTTTTAGGTGACCCAAGTTGGGTGAGATGAATCTTCCAGGCAAGACTGAGGAGGTAGCAGCTGATGAGATTTCTAGTCCAGATGCAATATTCAGAAGCACATTTTGGACTCACTTGGTCATGTCATGCAGAGCTAAGAGCAGGTATCTCCAAAGGCTCAGAGAAAGCTTTGGTGGGGTTTAATTCGAAAAAAAAAAAAAAGAATTTTGGTGCCAAGGTCAGGAATGAGCTGTGCTCCAGAGAAAACAGCAGCATGAAAAAAAGGAAATAGCATCTGACTTCTCCATACAGAGATGTAATTGATGTGAGCAGGTAAGAAAGCACAGGAAGATAAATAAATGTGGAGGTAGCTGGACTGTATTCAAGGAGGAAAGAGAAAGGAAGTGAGTGTTGGAAACAACATCACACTTAGAGGAAAGCAGGGTCCCAGAGAGCAGCCATGAGGATAACACCATCCTCACACTGGTTTTATGGCCTCACTGGCTTTGGGGACTTAAATAAACCACTGAGCTCTTCAGGTTTAGCCTGATCTGCCTCTTTTTGAACTCCCCCAAAACCAAGGCTGTGAGTGAACTTCAAACTTTTTGACCGTTTGCAGGCAGGGAGCCAAAAAAGAAAGAAAAAAAAAAAAAAGAAGAGAAAGAAAAGACTCCTAAATCCAGCTGAAAGGAGCTGTACTTGAACCAGAAGTGTTCCCCCTGGCCTGCCCCTGCCAGCCCTATTTTCAATGCTCTCCAGGGAGAGTGGTGGGGACAGAGGAATTCCAATGCCCAGGAGCCATGGGACTGAGCTCCTCTCCCCATGCCAGCTGCTGGAGGCTGCTTTGCTTCAAATCCAGACAACTATTTTGAGTGCTTGTGGGAACCAATAAATCTGAGAAGTTATCAGAAAAGAGCAGTCAGGAAAACATACATTTTAGTGCTGACAGGCCCAAACTTTTCTCTTTTTAAACTCTAAGCAGCTATGCAAACACTTGCTTCAGCTGTATGGTTTTTTGTTTTTTTTTTTTTTAATGCAAACTGTTGCTGCAGCCCTTGGTGTGAGTGCAGTGATGCCAAGCAGAGGGGTTGAAGGCAAAGCAGGAATTTGGTGGAACAAGTTGCCACTGACCAGCTGAAGGTCTGGAGAAGTCCACAGGCATCCTTGCAACTTCCAAAAACCAGGAGATAATCCAGGCAAGATTGTGCTCAGTGAAAAATAATCATCTGCTGAGGCTGAGCATGTGAAAGGTTATTAAAGAACAGATGAAACCTGCTTGCTTGTACTAGAAAAGTTTGTTTGTTTTTTTTTTCTCCTTTAATACAAGACTACAGTGCAGCTAAAAGCCCTCTTAAAACTGAGAGGGGGGTGGCAGTGGCACAGCCATGGGTGTATTTGCATTTGTCTTTTGCTGTAGCACCAGCGCAGGGGACTCATCAGCACTGGAATAATGTGTTTGTAATTATTTGTGATTCACAAGAAAAACAAACCAAAGCCACAGGATGGCTTTGCCTTCAACTAATCTAAGCCAGCATTTTTCCCTGCTGCTTAAGGCAGTTCTGCAGGAGCCAGAAAATAGAGTTTGATTGGAGTGGGGGGTGGGGAGCATCCCTTTTCCTGCCCATTTTAGTAGTGGAGAAGATTTTTCCAGCCATTGCCCCATGGGGAACACCTCTGGTAAAAAACTGACCTGCAGAAATCCTTGGCAAAAGCTGCCCTGGATGCAAGGTCCTCATGGGATCAAGATGAGACTCAACAAAGCCTTGGAAGAGATTTAATGAAGTCACTGAGCAGCCTGGAGTGAAGACTGAGGTGGTACAGGAGAAAGGAGCATCCTAAATGTCAGTCTTTTTCTCATTTAGCACCAAAAATGTTGTTGGAAACAGCACACAGGGTCAGAGTGTTCTTGAAAAAGTTCACCATCTTCTCAGCTTTGACAGGGCTATAAAAAGAAGGAGATGAGCACTTATTCCAGGCAATAAAAAAGAAACAGGGGCAAGGGTAGATTTGGGCAGAGCAAACCAGCTTCTAGGAGCAGTCAAGGAACTGTGGAGAAAAAAAAAATAAAATGGAGCTGTAGGAAAAACAGAGAAAGAGACAAGAGAAAAAAAATGATCAGAAAATACCAAGGGCTAAAGAGCTGGGCAGGAAATGGCTGCAGGGTGGAGCTGTGTAAAGTAATGTCTATACAATTTAAGGGTAAGATGGGAAGAGAAACAGCCTTTAGTAGGTGGGTGGTAAGGCAGCACTGAGTGACTTCATATTTTAAATATTTAAACATTACAGGGACTGGAAGGTGTACTTTGCTCTTCCTGCAGAGATTATTTAATGCTTTGAAGGTGCAGCCCCTTTCATTCTCTTCTTCCTAAATGTTAAGAGAAGTAAACAGAGTGAGCACTGATAGCCCTGGCAGCTCTGCAAGGGGGTAACAACTGGACCTGACCCAGGCCAGGAACCACCCCAGGAGAACTTCTTTGCTCAAGGGTTTGCAGTGTTTTGTTAAATTCCCTGCTGCCCTTTCTGTGCTCAGGCAAGGGAACCCTTTCCTTTCTTTCACTGTGGTTCCTTCACTTCACACTCTGTCCAGTTCTGGAGTCCCCAAGCTCAGAAGGACACAGAGCTCCTGGAAGGTGTCCAGAGCAGAGCCACTCAAATGCTCAGAGGGCTGAGCACCTCCCTGGGAAGCCAGGCTGAGGGATTGGGGTTGTTCAGCCTGGAGAAGAGGAGGCTCCCAGGTGACCTTAGAGCAACCTTCCAATATCTGAAGGGGCTACAAGAAAGCTGGGGGAGGGCTTTGGACACGGGGGGGGAGGGAGAGGACAAGGGAAATGGGTTAAAACTGGGAGAGGGGAGATTGAGGTTGGACATGGGGAGGAAATTCTTTAATTTGAGGGTGGTGAGAGCCTGGCAGAGGTTGTCCAAGGAAGTTGTGGCTGCCCCATCCCTGGCAGTGTCTCAGGTCAGGTTGGATGGGGCTTGGAGCAAGCTGGGCTGGTGGGAGGTGTCCCTGCCCATCCCAGTTGGACCTGGATGAGCTTTGAGGTCCCTTCCAACCCAAACCATTCCATAATTTTAACCACAAACTCTCTTGTCTCCTCTGCCAACTTGGAAGCTTCAGATTCCTCCTCCCTTTCCATGCAGCATTTCAGCCTTTTCCTTTCTGTGAGAGCTTCACTGGAGTGTCCCAGCAGTTGGGACCTGACCAACCTTGTAGTGTAACCTAAGTTTGTAGTCCCAGGACCTCAACTTAAAGCCACAGCAATGTTTCTCCTCCCTCTCTGCCTCCATTCCCATCCCTGTGTGTTTAGGAGATCTCTCACCACACTTCCTTCCACTCTCCTGCTGGTGGGAAAGCATTTGGGGAATATCAAATGACTTGGTTGATGTCTTAGATTACAATTTGCAGTTTAAGATATCTTTCATTCTCCCAATCTGGGAAATTTAGCTCAGTTTGCACACGGATGGTGGTAGACATCAGGTTAGACCTCGGGGTAGATGCCAAAATTCTCTTAATGGGGCTGAGAGAACAACTGCCACCAAGGGGGTTGTAAAGAGGTGGGATCTGTCTGTTGAATGAAGCTACAAGTGACAGGACAAGAGGTAATGGGCTCAAGTTGCACCAGGAGAGGTTTAGATTGGAAGTCAGGAAGAATTTCTTCCCTGAAAGGGTTTTCAGACCCTGGAAGAGGCTGCCCAGGGCAGTGGTGGAGTCACCATCCCTGGAGGGATTTAAGAGTCATATGGATCTTGTCAGTGTTGGGTTGGACTTGATGATCCTGAAGGTCTTTTCCAAAGCTATCTGATCACAGAGGTTTTAGAGGCAGTTGCAGATAAGGAACAGAGAAAGGTCTGCAAGGAGAGGAAAAGAGTTTGAAACTCAGAAAAAAAACCAAAAAACAACAATAGAGATGAAGGATTAAGAAATCAGGGAAAATGTAGTTACTGCTGTAGACAAGGAACTGCTGCCCTCAGGGATAATTTTATGGAGATTGGCAGGGAACAACAGCTGCTTGGGGGCCAGGGAAGACAGAGGGGCAAGCAGGATGGGAAAGGGAGGAGAGTTCAGGCAGGAGCCTCTCATCTCTTTCCATGAGAGAAGCATAAATACACCTGAAGTCTATTTTCCACTTTAAAACAGAGAGTAACCACGAAGTTTGATTAAAAACTCTTATCAGTTATTACAACAAACAAACAAACCACCCACACACCAAACAAACCTCACAGTGAGAGGGGAAAAGAGCACCTCCCAAGAAAAAATGCAGAGTCTTTCCAGGAGAGAAAGTCTTCTAGATGTGGCCACAGGAAACTTGTTATTAAAACTCACTCAGCTCAACCAGTAGCTATCCGTGTTCAAGAGAACATTCTTGGACAGTTAGTCGGCAGATTATTCTGTCTCTTCTGCAGATTATCCCAGAGCAATTCTTCACACAAAGGAAAAGTGGTGTTCGGGTAGGAAAGCAACCTCAAATCTGCCCCCTGATGTGGATGGATGAGCATTGCAACAGCCCCCACTGCACGTTTAGGCTGGATGAGAAGAGATAATCACTAAGAAATCAAAATCAATATTAAAAACGGAGTGGGAGAGACATTAGTCAGCTGAAATAACAACACAAGACCTTACAGATGTCAAAGGAGTTGAGAAAACATGGGCTTGATGTGATGATAAGGACTGCATGGACACGACCTTGTTGAACATCTCCTTTCCCAACTGCTCCTGCAGCACCAGTTAAAACACAAACTATTTTTGGGGATATAAACCACCTCAGGGAAGGGGAGGTGACACCAATGGCAGCTGGCAGGCTTCTAGGCAGGAGAGCCAGGGGCTTGTGGTTCAGAGATGTTCTGCACATGGTGTCAGTCTCTGTCTGTCCTCAGCTGCTGAGTTTGGAGCTGACCCTGCTGTGAAATGTAAGAAAATAATTTGCTGGGGTCCACTGCTTCCAAAAAAGCCCTGTCCAAAGTGCAAAGTCCAACAAAATTAACAGCAGTGGCATTTGTAAAGGACTTGGCAGTACCAGGCACTCATCAGTTAATGCTTTGGAGAGCTCTGGGGGTTATTTGCCAAAGGGACTCGGGAACAAAGCTGGAACCCATGGGAATGAAATCTGGAGAAGACTCCAGAGGGACCTTAAAGCTGCCTTCTGATCCCTGAAGGGAACCTCCAGGAAGGCTGCAGAGGGACTTTTCAGAAGCAAGGTGCTCCTGGAGCTCAGAACCCAGCCCTGTCCTGGGATGCATCCAGAGGAGCATGGGCAGCAGATCAGGAGAGGGGATTCCCAGCCTCTGCTCTGCTCTTGGGAGACCCCCACCTGGAATCCTGCATCCAGCTCTGGTGTCCCCAGCAGAAGAAGGACATGGATCTGTTGGAATGAGTCCAGAGGAGGCCCCAAAGATGATCCAGGGGCTGGAGCAGCTCTGCCATGAGGAGAGGCTGAGGAGAACCTGGGATTGTTGAGCCTGGAGAAGAGAAGACTCCAGGGGGACCTTAGAGCTGCCTTCCAATCCCTGAAGGGAACCTCCAGGAAGGCTGCAGAGGGACTTTTCAGCAGAGTGTCCAGTGCTAGGAGAAGGGGAAATGGTTGGAAAGTGCAGGAGAAGAGGTTCAGGCTGGATGTGAGGAAGAAGTTCTTCAGGAGGAGGGTGCTGAGCCTCTGGAACAGATTGCCCAGAGAAGTTGTGGCTGCCCCCTCCCTGGAGGTGTTCAAGGCCAGGTTGGATGAGGCTTGGAGCAACCTGGGCTGGAGGAGAGGTGTCCCTGCCCATGGCAGGGAGCTTGGAGGAGATAATTCCTCATTTCCCTTCCCACCTCAGCCATTCTGGGATTCATTCTATAAATAAATAAATCAAACCTTGCACCTTGGGGAGTTGGGCCTTTAAAGGTCCTTTCCAATTCAGCTTGTTCTTTGAGAGGTTGGATGAGATGATCTCTAAAGGTCCCTTCCAACCCCTAATATTCTATGATCTAGAGGTTTGACTTTAAAGTTTTTAAGGTTTTTTTACTTTAAAGCAAGGAAAGAGCTGGGAGCTGACTCCTCACTGAGCAAAACATGGAAGCAGTTCCAAAGCCTTAAGACCTTTCCATGTGCGGGGGAGGGAAATCAGCTTAATTGCAACTTTATGCATGAGACTTTTGTGGTCTCTCTGATGCCAAAGCCTAACAGAGTCTGGGTTCTCAGAAATAAACCTGGAACCACCCAGAAAAACTCTGCAGAAGAGCTTTCAAGTGAAGACACAGGTGATGAATGCTCCCAGCCCTGCTCCAGCCCACCCAACATGCTGAGGGCCCAGGGCATTCAGGATTTGTTCACCTGCTTTGGTTTCCTGCTTGCTTTTTCTCCCCCAAAATCACCTTGGAGCTGAGTTTAAATGGTATATTCTGGAAGAATATTAATTTAGTGTAGGAAAGGGAAAAAAAAAACAACCCTCCTGTAAGCTTTAAGACATTCCTTCCCTTTACCCAGGGTAGGGAAGCACCAACTATTTGACTCAATAAAGTGAAATTAATCCTAAATTTAACCTCAGTGGTCAATTTATTGTAAATAAGAAGCTCAAAGAAAGTGGGAAAAGAGGAAAAAGATTTTTTTTCCCAACGCAGTGGTGACACCTAGAGGGGAGAGGATTTCATAGCGTGCTTGGCAGCTCCTGAAGGGACCAAATCAGAAGTTTCAAAGCTCTGCAGAGCCAGAGGTGGCTGCGGAGTCTCTTGTTTCACACTCGAGAGTTCCCTCTGTTCACTCCAGCGCGGGGAGAAGAAAGCTCCTGGTGGTAACTGAGATCCAGAAAAAGAATTCCGACCTTCTTCCAGATGGCACTGGAAGGTTTCTGCCTCTCCCAGAGCTGTCTTAGAGCAGCTCCTGCTGCTCAGCCGCCTCTCACACTGTAGGAAGGGGGATGTTGCCCAGCAGCATCAGGAGGATGCAGATGATCCTCTGGGATCACAGCACAGGAGGTCCCAGCCCCCCCACCAGCTAAGCTTGTCTGGACCTTTTAGACCTCCCCAGGCTCAAGGACTCAATTCTCCACCTGCCTTTTTGTTGGTTTTTGTTTGTTTTAAACCTTTCTCCACTTTGCAGGTGGGGAATGAGCTATCACATCAGTTCCCTGTTACCCACCTCCAGGGAGGAGAGCAAAAAGACAGCAGAGAATCCAAGCAGAAGGCCTGGTATTCCATAGGAAACCAGGAATCCAGGCTGCATTACTGCCTGGCCTGGGGATTGCTTGCTCCAACACGTAGGAAACTTCAGGCAAGGTTGTTACTACTCCTCCACACAAGGTGGGGCCCACCTGGATTTGCAATTCTAAGGACAGGATTGGCTCTGTGCCTTTTTTGTTGTTGTTGGAGGCTGTGTTTGGCTTCACCAAAATAAAGATCCTGAGTAAAGGGGAGGAGTGAAGCATCCAGCTAGAGCTGGGATGGGGTTTGTGGCATGAAGCCTGGAAGGTTGTTGTTCAGCTTGGGGAGAAGCTCCCAGGTAACCTTAGAGCAACCTTCCAATATCTGAAGGGGCTACAAGAAAGCTGGGGGAGGGCTTTGGACACGGGGGGGGGAGGGAGAGGACAAGGGAAATGGGTTAAAACTGGGAGAGGGGAGATTGAGGTTGGACATGGGGAGGAAATTCTTTAATTTGAGGGTGGTGAGAGCCTGGCAGAGGTTGTCCAAGGAAGTTGTGGCTGCCCCATCCCTGGCAGTGTCTCAGGTCAGGTTGGATGGGGCTTGGAGCAAGCTGGGCTGGTGGGAGGTGTCCCTGCCCATGCAGGGGGTTGGAACTGGATGAGCTTGAAGGTCCCTTCCAGCCCAAACCATTCCATGAGGATCAGGGCTGCATGGATACACTTTACACTCCTTGTTAGGACATGAGGGGGGTGGAACAAAACCAGGTTGCCCGGGGAGGTGGTTGAGGCTTCATCCCTGGAAATATTCAAGGTGAGGCTTGAGGAGGCTCTGAGCAATCTGAGGAGCTGAACTCAATGACCTTAAGAGGTCTCTTCTAACCTCAATTATTCTGTGATTTTATAAATGCTTCCATTGGAGAACTTGGTGACAAGCATGAGGTCCTTCTCAAGGAAACAAACTGCCTTGTCCTCCTGGGATCCATCCAAACACCTGATCTGGAATAATCTCTGCCCTTTTCCTCCCTATGAAGACTACAGGGAGGGCCTCCATCCTTGCTTTAAATTCTGGGAAGACTTCAAAGTAACCCTAAATAAAATTGCCTGAGGAGAGGAAGGCACCAGGAAGTCAAGGGCAGTGATCCAACCTTCCTGGCCATCTCCAGGTAGAGGTGAAGGTTTGGTCAGATAATTGCTTACAAAGCTGTCAGGACATTTCAGGTACTTCCCCTCTCCCCAGGATGTGGTTAACTGTGGGACCACCAAGTCTGGGGCAGCAGAAAAGAGATTTGCTGGCAACTGGGAATTTCAGATGCAGAGAAACTGAAGAATTGTTGATATTTCTCCCAGCAAAGGGAAGAGGAACCCCAGCTGAAACAAAGCAGCTGCAAATTTTGTGCAAGTTTTGTATTTAGGAACGTGAATACCTGGTGAAAGTCCAGCTGCTTTCCAGGGTTTGCTGAAATTTGCACTTTGGAGTAGAAAAACTTTTCAGCCTTGAGAAGGCTCAGGAGAGACCTGATTACCATGGGTCAGAACTTAAAGGGGCCCAAAGGAGATGGAGACTCCCTGGGTACAAGGGGCAATGGGCACAAGGTGCTCCTGGGGAGATTCCAATTGGACACAAAAAGAAAATTTTTCACTCTGCGGCCAGTCAGACATTGGAATGGTCTCCCAGGGTGGATTCCCCCACTTTGGGACGTTTGAAGTCTCAGCAAAATGGGTGCTGGGACAGCTCAGATCAACAATAACATGAGAAGGGTTGGAGGAGATGATCCTGGAGATCCCTTCCAAGCTGATATTCTGAAGATGTGCAGCGAGGAGGACAAACTTAATGACATTTCAAACCCTCTTTGGAGGCAAGACACAAACCTTCAGCTGCCATTCTCTTCACCTCATTGGCTATGTTCATAGCATGACATGGTTTGGGTTGGAAGATGAATTCCTAAACTTAGAGCTGGAAGATTTTGTGTTCAGGGCTTGTCAGGAGGTGAGAGTCACCCTGAAATGGGACACTGAGCAGCATGGCTGTGACCAGACACAAATTAAAGCAATAGTTGGGTGCTGAGGACACAGCCCTACCACATTTACTGAAGGACTGAAGGCCCAGCTCTCCGTGGCACTCTGCTGCCTTTTTCCTCACAAAATAAAAAGCAGGAATCCCTCAGGGACAGCCATCCTGTCACTGTGACAAGCTCTGTGGAAGAGAACTGCCCTGGGCCTGCTCTTGCAAGAGAAAATTTCTTTCAGGAAGAGCTTAGATGATACCACTCCCTTCCAAGCCCAATTCAAATTGAAAGAGACTTTTTGTCATAATCCAGTGGAAGCATTGTCTTAATCTGGAGTATTTTATATTTATATTCAGCTGCTGGACTTGATTAACAGATGAAGTTATTTCTGTATTTATTTACATTTCAGTTTTTTAGAAAACCGCAGTAAAAGGCACCAGGGTGCTAACTGCACTGTTATGGACACCCACCCTAAATACAAAGCCATGTTATACAGGAGACACAGCTTTGATGCAGACCTGAATATTCATTACTTGGGAGCAGAATTTTGAAACTGAAATAAGAATTTGGTGTATTCTGAATGTTTACATCTTTCAGCTCTCAAAAAGCAGCCAAATGTTGTCAGTATAAAAGGAATAGAAGCACCCACATTGCATTAGCTTCCCTGGGAACTGGCCACTCAGAGGGTAAAGCACTGTCTAATTTTCAGGTGATTTATTCTGGGGGAAAAGGCTCTTCCACCCTCACTAACTGCTTCACCTCAGTAGCCTCAAGATCCCCACCAGATGTTTCCTCCCCAATTATAAATTATTTGTTAGGGAAACTTTCAGAGAATCACTCTGTTTCTCTCTCCCCTATTGCTTCCCAGTGATTGTTCATCTCTCACCAACACATCCCTTTCTAGGAAGAGTTCTTCCTTCCACATATTATTGTCAGGGCTGCCTTATCACTGCTTTCTTTCCTCAGGCATGTTAAAATTTTCCTTGAAGTTTCATTGCTGCTCACCAGAAACCACATTTCCTGCTGTTTCTTCAGAGCCAAGCCAAGAGGTGACAGTGGACTAAAAAATTCTGCAGAAATGAAAGTATAAAATACCCTGGGAGATCTGACAGGAAAGGAAGAGAAGGGGAGAAAGGGGAAAAAAGAAGAATAAAGAGTGAAGGCAGCAATTGTCTTAAGCCAACTGATAGCAGAGGTAGAAAAGATGTTTTAACAGTAGGGAGGAAATTTTTCCAGGCTCCAGAGAGGATTGCAAGGCAGCCAAGATGGGAAGTTTCCATGGCTATCAAATTGATTGGCACCTGAAAGAAATCCATGGCACAAAGCAGTCCAGGGTAAAAAAATCCTGGAATACTACAATAAAATCAGTGAATTTATGGGAAATTCCACTACTATCTGTTTCAGTGAGGTCATATTTTCACCACTGCTTTTAAATCTTAGCAATGTTTTAGAAGAAAAGCATTGCTAAAAAGCCTCAAGAAAGGATTTGCAGCTGAGGAAATCAAACAGGGATGAGACCAAAGTCTGTAAGAAACCAAGGGGTTCCAGACCCAACCAGAATTTAGAATGGAAAAATCTAAAGTCTTTCACTACCCTGCCTGTCCCATTTCAGTCACAGGCTCCCAAACTCTGCTTCCTTCTTACCACAGACTGCAACATCCATCCCAACTGCCAAAAAAATCACAGAAAGATCATAGAAAGTGAAGGGTTGGAAGGGACCCCTAAAGAGCATCAAACCCAACCCCCCTGCCAGAGCAGGGACACCTACAGCAGGTAAGATACCACACTTCCATCCTTACCAGCTCACACAATAGATAAATAAATGTATTTTTAAATAATTTTTTCTGTCTTCCTCTGGGTCTCCAGCAGGGATGAGCCCCTACCTAGGAAAGAGATTTATAAAATCTTAGAATCATGGAATGGTTTGGGTTGGAAGGGACCTCAAAGCTCATCCATTCCCAACCCCCTGCATGGGCAGGGACACCTCCCACCAGCCCAGCTTGCTCCAAGCCCCATCCAACCTTAAAAACTTCCAGGGATGGGGCTTCCACCACCTCTCTGGCCAACCTCTTCCAGTCTCTCACCACCCTCATGGTGAAGAACTTCTTCCTAACTTCCAATCTCCATCTCCCCTCCTCTGGTTTGAATCCATTGCCCCTGCTCCTATCACTCCCTGACATCCTAAAAAGTCCCTCCCCACCTTTCTTGTAGCCCCTTCAGATCCTGGAAGGCCACAATGAGGTCTCCTTGGAGCCTTCTCCTCTCCAGACTGAATAACCCCAACTTATGTTAGCAAGGTTTTAACTTAGTGCTTGTTCATCATCTACAGAGAGACTCACAGGTTATCTGCAGCCACTGACAAGGACATTAAAATATTCTAAACCATTTCGTCATAATTTTTCATATATGTGACTCCAGACAACTGCTTAGCACATTCCCACATGTTCTGGATGAGGCAAATCTTTTTTTTTTTAGGCAACACAAGTTTACCCACAGCTTATCTTGAGTTCTTTTAGTTATCAGTAAAACAACCTCCTGATATTTTACTAACCTGAACACAAGAAAAACATCACCCTCCTTAATACAGGGGGAAGGCCAAGAAGTGTTTTGAAATTCTTTTGTGTTCCTGGATAAAAAGAAACTGCTTTTGTGAAATGGGAGAGAAAGAGAGCTTGGCAGATTTATTACTTGGTAAGAACTGAAGGGGACTTCAGCACTTCTAAGATTTGCTCACGTCCTTCTGCATGTAAACAGTGCCTAAAAATTGAGCCCAGAGAAAGAAGAAACATTTTCAAATCCTAATGGCTTGGGTTTACCTGGCATAACTGTGATAAGATAAAAGCTGCCTGGAAAATTGAAACCAAGAAAAGGGAAGCAAAAGCTTCCTGATACATCAGAAACTGAAAGCCCTGAGAGCTGGGATTGAGGCAGATGTGAGCAGTGAGCTCAGGAGGAACAGGAATAATGTGAGGGTTTGAAGGGCATAGCTCTGACTGTGGAATAGCTTCACCCAACACTGGAAGACATCCCCCAAATTCTCTGTTGGAGCAGCAGCAGCACAGTCCCCTTCTCCTGTCAAACATGCAAACCCCTTTCTTCAGCCTCTACAAACTTCTCCATGGAGAAAGCCCTTGGAGTCCTGGGGGACAGGGAATTCTCCACGGGTCAGCAATGTGCCCTTGGGGCCAAGAGGGCCAATGGTGTCCTGGGGGCATCAGGAAAAGTGTGTCCAGCAGATCCAGGGAGGTTCTCCTCCTCCTCCTCCTCCTCCTCCTCCTCCTCTGCTCTGCTCTGCCCTGGGGAGAGCACAGCTGGAAACCTGGCTCCAGTTTGGGGCTCCCCAGTTGAGGAGAGACTGGGATCTACTGGAGAGAGTCCAAGGGAGAGGTGGGAGGGTGAGGAAGGGACTTGAGCATCTCTGCTGGGAAGCAAGAGTGAGAGCCCTGGGGCTGTTGAGCCTGGAGAAGAGAAGGCTGAGAGGGGATGTGCTGAATGTCCCTCAAGATCTGAGGGGTGGGGGGCAAGAGGAAGGGGACAATCTCTTTTTGGGGGTGCCCAGGGAGAGGCCAAGGAAGAATGGGTTGAAGGGAGAAGAGAGGAAGTTCCAGCTCAGCATGAGGAGAAACTTGTGGAGGCTGAGGCTGAGGGAGCCCTGGCCCAGGCTGCCCAGAGAGGTTGTGGAGTCTCCTTCTCTGGAGCCTTTCCAAACCCCCCTGGATGTGTTCCTGTGTGGGCTGCCCTGGGGGATCCTGCTGGGGCAGGGGGGTTGGACAGGGGGATCTCTGACATTCTGTGAGCCTATGTTTCTCCTCCTTCCCCTTTATTTTCTCCACAAGTTTCCCTCTCACAAAGATCCCTCGCTGGAGCCCTGCAGACACTGCTCTCTCTCCCTTTCTCTCAAACCTGCTCACATTTCCAACCCTCCTCTGCAGAACCTCAGACATAAAGGCCTATCCAGCTTTTCCAACAATTTCAGCCTCACTTGACATGTCCAGCACTCTGTTAAACTCAGTTCAATCCCATCTCCAGGGAGAAGCAGAAGGACTCCCAGCTGACAGTTTTCCTCACCCCCCCCTTTACTTTTCCTTCCCTCTAATTCAGCTCAGCCCAATCCCATCTTTGAGGAGAAGCAGAAAAAGACTTTGAGGCTGTCAGGTCTCCCTCATCCCCTTCACTAATTTGTTTCACTGTGTTTAACAGAGGCCATGGTCACTGCCAGTTTAAACCTGCAGGCCTGTGTGAAAATCTGAAATCTTTTTGGGTCTACCCGGGCAGGGAAAGCTTTTTGGAAACAATCTTTAAATTTTTAATCTCTTTGATATAAATAAGAAAAAACAACAAACCAACAAAACAAAAACGTATCAAGAAACAATTTTCCCAACTCTTTTCAAGCTGAACACTTGGAAACTCTCTAGAAGCAAAGCTGGGAGTTGAAATCCTTTCAAAGGGTTAAGGAGAAGCAATGGGAGCTGGGGGAATATTTCAAGTTCAACACTTCCAAGGCTTTTGTGGAAAACAAAGGGCAGACAGGGGAGCAGTCACACCCTGAGTCTGGGATAGTCCACTCAGCACAAAAGCCCCAGGATGCTGCTCAGAAGTGCTGTCTCCACATTCCCAGTTAGAGCTCTCATTCTTGCAAGTCTTTAACCAGTAAGGATGTGAGTACAGAGTCTGTGATGTTCCTGGGGTTGAGAAGAGTATTTGATTTTCCCCCCTCTGCTCTGCTCTTGGGAGACCCCCACCTCCAATCCTGCATCCAGCTCTGGTGTCCCCAGCAGAAGAAGGACATGGATCTGTTGGAATGAGTCCAGAGGAGGCCCCAAAGATGATCCAGGGGCTGGAGCAGCTCTGCCAGGAGGAGAGGCTGAGGAGAAACTGGGATTGTTGAGCCTGGAGAAGAGAAGACTCCAGGGGGACCTTAGAGCTGCCTTCCAATCCCTGAAGGGAACCTCCAGGAAGGCTGCAGAGGGACTTTTCAGCAGAGTGTCCAGTGCTAGGAGAAGGGGAAATGGTTGGAAAGTGCAGGAGAAGAGGTTCAGGCTGGATGTGAGGAAGAAGTTCTTCAGGAGGAGGGTGCTGAGCCTCTGGAACAGATTGCCCAGAGAAGTTGTGGCTGCCCCCTCCCTGGAGGTGTTCAAGGCCAGGTTGGATGAGGCTTGGAGCAACCTGGGCTGGAGGAGAGGTGTCCCTGCCCATGGCAGGGAGCTTGGAGGAGATAATTCCTCATTTCCCTTCCCTCCTCAGCCA
Organism: Phaethornis superciliosus; assembly: GCA_023637945.1. Lineage (NCBI taxonomy): Eukaryota > Metazoa > Chordata > Aves > Apodiformes > Trochilidae > Phaethornis > Phaethornis superciliosus. Next base: position 1,590,504 of record JAJQWJ010000001.1, read on the forward strand.
GTCTGGGATTCATTCTATGATTAAATAAATCAAGCCAGGTCTTTTCTCCTTTACAACTTCAGCTTTTCTATCACCCATAGGCTTTTCTCATCAGAGCTCATTAGAGGTGAGGTGGTGCTGGTGGACGTGGTACATCCAAGGCTGCCTCTCTGGCAGTGGGACACAAATGAAAAGCCAGGATAACCTTGCTATGACTTGGACCTCACACTTAAGCACGTGACAAAAATCTTCTGGCAAAAAGAAGTGTTTTGTTTGGAATAGATGCAGCCTTTCCCAAGAGCTCAGCTCTGCTCCCTGTTTGGATTTATTACTGATGTAACACTTTCCCTGCCTTCAGTAAGCACCCAGCACTACACACTTCTTGGGCAAACAGCTACAAATCCTCCAAATGAAAGACATTATTCCTCTCTGCACCTTCCAGCCCCCTTTGTAGGAGCCATTGTTTTCTAGTGCAGCATCTACCTGTATTTGCCTTAATTTTAAGGCTCCTCAAAAGATATCCACTGTTGTCCTCAGTAAGTCCAGTGCCCCCTGCTGTAACTTCCCACTGTTCTTGATTAGCTGAATTCTGATATTTCCCAATTTAGTCTCAGACCACCTCCCCTCTACACCATCTACCAGAGCCATTCTTCCATCTCTTTACAAATTCTCTTCTTGCAATCTTTCTGTTGCTTCAGTTTCTTCTGATCACACAGGAATACAGTCAAGACATGCAGAGTCTCCTCCTGAAATGAAGATAACCAAGGCAGATGCCTGGCTAGTCCCTCACTCTGATGATTTCAGTGAAATATTTCTCTTCTGGAGTCAGTCAGTTGTGTCCTGGCCAGCTCAGCAGGGCTGTAAGGATTTGTTGCTTTTTTCTTTTTCCCTGCAAAAGCAAGGAGGCTCTTTTCATAAAGCTCTTCTTCACATCTTCACCTTCCTAGCAGACCAACAGTGCCTTTGATTTTTCTCTCTCCTCTTTCCATAGCAGATTCCAGGAGATCAGCAATCAGAACCAGCAGCTGTTAAACTCAAGGGATCAGGAAATGTGTGCAGTCTGCAGTGAGAGGGCACCAAGGAGACATTTTGTAGGCTCTATTACACTGTTCCCTCAAATTGCAGGAACCACCACCTCTGTGCTCTGCTCCTAGGCTTGTACAAAACATGGGTGTTAACATCATTTGTTATTTTTGAAAGGCTGTTTCAACCACCTGGCTCTTTGATATTAGAGATACCAAAGGCACTGGGTTTAGTTTCTTAACAATTACTGCAGCTACTCAAGTGAAAAATAGTGAAAAGTGAGCTCTCCTCCTCATCCCACTGAACCATCTCATACCAACCTTTGCCCAAGACCTTTGTCAGAAGAGACAGCTAAGAACAGCTCTTATTGCAGAAAATATACCTCCAGCAGACATCAAAATTGCTCCAGTGGGTGCACAAGCACTGGAGGGCTTGTGTTTACAGATGTTCTCTTATCTTTGGAGTCACAAAGTTAGTGAGGCTCAGCACTAATGTCATCCACTGTGAGTTCCTTATCTGAAGGGAGCATTCAGCAAAGCATCTGTGATGAGTTTGCCCTGAAAATATTAATTGCAGCAGTAACAGCCAGGCTGAAGCAACTGGATGGTGAGGATAATGATTTCTGAGTGAAGATAATTATTTGGTAAGTGTAGCATGACTTCTGTTTTACAAGACAATAACAGAGGCTCTGTTGTAATTAAGAAACTGGTGTTACCCACAATCCACAGTCACACAGAGGGATCTTGAGAGTGCTGAAAGGTTTTACTAGGTCTTAATAACATGGCTGGTGGCACTTGCCATGGAGGCTGAGCCAGCAGCAGTGCCATGGTTTAGAAAAAAAGCAAGTTCTGAATGATTTTATGGGTCTTTCCTTCTTCCCTCAACCCCCAGCTCATCTTCCCTCTGGGAAATTTCATTCATCTCCAGCACCTCCAAGCACAGAGAAACCCCAAAGCTGCAGTGGGAAGATATTGGGGGTGGAAGAGACTTCCCCCTGTGAGTATTTCAGAGAGATTCTTGTTCAGGTGCCACTGAAAGTACATGGAATGAATGTTTCAGATTTTCTTTCATTCTGCCCGAGTCTGAACACATTTTACATGTCCCAACAACAACAAAAAACCCAAACCCCAAAACCCAACAACCCAGGAACTACTTAGAGCTGTATGGCTGACCAGTCCAGGTGTGCTCCCAAGCTCCAGGTACAAGACACTTCCCCTGCACCAGTAGTTGTTAATTTGGTGCCCAGTACAACCAGGATTTTATTCCAGTTTGCTCCTAGAACAACATGCTGGGTTTTCATAAACCCTCTGACACTTAAAGTGGAGGGAAAGATGAAGACAGCCTTCTAAAGGCAGTTGTTGTTTCACTGCAAAATAAGCTATAGGGGAAGAAAACAGTAGCACAAGATCACTGGGATGGGTGAAAAGCTGTGGATTTTGGGGGTATTTTTTTCAGAGCCCTCTCCCAGTTGAGTTCTGTGCAGTGGGCAGCTGAGAAGCACAAGTAACAAAGTACACAAAGAGAGTTTTAACCCTTAAAAGTTTCAAAGCCTGATAAGATTTTTAATTTTTTTTTTTTTCTGAAGGACTGCCAAAGGATCAGCATTCCCTTACTTCAGGAAACAGGATTTAGGAATACTATGGCTACTGCAGTGTTACTCATCTCCTGGGAGCTGTGTTTTTGAGGACAACTGACTAAAGTGGTTGCATAAAAACCTACTGTGCCTTGAACAACTTCAGATCCAGAGACAGCCTGCTTTTGGAATAATAGTAATAATAAAAAAAAAGCAGTAATATGAGAGCCTCTAGACATTTTCTGAAAGCTACACTGTAGCTTCCAATTATGTTGAAGTGATGCATTTTAATAGCTACCTTCTTCAGTGGAATACAAGTTTCCATTTGTGCTAACTTTGATGTGATAATAGGAAGGAAAAGTGTATGTTTGCACTCTTCATTACTGTTTTACCAGCCTAAGAAAATCTGATGGAATACAGGCTTTAATCCCAACAAAGATCAAGAGCAAACAAACATTCATTTCAGAAAAGCCATAATTAGGGAGAAGAAAGGAAAGAGAGAGCCATCAGCATCAAAACCACTTGGCCCTCACAACAGTGTTAGGTCACTGGCCAACAAACAACTGACTTGAAATTGTGTAAATGTGTGCAGTGAATAAATAAAACCAATCCAAGAGTTTACTGTGCAGAAAAAGGGGGTGATCAGGGAGGCTTATAAAAAGCTTTTTTTCTACTATATATGTAAACATATAATTTAGGAAGGACTCTCTTCAGATGCCTCCTTAAAACCCATCCTTCTTGTGTGGATAACCAACTTCTGCTGCCCTTTCTGCTACAGAAATGAAACTTCTTGACAAACCTCCTGCCCATGCTGCAGAGAAGAGTCTTGCTATAAATTACACCTCTCCAGAAAACCTCAGCTTTGTCCCTTCCTGCCAGCCAGATCCCTGCAAGCCTAACACGTCAATCCCATGGCCAGAGGGAAAGGTGGTTCAGCTGCTGATTAAGTGTAAAATTTCACTTTTGGGGGGTACAATAATAACAAAAAACCCCAACTCCCAATACACCCTGCAGCCACAGTGACAGGGACTGCTGCAAGGAAAGCAGAAGGAACAGAGCTGGGTTGGGGCATCCAGACCCCACCTTTAGGAGCAGTTCAGTGACACCATCTGTGAGTCAACAAAACCACTTTCAGCTCTTTTCCAACATCTGCTCCTCTACCAAGCTCCTTTGTCAGCCTCAGCTGCTGATCACAGCAGACAGAAACTGTTTGTCCTTCCTTTGGTCAGGCAGCTTCAAGCCACCTTTTCAAATTTCCCCTGACACCACCCTTGTTTGCACACAGAATCAGAGAATGGTTTGGGTTGGAAGGGACCTCAAAGCTCACCCAGTTCCAACCCCCTGCATGGGCAGGGACACCTCCCACCAGCCCCATCCAACCTGGCCTTAAAAACTTCCAGGGATGGGGCTTCCACAACCTCTTCAGGCAACCTCTTCCAGGGTCTTTCTACCCTCATGGTGAAATTTTTTTTTTCTCAATATCTGACCTAAATCTTCCCTCTTTCAGTTTAAAGTCTTGACAGCTGAGTATCTTTTCCACCTTGCACCCTACTGTGACCTACATAAACCCACAAGTTTCTTTTAATCCTTCCACACCAGGTCAGCCAGTTAATTGGGATTAATTCCATTTGAATAACTCCCGAGCAGTGACTGCTACAATTAAAAATATTTAAAGAAAATACATGAATATGCATAATCAGCTGTGTCTCTCTTCCCTTCCTACTGCAGATAGCTTGGCCCAAAGTGACACAGCCCTGTCTCCTGTGCAGAACTGCACCTTCTTTACAAGCTTTGGGCCTCCAGGTGTCAAGCAAGTACCAGCAGATCACAGGACAGGCACCCCTTGGTTGAGAGAAGCTATGGCACTGTCAAAAATGCAGATTTTTGAGAAGAGGAGCCTGAGGTAGGGTTTTAATGATCTGCATGAGCTGCCAGCCCACCTCCATCCTCAGGAACTCAGCACTCCAACCCTGCACCATCACCTCTGGCTCCTTCTGCAACAGGAAAGCTGCAGACAGAATGTTTCTAGGTATCAAATAGTTGACTCTGGACATTTTGGCTCCACACCACTTCATGCAGCTCAGGAAAAGCTCTACAGGAGGTGGAAGCCAGGGTTAGATAGCATGTCTGGGGCACTCATTCCTTTATTTCTGGGTGTTACCTCAGAAGAGATAACATGCCCCCCAGCTGTCAGCTTCTCCTGGCTCCACCTTGCAACTAGAGAAACTGTGAAATCAGGAATAAGATGACAGAGAAAGCAAACCCCCAAAATAAAGCTTCCTTTATCTGTCCCAGAAATCTGCAGGGTTTTTTTGTGATCTCCTAGCTGCCAGAGCTGAGGTGACAAAGTTGAGAGAAACTCATCCAAATGCTGTCTGATTTCAAGGTCAGAAACTAAACAGAGAATGTGTTCTTGGGAAACCCATTCCTCACTCCCCCTTCAGGACTGCTCTCCTTTGTGTCCCACAGAGCACTTCTTTCTTCTGGTTTTACCTTAAACTTGAGCCACATCACTGTGCACGAGCTACAGCCAATGGGGAAAGGAATAAATGGATAAGATGGTAAAGCAGATCAGAGCTATGAAAGGAAATATTTACTGTTCATAACTGTGTGAAGTCACTGTCTCTAACATGCTGTCAACTGCCCTCTCCTTTTTTAGACTCTGCTCTGGGATTACACAGACAAGAGTCTGACTGCAAATATTCTGTCCCAAGTGCCTCCCTTCACACCTCCCTGGCCACATTCCCTTCTTTTGGAAGCGTCAGGAATTTCTTCAGCAGTGCAGAAATGCAAATGGATGCTTTCTACAGAGGTTAAACAAATCCTTCCCTGAACCAGCAGATTTGAGACTGCTCAGGAATGTTGCAGCCATGAGTCTGAGGGTACAAAAGCAAGGGGGGGGGGCTCTGCAAGAGGACACATCTAATAAAGGATATTACCTTGCCCTCAAACATTGCTGAATATACTCAATGTACTCACAGAGGCTTTCAAAGGTTCTCCCGGGGAGATATTTGACTAATATCAGGCTGGTGGGCAGAGGACTCCTCCTCCAGGGTCAGGTTACAGAGCTGGAGACAAAACCTTCGTGCCTGTGTGCACACACGCTCACAGAGTTAAAGCAAAACAGGGGGAGTGGGGTAATTTATGTTCCAGTGCCCAAGTGTTTGCTTAGGGAGCAGAAACCTTTGCTCAAGTGCTTCATGGGGCTCGTCCTGGAGTCCCCTCTGAATCCACTCCACTCCCCCCCCATCTTGTGAAATTTGCTGTGAAGAGCAGCCCTGGTGGGTCAGACCACAAACCCAGCACAGTTGGGAGCTTTTGCCTGTCCTAATCCAGAAATGATTCTGCCCACAACAGGTGGAGAGCTGCTGTCACATTATTAACAAAGAGAAAAATCACCCACAAACCTACACCTGGCCAAGCTCAGGTTTAAAACTCAGGAACTCAGCCTGGCAACAGGACCACTCAGACATAAGACCCAGATCTTGGGTATTTGGCTAAAGTGTAGTTTATTATTTTTATTTTTTTAAATGCTTCCAGGTTTTGGGGTTGTTTTTTTGGTGTGGGTTTGTTTTAACTGCCTGTACTTTGCCACTTCCCTGACAGATGAAGGGATTAAGGAATTTAAATCCTGTTCTGAGTGGTTTGCAGCAAGCTGGTTGGCTCTGCAAAACCAGAACAAGCAGCTCAAAGGATGCCAGCCAGGTTTTGTGAGACCCCATCTGGAACTTTGGGTCTCCCAGTACAAGAAACAGCAAAAACTGGAGCACATCCAGAGGAGGGCAAACAAAATGGTGCTGGAGGACAAGAGAAAGGAGAGACTGAGAGCAGGTTCACTTGCCCTGGGGAAGAAAAGGCAAGAGGGGATCTTACTGCTGCTACTGCTGTCTAAAATGAGGGTGGAGAGAAGACAGAGACAGAGCAGAATGAAGAGAGGCAACAGGCATGAGCTGCAGCAAGGAAAATTCTCCTTGAATAAGAGAAAAAATGTTTCCCCCTCCCAACCACACAATAAGTTTGGTCAAACTCTGGAAAATAAGGAAACCTCTGTCCTTGGAGGTTTCTGAAATTTACCTGGGTCAAAGTTCTGAGTGACCTGAATTTGAGGATGACCTTGTTTTGAGCAGGCATTGGACTGCAGACCTCCCAGAAGTCCCTTCCAGTGAAACTATATTATTCTGTGAAGAAGCCTCAAGCTAGAGACTTCATGAATTGTTCTGTCTCCATCAGGAGACCACATCTAGGGACCATCATCTGGCTTGTGAGCTTCGAGATGAAGGTTTAACACATACCTGTCTTATCTGAATTAACTGCTTTCCTAGGTTGATCACCATTTCCCTGGGCCTCTCCGCACAGACAAACCTCACAAAGGAATGCACGACCATCCCAGAGTGTTTCATCACCTCAGTGAATCTCTGAAGCCTTCAATTATGCTCTGCTTTTCAAGTGTGGTAATTAGGGAGCTACAGTTTTGATCCTCAAGATGATATTGCAGCATGTTTCTATGAAAATATTTATTTTTTTTTTAAAAAAAGCTCATTAAAACCTTCTGCCATCCAGAAAACACAATGGCTACTCAAGCTGTTATAAAAACCAAGCTCACCTTGCTTTGATTTAAATTATCTAAGGAAGAACATCCATTCCACCTCATGGGGAATTTCACCAGTTTTCAAAACAAGGGACTGCCCCTTCCTTCTACTCCTTCCCATGGCATAAATGAGGGAAGAACAGGAGCATCTCTGACTCCTCCAACCCAAGCAGCTGCCAGGCTGAGATGCCAAGGGTTGCAATCCCCCATTAGGCACCAGGAAAGAGGGCAGGAAGGAAAAGATCCTGATTGACATCTGGGGGTAAACCTCTGCCCACATCTGGAGGCAGAAACTGGGCTGAGGTTAACAGGAGGGACACATCTGTCAGGAAGGGGTGGTTTCTACATCACCTGCATGCTTGGAGAAGTCATTTCCTAAAATGAGGGCAACAGAAAGCACAAAACTCTGCTGATCAGTCAAGCCTTGTCAAGATAGGAGTCAGTCAGCAAGAGAAGGGTCATTTATGGTGCTGAGAGCTGCTTAAAAACACATCCAGCTATCGTTATTGGGCTCAACAAGGTTAAGCTGATCTTCAAGTTAAGAAGTAACAGTTTCTTTCCTTTTGTGGTGTCAGGAAAGGCTCCCAAGTTCAACATATCCAAGTAACAGTAACAGGTGGCACACATACACACACACACAGAGGGATTTAAAATTCCCAGGAGTTTATCCCGTGTTAGTGCCTGCAGAAGTCCTGGAGGCTCAGCCCAGGCTCTCCAGGGAATGTAAAAACCAAAGTCACCAACCAAATCATCCCCACCTCCAGAGGAGCAGCAACAAAGGATCCTCTTTCCCTGAAACTGCTGTGGCAACCTGCCAGGCAGCCCCCACACGAGATGAAAAAGGAGTTAAAGTCTTTGCACGAAAGCCTAAGGGCATTTTGGCACACAGGGGTGGGGACAGGAGCAGGTAACCCCCCCCTCAGAGGGCAGGAACAGGCAAGGAGAAAGGTTATGGCTTGAGGAATGAACTCACCCCCCTCCCCCCCCCACTCTTACCATTTAGGATGGGGCATTGGTGAACCCCTTGCTTAATTAGAGGGTTCTTGGGGGTGCCCTAAACTCCTGGACACGTTCACCTGGTAAGACAGGAGGCAAAGCTGGAGAGAAGGAGAGGGGGGGATCCCCTTCAACCTAAAGGGAGAGTAAGGAAAGAACCTTCCCTCATAAAACAGGAGGCCAAGGGATCCCCTGCAGCCTGGAGAAGAGGATTTCCCCTTATGAGATAGGAGGGAGGGAATTTCCCTTGTAAGATGTCAAAAAAAAACCCCAAAAACCCAAACCCAAGCCTCAGTTCCTAGATTGGATGGGGCTGGGAGCAGCTTCATCTAATGGAAGGTGTTCCTGCCCATTGGAGGGGGGTTGGGACTAAATGAGCTTTAAGATCGCTTCCAACCCAAACCATTGCATGATTCTGAGAGAGGAGGGGGCCCCACAACCTGACAGGAGTTTCCCCTGACAAACCAGGTGGGTGCAGGCTGAGGGGATCACCCCCTTTGTAAGCCAGGATAACAACGGGACACCCCTTTTGCGAGCGGCACGCAACCCAAGGGAAACCGCGGGCCACCGAGAGGACTCCAAGGCCTGACAAGGGAACGGGGAAGGGATCACGGCTCCTACCGGCTGCAGGAGGCTGCCACACCGGGTGTGCTGTCCGCAGGGGGCGGGGAGCCGGTGCTGACCCTTCCCCGTCTTCGCCGAGGGTGATTTTGCCTCAGGGTTTCTGTCTCCATGCTGACAGGTGGTGCCGGGGGAAGGCGGGGACCGAGCCAAGCCCCGCACCGCCTCCGCGGGGGGATAATGGCGGCGGCGGCGGCGAACGGGCGGTTTGAAAATGGCGGCGGCGGCGGCGCCAGCCAATCAGAGATGGGGGGCGGGGCGTGTTGCTAGGAGACGCCGAGGGGCGGAGTCCTCCTCACCCCTCCCCCACCCTCCCCAGAGAGCAGCGCCCCCTGGCGGTGCGGAAGGGTAGGAGGAGACTCGGTGGAAAGGGAAACTGAGGCACGGAGCTGCGGTCATGGCCGGCGCTGTGCTCCCTTCTTCTTCTTTTTGTGTTTTTTTCTGAAAAGGAGGATTCTGTTTAGCTTTATGGAGTCTCTGGGGAGACCCTGATTACCGTGCTCCAGAACTTAAAGGGTGGCCACAAAGAATCATAGAATCATAGAATCATAGAATGGGCTGGGTTGGAAGGGACCTCAGAGATCATCAAGTCCAACCCTTGATCCACTCCCCCTGTGGTTCCCAGCCCATGGCACTCAGTGCCACATCCAGGCTCTTTTTAAATATCTCCAGGGATGGAGAATCCACTACTTCCCTGGGCAGCCCATTCCAATGTCTGATCACCCTCTCTGTGAAGAAATTCTTTCTAATATCCAACCTAAACCTCCCCTGGCACAGCTTGAGACCATGTTTCCATGGATAAGACAAAGGGCAATGGGCACAAGTGTGTCCTGGGGAGATTCCAATTGGACACAAGAGGAAAATTTTTCACTCTGAGGACAGACATTGGGGTGGTCTCCCAGGAGAAGTGTTGGATTTCCCCCACTTTAAGTTTGAAGTCTCAGCTCAACGGGTGCTGGGACATCTCAGATCAACAATAACATGAGAAGGGTTGGAGCAGATGATCCTGGAGGTCCCTTCCAAACTGATATTCCATGTTTCTGTGATGATTGGGAACATCTCTGCTGTGAGGACAGCCTGAGGGAGTTGGGGTTATTCAGTCTGGAGAGGAAAAAGCTCCAAGGAGCCTTCTGAAAAATTATGAAGAAATGGCTCTTCTGCCTTCCCCACAGCATGATAGGAACCAGCTGTAGGGTACCAGCTTCTTTGCAAGCACATAAAGATGCACTTCTAATTATTCCTCAGTTGCAAAAGGAGGAGGAATACCCCTTTCCCTTTAGTTATCTCAGGGTTAATGGGTAAATGCTTTAAGGAAAAGCTTTCTGGTAAAAAACCTGAAGAAAAGTGGGTTTATCCTCTTTAAGGAGTTGCAGGGGGGGCTGCAAGGTGTCAGGCAAAGGTCTCCCTCCCAGTAGCCTGCATCCAACCATGGCCATGAGCAGCTGCTTGGAGAAGAGTAAAGGGCTGGAAAAATATATACAACAGATCCCCTGAAGTCTCTCCTTGGATTTTTATTTAGTTCAGGAACTTGGAGCATCTCTGCTGTGAGGACAGCCTGAGGGAGTTGGGGTTATTCAGTCTGGAGAGGAGAAGGCTCCAAGGAGACCTCATTGTGGCCTTCCAGGATCTGAAGGGGCTACAAGAAAGGTGGGGAGGGACTTTTTAGGATGTCAGGGAGTAATAGGAGCAGGGGGAATGGATTCAAACCAGAGGAGGGGAGATGGAGATTGGAAGTTAGGAAGAAGTTCTTCACCATGAGGGTGGTGAGAGACTGGAAGAGGTTGGCCAGAGAGGTGGTGGAAGCCCCATCCCTGGAAGTTTTTAAGGTTGGATGGGGCTTGGAGCAAGCTGGGCTGGTGGGAGGTGTCCCTGCCCATGCAGGGGGTTGGGAATGGATGAGCTTTAAGGTCCCTTCCAACCCTGACAGTTCTATGACTGTATAATTTTCTTCTCACAGAACACCAAAGCCAACATGGGGGAAGGCAGCCATGTCCTCATCCCTGCGGGAAAGAGGCAGAAAACAACAGAGCTGGAGGAGAAACGGTTCCTGGTGTGCCTCAGGAAAACCCACGCCTCAGAATTTGTCTCTGTTCACAAAGATTTGCCTCAAATCACAAAGATTTACTTCAAATCCCAAGTGTTTGCCTCAAGTCACAAAAGATTTACCTCAAATCATAAAAGATTTACCTCAAATCACAAAGATTTGCCTCAAACCACAGATTTACCTCAAATCACAAATATTTGCCTCAAATCACAAAGATTTACCTCAAATCATGAAAGATTTACATCAAATCACATTTACCTTGTCACATATTTACCTCAAGTCACGTATTTACCTCAAATCACAAAGATTTTCCTCAAACCACAGATTTACCTCAAATCACAAATATTTGCCTCAAATCACAAAAGATCTACTGATTTACCTCAAATCACATTTACCTCAAATCACAAAGATTTACGTCAAATCAGATTTACCTCTTCACAGATTTACCTCAAATCACAGATTTACCTCATATCACAAAGATTTACCTCAAATCACAAAAGATTTACCTCAAATCACAAAGATTTACCACAAATCACAACAGTTTTACTTCAAATCACAGATTTACATCAAATAATGAAAGTTTACCTCAAATCACAAAAGATTTACCTCGAATCACAAATATTTACCTCAAATCACAGATTTACCACTAATCACAACAGTTTTACCTGAAATCACAAAGATTTACACCAAATAATGAAAGATTTACCTCAAAAAGTGAAAGATCTACCTCAAATAACAAAGATTTACACCAAATAATGAAAGATTTACCTCAAAAAATGAAAGATTTACCTAAAATCACAAAGCTTTACCCTCCCCACACACACCAGAGTTGTCCATCCCGGGTGTGATCCTGGGAATGTCCCCTGGGCATGGGGCTGAGGTTTCTTCTCACATGGCTGCTGCTCCCACTTCTCCTTCTGCCTCTCCACAAACCATCCCTCAGAAGAAAGAAGATGGGATTTTCATGGAACCACAGAATCGTTCAGGTTGGGAAAATATTTAAAAGTCATTTGGGCCTGTTTCCTAAAGGAGATGGTTTAGTGGTTACCTCATGGTGTTGCTCAAAGGTTGGATTGGATGACCTTGGAGGTCTCTTCTGACCTAAAACGTTCTTTGATTCTTGGAATCACGGAATCCAACCCTCATCCCTACTCTACAAAGCCCTAAAGCACATCCCCCCAACACCACATCTCAAACACCTCCAGGGATGATGACTCCTTGGGCAGCTCATCCCAGTCTCTGACCTCTCCATAAAGGATGATTCCTTGGTCACATCTCTCAGGTTTTGGTTTCTCATCCCTGAGCGATATCCCGGCACGAAACCAACTCTGAAAATCATTTCCAGAAGAATCTTCAGCTCTGATGATCCTGGAGAAAAACAGACACCTTGTCTAGACAGACCTTAGAGGTCAAATCCCAGAAATTCTGTCTTGAGAAGCCATCAGGAGCCTTCACGATTCCTCTCATCCCACTTCTGGTTGAATGGAGCTTTGGCCAAGAGCCTGTGTGAAGGTTTGGACATGCTCAGGTATGGGAATGTGTCCCCCTTGGTTTGAGGTTTTTCTTTTCCTCCATTTTAGCTCTTTCCCTCTGTGGAAAGCAGTGGGTGTGGAGGGGATGGAGCCTCCTCTGTCATGGGGAATCGCTCCAAAAACAAACAAAAAAAAGAGGGTGGATTTTTGTTTTATCTTCTAAATTGGAGATATCTCTCCTCTGAAGTACACCTGGAGCTCTGTGTCCAGTTCTGGAGTCCCCAAGCTCAGAAGGACACAGAGCTCCTGGAAGGTGTCCAGAGCAGAGCCACTCAAATGCTCAGAGGGCTGAGCACCTCCCTGGGAAGCCAGGCTGAGGGATTGGGGTTGTTCAGCCTGGAGAAGAGGAGGCTCCCAGGTGACCTTAGAGCAACCTTCCAATATCTGAAGGGGCTACAAGAAAGCTGGGGGAGGGCTTTGGACATGGGGGGGTAGGGAGAGGACAAGGGAAATGGGTTAAAACTGGAAGAGGGGAGATTGAGGTTGGACCTGAGGGGGAAATTCTTTAATTTGAGGGTGGTGAGAGCCTGGCAGAGGTTGTCCAAGGAAGCTGTGGCTGCCCCATCCCTGGCAGTGTCTCAGGTCAGGTTGGATGGGGCTTGGAGCAAGCTGGGCTGGTGGGAGGTGTCCCTGCCCACGGCAGGAAGGTTGGAACTGGATGAGCTTGAAGGTCCCTTCCAACCCAAACCATTCCATGGTTCCGTGATCATCTCTGTCCACAAAGCTGAAACCATCTCATCAGTCAAGAACATCTCTGTGCATGTTTTTTGCCGAAACTGAATTGTGCCTTTTTCTCTGCCAATAAAATGATCTTCTCTGGTTCTGCTGAGGATCCTAGACCCTTATTTCTCTCCTGTGAGCTGACCCTTCTACCTCTGTTGCAAGTTTTTCTTCTAAACAAAGAGATTGATCCAGAATCCCCACTGTTCACTGGGCCATTGCTGTAAACCTCAGGATGGAGCTGCCTGGTGCTGCATTTCAACATGGATTCAAATGGAGCAACCTGGGCTGGTGGGAGGTGTCCCTGCCCATGCAGGGGGCTGGAACTGGATGAGCTTTAAGGTCCCTTCCAACCCAAACCATTTTGGGATTCCATGAACTGCAAACCTTTCTTTAGACCAGAAAGTTTTGTCTCTAACAATGCTGGTATCCCAGGCATCTGTGCTGGAACAGCCTTTCACAGCTCATCCTGCCCATTCCAGCCAGAGGTTGGTCTCAGTTGCTTTGTAGCAGGAGAAAACATTTTGAAACCTATTAAAAACTTCACATCTGCACAAAGAATTTCACTCTCCCTGGCTGCATTTGGGTAATGAATCAGAAACGGGACCTTCAAAGATACTTAAACCCCAACTCTCCCTTTTGAAGTGGAACCTGAAACCCCATGCAGGAAAGCTGATGCCCTCTCTTCACGCTGCCAAAGGGTTTAAGGTAACCATATGGGAGAGAAATGAAGGCTCTGCAGAGTTTTTTTAGGTTTTATAAAGAAGTGATGCTTCTATTTTGAAATGTACCACTGGGATGGGAGGAGGAGTGAGCCCACCTGATACACCAGGCTTTCTCTTGTCAGAGTGTGCCAGAGGAATCAGACTTAGCCCTGGTTTTATGCCAAAGCCAAGGGAATTTATTGGCTTATTTTAGTCCAGCGTAGTCTTAACACAAGAAAACTGTGAAGCTTCTATTCCTAAAGAGTTCAGCAGGTTGAGTTTCCTCCCTTTTGTTGGTTTATAGATGCTGACAGACACTCCAACACTTTCTCTCCACCAGCCAAAACCTTTCCTCTTCTTTCCAATCCTTCTCCACAGCTGTCTCCTGCCCCAGAGACAACCCCCTGCTCCACTGGATTCTGCTTTCTCCAGCAGCCCTCCCCTAACTGATGTGTCCTCCTGCTTTTGGAAAGCTTCCAGGCTTTCAAGACCTTCTGCTTTTTGCATTCTGCAGTCATCACAGCTGCATCCCTGAGCACCACATCCCCTCCTGGTATGGTGGGCAGAGAGCCATGGACTTATCAAATGACTTTTCCATCTCCTTGGAGAACTCAGCACAGATGTTAGTGATCTGCAAGCAGTCTGAATTCCAACTTTAGTGCAACCTCTTTGCTGGAGACTCCAGTAAAAGGAAAGGTCAGGTGGCAGTGGAAAGAAAGGAACAGAGTAGGGAGAAGTAGACCAAAAATCTGAGTTGCTGCTGCCTTTCTCTAGAAAAGTCTTTATATTTGATGAATTTAAATTACAGAGACTCAGCTACAGCTCTCCAGGAACTGCCACTCATCCCTCCCAGTGATGGAAACTCAAAGTATGGGCCACAGCTCAGAAGAACCTCTCCTTGTGGGCCACAGGTTCCCTAGTGCCAACATTTTAGGAAAGCTGGGAAGCAAGCCCAGCTCAGGGGTCCTTTTCATATCTCTTGTAATCTTTATTAGATCTCTACTGATTTTTGGTGTTTTTCCAGTGACTGTGGGCTCTGGAGATGGATGGATGAATGGATGGATGGATGATCCCTCACTCTTTCAATAAGGAAGGACCCAGAGAACCTTGTTAATTTATGATGTGAACAAGGCCTTGTGGTTGGACCTCATGTTTGAGGGGAACTGGACTGTCCATCCTGCCTGGCAGAGATGGAAACACAGAATTACAGAATCATAGAAAGATTCTAAGAACCCCTGAGTAGAGCCAGGGATGAGGCAAACCAAGATGATAGAATTCTCATGGTTGGAAAGGATTTTCAAGATTGTCAAGCCCAACCATCAGTCCTACACCACCTTAACCATTAAATCATCTCCCAAAGCCCCACATCCACCCATTTTTTGAAAACCCCCAGGGATGGTGACTCCACCACCTCCCTGGGCAACCTGTTCAACTCTTTTGGTGAAGAAATTTTTCCCGATATCCAGTCTGGGACAACTTGAACCCGTTGCCTCTTGTCCCAGTCACTAGGGAGAAGAGGCCCAACACCCACCTCACCACAACCTCCTCTGAGGCAGTTTTAGGGAGCAAAGATTGCAGGGGAAAAAAAAACCCTTTCAGAGTTTCTATTTCCCTGCTGAGAGGCAGCAGCGACAGCAACGATTCCATCAGGGGAACCAGAGGGAGCACAAGAAGCTCCTTCCTGACCCTGAGAAGCTCTGCTTCTCACACACTCCTCCCTTGCTCAGCCCATCAGCCTGAAGACCTCGTTCCCAAGGGGATTCCCAGATTCTCATCCCAGGGAGATGGGAGGGCAGGTTCTGGGCAGGAAAGTGACTCTGCTGATCCACACATGAGCAAGAGTCTCCAGAGAGACACGCCAGCCTCACCCTGTGTCTTCTATCCCTGACTTACACATGAAGCTTCCCAGCTCCACAGCCCTGATAACTCCTATTCCTGCCCTCACCAGAGCTTGGAATTTTAATAAGCATCAGTGGCTTCAGGATGCCATATAAAGATTTTATCTCAAAGTCAGGCACTTGGCTCCAAAAGGGTTGGTCCAAGCACCTTCTTTTGGGATGGCCAGAAGTTCTGCTTTGCTTCAGGCCCTCTCCTGACTTGATGGCCCAGTCCCTGGTGGTGTCTGAGGCTGAAGATGGAGTCCTCACCAAAGACAAGTTGTGGTTGAAGGTTGTGCCTACTTGGGATCTCTCCCAGCTGAACTTCCTGGCAGAACACACCCTCTGAGGGGCTCCCCAAGAAAGTGGTGAGAATTCCACGGGTGCTACAGTACCTACAGACTCACAGGTGCTGTCGGGGCTTGCAGAGCAGTTTCACTGCATTTTCAGAAGGTTGTGAGAAATTTCAAGTTGGAGCTTTGCTCATCTTTGAGGCCAGAAAAAGGTTTTGCTCAAAGGAAGACTTTTGCCTGCTCGGCTTTCTCCTCCCCTCTCTCAGCAAGGAGGAATGGAGACTCCATCGACCTAAATGCCTTCCTCCTGAGGACTATTCCCTTTTAGAATTTTTTTTTTTTGTATTGAGTAGGGTATTAGTAACACATGAATTAAGGACTTGTGGTTCTCAAACAAGCAGACTTAATTAGGCAAAGATTAAAGCATGCTTTACTGACACACAACCCTTTCAGGATTCAAAGCGTTGAGTTATTTTGTAGGATTTTATGCACTTGGCAACGTTGCTCATTTAAGCACTTGCACTGCTTCAGAAGTAGTCATCTGGAGGATTCAAGGCAGCTTAGACATTTACAGTGCCATAAAACCCCAGGCCAGAAATTGCAGATGATTAGGGTTTGGGTCCCAACCAGTATTTGGAGCCATTAAAAAAAGAAACAACCCACCAACCTGTCCTGTATCTTCATACAGAAAAAAACCACAAACTAAACCACAACAAACAACCTTGAAAATAAGCCCTATAAAACTACATGAAAATTATCCTTGCTTTCCAGGGAGTCAGCAAACATGAGGCTAGATAATACCTGTGTTTCCCAGCCACGACAGAAACTCTGCCAAGTGACACAACCAACTCAGGAAAGGTTTTAGAACTCTTCCAGGAGGAGATACCCAAGCTGGCCAGACTGCTGCTGGAAGCCTGGAGTGATGCATTTCCCAACTGTTGCATGCCAGATAGAATTGATTCCATTTAGGGAAAAAAAATAAAATAGTTAATCAAATAATTTTGGATATTCCAAGTCCCTCTGCTCTCCCATTCTCACCCCTTGAACCCTCTGCAAACACTGTACTTGGGCCTTGCTTCTGTTTTTTCCTTACCCAGCGAGCTGACCAATGTCAAAAAGTCAGTTTTTCTAACAGCCCAGCCCTGTGTGTGTTTTCACAACACGTTCCACCTTTCAGAAGATGAAGGAGAAGGTGTTTGGCTTTTACATCTTCAAAACAATTACTTACTCAGGCTTAATGACAGCATTTGTGGTGTGCAGAGCTGTAGGATCATTAGAAAAACCACATAAAGTGATTGGAACTGTCTGTCAGCTGGGGGGCTTTGTGTGGCAAGGGCAAAGGGTCTTGAACAAAACTTCTCCTTTGCACAGCAGAGGAGCAGGTCCCTAATTACAACACCACAACCTCCTTTGGACATTGCTCTGGGTTTGACTTCAGCAACTCCAAAACATTCTTTCTGGGGGAGGGTTATGGGGAGGAATGAGAAGATTGCATGAACAGCCTGGACAGTCAGACATATCTACCCACCTTTTCCAAACATGCAACAGATCATAGAATCACAGAATGGTTTGGACTGGAAAGGATCTTAAAAATCATCCAGTTCCAACCCCCCTGCATGGCCAGGGACACCTCCCACCAGCCCAGGGTGCTCCAAGCCCCATCCAACCTGACCTGAGACACTGCCAGGGATGGGGCAGCCAAAACTTCCTTGGACAACCTCTGCCAGGGGCTCAGCACCCTCACCCCAAAGAATTTCTCCCTCCCCAAGAAATAGAATCATGGAATGGTTTGGCTTGGAAGAGAACTGAAAGCTCAGCTCATTCCAACCCCCCTGCCATGGGCAGGGACACCTCCCTCCCAGATTGCTCCAAGCCCCATCCAACCTGGCTTTGAACACTGCCAGGGATGGGGCAGAGACTCTTTTCCTGGGCAACCTCTTTCTAAAGCTCAGCCCCCTCACCAAGTCCAACCAAAGAATTTCTCCCTGCCCAAGCTCTCCTCTCCATCTCCCCTCTCCCAGCTGGAAACCCTTCCCCCTCCAGGCTCCCAGCCCTCCAGGCCCTTGTCCCAAGTCCCTGCCCCGCTTTCCTGGAGCCCCTTCAGGCACTGGAAGGTGCTCTAAGGTCTCC
Organism: Phaethornis superciliosus; assembly: GCA_023637945.1. Taxonomy (NCBI): domain Eukaryota; kingdom Metazoa; phylum Chordata; class Aves; order Apodiformes; family Trochilidae; genus Phaethornis; species Phaethornis superciliosus. The sequence continues at coordinate 1,608,584 of JAJQWJ010000001.1, forward strand.
CCATTGCAGCCTTCTCTTCTCCAGCCTCAACACCCCCAACTCTCTCAGCCTGGCTCCAGAGCAGAGCTGCTCCAGCCTCTGATCATTCCCAAGAGCTCCATGCCCTTCTTTTTTTTGGGGGTCCAGAACTGAACACAGCATTCCAGGTAGGGTCAGATCTTTGTACACAACACATTCAAATTAACCCAAATAATTCATATTAGAGCTACGTGCTAAAACCAAATTCTTCACAAACACTTGATGCATATCTTCAGTTCCCAGGCCCATGAAAGGCAGTGTTGGGAGCTCTGATGCTTATTACGAAGGGAAGCACTAAGGCAAAGTTCTTAAACTGGTCATGCACTTGGCAGGAGATTTTCTAATCCCATTTTTGCAGTATCTGTTCCTCTCTGCATACAGATGGGAAGGAAAAGTCAACCTGAGGAGACCAAAAATGATTTGAATCTATGTTGAAATGCAGCACCAGGCAGCTCCATCCTGAGGTTTACAGCAATGGTCCAGTGAACAGTGGGGATTCTGGATCAATCTCTTTGTTTAGAAGAAAAACTTGCAACAGAGGTAGAAGGGTCAGCTCACAGGAGAGAAATAAGGGTCTAGGATCCTCAGCAGAACCAGAGAAGATCATTTTATTGGCAGAGAAAAAGGCATAATTCAGTTTCAGCAAAAAATGTGCACAGAGATGTTCTTGACTGATGAGATGGTTTCAGCTTTGTGGACAGAGATGATCATGGAATCATGGAATGGTTTGGGTTGGAAGGGACCTTAAGGATCATCCAGTTCCATCCCCCTGCATGGACAGGGACACCTCCCACCAGCCCAGCTTGCTCCAAGCCCCATCCAACCTTAAAAACTTCCAGGGATGGGGCTTCCACCACCTCTCTGGCCAACCTCTTCCAGTCTCTCACCACCCTCCTGGTGAAGAACTTCTTCCTAACTTCCAATCTCCATCTCCCCTCCTCTGGTTTGAATCCATTCCCCCTGCTCCTATCACTCCCTGACATCCTAAAAAGTCCCTCCCCACCTTTCTTGTAGCCCCTTCAGATCCTGGAAGGCCACAATGAGGTCTCCTCGGAGCCTTCTCCTCTCCAGACTGAATAACCCCAACTTATGTTAGCAAGGTTTTAACTTAGTGCTTGTTCATCATCTACAGAGAGACTCACAGGTTATCTGCAGCCACTGACAAGGACATTAAAATATTCTAAACCATTTCTTTATCATTTTTCAGAAGGCTCCTTGGAGCTTTTTCCTCTCCAGACTGAATAACCCCAACTCCCTCAGGCTGTCCTCACAGCAGAGATGCTCCAAGTTCCTGAACTAAATAAAAATCCGAGACTTCAGGGGATCTGTTGTATATATTTTTCCAGCCCTTTACTCTTCTCCAAGCAGCTGCTCATGGCCATGGTTGGATGCAGGCTACTGGGAGGGAAACCTTTGCCTGACACCTTGCAGCCACCCTGCAACTCCTTAAAGAGGATAAACCCACTTTTCTTCAGGTTTTTTACCAAAAAGCTTTTCCTTAAAGCATTTACCCATTAACCCTGAGATAACTAAAGGGAAAGGGGTAGAAATAACCTTTTGCAACTGAGGAATAATTAGAAATGCATCTTTATGTGCTTGCAAAGAAGCTGGTACCCTACAGCTGGTTCCTATCATGCTGTGGGGAAGGCAGAAGAGAAGCACAGCTGTGCAGACACAAATAAAGAGCTTGGGGCTTTCTCCACCCTGGGTTAAGGGAATAGCTCTGAGGCAGAGCTGGTTGGGGGAATTCTGCTGGAACTGTGTTCTGCTGAAATATGCAGTCCCACTCCAGCTGAGCTGTCTAGCAGAGGGGCTGGGTCTGCCAGGGTTTTATTTGGAAAGAAAAAGGAGGGGGGGGAAGGAGGAGAATTTGGACTGTCCCAACATCCCATCCTGATAGCCTCCAAATGAAGTTTTTCAGTCTGAATTGCTTTTTTGCTGTGACATTTTTTTTTTCCAGGATAACAGAAGATGCCAAAAATTCCTCCTGATGCAGAAAGCTCCTCTTGACAGTCCCGTGTCAGTCATTTATTTTTGTAGCAAGTTTAATTCTCTTGGTACATTTGCTTGTTTGGTTGGTTGTGTTTGTTTTTTTTTTTTTTGGTTTTTTTTTTTTTTTCTTTTTGTGAGTGCATCTGAATGCATCCCCCCTGCCTCCAAATAACTCCACTGTCTCGTGCTGCCAGAAAGTGTTTGCGACGTAGTTTGGAGCAAAAACCTTTTCCACTGGAGAGGTAGAAAACCACATCAGCAAAACAAGTGGGGTTGTCCCTGCTCAAATCCTTCACGTGCAGAAAGGGCTGGTGCCAAGGGAAGGGAAAAAAAACCCAGGAGAAAACCAAACCATGCCTGGACAAGAAACACACAGAGTGAAGTGCTGGAGATCCTGACACTTGGATAAATCATCTCTGGGTGCTTATCAGCAGCAGATTCCTGAGCTGAAGCTGGGGCCTCACTGCATGATAGATAAAGGACAACTGCTATCAGGAGCAGAGCTTCAAAGTCAGCCCTGGCAAACCTAAATTCGGGTTGTGTTCTCCCTACAAGGAGAAGGGATGTCCAGAGTGGCTCTGCCTCAAAAAGTGGGTGCCCCTGGGGAGGTCCCCCATGTGCTGATCAGATGTGAGGCTGCAAGCAAAATTTTCAGGGCCAACATGTGACAGCCATCCAGGCTCCTGAGGGGAGGAATGGTGAGGTATGTGCTCACCTCTGGATGACCTTCAAAAACCACTGGCACAGGACAAGGTTCTTCCCATCAGGAGATGGCTAATGGATGCTGTTGCTAAGTTTACCCTGTCACAGGTTGCCCTGAAAAGTTTCCCTGCCCCATCCCTGGAAATATTCAAGGCCAGGTTGGATGGGACAACCTGATCTACTGGGAGATGTCCCTGTCCATGGCAGGGGGGTTGGAACTGGATGATCTTAGTGGTCCCTTCCAACCCCAAACCATTCTATGATTAAGTTGGATGAGCCCAGGTTTGTCCAGGCCACTGGGGAATTCCCATAAAATGAGGAATATGGCTTTATACCTCTGAGGCAGATGTAGACCTGCTCCAGAGCCAGGATTTGGCAGCTCAGGATAAAGTGGAGGATGGAGGTTTCCAGGACTGTTCTTCTGTGTGTTTGGCCAGCACTAAATTCACCTGAAAAGACAACAGCTGCCTTTAGGGCCATGGGGGTGGGGAAAGTTGGCAGCTTTCACTCCCCAGAAAAAGGCATCATGAGGGCCAGTGGCTGGAAGCTGCTGCTAGGGAAACTCACACTGAAACAGGGAGCAAATAGAACCAGGTGAACAATAAGACACTGGAGCAAATTACTTCTGAAACTCCAGATTTTGGAACTATGTAAATCACTATTTTTTTTTTTTCTTCAGTTCAGCCAACAAACCAAAACCACTGAAAAATCCCACATTTGGCTCAGCCTGAAGCAAAGTGAAATTTCCCCCCGTACACACTTTTTTTTTTTTTTTTTTTTCTGCTTCAGCAACCCCCCCAGATTAAAATGAAGTTAAATAAGTCAATATTGAATGAAAGATTTTCTCTTCTCAGGGACAAAAACTTTTTGAGTCTGTGGGGGCTCCTCTAGCAAAAAAGGAAGAGGTGTAAAAGAATCACAGAATTATCCAAGTTGGAAGGGACCTCCAGAGATCATCAAGTCCAACTCTCTCACTGAAGCAGAATCACCTAGAGGAGGTGACCCTAAATTCCATTCTCCAAAGCAGCACAGCCACAGCAGAACCTTCTCTTGTCCTCAAGAACCTAATAATTCACCTCCTTGCCTAGAGAGTGACCTCAGGACATTTTTCCAATGTGTTTTTGGGACTCCACCCTCATCTTCATGGGGAAGGATTTGCACTGGAGAGGCAAACAGCAGCTGCTCCCAGGCCACATGGTGGGGATGGCAATTGGAAAACAAGGGAGAGCAAGGAAGCAATATTTAGGATGTGGGAGTGGGAAGGAGGAGGCAGCAGCTGTGAGGTTTGGCTATAAAAAGGTTGGGAGCTGCTGCAATGGGTCCTCTGGGGGGGTGGTCTCTGTCCTTTTGGTTGATGCCATTCTAAATATGTCTTGGAGCTGAGCTGGCAGGAAGGGTTTCTCTGTCACCACACTTTAATACTTCTTTCTCTGGCTTTCCCTTTGCCAGGAAAGACAGAAATCACCCCCAATATTTTTTTTGACTTGGGGTTGACTGAGTGACGAGCAAGAGGAAATGGGTTCAGGCTGTGTCAGGGGAGGTTCAGATCAGATATTAAGAAAAAATTCTCCACCAAAAGACTGGTGAAGCATTGGAACAAGTTGCCCAGAGAGGTGCTGGAGTTACCATTCCTGGGGGGGTTTAAAAAACATGTGGAGTCAGGAGAGGATTATCCTGGTTTGGGCCAGGAGAAAGGTGATTTTCTGTCCTGTACTTTTGCTTTCAGCTCAGTCTCTTGTAAGTAGCTGCACTTGCTGAAATGAACAGCAAGTTTCTCAGTCAGTGTCTGCTCCTGGGACTGCTCACACTCCATGGTTATAGTTACTGCTGGAGAATGGGCTGCAGAGCCAAGGACACTGCTCAGCTCTGAGGAACATTTTACCTTCCAGAAGGAGTAAAGAGGTCCCACCTGAACCCCTCCTTTGGGGAGGAATGGACAAGATAAATGACCAAAATTGACCAAACAGAGGATTCCATCCCATACACCTCATACTCAGAATAAATTGGAGGGATCACAAGGGTCAAACCCCTTCCTGCTTCCCCTTCTTCACCTCTCCCTGTTTGCTTCAGCATCCTGGGAGGATTCCATCCCTTCCTCTGCCTGTGCTCCTGATCCATTCCAGCCTGGATCTGTGTGTTCCTGCCTCCAGCTCCCAACTGCTCCTGAGCCCAGGATTCCAGCCTGGACTTTCCCAGGGCTGCCCTGCAGCCTCAGTGGGGATGTGAGAGTTATTGGGGGAAAGAGGGGAGGAACGTGGGATCAATTTTCCTGTATATTTGTATAGATTTAGTAATTTTTCCTATTTATCATTACTGTTTCATTAAAGCTGTGTAGTTTAGTTTCCAACCCGTAAGTCTCTCTCCCTTATTCTCTCTCCTTCCTTTATCAGGGTGGGGAGGGGGATTCATAGAGAGCATCTGTTATTTGGTTTAATTGCCAGGGCAGTGTTAAACCCTGACAAGGATTTAGTGGTTAAGGTGGTGTAGGACTGGTTGTTGGACTTGATGATCTTGAAGACCCTTTCCAACCTTGATGATTCTATCATTTAGTGACTAAATGCTTCATGCTCTAAACTGCCTGTGTTCTTTATTTTCTCTTTTCTCCTTTTGAAAAAAGAAAATCTCATCTGACCAACAGGCTCGGTCCACACCTTTTGGGAACCTTTAGGTTTAGACCAGAACTGAGCAGCTTCTCTCTCTTCAGAGGACAACAATATTTTTACTTAGGTTGGATGTTAGGAAACATTTTTTTCACTGAGAGGGTTGTCAGGCTTTGGAATGGCCTAGGACAGTGGTGGAGTCACCATCCCTGGAGGGATTTAAAAGGCATTTGGACCCGGTCCTGGTTTAGGAGTTGATTATGGTGTTGGTCAAAGGTTGGACTGGATGAGCTTGGAGGTCTCTTCCAACCCAAACATTCTGGGATTCTGTGATTCCCAGAAGAGCTCTGGAGGCCAGGATGCTGACAGCAGATTGGCCTAATGTTCTGCCTAACAAAAGAACCCTACCTGACCCAGTTACAGCTGAATTCCTCCACTTCCAGAACAGGCATAGCTGTGTGCCCAACCTGCTTGGCTTGAATTCCCTAAATCCATGGCATAGCCCCAGGCAGGAAGAGGGAAACTTCTCAGAGGCAGAAGTTGGGCTGAACACACCAGAGGAGGAGACATTTCCAGAGATGCAGCTCAGCTCATCTCTTTGCCCATCAAGGCTGCATTCCCCATGGATCAACAGAGCTGGAAGCTGAATAAATCCCACATCCAGGATGCTGGCAGGCCAAAAAGAAACAAAACTTCTCTAAAGAAATTTACCCTTTAGCTGGGGATGTTCTTACCATCAGGTTGGCACAAACAGGTCCTGGTTGGGAGGATTAATTCTGCACCCCAGACCCCTTTGTGGTCACCTCAGAACAGGGTGCTTGAGGATTTGGGGGAGTTTTGAAAGTATTCAAGGATGAAAATTTCCCCATCTTGAGGTTCCTGCTCCAATCTCTGCCTCATGGTGAGTTGAAAGGTCTGAGGATGAACAAACCCAGTTATTTTATCCTTCTGTGTCCTGCCCTCCAAATCTGCCCAGCTTACTGGTCTGCACTGGATTTGCTCCAGTAAACCAATGTCTGCCTTACACTGGACAGCTCAAACTGGACCCAGCAAGCAAAAAAAAAAAAAAAAAAAAAAAAAAATGTACAAATGCTGAACAGAGAAAAAGTCCCTGTCCTTGACTGCTCAGTTGCTCCCTTGGATGAACCAAGGAACATTTGGAAACCTTTTAATGGGAGAACAAAGAGGAATATAAGGGAACTGGTGAAAAAGTTACCACTGCCCATTCAGCTCCTGGTAACCACACAGAGACTGCTGAGGTTTAAGGGTGGTCTTAAAGAATATTTTTTATCTACCCAGGACAGAGGGTATGGATGGAGGATGGAGCCAAAATTGGTGTGGAGATCTTGGTCAGCTCTCAGCCAAATGAACTCTGAGGTCAGGAGGGTCTGAGTGTCCCACAGCAGCAAAAAGCAGCAGATTCCCCTCAGGCTCAGCGGGGAAAGGGAAGAAAAAGACCTAAAAATGTAGGATTGCCTCTAAAAATAGAGAAGATGCAGCCGTGCTCTGGGTAATGATAAAAGGGAAGATTATTTTTTTCCTGGATAAAGCAAATCACATGGGGGGGGGACACACAAGAAAAAAAAAAAAAAGTCTTTTTTGCTTTTTAGCCAACCCCAAACGTAAATATATAAAATATTTATTTTTCCCCTTTCATAAAGCAGATGGAATCAAGCTCACATTGGACTGTACCCAAGGCTGTTGAATCACAGCAATCCCACCAGCTGGACACTGCTAGAAAGTTTTCTCTTTTGCTGTTTCTAGGGTTGCAAAGGAAAAGGAGCTCTGCTCCTTTAAGCTAGCAGAAAGCTTCTTTACATTCAGGTGGAGTCAAGCCTTCCTGAGCTATAAATTTGCAGGGAGAGGCAGGGGCAGCAGCTGTTTTGCTTAGATCTTAGCAGACTTCCAGTCTCACCATGGTAAGAGCATGTCTTGTGTTTGTCTTCTTCTCACCTCCAAATTTTGTCTATTTTTTTTCCAAGCCTACTGAGCTCAACAGCTTATTCTTTTTTTTTTTTTTTCTTTTTTCTTCCTTCTTTTTTATTTTTCCCTTCTCTCTCTCTTGGGGATGTTAATTGCAAACAGCTTCATTTCATTGCTGGGTTCATAATCTGCTTTATCAATTGGGTGTTTGCTCCTTATAAGGGAAAAGTGAGGGACTTGGCTGGAGAAGAGAAGTGGCTTCTTGCTGCTTTTCACCCTGAGTTTGCAGCTTCCCTAAGGTGGGCTCTGGAGACTTGCAAACTTTTTCTCTTGAATGCAAGTTGGGTTTTCCTTTGGTTTTTTTTTTATTTTTTCTGCTGGGGGAAACCAACGTATCTTGATACACAACTATAAGAGAAACCAAAATTTAAGGTTTGACACTTCTGGCCCTTTACCCTCTGAGTTTAACACTTCAGCTCTTGCCACTGATGTGATTTCCAGGGACATTTAGGGTTTTGGGGTTTTTTTCTCCTTTTCCTTAGGAGTGAGCTGCCATGTTGTCTTTGTCTGCTCCAAACCCTTGGGATTAGATATTAAATGAGCTAAATGTCCCCCCACCCCCTTCCTTCTTGTTTTTTTTTAACCAAATCTTTGCTCAAAAGAGTTTGCAGCTGTGAAACTGGAGTGGATCGAGCTGGCTGCTAAAAAAAAAATAATAAAAATGCCACCCTGAAGAGTGCTGGCTGAAAGTTTTTGAGAAGAAGGCGGCAAGTGTCACCTTCTTGTGAATGCAACCCAGTAACTCCTTGGAAAAAATCTTCTGGTGGCTCTTTGCATGATGCAAATGGAAGAAAACTTCAAAGTAACTCCGAGCCAGGCAGCGTTTGAACTTTTTCCTTTTATCTGCTGGCTTCTGGAGGCTGTCTTGGCTAGCAAAGAGTTAAACATTCCCATGGTATTTCCAATGGGAAAATCAGCTGGACAACAATAGGCTGCCTATAGCCAGGGTCTGTAAAAGGCAGTTCCTCTTGGTGGGAATGTTGGAGAGCTGGGGTCTCAGAAAAAAATCCCAAACTAAACCAAAAACCCCAACGAAGAGACTTCTGACATGTTGGAGGGGAGGGGTGGGGGAAACCTGCAGGAAAAAAGAACACTTAAAAAAAATTTTTTTTACCCCCACCACCCTCCTTTGTCTTCCTTTATTTTTTTTTCCCCCTTGGGTTTTTCTCCCCCTCCTGTCTCCTTTCTTTTTATTTCCCCCCTCCTGTCTCCTTTCTTTTTATTTCCCCTCTTGTCTCCCTTTCTTTTTTTTTTCCCCTCTTGTCTCCTTTCTTTTTTTTTTTCCCCCCTCTTTACTCCTTTCGTTTTTTTCCCTTTTGACTCCTTTCTTTTTTTTTTCCCCTCTTGACTCCTTTCTTTTTTTTTTCTCCTCGACTCCTTTCTTTTTTTTTTCTCCTCGACTCCTTTCTTTTTTTTTCTCCTCTTGACTCCTTTCTTTTTTTTTTTCCCCCTCTTTTCTCCTTTCTTTTTTTCCCCCCCTCTTTACTCCTTTCGTTTTTTTCCCCCTCTTGACTCCTTTTTTTTTTTCCCCTCTTGACTCCTTTTTTTTTTTTTCCCCTCTTGACTCCTTTTTTTTTTTTTCCCCTCTTGACTCCTTTTTTTTTTTTTCCCCTCTTGACTCCTTTTTTTTTTTTTCCCCTCTTGACTCCTTTTTTTTTTTTCCCCTCTTGACTCCTTTTTTTTTTTTTTCCCCTCTTGACTCCTTTTTTTTTTTTCCCCTCTTGACTCCTTTTTTTTTTTTCCCCCTCTTGACTCCTTTTTTTTTTTTCCCCCTCTTGACTCCTTTTTTTTTTTTCCCCCTCTTGACTCCTTTTTTTTTTTTCCCCCTCTTGACTCCTTTTTTTTTTTTCCCCCTCTTGACTCCTTTTTTTTTTTTCCCCCTCTTGACTCCTTTTTTTTCCCCCCTTGACTCCTTTCTTTTTTTTTTCCCCCTCTTGACCCTTTTTTTCTTTTCTTTTTTTTTTTTTTTTTTTTTTTTTTCCCTTTTCTTCTTTTTCTTGTGCTGAAAATACCACTACTCCCTTGAAGCAGGTGCTGGGTCTGATGAGCTGGGAGAGGACAGGGAAGAGGGAGCAGCTGTCCCAGCTCATGCCTGTGGGGTGGCCATGGGTTTGACCCCTCCAAACCAAGTGTGCTCAGGAATTATTGCAACCATCCTGCTGAGAGGGATGGGCAGATGGCAGCCAGCATTTCCCACATACTGCAAATATCCCCAGGGAGAGGGAGGACTTCAACCCAGCAGAAGGAAAGGATGGGTTTGGCCAAGTGTGGGTTCAAGGGGTTGGTGTCTCTCTGAGGTCCCAGGAAAACTCCTCCAGTTGGTGTCCAGCTTTGCAGGGGATGTCCTGGTTGTGCTGTGGCCACTGGAGTTATTTGAGGGCTGAAAAATGGCTCTGCACATCCATGCTTGGACAGGAAGAGGGGAAAAGTTGCATTGCATCCTTCTCCTCCTGGCTGCAGAAGTGGTTGGTGCCCAAGGATGTCTGAGCCTTATTTAGGGGGCAGGGATATCTAAGGGACAGAGTCCTTCTGGTGGGATGGTTACTCCTGGGGGTGTGCACACACAAGGTGTCCTCTCAACCCTGAGAAACCTGGGCTGTTGGTGGCTTTTTTTGTGGGTTGCTTGGAGCAGAGGAGCTGAGCTGCCTTGTGGAAGCCACTGGGAAGGATTCAGGAGGGATGTGAAAGGAGGTGAGACCTGAACCAAGCTGCCCATCAACCCCAGGGAGAATGGGATCAGCTGCCCTGCTTTCCATCCCCAGCTGGGATCACCACCTCCCTTCCTTGGTGATCCCTTGGGAAGCAGCACTGCCCTGTGTCATGTCTTGAATTTCTGCTTGGGAATTGGGCCAGGAGCCTCAGTCCTGGCTGCAGCAGAGCTTTGATCTTGGAGTGGTGGAAAAGCAGGGATGCCAACTACCCAGGGAAGTGTGCAACCATCAAAAGACCCCAGAGAGTCTCTAGAAGATGCTTGTACCTTCAACATTGCCCTGGAGGAGTCCGAGGCTGCTGGAGGATGAGCTGGTTAAATCAGGACTCCAAGCCTCACCCCAGCTATCAGTTGTTCTGGCCCTGAGCCTCATTTCCTCCTGTGACTCCCAGCTTGGCTGTGGGTTTCCCAAGCTTGGCATAATGCTGGGATTGGTTGGTTTGGTTTTATTTATTATTATTATTTTTCTTTTCTTGGAACCAAGCTGCTGTCCCCGATTTGCTCTGGGATCTGGTGGGTTGAGCATTGAGCCACCCCAGCTCAGCTGCTTCCTGCCTCAGCATGAAGCCCATCACCTCCTTCCTTCCTCCTTCCCTGTCTTGGGAAAGCTCTCTTCCTATGGATGAGGCTCAGCTGTTTCCACCTGCCCTACAGCTCCTGCTTTGCTGTTTGCTCCTGCTCCCAGGGATGGGCAGAACTTCCCATTTCCTTCATCATCCACGAGAGGGAACGGTTCCCAACAAGAACCCCAGGGGGCTAAAGTCACAGGATGTCTAAAAATTCTCCTTAACAATCCATTTCCCCTTCCAGAGGGAGTGCATTTCCATCCACATCGGGCAGGCTGGAGTGCAGATGGGGAATGCCTGCTGGGAACTCTACTGCCTGGAACACGGGATCCAGGAGGATGGGACCATTCCTGGCCCCAAGCTGGTGAAACCTCTGGAGTCCAAACCTGAAGAAGTGGATTCTTCTTTTGAGACCTTCTTCTGTGAGACAGCCTCTGGGAAACACGTGCCCCGGGCAGTCTTCATAGATTTGGAACCCACTGTCATTGGTAATGGTTGGGGCTGTTGGGTGTTGGGAAGTTTTTGAGCAGCACTTTGACCAAGAGGAGAGAGGGTGGGGAGAGGAGAAGGGTGATGGGTTTAAACTGGAAGAGGGGAGATTTGGGTTGGATATTCAGAGGAAAATTCTTCACCACGAGGGTTGGAGATTCAGAGGGAAATTCAAAGGGTTGGATATTCAGAGCGAAATACTTTACCATGAGGGTAGGATATTCAGAGGGCTGGATATTCAGAGGCATATTCTTCACTACAGGGTAGGATATTCAGAGGGAAATTCTTCACCACGAGGGTTGGATATTAAGAGGAAAATTCAGAGGGTTGGATATTAAGAGGAAGATTCAGAGGGTTGGATATTCAGAGGAAAATTCTTCACCATGAGGGTTGGATATTAAGAGGAAAAATCTTCATCATGAGGGCTGGATATTCAGAGGGAAATTCTTCACCATGAGGGTTGGATATTAAGAGGGAAATTCAGAGGGTTGGATATTAAGAGGAAGATTCAGAGGGTTGGATATTCAGAGGCAAATTCTTCACTACAGGGTAGGATATTAAGAGGGAAATTCTTCACCATGAGGGTTGGATATTAAGAGGGAAATTCTTCACCACAAGGGCTGGATATTAAGAGGAAAAATCTTCACCATGAGGGCTGGATATTCAGAGGGAAATTCAGAGGGTTGGATATTAAGAGGAAGATTCAGAGGGTTGGATATTCAGAGGAAAATTCTTCACCACTGGAATAAGTTGCCTTGGGAGGTTGTTGATTTCTTTTTTTTTTTGTTTTTTAGTTAGTTTGTTTGTTTGTTTGTTTTCATCAAGTGTTTGTGAAGAATTTAATTTTAGCATGTCGGTTTAATTTGATTTATTTGGATTAATTTGAATGTGTGGTGTACAGAGATCTGACTCCACCAAAAAAGAAGGGCATGGAGCTCTAGGGGATGATGAGAGGCTGGAGCAGCTCTGCTCTGGAGCCAGGCTGAGAGAGTTGGGGGTGTTGAGGCTGGAGAAGAGAAGGCTGCAATGGGGAGACCTTAGAGCACCTTCCAGTGCCTGAAGGGGCTCCAGGAAAGCTGGGCAGGGACTTGGGACAAGGGCCTGGAGGGCTGGGAGCCTGGAGGGGGAAGGGTTTCCAGCTGGGAGAGGGGAGATGGAGAGGAGATCTTGGGCAGGGAGAAATTCTTTGGTTGGGCTGAGGGGGCTGAGCTTTAGAAAGAGGTTGCCCAGGAAAAGAGTCTCTGCCCCATCCCTGGCAGTGTTCAAAGCCAGGTTGGATGGGGCTTGGAGCAATCTGGGAGGGAGGTGTCCCTGCCCATGGCAGGGGGGTTGGAATGAGCTGAGCTTTCAGTTCTCTTCCAAGCCAAACCATTCCATGATTCTATTTCTTAGGGAGGGAGAAATTCTTTGGGGTGAGGGTGCTGAGCCCCTGGTTGCCCAGGTTGCCCCCAGAAGCTGTGGCTGCCCCATCCCTGGCAGTGTCTCAGGTCAGGTTGGATGGGGCTTGGAGCAACCTGGGCTGGTGGGAGGTGTCCCTGCCCATGGCAGAGGGACACCAAGAATGGATCTTGATAAGCATTAGGGTCCCTTCCACCCCAAACCATTCCATAAGTCTATGACTGAACCTTCTTCCTTGGGGCTGGTGTTACTGTCCAGGTTGCCACACAGCTCCCACTCCTCTAGTAAAATGTCTCCAGCCATCAGCAGACAGAGTTTGCAATTCCAGATCGACTTGGGAGTGACAAATCCATTACTCTTACTCCACTGACTTGTCTTTAGTTGATCCCTCCTTTTTAAGATCCCTGCTGCTTTGAGCAGGGTCCTTGGCAGTGGGTTTCTTCACCCCAGTGCCTATAACTGAACTGCACCATCCTATCACCTGATGTGGCTCCTCTGGTTTTAATGCTGCCTGTGAAGCATTTTTGGGCTGATCAGAGAATGTCAGGGGTGGGAAGGGAGCTCTGGAGATCCCCCAGTCCAACCCCCCTGCCCCAGCAGGATCCCCCAGGGCAGCCCACACAGGAACACATCCAGGGGGGTTTGGAAAGGCTCCAGAGAAGGAGACTCCACAACCTCTCTGGGCAGCCTGGGCCAGGGCTCCCTCAGCCTCAGCCTCCACAAGTTTCTCCTCATGCTGAGCTGGAACTTCCTCTCTTCTCCCTTCAACCCATTCTTCCTTGGCCTCTCCCTGGGCACCCCCAAAAAGAGATTGTCCCCTTCCTCTTGCCCCCCACCCCTCAGATCTTGAGGGACATTCAGCAGATGGGTGCTACACATTCCATGGTTCTGTGGAAGGTGGTTTTGTGCCTACTGCAATCTTTCCACTTCCCATTCTAGGTTCTCTGGATGTTTGACTCATATCATGGCACTTCAGTTTAGTGTGACTTCCTAGAAAAAAAGTTTTTTTGTTTTTGTTTTTTTTTGGTTTTTTTTTTGGCTCAAGTGTTGGAAATGATTCCCAAGCCCCTGCATCCATCTACCTCTTCCTGCCTTCTAGGCTTCTCTTGGATGTTTGCTCCTATCTTCCCATCTAGGACGTGTGATTCATGCTTTCATCTATGGAATGAATGTTTGGTTTGGTTCCCCTGAATTTTTAAGCACCTTATCAAGGCATTCTAGTTGGGAACCCAATGAGGGAGCCAGTAGAAGATGATCTGCATCCCATGTTGAGACTGAGTGGGCCTAAATGCCTGCTGGAGATGTCTCCAACCTCCTTGGCTGCATGGAGCCTGGAGAAACTGGTCCTAAGCCCTGTCTTCAGAAGGTGCCTGAAGCTGGGTCTGATACATCCAGCAGAAATGTCAACACTGGAGGCATTTTGTCTCCTCCTGAGTGTGCGCTGGAGAGCAGAGGATAGAGGTTGTGCTTCCAACCACCTCAAGAGGTTTTGCAACATGCAAGAAGCACAAATTGCATGGGGTGACTACAGTCCTGGAATGATGTTGGAAACGCAGACTCATGGAATGGTTGGGCTTGAAGGGACCTTCAAAATCATCAAGTTCCAACCCCCTTTTTGCATGGGCAGGGACACCTTCTTCTAGAGCAGGTTGCTCAAGGCCCCATCTAACCTGTCCAAATTACATTAGGGTCTGAAAGTGGCTGCTTTGTGAAGATGGAGGAGGGATTGTCAAGGAGGACCTTGACAAATTGGCCTGGACTGGGTTATTCTTCCCCCTTTTGATATTCCCAGTCTGAACCACCCATGCCCTGACCATCTCACATGGGCTCCTGGTTGATTTGTTCTGTGTTTTGTCACACAACCATCAAATACCTTTAATCTTGTCTTGCTCTTCATGACTGCTCCTCCTGGTGTAGATGAGATCAGAACTGGGACCTACCATGGGCTCTTCCACCCTGAGCAGCTCATCAGTGGCAAGGAAGATGCTGCCAACAATTATGCCCGAGGCCACTACACCATTGGGAAGGAGATTATAGACACTGTCCTCAGCAGAATTCGGAAAATGGTAAGGAAAAAAAGACTCTTTCCCTTAAAAAACAAAACAAATCAAAAGAAACCACACCAGGGAGAAGACAACTCAACTTGGGGGCTGAGGTAAAAGTCTTAAAAGAAAAAAAAAACCCTTTAGGTGAGCTCCAAGAGCTGCTGCTGCTTGTGGTTGGGTTTTGGGGATTCAGGAAAGCAAGGGGTCACCTAAACCTGCAGGTCTGTCCTCAAAACAACGAGGGGTGTGTACCCAAGATGTCTGGAGTGACACTAGACTGGACCTCTGGGATAGCAGAGAAGAACTTTGGATCCCAGGGAATCCCCAGGCAGGTTGTGTGATTGGAGATATTAATTCTAAATGGAGACCAGGCTTGAGAGAGCAAACAAACTCCAAGTTTGATAAGAGTGGAGCAGGACTGGAATGACATCCTGGGCTACCCATGGGGGAAATTGAGATGTCTCCTAAAGGTTTAGGACCCACGTGCTACCAACCCAGCCCCTCTCAGATTCTGGGGTAGGCACTGAGCTGATAATGGAGCAATTTGTCAAGAGTTTCCATCTGACCATGGGGTTCTACCTGTGGCAGCTCCATGGGGATGTTGATTCACATCTCCATACTTTGGGTGCTCATTAGGGTGAGATCCTGAGTGAACCTACTCTAGGGATTGGGTGGATTCTGGCCAAGAAGTGCTCTGAGCAGAATTATTTAGGATAGTTATTCCAGCCCTTAACAGAGAAACCTAAAAATCCATTATTCTTCTGCAGGCTGACCAGTGCAGTGGTCTCCAAGGGTTCCTGGTCTTCCACAGCTTTGGAGGAGGCACAGGTTCTGGGTTCACCTCCCTCCTTATGGAAAGACTTTCCGTGGAGTACAGCAAGAAATCCAAGCTGGAATTCTCCGTGTACCCAGCCCCTCAGGTCTCCACAGCTGTGGTGGAACCTTACAACTCCATCCTCACCACCCACACCACCCTGGAGCACTCGGATTGCTCCTTTATGGTGGACAACGAAGCCATCTACGACATCTGCAACCGCAACCTGGACATCGAGCGTCCCACCTACACCAACCTCAACAGGTTGATCGGGCAGATTGTCTCCTCGGTCACAGCTTCTCTGAGGTTCAACGGGGCTTTGAACGTTGACCTGATCGAATTCCAGACCAACCTGGTGCCCTACCCCAGGATCCACTTCCCCCTCACCACCTACGCCCCCATCATCTCTTCAGAGAAGGCCTACCATGAGCAGCTCTCCGTGCCCGAGATCACCAACGCTTGCTTTGAGTTCTCCAACCAAATGGTCAAGTGTGACCCACGCCGGGGCAAGTACATGGCTTGTTGCCTCCTCTACAGGGGGGACGTGGTGCCCAAGGACGTCAACGCTGCCATCGCCGCCATCAAAACCCGCCGCTCCATCCAGTTTGTCGACTGGTGCCCTACTGGTTTTAAGGTGGGAATCAACTACCAACCCCCCACCGTGGTGCCCGGGGGGGACTTGGCCAAGGTGCAAAGAGCTGTCTGCATGCTGAGCAACACCACGGCCATCGCCGAGGCCTGGGCCCGACTGGACCACAAGTTTGACCTGATGTATGCCAAGAGAGCCTTTGTCCATTGGTATGTGGGAGAGGGGATGGAGGAAGGGGAGTTCTCAGAGGCCAGGGAGGACCTGGCTGCCCTGGAGAAGGATTATGAGGAGGTTGGAAGGGACTCGGCAGATGGAGAAGATGATGAGGCTGATGAGGATGAATATTAACGAGCTGCAGGCTGTTCTTCCACCCAGTTCAAAGCTCAGATGAAATCCAAACCCTCTCTCATCAGGCTAAACTGGTCTGGAGTTGCCTGGAGGTGCTAAAGGGTTGTCCTGAACCTCAACGCTACCGTTTGACGTCTGAAACCTTCACCTGCTTGCCAAATCTCTCTGCACTGCTGTAGCATGGGTGTCTCCAGCTTGGTCACGCTGCTGTTGATCCATGAGTGAAGCTGAAAAGGTGCCTGGCTTAGTGCTGGGGACTCATCCTGCCTGGACAGGGGTTGGTCCTGGTCCAGGGGAAAGCTGCAAGCTGCCTGCTTTTGGCTGAAATGGCAAATTCTTGCTCTGGCTTTTACTGTAAAAGCACCTTTTTTTTTTTTTTTTTTTTTTCCCATTAGAAATGTACCTGTGCACTTCTATGCAACTGTTTTGGGTTTGTTTGTTTTTTTTTATCTGAATAAATAATTTTTTTTTTTTTTTTTTTTTTTTTTTTTTTTTTTTTTTTTCCTTTGAGTTCTTTGGATTTCATGAGATTTTTGGGAGGAGGTCTTTACTTGCTTGGATGGTGTCGTAGGGAGAAGAATCACAGAATAGTTTGGACTGGAAAGGACCTTAAAGCTCATCCAGTCCCAACCCCCTGCATGGGCAGGGACACCTCCCACCAGCCCAGGTTACTCCAAGCCCCATCCAACCTGACCTGAGACACTGCCAGGGATGGGGCAGCCACAACTTCCTTGGACAACCTCTGCCAGGCTCTCACCACCCTCAAATTAAAGAATTTCCTCCCCATGTCCAACCTCAATCTCCCCTCTTCAATTTTTAACCCATTTGCCTTGTCCTCTCCCTCCCCCCCCATGTCCAAAGCCCTCCCCCAGCTTTCTGCTGGGGTAGAGCAAATCCTGAGCTGGGTTTGCCCTGGGGAAGTCATCTGAGAGGATCACAGAATGATCAGAGTTGGAAGGGACCTCCAGAGATCACCCAGTCCCAACTCTCCCCCCAAAGCAGCAGCACCCAGAGCACATTTCCCAGGACTGCATCCAGGTGGGGTTTGAATATCTCCAGAGAAGAGGACTCCACAACCTCCCTGGGCAGCCTGGGCCACTGCCTTGGCACCCTCACAGCCAAGAAGTTTTTTCTGATGTTGAAATGGAACTTCCTCTGTCCCAGCTTGTGCCTGCTGCCCCTCATCCTGTCCCTGGGAACTCCTGAGAAGAGTTTGGCTCCATCCTCCTTGCACCCACCCTTTAGATACTTGGGGACATCACCAAGGTCTCCCCTCAGCCTTCTCTTCTCCAGGCTGAAGAGTCCCAGCTCTCTCAGCCTTTCCTCATCAGGAGATGCTCCAATTTCTCAAACATCTTTGTTTCCCTCTGCTGGACTCCAGTATTTGCTCTTGACCCCAAGACACAAGTGCAAAGATCATTCTCCCCTGAAAAGCACTTGTTGCACCATGCTATTGCCAAGACCAATGGGTGCTGATCCATTGTAGAAAAAAAAATTTTAAAAAAATTAGATTGTGTGCAAAGAAACATTTCTCTGAGTTTCCTTCCTTTGATGTTTGGTAGGAGCATTGAAGTTGCAAGACTTGAGATGCAGAAATGGCTCAGAAAACATTTTCCCGAGTGAATTATGGAATTCCTGTAGATCTACCAGATCTACCTGGATGAATATCTAGATTAAAGACTGAAATTGGTTGTATTTTAAATAGTCAGACTAGATTTACCAGCACTGGGGCATGCTTTCTAGTCCTGGTAGTACTCTTGAGAACAATATCATAGGATCATAGAATAGCTAAGGTTGGAAGGGACCTTAAAGATCACCCAGTTCCAACCCCTTTGCATGGGTAGGGACACCTCTCACTAGATCAGGTTGCTCCAGCCCCCATCCAACCTGGAATTCCAGGGATGGGGCAACCACAACTTCTCTGGGCAACCTATGTCAGTGTCTCACCACTCACAGTGAAGAATTTCTTCCTAAGATCTTATCTAAATTTCCCTTCTTTCAGCCATTCCTCCTCATCCTACTCCTTCCTGCCCTTATGTTCCAATTTCCCAAACATCTTTGTCACCCTCCTCTGGGCTCTCTCTTGAACTGGGGAGCCCAGAACTGGATGCAGGGTTCCAGCTGTGGCCTCACCAGGGCAGAGCAGAGGAGGAGAATGCCCTCCCCTGCCCTACAGCCACACTCTTCTTTATAAAACCCAGGATTCTCTTGGCTTTCCTGGCAGGAAGGGCTCACTGCTGGCTCATGGATAATTTAGTGTCTGTCTGGACCCCCAGATCCTTCTCCTCCAAAGTGCTGTCCCACAGGTCCACCCTCGACCTGTATTGGTGTTTTATCAACCATAATTATTGGTGTGAGGGAACTCAACCATGTCCTGTCTGTCTGAAGCTGGATGCCCAGTCTGGGAGAAGGCAGGGAACCCCCAGTTTAACCAGTGCCATAATGGAAAGTGGTGCCTTGAGTAAAAAAAAAAAAAAATCTTTCTGGAGGAGTTTTACCTCCTCACCATTTCCAGTGAAGCTTTTTTGGGGTTTTTGTTAGGGTGGATGCTGTAGCTCTGGGCTGGAGTCTTGCTCAGGAGTTGCTGGAGTTGGGGGTGACACCTCCCACCAGCCCAGGTTGCTCCAAGCCCCATCCAACCTGACCTGAGACACTTCCAAGGATGGAGCAGCCACAGATTCCTTGGACAACCTGTTCCAGGCTCTCACCAAGCTGAATTTGGGTTTTAAGTCCCCAGGCTTGGAGCCACCTGAACATGGGCCTGAGTTATGTTGCCTGCTGCAGGTGGGAATCCATCTGCCAACCAGAGACTTGTCCCCTCTTAATGTCCCACCTGATGTGCTCCCTCTGCTTTCTGGACACCTGCATGGGGTTGGTGGGATGTGTTTTGCTCTTTTTTGGTAAAACATCTCCTGGGAAAGGAGGGCCACATTTTCCTCCTCCTCCCATACCTGCTAGATGCAGAGATGGAGGCCAGGAGATGCAGTTGCATCTTGGAGCTGGGCTGGAAGGTGAAGAGCAATGGAGATTTAGAGGAAGGGATAAAAAACTCAAGGTGAAGGGTTGGGAACTTGGTGAGCTGGGGTTCTGTGGAGGCTGGAGAAGAGCAGAGTGCATGGGAAGTGTCTGTGGCTGGGGAGGTGGAAGCTCCAGGATTGGTACAGAGATCTGCCAGGAAAGTGGAAGTGGTGGAAAGGTGGACAGTAGCTAGGGGAGGATGGACAAATCCCATGGGATGTGCTTGCAGAAGACAAGGAGGCATCTGTAACACATCTGAGGCCACGAGGTGGCCATGGCCAGGGACAAGTGGTGGCTTGGGGACACTCCCCAAGGGCCAAGTGGATGGGGAGGGTGATGTTCTCCTACCTGAAGATGCTGGTGAGGAAAGGGGTGCTTGCAAGACAACTTTATCACCTTGAGAGTCCCCAGGAGGAGAAACTGGGAATTCTCTCTTGAGGTCCCCTGACCCATTTTGGTTTTTTTTTTTTTTTTTGTTTTGTTTTGTTTTTTTTTTTGTTTTTGGGTTTTTTTTTTTGTTTTGAGTGATTGTGGATGGGGACAGATCATGTATGGGGATGTAGGAGGGAGGGTGGTGGGAAGAGGATTGTGAGGTTGGGATGTTTGGGAAATCCTACAGACCCAAAGAGAACCCAACCAAGAAGCTGGTGGAGGCGTTGGGAGAACAAAGCATTGGAAACTCAAGACATCATAACTTTAATCAAGGACCTTCCTGAGGTGAGAGGTCCCCTTGCCCTGCTGTGGACACAAACCTCTTCCCCGTGCATGGAAACGTCCGGGAGGGAGGGAAAGAGGAGATGGGGATAGAGAGAAGGAGGAAGAAGAGATTTCAACTCTAGGGATCAAAAATATACAACACTGATATCACACCCAGCTCTCAGTCCCCTCTGGCTGGCAGGTCAGGGCTTGGTGGTGACTCCAGACAGCTCCAAGTCCCCCCCCCTGCCCCCTCCTCATGGCTGGGGTCACTTTCGCCGCCCGATTTGGGCCATCAGGTGAGCGTTGGCAGCAGCCTTGGCCCTCAAGTTCTTGGCCTTGGCAATGTTGAAGAGGATGTTCATGATGTTGGTGGGGACATCCAGGGAGAGGGTGACCTTGGTGCGGCGGTCGGTCTTGGCCCGGTTCTGGTAGGTCTTCCCTTTCAGCTGAGCTTGGGAGATGTATTTGTATTGGCTATCCCCTGGGAATGTCCTTTTGCCCAGCTCTTCATCCACCTCCTCTTCCTCTTCCTCCTCAGATGCCTCCTTTGGCAGTGGAGAGTCCAAACCACGTTTTTCCAGGATGGAATTTTCCACTGCGTGGTTCTTCTGAGCTTCGGCCAAGGCTGCGTTGAGGCAGCTGAAGATGGAAGCAGAGTTGTAGAGGTGGAAAGCTTGGCTGGTCTTGGCAGCACAGAGGAAGATGAGGAGGAGCAGAAGCCTGGGGTGGGACATCGTGGTGGCCTGCCTGGTGGAGAGACCAAGGGAAGGGGAGAGATGAACTTCCCGTGGGGCAGAAAATCAGCATCTCCCTCTCCTCCCACATCCTCCCATGGACCTGGGGTCACCCCCTGGCTCCTCCCCGTCTCCCATCTCATGGTTAGGACAGGTGAAAAGGAGGATCCAAGGTGAGACCTTCTCAGCTCTTGGTTTTTGGGATGCTGAAACCTCCAGGGAGGCTTTGGCTTTGTCAGTTGCCTCCTCCTGGAGCTCTGGTTTCTCCCATTTCTCCTGCCAGGGGCAATCTTGTGGCCATCCTCATCCTCATGAAGCTCTCTCCACCTTGCTGACATCTCCACCTGGAGGACTTTCCTTCTACCTCTTCTCCAGTCAGCCTGGAAGCCCCCAGACTGGTTTCTGTGCTCCTCCTGGCTGAAAATCACCCATTTTATGCAAAAAGGACGTGGAGAGTGGGGACCTCCTAGTGCTGGAGGAGTCACCCAGTGTGATGACCCCATGTCACCTTGGGGTGCTTGCTCCAAGGTTGCCCTGATGGACCCATGGCTCCATCCCCAGGTTCCTCCTCCAACCTGAGTGCATCTCCTGGCACATTGGGGACCTGGGGGACACTTCCAAGATCACAGCATCACTCCTTGCTCAAAATCTGGTAACTTTTGGGAGCCTCTAGAAGGCTGGAAACCTTGGGATGCAAAACCTCCTCAGCCCTTGAGTCTTATCTCCCAGGGAATCAGAATCATAGAATGGGCTGGGTTGGAAGGGACCTCAGAGATCATCAAGTCCAACCCTTGATCCACTCCCCCTGTGGTTCCCAGCCCATGGCACTGAGTGCCACATCCAGGCTCTTTTTAAATATCTCCAGGGATGGAGAATCCACTACTTCCCTGGGCAGCCCATTCCAATGTCTGATCACCCTCTCCATGAAGAAATTCTTTCTAATATCCAACCTAAACCTCCCCTGGCACAACTTAAGTCCATGCCCTCTTGTCTTGCTGATAGTTGCCTGGGAAAAGAGCCCAACCCCCCCTGGCTCCAGCCTCCTTTCAGGGAGTTGTAGAGAGTGATGAGGTCTCCCCTGAGCCTCCTCTTCTCCAGGCTGAACACCCCCAGCTCCCTCAGCCTCTCCTCACAGGACTTGTGCTGGATCCCTTCCCCAGCCTGGTTGCCCTCCTTTGGACCTGCTCCAGGACCTCAATCTCCTTCCTGACCTGAGGGGCCCAGAACTGGACACAGGACTCGAGCTGTGGCCTCCCCAGGGCTGAGTACAGGGGCAGAATCCCTTCCCTGGACCTGCTGGCCACGCTGTTCCTGAGCCAGGCCAGGATGCCATTGGCCTTCTTGGCCACCTAGGCACACTGCTGGCTCCTGTTCAGCTTCCTGGCAATCCAGACTCAAATCCAGGGCCCTTTCTGCCACTCTGTGCCCAGCCTGGAGCTCCCCATGGGGTTGTTGTGTTGAACCTCATCCCATTGGAATCAGCCCAACTCTCCAACCTGTCCAGGTCCCTCTGCAGAGCCCTCCTGCCTTCCAGCTGATCCACACTCCCCCCAGTGTGGGAGGTTGTTTTTTTTTTTTTTGTGCTTGGGTTTTTTTTTTGAGGTGTTACCTGACTCCAACCACTCAGATGATGAGGTGGAGCTTGGGTGATGCTGCCCAGAAAACACCATGTGAGGAAAATGCCATGGGGTGCACCCTCAGGGGGGTTGCTGTGGGCTGGGGGTGGCATCCAGAGGGACCTTAAGAGGCTTGAGAAATGGGACAGCATCCACTCCCCCCCCCAGGTTAGTGTCACCTGTGAATTTGCTGATGATGGACTCAATCCCTTCACCCAAATAAAGATATTAAACAGAACTGGAAGTCACCCATCTCCCTGGACAGCTTCGAGAAATCACCTAAAAACCCACCAGGCGTCTCCCGCTGGGAATTTTTGTCACCCAACTGTCCCCAAGACCATCACTGAAGTCGCAGGGCTTCTCCAGATGCTTGGCCATCCTCTGGCATTCCCAATCTTCGGGCCCCATCTTGTGGCAAGCGCAGCTCACAGCAAGCCCTGCTTTTGGGAACAATCCCTGAAGGTTTTGGGGACAGTCCCTGAAGGTTTGGGGGCAATCCCTGAAGGTTTTGGGGACAGTCCCTGAAGGTTTTGGGGAAAGTTCCTGAAGGTTTTGGGGGCAATCCCTGAAGGTTTTGGGGAAAGTCCCTGAAGGTTTTGGGGGCAATCCCTGAAGGTTTTGGGAACAATCCCTGAAGGTTTGGGGACAATCCCTGAAGGTTTTGGGAACAATCCCTGAAGGTTTGGGGACAGTCCCTGAAGGTTTTGGGAACATTCCCTGAAGGTTTTGGGGGCAATCCCTGAAGGTTTTGGGAACAATCCCTGAAGGTTTTGGGGAAAGTCCCTGAAGGTTTGGGGACAGTCCCTGAAGGTTTTGGGAACAACCCCTGAAGGTTTTGGGGACAGTCCCTGAAGGTTTTGGAAACAATCCCTGAAGGTTTTGGGGAAAGTTCCTGAAGGTTTTGGGGACAGTCCCTGAAGTTTTGGGGGCAATCCCTGAAGGTTTTGGGAACAATCCCTGAAGGTTTGGGGACAATCCCTGAAGGTTTTGGGAACAATCCCTGAAGGTTTGGGGACAGTCCCTGAAGGTTTTGGGAACATTCCCTGAAGGTTTTGGGGGCAATCCCTGAAGGTTTTGGGAACAATCCCTGAAGGTTTTGGGGAAAGTCCCTGAAGGTTTGGGGACAGTCCCTGAAGGTTTTGGGAACAACACCTGAAGGTTTTGGGGACAGTCCCTGAAGGTTTTGGAAACAATCCCTGAAGGTTTTGGGGAAAGTTCCTGAAGGTTTTGGGGACAGTCCCTGAAGGTTTGGGGGCAATCCCTGAAGGTTTTGGGAACAATCCCTGAAGGTTTGGGGGCAATCCCTGAAGGTTTTGGGAACAATCCCTGAAGGTTTTGGGGAAAGTTCCTGAAGGTTTTGGAAACAATCCCTGAAGGTTTGGGGGCAATCCCTGAAGGTTTTGGGGACAGTCCCTGAAGGTTTGGGGGCAATCCCTGAAGGTTTTGGGGACAGTCCCTGAAGGTTTTGGGGAAAGTTCCTGAAGGTTTTGGGGGCAATCCCTGAAGGTTTTGGGAACAATTCCTGAAGGTTTTGGGGACAATGCATGAAGGTTTGGGGACAGTCCCTGAGGGTGTGGGGACAGTCCCTGAAGATTTGGGGGATTTTCCCTGGACCTGGGTTTTCTTGGCCCCGAGCTCCCATTCCATGGGGATGTGGAGGGACCAAGGATGCTGCGGGAAGCCCTGGGGGGGGAGGGAAGCTCTGGAGGATCAGGATGGGTCCCGTGAGGTTCTGTGAATATTTTTGGGGTCAAAAATGTTTAATGGGGAAGGGGGGGAGATGCCCTCAGGATGATCCAAACAGAGGAATCACTTGTCCCCAGGAATTGTCACCCTGGATCTGCCCTTCTGCCATGGGGTCCCCCGAAATCTCTTGCCACCTTTTCACTGTCCCTTAGAGGGGGAATTTGGGGCAGGATTATCCTATTAAATTCTGCCCTCTGCCATCCCTTGGAGACCAGGGCAGGTGGAAGGGGGAGGATTTGATGGAATCCCCTCAATTTTTATTTCTTTCCTGCACAGAATCTCCCCCAGCATCCAACCATGCCCTGAACTCAACCCCACATCCCAAGGAAAGGACAGCCCTGGAATGGGGGATTAATGGGATTCATTTCCCCTCCCAAAAACTTAATAGGGTGAAGAACATTCTCCCACCCCAAAGCAGCCCTGGAATAATCCCCACAAAACCATCACCATGGGATGGAGGAGAAAACCCCTTCCCAGAACACACGACCCCCATAGGAGGGCAGTGAGGAGCCCCAAATTCTCCTTTCCCCACCCCCCAAATCAGACATTTAAACCCCAGGGATTAATTCCCCCTTCCAAAAAACTTAATAGGATGAAAAATATTCTCCCAACCCCAAAGCTTTCCATCCCCAGAAGAACTCACCCCTCCTGCACCAGCAAAGCCCTTGCTAGGAGGATGGAGTTTTGGGGGGGCGGGGGAAGAAATTGGGGTTTGAATTTTAAAACTACTGAATTTTTAAATTTAATTACTGAATTTTTATATATAATTTTTTTTTAATTACTGATTTTTTTTTCCCTTCTGCCTGCAGCCCCTGCTTGACCCCCCCACCCTCCCCACCAAGGTGATGGATGGAAAATGGGAATATCTCCCAAAACCTTCACGGAGAGGATGCTTGGGAGAGAACTGAGCAGCTCTGAGCTGCTGATTCCTTTTCCAAAACCTCCCAGCAGCAGCTCCACCTCGCATCTCCCTGGCAGCTCTTTCACATTTATTTATTTATTTTATTTTAAAAAATTTTTTTCCCCTTTAGGAAAACTCTTTGGGAACCTTTGCTGAGTGAAGGGAAAATGGGGCTGAAAAGCATCCAGACCCAGGAGGTTCCCGGTCCAGGGTTGTGGGGTGGGTATCCTGGGGAAAAAAAAATAAAAAAGAAAAGAAAAGAAAAGAAAAGAAAAGAAAAGAAAAGAAAAGAAAAGAAAAGAAAAGAAAAGAAAAGAAAAGAAAAGAAAAGAAAAGAAAAGAAAAGAAAAGAAAAGAAAAGAAAAGAAAAGAAGGGAAAAGAAAGGAAGATAAAAGAAAAGAAAGGAAAAAATTAAGGTAAAGAAGAGAGGAAAAGTAGCAGCCAGGCAAAAAAACCCCAAAACAAAACTAAACCCCAAAACAACCAAAAAAAAAAGAAAAAAAAAAGAAAAAAAAGAAAAAGAAAAAAAAAGGAAAGAAAAAAAAGGAGAAAAAAAAAAGAAATAAGAAAAAGAAGAAGAAAAAAAAGGAAAAGAAAAAAGAAAAGAAAAAAGAGAAAAGAGAAGAAAAAAAAGAAAAAAGAAAAAAAGGAGCACAAATCAAGGCAAAGAAAAA
Organism: Phaethornis superciliosus; assembly: GCA_023637945.1. Lineage (NCBI taxonomy): Eukaryota > Metazoa > Chordata > Aves > Apodiformes > Trochilidae > Phaethornis > Phaethornis superciliosus. The sequence goes on from JAJQWJ010000001.1 coordinate 1,634,227, forward strand.
AGAAAGAGCAAAAATCAAGGCAAAGAAAAAGCAGAGAAAAGAGCAAAAATCAAGGCAAAGAAAAAAGACAAAGCAGCATCCAGCTCTGCCTGCAAAATATCAGCAAAACCTGATATTTTAGGTTGGGGTTTTTTTAGATTCTGACGATTCTGTGTTTGTGTGATTCTATTTTTTTTTTCTTTTTTCTTTTTTTCCCTTCTTCTTTTTACAGAGAGGATTTGTGCCTCACCGTGTCGGGAAGTTTTTTACAGAGCAGGAAAGAAGCTGGAACTGAATTTTCCTTTCTCTCACCCTACCACGGAAAAAAAACCCCAAGACCCCCCAAAAACCACAGGAAAAAATAATAATAATAAAAAAACCCAGGCGGAGAGGAGCTGAGGAGCTGAAATCTCATCTGCTGCTGCCAGAGGGTGACCCCAGGTTCCTGCTGGCTGGGAAGGAATTTTTTGGGAATCCTATTGGGATGATGCTGACAGCCAGGGCAGGGTTTGGATCAGGGAAAAATCTTGGCTTGGAAAAATCAAAATTCAACCTTTCAGGCAAGGCAGCCAACTGGGGGAAAAAGCTTTTGGATTTTTAAAATTTTATTTATTTATTTTTTTTTCCCTGCTGGCAAAAATTCAATCTAGGAAGTGAATGATGTATATATATATATATATATATTTTTTTTTTTTTTCCATCAAAAAGTAAGTCTGGAATAACTGAATGCCATAACTGTAGACTCAAAACTCCTGCTTGATGCCCTCTCCACTTCCCCCCCCCTTATCCCTTCCCATTCCCAGAGCTCCCAAATTTAACCTGAGCCAAATGGGAATGGGCTCTGCCTTCCCCTCCTTCCCATCCTGGCACATTTGCATCCCTGCTTTTCCATTTTCCCTGAATTTCCAAACTCTTTGTGCTGCCCAGCCTGCTCTGCCTCCCCTGATTGTCAGAATAATGGCAAAATTGTTGTAGTAATAGCAAAGATGTTGGGATAATAGAATTGTTATAGTAATAATAAAAAAAGTTATAATACAAAAGATTGTCATAATAATACAAAAATACTATAAAAATTGTTATAACACAATATAAGAACACAAGAATTTGTTCTTATAAAACAAAAAACTTGTGATACAAGAATAAAAATATTAAAATAATAAAAAAATGTTATAATGCAAAACCTGTTAAAATAATAAAACCTGTTAAAATAACGCAAAACTATTATTATAATAATTAAAAATCTATTTTTTTGCTGGGGGGGAGTCAACAGAGCATCTTGAGCTGCTTCTCCCTATCTGCCTTTTTTTTTTTTTTTTTAGATTTTTTCCCTTTGCAGAGAAAAGTGGAACCTGATCTCCCAAGAAAACACTGAAATATTGAATGTTTTTTTTTTTTTTTCCCCCTTGCAAATGCAACGAGGTTTCTGGTTAATAAAGAAATGAAATCCAGACACTCACCTGGCAGATCCTCACTGGTCAGGATGGGAAGGGGTTGCTGTGGGCTCAGTCCAAGGAGAGAAGCATCAGGCACCTTCCCCTCAACTTCTGCACCCTCTCTGTTTTCTTTTATTGTTATTAAGAGGGCTGTGAGAGAGTTATTGGGTTGGGTATTTTTATTTATTTTATTTTTTTTTCCCTCTCTCTATGGAAACCTTTTTTTTTTTCCCCTCCCTCATGTATTTATATATATATATATAAAAAAAAAAAAAAAAAAGAGTGATCACGGGGTTTGAGTCGTAACTCCAGACGTGGAGCCTTCATTTGGGGGGATGATTGCATTAGGATGAAATCAGAGGGAAATGGCAACGTCACGGGGCTGAGGTGCCTCTCCCCATTCAGAAAAAAAAATAAAAAAATAAAAAAAAGGGAAGATGGTGAAGAAATAATCAAGATATAAACCCAACAGCCTGCTCAGAGGCACCCAAAATCCAGGCTGCCATAAACGCTGGGGTTTTGCAGGATGATCCAGACATTTTCCCCCCCTCCTACTCCTCCAGGAAGACACTTGGGGGAGAGATATTTGAAATCCAAAGGGTTTTGAAGCTTGTGGATGATGGAAATTTAGGGAAACCAGGAAGGGAATTCCCACCCAGTCTGGGATCCAAGGGTTGGTGCAATATCTCAGGGGGGTTTTGCTCCAGGGTAAAGCCCATCTGCAGGAGAAGACAGACTTGCCCTGCTCACTGTGATCTACCTTCTGCCATTTTTCTATATCTCAGGGGGGTTTTGTCCTCCCATGAAGACAGGGAAACCTGTGGATGATGGAAATTTGGGGAAACTTCTTCCAGGACGTGGTAGAACAGGTGCAGCATGCAGGGCTTGGAAAAAAAAAAAACAAACCAAGCCTCCAATTCCCCAAAATCTTTTAATGTCCAGAAGAATTAACTCAGATTGCACCATGAGAGCAACAGGAAGAAAAATCCACCCAGTCTGGGATCCAAGGAAAATCCCACCCAGTCTGGGATCCAAGGAAAATCCCACCCAGGCTGGGGTCCAAGGACCACTCTGATCCTGGTGTGTCAGAGGGAGGTCTCCTGCAATGCCCATGGTGTTGGCAAAGGGGAAGGGTTTCCAGCTGGGAGAGGGGAGATGGAGAGGAGATCTTGGGCAGGGAGAAATTCTTTGGTTGGGCTGAGGGGGCTGAGCTTTAGAAAGAGGTTGCCCAGGAAAAGAGTCTCTGCCCCATCCCTGGCAGTGTTCAAAGCCAGGTTGGATGGGGCTTGGAGCAATCTGGGAGGGAGGTGTCCCTGCCCATGGCAGGGGGGTTGGAATGAGCTGAGCTTTCAGTTCTCTTCCAAGCCAAACCATTCCATGATTCTATTTCTTGGGGAGGGAGAAATTCTTTGGGGTGAGGGTGCTGAGCCCCTGGGTGCCCAGGTTTCCCAAGGAAGTTTTGGCTGCCCCATCCCTGGCAGTGTCTCAGGTCAGGTTGGATGGGGCTTGGAGCACCCTGGGCTGGTGGGAGGTGTCCCTGCCTGTGGGGTTTGGAATGAGATGTCCTTGAAGGTCCCTTCCAACCTGGGTGCTGCCCCAGGCAATGGGTGCATCAGGAAATCAATGTGGGCACTCAAGAAGTGGGCAGCCCTCTGCCTACCAGAAGATGTCTCCATCCATGGAGTGACAGGACAAGGGGGAAGGGTTTCCAGCTGCCAGAGGGAAGATGGAGAGGAGATTTTGGGGAGAAATTCTTTGGGTTGAGGGTGCTGAGACCTTGGTTGCCCAAGGAAGTTGTGGCTGCCCCATCCCTGGCAGTGTCTCAGGTCAGGTTGGATGGGGCTTGGAGCAACCTGGGCTGGTGGGAGGTGTCCCTGCCCATGCAGAGGGTTGGAACTGGATGAGCTTTAAGATTTCTCCCAACCCGACTCATTCTGGGAATCTTTGATTCTGGAGGGCAAGAAATTGGGATGGGATGAGGTCTCTTTAGCTGCAGCCACAGGAGTGATGGCTGCTCCACCTTTGCAACCATCCTGGCCCTTGTGGTTTTCCTCTCCCACTGAAGCTTTCCTGGGGCTGGGAGGCGAGCAGGGGGGATGAAAGGAGAAGGTGTGAGCATGGAGTTGTTACTCAGTGCAGCTGCTTCAGGCTTTCAGCATGGGATGTTCATGCTCTGAGTGGTTGGACATGGGATGTTCAGCCCTTCTCAGGGGGTGGCTGCAATGAGGACATTGGGGAAGGACTGACTGACCTAGCAGGAGATCCTGTGGGTCCCTGGAGGGTTGTTTTTCATCCCTCAATTCCCACATGGGCTCTTTGGTGTAAGGGAAGGTGACAAACGTAGTGTTTCACCCCCTCTGTGGGTCCATCCACACACATTTGGGGTTGAATCTCACCCAATTGCATGGCAGTGGGTTCCAGATGTCCCAAGGGACCAGGGCCACCAGAGCAGACCACAAGGCAAGGAGGGACTCAGTGCTTAAAAAAGCAAAATAAAATCCTTTTGGTTGGAAAAGCCTTTTGAGATCCTCAAACCCAACCCTTAACCCAGCACTGCCCCATGTCCCTCAGCACCACATCTCCAGGGCTTTGCAATCCTTCCAGGGATGATGGGGACTCCACTCCTCCCCTGGCTCAGTCCTTGGTGAAGAAATTGTTCCCAATCCAAACCTCCCCCTGGCACAATTTGAGGCTGTTTCCTCTTATCCCATTGCTTGTTCCTTGGGTGTTCTATCACGCACTTGGCTCCAACCTCCTTTTGGGTGCCAGATGCAGCCACCTCTTGGTGGAAGGAGTGACAACGGACCAGAACATTTCAGCAAAGACTTGGAGAAGACAATTTGGAGGATTTAAGATTTTTTTTTTCTCTCTTTTCTTTCTCCATTGCTTTTTTTCTTTTCTTCCTTTGAAGGCAAAAACCCCAAGGAAACATCTTCATTCCCTGCCTGAAGGATCTCAGTGGTGAAGTTGGTCTGATGGAGGAGCTTGTGTAGCAAGCTGCAAAAAATAGCCCCAGCCCATTTGATCCCAAAGAGACTTTTCTGCTATCACATTTGCATCAGCAGCTGAAAGTGGAACTAATTAATTGCCAGGAACATGAAACACTGAAGGTGGGGTGAGGAAATGCTCCTCAAAAGCAGCCAAGGGCTTTGGGGACAACCAGGGCTGTAAATCCCCCATCACCCTGCAGCAGCAGCAAGAGTCTCCAGGCCCAAGAAAAGGTAAGAAAGGGTGAAAAAAGGGTAAGAAAGGCGAAATAATACTAAAATCCCCGCAAAACTAACAAATTCTGTGCCTCCAGCTTCTCTGGTGAGGTTCCATCTGGAAGTGAGAGGGATTTCCAAGCTCTCAGTCCCTGCTCTATGGATACCTTGGAATGATACACAGGGACTTGCTGTCATGGAAGGAAGGAAAACCACCCCCAAAATGGGGTTGTGGGGAAGAGAAACCCACCCAAAATCATCCCCATGGGAGAGGAAGGGGAATTCATCATAGGATTAGGGAGGGATGGTCAATCCCTCCTTCCTCTGCAGCCTTGGAATTGCAAATTTAGAGTCTTAGCCTCCAAGTCTTGAGTCTTAGAGGTTATTTAAGAAGGGGCAAAAAAACCCCAGAAAACTCACTGCTGCCTCTCCATGGACCTCCAGGACACCCCTGTCCATCTCCTTTATGTCATTCTAGGGCTGGAAGCAGGACACAGGACCTCACATCCCATTGGATTTGCCTCCCCAGGCCAGGAAAAACTTTTCATGGGATCAGAAAATACGGATGGGTTGGAAGGGACCTCAAAAGTTATCCAATTCCAACCCCCCTGCCATGGCCAGGGACATTTCCCACAAATCCACGTTGTTCCAAGCCCCATCCAACCTGTATTTCAAGACTTCCAGGGATGGGGCAGCCACAGCTTCCTTGGGCAACCTCTTCCAGGGCTTCACCACTCTCACAGCAAAGAATTTCTTGGGGGAAAAAAAAAATAATAATATTCCAGCCACGTTTTCTTGCTTTCAAGGCTTCCTGAAATGGTGAGATGACCACGAGCCTCCCTGTCTTATTTTTCCCAGCAGAGGAAGAGTTGTAATGATGAAACTTTAATGAGCTCCTCTCCAGCTGCCCACATTTGGGCTTGAAACCATGATTCATAGAAGGAAATTAAACTTGTGGAGAGGCTGAGGAGAGGTGAGAAGGTGTCCTGCTCCTGGAGAGACAGACGCACGAGGATGCTGGTGACAAAACCTGAATTTGTCAGAACTTTGCTCACTTCCAGAGAAAGTTTGGGGTGCTGGGAGCCCCATCTGCCACCCCCCAGCTCCCACGGACGCCCCCATGTCCTCAGGTTCTTTTCAGGCTGTGGTATTTTTATTTTTTTTTTTTTCATTTTTGCAGCAAAATCTCCTCTCTGAAAGGAAAGACCAAAAACCAACACCCCCCCTCCTGTGCAGAACCAGGAAGGTCAGCTTCTTTCATCTTTCTTTCTTTGGTTCTTTCCTGTTTTTCCCTAATAAAATCAATGTGAAGACTCCGTGTCTGGAGGGGTGGAATTGCCTCCTGCCAGCACATTGTCCTGCATCCTCTCTCCCCATCAACAAAGCCTTCAATGGGTAAACATATTAAATAAAATAAATAATAATAATAATAAAAATAAATAATTTACAAAAAAAAACCAAAAAACAGAGAAATACATCCTAGGATCTGCTCAGGAGATGGTTTTCACCACCTGGCTCCAGTGGTGACCACCTGAATGATGGGAAGCATTTACCTCTATGTTCCAGCTTCTCTCTCAGGCAGTTTTGGTCATCTGCTTGGGGAAAAAAAAATTAAAAAATTAAACTCACAGGTCTGTTTGCTTCTCCTGAGCTCGTAGCCCAGAAATTCAACTGGATCTTGGGCTGCATCCCCAGCAGTGTGAGCAGCAGGGCCAGGGAGGGGATTGTCCCCCTCTGCTCCCCTCTGGGGAGACCCCCCTGGGGTAAAGCTGTGTCCAGCTCTGGGGTCCCCAGCAGCAGAAGGAGACGGAGCTGTTGGAGCCAGTGCAGAGGAGGCCCTGGAGCTGCTGGGAGGGCTGGAGCAGCTCTGCTCTGGAGCCAGGCTGAGAGAGTTGGGGGTGTTGAGGCTGGAGAAGAGAAGGCTGCAATGGGGAGACCTTAGAGCACCTTCCAGTGCCTGAAGGGGGCTCCAGGAAAGCTGGGCAGGGACTTGGGACAAGGGCCTGGAGGGCTGGGAGCCTGGAGGGGGAAGGGTTTCCAGCTGGGAGAGGGGAGATGGAGAGGAGAGCTTGGGCAGGGAGAAATTCTTTGGTTGGGCTGAGGGGGCTGAGCTTTAGAAAGAGGTTGCCCAGGAAAAGAGTCTCTGCCCCATCCCTGGCAGTGTTCAAAGCCAGGTTGGATGGGGCTTGGAGCAATCTGGGAGGGAGGTGTCCCTGCCCATGGCAGGGGAGTTGGAATGAGCTGAGCTTTCAGTTCTCTTCCAAGCCAAACCATTCCATGATTCTATTTCTTGGGGAGGGAGAAATTCTTTGGGGTGAGGGTGCTGAGCCCCTGGTTGCCCAGGTTTCCCAAGGAAGTTTTGGCTGCCCCATCCCTGGCAGTGTCTCAGGTCAGGTTGGATGGGGCTTGGAGCAACCTGGGCTGGTGGGAGGTGTCTCTGCCCATGCAGGGGGTTGGAATGAAGGTCCTTTCCAATCTAAACCATTCCTTGTTTTATTATTCTGTCATCAAGACTGATTTATGAGGGACACCCATGTGTGTGCTCCATTCCTCCACACACAGGGTCTCCTTTGGGTTGTTTTGATTGCTTTTCACCTTTGGCAGCTATAGGGATGATCTCTCCTGTGGAGGACTTGGCAGCACAGGGATTCTATGGTATTTGCCTCCAGCTACATGGGCATCACATCTCCAGTTGGAAGGAAACACCAAAAATCAAGGAATAAATGGAAAAGGAGGCAGCAGGAACCTGGATCCATGCACCAGAGTGGAGTTGGCCTTGGGGACTTTATCCTTCCAGCTGTCTACACATGAAAACTATTTGTACCCCATGAGAAGAGCTTTTTCTCCTTCCTTCCTGCCTCCCTGAGCATCCCTGATCCTGGTGAAGCTCCAGCAGGTGGATGAGGTGGGTGGGAGAGGCATCATTCAGGAATTGCAATGGTTGCTTCCCATTTGGGTCATTTTACTTCTCCAGTCTTTCTTTGCCCCTGAGATCATGGCCATGGGATGGCCCCTTGGCTTCCTGATCCATGGGGAGGTTTTTGGGTTGGTTTCAGGGCCAGGGTGGGATAAATCCAGGGGATTCAGAGCCCACCAAGCTCTGGGGGGGATGCAGAGCCCACCCAGGGGGGCTTGGGGGTGCTGGGCTAAGGGATGTCCAAGGCAAGGGATGGGTGAGGAGCTTTCCAGAGATAAAACAAGGGATCAAATGGGTGGGAAACTTCAAGATTATCAAGTCCAACCCCCTGCCATGGGCAAAGACACAAATCCAATCCCATCAGGGGCACAGCTCAAACCAGACCAGGGTGGTTTGGGGCAGGATGGAGCAGGAGCTCCTGGCTGGGCAGAACATCTTGGTTTTCCTCCTAACCCACAAGGCATGGATGTCAGGGGCAAATCCCCCTCCAGTTTTGCTCCTGCTTGCTCCAGCTCCATTGAGCAGAGCTTTCAGGCTTTTTCAACATTTTTCCCCTCTTTTGGAGGGTGTTGGGGCTTTTGGGTTGCCAACCCCCCCTGCAGTGTTCACCACCAACCCCCCAGTGACACTGGCAAGAAGCTGCAGATACCAATGCAGGGATGCAGCCATTACCATTGCTCCAAAAAACAATGAATTTCACCTCCCCCCCCCAAAAAAAAAAGCTGAGGACACCATCCAGACCTCCACCCCCTCCCACAGAACCCCAAGAGGAAGGATTTAGTGGAGACTTTTGCAAGATGCTGGTGCTGAGCTCCAGCTCTGCATTAACTCCCTGGCTATTTGTTTTCCCTGGCATCTCCAGAGCCTAAATTAATCCTGCCCTAAAAATACCATGGCATTAATTAACTTCGCAGAGCACAATCCAGGCTGGTGAGATGGTGATGAACAATTTTTTGGGTTGTTTGTTTTTTTTTTTGTTGCTTCTGACTCCATCAGGAGTGAAGACAGAAGCTTTTGGCAGCTCCACACAGCCTGTCTGCTCCAATCTGCCAGAGGATGCTGGATGATGCTCGAGGCCCCAGCCCTAGAGAGCATTTCAGGGGTTGTATCATTATCAAATTACTAAATTACAGCAGCCTGGCCTCTTCAGCTCATGCCATCCATTTTCTTTTTCTCAGGGTTGCTAAGGAGCTACCTGGAGGCAGCAGGGAGGTGAGATCCTACTCACAAGACTTGGCTGGCTCGAGGCAGAATCAAAAAACCCATCCTGCAAATGCTGGATGCTGGAGTTGCAGGTGGGTGGATGTTTGGAGAAGGAAAGCCATGGAGCTGGAGGATCTGGAGGAAAAAAAATGGATGAAAGAGTTGGGGGTGTTGAGGCTGGAGAAGAGAAGGCTGCAATGGGGAGACCTTAGAGCACCTTCCAGTGCCTGAAGGGGCTCCAGGAAAGCTGGGAAGGGACTTGGGACAAGGGCCTGGAGGGATGGGATGAGGAAGAATGGCTTTAAACTGGAAGAGGGGAGATGGAGAGGAGATCTTGGGCAGGGAGAAATTCTTTGGGATGAGGGGAGAGCACCCTTCCTCTGCAAGCTCAGCTCCAGTTCTCAATTTCACTGTCTTAAGCATTACATTTCAACTTGATGACAAGGAAGATGAGGCTCAAACAGGCTGCAGATTGCCAGGAAGTCATGAAAACAACACCAAAATCTGGCTAGCCAAAAAGATTTAGAAAGAGATTGCCCAGGAAAAGAGTCTCTGCCCCATCCCTGGCAGTGTTCAAAGCCAGGTTGGATGGGGCTTGGAGCAATCTGGGAGGGAGGTGTCCCTGCCCATGGCAGGGGGGTTGGAATGAGCTGAGCTTTCAGTTCTCTTCCAAGCCAAACCATTCCATGATTCTATTTCTTGGGGAGGGAGAAATTCTTTGGGGTGAGGGTGCTGAGCCCCTGGTTGCCCAGGTTGCCCCCAGAAGCTGTGGTTGCCCCATCCCTGGCAGTGTCTCAGGTCAGGTTGGATGGGGCTTGGAGCAGCCTGGGCTGGTGGGAGGTGTCCCTGCCTGTGGGGTTGGGAATGGGATGTCCTTGAAGGTCCCTTCCAACCTGGGTGCTGCCCCAGGCAATGGGTGCATCAGGAAATCAATGTGGGCACTCAAGAAGTGGGAGCCCCTCTGCCTACCAGAAGAAGATGTCTCCATCCATGGAGTGATAGGACAAGGGGGAAAGGTTTCCAGCTGCCAGAGGGAAAATGGAGAGGAGATTTTGGGGAGAAACTCTCTGGGGTGAGGGTGCTGAGCCCCTGGTTGCCCAAGTTGCTCCCAGAAGCTGTTGTTGCCCCATCCCTGGAAACATTCGAGTCCAGGTTGGATGGGGCTTGGAGCAACCTGGGTTGGTGGGAGATGTCCCTAAAATCTCCAGCTGGGACTGGATGAAACTTTAAGGTCCCCTCCAACCCAAACCCTTCCCTGATTCCATTCTAATTAAGTCGAGAAGCATTAATTATGGTTGCCTCATCCCTGGAAGCTTTTGTGGACAGGTTGGATGGGGCTTGGAGCAAGCTGGGCTGGTGGGAGGTGTCCCTGCCCATGCAGGGGGTTGGAACTGGATGAGCTTTGAGGTCCCTTCCACCCCAAACCCTTCCATCATTTTATGAGATGAGTGATGGGGTCACTCCTGCTCCAAATCCACCCTCCAATTTGCCAACTTCTTTGTTTGGGAATTCCCATGGAAGCCCCAGCACTTGACATGGTCACAGAAACCCTCTCTGCTTTCTAACCCATTCTCCAAAGTGTCTTCAGGAATCTTCTGGCTTCCTCCTCTTTGGAGCAGCTCCAACTCCCTGCACCTGGAAAGCTGCCTGCTCACCAGCAAATTGTTCATCCCTAAAAAACTCCCTCCGCTTCCCCCCCCTTTTCTCCTGCCCTGCAATCAAATAATTTCAAGAAACTCAATTAGATTGACATGACATTTCCAAGGAAACACTGAGGATGCATTCCCGTAATATTTTGGCCCTGCCAAAGAGATTCAGATCAATAGTAAACATTTAAAGCTGGATATATTTAAAAGCAAAGCAAAAAAAGAACCAGCAACCCTAAAAAAAAAAAAAAATCACATCATTTCTATTCTGCCCAAGCTCCCAGGGTACTGATGGGCAATTCAAGCTGTATTTAATATATTCATGATCTCATTGCCTTGCCCACCATATTGGTTTTTCCTTCTTCTTGAGTCTTCCAACCACTTGGAAGAATCTGAATGAAGTCACTTGGCTCCCCACCAAGCTGCTGCCTGGGGCTCTTGAGCCAAATCACTCATCCTAAAGAGGTTCTGACCCTCTCCTTGGGCTACACCTTGAGTATGAGACCCAGGGGCCAAATTTCTCCCCAAGGTTTGGCTCTGGGACATGTGCACCAACCTGGGAGCAAGGGCGGTGAAGCCCTGGTGTCAGGGTTTAACACTGGCCTGGCAATTAAACCAAATAACAGATGCTCTCTATTAATCCCCCTCCTCTCCCTGATAAAGGAAGGAGAGAGAATAAGGGAGAGAGACTGAGGGGTTGGAAACTAAACTACACAGCTTTAATGAAACAGCAGTGATAAATAGGAAAAATTACTAAATCTACACAAATATCCAGGAAAATTGATCCCACATTCCTCCCCCCTCCCCCCCAATAACTCTCACATCCCCACTGAGGCTGCAGGGCAGCCCTGGGAAAGTCCAGGCTGGAATCCTGGGCTCAGGAGCAGTTGGGAGCTGGAGGCAGGAACACACAGATCCAGGCTGGAATGGATCAGGAGCACAGGCAGAGGAAGGGATGGAATCCTCCCAGGATGCTGAAGCAAACAGGGAGAGGTGAAGAAGGGGAAGCAGGAAGGGGTTTGACCCTTGTGATCCCTCCAATTTATCCTGAGGATGAGGTGTATGGGATGGAATCCTCTGTTTGGTCAATTTTGGTCATTTATCTTGTCCATTCCTCCCCAAAGGAGGGGTTCAGGTGGGGACCTCTTTACTCCTTCTGGAAGGTAAAAATGTTCCTCAGAGCTGAGCAGTGTCCTTGGCTCTGCAGCCCATTCTCCAGCAGTAACTATAACCATGGAGTGTGAGCAGTCCCAGGAGCAGACACTGCCTGAGAAACTTGCTGTTCATTTCAGCAAGTGCAGCTACTTACAAGAGACTGAGCTGAAAGCAAAAGTACAAGACAGAAAATCACCTTTCTCCTGGCCCAAACCACAAAAAACCCCAGGGGGGTCTCCCCAGAGGGGAGCAAAGGGGGAATGAGGGCAGAGCTGAGTTGTGGTCTCTGTGCACACTGATGACTTTTGTCAGGACAATTTTAACAATGAATTTTTTGGAAACTCTTTCTTTTTTTTTTTTGCTCCCCTGGATGTTCTCATCTCTCCTGGGCAGGGATGGGTTTTTAAGTCACTCTTTTCCTACAGACCTGGGGGCTTTTAGATCCTGAGCATCCTCCCAGCTCCCCAACCTTCAACATCCTGCAGCCTTCCCCCCAATCTCTCCCCCATCCCTCTGGGATCAGGGAAATCTGGGAAGAGGGGAGGGTTTGTTCCTCAGAAGAAATTGCTTCTCCACTCTGTGGCCTCACCTGACAAATGCATCATCCCTTTCTTCTGGGTCACCTTGAGGCTGCTGTTTTGCTCAGCTGGGAACATTCTGTTTCTTTTTTTTCCAGGGAATATTTTTCTTGCCCCAATACACTACCTGCATCATTTTTCTTTTTTTCTTGCCAAAGAACATTTCGATACAAAACATCATTTCCTGAGGAGAGGCTGGAAATGTCAGCCTGAAAATGGCACATGCCTCATTGCCAACATTTAACAAATTATATTTTATTATTATTATTTTATTAATTTATATTTTATATTTTATTTAATCTTAATCTTTTTTTTTTAAATGTTGTTGTTTTTTTTTTTTTTTTAGTAGAAAAGTTTTTAGCAGTGGGAAGAATAAAAAACCCAAAAAACTCAACTGGTCCCTCCTTGTTGCCTGGGATATTGTGGGCAAGGGGAATTCTATGCTACCAGTAGCAACAAGGCAACCCTGAACCCAGAGAAATCTGAGCTCAGCCTTACCAAATTATGAAAAAAAATCCTGCACATCAACCCCACTGATTTCCTAAGGGACTCCCCAGCAATCCTGCTCCACCAGGAATCCTTCTGTAGTCATTATGTTCCCAGCAAGGCCATTGGAGATTCCCAATGCAAACATTGACATATCCATGGAATCATGGAATGGGTTGGGTTGGAAGGGACCTTCAAGAACATCTCATTCCAAACCCCACAGGCAGGGACACCTCCCACCAGCCCAGCTTGCTCCAAGCCCCATCCAACCTTAAAAACTTCCAGGGATGGGGCAGTGAAGGGATGGATGGAGCTTTCTCTTTGCCTTTCTCAAAGGGTTACAGCTCCCAGGTGAATGATGAACTGGATTTATGCACAGCAGCAGGAACACACAGATTTATTTTTATTTTACAAAAATAAACTCAGGTGTCAGGTGTCATCCTGGTTTTGCACAGTTGTCCAAGTGGTGCAGAGTGGACATCTCTGCTCATCTGGGCAATCAGATGTTTCCCTCTCCTCATAGCACTTTATTTCCTCCTCATGATTAAAGTTCTCCAATGCTTTTCTTTCTCTTCTCTTCTCTTCTCTTCTCTTCTCTTCTCTTCTCTTCTCTTCTCTTCTCTTCTCTTCTCTTCTCTTCTCTTCTCTTCTCTTCTCTTCTCTTCTCCCTTCTTTTCTTTTCTTTTCTTTTCTTTTCTTTTCTTTTCTTTTCTTTTCTTTTCTTTTCTTTTCTTTTCTTTTCTTTTCTTTTCTTTTCTTTTCTTTTCTTTTCTTTTCTTTTCTTTTCTTTTCTTTTCTTTTCTTTTCTTTTCTTTTCTTTTCTTTTCTTTCCTTTTCTTTTCTTTCCTTTTCTTTCCTTTCCTTTCCTTTCCTTTCCTTTCCTTTCCTTTCCTTTCCTTTCCTTTCCTTTCCTTTCCTTTCCTTTCCTTTCCTTTCCTTTCCTTTCCTTTCCTTTCCTTTCCTTTCCTTTCCTTTCCTTTCCTTTCCTTTCCTTTCCTTTCCTTTCCTTTCCTTTCCTTTCCTTTCCTTTCCTTTCCTTTCCTTTCCTTTCCTTTCCTTTCCTTTCCTTTCCTTTCCTTTCCTTTCCTTTTTTCTTTTTTCTTTTTTTTTTCTTTTTTTCTTTTTTTTTTTCCTTTTTTCCTTTTTTTCTTTTTTCCTTTTTTCCTTTTTTTTTTTCTTTTTTTCTTTTTTTTTTCAAACATCCTTTGCTTCTTCACATTAATTGGCTTTGCTGGTTCAGTCTTCAAGATATCCTGGAGCTAGTTCCCAGAGCTCTGTTTCTCTTGATTTAGACAAGGCAAAAGCTGCTCACCTCCCTCTGCCTGCTTTTTGAAAGCAAAGAAAGACAAAACAAAGAGGGTGTTGGAAGTTGGCTGCACCTTGGGTTTCTTGGACATCCCATGCTGACACCATGGGACTCCCTATGCCAGCTCAGAAAATCATTTCAGATAGAAAAGAGCTTCAATAGAGCCCAACCATGAACCCATCCCTGCCAAATCCCACTGCCCCGTGTCCCTCAGCTCCACATCTCCACAGCTTGGAAATCCCTCCAGGGATGATGGAATCCACAGGATCTATTTTTTCCATAAATTCACGTTGGCTGCTTGTCCTGTAGGTGCCTGGATGTCATGTCACAATATATCAGACACCCATAAAACCAATGTCCTGATCTGGACCAGCTCCTGGCACCATTTAGGGTCAGCCAGAAGAAAGAGGAACGTGGAGGAGATGTTGTCCTCACTTAGTTGTGGATGGATCCCACTCCCCAGTGCTTGTTTGAACCCCACCAAAAGGAGGGCAGAGACAGTGTTGGAGATATCTACCACTGTTTTGTGAAGTCTACACTGTCTCTTAATGATTGTGACCTTGATGGGGTAAAATATTGCCCAGGGAGAGGTTCCCCCATCACCTGGTGCTGCTGGATTTAAAGCCCTCACACAGTACATTGGGAAGATGCAGCCCACCAAAAGTGGCTAAATGGGCCACAAAGATCCAAATGGATGGGAAAAACTTGGATGTCCAAGTGGATGATCAAAGCCTGTGCCATGATTTAGGGGTTTAGGCATAACGGGTGCCAGCCTAAAACTCAACCAAGAAAATCCAGGGCACCTGAAAATTCTGAGATAAACCTGAACTGAGACATCCCCACTTTCAATTTCTTTCTCTATTAAAAAAAAAAAAACAAACACCTTTGAAGGCAGAGGAGATGACCAAGAAAATCCAAAGCACCTGAAAACTCTGAAATCAACCTGAACTGAGACATCCCCACTTTCAATTTCTTTCTCTATTAAAAAAACCCAAAACACACCACTTTTGAAGGCAGAGGAGATGACCAAAAAAATCCAGAGCACCTGAAAACTCAGTGATCAACCTGAGCTGAGACATCCCCACTTTCAATTTCTTTCTCTTTTGAAAAAAAACGATGCTTTTGAAGGCAGAGGAGATGATAAGAAAATCCAAACCACCTGAAAATTCTGAAATCAACTTAAGCTGAGACATCCCCACTTTCAATTTCTTTCTCTTTTTTTAAGAAAAAACCCAACACTTTTGAAGGCAGAGATCACAAGAAAATCCAAACCACCTGAAAATTCTGAAATCAACCTGACCTGAGACATCCCCCCTATCAATTCCTTTCTCTTTTTTAAAAAAACCCTTTGAAGGCTGAGCAGATGAGTCTCACCAGGGTTGGTTTGTTTGTTTTTTAAGGCATTTTCTTTTCCTGGGCAACCTTTTTCTAAATCTCAGCCCCCTCACCCCAACCAAAGAATTTCTCCCTCCCCAAGAAATAGAATCATGGAATGGTTTGGCTTGGAAGAGAACTGAAAGCTCAGCTCATTCCAACCCCCCTGCCATGGGCAGGGACACCTCCCTCCCAGATTGCTCCAAGCCCCATCCAACCTGGCTTTGAACACTGCCAGGGATGGGGCAGAGACTCTTTTCCTGGGCAACCTCTTTCTAAAGCTCTTTGGCCACCCAAATTTTGGTGTTATTTTCATGAATTCCTGGCAATCTGCAGCCTGTTTGAGCTTCATCTTCCTTGTCATTAAGTTGAAATGTAATGCTTAAGACAGTGAAATTGAGAACTGGAGCTGAGCTTGCAGAGGAAGGGTGCTCTCCCCTCACCCCAAAGAATTTCTCCCTGCCCAAGATCTCCTCTCCATCTCCCCTCTCCCAGCTGGAAACCCTTCCCCCCTCCAGGCTCCCAGCCCTCCAGGCCCTTGTCCCAAGTCCCTGCCCAGCTTTCCTGGAGCCCCTTCAGGCACTGGAAGGTGCTCTAAGGTCTCCCCATTGCAGCCTTCTCTTCTCCAGCCTCAACACCCCCAACTCTCTCAGCCTGGCTCCAGAGCAGAGCTGCTCCAGCCCTCCCAGCAGCTCCAGGGCCTCCTCTGCACTGGCTCCAACAGCTCCGTCTCCTTCTGCTGCTGGGGACCCCAGAGCTGGACACAGCTTTACCCCAGGGGAAGGTCTCAGGATTATTCCCACTGAATAATCTCCACTCCAGTCCCCAGGGATCATCCTGCCCCAAGTGAGCAGCTCATTCAATAGACTGGAGAACTTGGCTGATGTGGAGCTGCCCCTGACAACTTCAGGGCTCTGCCTGTAGATACAACGAGGAAAATGACTTCTGAGGACACAAGTTGGGATGGTTCAGACCCTTTTTCATGTGAAACTCGGAATGAATCCGGATCTGAGCCCTGTCCTAGAGCCCTTTGCAGGACTTGTGACTTGAGTGGTATAAAGGTGTCTGTAGGTTTGTTTTGAGTCTTACCCCTGGTTTCCCTCCATACAGAGGAGGAGCATCATGTGTTGGAGAAATTTCTGGAGCCAAAAAAAAAATCTCCCAGAAATACCCAACACTTGGCTTCAAATCTTAGAAAAGAAGTGATAAGAAAGGGGAAATGCAGGTGGTGCAGCAAGGTCCATCTTGCACTGAGGGCCAAATTGAGCATCTCTCTTGTGTCACCAAATAAAGACTTAACCTGGACCCAGAAAAACCACCAGAAATACCCAACACTGGGGTTTAAATCTTAGAAAAGAAGTGATTAAAGAAGGGGTGCAGCAAAGTCCACCTTGCACTGAGGGCCAAATTGAGCTCCATCCCTCTGATGTTTAGGAGCTCCTAAGAAGGGCTGGGTGGGACCAAGATGAGCTGGGATTTGGGAAGCGAATGACACCTTCCCTGTCCTTCCTTGGTCCTGGTGAGGCACCCAGAAGGCCCCAGAGGTAGAGCAGAGTTTTTTTCTTGCTTTCACCTTCCTCCTGGCTGGAGAAAAGGGGAGAGGGTTGGAGAGCTGAGGTTTTTTTTTTACCTGCTGAGGTTTTGCATCTCCTCTCACAGCTCCGCTTGGTTTGGAAGCGGTTGCTGTTCCCTTGGCATCCCCCAAAGATGAAGGGTCTGCAGACATCATCCCCTGGGTGGTAGTACCAGAGCAGGGTGTAGAGCTGGCAGGAGCCCTCATCCATGGGTTGCAGGCAAGGACCTACAGGAAAAAAAGAAAAAAACCCAAACAAACCATCCCCTCCACCCCCAGCCACTCGTGTTTTACACCTGGGTGGGAAAAATCCACCTTGTCCCAAAGAAATGGGGTTGGAAGATCAAAAGGGAGCAGCAAGGGGTTGTCCAGTGGTGGATTTCCACACTGGGAAGGGCAAAAGGTTCCTTGTTGCTCCATGGCATCATCGTGGTGCCCATCGTGGTGGTCTCTGGTCTTTGCCAGGGGTAAGTTAACCCCTGGGACCTTGGAGGGGAGGGAGGTTGCACTCAGGGTGCATCTTGAGGGATGCTCACACTTTGCTGGTGAGGCTGAACAAGGTAGGATTAGGTGGAAACACCCCACCCCCAGTTTGTTCACCACCACGTTAACATCCTGGGGCAAAAGCAGCTGCTTTAAGCCAAGTCCAAACCTGATATTTCATGGAATCATGGAAAAGTTTGGGTTGGAAGAGATCTTTAAGATCACCAAGTCCAAGCATTCCCCCAGCACTGCCAAGGCCACCACTGCCCCATGTCCCTCAGCACCACATCTCCAGGGCTTTGAAACCCCTCCAGGGATGATGGGGACTCCAGCCCTGCCCTGGGCAGCCTGGGCCAGGTCCTGACAGCCCTTTTGAGGAATAAATTGTTCATCATGTCCAATCTAAACCCCCAAAATGCAACTTGAGGCTGTTTCCTCTTGTCCCATCACTTCTTCCTTGGGAGAAGAGATGGGACCCCCCTTGCTTCAACCTCTTTCAGGGAGTTGTAGGGTGCCAGAAGCCCTCCCCTCATCCTCTTTTGCTGCAGGATCAATACCCCCAGGTCCCTCACCCACTCCTCAGAAGTTCTCCATGACCTTCTTCATCTGCTCCAGACCCTTTCCCAGCTCTGCTGCCCTTCCCCTCTACGTCCCTCATATCATGAGGAGCCCATCATCCAGTTCCAACCCCTCTGCCATGGGCAGGGATGCTCCAAGCCCCATCCAACCTGACCTGAGACACTGCCAGCATCCACAACTTCTCCAGGAAACCTCTCACCACCCTATTTCTCCCCAAGATCTCCTCTCCATCTCCCCTCTTGCAGCTGGAAACCCTTCCCCCTCATCCCATCCCTCCAGGCCCTTATCCAAAGTCCCTCCCCAGCTTTCCTGGAGCCCTTAAGGTTGCTCTTAATCTTAAAATTAAGCCCTTAACCTTAATGTCTCCCCAGATTTGACCCTCTGCTTGCTGACACATGTAACTCCTTCAGGACCTCGCTCCCTCCATCTCCATGCCAAAAAAAAACCCACAAAAAAAAGCCCTTCCCACCTGGGAAGTGACTTCCCCAAATGTCACTTAATTCAGTGCATTTCAGCTGGAAATTGAGCCTTGGCTTTTTGTTGCTTGAGCTGAGAGGGACCTGGGATCTGCTGAGCTGCTGGGGTGGGAAAGGGAAAGCAGTAAAATGAGGGCACTCAAAGCAAATTTTCCACCCTTTTCCATCTGGATGGTTGGAGCTTCTACGTGGCTTTGAAATTCTCTCCATAAATGTCACAGAGCAACTGGCGAGGGGAGGCAATAAAATAAAATAATGGTGTTAAACAACTCTGCCCAGAAAGGTTGGGGTGTTAGTCAGAGAAAATGGATGTTGTCCAGGGTTGTTTGCAGGAGATAAATGTCAAGCTGGAGTTGGGTTTTTTTTTGTTTTGTTTTTTTTTTTTTTTTTTAGAAAAAGCCACGAGTGATTGTAATCTGGGAGTAATAACCCTCTGACCACAGAATCCTGTTAGGTTTGGAGCTCCTGTCTGCACCCATCACGGAGCAGAGGGATTTATGAGTCCTCCTCCTTCCAACCCTGGGGCTGTAATGGGATTTGCAGCTGGTGATGGCTGCAGCCCATGATTCAATCACTTGTGGTAGGCCCCATCGATCTGAAACCACCCAAATTTATATATATATATATATGTTTGTCTTGATATAAAGTGAGTTTGAAGCCAGATGGATGATGCGTTGGGGGGAAGGCAGAAGGAGAATGTTTGAGGCTGGGCAGGAGGGAGGTGGTGATGGTTGTGGTCTGGTTCCAGGCTTAGCTGGGTCTGGGGGGGGATTTATTTCATAGAATCACAGAATGTCAGCTTAGAAGGGACCTCCAGGATCATCTGCTCCAACCCTTCTCATGTTATTGTTGATCTGAGATGTCCCAGCACCCACTGAGCTGAGACTTCAAACTTCCCAAAGTGGGGGAATCCACCCTGGGAGACCATTCCAATGTCTGACTGTCCTCAGAGTGAAAAATTTTTCTTTTTGTGTCCAATTGGAATCTCACCAGGAGCAACTTGTGCCCATTGCCCCTTGTCCATGGGATTCCTTGTACACAGGGATTCCCCATCTCCTCTGTAGCCCCCTTTGAGTAAAACATCATCCTTAGGTCTCCCCTGAGCCTTCTCGGGGTTGTTTGATCCTTTGCAGATGAGATGGTGGCCACACGGGAGGTCATCATCCGTGGGGTTGACTTAAAACTCTTCTCAAATCTCCAGAAAAGGGGCATCATGGATAACAAAGGTCAACACATAGAAACTGGAGGTCAGAGCAAACTTTGAGCAGAAAGCCCTCCAAAAACCAAGCCCATAATCCCCACCAGGAGGTCAGAGGCTCCATGGGTGGCTCTGGCATGGATCTAAAGATGTTTGAGGTAGGACCAGGGGGAGGGCAGCTCCTATGGGTCCTTCTGGGTGAATGTCATTTCCAGGGGGCTGCTCAAATTTAAGACAAAGCCACCCAGAAACCCCTCAAGCTGGCCATGTCAAAGGCTGCTTATTGCTCCTTCAGCATCCCAGGGGATGGGCAGGCTCATAAGGCCTGGAAAAGCCACCCATGAGCCCTAATCCTATGGGAAGAGGAGAAGGAAGATATCTAGCTGGGAGATCTGTGCCAAGGGGACCATATTTGTGACCAGAAACTGGGCCAGGCATTCCCATAATGCTGACTCCAGTGGTTCATGGTCAGAAAAAAGGGTTGAAGATCTGGAATACAGCTAAAAATTGTCCCACCCTCTCCTCTGCCTGGATAGATGGATGTTTCCCTGTATCCATTGGGCTCATCTCCTGGGTTTTTCCACCAGGATACTCAATCCCATGGTAATTCTGGAGCTTCTTGGGCAACCACTGGGTTGGCTGTGCCTACAGAGTGAGCTCTGAACATCCCTCCAGCCCTCGGACCAGCAGCAGGACATGGTTCACCTCCCTAGAGCTGAGCAGCCTTCATCCCCCATCATGTTGGGGGATTGCTTGGTGCTTCTCAAATCCCACTGAGAGCCTGATAAAACCTCAAAAATATGGCCAGCCTTGAATCATATTCTTGCCCTGTCCTGCTGAGGAGACTCCAGAAAACTCCTTGATGTTGATGTACAGGAAGGTGTAGGTGTCTTCTGGGCAGGACCTTGGTCCTTCTCTCTCCTCCTCTCTCTTGGGCAACACAAAGGAACAGAAATAGAGTTGGTTGTTTTTCCCCTTAGCTGCCATCAGTAGTTTTACCCATTAAAGGGTTCATGAGGCCCTGGGTAGAAATAGTCTGTAATAGCTTGAGTGGTTCTTCCCAGAGAAGTAATTTCCTGCTGGGAGGAAGCTTTACTACAAGTTGCAAAGGAGGTGGTGGGGAGATGGGGATAAAATCAGCCTGAAAAGAGCTGTCTCCTTCCAGCCTTTCAAAATAGATCCTTCTGGAGGTGGTGATGATCACTGAGACCACACATTTGGCCTCCTCCTTTCCCACCACCCCTTCCAGGAGCATCATCTACCCCCAGCTCCAAGCCCCAGACCACCTCTTTTCAGCTCAGGGACATCACAACATGGGAGCCCTCCCTGGAGATCCCATCCTTCCCTTGTTTCTGCCCAGTTCCCAAGAAGCAGATTTAGCACTGGGTGCTTCAGAAGATACCAGACACAACACCTGGGAAGATGGAAAGATGAATTTACCTGCAACAAGTGAAGGTGGCTCCATGAAAGGCTTCAACGTGGTCATGCCCTGAGTTTTGTTAAGCATTTCTTCCTGGCTTTCACCATCCCTCCTGGTGTATTCCTGAAGGTAACCTTGGAGCTGCCTGTTGATTCCAGCTGCCTCCAGACCTGTGGATTTAATTTCTGGGTCATTGAGGATGAAATCTGGTGCCACATTTTGAAAGCCACTTTTTGATGCTTTCAGTCACGGGTGAGATGCTCTCTACCTTCACACATCTGCTTTCTAAAAACAGAGCAGGAGGGGAAACAGAGCCTGGGAAGGACCACCTCTGTCTGGCATAACTGGAAATATCCCACTGGGATATCCCACTACTGCTCTACTGGTTTCTTACACCCAGGACAAGGATGTTGCTTCTGGACCCACTGCTCTGTTTAGAAAATCCTTCAGAGTCAATTTGAGGTTCTTCCTTTGTCCATTCTGGTGTAAAACATTAAACCCAAGCTGTGGGGAAGGACCTTTTCCAGGTCTAATGATAGTTTAGGAATGGAGTAGGAAACATTCAAGTTTGATGAGATGGCAACAGGAACATCAAAGTTGGGTTGACAGATGTGACATGGACCTATGAGACACCTGTGTCCATAAAGAGGATCCAGCAGGATGTTTAATTTGGTTTGTATATGGGCAATTAGATCAACACCCATGGATGAGGAGCAGATCCAGAGCTGGAAACTTTCCTTTAGGTGCCTTCATGTGAGCTTCAAAAGCTCCTGTGGCCAAGTGAGACCCAGAACTTGGTTCAGTATCTCCCAAAGAAAACCAAAGATTTGCTCACTTGTAAGCAAAGATCTGGAAGAACCAAATCTTCCTTGAAGCATGGAGAATGATTGAACCTGGATGTCTCCCTTGGCCTTGGGAAGTTCCATCCCACATGGATTGGATCTCCACAATGGGAGCTTCCCCTCTAAGGACCTTACTGGAGCTTATCATGATTTTTTGGGATGGTGGAGCAGCAGGATCTGGTTTGTGGGCAGGAAGAAGTGCTCTTCAAACTGCATCTTTTAAAGTCAGGGAGCAGAATATTTGTCAGGAATAGCTTTGATCCCCTGTTTTGTAGTAGAGGGTGGAAGCAAGAGACCTCCTGATGTCCCTCTCAACCCTGTTTTCTCAGATTCTCCTGAAGAAATAGTCCCCCAGAGTCAGGGTCTCAAAGCACTGGGTGATCCAGGGTCATTTTCTGTGCTGGATCACAGAAAAAAAAGGCTTACTCATAAAAACACTTTTCCTTTGCATTCTCAGGCTGCTGTGGGGTGAGAAGAACATCCTTTCCTGAATTAATTCCCATGAGTTTCCATGCAGACATTAGCAGCCTTACCCTTCTCCATGAGCTTTCTTCCCAAGTCACCTCCACAACCTGCAAACACAAGACAGACAGGGCAAACTTTTTTTCCTACTTCTTTATTTTTCACTTTGTAAACAAGTTTTTTTTTTCTTTTTTTTTCTTTTTCACCAAATTGATTTCTTTTTTTTCTCCCTCCCTCTTCAGAGCATTTGGATCCTTCCTAACACCTCTGGTCAGACATCAGGAAGAAATTCTTCACCTTGAGGGTGGTGAGGCCCTGGAAAAGGTTGTCCAAGGAAGTTGAGGCTGCCCCATCCCTGGTAGGGATGAACCAACTTGGTTCAAATCCAGGTTGGATGGAGCTTGGAGCAACCTGGAATGGTGGGAGGTGTCCCTGCCCATGGCAGGGGGGTTGGAACAGAATGAGCTTTTCCAACCCAACCCATTCCAGGATTCTAACATGTGTGACTCCAGTGTAACAGCTGAAGCATCTTGGAAGTGGTGGTGATGCCAAACCCTCTTTGGCCAGATCCTGGGAATGAGTTGGGAAGCTCTCTCCTGGCTTTCAGGTAGCTGGACCTCCATAGGGCATGAAAAGCAAAGCTTCAAAAGCCTGAAATCCTCCTGAAGTTGGGATTCCAGGGTAAAACCAGCCCAAAATATGTTGGGTTTGTTGCTGTTGTGATGCTGGTTGGAGCAGCACCCAGGAGAGGTGTGTCAAGAAGTGCCACAGAGTCAACAAGAATGAAAAGGTCCCAGTGAGGTACAAAAAAAAAATCCTGGAACTCCAAATTTCCCCCCCACGACCCAGCAGCTGTCACAAAACTGTGAGGAAATGGAGAGGAACGGGGGAGAAAAAACTTTGCTGACCAAACTCTGAGGGCAGAAAGAGGAAGAATTTAAAAGGAAAAAATTAAAATGTTTGAGGAGGAGGTCAGGAGAATGGCAGAAACCTCATGGCCCAGGAGGCTGGGGCAGTCTCCAAGCATGGAGAGGTGACAGATCTCTGTTTGCTGCTAATGGGGTGACATTTGCTCTGCTGAGCCAGCATGTGCTGGCACTCAAATTGCTCCAATTTAATCCCTGGAAGATGTCAAAGTGGTGGCCTTGAGCGTGGCTCAGAGCCCAACTTACCACATCTGTTTCTCATTACGTTCCTGACCACCTCCTTCACCTCTTCCTCCTGTGCCATGGAGGGAAAAGCAGAGGTTAGTGGTGGTTTTCCACCCCAGCATCACCTCCCTCTGCCCTGTGCCCCATCTCAGCTCTGCTTTTCCCACTGGAGGTGGAATTTGGGAGCAGAGATAAAACCATCACAGCTGGGGTATGGCTGAGAGCAGAGATGTGGGGCTGCTGTCACAGAGAGCTGGGTTCAAGGTTTGTGTCACAGCAGGGAAATGATTCCTTTTGCAAATTCATGGCTGTCCTGGAGCCCCCAGCAGAAGGACATGGAGCTGATGGAGCCAGTGCAGAGGAGGCCCTGGAGCTGCTGGGAGGGCTGGAGCAGCTCTGCTCTGGAGCCAGGCTGAGAGAGTTGGTGGTGTTGAGGCTGGAGAAGAGAAGGCTGCAATGGGGAGACCTTAGAGCACCTTCCAGTGCCTGAAGGGGCTCCAGGAAAGCTGGGCAGGGACTTGGGACAAGGGCCTGGAGGGATGGGAGACTGGAGGGGGAAGGGTTTCCAGCTGGGAGAGGGGAGATGGAGAGGAGATCTTGGGCAGGGAGAAATTCTTTGGGCTGAGGGGAGAGCACCCTTCCTCTGCAAGCTCAGCTCCAGTTCTCAATTTCACTGTCTTAAGCATTACATTTCAACTTCAATGAAAGTACATTTCTTCCTTCAATGACAAGGAAGATGAAGCTCAAACAGGCTGCAGATTGCCAGGAATTAATGAAAATAACACCAAAATCTGGGTGGCCAAAAAGATTTAGAAAGAGGTTGCCCAGGAAAAGAGTCTCTGCCCCATCCCTGGCAGTGTTCAAAGCCAGGTTGGATGGGGCTTGGAGCAATCTGGGAGGGAGGTGTCCCTGCCCATGGCAGGGGGGTTGGAATGAGCTGAGCTTTCAGTTCTCTTCCAAGCCAAACCATTCCATGATTCTATTTCTTGGGGAGGGAGAAATTCTTAGGGGTGAGGGTGCTGAGCCCCTGGTTGCCCAGGTTGCCCCCAGAAGCTGTGGCTGCCCCATCCCTGGCAGTGTCTCAGGTCAGGTTGGATGGGGCTTGGAGCACCCTGGGCTGGTGGGAGGTGTCCCTGCCCATGCAGGGGGTTGGGAATGGGTGATTTTTCAGTTCTCATCCAACCCAAACCTTTCCATGAGTCTATGATTGTTTCTTTCTTGCCCCAGGGATCTGGGTTCCCAAGCCCAGCATGAGGACCATGGCACACCTCAGGTGCAGGTTGGATTTCCAGTGAGTGTCTCCATCTTTTTGGCACTCCCCCTGAAGTCATGATCTTTCAGATGTCCTTCACCTCTGAGAATTTTCATCAAGCCACCTCAGGCTATGCAAAGAGGCCACTCAAATCACACATCATCCTCCACAGAATGAGACATCTGGTCTCATGGATTTGGAGTCTATTCTTCACCCTTGGTCCAGCCAACTGCCATTGTTTCAGTTGAGCATCTTCCATGCATGATGGTGGGGATCTCACTGTACTTCACCTGCTCACCAGCTCTCATCATTTGTAGGGATGACAAATTTTGGGCCACTTACTAGGCAAGGAGATGGACTCTTCTGCAGCCCACACTTCGGGCAAGCTTGCCCATAACACTCCTGTGAAACTAATCCTGCTTGGTGTCCACCCACTAGAAGGATGAAAGAACCAACCAAGTGGCACAAAACACATTTTCTCAGGCAATAGGATGGAGATCCTAATATTAGGGACCCTGCAAAGAGATGTCCTGACCTAGGTAGCTCAACCACCCCTTCTTCTTTGAGGTTTATAAACCCAGGACAACAACTTTTGCAAGAAGTCCAGCTCCCTTTAAAAAAGGTGGTAAATTTCCCTCTCCTCTTCTTCCTTCCTATTTGATCACTGATAACTTTGCACTTGACACTGATTTCATCTGCCAAGCACGAATTTGGAGCATCAGGGGGAGGATGGGAGAGGGAGAATTTGCCTCAGGCTCTGGGTGCTTGGTTGGATTTGGCATCACCCAGCCCCAGCCTGCGTACATCTGATGTCTCTGGGTAATGACCAACACTCTCATTTCCTGGATATTCTCTGAATGAATCTGTTTTTCCAGCATTTCCCTCCTCCCCTACACCTCTTAAGGCCAGTTTGTCCTATTTTCTCTATTCAGAGCTGGGTAATAAGATTTGATCTTGAGCTAAAATACTCACAGAAAGACCAGGATCTCCCTTTTCTCCTTTCTGGCCAGCTGGACCATTTTCACCCTGTTAAAAACACTTAAGTCATTATAAAAGCTCAGTAGATTGATTGTTAAATGCTTCAAGAATAAGTGCACCTCAGAGAAGAAAAGATGAGCTAGGAAGGGAATATTTGAGTAGTACATGGAATAGAAAAGAACAGACTCATCCATGTGCAAGGAAGCAAGAACAAAACAGAAATCAGAGAGTTCCCAGATTTTGGGGCATTTTTTTGTGAGCTCTACCAAACAAGAAGGATGTCACCAGCTGCAATATAAATCAGGTTTCTTTGCAGTTTGTAAGGGAACACAAAGGCTGAGATGAAGGCTTGGAGAGGATCTGACCTCCAGAGAAGCTCTGGGAACCAGACCTGGCAGAGGTTTGAAAGTGGGATTGCAATCCCAGTGCTAAAAAAGAAAAAAAATGGAGCCTGGGGAGATGCTGAGGTTTGCCAATAAGGCTTTCTGCTCAGAGCTGGTAGAAGTTGGATTTGTTGATTAAAAATACTTCAAGAAGCAGAATAATCATCTGAATTAAAGGTGTGAGGGTCATTTTTCTCAACCTGTACTCAATGACAGGAGCATGAGGAGAAAGGTCTTGACCTTCCACTGACACCTGGAGCTAATTCAATGCCTCCTCCTGATGCAAAAAACCAAAAAAAACCCCTTTGAGGCAATGTTGGCAGGACCTGCAGCACGTATGGACTGAGCAGAACATGGGTTGGAGGTTGGGACCTTGAGATTGAGCTCTTGGTCGTGTATTAATAGGCTGAGTACCCACATCCTGCAGGGAGTATTGGGTTTCTCCTGATCTGCCATGGAAAGCAGAGTTGAGGAGCATGTCTGGAGCACAAATCTGCTGAGGAGGGGCTGAGGGACCTGGGGGTGTTGATCCTGGAGCAAAGAAGGATGAGTGGGAGAGCTTCTAACTCTCTGCAGCTCCCTGAGAGGAGGTTGGAACCAGGGGTGATCCATCTCTTCTCTCAAGGAAGAAGTGATGGGACAAGAGGAAACAGCCTCAGGTTCACCAGAGGAGGTTTAAATTGGATATTTAGAACAATTTCTTCGCCAAAAGGGTTGTCAGGGCCTGGCCCAGGCTGCCCAGGGCAGGGCTGGAGTCCCCATCATCCCTGGAGGGGTATCAGAGCCCTGGAGATGTGGTGCTGAGGGACATGGGGTGGGGGTGGCCTTGGCAGTGCTGGGTTCATGGTTGGACTGGATGATCTGAAAGGTCTTTTCCCAACCGAAAGGACCCCATGATTCTCTGGAGTTCAGGGGTAACACTGTCTTTGTGCTTCTGTGTCCTGGTTTGGGCCAGGAGAAAGGTGATTTTCTGTCTTGTGCTTTTGCTTTCAGCTCAGTCTCTTGTAAGTAGCTGCACTTGCTGAAATGAACAGCAAGTTTCTCAGTCAGTGTCTGCTCCTGGGACTGCTCACACTCCATGGTTATAGTTACTGCTGGAGAATGGGCTGCAGAGCCAAGGACACTGCTCAGCTCTGAGGAACATTTTACCTTCCAGAAGGAGTAAAGAGGTCCCACCTGAACCCCTCCTTTGGGGAGGAACAGACAAGATAAATGACCAAAATTGACCAAACAGAGGATTCCATCCCATACACCTCATACTCAGGATAAATTGGAGGGATCACAAGGGTCAAACCCCTTCCTGCTTCCCCTTCTTCACCTCTCCCTGTTTGCTTCAGCATCCTGGGAGGATTCCATCCCTTCCTCTGCCTGTGCTCCTGATCCATTCCAGCCTGGATCTGTGTGTTCCTGCCTCCAGCTCCCAACTGCTCCTGAGCCCAGGATTCCAGCCTGGACTTTCCCAGGGCTGCCCTGCAGCCTCAGTGGGGATGTGAGAGTTATTGGGGGAAAGGGGGGAGGAACGTGGGATCAATTTTCCTGTATATCTGTATAGATTTAGTATTTTTTCCTATTTATCATTACTGTTTCATTAAAGTTGTGTAGTTTAGTTTCCAACCCCTAAGTCTCTCTCCCTTATTCTCTCTCCTTCCTTTATCAAGGAGGGGAGGGGGATTCATAGAAAGCATCTGGCATTGGGTTTAATTGCCAGGGCAGTGTTAAACCCTGAAATTTTGTTGTTTCAAAACTGGGAGAGAAGAGAAAAGCAAGGAGAAGAGAGAGGGTTGATCCAGCCCCAAAGCAGAGCTTTGCAGTGCTGAAGGGAGGTGAGGAGGCCAGGCTGGCTCACCCCCATACTGACCATTTCTCCTTTTGGCCCATCCAGGCCTGGGGGTCCCCTGAGGCAGAGCTGAGGTCTCCCTCTTTTCCCTGGTGGACCCTGGAGAGGAAGAGGAGAGGTCAGTTAGCAGTGACCCCAGGAGATAACCCATGCTACCATTTGAGGTTTCCTCCTAAAGCCTCAACCTGGACATATGCAGAAGATGCTCAGAGCTCTCTGACTTTTTCAGATGCTTTTCAGGTAGATCAGACATGATGGATGATGATAGGACAAGGATCTCTGACTTTTTCAGATGTTCTCCAGGTAGATCAGACATGATGGATGATGATAGGACAAGGGGGAATGGCTTTAAGGTGAAAGAGGGTGGATTGAGATGAGATCCATGGAGTGATAGGAAAAAGGGAAGGGTTTCCAGCTGCCAGAGGGGAGATAGAGAGAAGATCTTGGGGAGAAGTTCTTTGGTTTGAGGGTGCTGAGCCCCTGGTTGCCCAGGTTGCCCCCAGAAGCTGTGGCTGCCCCATCCCTGGCAGTGTCTCAGGTCAGGTTGGATGGGGCTTGGAGCAACCTGGGCTGGTGGGAGGTGTCCCTGCCCATGCAGGGGGTTGGGAATGGATGAGCTTGAAGGTCTCTTCCATCCCCAATTGCTCTGGGATTTCATGGCCAGAGCTCTGAGCTTTTCCCCCTCTGCTTGGGGGAACCCCAAGAAGTTCCCTATGGTCCCTGCTTGCAGAAGGGGTGCATGCTGGGGGGGGTAAAAGGCATTTTTCTCTCCCTGACACTGTCCTGGCATGAACTGAAGGAACAGAGTCTCAGCAGGAGGAGATGTGTTCCCACAACAGACACGAAGGTGGCCTCCCTGCTGCCATCCAACCCAAGAGACTTTCTCTTTTAATTCAGGGAAAAGACAAGTAGAGGTGTGGGTGTTAAAAGTGGCATCTCACAGCCTCTCTCTAATCAAAGGAGCCCCATTTATCATCTGGTTCCTGGCTTTCTGAGCATCTCACTGCTAACAGAAAACCCTCCAGCCTTTTGAAACATACATGAGGGGACCTCCTGCTTTTAGCTCCTTCCTCCCTTCTCTGATATTTTTGCTACATTTTCCCTGGCAAGGTAAAGCCTGGGGAGCAAGGGAGAGAAGGATGCTGCTGCTGCTGTATTTTGGAGCTGGATCAGGTCCATTTTTTTATTGTCCTGAAAGGGTCTTTCAGAACCTAAACCCCTTCAGGGGGTGGCCTGGGGACAGCTCTTCCTATAGGGACCCTGCCAGTGGGTAGGATTCATCTGTTATGGGGTCCTGGAGCATCCTCAGTGTCTTTGCACCATGGATCCCATTGCTCCAGGTTAAGTCTTTATTTGGTGACAGAAGAGAGTCCAGAGTCTTTACCTCCGTCCCTTGTTCCCAAACCAGCAGCGTTACCCAACTTCAGCTCCTTTTGTTCCCCATCTATAATATTAATTTTTGTCTTCTTTTGCCCAAGCCTGAAACTCAGCCAGTCCCACTTTTTGAGTAAGAAAAGTAGTTCCATTTCCAGTCCTGTTTAACTTGAAAAGCTCTCCCTTCCTTAATGGATGCTGTCTAAGGGTGACTGATCAGCATTAATCTCTCACATCATCCCTCCGCATCGTGTTGGCAGGAGCAAGAGACTCTTTATTACCCAAGAACCTGGGGGCAGCCTGTTCCTGCTCATAAACAGGATTAGCACATCTCATTTCCATGTCTTCTTGTTACATTTCAAAAGGTGCCCAACGTGCCTTGCATGCAAAGACATTTATTAAGTGTGGGGCACCAAAACCATCAGCTCCTTCCCAACCCTCCGTGTCCTGCTCCCCAGGTAATTAGCAACAGGAAGGGTGCACTTGATGTTCTGCTAACTTGAAATTATCAGCCTGGCTTTCTTCATTTGACATAGCAGAGAGGAAAGGGAGAGAGGGAAGAAGCTAAAAAAAATTCAATTAAAAAAAAAAAAAATTCCTCTCCGGTGTTAAACGCACCAAGAGATGAAGTCGACCAAAATCCCCAAAGAGAGGCAGCAGATTTTGGAGCTGCCTCGATGTGGGAGACCTCAGGTGCCAACTTGAGGTGGGGAAGATGTGTGTGTCACAGGGGGACACAGGTAGGGTGCAATGTCACACGAGGATGTGAGGTGTAGACCTCACCAGGTTTCTCCAGACCATTTGCTGCTCACCTGTGGCCCTGGTTCACCCTGTGGTCCTTGAGGTCCAGTTGGTCCAACCATTCCAGGCTTCCCAGGCCATCCCATTTGTCCTTTGAAGCCTCCCAAGCCAGGAACTCCCTTGGCCCCCTGAAAATCCCCAGCAGAGAGCAGTTCAGAGCTTTTACCAAGCACAGGGAGGTTTAGTGCTGGGCCAAATGCTACCCAAAAACTTCCTTGGCATTGGTAATTCAATTTTACTTTGCTGCTGTGCTACTAATTGAGCATCAGTAGGATGGTAGGGATGATAGAGATCTCTTTAGCTTTGTCCAGAAGCCATCTCACTGCTTGGTGACATGGAAAACACCCCCCACCCCATCTCTGGGATGATTCCTGATAAATTCCAACAATCCCACCCAGTAAGAGGAGTCCTTTAGTCTGAAATCCTGGAAAAAGCAAGGACTCCTGAGGTGGAAAGGCACTTCCTAAGGGATGGCCTGTGAATTTCTTACTCATCTGCACCACTGAGTTGAAGTGAAAAGACTCCTGTTAAACACAGCAGAAGGAAAAACCAACACCCACCCTCCAGCCGTGGCCAAAAATGGGTGTTGGTGGGACAGAAGTGACATTTCCTCAGAAATTATCTCCCAGCCTCCAATCATTGGTAGCTTGGGGACTGGGTGGGTGTTGTTGACATGGGAAGGACTCAATGTTTGACACAAATCACCTCTGGGGGATGAGGACCAGAAGACTTGAGCCCAACTCAACTGGAGACCACTCAGTGAAATGATGCAAGAAGGGAAAATGCCAAAGGATTTGATGGGAGCTGCTGGGATTATTGTGGGGTTTTCTTTGTTTTGATGGAAGCTGCTGGAGTATTTGTGGGGTTTTCTTTGGTTTCAAAACATTTTTTTTACTGAAAACCCCAGTTTGTACTGAAAACCCCATTTTTTTTACTGAAAACCCCAGTTTGTACTGAAAACCCCATTTTTTTTACTGAAAACCTTTTAAAAAAAATTTTTTTAACCCCGCGGAAAGGTACAAATTTTAGACATTTCATTTTAGGGGAGAAAATGGAAATTTAAACAATTCAGAGAAGGAAGATGAGGGCTGAGTGATGAGGGTGGGAGGTGAAGGCAGAACCCAGGTGCATGGAGACCTTCCCCACTCCCATGGCCATTTTCTGCCCCCTGGACAAGGGGATGTGGAAGAACTCTGACAATTAATCCTACATCAAAGGTTTAATTAAGGGATTAATTCTCACACTAAGCAGGAGCCCTCCTGCTCTTTCTTGGGAGAAGGTGAATTTAAGAAACCTCCCTTCCCTGCCCTTTCCATCTGCATTTCCAGCCTTGATGCTCCAGACACTTGGCATTTCCCAATGGGAAAGGGTACCTGTGATGTACAAAATGGGTCATTTTGTTAACCCTGATGGATGGGGGATTTATTCTTTTATCAATGGCAGGCTGGTGAGTACTGACCTTTTCTCCTTTCTCCCCAGGAAGTCCTGGAGCACCATTGTCCCCTGATGCTCCCTGTTCACCCTGGAAGAAGCCAAGACACAACCAAGGTCAGGGTGGACCTGGCAAGGTTGCAATTTGCTGAACTGATGAAAACCTGAGTGTGACCCAGGTTTTGGTGGAACTCAAAGAGGATGAAAGAAATGTCACCAAAACAAAATCATAGGATCACATGGAGCTGTTGGAATGAGATCAGAAGAGGAGCAACAAGGTAATGGGAAGGTTGGAGAAGCTCTGCTTTAGTGGCAGGATGAGAGATTTGGGGTTTTTCAGCCTGGAGAAGAGAAGGCTGCAATGGGGAGACCTTAGAGCACCTTCCAGTGCCTGAAGGGGCTCCAGGAAAGCTGGGCAGGGACTTGGGACAAGGGCCTGGAGGGCTGGGAGCCTGGAGGGGGAAGGGTTTCCAGCTGGGAGAGGGGAGATGGAGAGGAGATCTTGGGCAGGGAGAAATTCTTTGGTTGGGCTGAGGGGGCTGAGCTTTAGAAAGAGGTTGCCCAGGAAAAGAGTCTCTGCCCCATCCCTGGCAGTGTTCAAAGCCAGGTTGGATGGGGCTTGGAGCAATCTGGGAGGGAGGTGTCCCTGCCCATGGCAGGGGGGTTGGAATGAGCTGAGCTTTCAGTTCTCTTCCAAGCCAAACCATTCCATGATTCTATTTCTTGGGGAGGGAGAAATTCTTTGGGGTGAGGGTGCTGAGCCCCTGGTTGCCCAGGTTGTCCCCAGAAGCTGTGGCTGCCCCATCCCTGGAGGTGTTGAAGGTTGGATGGGGCTTGGGGCACCCTGGGCTGGTGGGAGGTGTCCCTGCCCATGGCAGGGGGGTTGGATAATCTTTAAGGTCCCTCCCAACCCAATCCACTGTGTAATTCCATGATAATTCAGCAGGACATTTTAGATTAAAGATGAAAACCCTGCCCAGGTTGCCCAGAGAAGCTGTGGCTGCCCCATCCCTGGAAACGTTCAAGGCCAGGTTGGATGGGACCTGGTTTAGTGGAAAATGTCCCTGCCCATGGCAGGGAGGTTGGAACTGGGTGACATTTAAGTTGACCCTTGCAATAGTGCCTGTGGAGCATCAGGACTGGGGTGGATGGATTTGTTTGAGTCTTTCAGAGACAAGTAAAGAGGTGTCCACATCAGCATCTTTATAGGAACAGAGTCAGAGTAACCCCACTTAGAACCAGAGAATCATTTGGGTTGGAAAAGCCCTTTAGGATCATGGAGTCCAACATTCCCCCAGCACTGCCCAGGCCACCACTGCCCCATGTCCCTCAGCACCACATTCCCAGCGCTTTGAAACCCCTCCAGGGATGATGGGGACTCCAGCCCTGCCCTGGGCAGCCTGGGCCAGGCTCTGACAACCTTTTCCATGAAGAAATTGTCCTTAATATCCCACCCAAACCCCTGCTGCAATCTGAGGTCATTTTCTCTTGTTATAGTGTCCTTTGATAAAAAGAATCCCAGTGCAGAGGTGGTTTTGCAGCATCTGTGAAGCTTTTAGGACACCACCTACTTGTAGGGAAGAACCATAATTCAGATATTCACCTTTGGTCCCTTGGATCCATCCAAACCTGGGATTCCTGGTTTTCCAGGACTGCCAGTTTCTCCCTGTGGATGAAAAGAGCATTGGATGGGCTGTAACTTCAACGTGACCTCAAAAACTTTGGGAAAAATGGCTCCAAAGTGGCAAGGGAATTAAGGGGGGGGACATGTTGCCACTCCTGACAACAGAAAACCTAAGTATAGGCAAAGTCCTACTTCAGGTCAGGTAAAATTTTAGACTGCCCTGCTTCCAAGCCCACTTCCAGGAAACGAGGTGGGAAATTCACTGAGCAGTACTTCATTTACCCAACAGGCCAATAACAACAAGAAGAAGAACAACAGATTCCATTGGCTCAGCTACCAACAGCTCCCTCAGTTCTTATCAAGCTTCTCCATACCCTTCCTAAAGAGACCAGGAAGGGTCATTATCCCTGTTTAGAGAGGAAGGAGCAGTGGTGGTGACATCTGGAGCCACGTGCCTAGCAGTAATTGCAAACTAAATTCAGAGAGCTGCTAAGCCACAGACCAGGAGGGGATTTGGGCAGAGTCTGTTTTGGTTTGCTTTGTATTTTGTTTTTTTGTTTGTTTGTTTGTTTTGTTTTTTTTGTTTTTTGTTTGTTTGTTTGGGGTTGTTTTTTTTTTTTGTTTTTGTTTTGTTTTTTTTTGTTTGTTTTTGTTTTTTTTTTTACCCTAGATTACCAAAAATTTCCCTGCAAGCCCTCAAACCACTCCATCTTTGGTCCCTGCTCTGCCTGGCCATGTCCCCCACGTCCTCTTTCAACCCCAAGCCACCAAGAGGGATTCTCCTCCTTGCCAAAGTTAGGGTGGCTTCTTCTGGCATCACCTTTTCCTAGGGATGGGTGGGGGAAACACTGCTGGAAGTGGGGCAGCTGGAACAGGACGGAAAGCTGGGCTGAGCTCACCTTGATGCCCTCAGCTCCAGGAGTTCCCATGCGTCCTGGGAGCCCTCTTAAACCCTGAGGAGAAAGCAGATCATGGCCTGGAGCTATCAGATTGTTTTGGTTGGAAAGGACCTTTAAGAATGTCAAATCCATGTCTTAAGGAAGCACGGCCACCACCACTCAGCCATCTCCCCCAATATCAACATCTCCAGGGATTTTCAATCCCACCAGGGATGGTGCCTCCACCCCTGCCCTGGGCAACGCTTTCAGTGAAGAAATTGTTCCCAATATCCAATCTAAACCTCTCCAATGATAACTTCAGGCTGTTTCTTCTTGTTAGGATCACAGCATGTAGAATTCTTTGGGTTGGAAGGGACCTCCAAGCTCATCCAGTCCCTGGATGGGCAGGGACACCTCCCACTAGCCCAGGTTGCTCCAAGTCCCATCCAACATGGAATATTTCCAGGGATGGGGCAGCCACAGCTTCTTGGGGCAACCTGGACCAAGGTCTCAGCACCATCACTTGTAAACTGGGAGAAGAGACCATCCCCCAGTTCACCCCAGCTTCCTTTCAGGCAGATGTAGAGAACAAGAAGGTCTAAACTCAGCCTCCTCTTCTCCAGACTCAGCAAACCCCATTCCTTCAGCCAATCCTTGTCAAACTTGAGCTCTAAAGGAAGAATCCTGGGCTTTGGTGAGAAACCAAAGAACTCTGGTGGGCACAGGACTGGCCCTGATGGCTACCTAGTGGCTACCACCTCTTCCCTTGCCCACAGCATCTTTGCCCATCAGGCTCACTACAGGAGCTTGAGTTAATTTTCTTTTTTTTTTTTTTTTGTCCCAAACTTTATTTCATGGAATGTTTCAGGTCAGAAAGGAACTCTGGAGGTCATCTCATCCAACTCCCCAGCACAAGCAAGTCCATCTAAAGCTGGTTGAGCTTTAATGTCCAGACAGCTCTTGAATATCATAAAAAGTGGAGATTTCACAGGATCTCACCCATTTCCTACCTTTGATCCTTTCTGCCCGATGTCACCAGTGGTCCCAGGATCACCTTTTTCCCCCTAAGTGAGAAAAAAAAATAGACAACCACATCAAGCACAGCTTGAAATCTTAAGAATGCAGCCTTGGTGGTGGCATCACCTTGTGTTCATACTTTTTTTTATGTTGTGCTTTTAATCCCTTGAAAATCTACAGATCAGGGTCACCTTGAGGCTGGAAATGCAGGATGGGCCAGGGAGTGACCTTGCAGAGCAACTGTGACAGAGATTTGAGTGAAGTGGGACAAAATGTTGGTTTATCCTGGGCTTATCCTGTTTGGAAAATGCCCCTGGAGGACCTGTGTGTTGGGAGGGAATGTTCCTGGAGTGGCAACAATCTCAAAGACCTGCCCTGTGGAGATGGTAGAAGGTCTCCTTTAACTCTTATGTTGGTCACTACACCTGGAAATTGAGTTTTTCATTCCATGTCTGGATCCTTCAGGCATCACCTGGACCATCCAGAGGTTCCTCATTCATTTTCAGCCAGGACTTCCTTTCCTGCTCCTTCCCCCAAACCTGGGGTTTGTTGTTTCTCTCTCTCTCATGGGAAAATAAAGAAGGGAAAAAAAAAAAAACAAACCAAACCAAAACCACCAGAAGATTTCAGCTTGTTTGCAGGAGGTGAAGTGAAGAAACATTCCCACCAACCACCATGGGGGTGGGAAAAAGGGGCCACAGTCCCATCCGTGTGCAGGAATTATCTGGGGCCAGGGAAGGCATCCTGTGGGACAGAGAACCAGCTAACCCCAGGAAAGTAAATTCCATCAGGTCTGTCCTGGTTTGGGCCAGGAGAAAGGTGATTTTCTGGTTTGTACTTTTGCTTTCAGCTCAGTCTCTTGTAAGTAGCTGCACTTGCTGAAATGAACAGCAAGTTTCTCAGTCAGTGTCTGCTCCTGGGACTGCTCACACTCCATGGTTATAGTTACTGCTGGAGAATGGGCTGCAGAGCCAAGGACACTGCTCAGCTCTGAGGAACATTTTACCTTCCAGAAGGAGTAAAGAGGTCCCACCTGAACCCCTCCTTTGGGGAGGAATGGACAAGATAAATGACCAAAATTGACCAAACAGAGGATTCCATCCCATACACCTCATCCTCAGGATAAATTGGAGGGATCACAAGGGTCAAACCCCTTCCTGCTTCCCCTTCTTCACCTCTCCCTGTTTGCTTCAGCATCCTGGGAGGATTCCATCCCTTCCTCTGCCTGTGCTCCTGATCCATTCCAGCCTGGATCTGTGTGTTCCTGCCTCCAGCTCCCAACTGCTCCTGAGCCCAGGATTCCAGCCTGGACTTTCCCAGGGCTGCCCTGCAGCCTCAGTGGGGATGTGAGAGTTATTGAGGGAAAGGGAGAGGAATGTAGGATCAATTTTCCTGTATATTTGTATAGATTTAGTATTTTTTCCTATTTATCATTATTGTTCCATTAAAGCTGTGTAGTTTAGTTTCCAAACCCCTCAGTCTCTCTCCCTTATTCTCTCTCCTTCCTTTATCAAGGAGGGGAGGGGGATTCATAGAAAGCATCTGGCATTGGGTTTAATTGCCAGGGCAGTGTTAAACCCTGACAAGGTCTTTGGCAAATGTTGGTTTTGTTTTGTGCTGTCTCCATCTGGCAGAGAGGAGAATTGGACTTGGTACATGAAAGAACTTGAAATTTGGGCCTGGGGGAGTAACAAAGGAAAAATTATGCTGAAAACTATGGGAGAATTTAAAAGATGCTAGAGATATGGACAGAGTCCCTGCTGGAATCCAGGGAATGGCTCTTCCTAAAGGGAGGAGTTCCTCCCAGGCCTGGAAGTTCATAAGAGACTTCTCCAGGCAGTCAAGGGAGCAATTTTATTTCTCTTTTGGAAAGACTCATCCTTGAGCAAGAACCTGGCTCCAGTACTGATGCAGGTTGGGTGTGGGAGGAGAAATGAATTTGGGGTCAAGAAAGGCACAGGGATTCTTTCTCCCATGTCCTTTCCTGCTACTCACCACCTTCCCCTTCTGCCCCTGAAGACCTCTGTCACCTTTGGCTCCCTTGTTTCCATTCTTCCCATCAATGCCAGCTGCTCCCTGCCAGAAAGAGGAGAAAGATTTCTTTTTTCTGAGCCAGATCTTGCAGGAAGGGGGTTGAGGACACTCTGCAGGATGGAAACTCAATGGGAGGAACCCAGGCTGCAAGTTCCCATAGCCAGAGGTCAGAAGATACCCTGACATGAGCACCAAGAGCTGATTTATAGAATCATAGAAGGGTTTGGGTTGGAAGGGACCTTAAAACTCATCCAGTTCCAACCCCCTGCATGAAGTGTACAGCTTGTTGGAATCAAGATGGGAAGGAATTAAAGATGCTTTT
The DNA here is from genome assembly GCA_023637945.1 of Phaethornis superciliosus. NCBI lineage: Eukaryota > Metazoa > Chordata > Aves > Apodiformes > Trochilidae > Phaethornis > Phaethornis superciliosus. Next base: position 1,671,622 of record JAJQWJ010000001.1, read on the forward strand.
GGTGATGAGACAAACATTGCATGCAGCAGATGTAGACTGCACAGGTGACTTCATGAGAACTTTTCTTCCAAAACAATATTTCTGTGCTGACATTTGCTCAGCATGCCTCTGTAAATACTCCAAACTTAAATCTGAGAAGAAATCTAACCAAATTGTGAATTTCTGAGCTGGTTCTCTGTTCCTCACTACAGGTAGGACCAGTGTCCAGGCAGTGGATGACCCAAAACTCTAAGTTGGCACCTGATACCAAGAAGACAAAACCATTCTGGGTAAGAATCATACAATCACCCAAAGGTTGGGTTGGCAGGGACCTCAAAACTCATCCAGTTCCAACTCCCTGCATGGGCAGGGACACCTCCCACCAGCCCAGGGTGCTCCAAGCCCCATCCAACTTGACCTGAGACACTGCCAGGGATGGGGCAGCCACAGCTTCTGGGGGCAACCTGGGCCACCACCCTCACCCCAAAGAATTTCTCTACAACATCTCATCTCAGTCTCCCCTCTTGCAGCCTAAAATAATTCTCCCTTGTCCTGTCACCCTTGTCCAAAGTCCCTCTCCAGATTTTCTGGAGCCCCTTCAGGCACTAGAAGGTTGCTCTAAGGTCTCCCCAGAGCCTTCTCCAGGCTGAACATTGGAGCCACCTCCAGCATCAAATACTCTTTGTATGGCATCTCTAACTGGTTTGGGAGCAAACTAAAAGCTGTTGAAAACACCTTTTGTTGTTGTTGTTTTTCCCAAAGCTCCCACAGTCTACTCATCCATTCTGGCCATTTTTGATGGTAGTTTTCAGAACCTGGATGGGAGATGAAGTTGGATTTATCCTCACTTGAGGCACCAACTGCATGGGGCTCAGCTCACTCAGAGGACAGTGAATTGTCTCTTTAAGGAGATGAGGAGATAACCAAGAGTCATAGAATGGCTTAGGTTGGATGAGACCTTAGAGAGATTATTCCCTGCTCAGAGTTAATTTGCAGTAGGTTGTTGAGACACATTTACAAATAAAAATAACTAAAAAACCAAAACAACAACAATAACAAAAAACCAATCAGCCTAATGTTACCTAAGGAGGTTTTTGATTCCATCCCTGACAGTGTCTCAGGTCAGGTTGGATGAGACCTTGAGCAACCTGGGCTGGTGGGAGGTGTCCCTGCCTCTGGACAAGTTGGATCTTGGTGATCTTTAAAGTCCCTTCCAACCCAAACCATTCTGTGATTCTAGGATTCATTCCCAGAGGTAAAAAAAAATAAAAATAATTCATCTCCTCCCCTGAAGAACCACGTTGGTCCAGTCTCAAAAGCTCAACATATTTTTATATTTCAGGCTCAGAGGAGTATTTGAGAGCCAACCAGACACTCCTCCATGGTTCTGCTGGACATGTCTGGACCAGGTAAAGTCCATGTTCAACAGTCAGCCACAAACATCTCTTTATTTACCAGGAACTACTTATTGACATGATCAATAGAAAGTTCCATTTGAGGCCATAAGTGGACCACAAAACCCCAGCTAACCAGAGATTCTGTTTGCTAGGACAGATTGCTTGCTTGGAGGGTAATAAAACCTCTGAATCTGTGATTCTATAAAACCTTTTGGTTTGTTGGGCAGATCTCAGGATACCTTCCAGTGCCTGGTGATGATTTTTAGCTGGGTACAGATTCATCTGGCCAGAGATCTACCTCTTGCTATCCATGGTCTAAAACACTTCTTCCTGATCCTGAAGGAACCTGACACTGCTTATGGATTTCCCAATTAGCTTTTAGATTTCTCTCAGTTGTCCCTAGTGTCTCCTGGGGCAAGGAGAGACCTTTCCTTGTTTTCCTGTTCTCTCCCACCTGCCTGTGTCCAACTCCCATCAATTCTTTCTGCATCATGAGCTGCTTCTTGCCTGCTCTTGACCTGAAAGGAGCCCAAATGGCTTTAGAAAAAGTTAAACTCACAATCTGGGTGGCAGGCTGATAGGTCTAAGCCATGCCTATCTCTGCCAATTTTTGACCAGGGTGTTCTCTCACCATGGGTGGACTCCTACCCATCAGAGGTTGAGAAGATTTTGTCATAAACTAAAAGGTTTATAATATGGGGACAGACTTTTTAGCACAGCCTGTAGTGATAGGACAAGGGGTGATGGTTTTAAACTCAAAAGAGGGGAGATTCAGACTTCTTTTCAGGAAGAAATTTTCTTACAGTGAGGGTGGTGAAACACTGGCCCAGGTTGCCCATCAGGGAGGTAGATGGCCCATCCCTGGCAATATTGAAGTCAGGCAGGATGGGACTCTGAGCAACCTGACCTAGTTGAAGATGTTCACTGCAGGAGGGTTGGACTAGATGACCTTGAAAAGACCCTTCCAACCCACTCCATGCTATGATTCCATGATTTTATGATAGTAAAGCTTGGAGATGGCAGCAGGCATGTCCCTGCTTCAGTTGGGCAGGGAAAGGAGATCAGAGAGGTGATTCTTTTCAGTGCCATCTGCACTGGGAAAAAAGAACAAGATGAAATGAACAAGAACGAGATGAAAAAGAACAAGACCATGATGAAGATGAGAGTTTATAGTGGCCTTCCAGTCCATGAAGGGGACCTACAGGAAATCTGGAGTGGGGCTTTTCACCTGAGAAAGGAGTGACAGGACAAGGGGTAATGGTTTTAAACTGAAAGAGGGGAGATTTAGGTTAGATATTAGGAAAAAAAGGGTAGTAAGACACTGCAATAGGTTGCCTAGAGAGGTGGCTGATGCCCCATTCCTGGAAGTTTTTAAGGTCAGGTTGGATGGGGCTTGGAGCAACTTGAGTTGGTGGGAGGTGTCCCTGCCCATGCAGGGGGTTGGAACTGGGTGATTTTTAAGATCCCTTCTAACCCAAACCATTCTGTGATTGTATGAAACTAGTGGGGGGAAAAAGAGGGGAAAAAAAATGAAGAAGAAAAGGTCTGAGCACTGGGCAAGGGAAAGGAGCTGAATGGCAATTTGTTCCCTCTGGTTCACAGCCTGTGCTTGGTCAGGTCAACCACAACCACAGTTTAAAGGCAATTAGGGGTTGAATACTGCAAATGGCTTGTGCTGTTTGGTTCTGTTCTTCTAAGGTGTTGCTGGAACAGGCATCAACCTCCTCACTGCAGGGACATCAGGTACCAGGAGAGGCTGAATCATCAGCCCTGAACACTGATGCCAAGAAATCTCTGAGCAGCCCAGGATCTCTGCTGCCAGGCATGAATTCCTGCCAGGCTTTGGGCTAAAGCCAAGGAGGAACCTGCTTTGTCTCCAGGCTTCTTTTTCCTTCACTCAGATGAAGGAGTTGGGGAACCAAGCTGGGTCACCCTGGGAAAGCACAAAACCCCCCAATGGCCCAGCCTGAAGGGATGGATCTGTTTGAAGATGCACATCAAAGGGCTCCCAGGCTGCAAATTCTGCTAAAAGGTTTCCCCCCTCCTCCTGGGGTTTGGTGCTCAATATATGATGGGATGATGCATCTGGGAGTCTCACCCTGAGAGTTTCAGCTCTGTTTTTATCCCTTCCATTCTGTCTCTTGCTTCTGGACTGTCCCACCCCACAGATATTTGCTGCAACCTTGAGCATCCTCTATAAAAAAAAAAAAATAAATTAAATATCCTTTCTTGGTATGGGAGCTGCCCCTGGTCCTTACAGATGTCTCCAGCATTCCTGCTCAGACACTATGTCTCAGAGGAAGGGCAGAAAATCCACCCTGCTGCAAAGCCTCCAAGGTACCCAGGGTAGAGCTGGAAATCCCTTGGTGCTCAGAGCACCAAGCTGGGTGACTTCCCTTTTTCCAGCCTGGACTCATCAGGAATGTTTAGGATGCATCAAGGCACACTCCCAAGGCAATAATTTCTCCAGAAATTCTGTCTTTCCACTCCTCTGCCTTGAAATACCACGAGGTTCAACAAGACCAAGTCCCTGGTCCTGCCCTTGGCTCCCAACAACCCCAGGAAGGTGGAAAGTGCCCAAAAGAAAAGGGCCTGGGGGTGTTGGTCATCAGTGGATGGATATGAGCCAGGTTGTGATCAGGTGGCCAAAGTGGCCACCCCAGTATCCTGGCTTGGATAAGCATTGGTGTGGCCAGGAGATCCAGGGCAGGGATTGTCCCCCTGTGCTATGCACTGGGGAGGCTGCACCCCCAATCCTGGGGTCACTTCTGGGGACAAAAAAAAAAAAAAAAACTTGGGGCAAAAAGAATATAAAATAACGAAGGTATTTGTGAGCACCTGGAAGATAAAGTCAGACCTGGGCTTGTGGAGATTGTGTCGTGTCAGGATGTTATGTCCTAACCCAAGTGTGAGAAACAGATGATGTGAATCAGACTCTAAGAGTACCCTGAAGCTGCCAATAAAAGCAGTCTGAGCTTGATGGAAGTGAACATGGCAGGCACCTAACCTCAGGTCAGATGAATTTCACCCAGGACATTGTACATCACAGCCCCTCCAGCTCTGGTGTGACTTCTGCAATTTTAGAAAAATAATGAAGGACCAACCTCAAGCTCTGTTGTCTCAGTCTGGCTCCAAGCACACCACTGACAGCATTAACCTGCACCAGCAAAATCCCCAATTTTTCCCCCCCAAAAGTCTTTTTTAGCTTTCCTCAAATATTGCATGGCAAGATACCACTTTCTGATAGCTCCTGGCATTTTGTGCTGCTCAATGGGTGTGCCAATAGGAAAAAAAAATACCCATGTCCTCCAACCATGGCAAGATGATGGAATCCAACTCTGCTTCCTCTGCCCTCAGCATCCTCAACCAATGTCTCTGCTCTGCTCCTGTGCTACTATTGGTTGTCATCTCTTGATTCACAGAATTTTCTTGATTGGAAAAGGTCTGCAGGATCACTGAGTCCAGCTGTGAACCTAACACTGAGAAAACCCTAACCAAGCCATAGCCCTAAGCACTATGTCCCTACAACTCTTAAATTCCCACAGGGATGGTGACACCATCACTGCCCTGGGCAGCCTGTTCCAGGGTCTGATGACCCTTTCAGTGAAAAATTTTCTCCTAACACCCAATCTAAACCTCCCCTGGTGCAACCTGAGGCCATTTCCTCTTGTAACTTCATTGACCAGACAGATCCTCATCTCTTTACAACCTCCTTCCAGGGAGTTGTAGAACACCCCTAGGTCCCTCAGCTGCTCCTTGGAATTCTTCCAGCCCCTTCCCCAGCTCCATTCCCTTCTCTGGACACTCTCCAGCCCCTCAATCTCCTTCTGCTCCTCAGGTCCCCAGAAGTGACCCCAGGATTGGGGGTGCAGCCTCCCCAGTGCCCAGCACAGGGGGACAATCCCTGCCCTGCTCCTGCTGCCCACACTTTTCCCTATCCAGTCCAACGATGCCATTTAGCTTCTTTGGGCCACTACATCATTCCAAAAATGCCCTTGATCCAATGCCTCCAGGTGGTGACCTCAGGTTTCAGCCTAGTGACTTTGGCAAAGTGCTCAGGGGTTGAAACTCTTGAATAAATGAGGAACTTTTCCTCAGTGAGCAATTACCAGCCTGGTTTACAAGCTTGTCAATAATTACACATCCAGGAGGAATAACCATTGAGTAGCCCTGAATGGCTGTGGGGCCTCCCAGAGCTGGGGAATAGGTTAAAAATAATTGATTTTTTGATTGAAATAAAAAAAAAATCTCAGGTGTTCCCACTCCACCCCTTCCTTCCTTTCCCAAATGAAAAAAAACCCAGCAGGGACTCTTTTAGTTCCACTTTGGAAAAAATTGTTCCAAGTTGTTCCACTTTAGAGACCAATTTTTTTCCACCTGGGTCTTTTTCCAGGTGAAAAGGTGAAATCCAAAAGCACGGAAAGACTTTTGCAACCCAACTTTGCCCCCCATCCCTCCCTCCCAGTTGGAATTCACCAGGAAAGAGATTTTCCAGGTCCTCCAGTATAACTGTTTTCCCTCTGGTTAGCAACATGCACCCACTGAGTGCTGAACCACCCATTTGTAGCCCAGGATATATAAATTTCTCAGGGGACAAAACACCTATGGTCCCAATTTTTGGCCATTTGAACATCAGACATCATCTGCCCATGATTTCCCCCCTCACACACCGAAGGCATTGAAATAATAATCAATAAATGCACATTTCATGCAATCCTTGGTGCAAAATGCAACATTCTATTAAAACAGAATGGTTCAGGCTGGAAAAGACCCTCAAGATCATCAAGTCCAGCCTTGTCCTGACCCTATTCCCAAAGAGCCACCAAAAACCATGTCCCCAAGCACCACATCCCTCTGGCTCTGGTCCTCCATGCCCATGGCTGCTTTTCCAGCAAAACTTGGGAAAAATTGGCTTTGGGGAGCAGCACCAAGCCAACATCACTTCATCCCACCCCATCACCCACACACGTGGGGAGAGGACCAGTGGTGCAACCCCAACTCTCTACCCAAGACTTGGAAAAGCAAAGAAACATGCTCCAACTCACAGCAGAGCCTGGCAAGCCTGGTTCTCCTGGTTCCCCCTGCAAGGAAAATGGTGATGAGTTACCCTTGGGAAGAGTTGGATTCCTTCTGGAAGTGGGATTTGCTGTAGGAGACACTTCCAGCAGTGGAAGAGGACACAAGGAGACCATTGGGGACCCCTTTGAAGAAGCTTGGAGGGGACAGGTAGGACACCTCAAACATCTCATTTGGGCAGCTGGATGGAGTTCTATGTCTCCCAGGACTACAGCTGGAGCTTAGACAACAGTTTACATCTCACACCTAAACACTGGCATTTCAGCAAGTCAGAACTGATGAATTTTTAGCCCAAGAAAGAGGCCAGAGCACTCTGATACTTTACAGAAGCCTTTAGGGCTCCCCTGGTAAAGTGCAGCTCCTTCTGCTTTCTGGTAATCCCATCACATTTCCATCAGCAATTTTGGAAAGAAGTTTGGTGAGAAAACACTGAAAGGAGTTCACAAATCAGTTTTTCCAGGACTTTACATATCAGCTGTGTAAAAGATGGATGGAGCTTTGAGGAACCTGGCCCAGTGGGAGGTGTCCCTGAACCAGATGAGCTTTAAGGTCCCTTCTAACCCATCCCAACCCATCCCAACCCATCCCAACCCATCCAACCCAACCCAACCCAACCCAACCCAACCCAACCCAACCCAACCCATGATTCTCATTCTTACACAAGATCCATAAGGTAGGGCTGCACTGTACTCACTTTCTGTCCCACTGGTCCTCTTGTTCCAAAAATTCCCATCACTCCTTTGGAGCCAGCTTCACCTTTGACTCCCTAAAATTTTACAATCCCAGTTACATACATTTGCAGTACCTTCTGCTCCTGGAAGGACTTTCCCTGAGAGAAACCATGGAGATGGCAAAGAAGATGATAAAAAGCACCATTTCTAGAGAAGATTTCTCCCCCAGGAAGCCCAAAAGTCTATTTAGTAGCCAGTGGATGGGAACAAAGCCACCAGCTGCAGAATGGCTAAAAAAACTCAACAAACTCTTCTGGAAGTGAGTTGGTGGCCAGTGATGGAGACTGAAAACACGGAGCAGAAGGTCTCAAAACCTCTGGATGAGTTGGAAAACACTCAAGTACAAGACTCTGCTTGAGTTACTGGTGGTGGAAATACTACTCTGATGTTCCACCTAAAGTCTCTTAGATATTCAGCCAGGAGGTGTTCTTGCTTTGTGTTTTTATTTTATATATATATATAAATATAATATTTTTTTTAGAGGGCAATCCAAAAGATGGGATTTCATCTGACTTAAAAAAAACCAGGTACCACCCATGGGAGCATCTCCAGAGGTTTCCTTTACAGTCCCCAGGGACCTAATGAGTTGGGGTAAGGACATCATCTGCCTCTTCCCAAGGAGGATGCTCACACTGGGTCAGGTGATTCCCAGCCTGAACTACACAGGTTCCCATGGGAAATCAGAGGAGTTGGATGTCCAGTTGAGACTGGGATGCTGCTGGTGTAGGTATTTAGAATTATTTATAATTTATAATCTAGAATTTGGAATTTAGAATTATTCAGCTGAGTGTCCATCCAAGGTCAGATTTCTGGAGCCAAAAAGATGAATATAATGCAAAAATAGGGATAATTAGTCTGGAAATCACCCAGGTGGGGTGATTGATTCCTCCCAATAGAGTGGTGCTGGGTTGAGGGTGCTCTCAAAGAGCAAGGTTCATACCTTTTCTCCTACAGGGCCATCTTCTCCCTTCTCACCTTTGTCTCCATCAAAACCTGACAGGCCCTGCTCACCCTGAAAGGGAAAAAGAGAGAAATTAATGGATTCTGGGTTCTGTCTCCCTCCTGGAAGTGCTGGTTCTCAATGCTTCTCCCAAGCTGTGCCCAGTGCTGATGCCACCAAGAGTGGGGAAAGGGACAGCTTAAAAAAATCAAACTTACAGGATCTCCTTTCCTGCCTTTGTAGCCCTGGGGTCCAAAAATAGTGATGGGTTCACCCTAGAGAAAAGAGAGAAGAGCTGTAGACACCCAGTGACACATGACCTCAAGGGTCCCACTGGATGGAACCACACTGGCTATAATGGGCAAAAGAGAAATTAAAGTGTCTAATCCTAAATTCTGGTCCAAATGGACCCAGATGGGGGAGGTCCAGGTGCTCCACAGAACAAGGTAAAATGTTCAGGTTGGTCTGTCCTTAAATAAAAGTTGGAGGATGAACTTGCAGAGAGAACTACAAGATGTTCTAAGATTTGACTGCCCTCGTGCTTCAAAAAAAAAAAAAAAAAAAAAAAAAGAAAATGTTGGGGAGATTTGACTGTGACCTCGTGCTCCAAAAATAAATCTTGAGGAGATTTGACTTTGACCTGATGCTCCAAAAATAAATGTTGGGGTGATCTGACTGTGACGTTGTGCTCCAAAAATAAATGTTGGGGAGATTTGACTTTGACCTTGTGCTCCAAAAATAAATGTTGGGGTGATCTGACTGTGACGTTGTGCTCCAAAAATAAATGTTGGGGAGATTTGACTTTGACTTCATGCTCCAAAAATAAAAGTTGGGGAGATTTGACTTTGACCTGATACTCCAAAAATAAATGTTGGGGTGATCTGACTGTGACCTCGTGCTCCAAAAATAAATGTTGGGGTGATTTGACTGTGACGTTGTGCTCCAAAAATAAATCTTGGGGAGATTTGACTTTGACCTCATGCTCCAAAAATAAATGTTGGGGTGATCTGACTGTGACCTCATGCTCCAAAAATAAACGTTGGGGTGATTTGACTGTGATATCTTGCTTCAAAATAAATGCTGGGGAGATTTGAGTGCGACCTTGTGCTCCAAAAATAAATGTCAAGAGATTGTCAAGTCTAGTCATCAGCTCTGGGACATTCTGGGACATTCTGGTCCTCAGTGAAGAAGCTACAACAAGGCTGTTCCCACCCTCTTCTCTGGCAAAGTGATGGTTGTGTCTCCAAAGTGGGGGTGCTAGGGAGGAAGGCTGAAGCCACCTTGTAATGGGCAATTGCAGGCCAAGTGAAAAGGAGAATCTTTAGACCAAAAGTGCTTCTGCTCCAAGGTGACCACGGGTTGCTGCTGCAGTCCTAAAGAACATCCATCAATCCAAACTTGGAGAATTTTTTGCAGTTTTCCATCCACCATCGGACCCTGATCAGATTCTGGCTTAGTACACCCTCCTGATTCCCTGCTCTGGAGGTTCTCCAGTGGAGATGGGATGGGGCTGCACCAATCTTTGGAAAAAAAAGATCAAGATTCTCTCATTTAAAGCACAGTGGGATTCCCAGTTACTCCTGTATCAATGAAGGGAGAGTTAGGAAGAAAGTTAAGCTGCAATCACATGGAAGAAACCCAAGCCCATTATTCCACCCCCTCTCTGTTTTCTCTCCACCTTATATTTTATTAAGGTGTTATTTAGAAAAATGCATTACACATTCCTCCAGCTTGGAGAGTGTTTTTGGGGCCTCTTGACAAAGGAGATGAAGAATTGCTTTGTTTCTGGAGTGAGTCCCCTTTGAAGGCAGCAGCTTCCTGGGAGATGAATTGCCCTTCCCCATTCAGCACTGCATGACTCAAAGGCAGAAATGTCGTGGAGCTTTTGGAAAACTCATTTTTGAACAAGTGATCTCAGTCAGGGAGGAAGTTAAGAAAACACTGAGCAGAAGTTCAGCATTTTCTCTGCATTATCCAGAAGAGGTTAGGGAGTTATTTTCACATTACCTGCTATGAGCCAGCTCAGCTCTGGGGTGAGCTGCTACTACCAAAATTGGTGGAAATTTTCTTCCTCCTTTAATTCACAGGAAACTTTCTTTTTATTTTTCTTCTTCTTTCTCTTCTTTTCCTTCTTCTTCTTCTTTTTCTTCTTCTTCTTTTTCTTCTTCTCCTTCCTCTTTTTCTTCTTCTTTCCTTTTCTCTTCCTTTCCCTTTTTCTTTTAATTTTCCTTTTCCTTTTTCCCTTTTTCCTTTTTTCTATTTCTTCTTTTTCCTTTTCTTTTTTTTCCTTTTCCTTTTCCCCTTCTCCCCTTTTTCCCCTATTCCCTTTTTCTTCTTTTTCCTTTTCGTCTTTTTCCTTTTCTTTATCTTTTACTTTTCCTTTCCCTTTCCCCCTTTTCCCTTTTTCCTTTTCCTTTATTCTTTCTTTTTCTCCTTCTTTTTCCTTTTCTTTTTCTCCTTCTTCTTCGTTTTCTCCTCCTCCTCTTCCTCCTCCTTCTCCTTCTTATTTCTTCTCCTTCTTCTCCTTCTCCTTCTGCTTCTCCTCCTCTTTCTCCTCCTTTTCTTTTTTCAAATTGCTGCCAAAATGACTTTTTGTTGTTGTTGTTTTGTAGGATCTTGTCAAAACTATTCCTCTGCCTTGTAAGATCACTGCTTCATTTAAACAAATGTCCATCTGCTCACTGGTAACTATAAAATCCTGACAACCTTTTGCCCCATCTCCCTGAGAAAGCCACAATCTGGAATGTCCTTACTCTGTCTCCCTTGGGTCCCAGAGGTCCTCGATCACCCTGAAGACAGGAAAGAGAAAAAAGTCAGCAATTAATTCCCTTTTTCTCACTCCTCCTGTGTTGCTCAGGCTCTTGATTCACACTCCAAGCCACTAAGATCTAACACAGCTGAAGTCTTCTGGGCACTTAACAACAAGAATTTGTCTGCACTTAGAATTTATGGCACTCAAAAAAACCCAAAACCCAACCCCCAAAAACCCCAAAATACTCCCAACCCTAAAGATCCAGAGGACTGAAGTGATTTCCCTGACCCCCTCCAGCTCAGCACATCCCTGTGGAGCTGTTTCTGGATGTTGAGCTCCCAACAGGAGGTGGCATCTCCAACAAGGATGTGTCCATGCTATGTCTGAAGTGGGAAGGCAGCCTGTGTCACACAGGGTTTCCCAAATTTCAACCTCAGATCCCACCTCCTTTACAGAGAGAGCAGGAAATCTTAGCTGCTCCTGGAATTATTATTTTTTTTCTTTTTAATGCTGGGACATGAGGCTGAAGGGCAGGACTCATTCCTGGTGGCATCTCACAACCTTCTCCAGTGCTCAAGACTGATGTGGTGACAGAAGGAGAAGGGGAAGGCTGCAAGGACCTGCTGAAGATAGTAGAAACTTCACCTAAACTGCTTTTTGAGTAGTAGAATTATATGTAGATCACTCCCAGAGTGTTCTGCTCTTCTCTTCAACTTCCTAAGGGTTGCAAGAGGGATGTAGCAGGAGTCCAAGAGGTCTGCTGATCACAGATACAAGTGAAAAGTTGTGTGTTGGATGGAGCTTGGAGCAACCTGGGCTGGTGGGAGGTGTCCCTGCCCATGCAGGGGATTGGAACTGGATGAGCTTTAAGGTCCCTTCCAAACCAAACCATGTTATGATTCTATGATGCTGCTGCAGGACATTTGTTTCCCAGCTCTGTTCCTCCAGCCCTCCATATCTGGGGATTGACCAGAAGACACCAGGGGGGCTTTTTCTGTCCAAACTCCCATATTTCCTCCCCCAAAAGAACCTGTCTGTCAACATTTTAAGCCATCAGCAGAGAAAAGCAGCCCCACAGACATTCTCTTCTCCACGAGCCCATGCAGATATAAGATGACTCCTCCTTACTCTTTCTCCTTTCACACCTGGGAAGCCTTTTAGACCCTGCAAAATCAGAAACCAAGATGTGAATTAAAAAAATATCACTGGGGAAAGCTGTCATGAAAGAGCAGCCTTCACTGAAAGGTGAAATTGCCCCCCATGGAGAAGCTGCTGGTGGGACTGGTGCCTTTATTCTCCTTTCCTTCCTCCTGAGAGAAATTTGAGGAGAAATGAGTCACAGTGGTGAAGAAAGAGGAAAAAAAAAGATCTTTTAGCTTCTATCCATCAGTGGGTCTTGAGCACAACTCAGGATCTCTGGGTGGATTGCTAAATTTAGGCAATGCTCCCCCCCCTTTTTGCAAGCCACAGACTGTGGTTTTTGTACCCTCAACATTAACGAGATGTTGAGGTCTCAGAGAGCTCAGGGGAAGGGTTGTTCCTGGAGGGTTCCTCAGAGGTGGAGGTGACAAGGATCCCCAGATGTCCTCCACGACAGGTCAAGAGCCCCAGGAGATAGAACCAGGATGGGAACCTGGCTGAAAAGCCATGGTGGTCACCCCAGGTCTAACTTGTATGGAAAACTGGGGACCTTCCAGGAACATGCAAGGTGGCATCTACCACCTGCAGAACTTTCAGCTCATCACATGGATGGGCATGGATGGGATGGACAAGGAGAAGTCAGGGCACAGGTATTTCCCAAAGGGCACAAAACCTGGGATTTGCCAACCCACTGTGCCCTGAGGTGCTGCTGTGGCCACTGGGACACATCATCCTGTAAGGATGTGAGGTCTTGGTGAGCACCAGCCCATCAAGGTTAAACCTGGTACTGCACCCACCCTTGGCATTCTGAGGAACCTCATAACTTAGGATGAGAGGAAATGGTCTCAAGTTGCCCTGTGAAACGTTCAGATTGGATAGGAGGAGCAATTTTTTTTACTGAAAAAATGCTCAAGCTGCCCAGGACAGTGGTGGAGTCACCATTCCTGGAGGGGTTCAAAAACCATGTAGACGTGGCAATTGGGGACATGGTTTCGTTGGCATGGTGGTGTTGGGTTGATGGTTGGATTTGATAATCTTAGAGGTTTTTTTTTTTCTAAGCTTAGTGATCCTACAAAGCCCACCTGACAGCAGGATTCAAGCTCACACATCCCCACATCAGAATTCAGGTTCCAGAAGTTTTTGTTTCCCACTGCAAACATCAGCCCCACTTTTTTTTTTTTTTTTAATTTTCTTTTTCCCTCTGCTCATGGGGATTTGGGTTGTCCCTGCTGTAAGATCAACCCACCCCAACACTCACCATCATGCCAGAGGGACCCCGGACACCCACGATGCCCTCGTCACCCTGTGAGGATGGAGAGGAGTGGTGATGGGCATCAGCAAAGAGTAACACAACAGCCCCACTTCCAGCTCTGCAAACCATCCCACCATCCCAGGGACAACACAAGGAGTGGCTGAAGGACCTGGGGGTGTTGAACCTGGAGCAAAGGAGGTTGAGGGGAGACCTTCTGGCTCTCTGCAACCCCCTTGAAAGGAGGTTGGAGCCAGGTAGTCCCCTTCTCCCAAGTAAGAAGTGATAGGACAAGAGGAAACAGCCTCAAGTTGCACCAGGGGAGGTTTAGGTTGAGAAGAGTTTCTTCTCCAAAAAGGTTGTTGTCCTGGTTTGGGCCAGGAGAAAGGTGATTTTCTGGTTTGTACTTTTGCTTTCAGCTCAGTCTCTTGTAAGTAGCTGCACTTGCTGAAATGAACAGCAAGTTTCTCAGACAGTGTCTGCTCCTGGGACTGCTCACACTCCATGGTTATAGTTACTGCTGGAGAATGGGCTGCAGAGCCAAGGACACTGCTCAGCTCTGAGGAACATTTTACCTTCCAGAAGGAGTAAAGAGGTCCCACCTGAACCCCTCCTTTGGGGAGGGCCTGACAAGATAAATGCCAGAATTGACCAAACAGAGTATTCCATCCCATACACCTCATACTCAGTATAAATTTGAAACGTGGACTTTCAGGAAGGTCTCCCTGAGGTTCTTTGCCAGAAGGAACCCAAAACTTCTCAGCAGCATGAAGAAAAGTGAACGTTGTTGCCCCAAGGATGATGGGGAATGGTTGGATGGGAAAGGAAGAGGGGAACAAGGAGAAAAAAAGTTGAAGGAAGAGTTCTGAAGGAACAAACTTCCAGGAAGCATCCCCAAAGCATACAAATCTCAGGTGGTTCCTCCCCAGCCAGCTAGGATTAAGGAGAAGCAGTTGGAGGGGTGTAGGTATGGTCTTCAATGGTCCTGGGAAAGCACAGCCCAGCAGGGAAGGGTTCAGTGGCCCAGTGTGGTCTGTAAAGCTTTGAGGGTGTCTAATTAAGGAGGAGATGCTAATTAGGGCCAATGGAGAGATTCTGGGCAGTGTCAGCTCCAGCAGGGCATGGCAGTGTCCACCACCTCCAAATCTGGCTGGTGAGAAATTAAGAAGGGCTCTGAAATCAGCTTTGTAGGAATCTTAAAAGATGGGGGAGTAGGAGGTGGTGGTGGAAAACTGCCTTCAAAAGATGTTCAGCTGCAAGGAAGGTAATCCAGGAACATTTTAGGGAGGGACTTACCCGTGGGCCAGGGAGTCCACGGAGACCTCTTGGACCAGCTGCTCCAATGCCACTTTCTCCCTAAGGAACAGAGAATCCCTGAGGTCTCATGGAGAGCAGGGACACCACACCAGATGGTTGCTGATGAGTTTGACCATGATTTGGAAGCCACAGAAAGAGTCAGGAGGGATTGACTTCCATTGGTGATGGAAGCAACCATGAAGAAGTGGGGCAAAGAGGGATGAAGCTGATGGATGGGATGAGAGCCCCAGGAGCCAGGGGAGGGCAGGGGGTTGTCCCATTGCCACCCCAAGATCTCAACTGCTTGTGAGCTTCCTGGCAGGGTGGCACTGACCTTGTTGCCTTTGGGTCCAGGTGTTCCAGGAATCCCCTGGAGAACAAGGAAAACAAAAGAGAAGGGAAGACTTGGCTTTGCTTTTCCTTAAGGTTCTCCTGTCCCACAGCTCCAAGAGGGTGAAAGCCCACCCAGCCCAGACCCCAGCTCCTAAACCTCTTTCCCCAGTGTCCTGGTTTGGGCCAGGAGAAAGGTGATTTTCTGGTTTGTACTTTTGCTTTCAGCTCAGTCTCTTGTAAGTAGCTGCACTTGCTGAAATGAACAGCAAGTTTCTCAGTCAGTGTCTGCTCCTGGGACTGCTCACACTCCATGGTTATAGTTACTGCTGGAGAATGGGCTGCAGAGCCAAGGACACTGCTCAGCTCTGAGGAACATTTTGCCCTCAGGAAGGAGAAAAGGAGCAAGAAGGTCACAGCTGAACCCCTCCCTTGGGGAGGAATGGACAAGATAAATGACCAAAATTGACCAAACAGAGGATTCCATCCCATACACCTCATACTCAGGATAAATTGGAGGGATTACAAGGGTCAAACCCCTTCCTGCTTCCCCTTCTTCACCTCTTCCTGTTTGCTTCAGCATCCTGGGAGGATTCCATCCCTTCCTCTGCCTGTGCTCCTGATCCATTCCAGCCTGGATCTGTGTGTTCCTGCCTCCAGCTCCCAACTGCTCCTGAGCCCAGGATTCCAGCCTGGACTTTCCCAGGGCTGCCCTGCAGCCTCAGTGGGGATGTGAGAGTTATTGGGGGAGAGGGGGGAGGAATGTGGGATCAATTTTCCTGGATATTTGTAGAGATTTAGTAATTTTTCCTATTTATCATTACTGTTTCATTAAAGCTGTGTAGTTTAGTTTCCAATCCCTAAGTCTCTCTGCCTTATTCTCTCTCCTTCCTTTATCAAGGAGGGGAGGGGGGTTAATAGGGAGCATCTGGCATTGGGTTTAATTGCCAGGCCAGTGTTAAACCCTGACATCCTGCTGCTCAAAAGCCACTGGGGTGATGTACAAAAGTCACCTCTTTTCCTGGGGATCCTGATGGTCCTTTGGGCCCCGAATATCCATTCCGTCCTCTCTTCCCACGCTCCCCCTTGAAAACAAAAGCCTTTAAGGAGGTGAACAACCTGATGGAGATGTCCTGCTTTTCCCCATCCAGCTGGAAAGCAGGAGCTGATGCTCCCAGGAGTTGCCCTGCACTGGCTGCAAGCAGGAGGAGCAGCCACTGAGGTTCTCCTTGTGTGGATTTCTTCTTCTTGAGGAGAAAGGACTCCAGATACACCAAGACCCTGATTTTAGACACATCTCTGTCCCCTTTGGGCTAACAACCCCAAAGCCCCTTGCTCACACCCCCTGCCCTATCACCACTCCTTTTCTTCACAGTTGTCCCATCAAGTCATCCCATTAAGTTTCAAGGGAGAACAACGTGTGCCCACCTTGCTTTGGAGCTCCATGGATTTTTTATATTTTTTTTTTTTTTAAGGTTGAAGGACATCTCCCTCTACCAAATCTTTTGGCCCAGTGTTCCCCCAGTTCTAGCAATTGGTCTAAGAAATGTTATCACTTCTCCTTTTGCAACCAAGCTTTGTTCCTGCTCCTCTTCCCTGACTACAGCTTGGCCCAGGGTCTGGACCACCATGGACAACCTGGGGTAGGCAATCCCAGGAAGATCACAGCTGTCTTCACCTTGAAAGCAACTTACAGATGATGTCCCCTCAATGCACACCACTTACCTTTTGTCCTGGCATCCCAGGGAGACCTGGAAACCCTCTGTCCCCTTGTGATCCAGGGATGCCAGCGGTGCCACGGATGCCCTGGATGCCCTGAGCTCCTGGAGGTCCTGGGGCCCCTGGTTCACCCTGTTGAGTGAATCACAAGGAATTCAGATCTTAGGTGGGGTTAACTGCTCCCCTAAAGGTCCTGGAGAAAGCCTGAGGTGTCTCCTTGAATTCCCATGGTCAATACACAGAATTTGGGACACCTTCTCCAGCTCTGGTCCAGAAGAGAGCTCCTAGGGCTGGAGAAAGGGCTGTGCCACGGCTTGCTAAGAGGAGAGCCCCATCCTGCAGACTGTCAGAGCTCTCCAGTGAATTCAAATCTCTGCATGCCTGCAAAATCCCAAGGGATCACAGAAATGCATCTCCGCTGGGACCACAATTCCCTCTCTTCTTTTTCACAGTTGAAGGTGGCCCTCAATGTTTCAGAAGTGATGGACTAGATGACCTTTAAAGGTGCCTTCCCATCCAAACCCTTCTGAAAGTTTCCTTTTTTTTTTTATTTTTTTTTTTTTTTTTATTTATCTTATAGTATTTATGCTTTGAAAAAGTCGTTTGGAGGACACAGAGCACTTTTTGTCCCAGAATCATTTGATGGTCTTCCTGCCTTCCCAGGGTGGGGTTGTTTTCAACAAATTCTGTGCTCCACACCCAATGGAGGAAAGCAAGGACTTCAAAGAGAAAGAAAAACCCAAGTGAGAGCTTATCTAGAAGGGCAGAAAGACTTCCCTTAAATCCAGGTGGTCCAGCTTGACCAACAGGACCTCTGAATCCAGTTCCTGGTTCTCCCTGTAAAGAGAAGGAGAAAGTCAGGAAAAATCAAGACCCTCCACTGTGATCCTTCAAAATGAGAACTCGCTTCATGGTGTTCCCATGGAAAACCCATCTGGAAGTTGGAAATCCATTTGAAATCCCTTCCTGAAGAGCTGGTCCTACACCAAGAGTGTCTACAGAGCCCTCCCTGACCATCACAGCTCCTTTAGGTGATGGGAAGTTGACAAAGTTGCTGAAAGCATTTAAACAGCTTCAGAAAAGAGGGATCTGAGTGGCAGGAACATTACTGGAGATGGTGTCAGAAGGCTCTGGGTGAGATGTCTATCTTCTGACATCAATCTTTTTTTTTTATTATTATTTTTTTGGGGGTGGGTATCCTGTCTGTGTGAGTTGAGAGAGATTTTGGGTCCCCAGGAGGACATCTCAGGAGGTTACCTGGACACCTCCCCTTGACATGAAGAGGTCAGGAGGGAGAGCTGGAGGAAAACTCTCACAATCTAAGAAGAAACCCCCTTGGCTGTGTTACCATCATCATTTACCTTCTGGCCATTTTCACCTCTGTCTCCTTTGGTGCCCTAAGAAAGGAAAAGTGAGAGTTACCCTGCAGCAGAACTTCAGTACAACCCTCAGCAAAGGTTTCCAGTGGTGCTCATCACCTCTGGCAGCATGGAGCAAGTGGTCCCTCTGGCCTCCATCCCTCTTCCCCAGAGGACATGGGCAGTGGATGTGTGACTGAGAAAGACCTAAAATGCCCTAACACAGAAAGGAGGTGAGCTGGAGCAGCTCTGCTAGGAAGAAAAGCTTTGAGTGTTGGGGTTCTTCAGCCTGGAGAAGAGGAAACTCCAGGGAGAACTCAGAACACTTCCAAGAGGCTACAGGAAAGCTGGGGAAGGACTTTGGAGAAGGACATGGAGTGGTAGGACATGGGGGAATAGCTTCAAGATGGAAGAGGGGGGTTTAGGTTGGACATTAGGAAGAAATTCTTTCCTGTGAGGGTGCTGAGACCCTGGAACAGGTTGCCCAGAGAATCTGTGGCTGCCCCACATCCCTGGAAATATTCAAGGTCAGGTTGGATGGGGCTTGGAGCACCCTGGGCTGGTGGGAGATGTCCCTGCCCATGCAGGGGGCTGGAACTGGATGAGCTTTAAGTTCCTTTCCAACCCAAACCATTCAATGGTTCTATGAATCTCTGACTTCCCACTTTGACAATTCCCACTTTGGACCACAGCTGGGGATGCTGTCCTGGCCCAGCTGCTGACACTGAGCCCACAGCTCACCTTTTCTCCAGGTTCCCCCATCTCCCCAGGCTGCCCCTGCAAGACAAGAGCCAGACAACTTCCAGCCACCTCCTTCCCACATTCCAGCATCCCCAGGGGGTTGTCCCCCTCCAACCCTCTCCACCTTTCTCCTGCATATTTGGGTCCCACCACCCCATTTGTTCCCTACAAGCCTTGGTTGCTGCAAGTGTTCATGAAATGGTGGTTAGTGGGGTTAGTGGTTCAGCCCTGTCCTTCTTCCAGGCTTGGATTTTGCTTGTCCATCACCTGGTTTTGATTACTGATCCAGGAGAAAATGAACATCCGGGGAAAAAACAAACAAACAAAAAAACCCCAACCAAACCAAAACCCTGATTTTTTTTGCAGTTACTCCTGAGCTTGTGCCTGGAAGGGAGGGAATGGAATCTTGCATCCCCTCCAGGGATTAAAGGTGGGGCTGTGACAATCCCAGTTTCCATCAGCACAGTCTCCCATAGATCCTGAATGTCCTCTCCATCAGCACATCCCCAATTCCCTCTCTCTTTCCAGCCTTCTCCTGGTCCCAGAAGCTCAGGCTAGGGAAGTGCTACCACTACCTTCTCTCCTTTCTCTCCACGGATTCCTGGAGCTCCCATTTCTCCCTGGAAAACAAAAGGCAATCCCTTTTTTTCTTCCCTCTTGACCAGGTGGGTGCTGCTCTTGTTCCTGCACCAATTTTTGGCAAACATGGGGGGAGGAACATCTCATTTCCATCACTTGCAGTCCCACACCAGGTTGGAGATGTCCCTGACCCCATCCCTTTTATCCTGTGGGCTGGAAATGCAGAGAGAGGAAATATAAATTGCAAAGTAAGGGCCAGATCTGAGTGGGAAGTTGAGGATCTCCATGCTCCCAGGCTACTGGAGATGTTAAAAGATGCTACAAGAGTTTAAGGGAGGTGGGAGAAGTTCACAGAGGAGAGATTCAGGATCTTCAAAACCCCAAAACCGTGGACCAGGGTCAAGCCTGGCCTCTCAGCTCATTATCAATGGCCAAAATTGTTGATGAACATCCCTTGAACCCACCAGCCTGGACACTTTTCACCCCTGATTCCTCAGCTTCCCATCCTTGGGAGATGGATCACCATCCTGGCTCCTACCCCCAACCCCATCTTGTTTGCATTCTGCATTAAAAGTGGCAAAAAAAGCACTGACCTTTTGGCCATGGGAGGGTGGATCTGCTGGGCCAGTTTCCTCCTTTTGTAAGGAAAAAAAAAAAAAAAAAACAGGTCCAGAAAAGGGCTGGGATGCAGAGTGATGGGAGAAAGGAATGAGATAAAAAAGGCTTTGATAAGAGGGGCACAATGTGAATTCTGTACCTTAATTCTCCTTGAGTGGTGAGGGCCAGGGTAAGCCTTGAAGTGAAAAAAAAAAAAAAAAAAGAGGAAAGTGGGAGAGCAGTTGGAGAAATGTTTCAACCCTAAGCCATGGAAAAGACATCTTTGAGCAGTGAGATGGTAGGAAGGAAGTGGAGAGGCTGGAAGCATCTCATGGGGAAGCTGTGGGTTACCAAGGATCAGGAGAACACCATCAGAGTGTCCCTGGTTGGATTTGGGCTGGGGACCCAAGCTCCTTCTGATCTGCTCCAACCAAGATGGGACATCTGAGAGCTGGTGTTGCCTGGTGCATATCAGGGTTTGTGGACCAAGAAATGCCTCAGGACCAGGATTTTGGCATTAGCACAGGTGTTCTACCTTACCCCTGGCCCTTCGTGGAGCTCCATGTCACCTAAAGGAGGTTAAATTTGGATGAGAGCTTGGAGAGAAATTCTTGGGTGTGAGGGTGGTGAGATCCTGGCCCAGGTTGCCCCATCCCTGGCAGTGTCTCAGGTCAGGTTGGATGGGGCTTGGAGCAACCTGAGCTGGTGGGAGGTGTCCCTGCCCATGCAGGGGTTTGGAAATGGATGAATTTTAAGGTCCCTCCCAACCCGAACTATTCTATACTTCGATGAATGGTGATTATAATAATAATATTCCCTGATATTCCACGATTTTAGGTGTCTTCTCATAGCATGGATGACCCCAGCTCAGTGCTGTTGTTCCTCCTGGGAGCTCAGGGTGAGGGTCACTGCTTTCAGAGAAATTCATTCAAACTTAGGGGAAATCTGTTGTTCAGAGTTCTTCATCCTTAATTCCTGGTGGTAGGTCCCTCTCTCTCTTAAATTTTCTAAAAATCAACTCTTTGTGCTTTCCATTTTGGGGGTACTGTCTTAAAGCTGATAAAGCTGGGGACAGACTTCTTAGCAGGGCCTGTGATAGGAGGAGGGGTTTTAGACTCAAAGAGGGGGAGATTCAGACCAGAAATAAGGAAAAAAAATATAATGAGGGTGGTGAAACACTGGCTCAGGTTGCCCAGAGAGGTGGTAGAAGCCCCTTCCCTAGAAACATTCAAGCTCAGGCTGGATGAGCCTCTGGGAAGATGTCCCTGCTCACTGTAGGGATCTTTAGAAGTCCCTTCCAACCCAAACCATTCTGTGCTAATTGCAGGTGTGGCACAGGTGGAGGTGTTGATGAACACAAAATATATTTAAATATATAGAGAGAGACACACGTACAAATATTTTCTAAACTCTCAGGACCCAAAGCTCCCTTCCCTTCTGCTGCTTTCTCCATCTATGTCCCCTCCTTGATTAAGTTGGATTTTCTTCACTTCTTCTTTTCCAAGCATCACGTTGCCCTTGCCAAAGAGAGGGAGCACAACCTGCTCTGCCCCCCCAAAAAAACACCTTCTCCTGCAGCTGCTTCTTGTTTTTTTTATTAATATTTATCTCCAACCTTTCCCACCCCCCACTCTACCTTCATTTTGACTTTCCCCAAGAGGACAGCTGGAGTTTCCCTTATATCCATGTGTCTGAAAACAACATTCCATGGTGTCCTCACTCACCGTGGATCCAGATGGGAATTTCCAAGCTCCTGGAGCACCAGGGGGATGAACCTGTGATGGAACCAGCATGGGAAGGTCACTGCTTCCTCCTGGATCATGTTGGAGGCTTTGCTTTTGCACAAAGGCCAGCCCAAAGTGGGGAAATTGTGTCTTTACCATGTGTCTCTCCTGCTCAGCAGATCTCCTGGCTCTCACATCCCTTGGGGGCATGGAGTCATCTCCTGAATTCACATTTTCCTGTGGGAAGTGCATAATATTATTATATTCATCATCATCATCATCAAATTATAGAATGGTTTGGGTTAGAAGGGACCTTAAAGCTCATCCAGTTCCAACCCCCTGCCATGGAAAGAGACAATTCCCACCAGCCCAGGTTGCTCCAAGCCCCATCCAACCTGACCTGAGACACTGACAGGGATGGGGCAGCCACAACTTCCTTGGACAACCTCTGCCAGGCTCTCACCACCCTCAAATTCAAGAATTTCGTCCTAATATCCAACCTCAATCTCCCCTCTCCCAGTTTTAACCCATTTCCCTTGTCCTCTCCCTCCCCCCCATGTCCAAAGCCCTCCCCCAGCTTTCTTGGAGCCCCTTCAGATATTGGAAGGTTGCTCTAAGGTCACCTGGGAGCCTCCTCTTCTCCAGGCTGAACAACCCCAATCCCTCAGCCTGGCTTCCCAGGGAGGTGCTCAGCCCTCTGAGCATTTGAGTGGCTCTGCTCTGGACACCTTCCAGGAGCTCTGTATCCTTCTGAGCTTGGGGACTCCAGAACTGGACACAGAGCTCCAGCTGGGGGCTCAGCAGAGCAGAGCAGAGGGGGAGAATCCCCTCCCTTGACTTTCTGTCTCTGCTTCTTCTTCTTCTTCTTCTTCTTCTTATTATTATTATTATTATTATTTATCCCTCAGAGAAATAAAAAGCACCTCAAATATTGCAGCTTTGAACTTTCAGTTCCTTCCTGCCCTGAGTAACACACCTACTCTGCATTTGCTGTACCCAGTGTATCTGATTTAATTAAGACAACTATTAATGCCTATTACTGGCAAAAATTTATGGCATATATGGTGGCTTCATATTTAATTGGCCACTTGATGATGTTTGCAGTGCTGATGATTTTCTCTGCTATATATTTCAGACCTGCATGCTAAACCTTGTACAAATTGTTACTGGTATGGCTGATAAAGTGTTTGCTCTCCTCCCCATTAGCCAAGGTAAATTATTTACTTGCTGTTGTAAAAATTATACTATCCTGAGCTGCTGGGTATCTCAGCAGACAACAATTATTCCCTGGACCATGCAGTGTAACTTTGGTGAATATTCTGATAGGAAAGAAAAAAAAAAACCAAAACCCAAACCAAATCAAAGTAGTGAATTTATTTCTGATGAAAGAAAACCAGGCACCTCCTTGAAGGAGAGGGAAAAAAAAGTCAGGTTATTCAACACTATGCCCACTTTTTTTTGTTTGTAGAACCAAAGACCCATCTGTTTTAATTCCACCTTGAAGAGTGTGTGGAGTCTTTTAGATGGTTAAAGTTAAGGGAAAATAAACCCTAAATGAGTGACTTCCAAGAAATGCTGGTTAGTCCAGCCCTGTCATGTTTGCAGGGATAATAATCCTGTTTTGTCAGATTGTAACTCGACAGGTGAGAATTCCTCCTAGTGGCTCATGAGCCCAGAATGTTTCTGACTCACCAAAATATGTAAGAGAAAAAACAAAATAATTTTAATCCCATTAAAATCGAAATTCTTTACTGAAAGGGGATGAGGATGACAGAAGGAGGAAGAAAAGTGAGGTCAGAGATGGGCTGGCACAGATTGCAGTGCCCATCTTGGGTGTTTTTTGTGGGACAAGGTAGAGAAACATCTCCAAGGCTTATAGAGAGGTGAAAAATGGTCTGAGTTGGAAAGGGCCTTAAATCTCATCCAGTTCCAACCCCCTGCATGGGCAGGGACACCTCCCACCAGCCCAGGGTGCTCCAAGCCCCATCCAACCTGACCTGAGACACTGCCAGGGATGGGGCAGCCACAGCTTCTGGGGGCAACCTGGGCAACCAGGGGCTCAGCACCCTCACCCCAAAGAATTTCTCCCTCCCCAAGAAATAGAATCATGGAATGGTTTGGCTTGGAAGAGAACTGAAAGCTCAGCTCATTCCAACCCCCCTGCCATGGGCAGGGACACCTCCCTCCCAGATTGCTCCAAGCCCCATCCAACCTGGCTTTGAACACTGCCAGGGATGGGGCAGAGACTCTTTTCCTGGGCAACCTCTTTCTAAATCTCTTTGGCCACCCAAATTTTGGTGTTATTTTCATGAATTCCTGGCAATCTGCAGCCTGTTTGAGCTTCATCTGCCTTGTCATTAAATTGAAATTTAATGCTTAAGACAGTGAAATTGAGAACTGGAGCTGAGCTTGCAGAGGAAGGGTGCTCTCCCCTCAGCCCAAAGAATTTCTCCCTGCCCAAGATCTCCTCTCCATCTCCCCTCTCCCAGCTGGAAACCCTTCCCCCTCCAGGCTCCCAGCCCTCCAGGTCCTTGTCCCAAGTCCCTGCCCAGCTTTCCTGGAGCCTCTTCAGGCACTGGAAGGTGCTCTAAGGTCTCCCCATTGATGGTTTATGAGTTCCCCAAGATGCCATCTAAATCCTCCCTCTTTCAGTTTGAAATCTAATCTAAATCTACCCTCCTCAATGATCTGGATGGGTTAGCTGGCACCATCAGCTGAGATCACGTGGATATTTCACTCCATCCTGCCTCGGGGTCACAGCTCATCTACCTTCAGACAAGCTGTGAAATACTTTTTCTCCTCAGGATGGGTCCAAATGTGCCAATAGCATCACAAGACACCATCAAGACAAAGCCCAGGGGTTGCTGAGACCTGCTGAGGTATTGAAGGCCACCCTGATCTCATCAAGCTGCCATTTCCTGGGGTGATGGGAAATTGCAGGGGGTTAATAACC
Source organism: Phaethornis superciliosus (assembly GCA_023637945.1). Classification (NCBI taxonomy): domain Eukaryota; kingdom Metazoa; phylum Chordata; class Aves; order Apodiformes; family Trochilidae; genus Phaethornis; species Phaethornis superciliosus. The sequence continues at coordinate 1,696,183 of JAJQWJ010000001.1, forward strand.
CTCCTTCATCTGATATTCCTCTGCAATTTTAGCAGTTTTTGTGCCCTGAGATGCCAGCAATGAGACACCTCAAAGAGATGGAGAGAGAGAGGCTGCTGCTTTTGATAGGAATGATTTGCTGCTGGCAGGTGGCAGGGTGAAAGAGAAAGGAAAAGAGAAGGGGAAAAGAAAGGAAAGGAGCAAGTAAAATTAGGGCAAGAAAGAGAAAAAAAATGGAAATAAAAGGGAGAGTGAAAAAAAAATATATATTTCTGTAATGAAAGAGGTAAAGCGAGAAAAAGATACTCCACATGGATAAATGTCCCAAGGAGGGACATTTATCTCAATTAACTCTGAAAATGAGTAAGCTTAACTGCAGGGGATTTGGGAGACAAAAGGAGGCAGGAATTGGCTGCTACGGGCTTGCAAAATGCCAAAAAAAGAAAAAAACAAAACCCAAAAAGTAATACAAAAGTGTCTCATCCAGAGGAAATGGCCACCACTTCTTGCAGGGGCGTGTGGTCCCCAGGCTCATCCTGCCTCTTTCTCACAGTTAATTTCCTTCCCCCCCATTAACTCCTGCCAGCCAGAACTTGCACCTCAGAAATTAAGCTCTTGGGTTCTTACAGGTTGATTTTTTTTTTTTCCCCCTCCAGGGCCCCACGAATCTTTTTAAGAGGTAAAAATTCATGATGCTGGTAGCTGAAAGCAGTGGCTCCAGTTTGCACCCCCCCCCCCCCCCCTACCCAGGGGCAGCCACCAGGGATGAGAAGATGAAAGAGATGCAGGCAGAGAGGGGCTACTCCTCTTTCCTTCCCTCTGGACCACATTTTCCCCTTCTCCTGGGAAGAAAAGTGTTTTTTTTTTCCACCAGGTGCAACAGAGGAAAATGCCCTGGGGTGCAAAGCCCATGGAGGGTTGTGTGAAGGGCACTGAAGAATTTGTGGTGGTAGCTGCTTGGCTTTTTGACAAACTCATTTTTCTAAAATCACTGACTCACAGACTGGTTTGGGTTGGAGGGGACATTAAAGACTGAGATCCCTTCCAGCCTATCACAGAATCATAGATTTTTCAGGGTTAATAAATCCTCCTTTGAGAGGGAGAGACCCAGAGAGTTGTCAGGGTTGGAAGGAACCTTAAAGCTCATCCAGTTCCAACCCCTCTGCCATGGGCAGGGACACCTCCCACCAGCCCAGCTTGCTCCAAGCCCCATCCAACCATAAAAACTTCCAGAGATGGGGCTTCCACCACCTCTCTGGGCAACCTCCATTGGCTGCTAGATGGGAGCTTTGCTCTTCTCTCTGTCCCCCTCATGTCTTTTTTGCTTTGACTCATGGACAATATTCTTGGTCTTCCAGGCCATCCCCTGCTGGTTGTACCCCTGGAGAACTTTCATCTTCTTTTCTCCCTCTTGGAAAGCCCCAACCCTTCCACAGAACTCAGAAAGGGTGGTGGGGCAGAGGGTATCTCTAAACTTCCAGGTTTAGAAGCACCTGTAGAGCCAGTGCCCACATCTTAAATCTAGATGAAATTTTCAAGGTTGAATTTCTAGCCATCCCTTGTCTGGACATCCCCCCATCTGGACATCCCTTGTCAGCAAGTTTCTTGCTTTCATGCATGTTTTATGGAAAATAAAACCACTGCCCATCTGCAACCTGATGGTCCCAGTGGTGCCACTGGTGCCATACACTGTCACCTCTCTCCACAAGTCATAGAATCATAAAATTTTCAGGGTTGGAAGGGACCTTCAAGCTCATCCATTCCCAACCCCCTGCATGGGCAGGGACACCTCCCACCAGCCCAGCTTGCTCCAAGTCCCATCCAACCTTAAAAACTTCCAGGGATGTGGCTTCCACCACCTCTCTGGCCAACCTCTTCCAGTCTCTCACCACCCTCATGGTGAAGAACTTCTTCCTAACTTCCAATCTCCACCTTCCCTCCTCTAGTTTGAATCCATTCCCCCTGCTCCTATCACTCCCTGACATCCTACCACTTACCATCCCACTATTTTACTGTCCAGCACTGTTGGAGAAGACTTACATGGCTGCTGTCCTGCTGTCTTTCCACCCTCTCCTCCATGGCCTCAAGAAGCTCCATGGGTTGGCTTCCTTGCAGACCATCTTCTGGGTATGGTGGGGGCACAGCCAAGCTCTGCAGAGGGTGGTAGATGAGCAACAAGACAATGTCCCAAATTTCCATAGTGGAAGATGGAAAGCAAGACCCTTGTCACAGGAACACAGCATCATTCTGGCTGGAAAAGTCCTTTGGGATCATCGAATCCAACCATAACCTAACTCTACCAACCATTAACCCAACTCTATCTAGAACAGAGCTTGGACCATGTCCCTCAGCACCACATCTCCACAGCTTTTAAACACCTCCAGGGATGGTGATTCAACCACCTCCCTGGGCAGCCTGGGTGTTTGCTAACCCTTTTAAGTGAAGAAATTTCTTCTAATCTCCAATCTAAGCCACCCCTGGGCAACTTGAGACCATTTCCTCTTGTCCTATTGCTTGAAACTTGAAAGAAGAGACCAACCCCCACCTTGCTCCAATCTCCTTCCAGGGAGTTGTAGAGAGTCAGAAGGTTTCCCCTCAGCATCCTTTGCTCCAGGATCAACACCCTCAGCTCCCTCAGCCCCTCCTCAGAAGATCTCCAGAACCTTCTCCTTCCTCTCCAGACCTTCTCCATCTTCTCCATACTCTCCTCCTTACTCTCCTACCTCTTCTCCATCTTCTCCAGAACCTTCTCCATCTTCTCCAGAACCTTCTCCTTGCTCTCCAGCCCCTTCCCCAGCTCCATTCCCTTCTCTGGACACTCTCCAGCCCCTCAATCTCCTTCTGCTCCTCAGGTCCCCAGAAGTCACCCCAGGATTGGGGGTGCAGCCTCCCCAGTGCCCAGCACAGGGGGACAATCCCTGCCCTGCTCCTGCTGCCCACCCCACTGCCCAGCCCAGCCCAGCCAGGATGTTGGTGGCCACCTTGGCCACCTGGGCACAGTCTGGCTCAGATTCAGCCCCTTTTTGACCAACACCCCCAGGTCTTTTTCCACCAGGCAGCTTTCCAGCTGCTCTGCCCCAATCTTGGTGCATTGTGGGGTGTTTCTGGCCTCTTGATTCACTCAGATGTCCCTCCTCCCTTTCTCTAACTTTTGGCTTCAGTATAACAGCAGCAAAGCTCAGGGAACTGCAAGGATTTGCCCATTTGAGCTTTGAGAAATGCAACCACTTTGCATCAACAAAACCATCAGAAATGGCCCAAATTAGAAGTCAACCAACAGGCATCTACATACCCTGCTGGGAGAAGTGTTTGTTCCTCTTGACTCTGTCTCCTTTCTTTCCACAGATGTTTTCTCCAAGGACTCAGGAAAGTTTCCTTGGGGCTGGTACTCAGGTTCAGAACCATCAGCAGATGCACCCTGTGGAGACCAAAAGAAGTTCCTGCATCTTGGAAAACATCATCCACAACACATTTATCCAGCTGTGTGTTCAGAGACAGCAGGACAAGGCTGGAAAGCCAAGGTGCCACATCTTTGGGATATTCCAACAAGGATGAGCTGGGACAGGCTGCAAGGATTTCCAAGGATTCTGGAGAGCTGCTTTGACCCCTTGATTCCCAACCCTGTGGTTGAAATCTGGCTGACCCAGATGAGCAGAGAGGTCCCCAATGCTTTCTGCCAGATTGGGTTGGACTCCCAAAGACCAACAGAAACAGTTTTTGGGTGTCTCTGTACCCAAAGTCCCAGCACTGCTGGCTTGAGGGTTCCTACCACACATCCAGTTTGTGCCTCTTGGTGGAAATACATCTCCTGGTGAGCACTTCATCCCCTCTCAAGGCCCTAAAATGCTATCACCCTGGCTGCATTGATCCAGAAAAGCAATTTCTCAGCTGAGATCACATCAAGAGCCTGGAATCTGGGAGGGGATGAGCCTGGCTCACCTTGACTGAGCAACTGGGTCATAGCAGAGCCAACCACAGAAGAAGATTCTCTAAACATCCCCAAAAGTTTTTGTGTTAGAGGCACCATTTCCTACCAGTGAACAGCAATGGTGTATGGAGAGTGAGTTATAGAATCCCAGAATTTCAGACTGGTTTGGGTTGACCTTTAAGATCATCCAGTTCCAATCCTTACCATGGGCAGGAACACTTCCCACCTCCCACTTAAATGTGAGAAGAAATCCAAGCAACTTCTGAATGTCTGAGCTGGTTCTCTGCTCCTCACTCCAGGTAGAACCAGTGCCCAGGCAGTGGATTTTGTTTCTGGGGATGCCAAAGGGGATGACCCAAAACTCTAAATTGGCACCTGATACCAAGAAGACAAAACGACTCTGGGTAAGAATCATACAATCACCCAATGGTTGGGTTGGGAGGGACCTCAAAACTCATCCAGTTCCAACCCCCTGCATGGGCAGGGACACCTCCCACCAGCCCAGGTTGCTCCAAGCCCCATCCAACCTGACCTTGAATATTTCCAGGGATGTGGGGCAGCCACAGTTTCTCTGGGCAACCTGTTCCAGGGTCTCTGCACCCTCACAGGAAAGAATTTCTACCTTATGTCCAACCTAAATCTCCTCTCTTCCAGCTTGAAACATTCCCCCATGTCCTACCACTCCATGTCCTTCTCCAAAGTCCTTCCCCAGCTTTCCTGGAGCCCCTTCAGGGACTGGAAGGCTTGAACTGGGCTCCAAGTGACTCCAGACCAGTCCAAGCCTTCCAGTGACCCCAGGTGGCTGGAGTTACTTCTTGGTGGTCCTAAAATGAGGAGAAGAAGAACCTCACACAGCTGCAGGCTTTTTCCTGGCCTATTTCCTGGGCTATTTCCCTTGTGACAGTTGCCCACTAGGAGGAAATTAAGGTCCATGACTCCACCAGCAGCTGTGGAAGGTGGCCTGGATGAAGCCTTTTGATGTTACTCTTGGATCTTGGGTCCCAGATGAAGATTAAGCCTTAAATTCCTCCCTCCCTTCACACCAACTCTGTTCCTTGCAGATGGAAAGGCTGCAGGTGACTGGAATAGCTCGGGCAATTCTCTGGATTATCTCTTGGACAAACTCAACCCAACTGTGAGATTGGATTCATCTCTGTTAGGGCAGGAGAAATGCACCTGGAGCACAGCCTCTAATAAGCTGCAGGGTGAGTTCAAGTCAAAACCAGGATGGGGATGGCTTGGAATGGGTCCAACCTGTGGTGGGTTTGGTTCAGAAGACCAAGAAGGATGGAGAGGAAGGGAGAAGGATGTGCAGCCTCTTGCTGCAAGCCACCAGATGGGCAGGAGCACAGTAGGTAACTACACTCCAACTGCTCCACTGTTTATTTTCACCTTGGGGAGTCCTCCAGATGTTGGCACACTCAACTGAGCCTCCACCTCCACCCTCTCTGCTTCTTCTCTCACCTTGGGGCTGGCCAGGGTGTCCTGAGAAGTATCAGCCCCCAGTGAATCCTGCGACATCAAAAAACAAACAAACAAACAAACCAAAAACAAACAAAAAAACCCACAACAAACCAACCCAAAACTGGGGAATCAGTGTGGTCTGAACTCCCAGGAACCACCCATGTGAAGAGCTGGATCCTGATGACTTCTTTCCTCTCACTGCCCCACTTCTCCAGCTTTTTCATCTCACCTGGTGGCCTTCAATTCCCAGGTGAACAATTTCCAGCTGCCCACCTCCAAACCTTCCTTCCAAGCTAGTTCTGCTTTCCTGGGACCCCTCTTGCTTCTGAGGCTGGCCTGGTCATTGCTTCTGGTGCTTTCAATCCAATCACCCCCCCATCAAGTCTGATGGCTTTGGAGGACATTTTCTAGCTACCTCCATCAACATCAAGGGTTGACAAATTCCTTTATTTCCTTTGAATAAAAAAACCCCAGAGTGCTTGGCAATCCCACCAGTTTAACCTGAAGATCCAAGATCCTTGGAGGCCACAAGGCTCTCCCAGCAAGTCACCATCACCTGCTTGATGACAAAGGTGACCCTGAAGCCTTCAGTGATTTATTTTTCTCTCTCTCTCCTTTCCTTCCAGGTCTCTCTGCCCCCCTAAAGATGACAGGTGACAACACTGAGGCTATGTTTGAAGGCATGCAGAGGTACCTGCTTTCTCCTGGTGGTTTTGCTCATCCTGGAGCCACCCAGCTGCTGTACCAGCCCATGAAGCCCTTCCTGGAGGAGCAGGATGGAGAGGTCCTTCAGCAGTGCCAGCTGCAACCAGTGGAGACCATTAAAGCAGCAGTCCAGTGTCACCCTCCTGTCACCCTGACACAGGCCACTGTGTCCTGGTTTGGGCCAGGAGAAAGGTGATTTTCTCTCTTGTACTTTTGCTTTCAGCTCAGTCTCTTGTAAGTAGCTGCACTTGCTGAAATGAACAGCAAGTTTCTCAGTCAGTGTCTGCTCCTGGGACTGCTCACACTCCATGGTTATAGTTACTGCTGGAGAATGGGCTGCAGAGCCAAGGACACTGCTCAGCTCTGAGGAACATTTTGGAAGGAGAAAAGGAGTGAAAAGGTCCCACCTGAACCCCTCCTTTGGGGAGGAATGGACAAGATAAATGACCAAAATTGACCAAACAGAGGATTCCATCCCATACACCTCACACTCAGTATAAATTGGAGGGATCACAAGGGTCAAACCCCTTCCTGCTTCCCCTTCTTCACCTCTCCCTGTTTGCTTCAGCATCCTGGGAGGATTCCATCCCTTCCTCTGCCTGTGCTCCTGATCCATTCCAGCCTGGATCTGTGTGTTCCTGCCTCCAGCTCCCAACTGCTCCTGAGCCCAGGATTCCAGCCTGGACTTTCCCAGGGCTGCCCTGCAGCCTCAGTGGGGATGTGAGAGTTATTGGGGGAAAGGGGGGAGGAACGTGGCATCAATTTTCCTTTATATTTGTATAGATTTAGTAATTTTTCCTATTTATCATTACTGTTCCATTAAAGCTGTGTAGTTTAGTTTCCAAACCCCTAAGTCTCTCTCCCTTATTCTCTCTCCTTCCTTTATCTGGGAGGGGAGGGGGATTAATAGGGAGCATCTGGCATTGGGTTTAATTGCCAGGGCAGTGTTAAACCCTGGCATACTGCAAGGTCAGCCACCCCAAAACAGTGACTGATGCCTTTCCAGAGGTGCTGATGGGGCACATGGTGAAGCTTCATCCCCACAGCCAACCCCTGATTTCAGTATAGGTCTGAAGCTGATTGATGGTGCTTACATGGTGGCTCTCCCCATCCTGAAAAAAATAACAAAACAAAACCCACAAACCAAACCCTACATTTGGCCATATCATAGAATCATTGAGGTTGGAAAGGACCTCTAAGGTCATCAAGTCCATTTGCTAACCCCAAACCATGTCCTCAAGAGCTATGTCCACAGGTTTTCTCAACACCTCCAGGGATGGGGACTCCACCACTTCCCTCTGAGCTGCCTGGGCCAATGCCTGACCACACTTTCTGTAAAGAAATTGTTCCTAATACCCAACTTCACTCTTCCCTGGTCCAACTTGAGGATGTTTCCTCTCATTCTATCACTGGTTAAGCAGGACACCAGCCCCCACCTCCCTACAACCTCCTTTCCAGGAGTTGTAGAGACCAGTAAGTTCTCCCCTCAGCTTCTTGTCCTTTAAATGAACCAACTCCAATTTCCCCACTTTCTCCTTGTAAGACTTTTGCTCCAGACCATAGAATCATAAAATAATTTGGGTTGGAAAGGACCTTTATGAACATCAAGTCCAACCATCAGGTTGCTCAGACCCTCACTTTCCTTGGTCACATCTCCAGAGCTTAAAAAAATGAGCTGAAGGTAATGATCTCTACAAATCTAGAGTACCTGCCTGGTAGATACTAAAAGCTGGACCCCATCACACTTCCTGAGCCTGATGACAACCTTGAGAGTGGAGAAGGAGGCCACCAATCTAGCCCTGCTCTATCTCACTCTGATTATTTCCCAGTATTTGTTTTATGAGTGAAGGAAAAAGTGGACTTTGTGCAAAACAAGACACAGAGTGGCCAGAACACCCAGAATTCTCCTCTTGTCAACCTTGTCTACTTGTGAGTGCCATGGGGAGCAGTTGTAGCCTCCAGAAGACCAGAGGGAACAGATGAAAAAGCTTCCTCACAATCAGAAGGAAGGTCAAACTCTTACTCACCTTGATACCATTTGCTTCAAAAAGCCTCTCCAGATCCTGCAAGAGGAAAGAAAGGTGAGAACTTCTCCAGCCCAAGACCCTGGTCCTGGAGGTGGTGGTGCCTATACCTGGCCATCCCAACCCCAGGCAGAGAGGACAGTGTAGAATTTTTGATAGCTTTGATTTTATTTACCTTCATTTCCACTCCTCTGCCTGGTGGACCAGGTTCTCCCTTCAAAAAGAACAAGAACAACTCAATAATTAAGTCATTAACCTGACGAGCAGCAAAAAGAGGAGCTCTGAGGAGGAGCAAGGGTCAGATATATATGGCCCTTACTTTTCTACCAGCTCAGTGGTCACCCAAAAATCCCTGTAGGCTCAGAGAGAGGGATCCAGACATCAGCACCATCACAGTGGGGTTGGGACCAGGGCTTTGCACCTTCTCCATCTCTTGGCAATGCAACCACGTGTAGAGAAACACAGGTTGTTGAGGCACCCCCCAGTGACACTGATGCTGTTGGAGGAAGGCCACGGTGCCCCTGTCACACCCCACGAGGTGGGTGCAGCACTGTCACATCTCACAAAGTGAGCACAGCTCCCCAGATGCAGGGGACAAACCAAATATCAGGGCCCACGGAGTGGGCACATCTCTACATCCCACAGAGGGGACACAGGGAGGGTTCCCCAAAGTGGAGGTTGACTCAGGGAGATTCAGACTGGACTCCCTTGCTTTCTAAACTCCCTCAGAGTGTCTGGGCCTAATCCCTCTAATTAATCTCTTTTGAAAACCCATTTGGTGAGATTAAGTTAAGGAAATCTCTGCGCAGTACTCAGGAGTAAGGTTATTACTCAGGGGGTTTGTACCAAAACACAACTTGACTTAAAAATGAGTGAGATTATAAAGTGTGTGAGATTACAATTGGCAGAATTATAAAGGAAGGTACTTTTAAAGCAATGGATTACAATTTAGCAAAAAGAAAGCTGTCAGCAGAGCAGGTTATAACTAACAAAACTTAAAGCAACAGGGAGTAGAACTTAACAAAGTTGGAAACTGTGTTACCCTCATGTGCAGAGATAAGGTTAGAAACAAAGAGAGAGAGAGAGGGAGGTAAAGATAAAGATAAAGAAGAGATAGAGAAGATATCACCACCCTTGGGTCCAGTAATGATCTTGGTAGGAAGTTCAGGTCCATGGATGGTGAGCGCGCATCCAGCGTTTCCAGGGTCCCTCTTTTATGCTGCCTGACCCCACCATTTTTGGGGGGCTTTGGCATATCTTGCAAAGCCAGGTGGTCACTTGGACCCCTCCAGATGGGATGACAACAATAACAAATAAGGACAGCGTCCTGCCTGTCAGGGTGGCCATCAAACAGAACTCCCCTTGCAAGGCCAGTGTTCAGATTGGGATGGCCACTAAAGGAGGGGCTGCTCTTGCAAAAATAGGGATGAGTTTCTCAGGGTGGTTCCCCAAATGAGGGTCTCTCCTTGAGAGAACAGAGTCTAGATGGCTTCTGAATGAGGTCTCCACCCAACTGCATTGTCCACTTTCTCGGGGTGGCTGTTTTGAGACAAATACTCTTTTTTTTTTTGGGTTTCTACAGCCCCCATGGTTGGTGGCACCTCCAGGAGGAGGTGGCTGTGGTCCAGGTGTCCCTCCATCCCACTACACCCAGTCCAGATCAAACATCTCCAATGGGCTGGACTCCCAAAAGCAAGTCCCATGGATGAGCTGTCCACCTCTTCTTGTCCAGCACGCTGTGGCTCTCCAGTTGAGTGATCCTGGGCCACTGTTGTGGACGAAATATCAGATGAGCTGCAAAGGCTTGGGAAACCCATTGGTGGGGTGAGGAACATCTGCTGAAGAGGGGGGGGGGCTGTCCTGCCTTTCTGATGGGCTTCATTTCACTGAAATCTGGTTCTTGGAGTGACAGATTCCGGTGGAATGAAGGGCACCAGGAAGACCCAGCTACATCAACATCCTCCTCATCCTCCTTCACATGAAGAATTGTCAGGGTGCACATCCGAGGCACAGCCCTTGCATCTCACCTGGATGAGTCCTTGCAAAGACCTCTTCTGCCAAGCATTGTTGGGTTGATGGTTGGACTTGATGATCTTAGAGGCCTTTTGCAACCTTAATGGTTCCATGATCTACCTGTAGCCACTGGTCCTGCTTTCTACAGCATTTTCCACTCCTTTAAGGAGCTGGTCCTACCCCTCAAAATCTTGAGGTGTGTGTGGTATCAGAAACCTTTTCTCCTTCCATCACTTTCTAATGTCTCTTCAACTTGCACGGGGAAAAGAAAGGAAGGAAACATTCCTGAGCAGTTTAGAAACTCATCCCATCTGGCTCCTGAACGTCTTCCTTCCTGAACATCATGTATCTGCTCAGTCAAGTTGTAGGACATCTCTGAGACCACAAGTTTATGAACTCAGAAACTGTTTTGAAAAGCCAATTTTAAATTTTTTTTTTTTTAAATTTAATGTTTATTTTTTTTTCTGAGGGGGTCAGAAGAGATCTGAGATGGGTGCTCTTCTCTCCCTGGCTAACCTAATGCAATGGCACCAACCCAAAAATGTCTTGGTGTATTTGGGACCTACCTTTGGGCCTGGAGGACCTCTTTCACCTTTCAAGCCATCCTTTCCACAGTCCCCCTGCAAACAAGAAGGAACACATTAACTCTTCATCCCCTCTAAAATTCATCATGTGGTATTTCTCACACATGAGTCCCAGACAAACATCATCTTTTCCACATGGACCAATCAGCCTCATTGTGTAACTATCTCATGGATTCATGGAATTAAGTTGAATTTGGAGCAACTCTGCTCTTCACTTGAAACCTTCTGTTGAAATAATCACATATTCACACATCTCCAGTGAGGAGGAGACCTTACCTTGTCACCTTTCAAGGAGACGATGTTCTCCAGAGATGACATCTGCCAAAAAATGGAAGAAACTTTGCTGACAAAGTGAATGATGATGCAAGCTCCCACCTCCATGGGTCTTCTACCCTGGTTAGCTCTTATCCATGGACACAGAGCCAGCTGCTTTCTCCCAAATCATCCAGAAACCTAAACTTGCTACATTTGGACTCAAACCATCTTTGCTCCCATAGTTAAGAGCTTCAGGGTGGCTATGATCAGTTATAGACTGCAGCATATCAAGTGATAAGTGAGTATTCTACAATTTTGGGTTTTTTTGTGGACCAGAATTTTTCTTTTAACAAATGAGACAATTTTTTCTAGTTTACAAAAAGTAATTATGTATTTAAATATGCTACTATCACTTCAGATGTTGGTGTTAAAATCTGCATTTCCAATGAAGTCCTTTTCCAAGTGAACTGAGGTCACCTGGGCACCACTTCCCTCCTGCTCAGGGCATTGCTTGGATGGGCATGGGGTGGGGGGGGTCTTTGAGTGGCCAGTTGGGCAACTGCATGAGTGAGAAGAAACCTTTTGAACCCTAAGACCACCTGCCTGGGTGATGGACAAGGAGGCTCTTGCCACATCCTGGAGCAATGAGGCTCTTCTCAAGTTTTGAAGAGAACATGGAGTGCTCTATATCCCCATGTTCCATCCCCTCCCCAAAAAACAGAGTCCAAGTAGTGCAGATCAGATGAGAACCACAGCTATTGGCACCCCTATAGGTAACAGCACCTGAAAAATGAGGCTGGAACCACAAAATGAAGTGTTTTTCAAAAAGCACATTGGAAGCAGAGAGCTGGGATACAGGGAGAGAGGAATCCATCACCAGAAGGTGCTGACTTCTTGCTCCTCTCTTCTCCTGAAGATTTTAAAGTCCCAGAATCATAGAATTTTGGAAGAGAAGCCACTCCAGGGCAAAACTAAACCAGTACCTCAGGACTTGGAGTCACAGCTCCTTGGGAGAGCTGTGCTGGACATTATTTTCCATCTCTAGGGATGAAGTGTTGGAAGGATCTGAGTAAGAGGTTGCTTCAAAGTGGGCAAAATGGTTCCATCCACCTTCAGCAGTATAATTCCTGTACAAAGCCAGTGGTTGCTTCCTTCCCTGTCTCAGGTGAGGTTGGATGGGGCTTGGAGCAACCTGGGCTGGTAGGAGGTGTCCCTGCCCATGCCCATGGGTGACCTTGAAGGTCCCTTCCAACCCAAACCACCTGATGATGGGTTCATCTCATGTCTTTTAGTCTCTTCTGTGTCACAGCCTTCTTGTACCATCAATACCAAGCCATTTGGGGTGGGATTCATGCATGGACCTGTGGGGCAGCTAGAAGAGAAAATCCACTCTACAACTGATGCTGCTGCAAGCAGGAAGTTCTGGCAACATGTCCTCCCTGCTAGATTCCTAACACACCTCAATCCATCCCTTCCTCCCCCCCAAAAAAAATGTTTCAGACAACACAATCAGGTGTTACTCACAATGCTTCCAGGAGTCCCAGGCAGCCCAGGCTCACCCTGTGAAGATCCACCACCACCCCCCCCCCCAAAAAAAAAAAAAAAAAAAAAAAAAATAGTGAGTGGTGCAATTCAACATTTTAGCCCCCAAACTGCCTCTCTCCCATGCAAGGTTAGAAATGGGAATGTGCAAACCTACAGATTCTCCCTTGTCTCCCTTCTCTCCTGGGATTCCCTAGGAGGGGGAAAGAGAGGCAGGATGAGAACAAGCCATGGGAGGAGAGATGTTCTCAGGAATCTCCCTTCTTCTTGCCAGCTCTGCATCTGAAGGACTAACAAGCCCTGAGATAATGAAATGTGGATTGGAACATCTCTACTCTGGAAAAGTTCTCTGATATTTAATGACGGGTGAGTTAATCATCCTCTTCCTCAGTTTCCAGGGCTGATGAGGGGACTTGGACCTCTCTTTTCTGAGGAAAGGCTGAGGGACTTTTTAGGCTGGAGATGAGAAGACTGAGAGGGGACCTCATCAATGCTTATAAATACCCCAAGGATGGGTGTCAGGAGGAAGGGGTCAGTCTTCTTTCTGTGGTGCCCAGGGACAGGGCAAGAATCAATGGGCACAAACTTGACCATAGGAAGTTCCCTCTAAATAGGAGAAGGAACTTCTGGACCTTCAGGGTGTCAGAGGAATGGACCAGGCTGCCCAGAGAGGTGGTGAAATCTCAGTTTCTGGAGACATTCAAAACCCACCTTGGACACCATCCTGTGCAACCTGCTCTGGGTGATCCTGTTCTGGCAGGGGGGTTGGACTGGATGATCTCCTTTCCAAGCCCTAAAGTTCTGTGCTTAAGGACTTTCCCCTAATCATCTGCTCAGTTTCATGAAGCTTGCAGAACCACATCTTTGAGATGCTTGCTGAGCTTTGCCAGTGTTTCCCCAAGCTGCTTGAAGGAGATCAGACAGAGCACTAAGTGCATCTTTCCACTTCCTCACCAGACCAAGAAAGTGTTGAGCATTTCATTCCCAGCATCGTGGGGAGGTTTTTCCACCCTCCAACCACCCCCTACCCCCAGAGGCAGAGTTGTGCTGTTTATCTTGTGCTCTCGATATAAAATCACGGAATTGTCCCAGAGAATCCCAGAATGGTTTGGGTTGGAAGGCACCTTAAAGCTCATCCAGTTCCAACCCCCTGCATGGGCAGGGACACCTCCCACCAGCCCAGGTTGCTCCAAGCCCCATCCAACCTGACCTGAGACACTGCCAGGGATGGGGCAGCCACAACTTCCTTGGACAACCTCTGCCAGAGGCTCAGCACCTTCACCCCAAAGAACTTCTCCCCAAGATCTCCTCTCCAGGCAGCTGGAAACCCTTGCCCTTTGGTCTATCACTCCATGGATGGAGACATCTTCTTCTGGTAGGCAGAGGGCTGCCCCCTTCTTGAGTGCCCACATTGATTTCCTGATGCACCCATTGCCTGGGGCAGCACCCAGGTTGGAAGGGACCTTCAAGGACATCTCATTCCAAACCCCACAGGCAGGGACACCTCCTACCAGCCCAGGTTGCTCCAAGCCCCATCCAACCTGACCTGAGACACTGCCAGGGATGGGGCAACCACAATTTCCTTGGGAAACCTCTTCCAGGCTCTCACCACCCTCAAATTAAAGAATTTCTTCCCAATGTCCAACTTGAATCTCCCCTCTTCAAGTTTTAACCCATTGCTCCTTGTCCTCTCCGTGTCCAAAGCTCAGCTTCCTTGGGAAACCTCTTCCAGTGCCTTAAAACAACCCTTGTCTTCCCTTGGAGGAGAAAACCATCTTCCCAGAGAAAAGGAGGGAGCTATCCCATTCCTCCCTCTCCCAAGGACTCCTTGAGATGTTGCCTTACATCCTTTCCAGGTTGTCCTCTCTCCCCTTTCATCCCCTGCCCTCCAGGCCGCCCAGGGAGCCCAGGTGGACCCTGCAATAAAGGATTTGGAGAAAAAAAAAAAAAAAAAAAAAAAAGAAATGAGTTTTGAGCACATCCAGCAACTGAAAAAAAAAAAAAAAAAAAAAAAAGGGAAAGCAAAGGAGAAAGAGGCCAGTCCTCTGTGGTTTTTCACTCAGGAAAGAAGTATTTGTGCGTGGATGTTTCCAAGTGAGGACTCTGGTTGGGATGGAGAATGAAGTTCTCCCCTCTGCATTGCTCTGGGAAGCAGCAGAGAAACATAAACTGGTGTCCCACCATTCACTTGGGCAGAAAATGATAATAAAAAGAAATATTATATAATATTATTATCATTATATTACATAATATAATATTATTATGTATAATACAATCATATATCGCATATAATATATAATATAATATATAATATGTAATATATAATATATAATACATAATGCATTATATATCATATATCATATCATATATCACACGTTATATAATATATTATATCATATAGTATATATTACATATACATATTACATATCACAAATTGTTTTGTATATTATTAAACATGATAACATAATTGCAATATAATGATATCATTATGTACAAATAATATATAAATAATGTTATTAATCAATCGATTAATTACTATATGTTATTTACATTACAATATTCAAATAATATAAAGTAATATTATGTATAATACAATCATATATCACATACAATATATCATATATAGCATATAATATATAATACATAATGCATTATATATTATATATCATATCATATATCACACATCATATATTATTTCATATAGTATATATTACATATACATATTACATATCATACATTGTTTTGTATATTATTAAACATGATAACATAATATAATCTACAATATAATGATATCATTATATACAAATAATATATAAATAATGTTATTAATCAATCGATTAATTACTATATATTATTTACATTACAATATTCAAATAATATAAAGTAATAGTATTACATATAATATAATAATATTATATAATAACAAGAAAAATTATTATTATTACCCTGATTCCTCTCTCTCCTTTTTCTCCAGGGACACCAGGTTCTCCCTAAAAGAGAGAAGTGAGAGCTTAAAAAAATTTGGTTGTTTTTTGTTTGTTTTTTTTTCCCAGCCTTGTGCTTTGAAAGATAAAACCAAAGTTATAATCAGAGAAAGAAAAGCCAGGGGTGAGATGAAGAGGCTTCTCTATGGTCTCAGCTGACCTAAGGACAAGTGAACAGGAAATAAAACCATCAGGGTCAGCTTCAGAACCAACCAAAGGGTGTTGTTTTCCAGCTGAACACCTTGCTCAGGGGGTAAGGATGTTGAAGGCTGATGTGAAGTGACTACATCTGTGGAATTAAATTCTACCAAGAGCCATCAAACCCATAGAATCATGGAATGGTTTGGGTTGGAAGGGACCTAAAACCACATCCAGTTCCATGGGCAGGGACACCTCCCACCAACCCAGGATGCTCCAAGCCCCATCCATCCCTGGCAGTGTCTCAGGGCAGGTTGGATGGGGCTTGGAGCAACCTGGGATTGTGGGAATTGTCTCTTTCCATGGCAGAGGGGTTGGAACTGGACAATCTTGAAGGTCTTTTTCAACCCAATCCAATCTATGAATCTTTGAGTAGAGCCCTGAAGAACAGCCTGAATCACATCCCAGTGACAACCTGCAAAGTGTCTGCCTCTTCAATTGCAATGAGAGAGCAAATGAGAACTTAGATCCTTTGATGACCAAACCATCAAGCTTAACTGAAGGTAATTTGTCCAGTCCTATTTGTTGGGCTGAGATCCATTTCTTCCTCAACCAGGTCTGTACAACCCCTGTGTTTCTGCTTGGTCCCATCCTGTCACTTCTTTCTACTTGGTCCTGCAAGGATATAACCTGGAATTGTTGGTTTGGCACAGGATGGCCTCCCAGGGGGTTCAGCATCACCATCTGACCACATCCTTACCTTCTACTTACATCTTTACCTCTTAATCCAGTCTCTCCTGCTTGCCCAGGGAATCCTGGTTCACCCTTCAGACCTCTATCCCCCTGAAGAAAAGAAGACAGTTGCCACCTTCATCTTCTGCATTTCAGACTTCTCACAGTCTCCCCCACTTTTCTTGAAGCCCTTTCAGGTCCTGGAAGTTTTTCCAAGGTCTCCCTGGAACCTTCTCCAAGGTTGAACCACCCAACTCTTTCACCTTGGCTCCAGAACTCCTCTTGGTTCAGACCTTTCATCTTTTGAACACTTCCCAGTGGGTTTGCCCCTGCCTCAAGATTCTTTGGGTGCCATCAGTCAGACCACAATCATTTCAGTGTTGTCATCACCTTGGGGACTCACCTTCTGGCCTGGTTTGCCCGACAAACCTACGTTTCCCTGCAGAAACACAGACCATAAATCACACACGAGACTGATCCAGGAGAATCAGCCCCAACTGAAGCTCCTCTGTTGAATCTAAAGAGTTTCAACCCCAAAGATGCTCTCGGAGGTATTAACAGGGGAGTAAAATGCAGAGAAGGCGGGGGGGGAAAGGGAGTATCCTAAAAGTGTGTAAGCATACACTGCCTGGATGTATCTCCCTGCCCCATTTTGGAAGCCATTCATAGCTTGGGGACAACCTCTGACTGAGGTGTGGGACCTCAAAGGCATCTGGAAGGCTTTGCTGGTTTAAAATAAAGGGATCATTAATATCTCCACGGGAGGGAACACCAAGGCATTAACCCAACCCTTGGTAGACATCAGGGAACTCATGTGGAAGCCACCAGAAGCTTGGATTTTCTTAGATACAGGAGTCAAGATGATAAAGGTCAAATTCACTTCCAGGAAAAAAAAGAAAAAAAAACCATTGGAAAAGGGGCTCCTTTGGTTTTTCTGGTTTGCAGAACTACCAGGTGAGCATCTACCACTTGTAGTTTCTCCCAAACTCATCAGCAAGACCATCTCTCTGGATCTGGGGGGAATTCCTCCTTTCCACCTGACTGTGGAAGATGGAGCTGACCCCCCCAGCACCCCAGACCACAACTGGACCACAGGAGGACAGCCCAGCTCCTTGTCACCACCCCAGAATTAATCTCCTTGGGGGTGAAGGCCATCAAATCCATCTCCATGGAGATAACAGAGAGGTTCTTATCTCTCAGCCTCCTGATTTACCTCCTCCCCCTTCCAGAGCCAGTGTTTGCCCCACTCACCCTATCTCCTTGGTCTCCTTTTAGCCCAGGTTGACCAGGAATGCCAAAACCAGGACTTCCCTGTGAAAATCAATGATCCATGTCTCAGTGCAATGGTTGGGAAGCTTTCCCTCTCTGAAACTCTACATAAGACAGAGGTACACCTAAGCCTGAAGCCTATGCTGATACCACTTCCCAGTTTGGCCCCTCTCCCCTCCTAACAACCCCTCTTGTCACCTCTGAGAGATGTTTTTGTGGAGAGCCAGCTTTCACTAGAGGCTTTTTTGGGGGGGACCCCAGGATGTGCCTCAGTTTCCCCCTCCCAATCTTGCAGATCTGGGCTGCAATTCTTCCCAGCTGGGGTGGCAAGACCCTGTTCCACTCATTGCCTCCTTCTTGGGACCATGCTGACCCTTAGCAGCCCCAGCAACATTTTGCAGCCCCCTCAAGGCTTGGCTTGCTTCCCAACCCTGCTCTACATTGCTGGGAGGTGGTTGTCAGCATCATGTGTGGAGCAAGGAAGATGCAGAGGGAGCAGCATCCGAGCTCAGGACAGAAACTTCCACATCTGAAGGGAGCAGAAAAGAAACAGAGAAGATCCAAGACATGTCCATCCACCACGTGGAGCTGGGTGAGCTGAGCATTGGTAATTCCACCTTTCCCAAAAAGTTCCTTACAAGGAGCTTTTGGCTTTTCCACTGGAGAAGCCTCCCCTTGGCTTTCAGCTCCTGGATGCTCCTTGTTCCCAGGAGGAATTTCATCTGCCTCCGAGCCTCCTGTGCAGATACAAAAAAACCCAACCCTTCTAGAGCAAAAAAACCAAGTGGGTTACCTTCTCTCCTTTGTCTCCTCTCATTCCTTTGTCTCCTTGTGGGCCCAGGGCCCCTGTTGGTCCAATATCTCCCTGTGACACAAAGGAACCCTCAAAATTAATAACACCAAGCATCTTCTACTTTCAGGATGCTCTGAAAACCATGCCCTTGCCAAATCCACCCATCCCTGTGTATCAGCTCCAATGTTCTCTGCCAGGTGTGGTCTTTTCTGGGGAAAACCCATCCCAGCATCTCCCCCCATGCAACTTGTGCATTGCAAAGCTTGATTTGGAGTGGAAAAAGCAGGATAAAATTCAAGTCTCAGGCCACTATTTAACTGCCTAAAAGAAGAGAGACTTTTTTGCTAACTGATGTGAAGCACCCTGGACACTGAGATCAATGAAAGGAGATGGATCCAACCTCCAGTGAAAAGGGAAAAAAACCTCAATTCTCTCTGAAGGATGAAGATGGTAGTTATGAGTGCCAGCAATCCAAAAGCCAAGAGAAGTTATCCCCCCTGAGTAAATACTCCTTACAAGAATAAAGGAGATCTTTTCATTTCTCTGTAGTAAGCTATCAAGAATATATTAAAAAAAAAAAAAAAAAAAAAAAAAAAAAAAAGATATTCCAGACCATGTTCCACCACGAGGCCTCTGCAAGTGTGAACTATTATCCACCTTCCTATAAAACACATGTACAATATGGACAACATAGTCAGGGCCATCTCCCTGGTTTGAGAAACTCATTTTGCTCCAGTCCACAGGGAGGACAAACACTGGGATGTGGGGAAAACTCCATCAGTGGAGATGCACAGGAGAAACCTGAGAAACCTCACTCAGCTTTGAAGTTGGCTTTGATTTGAGCAGGAGGTGAGACCAGAGCCCTCCACAAGTCCCTTTCATTTGATCTTTGTTGTCAGTGTTTCCAATAAGTGGGAAAAAGCTTCTGCAAGTGGGCTGGACCTATGCTTGAGTGAACTCCTAAAATCTGTACCTGGGAACTCCCCAGGGATTGGGGCTAGAAAGAGAAAGGCACCCACAAAATGTTATCAAAAGCCAAAATAAATAATAATAATACTATCAGCAGGGCAAGACTATTGCAACTTTTCCAACCTCTCCAGTTAATCAGCTGGGATTCAGATGGTGAAACATGGTCCAGCCCTCACTTTTGCAGGCAAAGATCTCCCCTAAAATTTCAAGCAGTGCAGACTTACCCTGACACCTTTCTGACCTGGAGGTCCCAAAACCTGAGGATAAAAAAGAAATTACAGAAATTATTTGGGGAAAAGAAAGAAAGACATGAATGTGTGGTGGATTTGCAGAGAAGGGCCAGGAGGATGCTCAGAGGGCTCTGGAGCATCTCTGCTGTGAGGACAGCCTGAGGGAGTTGGGGTTATTCAGTCTGGAGAGGAAAAAGCTCCAAGGAGCCTTCTGAAAAATTATGAAGAAATGGTTTAGAATATTTTAATGTCCTTGTCAGTGGCTGCAGATAACCTGTGAGTCTCTCTGTAGATGATGAACAAGCACTAAGTTAAAACCTTGCTAACATAAGTTGGGGTTATTCAGTCTGGAGAGGAGAAGGCTCCAAGGAGCCCTCATTGTGGCCTTCCAGGATCTGAAGGGGCTACAAGAAAGGTGGGGAGGGACTTTTTAGGATGTCAGGGAGTGATAGGAGCAGGGGGAATGGATTCAAACCAGAGGAGGGGAGATGGAGATTGGAAGTTAGGAAGAAGTTCTTCACCATGAGGGTGGTGAGAGACTGGAAGAGGTTGGCCAGAGAGGTGGTGGAAGCCCCATCCCTGGAAGTTTTTAAGGTTGGATGGGGCTTGGAGCAAGCTGGGCTGGTGGGAGGTGTCCCTGCCCATGCAGGGGGTTGGGAATGGATGAGCTTTGAGGTCCCTTCCAACCCTGAAAATTTTATGATTCTGTGACTTGTGGAGAGAGGTGACAGTGTACGGCACCAGTGGCACCACTGGGACCATCAGGTTGCAGATGGGCAGTGGTTTTATTTTCCATAAAACATGCATGAAAACAAGAAACTTGCTGACAAGGGATGTCCAGATGGGGGGATGTCCAGACAAGGGATGGCTAGAAATTCAACCTTGAAAATTTCATCTAGATTTAAGATGTGGGCACTGGCTCTACAGGTGCTTCTAAACCTGGAAGTTGGTGAGATATCCTCTGCCCCACCACCCTTTTTGAGTTCTGTGGAAGGGTTGGGGCTTTCCAAGAGGAAGAAAAGAAGATGAAAGTTCTCCAGGGGTACAACCTGCAGGGGAAGGCCTGGAAGACCACGAATCTTGTCCATGAGTCAAAGCAAAAAAGGCATGAGGGGGACAGAGAGAAGAGCAAAGCTCCCATCTAGCAGCCAATGGAGGTTGCCCAGAGAGGTGGTGGAAGCCCCATCTCTGGAAGTTTTTATGGTTGGATGGGGCTTGGAGCAAGCTGGTCTGGTGGGAGGTGTCCCTGCCCATGGCAGAGGGGTTGGAACTGGATGAGCTTTAAGGTCCCTTCCAACCCTGACAATTCTCTGGTTGTATCTCCCTCTCAAAGGAGGATTTATTCATGTTACCTTACCCAAAGCAAGTGAATTTCAGCCTTGTTTTAGGATAGGAAACTCACCACCTGCACTGGGTCATCAAAGAAAGGTCTGCAAGGCAAACTCCAAACCTAGTGAAACTTGTGAAGGAATCTCACCAACTTCAGTAGCTTTTAACTCCTGGGATGGAACTGAATGATCATGCACATGGCAAGGAGTCATTGGCAGGGAGCTGCTCCAGCTTTTGCAAGAATACACCAAAACAAACCTAACCCATCTTAATGACATCCCCAGGACCCTGCAAATCTGCCCTGAGCTGGGTTTAGGCACTACAGAGCTGTCTTCCTACTTTGTGTCTCCCAACACAATTCTGTCAGGATTGCAAGGAAGGACACCTAAGGTATCCTGCTCATTCCAGCATCCTCCAGTGTGTCCTGGTGGTGGGTCTCAGCCCTTAATGCAACCTCCAACTGGTCCCACAGCCCTTGCAGAAATGCTTTGGGGTAGCCAGAGATGGCCACCACCAAGGTTTCACCTCAAAACTCTCCCACTATTTGGAAGGACATGAAGAGGAGCCCCATTTCTAGGTGGTAATGAGAAAATGTGACCCAGCAGCAGCTCCACTTCAACATGGACCACTTCAGCATGGAGCATTATGGGTGGAGAGCTTGAATAGTGATGGGAAGGCTTTGTCCTTATGTTTCTTGCACAGCAGTAAAGCTCCTTTGAGGAGCCAGTGGGCAACTGTGGTGCAGGGCTGGGAAGAAAAGTGGACCAAGGGAGTTTGGTGGGTCAAGGAAAAGGTCCATTAGTTCTTCCTACACTTCAGTGAGACCCATCTGTCTTGGTCCTTGGTCTACTGGCACCACTGGTGGTGTCACTGCAAAGCTATGGCACAAGAAAGGCTCTCATAATTACCCCAATAGCTGGAGGACCTGGAAGTCCTGGGTTCCCCTGCAAGGCAAGAGGACATAAAATGAACTTTCTGGGCCAATGGAATATTTCTTCTCCTTCCATTCTTCATCCACTCCTCACATCAGCTCAAAAGTCAGAGCACAAGAGCAAAGCAGAGAGGGGATGCAAAGCTGAAGTGCATCCCTTGGTGGCTTCATCTCCCAAGTCCCCCACAAACACACTCAACTGCTCTTGCACATGGACATCTTCACCTGAGCTATTCAAAACATGGTGTTTTTCTACTGATTGACTTACCTGCTCTCCCTTCTGCCCTGGAGGTCCTGGGAGTCCCTGTAAAACATCAAAAGAGAATTTCCACCAGGCTGAAAAGAGATTCAGTGCTTCTGGTCCTGGCTGCTGTGAGAAGTTCCCAGGAAGAAGGATGAAAGAAGTTCTTCAGCCCAATTTCTCCCTATCTACAAGAGAGTTCTGCCAGTCAAGAGCTTTTGGGTGAGAGGTAGAAATCCCTCAGCCTATCTTATGGTTGCCATCTACTAGGAGACCCAGGTACAGAGCAGCAAGCTCTCATCCCAGCTAAAGCTATCAAAGGTGGGCCCTGCAAGCAAGAAAAGGTATGAAGACATCTGTGAGATTTTCATATATGGGTGCTCAGGGGTGACTAAATCTTGTTTTGGAGTAACCTTCATCAGGCAGGTAGGGATAGGACAGAGGGAAATGGCTTCAAGCTTCAAAAGGGGAGGTCGAGATGAGATAAGAGGAGGAAATTCTTCACCATGAGGGTGGTGAGACCCTGATCCAGGTTGCCCTGAGAAGCTGTGGCTGCCCCATCCCTGGAGATGTCGAAAGCCAGGTTGGATGGGGCTTGGAGCAACCTGGGCTGGTGGGAGGTGTCCCTGCCCATGGAATGAGGGGGGTTGGAACTGGGTGATCTGGAAGGTCCCTTCCAAGCCAACCCATTTAATGATTCTATCACCCTGAGTTTATCACCATGGTGAGCAGAGTGATGGATGCACTTCTCACAGCTTTGCTCTGTGCCATGAGGAAGAGGACATCCTTGCTTCTGGCAGAACAAAAAAAATCCTGCCAGCTCATGCCTTTGCTGGGGTTCTAACATCTCCTGCTTTAGGCAGTTCCTGGGTGATGGCTCAACAGGATGAAGCTGACAAAGTGAGAAATCTTTCTTTGGGCCTGCTTCATCTGCCAGCCCTCCCCAGCAGAGTCTTGATGTCCCAAAAAGGCAACTGAGGACAACTGACAGTAAGTATTCTCCCTCTACAACCACCCCAAGCTGGCAGAGGCCAAGCCAAGCCCTTTCCCACCATGGCTGGCAGCTTTTTCTGACCAATAGCCACTGCTGGACCACTCACCAACTCTCCCATGGCTCCTCTGTCCCCCTTGAGACCTTTCCTCCCACGAGGGCCCTGCATGAAGAAAAGGAAATTCTTACTGTGTGTTGCAGAAGTTCTTTTGGCTCTTGATGGACATCTGGTAAGCACAGAGACCAGAGCCTATTGGGCAGTTTAGGAATAATTTTAAAAACCAGACTTGTCATCATCTGGAGATGTGAAAGCCAATCTCAGATACTTACCCTGACACCTGATTCCCCTGGTTCACCCTGAAACACAAAAGTCAAGGAGAATTACCATGGGGTGGGAATTTAGGGAGGAGTTTTTTCCTAAACTTCATCCCAGCTACAGGCTGACAAGCCCAGAGACCAAAACTCCAACCCTCAAGGGATGACACAGCTTTAGTAGAGGTGTCTGTGGTTGTACAGACATCCCAACCTGCAAAACCTGGGGATGACCCTCCCAGAGGAAGGGAATTTAGGTCCCTTGATCTCTGCTGAGACTTTTTAATCCACCCCCAGTGTCAGGAGACATTTGGTGACCAACATCAGCCTGGTTTGGGCTGTGTATAGCAGGAGAGATCCTGGGTATTTCACTCCAGCCACCAATCTTTCTCAGGTGTCCTGGTTTGGGCCAGGAGAAAGGTGATTTTCTGTCTTGTACTTTTGCTTTCAGCTCAGTCTCTTGTAAGTAGCTGCACTTGCTGAAATGAACAGCAAGTTTCTCAGTCAGTGTCTGCTCCTGGGACTGCTCACACTCCATGGTTATAGTTACTGCTGGAGAATGGGCTGCAGAGCCAAGGACACTGCTCAGCTCTGAGGAACATTTTACCTTCCAGAAGGAGTAAAGAGGTCCCACCTGAACCCCTCCTTTGGGGAGGAACAGACAAGATAAATGACCAAAATTGACCAAACAGAGGATTCCATCCCATACACCTCATCCTCAGGATAAATTGGAGGGATCACAAGGGTCAAACCCCTTCCTGCTTCCCCTTCTTCACCTCTCCCTGTTTGCTTCAGCATCCTGGGAGGATTCCATCCCTTCCTCTGCCTGTGCTCCTGATCCATTCCAGCCTGGATCTGTGTGTTCCTGCCTCCAGCTCCCAACTGCTCCTGAGCCCAGGATTCCAGCCTGGACTTTCCCAGGGCTGCCCTGCAGCCTCAGTGGGGATGTGAGAGTTATTGGGGGAAAGGGGGGAGGAATGTGGGATCAATTTTCCTGGATATTTGTATAGATGTAGTAATTTTTCCTATTTATCATTACTGTTTCATTAAAGCTGTGTAGTTTAGTTTCCAACCCCTCAGTCTCTCTCCCTTATTCTCTCTCCTTCCTTTATCAGGGAGGGGAGGGGGATTAATAGAGAGCATCTGGCATTGGGTTTAATTGCCAGGCCAGTGTTAAACCCTGACATCAGGACCTGGAAAAATCTCAGTGGCCTCTGAATGCCATGTCAGACCATAACTTTTCAAGCTCCAGCACTGATTACTGTTGTGTTGACCAGCAGAGCTCTGATGATAGGAAGATTTTGCAGAGTTCCTCCTCTACTTCCTCAAAGGACAATCCAGTGGTGGAGAGAAGAAATGCAGGTACCCAGGGACCTTGGAATATTCTGGGTCTCCTCTTTTTGGGGTACATCACAGAAACCATGCTTCAAGTGACCATGCTCACCTTGATGGAGATCCCTGGTGGTCCCTGTGGTCCTGGTAAACCTGGTGCTCCTGCTACCCCAGGAACTCCAGGCTGTCCTTTCTGTCCCTTCAAAACCAAAAACCAGGAGAAGGAAAGATGGGGGCTTTCCCCCAGCTCTTTTCACTTCTCTGCCAGCCCTTCAGAAGTTGAAGGGTCCACCAGACCTGGGGTAGGATACTTACAGCAGGGCCAGGCTTCCCATTTTGTCCAGGAATCACCTCTACTCCTCCCAGGACATAGCCTGGTTCACCCTGCACACATGGGGAAAAAGATAAATTCTTAGCTGTGTTGGGAGGTCCAGCTGCAATCAGAGAGTTTCATAATTTTGAGGCAATTTCATGGTCACCACAAGTGACTTTTGAAAACCAAAAAGTCCCTTCCTAATCTGCAAACCCAAACCACCTGCTTGCAGCAGCTTTTCTGCAGAACTACCAGAAACCACATGGCCCTGACATGAGCTCTGCCCATTGGCATGGCAGAAAATGAATCCCAGGAGGAAAAAAAAAAAAGGAGGTTGGCTTTCAGCAGGATCCACTCCCTGATCTGTAGCCATAGAGACAGCTCAGGTGGATGCAAGGAAAGGGGATGAACACAGATTGGAGGGTGAGGGAAGGACAAGACAGCTGCTCCTGGGTTTTGCCTAGAATTCATCTTGAAGTCTTCCATTCTCATGTCCAAAATCTATATAAAAAGGTTTGCTCATAGTGGAAACAGAATGACCCAACAGACATCTGCAAACAACCAAGTGCAGTGTCCCAAGGGCCTGTGATAAGGAATGAGCATTTTTCTCCATAAAAAGTCAAGATTCCTCCAAGCAAAGCTGAAGGACAACCCCCCAAGCTGAAGACAAGCAGTGTAGAGGTTGTTCCATACAGCTCAGAAGTTCATCTTCACCAAAAGTCACTGTACAAACGCTTAGAAATTAGAAATCAGAGCAAGACAACAGCTTTTGCCCAATGAAACACGTGAATGAAACTCACTCTGTCTCCTTTTGGCCCCACTGGTCCAGGATAGCCAGGAGATCCCTGGAATTAAAAAGAAATCCTGCAGCAGAGCCCCCACCAGACCATCACTGTGGGGTGTTCAAGTTGCAGACTTGTCTCATAAAACTTCATCCACTTTTAAAATGGTCAAGGAATTAGGTTCCTAGAAGTGCAGCCTACAAGAAGGAGGCCTACAAGGAAGGTGGACAGGGATTTCTGACAAGTGATAGGACAAGGGGGAAGAGTTTCAGTCTGGAAAAGGGCGATGGAGATGAGATATTAGGAAAAAATTAATTGCTTTGTGGGTGGTGAGAGCCTGGCAGAGGTTGTCCAAGGAAGTTGTGGCTGCCCCATCCCTGGCAGTGTCTCAGGTCAGGTTGGATGGGGCTTGGAGCAACCTGGGCTGGTGGGAGGTGTCCCTGCCCATGCAGGGGGTTGGTCCCTTCCAACCCAAACCATTCCATGATTCTATAGAGCAGACAAGACAACCTGAACCATTCTGGGATTTTGGATTTTGGTCTGGATCATCTTCAGTTGGCTGTCAACCAGGTCCCATTCTGAAAAATATATCTATGCTTATGACTGGAGGCAGAGTTCATAGTTCTTGGCCTTTTTCTGGGAAGCTCTGGGATCACTGAGGGTTACCTGCCCAGAGATGTGCTCATGCATTGAATTATTTGCCAGAGTAGAAGAAATCCAGCTCAGAGAAGAGGGAAATCCTACTCAGAGCAGAAGGAAATCCAACTCAGAGAAGAAGGAAATCCAGCTCAGAAAAGAGGGAAATCCAACTCAGAGAAGGAAATCCAATTCAGAGAAGAAGGAAATTCAACTCAGAGAAGAAGGAAATCCAGCTCAGAGAAGGAAATCCAGCTCAGAGCAGAAGGAAATCCAGCTCAGAGAAGAAGGAAATTCAACTCAGAGAAGAAGGAAATCCAGCTCAAAGAAGGAAATCCAGCTTGGAGCAGAAGGAAATCTAACCCAGAGCAGAAGGAAATCCAACTCAGAGCTTCCTGGTGACAGGAACAGCCCCTCACAAAGGTAAAAGGGGTCACTTGGTTCTCCTGTCCTGCTGAGCATGTCTGGCCTTCAAAAGGCTCAAAACCCAAAGCTTTCAGGTCCCATTCTACTGAACATCTTTGATGCATTCAAAATAGAATCATGGAATCATTAAGGTTGGAGAGGACCTCTAAGGTCAACAAGTCCAACTGTCATACCAAAATACTTACAATGTCACCTTGGATGCCAGGGAGACCCTGCAAAACCAGAGAGAGATTTGAGAGCCATGGTCTCTTTTCTCTTAAATGACATTTTGACAAAGTTTGTTAAAAACAAATACTTACCATGAGTCCAGGAGGACCAGGAGGACCTATCCGTCCCGGTTTGCCTGGCAGCCCAGGAATCCCATCCTTCCCAGGTAGACCCTAAATGTATGGAAAATAACAGGATGCAGGTTATGGACCCAGGCCTTCAAAGCTCAACATCTTCATCAAGTTCTCTTTCACCTGATTTTTTAAGCCACCATGGAGCAGGATGTAGCAAACCACCAACCTAAAAGATCTGAAGATGATTTCTTCCTTGGTTCTTATTTTTTAGTTTCATGGGAATTAACCAAGTTCATGCTGGTAGACTCACCCTCTCTCCTTTCTCTCCTTTTGTGGTAAAGCTGTATGGGTCGTAGCCTCCACGAGCTGCTGAGCCCCTGAAGCTCTTGAAAGGAAGAGGAAAAAAGCATAAATTAGAATGAAAGTATTTTCTGCTAAAAGACAGCAAATGAACCCAAACCACAACGACCCTGAAAGTCAGATTAGCACACTTCAGAAGGAAGAAGCAAGGTTGACCATCCAGGAGACCTGTTCATATCCTCATCCCATTTAAAGTCACACATTATTTATCATTTCTCCAGCTTGTGCCTTGACATTGTGACCCCAGGATGGAGAACAGAGTTGTGAGAGGACAAAACGTTGTCAGGGAGCATCTTGATCCCTCGTGAAGCCTTGGCCCATGTCACACCTGCTGTTCAGGGTTGGTTTTTTTTTTGGCTCAGATTGACTCTAAATATTCCTCATTACACATCTGCAAGACTTCAGGGTGGTGTCAATGAAATCCTTATTCTTCTCCCTCATGGGAAAAAACTTTGGAAGGGAGGTTGGCAGAGGTGAGATAAAGACCTTGAGTCCGCCAGGCATGGACAACTTTCATCTCACCTGATTTTTAGACAGTCATAACACAAACATCACTCTCTGAGCTGAGTGACCATGCATGACCATGGGCTCTGGATCTGTCCTGCTGTTCCTCATATCCATCAATATCTGAGGGGTGGGGGGCAAGAGGAAGGGGACAATCTCTTTTTGGGGGTGCCCAGAGAGAGGCCAAGGAAGAATGGGTTGAAGGGAGAAGAGAGGAAGTTCCAGCTCAGCATGAGGAGAAACTTGTGGAGGCTGAGGCTGAGGGAGCCCTGGCCCAGGCTGCCCAGAGAGGTTGTGGAGTCTCCTTCTCTGGAGCCTTTCCAAACCCCCCTGGATGTGTTCCTGTGTGGGCTGCCCTGGGGGATCCTGCTGGGGCAGGGGGGATCTCCAGAGCTCCCTTCCAACCCCTAATATTCTATGATTCTCTGATTCTTCATGTCCTTTGGCTTCCTATTTGGCAGGAGGAGTGGATAGATTTGCCTCCTGATATCTTTACTTCTCAAGGCAGCTTGGTGGTCTGTTCAGCAGCTCACATGGAGTCTAGAGATATCTGAGATGCCAAAGAACATCTGGGACACCTGCATGGGGTTGACAGAGATGAAGCAGGCCCTATGGAAGACCTGAGTTTCATTGGTTTGCTGAGAAGGAGCACAGGAGGCTGCTGCATTTCCCATGCTGGAATGGCAGCTTCGAGGATGACCTCCCCAAAGATGGATGTGGTTCCCAAAATTAAAGGTCTTGAAACTGATATAATGCCACTGAACACCAGAGAGGTATGAGAAGTGACCAGGTCAGAGAAGTGATCAGTATATTCCTTTGAATATAACAAGCCCCTGAGCAGACCCCAGTGAATTAATTCTCACCTTTAAACACCAGGGAGCACAAACCTCCTCTTCTTCTGGGCTATGTGGTTGAGTTGGTGATGGATCAGGGATGTGTGCCTTGCCTGTGTCACCAAATGACAACTGCTTCTCAGCTTCATGTCTGGCAACCTACAGCATGAAGTTTGGCTTTAAATCATTAAATCATTTTAATCAGAAAAGACCTTTAAGATCATCAGATCCAACCATTACTCCAGCACTGCCAAGGCCCCCATTGCCCTCAGTACCACATCTGCAGATCTTTTAAATCCCTCCAGGGATGGGGAATCCACCCTGGGCCACCACTGGGTCAGGGTCTAACAACCCTTTCAGTGAAGAAATTGTTCCTAATATCCAGTCTGGAGTAGTGATCCTCCATGATTAGATGAATGATCCTCCAGGTTTTGGAACCAGACATCAACCACCAACCTTCAACAGGTCTGAGGAGGTCACTGTGTTATTAAACCATCAAAATTATCATTGAAAGACCCATAAAATATGGAGATAACTATGCAGATGAGCTCACACCTGTACCAATGACCCATTGACCAGAGCTAGAAAAGGGCAATGAGTTTATAACCCTTTCATGTGCTCTGCCTTCGTGGTGGCTTTGGGCAGCAAAACTTCCAAAGCTGTATTCTGACTTCCTCACTTCCAACCCCTTGATTTCAAAGTTTTTGTTCTTTACCTCTAGGGATGAATTGGACTCAGTGTGCTAAATTTCTTTGGGTTTTGCTTTGAAAGTTTGCTCAGGGAAGAAGGTTGCCCTTGGGCTTGACCTCCAAGCAAGCTGGGTTCGATTCAAAGAGCTGTGAAGCAACTCACCTCCTCAGGTGGTAGGGGGGTCCATGAATGTTGAGGGGGAGAACAAATGACTTCTATCAGTTCCCAAAGGATCTGGGGGAAGTCATCAAATGTGCTGACATAGAAAACATTCTGGAGGTTCTGCTGCAGCAAGATGGTGTTGAGTTCAACTGGGTCAGCTCCTGAGACCCCCACGGCGATGATGCGGATCCCTGAAACACATCACTCACTCAACAGAGGGAAAAAATGGTTGAGAAGAGAGTTTCTGAACCCCTCCTCATCTTGATAACCTCTGCTGGGAATAGACACTCCAGGACTCACCTGCAGCAGTGTGTGAGTTACAACAAAGCAAGACACAAGTGAGAAACAGAAAGAGGAAAGGATGAAGGAGTGAAGAGAAATAGAAAGAGGAAGGGATGGAGGAGTGAAGAGAGCCAACACTGTGCACCCACCAAATAAAATGTCCTTCTCAGCTCCACTAGAAATGGTAAAACGTTGGCCCAAGTTGCCCAGAGAGGTGGTAGAAGCCCCATCCCTGAAAAAATTCAAGGTCAGGCTGGAAAGTGGTCTGAGAAACCTGATTTAGTTGAAGATGTCCCTGCTCACTGTAGGGGGGGGTTGAGTAGATGACCCTGAAAGGTCTCTTCCAACCCAAACCAGTCTGTGATTTTATGATTCTATGAAATTCATGGAGAACCAAGACTTAAAGGAAACAGAAGAGGGCAACACTTACCCAAAGCATGAGCTGCTCTGGCTGGTGGCAACACATCATCCTGGGATTGCCCATCAGTCATGAGGACCAGGACATGAGGGAAATCTGGTCTCATCCCTCTGGAGGACTGAAATATCTCCTTCAGCATGTAGGTTAAACCACGACCTGGGCAAACATGGAGAGGATTGGTGTAAATCTGCCTGGTAAATCTGTGGGTCTCCTTCTCCAGATGGAGAAAAAAGGGCATTCAATGTGGCACCAGAAATGGGCATCTGGGATGTTGTCCAACAACCAGAAATGTTGTCATGTGGGACAACAAATCAGCTTAGCTGGAATGGTTCAGGTTGAATTGAGCAGATAGTTTTGGAAAAAAACAACTCCCCCCCCCCAGAAAAAAAAACCCCAAAACAACAAAACCCAACCAAACCAAACCAAAACCCAAAACCTCACAAAAAAACCCCAAACCAAAAAAATACCCCCCCCCACAAAAATCCCACCCCAAAACTTTCAGGAGAGTTGAAGCATTTTCTTTGCATTTCGGGAAAAACAAAAACCAACCCAGAATTCTCATTTCCAACTTTCTGGAGAAAAACCCAGGGAAGTTTCACAAAGAACTCTGGCCCAAATTGAAATGGTTAAGATGCTCCAAAGCAGTATGGAAAGACTCCTATGAGGGGTAAAATGCCTCTCTGGACACAACCTCCATAAAAAGAAATATTTGAGGTGAAGCTGCCTTGAAATTTGCAATCTAACCAGTCCCATCAAACTTCTTGTATTTTGATCAGCCCCATTTTATTGTGTTCCTGACCAAGTACCACTGAGACAGGACAAGGGATATAAACCTTCAATAAAGGTGCCTCAAGGCTTCATTTCATGCTGACTGATGAGAAGACATTTAAGTGGGTCATTAAAAAAAGGGTTAAGTTAAAACTACTTTCAATTTAATATTACTTCACATATACCTTCAGGGAACCAGGTGTACCCTGGTGTCCTGCTGGGAATGAGGAGGTGGAAAGGGCTGCCTGCCTCTCAGCTTTTTTATTCCAGGAGAAAATGTCTGAATTTTCAAGATGCTGAGCTAATGAAGGGCTGTGCTATTTGTACAAGGGAGGTGAACAAAGGACATTTATGTGATGACACCCCATGAAAATAGGACAGGGCAGGTTGTTTTGTGGTTAGGGCAACAAGAAAATCATTGTTGAGAGTTGCTCATTAAAATGTGCAATTAAAGTGTTCCAACATCAACCATCCTTTCCTAATGTTTATGGGCTTTGCCTCCAAGCCAGGTATAAAAACTTCCCCAGAGTGCAGGCAAGGTTATAAAATAATGAAGAGAAACCCAGTAGTGAAACTAGGACATGGATAATGGACATCAGACTAGTTGGTAAGACCATCCCTGGAAATAAAACTAAGTTCAGTCCTCAGTTCTCTGGGTTTGAAGAACTTTGAACCATAACTTTCTAGGTAAATGGGTTTGAGGGTAAATGAAAAACCAAACTCAGTCCTCAGTTCTCTGAGTCTGAAGAACTTTGGACCATCACTTTCCAGGTAAATGGGTTCCAAGTGTTCAGGCAAATGCTGTCCTTGGTTTCCAGCATTTGTCCTGCTCTAAAAGGTCCATCCATCCATACACACCTGTTTTGGTGTTGCCTCCAAGGTAGGACAGCCCCTTGATGGCTTTGAGGGCACTGTTGCGGTCCTGGTGCTGGTTGAAGTGGAAAGATGCCCTGGGCTCCTCACTGTATTGAGCAACAGCAACCTGGCAAAGAAAAGGGAATTAAATAAATAAATAAATAAAAAAGTGGTTAAAAAAAAGGAAGAGAGCTCAAGCACACACTCAATAAACTGCCTGGAGTGAGATGATGCAACTGAGCTGCGGTGCGGCAGGAGTGGGAAGAGGTTGAGCTTCTTGTAGGACAAAAACAACCACCAAAATGTCTCTCAGGTTGGCAGGCACACAGGGCATGTTCCCTGTGCTTAAATGGGGGCCAGGGGTTTGTTGCAGAATTTCCAGGGCATCCCAGAGTTCTGCACAGGGTGATGGATGCAGCTCAAGACTGACGGGAGATCTGCAACTCATGAACCATCAGTGGGGAGACCTTAGAGCACCTTCCAGTGCCTGAAGGGGCTCCAGGAAAGCTGGGAAGGGACTTGGGACAAGGGCCTGGAGGGCTGGGAGCCTGGAGGGGGAAGGGTTTCCAGCTGGGAGAGGGGAGATGGAGAGGAGATCTTGGGCAGGGAGAAATTCTTTGGGCTGAGGGTGCTGAGCCCCTGGTTGCCCAGGTTGCCCCCAGAAGCTGTGGCTGCCCCATCCCTGGCAGTGTCTCAGGTCAGGTTGGATGGGGCTTGGAGCAGAAGGACACAGAGCTCCTGGAAGGTGTCCAGAGCAGAGCCACTCAAATGCTCAGAGGGCTGAGCACCTCCCTGGGAAGCCAGGCTGAGGGATTGGGGTTGTTCAGCCTGGAGAAGAGGAGGCTCCCAGGTGACCTTAGAGCAACCTTCCAATATCTGAAGGGGCTACAAGAAAGCTGGGGGAGGGCTTTGGACATGGGGGGGGAGGGAGAGGACAAGGGAAATGGGTTAAAACTGGGAGAGGGGAGATTGAGGTTGGACATGGGGAGGAAATTCTTGAATTTGAGGGTGGTGAGAGCCTGGCAGAGGTTGTCCAAGGAAGCTGTGGCTGCCCCATCCCTGGCAGTGTCTCAGGTGAGGTTGGATGGGGCTTGGAGCAAGCTGGGCTGATGGGAGGTGTCCCTGCCCATGCAGAGAGTTGGAACTGGATGAGCTTGAAGGTTCCTTCCAATCCAGACCATTTTGTGAATATTTTTTTTATTTTTTTTTTTTTTGCCTCCAAAGCCCTGAGCTGCTTTGATCTCTTGGTGATCAGTGAGGGCTTTCTGAGTGCCTGTGGGGTATTTCTACCTGCACATATATTTGCTCCTCAACCCAGAGTGGTCCTTGTTGCATGAAGGGCTGTTCCTACCATCTGCAGTTTGAGGACCTTACCAGCACATGTGTGAGCCAGGAGAAGGAAATTACAACCCATCTCAATTGGTTGTTTGCATGCTTGCCCACTGATCTCCAAAAAAATGAGACCTAAGGAGAACCAAAGATCTTTCATTGGGCTGATCCAAGAGAACCCAGACTTCATTCCAACATTTCTCCTTATAACTACTTGAAGGGAGGTTGGAGGGAGGCTGGTGTTGGTCTCTTCTTTCAAGTTAAGTAGTGATGAGATGAAAGGAAATGGGTTTAAGTTGCACCAGGGAAGGTTTAGTTTGGACTTGGGAATTTTCTCTTTCCGTGGCAGGGGATTGGAACTGGATGAGCTTTGATGTCCCTTCCAACTCAAACCATTCTGGGATTCTATGGGGGGGTTGGAGTATCCCCTGCTGCAGCAGCTCCCATGGCAGCACCCATCCCTCCATCCCTCCTGAATTAAATCCCTGATCTCCATTGAGGGCAAGAGGAGGGTGGCTCCTCAGCTCCCTTTTCCAAGGGCTACTTCAGATAATACATTTATTAAATGCAAACGAGCCCAAATAAATTATCTATTGAGTCTTCTCTTCTATTGACTTTGCTGAATTTTTGCTTAATGCCAGAGACTTAATTTGTTCGTGAGACTTTTCACAGTGTGACCTGAGGATCTTGTCCTCTGCTCATCTGAAGGATGAAGCTGCTGGCACATGCTGGATCTTCCATCTGGGTCCCCATGGAGGTCTTCATCCATTAGCAGTCTGGATGTGGGCAGAAAAGAAGTCCTAGAGGGGGACCCACACCTGACACATCCCTGGTCTCCATAACCTACAGGGCATTTCGGTAGGTTTGGGAGTATTTTTTAATTCCTGATGACTTGCTTATGGAAAAAATGACCAAGAAATGGAAATATAGATAAATGAGGAAGCTGAGATTTTGGAGACTGCCATTCATGTCTTTGTTTGGTGCACATGTGTCTTTAGGCAAAGCCTTTCATGAGCCTCAAAGTGGGAGTGAGCAGACTGCTGACATCTCAGGGGTGAGCAAAAGGTGAAGGTTTAGAAGGAGAACAAAAAATAACAAAATCTTGCCTGTGTTCCTTCAGGTCCAATCTTAGGGAAATAGGAAACGATCCAGAAGAGGAAATCCTTCACTTTATCGAAATTGCTTTGGCCAATACTTGAGGACTCATCCACCAGGAACCCAATGTCTGCTTTGAACTTACCACAGACTGCAGAGGGAAAAAAAAACAAACAAAAAAAAGTTTCTCCATAAGCTCTAAAGCAGAAACATCTTCCTTTATGTTAAGACCAACAAATCCAACCCAAGCACAAAGATCTCCAAATATGATCCAAAGCATTGGTGGGTGATGAGGCAGCTGGAGCAGTGCTGAGACCTTCTTGCATTTTATGGGGTTTGTGTCTTCCCTTTCCCTGATTTTGCCTTCCAGTCCCTGAGGGGGCTCCAGGAAAACTGGGAGGGGGTGAGGGATGGGAGGAGGGCACTTTTGACAAAGGTCTGGAGGGATGGAATGAGGGGAAATTGTTTTAAACTGGAAGAGGGGAGATTTAGGTTAGACATGAGGAAGAAACTCTTCACTATGGGGGTGCTGAGACACTGGAACAGGTTGCCCAGATGAATTCTGGATTTCCCATCCCTGGCAGTATCTCAGGCCACGTTGGATGGGGCTTGGAGCAACCTGGTCTATTGGGAGGTGTTCCCATGGCAGGGGGCTTGGATCTGGATGATCTTTAAGTTCCCTTCCAACTCAAACCATGCTATGATTCTATGATGATTCTCTGACATCCTCCACTCATTACTCAATGAATAAAGATGAGTTTTGACTCCTGAGCTCAGAGAAACCCATGGTCCCTGATGGTTTTAACCTTCTGCTATATCATCAGCAAATCCCACACACTCACTTGGCCCAGGGGGAGTTGTCAGCAGTGTAGATACCACAGAGGTTGGAAGTGGGTTCTCTGAGGTTGGTGGTAGCTTTGTGGTGGTGGCCAGTGGAAGAGGAGTGGTCCCCACCTTGCTGGGAGATAGGGATGAGGATCTCATTGTATCCAAATCTGCTGAAGTCACTGGGGCAATTGGCACAGGTGAATGTCTGAGAGGTCCCACTGGCAGAAGCAAAGAAAAATTGGTGTTTGTTAAAACTCTTCTAGATATGGTGCCTCTACCTAGCAAAGGGTGGAGGAGACAAGAAATCGGGCTCAGGAGCAGTTACCCAGGAAAAACTGGAAGAAAAAGCTCCAACCTTCATACCTGTTTGGCCAAGGAGTGTTGTCTCTGGTCCTTCCAGAGCTCCAAAGACTGGTTTTATAGAAAACAAATACTTGGCTTTGGTGCTCAGTCCTGTCACTCGATACGATCTAGAAGCTGCTGGTAACAGTTCCTGGGAAAGATCAGAAGCTGTGAAAAAAGGATGAAAAAAAAAAAGGATGAAAAATGCATTGACTGGGAGACAGGGACATTAAAAATAATTCCTACGTCTAAAGCAGCTCATCCTAAAATCATAGGGTTGTTTTGGTTGGAAAAGACCTTTCAGATCATCAACCCAGCACTGCCAAGGCCACCACTGCCCCATGTCCCTCAGCACCACATCTCCAGGGTTCTGAAACCCCTCCAGGGATGATGGGGACTCCAGCCCTGCCCTGGGCAGCCTGGGCCAGGCCCTGACAACCCTTTCCAGAGAGAAATTATTCCCCAGCTCCAACCTAAACCTCCCCTGGAGCAACTTGAGGCCAATTCTTCTTGTCTCATTGAGAAGAGACCAACCCCCCCTGGCTCCAACTTCCTTCCAGGGAGTTGTAGAAAGCCAGAAAGTTTTCCCTCAGCCTCCTTTGCTTCAGGATCAACACCCCCAGGTCCCTCAGCCCCTCCTCAGAAGATTTGTGCTCCAGAACCCCTCATCAGCTTCTTTGGAGATGCTCCAGTGGTCACCAGTTAGCCAGGACTGTGGATAAGTGATGGAAAGTGGCTTGGTGAGCACTTCCACCAGCTCCTTCCATACCCTTGGGTGGATTCCAGGTGGTTCCATAGATTTGTGGGGGTCTAAGTGGAGCAGCAGGTCAGTGGCCATTTCTCCTTGAACTATCAGAGAAGCCCAGACTGATTTGGGTTGGAAGGGACCTTAAAGCTCATCCAGTTCCACTCCCCTGAATGGACAGGGACACCTCCCACCAGCCCAGGTTGCTCCAAGCCCCATCCAACCTGGCCTTGAACGCTTATGGGGACTTCATTCTGCTCTTCATCCATGTTTTCCAGCTCAGGGGCCTGGGTACTGGAGAACCCAGATTTTACCTCTAAAGGCAATGAAGGCATTAAGTACCTCAGACTTTTACTTATCCTTAATCACTGTTTCTTCCTATGCCCCCCCCAAGGGTGGAGATTCCCCACAGCCCTCCTTCTGGTGCTAATGGATTTATAGATTTGTCTTTTACAGGAGTAGCCAGAATAAGTTACCAAGTTGTCAGCTCTGATTTTTCTTTTTTTCTTAATTCCAAGGGCATTTTTTGGCATTGGTAGCTTAAGTCTTCACAGCAAATGTCACTCAGGATGAAGTCTCCTTTTTTTGGAGATCAGTTTTTTGGTCTCCATATTATAGATAAGTGCTTTAGCTCTTCTAATTGTCTCCCTCATGATATCCTTGTAGTCTTCAAGAGTGGACGCTTCTTCTTCCAAAGGCCATAAATCCTTTTTTTTTCCCCTGAGTTCCATCCAAAGCTCTCTGTTCAGCCTGGTACATGGGGAGAGAAGACTCTGATGGTAGGAGGTACCTGGATCTTACCCAGGGAGGGATGCCCAGCACATCAAAGCACATTCAGGATGGAATCTGCAACCTTTGGAGAAGGAAGATGGTCTTTGCTGGGGACAATTTTCCACAAAGAATGATGTTTTGCAAGATGCTGTAAGGCTCAAGGTGCCAATAAAAGATTAAATGAGCTTCTGGTGATTAAGTGGGGAAGAAAACCATGACTTTGGTGCTCTAAGAACAGTCAAGAGAAAGAAAAAAAAAGAGAGAGGAGGGCAACATCCAGCTGAACTTCAAAAAGCTGCCAAAAAAATGGGGAATGAATGAGCACTCATTAAAAAAAAAATCAGGTTGCAGAGAAGAAAATTAATCAAAGCACCAAGAGACAAAAGAGGGAGGAAAAAAAAAAAAAAAGACAAAATTCTTAATTGCTTTTATACACTGATGCTGGCAGACTGGATAATTAAAGAGAAGAAATAGGAATTGCTCACTTATGAGCATAAATTTGTGTTGATCTCATTGGTACTCTGGAAATGTGGTGGCAAAATTTGTGGGATTGGAATGTTTAATCAATAGCTACAAACCTAGTTCAGAAAGAATTGATCAACTGAGGGCACAGGGGGACTTTGAGACATGGTATTATCCAGTTCTGAGCCCCTGACAACTCTGAAACCAATGATTTTTGAATACTTAAGGATTGATGTTTAAGTCACCCCAGAGAAATGAATTTTCAGTTCCCTAATCACTTATCTATAATATGGAGACCAAAAAACTGATCTCCAAAAAAAGGAGACTTCATCCTGAGTGACATTTGCTGTGAAGACATAAGCTGCCAATGCCAAAAAATGTCCTTGAAATTAAGAAAAAAAGAAAAATCAGAGCTGACAACTTGGTAACTCCAAGAGCCCTGCAGGGAGTGCAGGGGAATGGTGTCAGACCAGGTTTTTTTCTTGACCTGGGAAAATGAACTCATCCCTGTCAAAAAAAAAAAAATAAAAAAATTAGTGGCTGAAGCAATGCTGAAAGTTTCTCTATTCAAAGAGGTTTTAAGCCTTTCCAGGAAAAAAAAATAAAAATAAAGTTGTTGCTTTAAAAGGGTCAATCTTGTAAGGTCACATCAGCTGGGAAAAAGAAACAGATGCTAGGAATGGTCAGCAATGATTAAGAAAATTTTAGAAGCCATTTACACCATAACAAAGCTTTTCAACAGGTCAGAGGGCCAGATTTAAGAGTAGAATAAGACAGATTAGAAGGTCAGATTCAAGGCCAGGTTGGATGGGGCTTGGAGCAACGTGGGCTGGGGGGAGGTGTCCCTGCCCATGGCATTGGGCTTGGAACTGGATGAGCTTTAAGGGCCCTTCCAACCCAAACCAGCCTGGGATTCTATGATTCTATGAAGAATTAAGGTTGCATGGATGACAAAAACCAACTGCAACTCCTCCTGATAGTGACTCTTAAAGGAAGAGACTCTGCCAATGCCAACCAGCAGGTTTTCTTCTAAGCAGTTTTCACTTTTTTTTTTTTACTTCCCCCAAAGATTTTGAAGTGGCCAAATGGGTCATCTTGTGAGCTTCCTCAGTGGGCCATCTTCCATTTTTTCCCCTTTTTTTCACCCAAGTGGAGAAGCTGAGGTGAAGAGACATGATGTATAGAAGCTCCCAGGGATGACTCTCTGTTCTTGTGCTAAACAAAGTTTGGATGGGTTCAGGAGGAACATTGTTGGTGCCATCAATGGTATTATTGACCCCAGGTCAAACTGGGCAGCCAGTTGGAGACACAAGTCATGGCACCTGAAGCTGATTGTGGAAGCAATTTCCCCTTTCACATCTGCCACTTGCATCTTCTGCAGCATCCAGAGGCTCTGAGACCAGGACTGATTCTGACAGACCATGGGACAAGCCAGACATCTCCATGATCCATCCTCAAATCCCCTTGAGTAATTGTGAAGTTCAACAAGGAGGAGACTAAATTACAACCCATCCTTCCTCCTGCCACTGAAAAAAAAATTACCTGAGGACAAATTCCATCTCAGTAGGTACGTGGATGCCCCAGGAACAGCTGTCCAGGTCAACAAAATGCTGGTGTCTGCAGCCTCCTGCACTTTAAACTCAGTCACTTTGGGTAAAGCCACTGTTAGAGAAGAAAAAAAAAACAGTTTTGGGTAGGTAGAGACTACCCCTGAGAGCTTGC
This sequence comes from Phaethornis superciliosus, assembly GCA_023637945.1. Taxonomy (NCBI): domain Eukaryota; kingdom Metazoa; phylum Chordata; class Aves; order Apodiformes; family Trochilidae; genus Phaethornis; species Phaethornis superciliosus. Next base: position 1,735,532 of record JAJQWJ010000001.1, read on the forward strand.
CTGAGTTGAAAGGAAGCTGATTGTAGAATCATGGAATGGTTTGGGTTGGAAGGGACCTCAAAACTCATCCAGTCCAACCCCCTGCATGGGCAGGGACACCTCCCACCAGCCCAGGTTGCTCCAAGCCCCATCCAACCTGACCTGAGACACTGCCAGGAATGGGGCATTCATCTGGACAACCTCTTCCAGGGTCTCACCGCCTTCGTAGAAAAGAATTTCTTCCTAATGTCCAACCTAGATCTCCCCTCTTCTAATTTAAAGCCATTGCCCCTTGTCCTCTCACTACCACTCTTCTAAGAAGTCCCTCTCCAGATTATCTGTAGGCCCCCTTTGGGTACACTGAGGGAAAGCTGACCAATGAATGGCTTGGTTGGAAGTGAGATTTAAAAGTTATCTAACCCAACCCCCCTGCAGCTATCTAATCCAACCCCTAATCCAACCCTTCATCTCCAAGTAGATCAGGTTTCTCAGAACCCCATCCAAAATGACCTGGAGTGTTTTCAGGGATGAGGCATCTACCACCTCTTTGGGCAGCCTGGGCCAGTGTCTTACTATCCTCAGGGTAAAAAAAAAAATTCTTTGTCTAATCTACATCTCCCCTTTTTCAGTTTGAAACCATCACCCCTCGTCCTAGCACTACCAAGAGGTTTGTCCCCATCCTTCACTATGAAGAAGAAATTCTTGACTATCAGGGTGGTGAGACACTGGTCCAGGTTACCCAGAGAAACTGTGGCTGCCCCATCTCTGGAAGTGTTGAATTCCAGGTTGGATGGGGCTTGGAGCAACCTGGGCTGGTGGGAAGTGTTGTGATCTCCTAATGAATCCATGGAGAGGAGCACTGTGCTGTTGAGGGGTCTCATCCATATCTTTTACCACCTGCACCAGACCCTGGTGATCTGACACAGAGACATGAGAAAGGGTCCAAGAGAGGAGAGATCATCCAGATCCATCTTCAGACACCATGGGGAACCGGGATTCAGATGAAATCATCTGAAAAGGACACCACAAGGACCTGAGGCCTCATGTTTGAAGAGGCAAAGCCACCACAAACCAAGGAATGGCAAACCTCCTGAGTGTCTGCGGGGGAGTTGTCCCTGAGTGGTGCCTGCAGGGAGATTTCAACCTTCATAAGATGGATGTGGATAGGTTAAGACTGGGGACCATGTTGCCTACCTATGTCCAACCTTTTGAAGATGCCAGAAGGACACAGCCACTCCTTTCCATGGGAACTGCTGGGGTTTGATGCTCCCAGGGATGAGAGCTGCTCGTGGGGCTCCCCCAGGAACATAGAATCATAGAATCATAGAATTGTCTGGGTTGGAAGGGACCTCAGAGATCATCATGTCCAACCCTTGACCCACTGCTGCAGTTGCTAGACTATGGCACTAAGTGCCACATCCAGGCTCTTTTTAAATATCTCCAGGGACGGAGAATCCACCACTTCACTGGAAAGTCCATTCCAATGCCTGACCACCCTCTCCGTGAAGAAATTCTTTCTAATATTCAACCTAAACTTCCCCTGGCACAACTTAAAACCATGTCCTCTTGTCTTGTTGAAAGTTGCTTGGGAAAAGAGGCCAACCCCCACCTGGCTACAACCTCCCTTCAGGGAGTTGTAGAGAGTGATGAGGTCTCCCCTGAGCCTCCTCTTCTCCAGGCTGAACACCCCCAGCTCCCTCAGCCTCTCCTCATAGGGTCTGTGCTGGATCCCTTCACCAGCCTGGTTGCCCTCCTTTGGACCTGCTCCAGGACCTCAATCTCCTTCCTGAACTGAGGGGCCCAGAACTAATATGGGATGCAGAAGACCAGGAATGCAGCCTTTGCATCCCAACACAAAGAAGGTTGGGTTGATCCACCAGGACCTACCTGTGCGTTGAGTCAGAGTCACCTCTGGGCCCTCAGCCTTGCTGAAAACAGCCCCAATGCTGACCTTGTAGAGGGTGTTGGGCTGCAAGTGGTCAATGTGGTGAGCCAACACCCTACTGCTCAGGTACTGAGTCTTGGCAAGCTGTTTTTCTGTAAAAAAACACCAAAAAAAAAAAAAAAAAGGGATGTTTCAGAGAGCCTAGAGGTCACCAGTGAGGCTGGTGGCATCTCCTCCAAATGAAAAAGCCCTTCCCTGTTCTATTACTATCTCAGAGCTTTGAGGATTATCTTCAGAAAAGCAGGAAAATGAGAAGGAGCCATGCCCCACAGGTGAAGGCTGAGCCCCATGCTTCTCAACAAGGAGAGATCCCTCCCCTAGCCCAGGCAGTGGATCAGGAATTTGGGAAGATCCCTCCCCAGGGCCATGGCTTCACCCATGGGGCTGTGCCAGAAAGAAGCACCTGCACCCTTTGCTCTCCTCACCTCTTCCACTCCCCACGGGGCTCCAGGTGACTTTGAATCTGGTGGCAGCAGCCATGGCATTCCATGCCAGGGACAGGCTTGTCGGGGAGGAGGATGTCACCTGGAAGTTGGACACGGAGCCAAGAGGAGCTGGAAGGAGAGGACAGTGTTAGACAGGGACCTGGCTACTGGCAACCAGGGCTCCTCCTTGTCAGCATCAGCAAAATGATGGAAAGGGAAGGGAAAAGGGAAGGGAAAAGGGAAGGGAAGGGAAAAGGGAAGGGAAAAGGGAAGGGAAAAGGGAAGGGAAAAGGGAAGGGAAAAGGGAAGGGAAAAGGGAAGGGAAAAGGGAAGGGAAAAGGGAAGGGAAAAGGGAAGGGAAAAGGGAAGGGAAAAGGGAAGGGAAAAGGGAAGGGAAAAGGGAAGGGAAAAGGGAAGGGAAAGGGGAAGGGAAAAGGGAAGGGAAAAGGGAAGGGAAAGTGAAGGAAAGGGAAGGAAAGAGAAAGGGAAGGGAAGGAGAAACGAAAGGAGAAAGGAAAGGAGAAAGGAAAGGAGGGGAAAGGAAAGGAAAGGAAAGGAAAGGAAAGGAAAGGAAAGGAAAGGAAAGGAAAGGAAAGGAAAGGAAAGGAAAGGAAAGGAAAGGAAAGGAAAGGAAAGGAAAGGAAAGGAAAGGAAAGGAAAGGAAAGGAAAGGAAAGGAAAGGAAAGGAAAGGAAAGGAAAGGAAAGGAAAGGAAAGGAAAGGAAAGGAAAGGAAAGGAAAGGAAAGGAAAGGAAAGGAAAGGAAAGGAAAGGAAAGGAAAGGAAAGGAAAGGAAAGGAAAGGAAAGGAAGGGAAAGGAAAGGAGAAATGAAATGAAAGGAAAGGAAAGGAAAGGAAAGAGGAAAGGAAAGGAAAGGAAAGGGGAAAGGAAAGAGGAAAGGAAAGGGGAAAGGAAAGGGGAAAGGAAAGGGGAAAGGAAAGGGGAAAGGAAAGGGGAAAGGAAAGGGGAAAGGAAAGGGGAAAGGAAAGGGGAAAGGAAAGGGGAAAGGAAAGGGGAAAGGAAAGGGGAAAGGAAAGGGGAAAGGAAAGGGAAAAGGAAAGGGAAAAGGAAAAGGAAAAGGAAGGGAAGGAAAGGAAAGGAAAGGAAAGGAAAGGAAAGGAAAGGAAAGGAAAGGAAAGGAAAGGAGAAAGGAAAGGAGAAAGGAAAGGAGAAAGGAAAGGAGAAAGGAAAGGAGAAAGGAAAGGAGAAAAGGAAAAGGAAAAGGAAAAGGAAAAGGAAAAGGAAAAGGAAAAGGAAAAGGAAAAGGAAAAGGAAAAGGAAAAGGAAAAGGAAAAGGAAAAGGAAAAGGAAAAGGAAAAGGAAAAGGAAGGAAAGGAAAGGAGAAAGGGGAAGGAAAGGAAAGAAAAAGTTAAAAGTGGTATTTCTGCTCATTCTCAGTGTCTGATTGTCCTCATCATGGGAGAAAATTCTTTGCACTGCTTGAGGTCAGGGGTCTAGGTGTCCATCTTGCCTCCCTTAGCACCAAGCTGCATGTTCTACTCTTTAGATTGAGGTGGGAGCATCTCTGCAAGGCCAGGATAAGGAAGTACAAAGATCCAAGGAATCAGAAGATCCAGATCCCAGTTCTCCCACACTGTCTGCAAGGTGCAGCCTCTACACAGAGCTTCCCCTGGTGCTGAATATTACTGTTTGCTCTGCTTCACAAAGGACCACCCTCTATCTCCATAATTCCAGGGTTGACATTCACCTTCTACCACTTTTAAACCTCTCTGGTCCTCTACAGATCTCACCTCTGATCACCATGCTGAGATGCTCCATGATGCAGCAGCCCAGAAGTTGGCCATGGGCAAGTTCTGGCCATCAACTGGACCACCTGTCCTGGTTTGGGCCAGGAGAAAGGTGATTTTTCTGTCTTGTACTTTTGCTTTCAGCTCAGTCTCTTGTAAGTAGCTGCACTTGCTGAAATGAACAGCAAGTTTCTCAGTCAGTGTCTGCTCCTGGGACTGCTCACACTCCATGGTTATAGTTACTGCTGGAGAATGGGCTGCAGAGCCAAGGACACTGCTCAGCTCTGAGGAACATTTTACCTTCCAGAAGGAGTAAAGAGGTCCCACCTGAACCCCTCCTTTGGGGAGGAATGGACAAGATAAATGACCAAAATTGACCAAACAGAGGATTCCATCCCATACACCTCATACTCAGTATAAATTGGAGGGATCACAAGGGTCAAACCCCTTCCTGCTTCCCCTTCTTCACCTCTCCCTGTTTGCTTCAGCATCCTGGGAGGATTCCATCCCTTCCTCTGCCTGTGCTCCTGATCCATTCCAGCCTGGATCTGTGTGTTCCTGCCTCCAGCTCCCAACTGCTCCTGAGCCCAGGATTCCAGCCTGGACTTTCCCAGGGCTGCCCTGCAGCCTCAGTGGGGATGTGAGAGTTATTGGGGGAAAGGGGGGAGGAACGTGGCATCAATTTTCCTTTATATTTGTATAGATTTAGTAATTTTTCCTATTTATCATTACTGTTTCATTAAAGTTGTGTAGTTTATTTTCCATAAGTCTCTCTCCCTTATTTTCTCTTCTTCCTTTATCAGGGAGGGGGATTAATAGAGAGCATCTGGCATTGGGTTTAATTGCCAGGGCAGTGTTAAACCCTGACAAGGGATACACAAGGCAGAACCAACCACACAAAGGGTTGTGTGCCAGCATCTTTTTGGTACTCACATGTCCTGGCTGAGGTGGTGATCCCTGGTCCTTCCACTGAACCGAAGAGGACATAGAGGGAAATCATGTACTCAGTGTCATGGGCCAGGTTGTGGAGCTGGTAGGATGTGATGGATTTGTTGAGGGCTACCTGGTGAGGATGGTCTTTGCCAAAGAACTCTGGAGAGGAGAAAAAAGAAAAGAGGAGAATGACTGAAGTGTTGGGCAAGCAGCTCTGCCCCATCCTGGGAAGGAGCAGACCAGGTTTTTCATCTCCAATCCAGCTGAAGGATACTCATGGGCAAGAGGGACTTTTTCTCTGGTTATTTATTTGGGAATTCAAATGACTAAAGGGTCCAAATCAGCTGAGAGGAACCAAGGGAACCAAACCAGCTCTCCCAACCAGAACCCACAGTGATGTGGACACAAGCTCTGTCCCTCCCCAGCCTCTCTGGGCAGTTGCAAAGCTTGGTGACCTCTGGTTGATGACCTGCTCCCACCCTTCCCTGAGGAGCAGGCAAGGTGCTGGAGGATTCTTTGCTCTATGTAGTTACCACAGGGACCCTCCTTGTCTGTGGATCAAGTACAGGAGTAATTTCTAGTTTCAATTCATGCCCTGAAGTTGTAGGAGAGGCTGCCCAGAGCAGTTACTGGGCTGGATCTGTCCCTACATCCCCCATCCCTGAGGTTTCCAGTGCCATATCTCCCATGCTATGGAAGGAGTTGGAGATGATGCAGGCTGGAGGAAAGCAGGATCATGGAATGGTTTGAGTGGGAAGGAACCTTAAAGCTCCTTGGTTGAGGGGGACCTTAAAGATCATCTAATTCCATCCCCCCTGCCATGGGCAGGGACACCTCCCACCAGCCCAGGTTGCTCCAAGCCCCATCCAACCTGACCTGAGACACTGCCAGGGATGGGACAACCAAAACTTCCTTGGACAAGCTGGGCCAGGGTCTCCCCACCTTCACAGCAACAAATTTCTTTCTAATACCCAATCAAAATTTAACTTCTGAGTTGGAAATCATCCACCAGGGACCTTACCTGGTGTAGGACCCCAAGCCACTCGGTACCCCATGGCCCCAGCAACTGCATCCCAGGAGACCAGAGCACTGTTGATGGACACCTCACTCACTTTTAGCATCTGGACACTGCTTGATGCCACTGCAAAGAGAAAACAGTTGCCCAGTTGACCAAAAGTCCCAACAGCTCTTAAAGGCACCCCCAGAAACTCCACTAAACTCCAACTTTCTGAACCAGGGTGGGGACAACAAATGACACCAGCTCTGTGGTGCCAGCACTGCCTGACCCCCATCCATGTCTGCTTGGGTTTGGGTCCCATCTCTGCTGTGGGACACTCACCTGTTGTTGTTTTACTGCTCACCACAGGACCCTCAACATCCCCAAAGATGGGGTTGATGGTGACAGTGTACTCTGTGCCAGGCTGTAGCCCCTGGATCATGTAGTGCCTGTAGGTGCTGCTGAGGGTGACATCCTGGATGCTCCCCTCTGCAAAGGGAAAGCAGAGAAGCAGTGAGGCTGGAGAAGACCTTGAAGACCATTGAGTCCAACCCTGATCCAACTCCCACAACCACTGAAGCTCCACATCTTGAACACCATCAGGGATGGTGACTCCACCACCTCCCTGGGCAGCCCATCCCAATCCTCCCCACCCTTTCAGTAAAGAAATTGTTCCTCATGTCCAAACTAAACCTTCCCTGGTGCAACTTAAACCCATTTCCTTTCATCTCATCACTACTTAACTTGAAAGAAGAGACCAACACCAGCCTCTCTCCAACCTCCCTTCAAGTAGTTCTAAGGAGAAATGTTGGAATGAAGTCTGGGTTCTCTTGGATCAGCCCAATGAAAGATTTTTGGTTCTCCTTAGGTCTCATTTTTTTGGAGATCAGTGGGCAAGCATGCAAACAACCACTTGAGATGGGTTGTAATTTCCTTCTCCTGGCTCACACATGTGCTGGTAAGGTCCTCAAACTGCAGATGGTAGGAACAGCCCTTCATGCAACAAGGACCACTCCGGGTTGAAGAGCAAATATATGTGCAGGTAGAAATAGCCCACAGGCACTCAGAAAGCCCTCACTGATCACCAAGAGATCAAAGCAGCTCAGGGCTTTGGAGGCAAAAAAAATAAAAAAAAAAAAATTCAAAAAATGGTCTGGATTGGAAGGAACCTTCAAGCTCATCCAGTCCCAACCCCCTGCATGGGCAGGGACACCTCCCACCAGCCCAGGTTGCTCCAAGCCCCATCCAACCTGACCTGAGACACTGCCAGGGATGGGGCAGCCACAACTTCCTTGGACAACCTCTGCCAGGCTCTCACCACCCTCAAATTAAAGAATTTCTTCCTCATGTCCAACCTCAATCTCCCCTCTCCCAGTTTTAACCCATTTCCCTTGTCCTCTCCCTACACCCCCGTGTCCAAAGCCCTCCCCCAGCTTTCTTGTAGCCCCTTCAGATATTGGAAGGTTGCTCTAAGGTCACCTGGGAGCCTCCTCTTCTCCAGGCTGAACAACCCCAATCCCTCAGCCTGGCTTCCCAGGGAGGTGCTCAGCCCTCTGAGCATTTGAGTGGCTCTGCTCTGGACACCTTCCAGGAGCTCTGTGTCCGTCTGCTCCAAGCCCCATCCAACCTTCAACACTTCCAGGGATAGGGTAGCCACAGCTTCTGGGGGCAACCTGGGCACCCAGGGGCTCAGCACCCTCACCCCAAAGAATTTCTCCCTGCCCAAGAAATAGAATCATGGAATGGTTTGGCTTGGAAGAGAACTGAAAGCTCAGCTCATTCCAACCCCCCTGCCATGGGCAGGGACACCTCCCTCCCAGATTGCTCCAAGCCCCATCCAACCTGGCTTTGAACACTGCCAGGGATGGGGCAGAGACTCTTTTCCTGGGCAACCTCTTTCTAAAGCTCAGCCCCCTCAGCCCAACCAAAGAATTTCTCCCTGCCCAAGATCTCCTCTCCATCTCCCCTCTCCCAGCTGGAAACCCTTCCCCCTCCAGGCTCCCAGCCCTCCAGGCCCTTGTCCCAAGTCCCTGCCCAGCTTTCCTGGAGCCCCTTCAGGCACTGGAAGGTGCTCTAAGGTCTCCCCATTGCAGCCTTCTCTTCTCCAGCCTCAACACCCCCAACTCTCTCAGCCTGGCTCCAGAGCACAGCTGCTCCAGCCCTCCCAGCAGCTCCAGGGCCTCCTCTGCACTGGCTCCAACAGCTCCGTCTCCTTCTGCTGCTGGGGACCCCAGAGCTGGACACAGCTTTACCCCAGGGGGGTCTCCCATGACCAAAAACCACCACACAGATGCCCACCCCTGGGTCTGCAGAGCCATCCCATCAGTAGGTCCCACACTCTGCCCAGTCCCAGGTGAGATGGTGCTGGGGTCATTTTGCCTTCCCTGCAGGACACTGGAACCAACTAAAGTCACAAAAGCCATTTTCTTTTTTCTGTAGCCAGGTTATGGGCTACAAAACCCCTCAGCTGAATTGCTCCAGAGGTGGGCACAGCAGGAGAAGAGTTAAATCCAAATACCTCAGGATCGGACCCTGGGTTTTTTTGTTTGGCTTTTCTTTTCTTTTTTTTTTTTCTTCTTTTCTTTTCTTTTCTTTTCTTTTCTTTTCTTTTCTTTTCTTTTCTTTTCTTTTCTTTTCTTTTCTTTTCTTTTCTTTTCTTTTCTTTTCTTTTCTTTTCTTTTCTTTTCTTTTCTTTTCTTTTCTTCTCTTCTCTTCTCTTCTCTTCTCTTCTCTTCTCTTTTCTCTTCTTTTCCTTTCTTCTCTTTTCTCTTCTCTTCTTTTCCTTTCTTCTCTCTTCTCTTCTCTTCTCTTCTCTTCTCTTCTCTTCTCTTCTCTTCTCTTCTCTTTTCCTTTTTCTTTTCTTTTCTTTTTCCTCCTTTCCCCTTTCCTTTCCTTTTTTCTTTCCTTTCACTTTTCCTTTCCTTTCCTTTCCTTTCCTTTCCTTTCCTTTCCTTTCCTTTCCTTTCCTTTCCTTTCTCCTTTCCCTTCCCTTCCCCTTTCCTTTCTCCTTTCCCTTCCCTTCCCCTTTCCTTTCTCCTTTTCTTCCCCTTTCTTTTCTCCTTTCCTTTCCTTTTTCCTCTTTTTTTCCTTTCCATTTTTGGAAAGTGAGAAGCTGCCATCTGAAATTTGGTCACTGGAGGGTGCCAAGTCCCCATCTTCTGCTCCTCCAGCATCCTCAGCCACCTCCCCCTTCTCCCACCCCAGGCTGGAACCTCCTCACTCCCTCAGCCCCTCCTTCACCCTTATCTCCTCTCTGCCTTAGAATTCCGAGCAGAAAAATCCTTGGGACAGCTGCAGGAGGTGTCTGGATCCCAATGTCACTGCATCCATAACACCTGAGCCTCCCCAGGATGGGATGAAACGTGGGAGCAGGGATCAGCAGCAAGGGTGGGCTGCACTTTGGGTTTTTTTTTTTTTGCTTCAAAAGAGGAAATCCAAAGTGGAGGTGATGTCCCTTCAAGAAGGAATGTCCCCACCCCAGAGATGTGGGGATGTTTTGGGGTGTGCCATGATTTTTTTATTCTGCAGAGATGGAAAAGAAAAAAAAAAAAAAAAAAAAAAAGCAGTTTTCTGTCCTCCCTGTAAATATTCTTCCCTTCTCATGAACTTTGGAGCTGTTCTCCAAGTAAATCCCACACACACACACCTTCCCCTGGTGGGAGATGTCTCCTTATAACCAGGGGAGCTGAGTTTTTTCATTTATTCAAAGCCTCTGATGGAGCCCAGGTGTCCTTCCATCCCATCTTCTCTTTGAACCATGGCAACATTCATCTCCCAAAGGCCAAAATGTGCCCTCAAACCAAAACTTCCAACATTGTGCCAACCACACCACCAAGGAAAACCTGTAGGACCTGTCCCCCCTAAAAAGGGGGTAACCCCAGATGCTCAGGGATGTTCATGGAGCTTCTCTCCAGCTATTAACCCTTCCCAGAGCTCCTCACCTCCAAGAAATCCACCACCAATTCCATGTCAACAAGGCTGAATCCCCCCCATCTTGCTTTCTGCAGGGCCAGGACCAACATTTTGGCACCCATGGCAGAGTTTGCCACCACCACCCACAGCACAGCTCAGCTCAGTGGAAATTACTGATTTATCTCCAGATGGGGAAACTCCACCATTCATAGCCCCCAAAAAACAACCTGGTTGCCTCCAGCTTCTTGTTGCAGGGCTGGACAAAGAAGGTCTCAGTGCATCCAATGCCCTGGAGACCTTGCAGCTTTTGTCTCTCCAGCTCAGTAAAAAAAAAATTCACCCCACCCCAGTGTCTTTACCTCCTGATGTCCAAGTGAGCCTGTAGCCTGTTGCTCCTTGGACAGGGCTCCACCTTGCTTGGAGGGTGTTGGTGGTTTCATTCTCCAGCAAGATGCTTTTCACTGGTAGGAGCTTCACTGGAAGGAGATGAGGGAACAAACCTTTCAGGCATCAACATTGTTGGCTGCCCTCCCCATATTCCACTTCCTTCAGCCCATCTCTGACTTGGAGAGGGATATTTTATTTTTTTTTTCTGCTGTCCTGCCTGGCAGGCTGAAGGAAATCACAGAAAAGCAGTGGTGAAAGCAACCAAATCTCTGACCACTGATTTCCAAGCCTCTAATGCACCAGTCTCAGCTTTATGAAGTGTGAGTGCAAAACAGGAGAAGCTCTGGAAGATCTCCCAGCCTTCCTCCTAAACAGCAAGATGGGGTTCAAGGGTGTCCATGTCCATGCATGTGATGGGGGAAGAGCAGAACCCAAGCTGGGGTTGGGAAGGAGCTGCTGAATGCTGCCCCTTTAATAGAATAATCAGATCATTTTGGTTGGAAAAGGTCTTTAGGATCATCAGATCCAACCATTAACCCAGCACTGCCAAGGCCACCACTGCCCCATGTCCCTCAGCACCACATCTCCAGGGCTTTGGAATTCCTCCAGGGATGATGGGGACTCCAGCCCTGCCCTGGGCAGCCTGGACCAGGTCCTGACAACCTTTTTGGAGAAGAAATTCTTCCCAGTCTCCAACCTAAACCACCCCTGATGCAACTTGAGGCTGTTTCCTCTCCTTGGGAGAAGGAACCCTTTGGCTCCAACCTTCTTCCAGGGAATTGCAGAGCCAGAAGGTTTCCTCTCAGCCTCCAGGTTCAACATTCCCAGGTCCCTCAGCCCTTCCTGGTCAGATTTGTGCTCCAGCCCCTTCCCCAGCTCCATTCCCTTCTCTGGACACTCTCCATCCCCTCAATCTCCTTCTGCTCCTCAGGTCTCCAGGAATGACTCCAGGATTCAAGGTTTGGCTTCCCCAGTGCCCTGCTCCTGCTGCCCACCCCACTGCCCAGCCCAGCCAGGATGCTGGTGGCCACCTTGGCCACCTTGGCCACACATTGGCTCATATTCAGCCCTTCTTGACCAAGGTAGCTGGAAGTTGTGTCCCCCCCCCTAACTTTAAGGTGCTTATCAAGAGCAAAAGGTGTGAAAAGGAGTTCTCAGGGTAAGAAGGGACCAAACCTCTTACATGTTCTCCCCAGAGCAGCCACGGGCTGGCTGGGCCCCTGGGGGTACACAGCATAGATGCTGATGCTGTACTCTCTGTCCTCCTGGAGGTCACCCAGGAGGTGGGAAGAGGCATCACCCTGCAGAACCTCCTCATAGCTCATTCCTTGTCTGTTGGCTGCAAAGTCAAGGAGAAAAGTGATGGTGAAGCCTTAGAATCATAGAACGGGCTGGGTTGGAAGGGACTTGTGGCCATCCTCATCCTCATGAAGCTCTCTCCACCTTGCTGACATCTCCACCTGGAGGACTTTCCTTCTACCTCTTCTCCAGTCAGCCTGGAAGCCCCCAGACTGGTTTCTGTGCTCCTCCTGGCTGAAAATCACCCATTTTATGCAAAAAGGACGTGGAGAGTGGGGACCTCCTAGTGCTGGAGGAGTCACCCAGTGTGATGGCCCCATGTCACCTTGGGGTGCTTGCTCCAAGGTTGCCCTGATGGACCCATGGCTCCATCCCCAGGTTCCTCCTCCAACCTCAATGCATCTCCTGGCACATTGGGGACCTGGGGGACACTTCCAAGATCACAGCATCACTCCTTGCTCAAAATCTGGTAACTTTTGGGAGCCTCTAGAAGGCTGGAAACCTTGGGATGCAAAACCTCCTCAGCCCTTGAGTCTTATCTCCCAGGGAATCAGAATCATAGAATGGGCTGGGTTGGAAGGGACCTCAGAGATCATCAAGTCCAACCCTTGATCCACTCCCCCTGTGGTTCCCAGCCCATGGCACTCAGTGCCACATCCAGGCTCTTTTTAAATATCTCCAGGGATGGAGAATCCACTACTTCACTAGAAAGTCCATTCCAATGTCTGATCACCCTCTCCATGAAGAAATTCTTTCTAATATCCAACCTAAACCTCCCCTGGCACAACTTGAGACCATGCCCTCTTGTCTTGCTGATAGTTGCCTGGGAAAAGAGCCCAACCCCCACCTGGCTCCAGCCTCCTTTCAGGGAGTTGTAGAGAGTGATGAGGTCTCCCCTGAGCCTCCTCTTCTCCAGGCTGAACACCCCCAGCTCCCTCAGCCTCTCCTCACAGGACTTGTGCTGGATCCCTTCCCCAGCCTGGTTGCCCTCCTTTGGACCTGCTCCAGGACCTCAATCTCCTTCCTGACCTGAGGGGCCCAAAACTGGACACAGGACTCGAGCTGTGGCCTCACCAGGGCTGAGTACAGGGGCAGAATCCCTTCCCTGGACCTGCTGGCCACGCTGTTCCTGAGCCAGGCCAGGATGCCATTGGCCTTCTTGGCCACCTGGGCACACTGCTGGCTCCTGTTCAGCTTCCTGGCAATCCAAACTCCCAGGTCCCTTCCCATCTCCTCTCTCCATCCCGTGGTGATGTCTCCACAAGGTGCATAAGAGTTGGTTCAAGTACAAGGTTGAAGGCCCCCAACCCTCATGATGTTGCTGAGTTAGGTTTTTGACATATCCATGGTGTCCCAGCCCTCCAGAGGTGACATTGAGCCACACAAAAAGCTGGAACTCACCCCACATCTTCACCAACATCCTCAGGCACCTGAGGTGGAAAACCCAACCATGGTAGGTCTGGATGTGACAGTGCAAATGGGTACAAGGCCTCCAGAGCACCATCCTCATCTTCTTCTTCAAACCAAGTCCTTCAAAGGACTCTTCTCCCCTATCCTGGAGAAACCAAACTATCTGGAAGTGGTTAACCTGGCCTCTTCCCAGGAGCTTTCTTCCAGGAGGTTTGGGGTGTCTTGTTCCTTGGCCAAAATGACACCTTCCCTGCCCTTGGGTCACTGCTCCTTTTAAAGCCAAGTCTGAGAAAAATGAATAAAGTCAGAACTTACCTCTGGGGATGTAGATCTTGTAGCCCTCCAGCTTGCCCAGTGGAGGTGTCCAAGCCACCTTCAAGCTATAAAGTCCTTCTTCTACCACACGAAAATTAGTGACAGGAGGAAGAGGTGCTTTGGGGCAGAAAAATATTGCAGAAATTGATGTGAGAGGGCTGTAATGAAGCACCATGGCAAAGAAAAATCTCTCCTCTTCAAAGACAAAGAGCCACAAAGGTGAGCAGCACCAGCTCTCCCTCTTTTCTCAGCTGAAACCTCAAAAGCAAGCACCCCACTCCCACCAACCCCTCGTCTGCTTGAGAAGAGAATGGAAAAAATTCAAAACAATATGTTTGTGGGTTTTCTCTTTGAATGGAATTGGGAACGTGTTGGATGAGGCTTTGAGCAACCTGGGCTGGATGAGAGGTGTCCCTGCCCATGGCAGGGAGCTTGGAGGAGATGAGCTCTGAGCTCCCTTCCAACCTAAACCATTTTATGTTAATATGAGAAGAGATCAAATGACTTTATTTCCACCCAAGAAAACATTCCATCTTATTCCTAGCAAGTACTTATGAGTCAACCCCATTGAGGTGCTTTATTTCTTCATCTGGTCAGAGACTTTTCCTCAAGAAGACAAACAATTGAATACATCACAGGGTGTGGGAGTGGGGGAAAAAACATGGAAGAGAAAAATAATTATTTTCAAAAACCCCTGGCCAAGTAGACTTCAAGTTGTGCCAGGGGAGGTTTAGATTGGGAACAATTTATTCTTCAAAAAGGTTGTCAGGGCCTGGCCCAGGCTGCCCAGGGACAAGTCATAGAATAATTTTGCTTGGAAAACACTTTTAGGAACATCCAGTCCAACATTAACCCAGCACTTCCAAGGTCACCACCACCCCATGTCCCTCAGCATCACATCTCCAGGGCTCTGAAACCCCTCCAGGGATGATTTTGGTGTTTTCCAGCCAGAATTATTCTATGACTTGGGGCTTCATCCAATACAGGGAGAGAAGCAGAATTAGTGCACCCTTAAAACTTGAAACACCTTTAAGTAATTCAGGGAATTTTGGGTCAGAATTTGCTCCACCCATCACATCTGACCCATGGGCTTGCACTCCAAGGTTTGGCCCAGAGTGAATTTGGTCCTTTCTTCCCAAGAACCTCAACATTACAGCCATGTGAGAGGAAAGGAATTTGACATGGCAGATTGCAGAAGCTTTGATCATTTCATGGGACCAGGGATCACTGATTGGGACATTTCCTAAAGGCCACCTTGGGGTTCACCTTGAGTGAAACAAAGCCCTAAGTGCATGTAAGAGTTCCAGTCCAAACTTTTTAGACCATCTATTTCCAAAGCCAAGGGGTTTAAAATATTCATCTGTCCATAAAACCCATGTTTCCCAACCCACGGTCTCCAAAATCTTTTTCATCTCAGGTCCGTGGGTTTCATGCTCCCTGAATCCCAGCTGGGGTTGATTCAGTCCTGGTTATTAATTAAATAACCATCTGGTTATTAATTAAATCAGATGATGGGACCTCCCAGGATGTTGCACCCTCTGCTTCCAAGTGGGATAACCACATGGGTTATCCCATCCCCAACCCTGCACACCCCATACCATGGACATTTCCCCAGATGTTCCTCCTACCCATCCGCCCTCCCAACCCTGCACATCTGGTTTTGGGGTGTTGTTTTCTTTTTTTTTTTTCTCCTGTGCCCACACAGAGGAGAAACACTCAGGGATGGACTGCAGAAGAAACACTCACTTGTCTTCCCCTGGATAACAGCTGCTTCCCCAAGGGCATCTGCATAGACAGCCCTCACCATGAAGACAAACTTGGTGTTGGGTTTCAGATCTGTCACCAGCACAGTGTTTCTGTCACCATCCACCACGATCTGTCACACAGAGGGGGACAAAAGACACCATGACACCTCTGTGACACCCCCGTTTCCACCCCCTCTGCTCTGCTCTTGGGAAGACCCCACCTCTAATAGTGTGTCCAGTTCTGGTGTCCCCAGCAGAAGAAGGACATGGATCTGTTGGAATGAGTCCAGAGGAGGCCCCAAAGATAATGAAAGCAAGGGCAGACAGGGGAGCAGTCACACTCTGAGTCTGGGATAGTTTTGAGTCCACTCAGCACAAAAGCCCCAGGATGCTGCTCAGAAGTGCTGTCTCCACATTCCCAGTTAGAGCTCTCATTCTTGCAAGTCTTTAACCAGTAAGGATGTGAGTACAGAGTCTGTGATGTTCCTGGGGCTGAGAAGAGTATTTGATTTTCCCCCCTCTGCTCTGCTCTTGGGAGACCCCCACCTCCAATCCTGCATCCAGCTCTGGTGTCCCCAGCAGAAGAAGGACATGGATCTGTTGGAATGAGTCCAGAGGAGGCCCCAAAGATGATCCAGGGGCTGGAGCAGCTCTGCCAGGAGGAGAGGCTGAGGAGAAACTGGGATTGTTCAGCCTGGAGAAGAGAAGACTCCAGGGGGACCTTAGAGCTGCCTTCCAATCCCTGAAGGGAACCTCCAGGAAGGCTGCAGAGGGACTTTTCAGCAGAGTGTCCAGTGCTAGGAGAAGGGGAAATGGTTGGAAAGTGCAGGAGAAGAGGTTCAGGCTGGATGTGAGGAAGAAGTTCTTCAGGAGGAGGGTGCTGAGCCTCTGGAACAGATTGCCCAGAGAAGTTGTGGCTGCCCCCTCCCTGGAGGTGTTCAAGGCCAGGTTGGATGAGGCTTGGAGCAACCTGGGCTGGAGGAGAGGTGTCCCTGCCCATGGGGACACCTCTGAGGAGGAGATGAGCTCTGAAGTCTCTTCCCACCTCAGCCATTCTGTGATTTTTGCAGCAGGTTAGGAGCATGAAGCTTCACATCTGATGCAAGGTGACTTCCATGAGCAGCAACCTCATGAAAGGCATTAACTCCAAACAGTTGGCACTGACTCAGGACAGTGCCAAGGGTGAGATTCAGGAGTTAGCCCAGAAGAAAAATTCCATGGATACTCAGTCTGTACAAGGCTGAGGGTTGTCCTCCATCCCCTTGAAAAAAAAATACGGAGGAAACACAACCAACCTTGGCCAAGAAAGTTTCTTTTCAACTCATTGAGGGAAATTTCAATGTAATCTGAGGGCAAAGAAGTGGAAACAACTTTGGTGCTTTCATTTTGTTCTTATGAGATTCTGAAGCAACCAAGGATGATAATGCTCTTGAAGTATAATCTTAACAATTAATGCATTTAATAACCTTAACCTTAATAACTTATGCTTCCAGAGCTGTGTCCTCTTGTTAGAAATCAAAGCTTTCAGGCAGACATTTCTAGCCTTCAGTCTTGCTCTCAAGATTTCTGGAGTGAAACCAAGAGCTGAACCAGAGCAAGGTGGGACCCAGGGCAGCACCCTTCACATAAGGACATAGCAAATTCAACACCTAAACCCATGGAAATGTTACCAAGATGAACAATCTTGACAGCAAGAGGAAGAGGGGATGCTGCTGGAGAAGCTGGATGGGCTGATTTGAGAGGTGGGATCACAGATGTAAGGAGAGAAAGAAGAGCTTCCCACTGACCTGTTCTCAGCAACCCAAATGGAGGTTGTGTCAGTTCATCCCCCATCCTTTTTCCACCCTTCCTACCTCATCCCACCCGGAAAATCCATCCCACCCCAACAGCAATGCCAAAAATCAGCACGAGCAACCAACACATCTGCAAATCCAATGGCCCATCTATAGGTTTTGCTTCAAGATTCAGGAGTGTTCCAGGTTGGATGGGGCTTGGAACAACCTGGGTTAGTGGGAAGTATCCCTGTCCATGCAGGGGATTGGGATGAAATGAGCTTCAAGATCCCTTCCAACCCAACCCAATCTATGATTCCATGATTCTGTGACATGATGCCCATGCACTGGGCTTTGACTGGGATGGCTGAGGGACATGATGCCATCTCCTAACCAGGAGCCTCAGCAGAGGACTAACCCCTAACACCAGGACCTGCAATTGGTGCTCTGCAAGATGGAAATGGAACTCTACCTGCTGCTGGTCCTCTGAAACTGGCTGCCCTGTAGGCAGCAAGGGATGAAGATGGACATGGTAGCCCCTCACCCTCCCTGTAGCTGGCATCCAGGTGAGTCTCAGAGAGCTGTGGCTCTGCTCACTGACATGTAGGTCCTGGGGAACAAGGATCTTCTCAGCTGCAAAAAAAGAAGAAGGAAAGGCTTTTGGGTTGGGTTGTGATGGCACCAGTGCTGGACATGTTCAAGCCATTTGCTGATGGAGCCAACATGGTCAAGACAAAGAAAGCTTAGGGTAGAGGTGGTCAGCTGAGAGCTGTTTCCAGGCCAGAGCTGCCCCACCAGCTTTTCTTTTTGGTAAATTTCTTGACAGCACAAGAAAGGGGAAAAAAAAATGGGTCTGGTTGCATTTCTCATGGAAATATCTTAATGGAGCAGGCATCAGCTCTTTCCTGCCTTTCTCCTTACTGCCACCAGAGGTGAGTCTGCCAGACAGCTTGAACTCTTCATGAAAGGTCACAGGAAGCCCTGAAGAACCACAGAGAAAGCCAAAAAAAAAAAAAAAAAAAAAAAAAAAAAAAAAAAAAAGACCCTTTAAAGACTTGGATCAAGCTCTGCCCCAAGCTTTCAACTCATCTTCTCACAAGTTGTTGTGTCAAGAGAGGGGCACAAAAAAAATTCATTGTCTACCACCACTGGGTTCATTGCATCAGCAGCTCCTTGGGGAGGGATCCAGGTCTCTTTGGAGATCTCTTTGGCTGCTCTTTGCATCTTGTCCAGAGCAAGAACAAAAAGAACTGGGATAAAGCAAGAGAAAGGTTTGCAGAAAACTTCCAAGAACCTAAATCACAAAGGGATGCACCTAAGATTACACCTTGGGTTAAAGGAACTGTAGAGTCAAGCATCTGATCCCACAGTAGGGTAATTTCTATGTGTAAATAACTTGGGAGAGAATTTATTTTTATTTTTAGCAAGGAATGAAGTTCTACCTGAGCTGTGCTATGGAGATCACCATGAGAGGCCCAGGATGAAAGGTGCCATGGGGCAGAAATGCTGCCCCAGCCCATTGCTGCTCATTTTGCTCCAACCAGCAGCCAGGCTTTCAGGATCTGCTATCACCAGACAAACCCTGGAGATGAAAATCCAGCAAAACACAGAGGACCACTCCAGGCAGAGATACTCCATGAGTATGGCTGCTTCTCTAAGGTCTAAAGATGCCTTGTGATGACCAAAGAGGGTGTGGGAGATCCATTTCTGAGGGGTGGTGAGCACATCAAGGATTGAGGAAGGGGTTGGTTTGAGGAGGATGAAGGGAGAGCCTCAACTCACCTTGTGGGGTCTGTTGGATGGGTCGTGGTGGTTCTGAGGCAGTGGAACAGAGCCTTCTAGAGAGTTTGGGGGCCACGTCGTGGAGGAGGTGGAAATCTTCAACGTAAAGGACGTGCTCTGCAGTGGGAGCTGAAGCTATTTTGGTCAGTTCATTCTTGTCAGCATCCTTAATTCCTAGAAGAGGAAAGGAGGACATCAAACACCTCCACCCCCTGGGACAAGCCAGGCATTGGTAAGGGATGTCAAGTAGGAGCTTGGAAGTCCTGTTGCCCATAGGGAAGGATGAAACAAGGAATGGAGACTCCAGTTGGATGGAGAAGATGAAAGCATCAAGGAAAAGAGGTCAAGGTTTTCTCCAGGGATTAGAGAAAATCTCTATATAAGTGAGAGATTGGCCCAGGGAGTTTGGCTGCAAATGGGTCAAGAGGTGGAAATCTCTCTTGGGGTTCAGGGTGGAAAAGAGCAGAGCAAGCTCTCATCCTTCCCATTGGATACAGACATTTCTGAGGGATGAGCGGGCAATGGGACTTTGGGGGGCTGTGTGATAATTGCAGGGTTTTCCTGTGGTTGAATTTTAAAAATGAGGGGGGGGACCCCACAAAGACCCAACCCTCCTCAACTTTATCACCTCACATTGGTCTAAATTGACCTGGTTGTCTTCTGCAATGGATCACCACCTTTTTCTCCTCTGAAATGTTTGGTGAAGGGATGGATTTGACTTGGAATGAACAACTGCATTTAGCCCTTGGGAGAAGGGAAATGCCAAAACATTTCCTTGCCCACAAAATTATTGGGGTGGACATCTTCCACACCACGTGGCTGAAGTCAGTCTCTGAACCCCATTAAGAGAAACCTTGAAAAGTAAAAACACTTCCTTTTTTTTTTTTCTTTTTTCTTTTTCTTCTTTCTTTTTTTGAAAATGCCACATCAAAACATTTTAACTCTTAGGGAACTATTTCTTGAACTAGCAAAGTCGTTTTGACAGCTCTGGACAACCGCCCAAGCACAGCACTTGGGTGATTGTCCTGTTGGTGGCTGAGCCTGGGGTTGGGTGCAGTTTTTTGGAGGAGGGGGATCTCCTGGATCAGGATTTTTCCCCCAGTGTGTAAACTGCATTGGTGCACACACCATATCTGGTGGAGGGGCTCCATCTAACTTATCTCAGCCATACATACCTACAGCAAACACTGTCACCCCTCCATCCTGCAGGACTTGGGCTTCATCTTCAACTGGGTCACCAGATTTCCCATCTGTGATCAACACAACGACCTACAAGAGTTGGTGTAAGAGGCAGAGGATGAAAGAACACAACAGGAAATGTGGTTTTTGGTTTTTTTTTCACTGAGAGGACAGTGGTGGAGTCACCATCCCTTAAGGGATTTAAAAGGCATTTGGACCTGGTTCTTCAGGACATGGTTTAAGAGTTAGCTTGTAGTGTTAGTCAAAGGCTGGACTAGGTGAGCTTGGAGATGTCTTCCAACCTAAAACATTTTGGGATTCTGTAACATGAGGAGGCCACAGAGATGGCTGTAGGATTTTTCCACTGACAACTCAGACCTTGGGTGAAGTCCATCCCTTGGTGGACTTGGCAGTGCTGGGTTAACAGTTGGACTTGATGACCTTAAAGGTCTTTTCCAACCCAAACAACCTGATGAAAATGTGGTGCCTCAGCCCCAAATTAAAAATGAGATGGGAATTAAAACCAACCAGCTCACCCATGCCTTCAGGTAAAGAAGCAGAGGTCTCATCCCTCCTGATGGTGACACCAGGGAGGTCACCCTTACCTTTGCTGCATCCTCTTGGACCATGTCCAGGTGAGACATGGCACGAGCTGCAAATGCCAAGGCTGATCCTGTCTTTAAGCTTCCACCTTTGAGGGAGAGATCCTGGATTGCCACCAACATCTCATCGATGGTCACATAATCCGTGAGCTCAATACTCATCCTGGGAATGAGGAATGGGGGAATTTGGATGAATGAGAAGCAAGAAAACTCTGTTGTTCCCACAAGGATGCATGACCAGAAGTGATGCTGACATCCAGATGGTGACACTGGGTATGTGTGCATGCAAGAAAAGGGCCAAGGAAGTCCAGGGTGTGACCCTCAGAGCCCTGTTTGTGTCTACAACTGGACAGCAGGGAATTTCTTGTAGCTGTGTTAAATAAAATCCTTCCCACCCTGGATGAGTTCCTGGTGGCTGAGCATCTCTGGTGACACCACCGGGGCTTGGGCTCTTGCAAAGAGATCTTTAACCCTGGGGACATGGTTGCCCAACTAGAGGGCAGAGAAATGGGGTGTTGGTGGTAGAGGATCATAGAACTATTTTGGTTGGAAAAGACCTTTTAGATCCCCAAATCCAACCCTTAACCCAGCGCTTCCAAGGCCACCACCAAACTGTGTCCCTTCAGCATCACGTTTAGATGGATTTGGAATACCTCCAGGCTGGGTGGGATGACACCAGTTCCTTGAGAATCCTTTTCCAGGGCTGGACAACCCCTTTGGTGAAGAAAGATGAACTCACTCACCTTGGTTTCTCCTTGTAGAGTGCCACTGCCAGCCGGACACCTCCTCTGCCCATCACCGCCTTCTCGAAGGAACGCGCCAGGCTGCTGATGAAGTCCTTGACCACCTCTGAGCTCTCCTTCCCTGCCCCTTGGGACTGCCCCACAAGGAACAAAATGTCTGCCACCTCTGCTGTCCTGCAGGCTGAGGGAGAAGAGGGGGAGAAAAGTTTATTCCACACCATGTGTTGAGCCAACCAGGAGATAAACCCCTCAAAGCCATGAGGAACCCCAAGAGAAAAGAAAGAAAGTCTTGGGTTAGGTCCAATAAAGTGGGCAAGCATGGGCTTCTTCCCAGAAAAAGAAGCTCTTTAACAACTTCTTAATTCCCCATTTTGATGTTCCCACCTGAGGAAGGTTTTTCTCTGGAGCACAAGCACTGAGGTGCAGATCCATCAAAGCATGGAGGTCTGGAGGACATGCTAGGAAGAAGAGGAGGCTGAGGGGTTTCAGAGGTGTAGAGGCAGACACCAACACCTGAGCCACACACCACAGAAACCTAGGAATGTTGCAGCTCTGCCACCCCACCCAACCAGGGTCTTCAGACTCAATGTGAGACACCTGGCCATGCAGCCTTTGCCAACCCAAAACCAGCCCAGTCTCAATTGAATTTAATTTTTTTAGGCATCCAATAGGTGTTTTTCACGGGTAGGGATTTGATGAGTTTTAGAGAGCCTTAAATTAATGAAGGCTCTACAAGGGTTGTTCAAAGTTTCTGTTTTCTTTGGGGTTTCTCTCCCTTGCAGATAGATGCTGAGACATTACTGCTAAAAAGGAGAGCATGGGGACAGCTGGAAGAAGGCTTGTTGGGTCTTGGTCCCCAGGATGGGGCTCAACCTCTTCACAAATTTCTCATTTTTTGTCACTCTTGCTTTGGACTTTACTCAGCCCCTGCACTGAGGTTCAGCTGCAGGTCTGGATACCAAACTCACACCCAACCATTTGTTCCAGATTTCTGCTGAGAGCATCATAGGATTGGTTTGCTTTGAAAAGACCTCAAAACATTTGGGGGGGGGGGGGGCTCAAAACATTTTTTGGAGAAGGAATTGTTACCCCATGTTCAATCTAAACCTCCCCTGCTGCAACTTGAGGCCATATTCTTGCCTGAAATTTGGAGAAGAGACCAAACTCTCCCTGGCTTCAACCTCCTTCCAAGGAGTTGTAAAGGGTGAGAAGGTTTCCCCTCAGCATCCTTTTTCTCCAGGATCAACACCCCCAGCTCCCTCAGTCACTTCTCAAAGACTTCTGCTCCAAAGTCCTCACCAGCTCCATTGCCCTTCTCCAAACATGTGCTAGGTGGATTTCTCATGCTCCTGCTGCAAATGGAAAGCCTCTTTTTGCTCAGCCTTTTCAATTTCCTCAAGTTCTACCTCATTTCTATAAGAAGCCTCCTTAAAGGGCTTGGAAAGATGCAGGTTTTGTCCTCTCCCTCATTGCTGTGCCCCTGATCAATCCTTTTTGGCCAGGACAAAGGATTATTTGCCAGCTGGGGATGGATGCCAGTCCAAGGGTCTTCATTACCCAAGACTTTGGTTTCGCTCTCTTTTTTCTTTTTTTTTCTTTTTTTTTTTTTTTTTACCTTTTTTTTTTGACACTGAGCTCTTCACCACTTAACAGTTCTGTTTACTGCAGAATATAAAAGAATGACTCTGATTGGTTTTCCTTGTACCCAGGTGGGAATATAAAGCCCCAAACTGGAAGATAATTTTCTTTCCTAGGGCTCAACATTGAGATCCTCCTTCCCTTCTGTAGCCTCCATAAGGCTTCTTTCCAGCTGAGATGTCTCAGAGGCAGCTCAGCTGCTTGGAGCAGGTGACCTAGAAGGTTTTTTCCCAGCTGTCACATTAATTTTGGATCTATCCCACAGATGTAACTTTGGCCTTGATGTCCCTGCTCCTCCAAAAGCACTTGGAGGGAACACAACACCAGCCCTTGGCTCCAGCCTCAAAAACTGCTGGGAATCATTCAATATCTTCCCAGGGTAAAAAAAAAAAAAATCCACAAGAAAAATTTCCACAAGGTAGAGAAGACCAAAGACCATCCCCCATCCCTCCCCAGCTCCCCAACTCTTGGAGGTTTTCAGGCCCAGCCAGTACCAGCTACATCTTCACATCCCAGCTCCCTACAGAGCTTCCTCCATCCATGCCTGACCCCTGGGGCTCCTACACACTGCTCTGGGATGGAAGGGACCTCAAAGCTCATCCAGTTCCAACTTTTTGCCATGGGCAGGGACACCTCCCACCAGCCCAGGGTGCTCCAAGCCCCATCCAACCTGACCTGAGACACTGCCAGGGATGGGGCAGCCACAACTTCCTTGGGCAACCTGGGCAACCAGGGGCTCAGCACCCTCACCCCAAAGAATTTCTCCCTCCCCAAGAAATAGAATCATGGAATGGTTTGGCTTGGAAGAGAACTGAAAGCTCAGCTCATTCCAACCCCCCTGCCATGGGCAGGGACACCTCCCTCCCAGATTGCTCCAAGCCCCATCCAACCTGGCTTTGAACACTGCCAGGGATGGGGCAGAGACTCTTTTCCTGGGCAACCTCTTTCTCAATCTTTTTGGCCACCCAAATTTTGGTGTTGTTTTCATGACTTCCTGGAAATCTGCAGCCTGCTTGAGCTTCATCTTCCTCATCATTAAGTTGAAATTTAATGCTTAAGACAGTGAAATTGAGAACTGGGAGCTGAGCTCTCCCCTCACCCCAAAGAATTTCTCCCTCCCCAAGATCTCCTCTTCATCTCCCCTCTTCCAGTTTAAAGCCATTCTTCCTCATCCCATCCCTCCAGGTCCTTGTCCCAAGTCCCTGCCCAGCTTTCCTGGAGCCTCTTTAGGCACTGGAAGGTGCTCTAAGGTCTCCCCAGAACCTTCTTTTTCTCTGTTTCTTTCTCTTATTCTGTCTTATTCTCTTTCTCCATCTCCCCTCTTCCAGTTTAAAGCCATTCTTCCTCATCCCAGCCCTCCAGGCCCTTGTCCCAAGTCCCTGCCCAGCTTTCCTGGAGCCCCTTCAGGCACTGGAAGGTGCTCTAAGGTCTCCCCATTGCAGCCTTCTCTTCTCCAGCCTCAACACCCCCAACTCTCTCAGCCTGGCTCCCACTTTTCTCATCTTCATGGATTCCTCTGGACCTGCTTCACCAGCATTCAAGGATAACGAGGAGAAAGACAAGCAGCAAGGACTCCATGGGACTAAACAGGGCAGGATGGTGCCCCTTCATGGAAAAAGAGGCCACCAGAGTCCATTCTGTGAGATTCTGAGCCAGAGCTCAGAACTTTTCCAGAGGGGTCCAGGTTTGGCAATGAAACCCCAGAGTGTTTGTGGTTTGGATCAGGAACCTGAAGCTGTCATTGGAAACCTGTGAGGTTGAACATATTTGGATTGGTACCTTCTGGAGAAAATACCAACACAGACAGCTATATTAATCACAGGGGGATATGATTTTATTTGAAATTTTCCATGCACTTCTGAAATTACCACGTGTCATCAATCACAGGTTTTGCCAGAGACATCTGTAAACCTTGATTTATTGCACTGTTCCCAGCTCTGAATTAAACAGCATCATAGTTGAGTACCTGGGCTTAATTGATGGGCAGGAACTTAATCAAGTTAATTTTGCAGCTCATGTCAAAGCTTCCATTAACTCCTTGTTGAATTTACTAAATTTAGTCCAGGTGAGTTTATACCTCCAAAGCCTGGGGGCTGCTTGCTGCAGAAAGATTTGGGGAGGAAGGGGACCCACTGGCTCCTACCCAACCCCCTGACAGTCTTGGGAGCTCTGGATTCACTCTGTAGGATGCTCACAAGGAGCCTCCTCCTTCCTGCAGGACCCTGAGGTACCAGAAATATTATGGCTCATCCTGTATCTCCATGAGGCTCTTTTCTGGAGTCCTTTTCTTCCCCAAAACCTCTTTGTGGGGTTGCACAGGCAACAGAGAGCCAGGGAGGGGGTGAGCCCCGCCGTGACCACATCTCTGTGTGTTTCTCCATGATAATCATCAGAAAGAGCAGCTTGGGAAAGGTTTTTGTCACCCTGATGGGTCTCAGCATCCCCCCCAGATGCTGCATCCGTGGTGGCCAGTTGTCACATACCTTCCTGAATGGCCACAGCTCTGTCCTGAACCACAGCCACTGCCAGGGCAAGGATCTGGGCAAACAGCATTTTCCTTAGGAAGGAAATCCTTCTGGATTCCTGGAGTCAGCAGACAGCCTGGAGAGTCGTTCACCTGCAGAAGAAAAGAGGAGTTCATAGAACCACAGAATGCTCTGGGTTGGAAAGGATCTTAAAGCTCATCCAGTTCCAATCCCTTGCCATGAAAAGAGACAATTCCCACCAGCCCAGGTTGCTCCAAGCCCCATCCAACCTGACCTGAGACACTGCCAGGGATGGGGCAGCCACAACTTCCTTGGACAACCTCTGCCAGGCTCTCACCACCCTCAAATTAAAGAATTTCTTCCTCATGTCCAACCTCAATCTCCCCTCTCCCAGTTTTAACCCATTTCCCTTGTCCTCTCCCTCCCCCCCCGTGTCCAAAGCCCTCCCCCAGCTTTCTTGTAGCCCCTTCAGATATTGGAAGGTTGCTCTAAGGTCACCTGGGAGCCTCCTCTTCTCCAGGCTGAACAACCCCAATCCCTCAGCCTGGCTTCCCAGGGAGGTGCTCAGCCCTCTGAGCATTTGAGTGGCTCTGCTCTGGACACCTTCCAGGAGCTCTGTGTCCTTCTGCTCCGAGCCCCATCCAACCTGACCTGAGACACTGCCTGGGATGGGGCAGCCACAGCTTCTGGGGGCAACCTGGGCAACCAGGGGCTCAGCACCCTCACCCCAAAGAATTTCTCCCTGCCCAAGATCTCCTCTCCATCTCCCCTCTCCCAGCTGGAAACCCTTCCCCCTCCAGGCTCCCATCCCTCCAGGCCCTTGTCCCAAGTCCCTGCCCAGCTTTCCTGGAGCCCCTTCAGGCACTGGAAGGTGCTCTAAGGTCTCCCCATTGCAGCCTTCTCTTCTCCAGGCTCAACAATCCCACATCCCTTGTTCCTGTCCATCCACTCATCTGGGAGCCCCAATCCTTTACCAGGATAATCTCATTGACCTCCACAAGTAGAAGGAATGAAATCACAGGGGAACAAGGAATTGGGTGGAATTTGATCTTAAAGCTCATCCAGTTTCAGCTACCCTGCCATGGAAAGAGACACTTCCCACCAGCCCAGGTTGCTCCAAGCCCCATCCAACCTGACCTGAGACACTGCCAGGGATGGGGCAGCCACAGCTTCTCTGGGCAAACGCCCTGACCTCCAAGAATTTCTTCCTAAGATCTCATCTCAATCTACCCTTTTTTTTCTGCTTAAAACCCTTCCCCCTCCAGGCTCCCATCCCTCCAGGTTCTTGTCCCAAGTCCCTGCCCAGCTTTCCTGGAGCCCCTTCAGGCACTGGAAGATGCTCTAAGGTCTCCCCATTACAGCCAAGGTCTCAGCACCCTCAAAGCAAAGAATTTTCTCCTAACATCCAGCACTCTCTGCTCCTCTTTGCAGCTCCAGTACTGGTTTATTCTTACAGAACAAGACAGTCCCTCTCAGATAGGTGTGATATGACAAGGAGTGTGTCAACATCTTCCTACACCAGGTCCACTCCAAAGTATCAACTTCCTTGAACCAGGAGTACCTAGTGCCATGGTGACACTTTGAGAAGGATATGGAGCCAGCAAGGGACAAAGACAGGAAATTAAAAGCACCTTTATAAAGTTCTATTTAGAAATAAATCTTCAGCCTTTGTTGCCCAAGTTGACATAGAATCATTAAGGTTGGAAAAAGCCTCCAAGATCATCAAACCCAATCACCTACCCAACAAAACCATGTCCTGAAGTGCCATATCTGTACAGTTTCTGAATCCTTCCAAGTATGGGGGACTCCATCCCTGCCCTGGGCAGCCTGAAAACATTTTTGGAGAAGAAATTGTTCCCCCTATCCAATCAAAACCTCCCCTGGTGCAACTTGAGGTCGTTTCCTCTTGTCCTGTCACTGGTTACATGGGAGAAGAGACCAAACCCCACCTCACTCCAATCTCTTTTCAGGGAGGTGTAGAGAGCCATAAGGTCTCCCCTCATCCTCCTTTTTTTTCCAGGCTGAACAATCCCAATTCCCACAGCTGGTCCTCATAAGACTTGAGCTCCAGATTCTTCATTTATATGCAGGAAAATTAAAAAAAAAAAAAAAAAAAAAAGCAACAAAAATCCAGCCTGAGTTTCTGCAGTCACTTTGAAGCAGCTAAGCCAAGACACGTTTGTGCTGATGAAAATTTAACACTTTTTTTTTTTTTTTCCACTTCCAGCTCTGATATGATTTAATGCTTCAGCACAGAACAAATACAAAACCCAGACACTGACACAGCAGGAGGAGAAGAGTCCTGTTGGGAATACATCCCAGCAAAACCTGCAGAGGCACAAAAAAAAAGAACAAAAAACCCCCAAAACATACCCAAGAGGAGCCCCAGGCCTTCAGTGAATAAATATTAACATTGATAAAATGCAAAGACTCAGTGGGTGGAGAAAGGTTGGGGATGGGAGCAGTCACACCTTGAATTCACATTGCAAAAGGTGAGAAAAAGGATTTGAAAAGGGTTTCACAGTCATAGAAGGGTTCCCATCTCTGGGCAACCTGGGCCAAGGTCTCACCACCCTCACAGTAAAAAATTCCTTCCTCAGATCTCATTTTAATCTTTCTCCCAGTTTTAAACCATTCCTTTTCATCCCATCACTCCAGGCCAATGTCAAAAATTCTTCTCCAGCTTGTCTGGAGCTCCTTCAGGCATTGGAAGATGCTCCAAGAGCTCTCCAGAGCCTTTGCTTCTCCAGGCTGAAAGAGAACTCAGGTTCCTCAGCTGGGAATGGCTGCATCCACCCTCTTGTGTGGGCATTTATATCCCTCTGGGGCTGTTTTCACACAGAATCTTCCATTTTTTGGGGAGATCTCTTTCACCACATGGACCTTCAGCCTGGAGAAGGCTCCAGAGAGACTTTATGGTGTTTTTTTTTCATTATTTACAGGGGGTCCATAAGAAAGATGGGGACAACCTGCAGGGTCTGTAGTGCTAGGAGATGGGGTGATGGGTTTATTTCCTTAGGAAAGGAAAATTAGGACTTCCTAAATTCTTCAAGCTACCAACAAGAAGACAAGAGCATCCTCCCGACTGCATCCAAACCAGGCTCCAAGCAGCAGTCCCATGCTCAGCAGAGATTTTAGAAGCTCCAAGGTGGTGCCTAAATGTGTTTCATCTTTTCTCCTCATCCTCCAATGCTTTTTGGGTCTCCATCTCCATTATGGAGTCAACAGACTCATCCCAGAGCTCAGCAGCAACTCCATCACACCAGGAAATCAAGCTGGATCCTCCAGAAGTTCTCCTCCAGTCTCAGAGCTTCCAGAGAGAACACTGTGGGTGACTTAAGCTCCATCTCCAGGACATGTTGGTATCTCCTGGAACAACACTGATCCAGGTTGGATCCAAGAACCAACTTCATTTCAGCTCTGAGACACAGGCAGCACCGCCTGGGACTCGAGGTGGGCTCCAAAGGAACATCCCAGAAGAGCCAGGAGGAAGGCAGAGGAGCAAGGGTTGGTGAATCCTTCAGGTGGGCAGAAGTTTGGTGTGGTGGTGATGGTGTGACACATCTGGTGGCCAAAAGACCTCCTTGGAGACCCAGCAAACATCATGTCTTCAGATCTGCTTCTGGAGATGCACCCTTCTGGAGATGTTCTCCTGAAGGACCTCCCTCTCAGCTTCAGCCTCTTCCTGGCATGGAATGGAAGGATTTTCATCAAAGGAAATTTTTTTCCAAGGAGGATTTCTTTCCCATGCAGCCTCAGCAAGAAGGAGAAACTGCTGCTCCTTGCAGAATGGGTGAATGGTTCCTCCTCTCCCTGTCTCAGAGCAAAAGCTTCCAGAAAATGCTCTGTAGAGCCCTGGGTTGTTTTGTTTTTGTTTGGTTGGCTTGGTTTGGTTTGGTTGGGGTTTTTTGTTTTTTTAAATAAATACCTTTGATTTCTTGATTTAAAGGGGTCTAAATCTTTAAAGGAGACAACAGGGAGGGAAAGGGGGGGAATCTCATGAGGCTGCTCAATAGCAGAAGATGAAGTGGGAGATGGAGGGAACCTGATTTCCACTTTGGCACCCAGCTGAACGTGCCTGCCGTCCTCAAAGGCAGTGACCAGCTCCAGGTTTAGATCCCAGAGAAGTTTTTTCCCCAGAAAAAGGTGGTGGGGAGATGTGGGCCATGTGTAAAACCAGCTGGGCTATGTTCATAAGATTCTGAAGATTTTTTAATGATCCCCTGAGAGTATGACAAGGATTGGGTATGATTCTTTTCCATGGTGAGAGCTGTGGTTTGAGGAGGTTTCTCTCCCATCCTCTCCCCATCCATCAGGCTCCGACCTCCTCCTCCACAAATCTTGCATCTGTTCCCACAACCTGAAAGAAAGCACAGGCTGGGATTTGCCCAAATCTGGTGAAAACAGCCAGCTAAGGGCAAGACTTCAGGGACCTCCTTGGAGTTTTGAGCATTTCCCGATGGGGTGAGAGCAGCAAGGCCAGTGAAAAGGGGACAAGTAGCTGGAGATAACTGCCAGGTGACACCTCTACCCCTGATGTGGGACAACTTGCAGAGTGATGTCCAACTGGGACTTATTTTGCCTTTTTCCACCTCCTTCAGAAACAACCCAAGCATGGACAGTTGAGGTATGATAAATGGAGCCTTTCAGCCCAGAAGCACCAAGGAGAAAAGCAGAAAAAATACCTTAAAAGTTATGGAAATGAAGGTGGGACCGTCTTCTCCTTTCCTCCACACCATTTTTTTTCCCCCACACATCAGGTTTTCACATTATCAGTATTAAAAATACCTTCTTTGCAAAACTTAGAAACCAAGGAGAAGGTTACAGTCAGGTGCTGGCTGCGTGCAATGGTGTAAATGCACTTGAGTTGGGGATCAATTGCACCCCCAGAATTGCCTCCCCAGCTTTCCTGGAGCCCCTTCAGGCACTGGAAGGTGCTCTAAGGTCTCCCCATTGCAGCCTTCTCTTCTCCAGCCTCAACACCCCCAACTCTCTCAGCCTGGCTCCAGAGCAGAGCTGCTCCAGCCCTCCCAGCAGCTCCAGGGCCTCCTCTGCACTGGCTCCAACAGCTCCGTCTCCTTCTGCTGCTGGGGACCCCAGAGCTGGACAAGGCTTTCCAGGTGAACATTTGCAGTTTCTTCACCCTGCTGCCATCTGGAGCAATTCAGCAGATGATGCTCCTGAACCTGTTTGTCTTTTGATAACAGAGGTGAAAAGTCTCCCCTGGAGGATAACTCATTGGGTGGAGTCCAAGGCAAGATTTTCAGGTGGCCAAGCAGATGTTGCAGACATGGGGATCAATAGATGGTGGAAAGGAGAAGTGGAGGGGGAGGGAAAAAAAAGAAAGGGTGAGGAGGTCAACTGATGAAGGGATTGACTGCTTGGCTGGCAGCCAGCTCAGCCTTTCTCAGGTTACTCACACTTGGGGCTGGATCTTTTCCAGGAGGTCGCTCACAGTGCCAAGTGTTCCTCACTCAGCATGGCTGAAGGGACTGGGAGCCCGGACAAAGCAAAAAAATTACTAAAAAAATAAATAAAAAACATCCCAGCCTAAGGTCCAGCATTCCCTGAGAACCTCTTGGTCTCCTGGCAGGATAAATTCTCCAAGCAGATCCCTGTTGTCATTTCACATTTTCAAATAAAGACCACTGCAGGAGTGAGCAAGGGAAAAGAGGCTTGTGGAGGGGAGACAAATCCTGCTCAGGACTTCCTGAGGACAGCTTGACCCTGTTCCTCCATCCCACAAAAACCCTGCATGATCTACAGCCTAAGTCTGTGCCTCCTGCCCTGCTTGGGAGTTAAACTCAGTGGGGTACCACAAGGACCCCATAAAGGATGATCCCAATGGGCTGTGCTTGTAAAAACCTCCTGTGATGAGGTGTCCTGGTTTGGGCCAGGAGAAAGGTGATTTTCTGTCTTGTACTTTTGCTTTCAGCTCAGTCTCTTGTAAGTAGCTGCACTTGCTGAAATGAACAGCAAGTTTCTCAGTCAGTGTCTGCTCCTGGGACTGCTCACACTCCATGGTTATAGTTACTGCTGGAGAATGGGCTGCAGAGCCAAGGACACTGCTCAGCTCTGAGGAACATTTTACCTTCCAGAAGGAGTAAAGAGGTCCCACCTGAACCCCTCCTTTGGGGAGGAATGGACAAAATAAATGACCAAAATTGACCAAACAGAGGATTCCATCCCATACACCTCATCCTCAGGATAAATTGGAGGGATCACAAGGGTCAAACCCCTTCCTGCTTCCCCTTCTTCACCTCTCCCTGTTTGCTTCAGCATCCTGGGAGGATTCCATCCCTTCCTCTGCCTGTGCTCCTGATCCATTCCAGCCTGGATCTGTGTGTTCCTGCCTCCAGCTCCCAACTGCTCCTGAGCCCAGGATTCCAGCCTGGACTTTCCCAGGGCTGCCCTGCAGCCTCAGTGGGGATGTGAGAGTTATTGGGGGGAAGGGGGGAGGAACGTGGCATCAATTTTCCTGTATATTTGTATAGATTTAGTAATTTTTCCTATTTATCATTAGCTGTGTAGTTTAGTTTCCAACCCCTAAGTCTCTCTCCC
The DNA here is from genome assembly GCA_023637945.1 of Phaethornis superciliosus. NCBI lineage: Eukaryota > Metazoa > Chordata > Aves > Apodiformes > Trochilidae > Phaethornis > Phaethornis superciliosus. The sequence goes on from JAJQWJ010000001.1 coordinate 1,767,389, forward strand.
TTATTCTCTCTCCGTCCTTTATCAGGGAGGGGAGGGGGATTCATAGAGAGCATCAGGGCAGTGTTAAACCCTGACACCCATATTCATGTGCCAACCTTTCAACCACAACCCCAAGCACCCCCTGAGCTACCACCAGCTCAGACTGGAGCATAGGAGAAGGGGTCACGTTGCAGAAGTGTTGAGGAGCCCCAAAAGCACCATCCATTCACTCTCTGCTCCTCCCCATGCATGCAACATGAAATACAGAGCAAAGTTCTGCAGGTTCCATCCTAGAAACCAACCACTCTGTTGGAGCCACAGTGAAATCAGTGAAATTCATGGATCAGCTGCCTGGTGGCTCATTTTCAACCAAGACACTTCCCTGTAACCATGACTGTGAGCAGAAATTTTATTATTTGGGGTCTGTGATGGAGAGCAGCCAAATAAAAGTTGTTAAGCATCCCTGGTCCCTGCCAGACATCATTTCAGGAGGAGATGGGAATGATGCTGAAGGTGCTCAGTCAGCTTCTGGTGTTCCTGAGCCACAAAAAAATTGAGTTTTGCCACTTTTTTTGGGGGGTGGGGAAAGGAGCAGACCCACAATTTGGAGCTGCATGTCTGTGGTTTGCACACAGAGTGGTTGCAAGTCTGGTTGTGGAGTCTCCTTCTCTGGAGCCTTTCCAAACCCCCCTGGATGTGTTCCTGTGTGGGCTGCCCTGGGGGATCCTGCTGGGGCAGGGTGGTTGGACTGGGGCATCTCCAGAGCTCCCTTCCCACCCCTGATATTCTGGGAAGCTTTGCAGCCCCAGTCTGGCCAAGCTGAAAGGAAAATTTCAGAACCCCACCCTCAAGTACGGAACTTCTCCCCTGGAAATCATCCCAATTTTCCAACCAGGAATGGCCCCAGAACAACCCTTTCAGCTGTTTCTCCCTAAATCTGCTGAAATATTCATTTTGTCTGGAGTTACAAGCAGTTTCAGGGGGGGTTCTTACAGTTTTAATTCAGGACTTGCTTTCAGCACTTAACTATTTTACCAGCCTCCACCTCACGCCATCCAACTGAACAAGATTTTATGAAAAATACAGCTCCTCATTCCACTGCTGGGAAGTTTAGTGGGGCCAGAACCTGCTCATTGCAATGCTGGGACCTCCTGGGTGCATCAAAGGAAGCATCAGAAACTTGCTTGATGGAACCATAGAATAATTTGGGTTGGAAGGGTCAAGGTCATCTAATCCATCCCCCCCCCCCTCTCTGCAGCCAGCAGGGACATCTTCAACTCCATCAGGATGCTCAGAGCTCTGTCCAACCTGACCTTGAATGTTTCCAGGGATTAGGGCTTGTACCATTTTTCTGGGCAACCTGGGCCAGTGTTTCACCACCCTCTGGGCTTCCAGAAAAACTTAAAGCAAATAATAAAAAAAAATCCACAACCTCAGAAGAACCCATCCTGTGCAGAGCAGCAGCACTTCTTCATAACCTCTCCCTGTCCCTGAGCCACCTCTCATCAGGAGAAATGCAAAGTCCCCCCAGAAATGCAGATTTCAGACAGGCTGAGGGCAAATCAGGAATTTCTGGGATGGCAACAAAGAGTTTGCTCCTGTAATGGACCAGGAAGCACCAAGGGGTAATTTGCAACCCTGGGGGAGCTGCCACCTCCTCCTCCCCATCACCTTCATCCCCTCCTGACACTTTTCCCACCGAGGTTTCTTTATCTGCAACCTGAGAATGGGGAGAGAGGAGGAGGGGGGAAAAAAAACACAAGGGACCATAAAAAAAAAAAATATGGAAAAGACAGACAGACAGCTTAGCTATAGGGGAAAGGGTGATGCTTACCTGGGCAAAGCTGCTGCGAAGTGGCTTCTCCCCATGGATGAGAAGTTCTGATGGTCCCAGGAATGGGACAGGGCTGCAGGGAAACTTTTCCCTATGGTTGGAAGAAGAAGTTATGAGGCAGGAGGAGGGGCTGCTCCGGGCATCTCTCCCCCTTCTCTTCCTCCCTCCCTCCTTCCCTCCCTTCCACCGACTTTTTCTCTGCAGCTGGGACAGGGGATGCCACCCCACATGGTTTGGGTTGGAATGTGGGAGTGAAAGAGGGGGGGGAGAAAGGGAGGAGGGGAATAAAACACTTTTTACCTCGTGGGCACAAAATAAGAATAAAATAAGAGGGCTGTTTGCAAAGGAAGGGGCCAGCCAGGGGAAAAGGTTGGGAGGGGGGGGGGAGAAAGTTTCTGTTTCCAAGAAGCCAAAGGTTGAAGATGGTTATCAGCCCCTGGAGAGGAAGGGAAACACCAGAAGTAGGGTGAAAAGTTATTTTTGTGGTTAAAATAAAAGGGTCTGTGGGTGCTGGAAGGAGATTGAGGGGTATGAGTCAAAAGACCTCAAACAAAATCTTGTTTTGCACTTTATTTGTCTCATCTCACAGCACCAGAGAGTTTTCCAAGAGGTGGTTGGAGGTCATGAGCAGCAAGGTAGCAAGAAACTGAGGCACAGGGTGGTGAAGGGGACATGGGTGTCTTTGGTGTCCAGTTCCCAGGTTGGAAGCTCTGGGAAATGTCCCCCAAAGGGACACAAGTGCCACACTTCCCTCCTTGGCATGAGGACTTGGTTGGGAATAGGTGACACTGGGGATAAAGCTCCTGGCTGCTGGGAAGGAAACCAGGGAATGGTTTGAGTTAGAAAAGACTTTAAAGATCCCCAAGATCCAAACCCCCTGCATGGGCAGGGGCATCTCCAGGCTGCATCCAACCTGGATGAAGATCAAGGTTGCAGGAGCTCAGCAGCAGAAGAACAGAGGGACCTCCAGCTTCAACCACCTCCTGCACCCATCAAAGCCAGAGGAGCTGCACCTCACCTCCTCCAGCCACCCCCAGAGGAAATTCCAGCTCAGAGGACACCCAGAAGAAGAAAAAGACCTCAACCCCATAACCTCCAAGTGGTTTTGCTGCTTCAAGATCTAAAGATGACCCAGGTCTCCTCCCCAGACCACTGGTGACTTTGCAGAGCCCAGGAGCATCCTGTGAAAATCAGGTCTCACCCTGGTAGGTACCATCCAGCCCTGAAGCTGGGCCTATGATCTTCTGGCCAAGACATAAAGAGGCCAAAAAAAGGTCAAAGAGAAAAAAGAAGGAATGAGAGATAGGAGGTCCCGTGGGGAGCAGGCTTGAGGTACAAAGTGTGAGGGAATCCCAGTCCCATCCTGACCCTGGAGGTCCAGGTGAAGCCAAGGGGAAAGCAAACAAAGTGTCCTCAGGGCTCCCCAGTTTATTACTGCTTAGGAGACCACCACAGCCTCATTAATAAATAATAATAATATTAATAATAATAGCAACAATAACAATAATAATAAAGTAGTTGCAAACAGCTGCTAAAAACGTTCAAATTAATCATCAGCCCCTGCTCCCAGATGTTCAGGCATAAGTTTAAAAGTAACTTTATAGTTTAAACGTTTAAACTTTTAAAAGTTATGGTTTAAAAGGTTCAGAACAGCTCTTCCCATTGCTCCCCACCAGCTTGAGCCTACAGGGAAAAACTTTTGGCTGATGTTTCCTCACTCCAGCAAAGCATCCCAGGAATTAACTGCTTCGTGCCCAGAAATATTCCATTTCCCCACACCCCCCCTCCTCAGACTGAAAACACAGAATCATCCTGGTTGGAAAAACCCTTCAAGATCATCAAGTCCAACCATCAGTCCTACACCACCCTCAACACTAAATCATCTCCTGAAGCCTCACATCTACCTTTTTTTTTTAATTATTATTATTTTTTTAATACCTCCAGGGATGGTGATTCCACCACCACCCTGGGCAACCTGTTCCAATGCTTCACCACTCTTCCAGTGAAGAAATTTATCCTGATATCCAACCTGAACCTCCCTTGGGGTAAATTCAACCCATTACCTCTTGTCCTGTCACTGGGCTAACATCACCCAAAATTCTCCAGGGTGACACCAGTCTGATTCCTGCAGATGGAAGGCATCAGAGGAGCACTCCAGAAGGCTCAAGCTTAACAACTGAATCTAATTGAACCAGATTCAAATTCCTAAAGCCCTGAATGCCTCGTTAGTGGGTTGAATGGGCTTAATTGCAACTCTAGCTGCATGCAGGAATTAAATCTGTTCAAAACCCTGGGGTGGAGCAAGTAGGAGCTGTTTGTGCCTTGCAGCTCAAGTGCATTTCCAGCATGAGCAGGGCTCTGGTTGCCATCTGGAGGTGTTGGTGTTTGTTGTTGCTTTAATTCAGGTTCCTCAGAGTTTCTCCTGGGTCTATTTGGCTTCTTGCTGTGCAAGAAACAACCCAAGGGGCTCTCCTTTTCTTTATAACCTCCAGGGTTAAATAATCATAGAGTGGTTTGGGTTGGAAGGGACCTTAAAGATCACCTAAATCCTAACCACCCTGCCATGGGCAAGGACACCTCCCAGGATGCTCCAAGCCTCATCCAACCTGCCCTGAGACACTTCCAAGAAAGGGAGATCCAAAACTCCCCTGGGCAGCCCCTTCCAGGGTCTCACCACCCCCACAGAAAAGAATTTCTTCCTAATATCTCATCCCAATCTCCCCTCTTGCAGCTTTAAACCCTTTCCCCTCGTCCTACCACTCTTGTACCAAGTCCATCTCCAGCTTTATTGTAGGGAAAACAATAAATAAACAAACAATAAAGCAATAATAAAGCAGTTTGCAGTCTGATGGTAGGGAGGATGTGTTAGATGAACCAATCTCAGCATTCCTTCCCAGGGTGCTCTGTATAAAATGGCTCCAAAAAGAATCCTCTTCTGACCTTTCTGCTTGGGCTGGGGCTTGTCTGTTGTTCCCTGTGCTCCTGCATCTTCTTTTTTTCTTGGAGGAAATCATTCATCAAGAGAGGTCACCTTCCCTTGTCTGCTTGAGTAGGACTGGTTTGGCTGCTCCAAGGATTTTTTGGGCTCTCACTGGAACCCTGGACTCCTCCATCTGCTCCTGAGTCCACTTTAGGACTTCTCTGGTTGGGAAGTGATTACCCAGATGAGTAGCATAGCTTTCATATTTGAATGTATTTTTATAATTCATCATCTTTATTATTATTACTATCTATTCTTTCATTAAACATCTCTTTGTTTTTTGAGGTTTTTGGGTTTTTTTCCTCTTTATCCTCCTCCTTTTTTTTTTTTTTCTCTTCCCCTGGAAAGCTTGTGAGGACATAACCAAGAACATCAATCAAGGGTTATTGCCTAAAACTGTGATATTGTCTCATCTACCACCATCAGCATCATGGTGCTGATGAGCTTGGCTTTCCTACACGTCCAGACCTCATAATTGGCTTCAATTCACTAATTGGTTCACTAATAAATAGTGAACTCCCAGCAGGATGTTGTACTGACCCAGTCACAGAAGCTTCTTCTTCAATATGCAAAGCCCTGTGCCCTCACTTGGTTGCTGGATATTTATGCTCAAGCTCAACCAATTTATTTTATCAAAATCATGCAGATTGGAAATTTTCTGAAGCCACCACAACAACTTGATCAGACAGACCCTGTTCCTTCAGGCAGCCAGAAATCTTCCAGACTAAATAGCCCACAACAGCAGGGATCAAGGGAGATGAAAAGTGCTGGGCAAACTCCCATTCTCTACTCCTGTTTCATGGTGACAACTCAAAAGAGACCTCCTGAAGAGCTGCGGATATACAAGTCCACACTCAGCACAGGAGCAGAGTCAAAATCCCTCATTCTGTTCAGTTTTGGTCCCCCCCACTCTACAAAAAGGATGTGGAGAGGGTCCAGAGAAGAGCCACGAGGATGAGCAGAGGAATGGAGCATCTTCCATGTGAGAAGAGGCTGAGAAAACTGAATCTGGTCAGGCTTGAGAGGAGAAGGCTCAGGAGAGACCTAATTATGATGTTCCAGTACTCAGAGGGGGCTACAAAGGAGATGGAGACTCCCTGGGTGCAAGGAATCCCAAGGACAAGGGGCAATGGGCACAAGTTGCTCCTGGGGAGATTCCAATGGGATACAAGAGGAAAATTTTTGACTCTGAGGACAGTCAGACATTGGAATGGTCTCCCAGGGGATTCCCCCACTTTGGGAAGTTTGAAGTCTCAGCTCAGTGGGTGCTGGGACATCTCAGATCAACAATAACATGAGAAGGGTTGGAGCAGATGATCCTGGAGGTCCCTTCCCAAACTGATATTCTGTGATTCTGGGCCTTGCCCTGACTTTATTTTGAGCCTGAGGGTGGTGAGACACTGGCCCAGGTTGCCCAGAGAGGTGGTAGAAAGGCCATGGCTGGAAACATTCCAGGTGAGGTTGGCTGGGGCTCTGAGCAACCTGATCCACTTGCAGATGTCCCTGCTCCCTGCAAGGGGCTTGGGCTGGGTGACCTTTAATGGCCCTTCTGACCCAAACCATTCCCCAATGAAATTCCCTGAGCTGATGGATCCAGGTGGGACGTGGAGGTGGTAGCTGAGGTGGCAGAGCAGCACTGCTGGGTGATGAACCTCAGCCCAGCATCACACCAGCTGAACTTTCCCAATTTCAAGTCCAATTTGCCTGGCAGGAGCTCAGGGATCTCTGCATCACCTCCACCTTCAGGTCCTATCTCCTGATTCACAAAAAGGACAACACCAAAAAATGAGAAGAAACCAAAGCTCTTCAGCATCTCCCACCCAACATTGAGGCTGTTGAGATGAGGCCCATCTATCCCATAATTTCTTTGTGGGATGGGCTACCTTTCCCCCAAGGAACTGTTCCTGGGCCAGTTGGTTGTTGAGCAGTAGATGGATGTGAACACCTGGAGATGAACAGCACCACGTGTTGTTACCAAAGCCTGGAGCCAAACAACCTCCACCAAAAAGCTAGGGCGGGGTTGGAGGGTGAAATTTAATTCATAATAATTCTTTAATTGTCAAGAAAAAAATAAAAAGGAGGAAAAATACCAAATCCAGGCCAAGTGCGAATCATAAAAATAAACTGTGCTGAAGTTTAGTTGGTGGATTTCCAAGAGAGGCTTCTCAGCTACTCAAGCAATCAGCAATATTTAAAAGCAATCAAGAGTAAGGGGAGGCAAACAAAGAGGATCATTCATGGGCAATTTTTACTTGCCTCAGTGCCAACCATTTCTGGAGAGGAAAGACTTCCCCTTTTCCAAAGTTCAGGCTTAGTATTTAAAAAATGTCTCAGCATCAACACATCATCTATCAGATAAAAGTCAGGAAAGCTTCAGCCATGTTTTCTGATCCCAAATCACTTCTTCCCTTGAAGAACCTACAGCAAGGAAACCATCCTTTGTTTCTCAGGCTCTTGTCCATCAGCCCAAGGCCTCCAAAGTCATGATGGGGACAGCACAGATCCAGATGGGTCCTTGTGGGGACTAGAGCTTGGACATGGTCTCTGAAGGCAAACAAGATCATGGAGTCATGGAATTATCAAGGTTGGAAAGGATCTTCAAGATCATCAGTTCCAACCATCAGTCCTACACCACCCTAACCACTAAATCCTTTCCTGAAGCCCCACAGACACCCATTTTTTTTTTAATACCGCCAGAAATGGTGACTCCACCTCCTTCTGGGGCAACTTGTTCTTCACCATTCCTTTGGTGAAGAAATTCAGGGTTATGCAGAGAGATTGTGCCTTGGGGATTTCCAGTTCCCAGGGTGGTTCTCATCACTCTCACTTCAAGACAAATGCTTTCATTTGATAAACCCAGCCCCCCCAAACCACTGGATTAGCTTTTTCTCTTGACCAAAATTAGCTTCCCACTTGTTTTCCCTGCAGAACCTTCCCAGCCCTTGCAGATCTCTCCCTTTTGTTCCTGTTTATCCACCACTTCTTACATGAAGTTCCTCAACAGGTTCATTTCTTTGGCCTTTCCCTTTCCTTCTCCAATTCTGTGAGAAACAGGGGGATAAACATGGAGCACTACTTCAAGAGAACCAAATCCACACACAGGCAGATGTAAATGGGATCCCAAAAAGTGGATCCTCCTGGCCACTCCAGTTTAAACTGGTTCTCACTGCAGACACGTTCAGCCTTTCATTTATTTCTCAGTCTGCAAAGATTTGCTCATGTTGTAAAGAAAAAGGCCACAAAATCAAACCAAGCAGACAACAACAAACACACACACACCCCCCAAAAAGTCACCGTTGAATCAGAGAATGGTTTGGGTTGGGAAGAACCTTAAAAATCATCCATTTCAATGGGCAGGGGACACCTCACACCAGCCCAGGTTGCTCCAAGCCCCATCCAACCTGACCTGAGACACTGCCAGGGATGGGGCAGCCACAACTTCCTTGGACAACCTCTACCAGGCTCTCACCACTCCCAAATTAAAGAATTTCTTCCTAATGTCCAATCTCAATCTCCTCTCTTCCAGTTGGAAACCATTGCCATGACAACACCCCATTCCATCCAAGAGGCTGAGAGATGCCATAATAATGAATGCTATAAAATGGTTGAAACTCTGAGAGAAACCATGAAAATCCTCAAAGGGAGCAATGAGAAAGTGGAGAACCTCATAGGTCCCTTGGTCCAGCCCAGCAGCAATTGTGTGGTTGGTCTATTGAGCAACCTGGTTTTGTTCCACCCCCCTCCAGGTAAAGAACTTGTTCCTAACATCCACTCTAAATCTGCTTTTCTCTAATTTAAAACCATTTCCCCTCATCCTATCACTCCAGGCCCTGGCACACAGTCCCTCTCCACCCTTCCTGGAGACCCTTCAGGTCACTCTTGGGTCTCCCTGGAGCCTTCTCATCTCCAGGCTGAACAATCCCAGCTCCCTCCTGGTTTTGTAGGAGAGATATTCCAGCTCCCTGAGCATTTTCCTGGTCCTCCTCTGGACCCACTCCATCAGCTCCATGTCCTTCCTGAATTACCAGAGTTGGAAGGGACCTCCAGAGATCACCCAGTCCAACTCTCCCCCCAAAGCAGCAGCACCCAGAGCACATTTCCCAGGACTGCATCCAGGTGGGGTTTGAATATCTCCAGAGAAGGGGACTCCACAACCTCCCTGGGCAGCCTGGGCCAGTGCCTTGGCACCCTCACAGCCAAGAAGTTTTTTTCTGATATTTAAATGGAACTTCCTCTGTCCCAGCTTGTGCCTGCTGCCCCTCATCCTGTCCTTGGGAACTCTTGAGAAGAGTTTGGCTCCATCCTCCTTGCACCCCCCTTTTAGATATTTGTAGACAAGTGTCTCACCACCCTCAAATTAAAGAATTTCCTCCTCATGTCCAACCTCAATCCCCCCTCTTCAAGTTTTAACCCATTTCCCTTGTCCTTTCCCTACCCCCCTGTGTCCAAAGCCCTCCCCCAGCTTTCTTGTAGCCCCTTCAGACACTGGAAATTTCCTCTAAGTTCAAATTTCACCTATTTAGACCTTTATCCAGGTGATACATTTCCACTTCTCATTTCAAAGCATATAATTTTTTGAAGCCAAGACAGGGAAATCTCCCCCATGTTGCCATCAAGCTGCTCCATCCTGAACCCCACAGGTTGCCTGTCCCTCCAAACACCCTCCCACACCCCCCAGCAGTGAAAATGTTCAAGCAGAACTCTTTCCAAGTGGCACCTTTGCCCCTTGCAGAGTTAAAGAACTGAGGCTGATTACTTTCCCACTGAGCTTGGAGATTATGACCACTTTTTTTTTTTTTTTTTTTTTGCCTCCTCCATCCCCTCCTGAAAGCTGTTTTCTCAGCCTGCTTTGCTCCATGAGCTCATTTCAGTCTGGCAGGCAGGGCCAGATAGTATTACACCCCAGGAAGGGATATGATTTGCAATTCAGTGCATTAGGGACCATGGTAATTGCAGAGCTGGGTGACCCTTTGCTTACAATTCAGCAGCAATTTTACCCCTCCTGCTTTTTTTTTTTTTTTTTTTTTTTGCTTTTCTCTTTGTAATGGGATACAATCATGGGCAGCAGTTTCGAGCCATTTGCAGTTAGTAAAAAAAATAAAAGAAAAAGGGTTCAAAATTTGCCTCTTCCTTTTTTTTTTTTTTCCTTTAACCACTAAATAAAAGAGGGAATAAACCACAGAAAAAGCCTTCAAAGAACTCAACGGTGCTTAAGCCTGGAAGGATCTTTAAGTTAAGCTTGAAAATATCAGGCAGACAATGAAGGTGCAGCCAAAAATTTGCCCTCGTCTCAACTCAGGTCTCTGCAATACTGTCTGCTTCAAATATGCAGAAATAGGATGTATTTTAGGAAAAAAAAAAAAAAGAACCCACAACCAAAAAACCCCAAATTAAGTAGCTGCATGTTGTACAGATGGGGAGGTAAAGGGCTCAGATCCAGAAGCAAATTACAGTGGTTTAACAAAACATGATGAAACTTTTCAGCAGGAAAATGCTCCTGGGTCAGTGTCTATTTAAAGCCCAAATCTGATGAGAAAATTGAGGAACTTGGGGGTGTTGATCCTGGAGCAAAGGAGGCTGAGGGGAAACCTCTCTACAACTCCCTGAAAAGAGGATGGAGCCAGGGGGAGCTTGGGCTCTTCTCCCAAGGAACAAGTGAGAAAAGGAAACAGCCTCAAGTTGCACCACGGGAGGTTTAAATTGGAGTTGGGGAAGAATTTCTTACCCAAAAGGGTTGTCAGGGCCTGGCCCAGGCTGCCCAGGGAGGTGGCAGAGTCCCCATCATCCCTGGAAGGATTTCAAAGCCCTGGAGATGTGATGCTGAGGGACATGGGGTGGAGGTGGCTTTGGTGGTTCTGGGTTAATTTTGGACTGGATGTTCTTAAAGAGAAAAGCTCAAATGACTTTATTTCCACCCAAGAAGACCTTTCATCTTCTTCCTAGCAAGTACTTATGAGTACTTTATTTCTTTATCTGGTCAGAGACCTTTCCTCAAGAAGACAAACACATCACAGGGGGTGGAGTGGGAGTGGGGGAAGAAACATGGAAAAGAAGAATAATTCTGTTCAAAAACTGTTCAAAACTTCAAGTTGTGCCAGGGGAGGTTTAGATTGGGAACAATTTATTCTTCAAAAGGGTTGTCAGGGCCTGGCCCAGGCTGCCCAGGGCACTGGTGGAGTCCCCATCATCCCTGGAAGGATTTCAAAGCCCTGGGGATGTGGTGCTGAGGGACATGGGGTGGAGGTGGCCTTGCTGGTTCTGGGTTAATGGTTGGACTGGATGTTCTTAAAGGTCTTTTTTCACCCAGATCAATTTTATGATTCTAGATGCAAGGGGAAAATGTTGTTTTTCTGGCAGAGATGAAGAAGTATGAGCTCACGTGCTGGATCATGCACCTGGGAATACACAGTTATTTAGGCTCAGTTGATGCCCAACAATTTAAGATATTGTGAGTTTGGAGTTTTGCTTTAAAAAAAAACAAAACAACAACAATCTAGTGCCAGAAAAGGTGGTACTGGGCAACTGAGACATGGATGTGGCTTGCAGTTATGCCCCAGGAACCAGGGGAGACATCTGCTCTCCTGCAGAGGCTTCTGGGATAATCCAGAACCTGAAAATACAGGAAATATTGGCACGTTCAGACTGCTGACCCCATCCCCACATCTAAACCTGAAGCACTGGGATCACTGATGGATAACTAACTCTCCAGGCTGGCACATCCAGCATCACCATCACCATGTGGATCACAGGTGTCTCCTGTGTTGCTGCAGGCACTCTTGAAATCATTAAAAGAAAACCAGAAAAGCCCATGTTTTGGAAGAAAACCCCCAAATCCTTCCTGTTGGATGGTGAATGCTCAGCAGCAGCTCCAAAGCCACCAGCATCCAGGCTGGGATCAACAGTGGGGTGGGCAGCAGGAGCAGGGATTGTCCCCCTGTGCTGGGGGACAGGTGACACCCTGAATCCTGGAGTAATTCCTGGAGACCTCAGCACCAGAAGGAGATTGAGGGGATGGAGAGTGTCCAGAGAAGGGAATGGAGCTGGGGAAAGGGCTGGAGAGCAAGGAGAAGGGTCTGGAGATGATGGAGAAGGTTTGGAGAGAAAGGAGAAGGGTCTGGAAATGATGGAGAAGGAGCTGGAGAGGAAGGAGAAGGGGTTGGAGAGGAAGGAAAAGGTTCTGGAGATCTGAGGAGGGGCTGAGGGAGCTGAGGGTGTTGAGCCTGGAACAAAGGATGCTGAGGGGAGACATCCTCACTCTCTAAAACTCTTTGAAAAGAGGAGCCCTGATTTGCTTTGCAGACTAAGCATGGTGTCCGCCTCTCCTTGCTCATTCTACAGGGTGTTTTTCCTTTCCCTTTCCTTTCCTTTTCCTTTCTTTTCCTTTCCTTTTCCCTTTCCTTTCCTTTCCTTTCCCTTTCCTTTTCCATTTCCTTTCCTTTTCCCTTTCCTTTCCTTTTCCTTTTCCATTTCCTTTTCCATTTCCTTTCCTTTTCCCTTTCCTTTTCCATTTCCTTTCCTTTTCCCTTTCCTTTTCCATTTCCTTTCCTTTTCCCTTTCCTTTCCTTTTCCCTTTCCTTTTCCTTTCCCCTTTCCTTTCCTGCCTTCCCTTCCCTTTCCCCTTTCCTTGTTCCTTTCCTTTTCCCTTCCCTTCCCTTTCCTTCCCTTCCCTTCCCTTTCCCTTTTCACCTTTTTCACCTTTTCCCCTGTATTTCTAGGAAAACAGCCCTGTCCTGCCATGCTGATTCCCAGCCCAGGGTTCCTCATTCACTCAGATCCCATTTTACAGCAGCTCCTTCCTCCTCAAGCAGCAGATGCTCAACAACCTTTCCATCCATTCCTGTCCCAGGCCAGCTTAAGCTGACAGCTTTGAAACTCACTTTGGAGATGAGAAGAGAAACAGAGGTGCTCCTGGCATTTTTTTTTTTTTTTTTTTTGGTAATTTAATGTTGCTCAGCAAGTCAATTTATCTTCCCTGTCAAACCACACATTTCAGGCAGCCCCAGCCATTCCCAGAACCAAAAGGAAAGTACTGAACACCTGAACTCTCCAAGATCTCAGGACCTCCTCGTTTTTCTTGGACATTGGGGTGGAAGTGATGGGAAGGGTCACACACATCTCACTGTCTTCTTTTAGAGCTCCTGGAAGGTGTCCAGAGCAGAGCCACTCAAATGCTCAGAGGGCTGAGCACCTCCCTGGGAAGCCAGGCTGAGGGATTGGGGTTGTTCAGCCTGGAGAAGAGGAGGCTCCCAGGTGACCTTAGAGCAACCTTCCAATATCTGAAGGGGCTACAAGAAAGCTGGGGGAGGGCTTTGGACATGGGGGGGGAGGGAGAGGACAAGGGAAATGGGTTAAAACTGGGAGAGGGGAGATTCAGATTAGAAATTAAGAAGAAATTCTTTGCTATGAGAGTGTTGAGCCTCTGGAAGAGGTTGTCCAAGGAAGTTGTGGCTGCCCCATCCCTGGCAGTGTCTCAGGTCAGGTTGGATGGGGCTTGGAGCAACCTGGGCTGGTGGGAGGTGTCCCTGCCCATGGCAGAAGAGTTGGAACTGGATAATCTTTAAAGTCCCTTCCAACCCAAACCATTCCATGATTCTATCATAAGTATATGATCCCACAGCAAGACAGGACTGGGAAAACTGGGCTGGAGTCTCTGCTGTACTGGTCACACATCCCAGTTTGATTACTGGCCCCATTTGCTAGCCCAGTTGACTCTCACATCAGGCAATTGGACATGTGGCAGACGTTAGAAATGGAAAAAAACCCATCATCTATTTCCAAATCCTCTGCCATGGGCAGGGACACCTCCCACCAGCCCAGGTTGCTCCAAGCCCCATCCAACCTGACCTGAGACACTGCCAGGGATGGGGATTCCAGTCTTCCTGGACAACCTGGCCTGGGTTGTCCCCAGAAGCTGCGTCCCTGGAAGTGAAGGTCAGGTTTGATGGGGCTTGGAGCAACCTGGGCTGGTGGGAGGTGTCCCTGCCCATGCAGGGAGGTTGGAACTGGATGAGGTTTTGGGTCCCTTACAACCCAACCCATTCCATGATTCTAGGGGTTTGATGGCTCTTGGTAGAATTTCCTTCCACAAATTTCATCTCTTGACATCAACCTTGTAGGTTGATGTCCCTCACCCCTTGGGACACCCTCACCCCTTGGGCAAGGTGTTAAGCATCAGATTGAAACCAACACCCTTTGGTTTGTTCTGAAGCTGACCCAAACATGTTGTTGGAACCAGATGACCTTTTAGGTCCCTCCTCACCCAAACCATTCCATGATCCTACAATTGACACTCTCCAAGAGTTATTTGACCACATGGCTGAAGAGTGGGAGATGCCACCATCTTTCCTGGCTTCCCATTTCTCCTCAGTAGGGCAGAGGCAGACTGGGAATGTTGAATGGGTCCAGGGAATTCTTGTGGGTCTACCTTCCTCCTCCCCACATCCCCTGTGCCATCACAGCCTCGTTGAGTGTCACCCAACCCAAGGCAGGACCCCAGCTGCAAGCCAGGTGCATATGGATGGCAATTCTGAGGTGCACAAATAGAAAGCATATTTTAAAATAATTTACAATAATTAATAACCCTTCTAGACATGAGATTTTAAGCCCCCCCTTCAGATTTTATGTAAATATTAGGGTGCAGGGTGTAATTCAAGAGAGCAAATCATCCCAGAATGTGCATCATACACACCTGCTGAATCCAAGCTTCCCAAAGAATATTTAAGGGGATCTCACAGATCTCCTTTTTTATTTTATTTTTTATTTTCCTTTTTTTTTTCCAAACATGCTGTGCTCCAAGTTAGGCTTTGGCAAACTGAAAATTCATTAGGAAGTCACAGGGTGAAACTGCAGAGCAGAAACAACAGCAAGATGCAGAGCAGCTCCTTGGCAATCATTTTCTTTTTTTTTTTTTTTTTTTTTTGCAATAGCTCTGAACCACAGTGAGAGTCAACATTCTCTCATCTCAATCTGGGACCCAACAACACAACTCTTCCATTTTCACTTACCTTGTCCATAAGAGACAGCAGGAAAGGGGAACATCTGAAATCCCACGACCCAGGCACCAGTAAGACATTTCAGGCTCCTTCTTCCTCTGAAGCTTCGCCAAAGCCTGAGATGGAGTTTGAAAAAAGGGAGATGAAAACTCCTGCCTCTCTGGAGGACACACTGAAAAATCCTGCAGACTCAGGGAAAACTAAGATAGCTGAGAGTCAACCCTGCTGACTCTCTTTCTGCCAGAGAGCTGCAGCTGTGAAATATTTATGCAACGACAGCAGATGTTGTGAGCAAAGGATGAAGACAGAGAGGAGGATCAAGTCAGGGAATCCTGGGCAGGGTTTGCTTCTTACAGTGACCAACTTCAGATCATAGAATTCAAGACTTTTTTAGGTTGGAAGGGACCTTCAACACTGTCTAGTTCCAACCCCTTCTGCCTTGGTCAGGGATACTTCCCCCCCAGGTTGCTCCAAGCCCCATCCAACCTGGTCATCAACATTTCCAGGGATGGGGCAGCCACAGATTCCTTGGGCACTTGTTCCAGGGTCTCACCACCCTCCCAGGAAAGAATTTCTTCTTAATATCTCACCTAAAGCAGGTGGGGTTTCGATGTCTCCAGAGATGGAGACTCCACCACCATTCTGGGTCCAGTGTTCTGCTACCCTCAAAGTCCAGAAATTCCTCCTCATGTTTACAGAGAACTTCCTATGGGAAGTATTTATTGCCCAGCAATAAATACAAATACTTGGGAGCTCCTGGAATTTGCCAGGTTTTGGTTGGGTTTTTTTTATTTTTTTATTTCTCAGAGATCTTTCAGCTAAAAAAAGGCCACAAAGCAAAATGTGGCTGGTGGTGACCCAAGAAATCTGAGCTTGGCTCCTTCCCAAATGGGTCAGAGATGATGTTGAAGACTTGAGAATTCAGCTGGTCAGCAAATAGGTTCTCCTTGGGGCTACACCCCATGGAAGCTTTACCATGAGCCCATAATTCATGTACAACTGGAGAGACTACATGCCCTGTGCTGGGAGAAAACCCTCCTGAGAACCCACCACCAGCTTTCCCATTGCCTTCAAATCATTCTCTCAATTCTCCACCCCTCAAAGGCAAACAAGGATCATCCATAACTATAAAATCACAGATTGGGTTGGGTTGGAAGGGACTTTTAAAGATTATTTAGTTCCAAACCCCCCTTCATGGGCAGGGACACCTCCCACCAGCCCAGGTTGCTTCAAGCCCCATCCAACCTCACCTGAGACACTGCCAGGGATGGGGCAGCCACAGCTTCTCTAGGCAAACTGTTCCAGGGTCTCACCATCCTCACATAAAAAGAATTTCTTCCCCATATCCACTTTAAATGTCCCCTGTTTCAATTTAAAGCCCTTCCCCCTCATCCTATTGCTACATGCCCCCTCCCCAGCTTTCTTGTGGACTTTCTTCAGGTACTGGAAATCCAACCACCTTCCCCAGACCAAGAGCCCCACCACAACTGCCTTGCCAGAGGAAAAAAAAAAAAAAAAAAAAAAATTAATCTTAAATTGTTCATTTCAGGAAAAAAATTCCAAATAGATACATGGGAGCTGCTTTACTGCAGCTGAAGGGTTAAATGTGGTGCTACCCAGAGATGGCTCCTTTCCTAACTCATCTCCCAGCTGCTTCATTAGGGCTCTGGGCCTGCTCTAATGAAGATTGATTGCCTTCAGGAGGCCACCTCTGTCTAGACTGCCTATGACCCCCCCTTTATTATCCCCCCACCCACACAAGTGAACTCAGGACCCAGGCACGGAAAAATTCCAGGCAGTGGAGCAGCAAGGGAATAAACTGAGTTTTCTCAGAGCAAACAGAGCCAGGTCTTCCCTGACCCTTTCTTCTGGGCATGGATTCTCTTGGGTCTAAGAATGGCTGAGACACCAACATCGTTTTGTCTGTGGGGACCTGAAAAAAAAAAAATTAAAAATTTAATTAATTTCCCTAATACCATTTGTATTCATGAAGCTTGCAGGAATCTGTCTCCTAAAACTCTTGATTTTAGGTTAGGAGAGCACTAGGAAACTTGTGTTCTCACTGTAGCAGCTGATTTGTTACAGCCCAAGACCCACAGGCTGTGCATCCCAGGCTGAAGAAAGGCTGAATGTGTGCTGGGTCTGCTGCAGAGAGGTTCTTGGAGCACAGGACATCTGCTTTACAGCTCCCTCACAAGATCTCCATGGAAGCAAAGAGGATAGGAGATAACTGAGGACCTGGACAACTCAAAAAAGCCCTCAGGCCATGCTTGTGCTATGGGGTAAAAGGACCAAGGGAATGTGATTCTTTGATTCTACATCTTCCAGCCCTGAGGCCAAGAGATACAAGAGAGTTTCTGTCCACAGAGCCAAATTACATTTATCATTCTTTTACTAAAAGGGAGTCACAGAATCACTGAAGGGTTTGTGTTGGAAGGGACCTTAAAGATTATTTAGTTCCAACTCTTCTGCCATGGGCAGGGACACCTCCCACCAGCCCAGGGTGCTCCAAGCCCCATCCAACCTGACCTGAGACACTGCCAGGGATGGGGCAGCCACAGCTTCTGGGGGTAACCTGGGCAACCAGGGGCTCAGCACCCTCACCCCAAAGAATTTCTCCTTGCCCAAGATCTCCTCTCCATCTCCCCTCTTGCAGCTGGAAACCCTTCCCCCTCCAGGCTCCCATCCCTTGTCCCAGGTTGCTCCAAGCCCCATCCAACCTGGTCACCAACATTTCCAGGGATGGGGCAGCCACAGATTCCTTGGGCACTTGTTCCAGGGTCTCACCACCCTCCCAGGAAAGAATTTCTTCTTAATATCTTACCTAAAGCAGGTGGGGTTTGAATGTCTCCAGAGATGGAGACTCCACCACCACTCTGGGTCCAGTGTTCTGCTACCCTCAAAGTCCAGAAATTCCTCCTCATGTTTACAGAGAACTTCCTATGGGAACGTTTGTGTCCATCACCTCTTGTTCTCTCCTTGGGCAATCCTGGAAAAAAGATTGAGCCCATAATTCCTCTAGGCCCTTGTCCCAAGTCCCTGCCCAGCTTTCCTGGAGCCCCTTCAGGCACTGGAAGGTGCTCTAAGGTCTCCCCATTGCAGCCTTCTCTTCTCCAGGCTCAACAACCCCAAATCCCTGGTTCCTGTCCATCCACTCATCTGGGAGCCCCAATCCTCTACCAGGATAATCTCATTGACCTCCACAAGTAGGAGGGAATGAAATCACAGGGGAACAAGGAATTGAGTGGCCCAAGGCATCATGTCTGTTCTCTGAACACACTCTTGGAGACTGAAAAAGCAATGAAGAGGAAGAAAAATCACTGCAGAGGAACAAATGGATGAGAACCAGGCATGGATATATTTCATGTAGGAAAAGTTTAGGGTAGGAGAAGGTTTTTAGCCCTCTCCAAGAAGATCTTGGAGCAGAACTTGGTGTTGGAGTCCACATGAAGTCACATTAGGCTACTCAGGGAGTGCCCTGGTTTCAAAGGTCTTTGCTAGACCAGAAGATTTCTTCAGAAGAGAGAGGTAGGTCCAGCTTCCAAAATCCCACATGTCCTGCAGAACACTGAAACTAAACCTTAGTGTTATGAGCAAGATGATTAAGAAGAGTGTAAGAGAAGGACAGTCCCATGGAGACACCCCTGTATTTCCATCCTCCTGTGGCTCAGAGACTTTCTAAGGCTCTGTCTGCATCTTGGAAATGTCTTTGCATTCAATACCCAACTTTGCTTCTATCAATCTTCTGACTTTTGGTAATAATTTGTACTTTGAGAGTTCCCAGTGTCCTGTGGCAATGAGTTCCATGGGTTTACATGGGTCCAACTTCCAAAATCCCACATGTCCTGCAGAACATTGAAACTAAACCTTGGTGTTATGAGGTTGGGAAGAACTCTTGATTCCCCTGACATGGGTGCCAAAAGCAACACAGGTTGGAAAGAAATGAATAATAGACACAAAACCTAGATAAAAACATGCTAGTGATGGGGTTCCTGGCTTTTATGGAAGGAACTGTGAACTGGGGAGCAAAATTTCCAGCATACCTGATTGAAAGCCCAGTGCTGAGCAAAAAGAAGGCCTGGGAGGTGGGCTGTGATGCTGCAGCTTGCAACAGACTTTAATAACTGAAGATATATTCCCTTGCAATTTCTTTGTCACCAAAGGCTTGAAAAAAGAGGGCTGAATGAAAGGAAATGAAATGAAAACCTGGGCTGAATGCATAGTTTAGATGGTTAATGATAATGATTCTCTGGCACCTTGAGGGTATAGAGAATTAGTTCTTCATCTCAGGGCATGAAGGGGGCCAAACCCAGTCTTAAATCAGAGAAACCATGACAAAATTTGCACGGAGGGAGGGTTGCTTTAGTGGGGAGGACGAGCTGAGCTCACCAGTGTTGCTTTCCAAGGGCAAACTGGATCAGGATGGAGTGTACAGAGGGAAAGAAGTTAAATGTGAGGCTTCAAAAGAGAAGAAAACATGTCCACATTCTGATACAGCTCAATCTGCTTCACTTTCTGGACAAGAGTAAAAAGAAGAACATAAAAAAGACAAAAATCTCTTTTCTTCCTCTCTGCATGTGTTGAGGTTATTTTAATTGAAACAACATTTCTAGGAGAACCCATCAATCATCTCTGGAAAGTCAGACTGACTTGCCTAAAGCATGAAGAGACATTATCCAATGAGGGGAGACTCAGAAAAAAAGAGAAAAGCACTTCAGGTTGAAGTTCTTCCAGCTCATTTAAAGAGATGTCAAGTTTAACGACCTTAAGGAATGAGGAGGAGGAAGGGGGAGAGGGTTAAAAAAGAAAAAAAAAGAAGAAAAAAAGAAGCTATTTCATTTTTTTCCCCCAAAATATGCCTGGAGTTTTTAGCCTTTACCATTTTTGACAAGTAGCAACACAGAAAAGCACTTCTAGCACCAGGACTGCTTGATCAAGGAGTTCTGCCTTGGAAATCACCCAAAGAAAACTTGGCAGAAAAGAAAAATAAAAGGAAACAAAAAGGGGGCAGTTTAAAAAAGTGACAAAGAGGAGGAAGAAGGCCAGGTCCTCAGCTTCTTGCATCTCCTCTTTGTCACAGGAACTCTGTCCCAGCAAGGGACAGGCTCAGAGAAACATTTGGAGGTCAGAAAACCAACTCCTGTGCGTCCCAGAAAAATGAAATATTTGAGACAGCAGGAATGTCTCCATCCAGAGAAACAGTGATTGTTTCTGAAATGCTAAGCTGAGAATGTGCAAGGTGCTAAAATGCAATGCATTTAGCAAATAACTGGAATTGCTGAGAAATTATCTACTAGGGAGGGAGTGGGAGGAATATTTGGGGGATCTGGAAGTTTTTGGTGGAAGATATAATCCCAAGAATGTGACAATTTAAGGAGAGAAACTTACCTCTTCTAACACACCTAAAAATATACTGGTGATTTATTTTAGCTATTTAAAATGTGACTTAATATCATAAAAGAAATGGAAATTTAAAGCTGACTACAACAAGCATCCCAACAGAGAAGCACAAAACTCCTTCTGTGGCCAAAGCTGTAAAAGTCCAGAGGTCGGGGCCATTTCAGACAAAGCTGGTAAAAGTGGAGTGGGACTTCTTGAATTTCTATTGCTGCACATTCCCAAAACAAAGGTGAAGGAGTTGAGCTGGAAAGTTATTGAGAGCACAGCAAGAAGGTGGCTGCTGGCAGAGCAGACTCTTTTAGGACATGAATTGTCCCTCCCAGCAGCACTCACTGGTTAGATGAGTTTAGGTTTCAGGGAGACACAATGATCTGTCCCTTACCATTGCTCTCCCAAAAATATACACTGGAATATGCTGGGAAGAGTGTACTGGGGGAGAGAAATCCAAATTCCAGGCTTGTCCTGATCAGACCTACTCTCTGCCTGTGTCTGCAGCTTAAATGTCCCTATTATAAAATGAGATTATTAAACATCCTCATCATTATCACCATCATCATCACCTTTTGAGGAAAATCAGTGTCAGGTCACTTGACAACTTGTCACAACTTACATGGGTTCCAAATCTCTTCTTTGCCTTGCAGGGGATTCAAAACAATTGCCTGGAAGAGAAAAAAGGAGTCCAGTTGTGTCTGCAGACCCAAATACTACAGAATTTCTTTATTTTCTAGTAGGAGAAGCAGCAGGGTTGGATTCAGACATGGGCAGGGTCACAAATGGAAAGGAGAGGAGCCCAAGCGGGTATCTCACCTCAGGAGGAACCATTCTGGGTCTTCATGGAAATCATTTAAAGGCTTCTGAGTATCTTTTTAGCTGCTGCTTATTGAGTGATTCAGCCCCACTACAACCAAAACCCTAAACCTGGAACCCTCCTCACACATTGTGGATCTTCAATGAATTCAGAACATATAAATCAGGAACCATCTTGGCTTGTCTCTTAATAAAACTGCAGAGAGAGAAAACAGTAAAGTCCAGGTCCTGTCAGATTCCAGTTAAAAGACACTCAGTCCAGCACCAGCAATCAACAGTCTGTCACTTCACCACTTTTCCCACTCTTTGGAAATGCCCCAAACATAGGAACACAATTCCACGTGGAATTCCACATCCAATTTGCCAGTTCTGAATCCCTTTTCTGCAATGTCCACCAGGAAAAAATTTACCAATTTCCAAACTTTACCAATTTACCAGTTTAGTGAATTTGGTGTTGGAGATGATCCATCTCAGCAGAGACATCCTTGCTGCTGGAGAGAGGAAAGGTTGGAATAAACAGTGAAATACACAGATAAACCAAAGATGATGATAAAAAAAGGTTGGCCAAGCTCAGATAGAATTATGAAATGGTTTTGCTTGGAAAAGACCTTTAAAAACATCAAGTCCAACTATTAATTAAGCATGGCCAAGCCCACCATTAACCATGTCCCTCAGCACCATATCCATGTGTCTTTTGAACTGGGGACTCCTCCAGTGCCCTTGGCAGCCTGTTCCAATGTTTAATAACCCTTTTAATGAGAAATCTTTTCTAATATCAAATTTAAACCTACCCAGGTGCAACTCGAGGCCATTCCCTCTTCTCCTGTATTAAAACTTCTTAATGTCTCCACTTGCATTAATTCTGTATGTCTGAAAACCAGCTGCTCCTTTCCTGTGGCATCTCCATCTGACCCCAAAGTCAGGGGTGAAGCAGTCTAGGGTGAAGCCAAAGGTAAAATCTAAGGTGAAATACTGAATTATTTGGAAATTGCAGTTCAGGTCATTTAGGAATCAGGCCTTTTGCTACCTTGCTCCATTTGCAAGGGAGCTCAGAGCTCATCTCCTCCTCAGAGGTGTCCCCATGGGCAGGGACACCTCTCATCCAGCCCAGGTTGCTCCAAGCCTCATCCAACCTGGCCTTGAACACCTCCAGGGAGGGGGCAGCCACAGCTTCCTTGGGCAACTTGTTCCAGAGCCTCATCACCCTCAAATTAAAGAATTTCTTCCTACTGTCCAACCTAAATCTCCCCAAATCTCATCTTGCCCAATGAGCTGTAACTTAAAGTTCATTTCAAACTCTGAAATAAAAGAGCCTGAGGGTTGACTGAGTCTTCTCAGCAGTCATGTGGTGTAGGTTCAGTCACAATTCTGTGGAACACAGCAGTGCTTGGAAAGATAAAGAAAGGTCTTCAATTCTTGCCATGTTGAAAGTTTTGAATTGTAGGATGTTGTCCAGGTATGGAATAAGGGGTGGAATGTCCTGGTTTGGGCCAGGAGAAAGGTGATTTTCTGGTTTGTACTTTTGCTTTCAGCTCAGTCTCTTGTAAGTAGCTGCACTTGCTGAAATGAACAGCAAGTTTCTCAGTCAGTGTCTGCTCCTGGGACTGCTCACACTCCATGGTTATAGTTACTGCTGGAGAATGGGCTGCAGAGCCAAGGACACTGCTCAGCTCTGAGGAACATTTTACCTTCCAGGAGTAAAGAGGTCCCACCTGAACCCCTCCTTTGGGGAGGAATGGACAAGATAAATGACCAAAATTGACCAAACAGAGGATTCCATCCCATACACCTCATCCTCAGGATAAATTGGAGGGATCACAAGGGTCAAACCCCTTCCTGCTTCCCCTTCTTCACCTCTCCCTGTTTGCTTCAGCATCCTGGGAGGATTCCATCCCTTCCTCTGCCTGTGCTCCTGATCCATTCCAGCCTGGATCTGTGTGTTCCTGCCTCCAGCTCCCAACTGCTCCTGAGCCCAGGATTCCAGCCTGGACTTTCCCAGGGCTGCCCTGCAGCCTCAGTGGGGATGTGAGAGTTATTGGGGGAAAGGGGGGAGGAACGTGGCATCAATTTTCCTTTATATTTGTATAGATTTAGTAATTTTTCCTATTTATCATTACTGTTTCATGAAAGCTGTGTAGTTTAGTTTCCAACCCCTAAGTCTCTCTCCCTTATTCTCTCTCCTTTTTCTATCAGGGAGGGGAGGGGGATTAATAGAGAGCATCTGGCATTGGGTTTAATTGCCAGGGCAGTGTTAAACCCTGACAGATTTTCATAGGGGGCTGAGGTGGGAAGGGAGCTCAGAGTTCATCTCCTCCAAGCTCCCTGCCATGGGCAGGGACACCTCTCCTCCAGCCCAGGTTGCTCCAAGCCTCATCCAACCTGGCCTTGAACACCTCCAGGGAGGGGGCAGCCACAACTTCTCTGGGCAATCTGTTCCAGAGGCTCAGCACCCTCCTCCTGAAGAACTTCTTCCTCACATCCAGCCTGAACCTCTTCTCCTGCACTTTCCAACCATTTCCCCTTCTCCTAGCACTGGACACTCTGCTGAAAAGTCCCTCTGCAGCCTTCCTGGAGGTTCCCTTCAGGGATTGGAAGGAAGCTCTAAGGTCCCCCTGGAGTCTTCTCTTCTCCAGGCTGAACAATCTTCTTGCTGAAGAACTTCTTCCTAAGATCCAGTCTAAGCCCAACATATCCCACACAACCTCTGCTCATCAGTGTTTATGTCAGACCCCAACCACCTTTTCCAAATGTCACACACTTATGGGGGATGCAAAGAGGCAAAATGGGTTTGGTTGATTTCCTTCCCAAGCACTGAGGACATGATTGGTTTCTTTCTCAGAAAAAGCCAGGCTTCACAAAACAAGAGAACAAGAAAAGCTTTATGGCCAAGTTCAACTTGGAGAAATAAGACTTTGCCTGTGTCAAAATGTCAAAGTCCCTGGTGTTCTCTTAGATTTTGCCACCCCTAATAGGCTCCAAAACTGGCAAGGAAACAGGAGAACTTTTCATGCAGCAGCTCACAGCTCTGTCTGGTTTCCCCCAGCATTGTATTTGTTCCCCCTCCAAAAAAATAAATCCAAAAATCTGTGAACCTTTGGGGAATCAAGGCCAGCCCCTCTGCATCTCAGGGCTGGGAGAAGTGGCTAGTGACATAACAAATCTGGCTTCCTACTTTCCCTGTTCTTCTGTTATCTCCAGCACGTGGAAGCTCAACCCTCACACTGCAGTTCTCAGGCAGAGCTGAAGGCAAAAAAACCCAAAACTCTGATGAATTCCAGAAGTCAGCACAAACCCCTTCACCCAGAATATTAAGAGACCACAATTTTGCTTTGAACCACACTGCAGAACTCAGGAACTCCAAATGCTGCCAGGGCTTGTTTAAACCTTGGAGTGCTACAGATTTGCACTCCAGAAGACACCCCCAGCCTGTTTTGCAGGCAGAAACAGATTTCCCAGTGTTTCCATGATGTGAAACACATTTTATTTTATTTCAGCCACCTCTGAAAAAAGTCAAAATTACACTGAAAGAAGCAAGAAGGTGTTTGTAGGTAAGAGGAATATCTTTTCTCTGCTGTTGTTGGGCCCTGGGCTGGAAAGAAAATCTTTTGTCCTCGAGCTGAAAGTTTATTTCATTTTCCAGCTGTATTATTTCAACTTACAAACCTCATCTTGTCTGTGTCTTTAGACCAGCCTGACTGCAAGAATGTGGCCTCAGGAGCAGTGCTGTCCATTCCCATGTACAAGAAACTCAGCTGCATCCACTCCTGGTAGAAAGATGAGGCTGAGGAATCATTCTTGTTCATCAGATGCTGCTCCTGACATCACTGGGTGTCTGTTTTCCCTACAGGGAAGGTGAACTGACTTTTAAATTACTTCTGGAATGGTATTTTTTTTAAGAAATAATATCCCCCCCTGTTTTCTGGCATTATTTTGCCATTTGTTTTGATACCATAGAATCATTAAGGTTGGAAAGGACCTTCAAGATCAAGCCCAAATGTCAGCCCTACACCACCTTAACCACTAAATCATCCCCTGAAGTGCCACATCCACCCCTTTTTTTAATATCTCCAGGGATAATGACTCTACCACCTCCCTGGACAACCTGTTCCAATGCTTCACCACTCTTGGTGGAGAAATTTTTCTTAATATCCAATCTGGGACAACTTGAACCCACTGCCTCTTGTCCTATCAAGTGTGGATTTTTTTCTTTTTGAGTGGATTTAATTTTTGTTTTAAAGGGACTGAATTATAGGATTAGATCTTGAGTGTATTTTTGAGTGGATTTAATTCTTGAGTGGATTTAATTTTTGTTTTAAAGGGAGTGAATTACAGGAGGAGATCTTAGAGCCATCACTTGGGGTGAATTCCCCACCCTGCAAACACAAAGCTCAGCACGTTGGTCCCACATCACAGCTGGGATCAACCAATCTCACTCCATGCAAAGGAAAAAAAAATATATAAATCCAGCAACTACCTCACAAACCTCATACTGAGGTGACCTGGGGTTTATTGCAATGACATGAGCCCCAACCCCCTAAAAATGAGACCCTGAAGTCTCTCCTGAGCCAGATAATTCATCCCAGAACCTACCTCATTGTTCCAGTATCAGGATATTAAATACTAACTCAGACAAAACTGCCCTCCCAGAGGTGCCAGGCTACACTGAACAGCTCAAAATGCTTTCTGAGCTGACATTTTGGTTTTACTGTTACTCTGGAGCAGCTCAAAAGAAGAAATTTTGTTCTGGGGCTTCATGCATTGAGGGACTGAGGTGTGGCACCTTTATTTTGGCAAAAAAATAACCTCAGCCCTCCCCTTTGAAGCACAAAGAAAAGAAAGAGAATGGAAAAGAAAAAGAAAAAAGAGAAAAGAAAAAAGAAAGAGAATGGAAGGTGATGAAGTTGAGCACCCAAGGTAGCAAAAGCTTAATAGTGATGGGAACAGAAAAAAAAATTGATCATTCTGACCTGTGCAGCAGCTGAGGATGTGGAAGCAGAAAACCCTGAAAAGGTTACAATAATAATTTAATAATTTTTAATAATTATAACCCTGACAAAAGGACCTGATGGGAAGACCAAGGAAGTCACCAGGTGAGATGTTCCCATCTAGAGTGAGGTCAGGAAAGGAATCAACCTGGGGCAATAATGAACTTGTGCCAAATACAGAGCAAAACTGATGGGGTTTCCAGGCTGTCTCCCAGATGTTTGGACCCCAAAAGTGTTATTTTATGGCTGGCCAACTTCCTAGAGGGTACATCCCAAGCTAAAACTCCTGGAAACACCAGAAAAAAACCCCAGATCCTTTGGGTCTGTGAAGATTTTTATCAAGGAACCATGTGGTTTCATAGAAACATAGAATGTTTGGGTTTGGAAGGGACCTCCAGAGGTCCAACCCCCCTAATTTCCAAGTTTTTAGCCACAGCTCATGGAAGCCCTGAGGACACACGTGAATTTCCAGTCCCTATATAAGGAGTCTGGAAGCCCTGGATTCTCCAGCTTGGAGGCAAAGAACACAGCAACTCTCACAGTGAGAAAAAGAAATGGATAATCCTGACAGTTTTGCCCCTGCCCTTGGCTGCTTCAAGCAGCAGAGAAGCTGTCAAGGCTGTAACATTCCCTGAAAAGTTGGAAAAAACATTAAGGGCTTCATTTTTGGACTGCCCATAGGCTTTTTGCAATGTGTTCATGGGATTTCACACTTGTGGTATTCAAAGACACACACACAAAAAAAAATAAACCAAAAAAACCCACAAAACAAAACAATCAAACAAACAAACAAAAAAAAGAAAAAAAAAAAAAAAAGAAAAAAAAGGGTCGGGTCCGGTCTGATTAAGATAAATATTAAATTAAAAACAAAATTAAGTATCTAAAGCATGAAAATCTCACTTTTTTGCTCAATATGGCTTCTACTGTTCACAGAGGGGTTTGATAGATGCCTAGCAGAGCTCTCCACATGACTTTGGACAAGAGGGCTCTACAAGCCTGCCTGATACACAGCAATTTAAAGAGCAGCAAACAATAATTCCTTCATTAAAAGCACAGTCTAGGAATCAGGGATGAGGAGCAACGGGGCAAAACCACAATCTGATATGGCTAAAATAAAACTGAGGGTGTTACATACACTTTTTTAAGTCCCTACAGAAGGATCACACCAGACAGGGGAGTCCAAATCTTGAGGCTGGGTCCTTGGTGTGTTGTTTTAACTCCTTTTTTCACCTTGATGTGACAGGACACTGACAAGGGAAGCCAAAGTATTCAGTCATGAAGGCAAATTAATAAAATATCATTGCAGGTGCTTTTGGCAGAGTTTGTCCCCCCAAAATAACCCTCTCACCAAACCCTCCAACTCCAGCACTGCAGTGCCCTTCTCTCCCACCTTCATCTGTGCAGGGTTCTGGCCAGAAGTCACAGAATCACAGAATTTTCAGGGTTGGAAGGGACCTTTTAGATCATCTGTCCAACCCCCTGCATGGGCAGGGACACCTCCCACCAGCCCAGCTTGCTCCAAGCCCCATCCAACCTTAAAAACTTCCAGGGATGGGGCTTCCACCACCTCTCTGGCCAACCTCTTCCAGTCTCTCACCACTCTCATGGTGAAGAACTTCTTCCTAACTTCCAATCTCCATCTCCCCTCCTCTGGTTTGAATCCATTCCCCCTGCTCCTATCACTCCCTGACATCCTAAAAAGTCCCTCCCCACCTTTCTTGTAGCCCCTTCAGATCCTGGAAGGCCACAATGAGGTCTCCTTGGAGCCTTCTCCTCTCCAGACTGAATAACCCCAACTTATGTTAGCAAGGTTTTAACTTAGTGCTTGTTCATCATCTACAGAGAGACTCACAGGTTATCTGCAGCCACTGACAAGGACATTAAAATATTCTAAACCATTTCTTTATCATTTTTCAGAAGGCTCCTTGGAGCTTTTTCCTCTCCAGACTGAATAACCCCAACTCCCTCAGGCTGTCCTCACAGCAGAGATGCTCCAGAGCCCTCTGAGCATCCTCCTGGCCCTTCTCTGAACACCTTCCAGCACATCCATGTCTCTCCTCTAAAAGGGACTCCAGAACTGGACACAGAGCTCCAGGTGGGATCTCATGAGAGTGGAATAGAGGGGGAGAATCCCCTCCCTTGACCTCCTGGCCACTCTTCTCTTGATGCAGCCCAGGGTACCATTGGGTGTCTGGGCTGGAAGTGCACACTGATGGCTTGTGTTGAACTTTTCATCCTCCAGCACCCCCAAATCCTTTTCCAAATCCAGGGCTGCTCTCAAGCCAGGCACTGCCCATCCCAAGTGCTTGGGATTGCCCTGATCCAGATGCAGGACCTTGCACTTGGGCTCTTTAAACTCCATGAGGTTGGCATGATCCCATCTCTCCACCTTGTCCAGCTCCCTCTGGATGCCATCCCTTCCTTCCAGTGTGTCACCCACACCACACACCTTGGGGTCATCAATGCCATCCTCCACGTCATGGATGAAGATGCTGAACAAGACCAATCCCAACTCTGATCCTTCAGGGATTCCACTTGTTCCTGGCCTCTACCTTGGACATGGACCCATTGAGAGCCACTCTTTGGGTGCAGCCACCTCATCTATTGCT
The DNA here is from genome assembly GCA_023637945.1 of Phaethornis superciliosus. Lineage (NCBI taxonomy): Eukaryota > Metazoa > Chordata > Aves > Apodiformes > Trochilidae > Phaethornis > Phaethornis superciliosus. Next base: position 1,795,975 of record JAJQWJ010000001.1, read on the forward strand.
CTTGAACAGGTTATTTTTAACTCTGTCACAAAATCACAGAAAGTCAGGGGTTGGAAGGGACCTCCAAAGATCATTGAGTCCAACCCCCCTGCCAGAGCAGGGTCACCTACAGGAGGTCACACAAGTTCATGTCCAGGTTTGTTTTTTTTTTTTAATGTCTCCAGAGAAGGAGATTCCACAACCTCCCTGGGCAGCCTGAGACAGGGGACCCTCACCCTTACAGTAAAAAAAATTCTCTTTGTGTTTCTATGGAACCTCTGCTCAAGTTTTTATCCATTGCTTCTTGTCCTATCATTGGACATCACTGGGAAGAGCCTGGCACCTCCTCCGGGCTCTGTCCCTTTATGTATTTATAAACATAAATAAGGTCACCCCTCATTCTTCTCCAAGCTGCAGAGCCCCAGCTCCCTCGGATTTTCCTGGAAGGGATTTTCCACTCCTTCCATCATCTTGGTGGCTCTGTGCTGGACTCTTCCAAGCAGTTCCCTGTCCTTCTGGAAGTGAGGAGCCCAGAACTGGACACAATATTCCAGCCAGGTCTCCATCAAAGCTGGTTACCCTCAGATCCCTCCGACTTGTCTGAAATTTCCTTTGAAATGAGATGAAGGGCTTCGTGGTGCTTTCTCACAAGGATCAGGGAGCTGAGATGACCTTGCCCATGTGGAATTATCCATGGCTGATGGTTCCTTAGGGTTTCAGGAGGTGGGCAGATCCATCTGGAGATTCCCAGATCCTTCAGCCTTTCCTCACCAGGAGATGTTCCACTCCCTCCATCATCTTGGTGGCTCTGAGCTGGACTCTTCCAAGCAGTTCCCTGAGGAGCCCAAAACTGGGCACCATATTCCAGCCAGGTCTCCATCAGAGATGGTTGCCCTTGGACCTCTCTGGACTGGTTGAAATTTCCTTTGAAATGAGATTGTGATATATGTTGATGAATTTGTATTCCTAACAAAATAAAATTCATGAGAATGAACAGGATAAGATGTGAATGTGGGGTTAAACAAAGCAGCTGAGACCTGAAATATTTTTTTTCTCCCTGAAGTAGTGTGAAGCAAGCAGTTAATCAAAAGCTTCTTCATATTGACTGAACAATGCTGTACTGTTTTCTCAGGATGCACTAACTACAATGTAAAATCTCTAACAAATTCATTGCAAAGCCCTTTACTAAGCATTTTTAAGTCAGCATTTCACAGCATTTCTCAAGAAGCGTGTATGTGCTGGACGGGGGGGTTGCCTGGAAAATGCAGAGCTAAGGACTTCATCTCATGACCACCAGATGGGAAAAAAGACTCTTGAAGACCCCCAAAAATGACAGCCGCATGCGTAATACGGGTTGGGGTTTTTCCAGAAGACAATTAACATAAACCCACCTTCCTTTTTAATATGCATAGAATTGTATTCAATAAAAGACAAGACCAAAGTTTTGGGATTGGGATTCTGCTCGTCCCCCGCACCCAGCGCTGCCTTGCTTACTGCAATTTTACTAATTACACCGAGCTACTAAAGAGAACATTGAGTCTTGGTTATTGGTCATTTATAACAAGATGAAGAGCTTCCTGGTGCTTTCTCATAAGGATCAGGGAGCAGAGATGACCTTGCCCAGGTGGAATTATCCATGGCTGATGTCTCTAAGATGGTTCCTTAGGGTTCCAGGAGGTGGGCAGAGCAACCTGAAGATTCCCAGATCCTTCAGCCTTTCCTCACCAGGAGATGTTCCACTCCTTCCATCATCTTGGTGGCTCTGTGCTGGACTCTTCCAAGCAGTTCCCTGTCCTTCTGGAAGTGAGGAGCCCAGAACACGACACAATATTCCAGTCAGATCTATATCAGAACTGGTTACCCTCAGAACGCTCTGAATTGTTTGAAATTTCCTTTGAAATGAGATGAGGGGGCTCCTGGTGCTTTCTCACAAGGATCAGGGAGCTGAGATGACCTTGCCCAGGTGGAATTATCCATGGCTGATGTCTGTAAGATGGTTCCTTAGGGTTTCAGGAGGTGACTTTGCAGGTGGGCAGATCCATCTGAAAATTCCCAGATCCTTCAGCCTTTCCTCACCAGGAGATGTTCCAGTCCTTCCATCATCTTGGTGGCTCTGTGCTGGACTCTTCCAAGCAGTTCCCGGTCCTTCTGGAAGTGAGGAGCCCAGAACAGGACACAATATTCCAGCCAGGTCTCCATCAAAGCTGGTTACCCTCAGATCCCTCCGAATTGTCTGAAATTTCCTTTGAAATGAGATGAAGGGCTTCCTGGTGCTTTCTCACAAGGATCAGGGAGCTGAGATGACCTTGCCCAGGTGGAATTATCCATGGCTGATGGTTCCTTAGGGTTTCAGGAGGTGGGCAGATCCATCTGGAGATTCCCAGATCCTTCAGCCTTTCCTCACCAGGAGATGTTCCACTCCTTCCATCATCTTGGTGGCTCTGAGCTGGACTCTTCCAAGCAGTTCCCTGAGGAGCCCAAAACTGGGCACCATATTCCAGCCAGGTCTCCATCAGAGATGGTTGCCCTTGGACCTCTCTGGATTGGTTGAAATTTCCTTTGAAATGAGATTGTGATATATGTTGATGAATTTGTATTCCTAACAAAATAAAATTCATGAGAATGAACAGGATAAGATGTGAATGTGGGGTTAAACAAAGCAGCTGAGACCTGAAATATTTTTTTTCTCCCTGAAGTAGTGTGAAGCAAGCAGTTAATCAAAAGCTTCTTCATATTGACTGAACAATGCTGTACTGTTTTCTCAGGATGCACTAACTACAATGTAAAATCTCTAACAAATTCATTGCAAAGCCCTTTACTAAGCATTTTTAAGTCAGCATTTCACAGCATTTCTCAAGAAGCGTGTATGTGCTGGACGGGGGGGTTGCCTGGAAAATGCAGAGCTAAGGACTTCATCTCATGACCACCAGATGGGAAAAAAGACTCTCGAAGACCCCCAAAAATGACAGCCGCATGCGTAATACGGGTTGGAGTTTTTCCAGAAGACAATTAACATAAACCCACCTTCCTTTTTAATATGCATAGAATTGTATTCAATAAAAGACAAGACCAAAGTTTTGGGATTGGGATTCTGCTCGTCCCCCGCACCCAGCACTGCCTTGCTTACTGCAATTTTACTAATTACACCGAGCTACTAAAGAGAACATTGAGTCTCGGTTATTGGTCATTTATAACAAGATGAAGAGCTTCCTGGTGCTTTCTCATAAGGATCAGGGAGCAGAGATGACCTTTCCCTGGTGGAATTATCCATGGCAGATGTCTGTAAGATGGTTCCTTAGGGTTTCAGGAGGTGGGCAGATCCATCTGAAGATTCCCAGATCCTTCAGCCTTTCCTCACCAGGAGATGTTCCACTCCTTCCATCATCTTGGTGGCTCTGTGCTGGACTCTTCCAAGCAGTTCCCTGTCCTTCTGGAACTGAGGAGCCCAGAACAGGACACAATATTCCAGCCAGGTCTCCATCAGAACTGGTTGCCCTGGGATCATGCAGAGAGAAGTGAGCATGATCAGAGCGGGATTTTCTGAAATTGTTTGAAATTTCCTTTGAAATGAGATGAAGGGGCTCCTGGTGCTTTCTCACAAGGATCAGGGAGCTGAGATGACCTTTCCCAGGTGGAATTATCCATGGCAGATGTCTGTAAGATGGTTCCTTAGGGTTTCAGGAGGTGGGCAGATCCATCTGAAGATTCCCATCTCCCTCAGCTTTTCCTCACCAGGAGATGTTCCACTCCATCATTTTAGAGGAGATTCTTCTCTCTCCCCTCCTATAAAGCCGTTTTGGATTCACACCATCCCCAAGCCATCCCCCCACCACCACCATTCCTGCATTTTTTCCTCTTTTCTTCCCCTTCCCGCACCCTCCTTGGAGCTCCCAAGCCCCCATTTTGCTGCCTCAGGATCCAGCGGTGCCTTCATCGCCCTGGGAGCCGGGAAGGACCCCCCGGGAGGCACCATCCCAGGCCTCAAGCAAGCTGAGTTTCCCATCCAAACTACAATTTAATTAATTAAAAACCAAACGGCAATTTTGCGCCTTTTTCTCGCCTCCCCCCCCCCCCCCCAAACGCCGCCATTAGCCCTTCGCCCGCCCCGCGGAACTACAACTCCCATCATGCCCCGCGCAGCATCGCCCGTGAGGGAGAAAGCGGGAAGGCGTCGCGGAGGCTGCTGGGAGTTGTAGTCCTCAGGGCGAAGGCGCAACGCTCTCGTTGAACGGGAGGCGGGAGGGGAAGGAACTACCGGGAAACTTGGGAGGAAGCGGAGGCGGCGGGGCCGGGATTGGGAAGGGGGTGAAGAGCCGGGAGCGGGATGTGGTGGCGGCCCGGGTGTCCGGCTCGGTGTTTGGGATATAACCATGCACCCGGCAATGGCGGTGGGGTTGGTGTTCGGAGGCTGCTGCAGCAACGTGGTTTTCTTGGAGCTCCTGGCGAGGTGAGAGGATTTTTTTTGGGGGGGGGGGGTTTGGGATGGGGTGAGGGTCCCGGAGGACCTCGTTGTCCCCTCCTTGTGAGGGGAAGAAGCGCTGAGGAGATGGGGAAAGGGGAAAGGGTTTTGGGGGTGATGGGGATGCCAAGGGACACCCAGGGATGTCCCCTCAACATGGAGGTGGCCCTGAGGGGGGGTCTGTGGATGGGTACCCCCCTCCCAACCCCCCTTTTCCATCCTTTTCCAGGTCTCCAGGTTTCTCATTAAGCTTCTGGGTGAAGGTCACCAGGTCCTGACCTTGTTGTGGCACCTTCTGATGGGGTTGGGTTTTTGGTTTTGTTTTGGGTTTTTGGGGTTTTTTTTTGGGGTGGGGGATGTCCCCCCAAAACAGCACAACCTCCCTTAGGCTCCCAAGCTCCTGGGGGGTCTTCTGTCTGTGGTAACACAGGGACCCAGAGCATCATCTTCTCCCCAAAGTATTCCCACCTCCTTCCCTCTTGCTTTCTGATCCCCAGTGGTTTAGGGGGTGACATTCCCAAGGAGAAGACGTGGGAACTGGCTTGGAATCCCTTGGAATGATGTCCAGCAGGGTCATCCATCTGGAAAAATGTGATCTTCAGCAGCATCACGTGGCTGCAGAGCCAACAGGATGAGGGCAATGGGTCCAAAGGTGAATTTGCCAGGTTGCCAAAAGAAAAAAAAAAGAAAAAAAGGACAGATGAAGTTTTGGAGATGTCCATCACTTTCCTCACTCAGGCTCGGATGGGTGGGATGAGGTGATGGTCATTTGGATTTGTTTTCAGGGCTGGTCAGTAAGCTGTGAAAGCAAAAAGTACTAGAGCTGACCCCCCTCCAAAAAAAAAATAAAAAATAATATTTGCACAGGTTCTGTGCCTGCAATCACAGCTGCATCCCCTAGCAGTTTATTCACTTCAGGGGTCAGTCAGGCCCAAGCTTGCAAAACTGGTAGGCAAAACCACTTTCTCCCCACCCATCATCATCCCAAAATTAAGAAAAAAAGGGAATAAGGGAATGGCAAAGAGAGCCTGGCCCTGTAAGGCATCAGTGGGATTATTTGCTTCCAAGTGGGAGGTCAGGATGCAGGTGCCTTCCCCCAAGGTTTCACTCAGTGGATAAATCAAGCAGTTTGATTTCCTGGAGGAGAGGACAAGTTGTCTTTCCTCTTAGGGATTGCTCTGACCTCTGCTTTTCCTGCTTGGCTTCTGCTGCAACATCAAGGAGGAGGACGTGGCCTCTGCAAGGTGAAGAAAGCTTTGGATCTGGATTGATGAGGCTTGTGCAACCTCCACCCAGACCTCAAAATGTGAGCCACTGGACCCTGCTTGAAGGCTGAATTTGGTGTCTGAAACCCAGAAGGGGTTTAGAGCAGCAAATCTTAGAAATCCATCTGAAGATATGTGAGAAAAGCTGCTTTTTACACACAAGTTTCTCTAAAGTATTGCCTCTCCTCCACTTTGGAAATTCCTCTGTTCATCTTTGGTCCCTAAATTGGGGTCATTCTGGGTGTTTCTGTGATTCTTGGTGTTGTCAACTCCCTCTTGAAGGTGGATCATAGGGAGAGTCAGTGAACAGTGGGGAATAAAAAAGGTGGTTGGAAGAAATCTGCTCAGATTTATGAGGAAAGAGTAAAGGAATGAGAATTGTTTAGTCTAGAGAAGCCTGAGGACAGACAAAAGACTTTATTTAAATATGGGGAAAATGCCTGCAGAGAAGAGGAGAGAAATTCTTCTGTTGGGCTCTGGAAGCAGAACAAGAAATAAGGGGCTTGAATCTTTGTGAAATGGATTTAGAGAAGCCCAGAACCCCAGGTCTGCTCCTTCTCATTGTAGTACAGGAGGTTTGTAAGAGAAAGAGAGCAGGAAAACTCTATATTGGAAGTTTTCAAGAGCAAGTCAACAGAAATATTGCTCAGTTAATCCCATTTTCCCTGTCTGGAGCAACCAAACCTGTTCTGCTGGTGTCCTTTCTTAGTTATCCCAGGGTAATTTGTCCTTGAGCCCTGATGCCAAAGCTCTGTGTGGCATGTCCATACAGGTTTGATAAAAAAGCCCATAATTTTTTCTTTTCCTTTTGAAGTTGTGTCCTGGTGAGGTTCCTTCTCTATAGAAAGAGTTAAAGCTCTGCCATGGGGTTTCTTCCCTTGATGGTGCAAGTTGGAGGGGCTTTTATATTTACTATAAATTATAAATTATAAATTAATAACACATTATATATTACACATTATATATGACACATTATATATTACACATTATATATTACATATTATATAATATATAAGATAATATATATTATATTATATTATATATTCTGCAGTTGAAGAAATTCTCTCTGAAATGTGGAACCTTCTGGGGCAATAAAAAGAAATCCTCCTCTTGGGCAGGGATTTGGTTGCTTTGAATTGTGTCTGATGGGCAAAAATTGGGCTCCAGTGACACGACCAAGAGTCCCACTCCTTCTGTGCCATCCCAGCAGCCCCTACCATGGCAATTCCATCCCAGGAGGCACAATTGGATCATTGTGTTTCTACAGCTAAACCAGATCTTTGGTTGATCCATCCAGATTTCATGTCCCTTTTTCTTTTTTTCATCTCTATTGGTGGATTAGGATCAAAGTCATGGGTAGATCCAGCCTGGCTTGGTTTTTCCTAAAATCTAAACCAGATCTTTGGTTGATCCATCCAGATTTCATGTCCCTTTCTTTTGGTTTTTTCATCTCTATGGGTGTGTTAGGATCAAAGTCATGGGTAGAGGTTTTTTTAGTTAGTTTTTTTGCTTTTGTTATCAGTCAACACATAACCCTGTGCCAGGTTATATGGACACCAAGTGCCTCACTACAAAGATTTGTGAATTGGGAAGAAACAAAGTCAAGTGCAGCAGCCTTGGTTTATTCTGAATTTACCTTTGCTTTGTGTTGTCCTACAGAGATAAGATTTACAATCCTGGCCCCTGGCTGCTTCAGTATCTCTTCCCCCAAATAACTTTTGAACCTCTTCACCTCATTACACAGCAGGGATGGAAATCTCATGGAAAATAAGAAGATCAGCAGGTGGGAAGAGAGGAAGGGGCTCAGACTGGTGCCTGCCCCATGGAAAACAGGGAGAAGGTGACCTTTCCAGGTGCTCTTTGGGGGGACCCACATGCCAGCTCAGCCTGAACCAGAGCATTCTCCTGAAAAAGCTGTCAGCCCACAGCTTGAGCAGGAGCACCCTGTGCTGGGTTAGGAACTGGCTGGAGGGCTGGGCCCAGAGAGTGGTGCTGAACGGGGCTGATCCAGTTGGTGGCCATCACCAGTGGTGTCCCCCAGGGATCAGTTGGGCCCAGTTCTGTTTAATATCTTCATTGATGGTTTAGATGAAGGGATTGAGTCCATCATCAGCAAATTTGTAGATGACACTAAGCTGGGGGGGAGTGTGGATCAGCTGGAAGGCAGGAGGGCTCTGCAGAGGGACCTGGACAGGTTGGAGAGTTGGGCTGATTCCAATGGGATGAGGTTCAACACAACAACCCCATGGGGAGCTCCAGGCTGGGCACAGAGTGGCAGAAAGGGACCTGGATTTGAGTCTGGATTGCCAGGAAGCTGAACAGGAGCCAGCAGTGTGCCCAGGTGGCCAAGAAGGCCAATGGCATCCTGGCCTGGCTCAGGAACAGCGTGGCCAGCAGGTCCAGGGAAGGGATTCTGCCCCTGTACTCAGCCCTGGTGAGGCCACAGCTCGAGTCCTGTGTCCAGTTCTGGGCCCCTCAGGTCAGGAAGGAGATTGAGGTCCTGGAGCAGGTCCAAAGGAGGGCAACCAGGCTGGGGAAGGGATCCAGCACAAGTCCTGTGAGGAGAGGCTGAGGGAGCTGGGGGTGTTCAGCCTGGAGAAGAGGAGGCTCAGGGGAGACCTCATCACTCTCTACAACTCCCTGAAAGGAGGCTGGAGCCAGGGGGGGGTTGGGCTCTTTTCCCAGGCATCCATCAGTAAGACAAGAGGGCATGGTCTCAAGTTGTGCCAGGGGAGGTTTAGGTTGGATATTAGAAAGAATTTCTTCCCGGAGAGGGTGATCAGACATTGGAATGGGCTGCCCAGGGAAGTAGTGGATTCTCCGTCCCTGGAGATATTTAAAAAGAGCCTGGATGTGGCACTGAGTGCCATGGGCTGGGAACCACAGGGGGAGTGGATCAAGGGTTGGACTTGGTGATCTCTGAGGTCCCTTCCAACCCAGCCCATTCTATGATTCTATGAAAGCATTGCAGCTGCTTCTGAGAGGTCTGGGGGGTGACAGAGGAGATTTTTTTGGACCTTCAGCTCTGCTCCTTGGTAGGCAGCTTGGTTTATTCCTCTTCTCCACTCCATCTCCCTCCTTGCATTCTGCAAAACTCTTGTCTGAACCCAAGCTCTGTGGGGTGAGATGAGGGTCAGGATTCAGCTTTTCCATCCAGCCCTGGGGCCTTTGGTTTCTCTCTTGAAGCAGAGAAAGGGGAAAGTGCTTGCTTCAATTCCTGCTGCAAAGAACTCAGCTTTCTGATGCTCTCACCTGCCACAGCCCTGAGCCCACAGCTGACTCTCTGCTCCCAGGAAATCCTCTTGCTCCCTGTAAGCTTCTTAAGAAAGAGGCAGAGTCTCTCAGCCAGGAATAGGTGAGGAGCACTCAAGGAGTGTTTAATATCAGGCACTTCTTGCCCATAACATCCTTAGGTGGTGGCATTTCCACTGCAAAGGTGGTGGCAGCTGCAGTCTGGAGGGATGGGGATGCTCAGGGAGAGTCTTGTTTGAACACAGCCCCTTTTTTCTGGTCCTCAATACCTTTCAGAGTTGGCAAACATCAGTGCAAGGCCTGTGGTCCCATCAGGAAGCTCCCTGGCTTGCCTGAATATCACAATGCCACAACTTCCTTGGATGAGGTTCCAACCAACTCCTCCCAACCAACCTTTTGGCATCCAGAGGAGAGAGCTGCATCTTGCTGGGTGAATAAAAAGCAGGTCCAAGCTCATTTTCACATCATCAAGGGATGAGGTGCAGGCAGGAGCATGGACACAACCATAGCCTTGCTCTGCAGACACAGATCTGACCTCAACCCTTTCCTCAGGCAGAGGAAATAAAAAAGCTTCAGGAAATAAAAAAAGTTCTGCTGCCTTCTTCTTGGCTGGACTCATCATTTCCCCTGACCTCCACCAAACAGGGAGCTTGGAGGTAGGGAGAGAGCTCCATCAAAACCACTTCTCCAAAAGAAAGGGGGAAATCCAGCTTCAGGATGGTTCTGTACTCTCCCTGGAAATGTTGAAATCCAGGTTGGATGGGGCTTGGAGCAACCTGAGCTGGTGGGAGGTGTCCCTGCCCATGGCAGGGGGGATGGGGGAATAAAAAAGGTGGTTGGAAGAAATCTGCTCAGATTTATGAGGAAAGAGTAAAGGAATGAGAATTGTTTAGTCTAGAGAAGCCTGAGGACAGACAAAAGACTTTATTTAAATATGGGGAAAATGCCTGCAGAGAAGAGGAGAGAAATTCTTCTGTTGGGCTCTGGAAGCAGAACAAGAAATAAGGGGCTTGAATCTTTGTGAAATGGATGTAAAGCAGCCCAGAACCCCAGGTCTGCTCCTTCTCATTGTAGTACAGGAGGTTTGTAAGAGAAAGAGAGCAGGAAAACTCTATATTGGAGGTCCCTTTGGAGGAGCTTTGAGGTCCCTTCCAACCCAAACCATTCCATGATTCCATGATGTCAGTGCTTAATATTCCTCATTCAGTTTTTTCTATTATTTTTTTTTTTCTCTTTTCCTCTTGGATTTCCAATTCACCCTGTACCCCATGATGGGAGTGGCTTCTCTCTTCCTCTCTGCAAACATTTGAGGAAGGGATCAGCTGGAGAAACCCCTGCAGTGAAATGTTCATCAAAGGTAACCTGAGAGAAGACCAAACAATAAAACCCTTCCAGGTTGATCCTCACTCCAGCTCTCTGAGATGTTGGCCTCTTCCTTGCAGTGTTTGCTCCCTGGTGGCATTAATCTGATGTTTGTTTTTTCTTTTTTTCCATGCCTGCAGGCAGTTTCCAGGATGTGGGAACATTGTGACATTCTCCCAGTTCCTCTTTATTGCTGTGGAAGGTTTTATCTTCGAAGCCAACTTTGGGAGGAAGAGGCCAGCCATACCCATGAGGTACAGTGGAGCTGAAAGCTTTTGCAAGGCAAACATTGACAGGGCTGCTGTCTCAAAAAGTCTTGAATAAAATGGTTGATCCCTTTTTCCAGTTGAAATCCCATCCATCCTGCAGCATTTCTGCTGTCATGCCCTGATTTGAGCTCCTCGTTCCTTGGGAATTCTTAAGAGGAAATTGCCATCACTTTCCCCTCCAAAAAACAGGGCTAGGATTTTGGGCAGTTTGAGGTTTTGCTGGGTTTGAAGAGTTGATTGTCTCTCTAGGGCTTGGTAGAGTGATGTCAGGGTTTAACACTGGCCTGGCAATTAAACCCAATGCCAGATGCTCTCTATTAATCCCCCTCCCTGATAAAGGAAGGAGAGAGAATAAGGGAGAGAGACTGAGGGGTTGGAAACTAAACTACACAGCTTTAATGAAACAGTAATGATAAATAGGAAAAATTACTAAATCTATACAAATATACAAGAAAATTGATCCCACGTTCCTCCCCCCTTTCCCCCAATAACTCTCACATCCCCACTGAGGCTGCAGGGCAGCCCTGGGAAAGTCCAGGCTGGAATCCTGGGCTCAGGAGCAGTTGGGAGCTGGAGGCAGGAACACACAGATCCAGGCTGGAATGGATCAGGAGCACAGGCAGAGGAAGGGATGGAATCCTCCCAGGATGCTGAAGCAAACAGGGAGAGGTGAAGAAGGGGAAGCAGGAAGGGGTTTGACCCTTGTGATCCCTCCAATTTATCCTGAGGATGAGGTGTATGGGATGGAATCCTCTGTTTGGTCAATTTTGGTCATTTATCTTGTCCATTCCTCCCCAAAGGAGGGGTTCAGGTGGGACCTCTTTACTCCTTCTGGAAGGTAAAATGTTCCTCAGAGCTGAGCAGTGTCCTTGGCTCTGCAGCCCATTCTCCAGCAGTAACTATAACCATGGAGTGTGAGCAGTCCCAGGAGCAGACACTGCCTGAGAAACTTGCTGTTCATTTCAGCAAGTGCAGCTACTTACAAGAGACTGAGCTGAAAGCAAAAGTACAAACCAGAAAATCACCTTTCTCCTGGCCCAAACCAGGACAAGTGTGTTTGGGGGGAGAGGTTTACTGGAAAGTGGTTCAGTCTTGGGTTTCTCCATCAGGAGTGATCTTCTGGCACCAGCCCAGCATCTCCATCCTCTCTTTCCTGCTGCTCAGTTGCTGAAGGGAAGAGAGGAGGTTTTGTGGGTTTTCCCATCAGGCTGCCTAATCCATGGTGAAACAGAGCAGTGTGCTGGGGGCTCAGGCCAGAGATCCTCGTGGCAGAGACTTCAGGGCAAGTTTAGTGCCACGCATGGCTATGTCACAGCAAGGAATTTGGTTCTGTGGCATCTGCCAGCAATGTGTGGTGGCAGCCCAGAAATCCCCCAAATCCTGGGCTGCATCCCCAGCAGTGTGAGCAGCAGGGCCAGGGAGGGGATTGTCCCCCTCTGCTCCCCTCTGGGGAGACCCCCCTGGGGTAAAGCTGTGTCCAGCTCTGGGGTCCCCAGCAGCAGAAGGAGACGGAGCTGTTGGAGCCAGTGCAGAGGAGGCCCTGGAGCTGCTGGGAGGGCTGGAGCAGCTCTGCTCTGGAGCCAGGCTGAGAGAGTTGGGGGTGTTGAGGCTGGAGAAGAGAAGGCTGCAATGGGGAGACCTTAGAGCACCTTCCAGTGCCTGAAGGGGCTCCAGGAAAGCTGGGCAGGGACTTGGGACAAGGGCCTGGAGGGATGGGATGAGGAAGAATGGCTTTAAACTGGAAGAGGGGAGATGGAGAGGAGATCTTGGGCAGGGAGAAATTCTTTGGGGTGAGGGGAGAGCACCCTTCCTCTGCAAGCTCAGCTCCAGTTCTCAATTTCACTGTCTTAAGCATTGAATTTCAACTTAATGATGAGGAAGATGAAGCTCAAGCAGGCTGCAGATTGCCAGCAAGTCATGAAAATAACACCAAAATCTGGGTAGCCAAAAAGATGTAGAAAGAGGTTGCCCAGGAAAAGAGTCTCTGCCCCATCCCTGGCAGTGTTCAAAGCCAGGTTGGATGGGGCTTGGAGCAATCTGGGAGGGAGGTGTCCCTGCCCATGGCAGGGGGGTTGGAATGAGCTGAGCTTTCAGTTCTCTTCCAAGCCAAACCATTCCATGATTCTATTTCTTGGGGAGGGAGAAATTCTTTGGGGTGAGGGTGCTGAGCCCCTGGAAGGGGTTGTCCAAGGAAGTTGTGGCTGCCCCATCCCTGGAAGTGTCTCAGGTGAGGTTGGATGGGGCTTGGAGCACCCTGGGCTGGTGGGAGGTGTCCCTGCCCATGCAGCAGGGTTGGAACTGGATGAGTTTTAAGGTCCCTTCCAACGCAAACCCATTCTGGAATTTTGGGGAGGCTCTCCAGGTTACTGGTAAAGGCACAGAGGTGTCAGCCTGGATTTGAATTGTTTCTGCTTTCACTCAGGGTGACAAAGACTGATGGAAGAAATTGAATCCCCTTAAATCAAGCCTTGTCTTTATGCCAATGTTCTTAGGAAAGATGGATCTGGACAAAGCCCATGCTAAAAGATCCAAGCTGGGCTATCTCCAGTATCCCTTTGTTTCTGGGATTAGCAGAAGCTGAGGCAGTGCAGCTCATCCTCCTTCCTGTTCTAAGGAATTCCTTACCACATCCAAACTGGATTCATCTCCTGGTTAGTCCTTGTCACAGTCTCAAGAGCTAGATGGGCTCCTGCTTAGCTCCAGACCTTTCCTTACAACCTGGCACCTGTTCCCAAGGGGTCTCCCAGCATCCCAGGGGTGTTTATGAACAACTATCACCTTTTTTTTTTTTTTTTTTTTTGTGTGTGTGTGTGTTTCAGGTACTATTTCATCATGGTGGCCATGTTCTTCACTGTCAGCGTGGTGAATAACTATGCCCTGAACTTAAATATTGCCATGCCACTGCACATGATCTTCAGATCAGTGAGTACCATCTTTCCCCTCCTCCTCTCACATCTCTTTCCATCACTTCTGCAAGCCCTGGCCCTGTGTTCTTCCCTCCCCCTCTCTTCCCTGAAGGCACCAGAACCTTGAGCAAACACAGGACTCCAGCTAACTCATGGGGAGAGCACCCTTCCTCTGCAAGCTCAGCTCCAGTTCTCAATTTCACTGTCTTAAGCATTGAATTTCAACTTACTGAGCAGGGAGGTGAAGCTCAAGCAGGCTGCAGATTGCCAGGAAGTCATGAAAATAACACCAAAATCTGGGTGGCCAAAGGGACTCAGCTTTCCCTTCCAGCACACAGTTAAACCAAGGGGTTCATGGCCTGGTGAAGGTATCTTGGTGTAAATCTCCCACTCAGAGAGGATGGATTTGGTCTAATTCCACCTGGACTACTCCTGCCTGGACTTCTGCTTTGGAAGGTGCTGTGAGAGTGCCTCCTCACTTAAGTGCAGAGGAGTAGCAGGCTGAAACATCTGTTAAACCCAAAGAAAATGGAGCCCCAGCTGTTGGGAACAACAAAATCTCCTTTTCAGGGGCTGTTCTCCCCCAGCATCTCATGGGGTTGAGCTCTCTGAGGTCAGGAGAGGTTAAAAAAAAAAAATGAAACCAAGACAACAGGCTCCTTGTTAACCAGGAGGGATCCTTCTTGTCTTGCAGCCTTTGGAGCCACCCTGCTGTTCCCAAGAAAAACCAAAGATTTGGCCACGTTTGGTTTTGTAGCACACACAGATTATCATCAGTGGGTCCCCAAAAAAAGGGGGAGGCTCCTGGCCAGAAGATTCTAGTAGCCTCTTGGCCCCCACATCCTTATTCCCAAGCCACCCAGCTCATTTTCCCCTGTCCCGGCTGAAGGGAGACCCTTCCCACCCTGTTCTGGAATTCCTGTTGGTGTTTTGGTGTTAATTGTCTTCTGTTTGTGGATTTCTGAGGAATTTTGTCCTGCTGACCTTCTCTTGGTTTGGTTTTTTTTTCTCTCTTCTTTCCCAGGGCTCTCTCATAGCAAGCATGGCCCTGGGTATCATAATTTTGAAGAAAAGGTAAATCTTATTTGAGGATATTTTGCCATTGCCTGAATCCTGACTGATTTTCAGTTCCCTCCCCTTTTCCTCTTAAATATTCTTCTTTTCCTGATGGGGAAACTGAGGCACAGAGATGTGCCTGGACCAGAGGCTGGAATAGGTCCCTCTTCTACATTTCCACCACCCCTCACTGCTTCATTTAAAGCAAACATGGACTGAAGGGAGATTTGTGTTTGGGATTTGTGGCTGAAACAGCACTGATAGCCAAACCCCTGATGTTTTGGCTGTTGCTGGACAATATTTACACAGTGCCAGAAAGGCTTTTTCTTTTTCCAACTGTCCACGAGGCTGAGGGTGGACAGAAGTTGGGAAAGCCAGGACAACTGACCCCAAATGGTCGATTTTGGGAAATTTTGTGCCATGCACTGCAATACAAACCAGGGCAGAAGAAGAAAGGGGTTGGGAGGAGTTGGCTTCTAAGGGGGCCACACTTCTGGGAGGTGAGTGCTTGCTTTTGCATTGATTTTTTAATTTTTTTTTTTTCATTCTTGCTCCTCTAGCTCTCTCTCCCATCTCCCAAGGTTGGGGGAATGAGAAATCCTCTGAGCTGCTTGGGGTTTGGCTGTTGGAGCACTCTGGGCAGACTCCATCATTTGGGAGAGATCCATGCTGGCTTTGATCTGAGGGATCCTTTGCCATGGGCAAGGAGGTCTTGGTCCAAATCCTTCTTTTTTTTGTTGCAGTTGGAGTCAGTTGGCCTGGGGGTGATAGGAACATTCCCATCACTTAATTGCTGGGAGGGAATGGAGCAAAATGCAGTGGAAGGGAGCTGGAAATGAAGAAGGTGAAGCTGGGCTGGATCACTGACATTTTTTTTCTCCTCTGTGCAGATACAGCATCTCTAAATACACATCCATAGCCCTGGTGTCCCTGGGGATCTTTACCTGCACTTTCATGTCTGCAAAGCAAGTGGTAAGGACTGGAAGGGGCCTGAGGTCACAGCTGTGAACCTTATTAAGAGGAGGGTCAGCTCCTTCATCAGGAATTCCCTTTGCCTGACTGTTAACATCAAGATGCTGAAAGCTCTTGTTCCTGGACTCATTTTCCTCTGGTTTGGAGGGAGGGGACACATATGTGATTTAACTCAAATTACAGATGCCTTTTATCCTGTGTAGTTCAGGTAGCTTTTTGCTGAGAATATACCATTTAATTTATTTTCTCAGCTAGAAGCTCTTTTCTCTTGTCCTTACTGCCATGTGTTCACCTTACTGTGAGGTGAATCTCCAGCAAAACTCAGCCATCTTAAATTTTCACTCTGTTTTTTATCCCAGGAATGCTTTTCAGCTTTCAGGCTCCATTTTTGGAGACCTGTTGTCACCCAGCATGGCTGTGTGTGACCCTTGAAATAAAATGCATCTCTTTGGAGAAGAAGAAAACCCCCCTGTAACACCACTTTGGGCTTTTTCTGGGTCAGCACCCCCAGCCTGTACCTTGTCAGCTGAAGAGAGAAAAAAAAACTTGGCATAAAGTGGTGGGCAAGTGAAAATTGGTTGCACTTAATCCAGCTCTGAAAAACTGGGAGTGAAACAGAGCTGTCAAACCTCCAGGTCCCCCAGCATTTAAGAGCTATTTATCCTCTCAGGATGGCTGAGGAAGCTCTGTGCTGTTTTGCTCTCTATTAATCCAGATAAACTCTCAGCAGGGATGGGGTTTGGGTCAGGAAAAGTGGCAAAGAGTCTGATTTGCCTTCACCCACTGGGAAAAAAGAGTTGAGCCAAGTTGTGCTGCTTAGAGTTTTACCCTCAGCTAACTGATGAGGGAATATTTAAGTAGGATCCTAGGAAAAAATTCTTTCTTTTGAGAGTGGTGAGAACCTGGAGCAGATTTTCCAAGGAAGTTGTGGCTGCCCCATCCCTGGCAGTGTCTCAGGTCAGGTTGGATGGGGCTTGGAGCACCCTGGGCTGGTGGGAGGTGTCCCTGCCCATGCAGGGGGTTGGGACTGGATGAACTTTAAGGTTTTTTCCAACCCAAAAAGTTCTTTGAGCTGCAGGTCTGGCTTCCACAATGTCTTAACCACAAACCAGCACCCAGGTTTTGGTTCCTGACTTGGGCTTGAGCAGAACCTTTCTTCTTTTCTGCACACCCACCTCTGAGTTGAGGATAGAGGAAGCTGCCAGTGGGGGTGTGTGTGACCTTTCTAAGTAGCCCTGATTAATTTGAGGTTGATTAATTCAGTTTCTGACCAAGCCAAGGGCATTTCTTTCAGCAAAGCTGCTTTATTGATCAGATTGACACTTGGGCTGGAATCTGGTGCATTCCCTGAAGCAGAATGGAAAGCCAAGTGTGCTGTAGTTGCTCCTGACTCTGTTGAGCCAGGGAAGCAACTCTGGAGAGCATGAGAACTTGGATGCTTTATGGGCTTGCTTAGAACACAACACACAACCCAAAAATGAGGTAGAGACAGAGCTGAACAAGCTACAGGAAGCTCCTGGTGACTGTGTTTGTGTCTCCCTCCTCCAGGCATCTGATTCCAGCTTAAATGAAGAGGATGGACTCCAGGTTTTCTTGTGGTGGCTGCTGGGTATGTGAGTGCTCCATCTCCTGCTGACTTTGCTGGGATATTTGCAAGAATCATCTCCCTGATGTCCTTGGCCACGTGGTTTGTGCAAAGCAGACTCTGGAGGGAGTCCCCATGCTGAGGTTAAAGTTGTGCTGAGCATCTGGTGGATGCTGCCTGGCAAAGAAGGGGCTTTTGTGGCACCCTGTGGCAGGTTTGGGCAAGGAGAGACTCTTCACTTGGCCACCAAGTTAAATGCATCACTTTCAGAAGGGGGGAGATTCAGAAAGGTGATGGCTTAGTGGCAGAATGAGCCCCCAGTCCTGCATGTTTGCAGATCTCTTCTTGATTTCTCCCTGCAAAAGCAACCCAGTCTGGTGCTGGGAGCTACACTGCAGGCAAAGTCTTGAACTTCAAGCAGCTGCAGCCTCTTCAGGTGTTTATTCAGCCCAGTGTTTCCTGGAGGAGTCTCTGGAGTCTGGCACTTGAGTCTGGTTTTAGACCTCCAACCTAGATTTGTTGGTGGCTTTTCAAGGAGAAAGGGATTGATGCATTGTCAGGAATATCCCTGGTATCCCAAAAGCTCTGCTTTTCAGGGCTGAGCTGCTGCTTAGAGAGATAATTTTTTCAGAAGTTTCTTGGTATCTCAGCCTTTTTTTTTTTTTAAGAAGATACCTTTGTCCTCAAGACCATTACCAGTTTTTCTGCTGGATGCTTTGGCTTTTTTTCCTCTGAAAGCCACATCAAGGGGGTCATGGAGCTGTTTTAACTTCAGCTTTGCCATCCCTGAGTGGTGTTGTCAGGCTTCTGCTTCTCTTCCAGGTATTGCTGCACTCACCTTTGCCCTCCTCATGTCTGCCAGGATGGGGATTTTCCAGGAGATGCTGTACAAGCAGTATGGGAAGCACTCCAAAGAGGCTCTTTTTTACAATGTAAGTCACTCTGCCTTTTTTTGGGGTGCTTTCACTGGGCAGATGGATCTGCTAAGAGAGTCCCTTCCCCTCCCACCATCTCCTCAACACAAATCCAAAGATCACCACTGCAAAGCTGGAGCAGGGAAGCTCTCACCCAGCTCCCAGAACCACAGAATAGTTTGGGTTGAAAGGAACCTTAAAGTTCATCCAGTTCCAACCCCTCTGCTCTGGGGAGGGACACTTCCCACTAAACCAGGTTCCTCCAAGCCCCATCCAGCCTGGCTTTCAACACTTCCAGGGAAAAGATGGGTGAAGCTGGTTTCCCAGGATAAGAAGTGAGGTGAGTTCACATCATCTGGTAACAAAATTTCTTCCCTTTCCTTTGCAGCATGCATTACCACTCCCTGGTTTTCTGCTCCTTGCCCCAAACATCTACCACCATGCAGTCCTCTTCAG
Source organism: Phaethornis superciliosus (assembly GCA_023637945.1). Taxonomy (NCBI): domain Eukaryota; kingdom Metazoa; phylum Chordata; class Aves; order Apodiformes; family Trochilidae; genus Phaethornis; species Phaethornis superciliosus. Next base: position 1,814,450 of record JAJQWJ010000001.1, read on the forward strand.
CCAGTCTGGTGAGTGGTGCAGTGGTGGATCCTTAAATTAAATTCAATGTTAATCATTAAATTTCAACTTAATGGGCAGATCAAGTTTCAGCTTAAAAAAGTAATGATGCTAACACCAAACCCCAAATCTGGGTGGGCTGAATTTCTGGCCAAAGGGACTCAGCTTTCCCTTCCAGCACACAGTTAAACCAAGGGGTTCATGGCCTGGTGAAGGTATCTTGGTGTAAATCTCCCACTCAGAGAGGATGGATTTGGTCTAATTCCACCTGGACTACTCCTGCCTGGACTTCTGCTTTGGAAGGTGCTGTGAGAGTGCCTCCTCACTTAAGTGCAGAGGAGCAGCAGGCTGAAACATCTGTTAAACCCAAAGAAAATGGAGCCCCAGCTGTTGGGAACAACAAAATCTCCTTTTCAGGGGCTGTTCTCCCCCAACATCTCATGGGGTTGAGCTCTCTGAGTATGAGGTGTATGGGCTGGAATACTCTGTTTGGTCAATTCTGGTAATTTTTCTTGTCTGGTCCTCCCTGAGAGAGGGTTTCAGGTGGGACCTTTTTACTCCTTTTCTCCTTCCTGAGGGCAAAATGTTTCTCAGAGCTGAGCAGTGTCCTTGGCTCTGCAGCCCATTCTCCAGCAGTAACTATAACCATGGAGTGTGAGCAGTCCCAGGAGCAGACACTGACTGAGAAACTTGCTGTTCATTTCAGCAAGTGCAGCTACTTACAAGAGACTGAGCTGAAAGCAAAAGTACAAACCAGAAAATCACCTTTCTCCTGGCCCAAACCAAGACACTCTTAAATTTGGAGCCAAATCCAAACGTGCCCACACCTCAGTGCCTAATCCAGCAATGGGCTCCTGAAGCTGCAGGATGCTGTGGCTCATGGTCATTCCTGGACAGGAGCCACCTCTCTGCCTCTTAAAGAACCAGAGAATGGGTGGAACTGGAAAAGACCTTAAAGCTCATCCAGTCCCAACCCCCCCTGTGTGGCTGAACCTTTAAGCAGCAGCAGGGCAGTGATTTTGCTCCATCCTTTCTCCCCACAGAACCCTTCCAGGTCCCAGTGATTGGGCTGACCCTGCCCATCATGTGGTTCTACCTCCTGATGAATGTCATCACTCAGTATCCTTTCAAAATTCAGCTTGAGACACTTGAAGATGGCAGTGGGGGTGGGAGAGGAGGAATGGGATGGGGAGGTTGAATCCTTGGGAGTCTTCCCTATTTTTGGGATGCTTGTGGAAAAAACAGAGCAGAATCGAACCTGGGAGTTAATTTTTTTTTTGTTTTTTCCAGAATGGCTGAACCACCCGGCCACCACTTTTTGAAAGAGTGGAGTTTAACTTAGGACTTAGGTTATTTCCAGGCTGGCTGAAATTTGCCACCACCTTCCTAGTGGTATAAACTCCTGGTGGTTCTGGTAGGTAAAAGAGACAGAGCAGGAGCCATCTGTGTGCCAGATCACTCTGGGGATTTTTCCAGACAGTGAAGAGAGCTCTGAAAATCTGAAGGAAGTTGAGATGCCCTCAGAAAAAGGACCCTGACAATTTTCCTCTTTCTGTTGAGCACTGTGCCTTGTTGCTGCTCATCCTCCTCCATGAAACCTTCTGGTTTCATTTACCTTTCCCATTCTGAAAAAAAAAAGGGACTTCTGCTGGATATGAACAAAAGGAGCTTGATTTTAATTTTTGGCTCCATGGCAGGAGCTTCAAACCCTGCATGCCATTTTGACACAAGTGATTTTTGGACCATAGCCCCCAGCTGCTCTGGTTGGGGTGGTTTTGCTGTCCAACAAGTTCATGGGGGGAAGAGCTGGAAGATTTGGAGTGACATTCTTAAATGTGACATGGGTTAACAGTCTTCAGTGTTAACTGAGCTGAGGGGAAGGGAATTTTCCCAGAATCATAGAATGGTTTGGGTTGGAAGGGAAATCATAGAATGGTTTGGGTTGGAAGGGACCTTAAAGATCATCAAAGCTCCAACCCCCTGCATGGGCAGGGACACCTCCCACCAGCCCAGCTTGCACAAGACAACTGAGTCACCTCCCTTAATGCTCAGTGACCTTGAGGTCCCTTCCAACCCCTGACATTCTGTGATTCCCTGAAGGATTCATCCAACCTGACCTTCCAAAGATGGGCAACCCATTCCCAGTATCCTACCACCCTCAGGGGGAAGAATTTTTCCCTAATACCTGACCTCAATCCCCCCTCTTTCAGTTTGCAGCCATCACCTTGTCCTCTCACCCCCCCCCCACAACTTTTTTGGCAAGAAAAGCCCCACCTCAACTTCCCTGTTTGAGGAAAAAGCCAGGTAGAGGTTTTTCCCCATCTCCCAGTCCTTTCCATCCCCAAAAGGCACATCCAGGCTGGTGTCCCCTGATGTCCCCTTACCTCCTCCTGCCCAGATATGTCTGCATCCGAGGGGTCTTCATCCTCACCACTGAGTGCACCTCCCTGACTGTCACCCTGGTGGTGACACTCCGCAAGTTTGTCAGCCTCATCTTCTCCATCCTCTACTTCCACAACCCCTTCACAGCCTGGCACTGGTTGGGGACCTCCTTGGTCTTCCTGGGGACTCTGATGTACACGGAGGTGTGGAAGAGCCTGGGGCCCTTCTTGGCTCGTTGGAGAAAAAGATCCAAGGAGGAATAACAAATCAGGGGACACTCTGCAGGGACCTTTTTATTGTCTTCTAGAACAGAGCAGCAAGGAATTTCCTGCTGGGAATTTGATAACGTGGGAGAAGTTTTGGCTGTGCCAAGCTCCTGGGAAATGGGGAGACTTCTCTGGGAACCTACCTACCTGGAGTGGATGGTGGAGAGGTGATTTTTGCAGGATTGAATTGTTTTTATTCAACCCCTTTTGTTTCCAACCCTTCCCTCCTCCTCCCCTCCTTTTTTTTTTTTTTGTTTTTGTTTTTGTTTCATTTGAATAATCCCTTTTGAAATTCTATAAAAGCTGCCCCAGTTCTCTGTTAGGAGCCCAGCCTTGTTGGGACTGGTGTTGCCCACTCCTTTTGGCTTTGATGAGCCAAACCCTGAGACTTTTTTGGTGCCATCTTCCAACATTCAGGTGGCCACAGCTGAGGGATGAGCCCTGAGGAGCTGCTCTTCATCCTGCAGGTTGTTGAGTTACACTGGAAATGCCAGGTCTGGCTGGTGTCCCCTGTCCTTGTTCCCTGATCCCACCACCTATGCTGGGAAGGGGTTGGATACACCTGGAGTTAAAGCCTTCCAGTCTGCCCAGTAAATCCTCAGGGAGCTGATTCCCAAGCCACCAAGCTTAGGAATTCACAGTAGTGGGGTCCTTGGTGGGAGCTTGAGGAAAAAACAAAAAAGGAGGTGATGCTAAGGGGACAGAAAGTGTCACTTTTTGTCACCTCTGCAGCCTTCTCAGGGAGATGGGGGGGGGGGGGGGGAAGTGCTGTGGAGGTTTCAGATGTTGCCCTGAGACTTCAGCAGCTGGAGGGGGTCATGGGTTGGTTCCTCCTGAGCTGTGGGGTCCTTAGTGCAGGTCACTTTTCTGTCACTTCCTCCTTTCTCCCTGATTACAAAGGTCTTCAGGGGGCTTGCAAGCCCTCCCCACACCCCCCCAGATCCCCTCAGCTCAACCTCAGGGTTCCAATGATGCCAAGAAACTCCAGGGTCACCACTGCTGAGCTCATCCTGATGGGATGGCCTTGGGTTTCCTGTTTTTTTCACCCTTGTCCCCCCCACTCTTGGGCATCACCTTCCCTCCTGGCACTTCTCTCCATCCCTCTGGTGCCTGTGTCCCTCTTGGTGTCACCTCTCAGCTGAGGCAGGGCTGGGCTGCAAGAATTTGGGGGGGGGGTCTCCCAGCAAGGTGAGGAGCAGCAGCCACAGCTCTTCCAGGAGCTGCTGAGTGTTGGGCAGAGGAAGAGGCAGCACCCGTTCCTTGTCTTGGTCAGAACCAAGTGGGCTGAACCTTGGGGTTTGCCTCAGTTTACCTGGAGCACCTTCTTCTCACCATGAGGCTACTGTTTCCATGGTAACTGGAGGAGGGTCCAGCAAACTTCACCCTGAATCCCATCAAGCTTGGCCAAGGAAGGACAAAAACTCCTCTTTTTTTTTTTTTCCTCCACCCAACGTGGGAGGTTTTTCAACCCCTCCAACATCAAAGCTGTGCTTGGGGAGGGTTAAACCCCAGTGGGTGGTGAAGCATCACAAAGCTTCATCCAACCCCCCCCAGAGTGGGACCTGGTGGGGAGGAGGCAAAGGAAGAGCAAAAGCAGGAAAACTTGGGAGCAGGGAGAAAGAAGCTGATTTTACAAGCCAAAAGAGGGAGGAAAAAAACCCCAAACCCCACAAAGTGATGTTAAAGACAACCACCTCCCATCAGAGCTCTCCCCAGGCAGGCCTCAAGCCATGGCCACCTTCCCAAAACTTCTTCCTCTCTGGTTTTGGTGCTGATTTGGAGCTCTACCAACTTGTCTCCCATGTGCCCTTTCCCAGCTTCTTGTGGATTCATCCCTGGTGGAGGGGGAAAAAAAAAAGGGAAAACTGTGATGCTGCTCCAGGAGCATCAGGGTGTTGTCAACACTGAATCCAAAGCCCAGAAAAGGTGAACTCCATCCCAACCAGAGCCAGGATCTCCAGCTCCCTCCTTCCTGAGGGTTTTCTCTTCTGGTTTTGATTTTTTCTGAGCCTGAGAAAAAAAAAAAACCTCTTGGGTTTTGGGTGTCAGCCCTGGGATGTTTGAAGGGATTGTGTTAGGTGAGGAGAATCTTTCCCTATGGAATCTTTCCCAGCACCTACTCCAGGTCAGCTCTTCAGCATTTCCAGATGTTTTTTGAGGCTTCAGAAAGAGATGTAAAAACCTTTCTCCCTCCCCTTGATCTCCAAAACTTTTCCCCCTGAGCTTCAGCTGAGCTGGGGGAGGAGGGCAACATAAATGCCCCATGAAATGTGCAAACCCTGATGCAGAAACATCAGGGACACAGCTGGGAGGGTTCTTCAAAGCTTGAAACACCAGTGTGAGAGCAAGCTGAAAGCAGAATTCCTGCTCATGGTTGGACAGGAGGAGCTGGAGCTGTTTTTAGGGGCTGCTGGAGCCTGGGGTGAGGATTCAGCAAAGCAATAGGTGAGGAGGTGCTTGAGTGAGTGTAAAATTCTGTACAGAAACTCCTCACTCTTTTGTCTCAAGGACTTTGTGTGTTTTCTCCAGGTCCTGTGTGATGCTGGTAGCTTTGGGGATGTTTGGGTTTCTCTTTTTTTTTTGTTTTTTTCACCCTATGCTGGGCTTGGTCCTCGTTCAAACCTGGTGTCAACGATGGTTCTTCCTTCTTGGTGTCAGGGGGAATTTTTTGAACTTCCCAGGGTGATTTCTGTGCTTCTGAATATTTAGAATTGTCACAGAAGTAGCAGTGATCCCCTTCCTGCTGGGGGGGGAGCTGTGGGTGAGCTTGGCAAGTTGGGAGATGGAGGAAAGGTCCATGCAGTAGGGCCCCCTGAGCCAAAATCAGTATTTACATCCCCAGCTCCCTCCCCTGAAAATGGGGGCTACAGAATTGTTTGGTTTTAATGTTTGGTGTAGAAATGATAGTAGAGATTATTTTAGCAGAGGCTGGAAAATTGGGGGAGCCAAAACACTTTTTTGGAGCAGTATTCTGCATTTGCAGGGCTTTGGGGCTGGCTGGTCGGGTTGAGGGTGGTATTTTTTTCTTGTTGTGTTTTTTTTCTTTTTAAAAAAAGACCCTAAAATAAATCTCCTCTGCAAAGTATGTTGGTTTTGTTTCTCTTTTCATGCTTCACTCCTGGCAATCAGCTGCTGGTGACTGGAAAATTAAAGGGGGCTCTGAATTCAACAGATGATTTTTCCTGCCTTCAGTACAAGGGGGGAAAGCCTCAACCTTGTTGGGCTTGGAGGGAAAGACCCAACCACCACCACCCCCTTCCTTTACTGAAACACCTTGCACCTGGAAGGACAGGACCCTCAATCCTCACCCACCAAAGGAAAACCAAAAAAGGGGGTGATGGTCAAAGGGCTGGAGCCAAAAACTCCTGAAATGGGTCCCTTGGGCTTTGAGGATGCTGCTGAGGAAAACCAGGATCAAACCCAGGAGGAATCTGCTCCACTCCAACCCTGTTGTCCCTGCTCATGGAAGGGGGGTTGGAATGATGATCTTTAAGGGTTTTTTCCAACCCAACCCCTTCTGTGGTTCTATTCTAATAGGAATTTGGGTGTGGGGTGAGGAGAAGCTCAAGAGAGGCATCAAACCCCCCATGTCCTGGGCTGCATCCCCAGCAGTGTGAGCAGCAGGGCCAGGGAGGGGATTGTCCCCCTCTGCTCCCCTCTGGGGAGACCCCCCTGGGGTAAAGCTGTGTCCAGCTCTGGGGTCCCCAGCAGCAGAAGGAGACGGAGCTGTTGGAGCCAGTGCAGAGGAGGCCCTGGAGCTGCTGGGAGGGCTGGAGCAGCTCTGCTCTGGAGCCAGGCTGAGAGAGTTGGGGGTGTTGAGGCTGGAGAAGAGAAGGAGAGAAGAGAAAGGGAAAGAGAAAGGAGAAAAAAGTAAAGAGAAAAGAGATGAGAGAAGAGAAAAAAGAAAAAAGAAAAGAGGAGAAAAGAAAAAAAGAGGAGAGGAGAGGAGAGGAGAGGAGAGGAGAGGAGAGGAGAGGAGAGGAGAGGAGAGGAGAGGAGAGGAGAGGAGAGGAGAGGAGAGGAGAGGAGAGGAGAGGAGAGGAGAGGAGAGGGGAGGGGAGGGGAGGGGAGGGGAGGGGAGGGGAGGGGAGGGGAGGGGAGGGGAGGGGAGGGGAGGGGAGGGGAGGGGAGGGGAGGGGAGGGGAGGGGAGGGGAGGGGAGGGGAGGGGAGAGAGAAGAGAAGAGAAGAGAAGAGAAGAGAAGAGAAGAGAAGAGAAGAGAAGAGAAGAGAAGAGAAGAGAAGAGAAGAGAAGAGAAGAGAAGAGAAGAGAAGAGAAGAGAAGAGAAGAGAAGAGAAGAGAAGAGAAGAGAAGAGAAGAGAAGAGAAGAGAAGAGAAGAGAAGAGAAGAGAAGAGAAGAGAAGAGAAAAGAATCTGGGGAGACCCTCAGCCTGGAGAAGGCTGCAGTGTGGGGTGATTTTCCCCCTGTCCTCAGCCACCTCTCAATTCCTGGGGTCAGTTCTGGGCCCCTCCCAAGCAGAAGGACATGGAGGGGTTGGAGTGAGTCCAGGGAAGGAGAACAGAGCTGGGGAAGGGGCTGGAGCACAGATCTGACCAGGAGCAGCTGAGGGACCTGGGGGTGTTGAGCCTGGAGCAAAGGAGGCTGAGGGGAGACTCTCTACAGCTGCCTGAAAAGAGGATGGAGCCAGGGGGAAGTTGGGCTCTTCTCCCAAGGAAGAAGTGATGGGATGAGAGGAAATGGGCAGGGGTGGACTCCCCATCCCTGGAGGTATTGAAAAGCTGAGGGGTGGCCTCTCCATCCCTGGAGGTGCTGAGGAACAGGGGTAAGTGATGGCCTTGGAAGTGCTGGGGGAATGGTTGGACTTAGTGATCTGAAAGGTTTTTTCCAACCCAAATGATTCTGTGACTCTGTCTTGTTGGTGGATTTCCATTCTGGGAGCTTGGAAAACTCCAGATCTCATTGAGTCTGCTCTGCCTTGAAGGTTTGCAGCCACAGGGCTGCTGTGTTTCTGATTGCCCCAAACCATATCAGTTGGGTGCAAGCACCCAAAGCACAGACACTCAAGTGTGGAGGGTTCTGCACGTGCCCTGCCTTGCAGGAAAGTGGAGTGGAAGACTCAGAGTCACCTAAAAGCCAAGTGAGATTAAGAGGAAGATGGTTCTTCAGAGTGCCCACAGTTGACTAATGGAGGCCCCAAAGGAAAAAGTAACAATCCAGGCTCCATTTGCTGACCAGACACAAGAAGGATATTTTTCACAATGAGAACAATCAGCCCTTGGAGTCATCTCCCCAGGGAAGAGGTGGATTCCCCAATATTGGATAATTTTAAATTGAAGCTGGACAGGGTGCTGGGCCATCTTGTCTAGACTGTTCTTTTGCCAAGAAGATTTTGAGGTCTCTTCCAACCTGGTATTCCAGGATTCCATCATTCCATTTGAACCCTACAGAGTTTCCAACATATGGGAAATGATCCTTTTTCCTGTTGCTGAGCCCCTGGTTGCCCAAGCCCCATCCCTGGCAGTGTCTCAGGTCAGGTTGGATGGGGCTTGGAGCATCCTGGGCTGGCAGGGATTTGGAACTGGATGAGCTTTCAGGAGATCTTTAAGTCTGGAAGGTCCCTTCCAACCCAAACCATTCTGTGATGCCACCAGGGGCTTCCCCTTGTGAGTCTCTGTGCTGTTACCAGCCAGGAAAACTCTGAGGAATGGAGATTTGAGTGTCCAAAGAAGATCTTTTCTCTGGAAGAACCCTCAGCATGAAGGATTTTTCACTCTGGAGCCTTCATGCCCCTGTGATGACAACTGATTTACACCTTCATGCTTCTACTTGCTCTGAGGGATGAGCAGGGAAAAGCACGAATGATAAAAATGTAAGAGGTGCCTCCTCCTCCTCCTCCCTGCAGGAAAATAAAATCCAGCTGCAGCTCCAAGGTTCCTCTCCCCGCCCCCCCCCCCCCCTTCTTACAGGAGGCAGAAAAAAATATTTCAGAAGCTTAAAATATTTTGTGAGGGTTACCAAAAGGGTATGTCCAAGAAGCAAGATGTAATGTGGAGACTGCTGGAGCTGCAGGGCTGGATTGGTACCAAGAGGCTTGAGCTCCAACCCTTTTGGGGAGAAGGTTTGTGAGTCCAGACATGGCTGGTGATGGAATTAACATCTGAAAAACTCAGTCCTGCCAGCAGGACCAGGGCAGGGATCACCCCCTGCCACAGGCAGGGACAACATTGGGCTGGAATGGAGCAGATGGGCAGATGCCTCCTGGGTTAGATCCTGGCAGATCAGGATTCAGCCATCAGCTCCTTGTCCTACAGCATTTATGGGATCATTCCTACCACCTGCCTGTTGGCCTGAGGGAGGAATCAGCACCAAACCATTGCCCTTGACTCCTCAAAACACTTTTGGACAAACAAGGTCTCCTCTGCTTCACCTCAAAGACCTGGAATTGGAACAGAGCCCCAGGACACCTGGGATCTGACTCAGTTTGTGTAAAAAAACCCATGAAATGTTAAGATAAATCAGTGGAATTTCTCTCTGCCTTGATTTACCCATGTTTAACACAGGGCTAGGTGGGGAACTTCCTCAGGTTGCTGATGCCTTTTGCCTTCACTAGGCAGCAACCAGAGCTCCTAATTTTATGGAATATTGAATGTTTAATTTAAAAAAAAAATTAAAAAGGGAAATTGAACAGCTTGTTATACTCCCCTGGGTAAAATTCAAGACTTGGAAACTTGTTTGATGATGAGTAACTAAAGGTGTTACTCTGCTGTAATCCAAACACACTTCCTGCCAATAAAAACAGAGTTCCCTGAAACAGCCCTGCTTTTCTCTGCCAGGATATAAATAGAGAAGCACCAAATTACAAGTTTTGTACTTTCAGCCAGAAAAATAAAAAAAAAAGCTCTAAACTGAACCTGACAAACTGCAAAGCTTCACAATCTGCTCCACGAAACCTCAGCAACGCGCTGGCTCCTGCATCACAGAACCACAGAATGGGTCAGGATGGAAGGGACCTTAAAAATCATCCAGTTCCAACCTCCCTGCATGGGCAGGGACACCTCCCACCAGCCCAGCTTGCTCCAAGCCTCATCCAACCCAACCTTCAACATTTCCAGGGATGGAGCAGCCACAACTTCCTTGGACAACCTCTTCCAGGCTCTCACAACCCTCAAATTAAAAAATTTCTTCCTACTACCCAACTTCAATCTCCCCTCTTCAAGTTCTCCCCTCTTCCATCGCTTACAAACAACAGCAAAGTGAATAGTTCAATATCTAGTAGCAACACACCAGTCTGGAAGTTTTGTTAGATCTGTTCTTTTGATGAAACAGTAGGGACTGTGTCTCCTGCACATTCTGCCTATTAAACAGGTATCCTGGGTAGCTTTGGGGGCCCATTTATCTGTCAGATCTGACAAGATTCCAACCCTGGCAACTGAAGGTCTTTTCCTACATCTTCCCCACTTCAAACATCCCCTTCTGCCATTTAATGTCATCAAGGGGTTATTTGACCACAAAGCTTTGGCCCCTCCTGTCCCCTCCCTCTTCAAAAAAGGCATCAAAGTAGACAGGCACTTGCAAAGAAATTCACCTTTAAAATTACAGTCCCACATGCAGAGGAGCTCCATGGATGAAGGAAGATGTCCCTAGAGATCAGCTTTCAGAACTGAAACCTTCATCTGTATTTACTCTTAAACTGAAAATATGAATGGCTTTGTTATTCATCTGTACCAAGACAAAAGCACAAGAGTCTTAAAACCTGTTCCTAGCTTTCTGCTTGCACCAGATTCTAAATTAAAGAATTTCTTCCTAATATCCAACCTCAATCTCCCGTTTTCAAGTTTTAACCCATTTCCCTTCTCCTCTCCCTCCCCCCCCGTGTCCAAAGCCCTCCCCCAGCTTTCCTGTAGCCCCTTCAGATATTGGAAGGTTGCTCTCCAACTTTGCTCTCTACAACTACCTGAAAGGAGGTTGGAATGAGGTGGGTGCTGGCCCCTCTAAAGGAAATAATGATAGGACTGGAGGAAATGGTTTGAAGCTGTGCCAGGGAAGGTTTAGATTGGATATTAGGAATAATTTCTTCACCAGAAGAGTGGTCAGGCACTGGAACAGGTTGCCCAGGGAGGTGGTGGAGTTTCCATCCCTGGAGATCCTAAAAATCTGTATAGATGAGGCTCCTCAGGACATGCCTGAAGCTGTGCCAGGGCAGGTTCAGATTGGATATCAGGAAAAATTTCCTCACCCAAAGAGTGGTGAAGCATTGGAACAGGTTGCCCAAGGTGGTGGTGGAGTCACCATCCCTGGGGGTGTTCAAAAAATGGGTGGATGTGGGGCTTTGGGAGATGATTTGGTGGTTGAGGTGGTGTAGGACTGATGGGTTGGACTTGATGATCTTGAAGGTTCTTTCCAACCATGGTGATTCTCTGCTCCAGTGGGCATGGTGGTTTTTTCTGGGTTGATGGTTGGACTTGGTGATCTTAGAGGTCATTTCCAACCATAATTATTATTATTATGAACTGAGCAGGAATGGAAGCAAAAGGGGAGAGGCAGTGAGGTGAGCTGGTTAGCACCCAACTGCCCTTATTTCCCAGCCATATGAGAAAACTGCTTTATCTCCTGGAGATATCTGTTTTTTTTTTTATTTTTCTCCTGGAGAAAACTGCTTTATCTGCCTTGACTATACCACTCTGCTCAAGTGAAGCCAGGAGGTGTGATCACCCCTTCCCTTGCACGTGGTCACCAACCAGGACACTGCCCCAACCTGTAAAACATCACCAACTGGGACACCCATCAGCACCCACATCCATCAACCATGCAAGCAGCCAAAAGACCCAGAACAACTTCTGCAAAGTTATTTCTAGAGGCAGAGCAGCTGTGAAGAGCCCTGGGAGATTTGCTGGAGATACCATGGTAGATGACACCCACCTCTGGTGTGGTAGAAAATCCTACCAAGCTTGAAACTGCAGGGGTTTTTTGCCTGAAGTTGCAAAAGAACAAGAGGAAATGGCCTCAAGTTGCATCAAGGGAGGTTCAGATTGGTTATTTGGGCAATTTCTTCACTGGAAGGGTTGTCAGTCCAGGGAGGTGGTGGAGGGATTTCAAAGCTGTGGAGATATGGAGCTGAAATCCATGGTTTTGTGGTGGCCTTGGCAGTGTTGGGTTAACAGATCTGAAAGGTCTTGTCCAACCAAAACAATTCCATGATTTTATGAATGGTGATTCTATGGAATCCTGCTGAATCCAGGCCATGGATCAGCCATGTTTTTAGTTCTGCCAAAATCAAGGATAAAAACTTGGTGCTGTTGTTCTTCAGCTTGAGGATCCAGCCAGCTCTGCTATGGGTAAAGAAACTGCTGAGTTGGTTTCCAGGCTTCACTGGAATTTAAGGTGAGGAGATCTGAATCAATCCATGACTTCTCATGAGCTGCATTGCTTCTGTTTCAACCACAAATATTCCTGGCCACATCAGGAATGTTAACCATGAGGTTAACCAGAGCTCTTCCATGGACAGGACTCCAACCTTCTGGCAATGAGTGAAATCTTCTGTGCATGCAAAGACCTTTGAGGACCTCTCTGAGTAGAAAATTTCTTTTCTGGGGGGAAGGTGCTGGGGCAAAGGGGCCCCACTATCTGCTCTGTAAGTAGATGGTAATGAAAATTCATTGGGACAAATATTAAGTCTGGAGTTTTATTGACTTGTCAGAGCTCTGCTCCACATACAGGAAACCAAATCTTCACATACTCCTAACAGCTTCAGCTAGTTTGTAATAATTCTAATAATCTTTTCTGATGAATTCTTCTTACATTGCTGAAATACACTTGCAAATCAGAAAGAAATGTCTCATTCCTTGAAAACCCCCAAGATTTTTAAAAAAAAAAAACAACCCCCAACTACTTGGAACTGGTTTTCACTCCCAGCTTAACTCTGAACATTACACAAAATCCTTCTTCAAAATAAGTCACTGGCACTACAGTACAGGCAATATTGTCACAGGCCCTGATGCTTCCAGACCTTAATTAAATCTCTAATATGGGAGGGGGAGGAAAGAAAGAAATTAATGGAAGATACAGTTATGTGACTGTTAGGAAGAAATCCACACCATTTCCCATCTGAGAGTGCCTAGGGAAATAATTTCTAGAACTGGGAACTACAGAAATTACTTTTTAATAAAGTTATAAATAAATAACTTTTTTCTTGGGGGGGGAGGAGGAGCAGAGCTAATCAGAAATGGATTTAGAAATAATATTTGCTAGACTTTTCATTGTGGAAGGGAAACATATCAAAATGTGTGTTCCTGTTAAACAGAAAGATTTGGTGTAGCATCAAGACTCAAGAGAAAGGTTTGGCCATCAAAGGTTGGTCCTCTTCCTTCCAGATGGGATTGGAGGTAGGACAGGTTTGGAGTGGGATCCTGGCCAGCTGATGGGTTGAGGCACATGAGAACCAGTCTTGGACTTGCTGTGTTTTCTCTGAAGATTATCACAAGGGAGTTCAGGCTCTGCAGGAATCATAAATAAGTGAAGACGCACGAAGAGGGTATTTATTATTCTTTTTTTGAAGTCAAAATTTGCCACAAAGTGTAACACCAGATGAAAACCCAGTGATATGGGGGGCAGGGGAAGAGAAACAACTTCAGGCAGTCCAGTGGCCACACAACCTGCTAGATAGGGAAGAGCAACTTTATTCATAAGCTGTCACTGCTTTTAATTTCTCCAAATATTTGTTGAGAGAAAGAGAGTTCAGAGAATGCCACAAAGATGATCTGAGAGCTGGAGCAGCTCTGCTCTGGAGCCAGGCTGAGAGAGTTGGGGGTGTTGAGGCTGGAGAAGAGAAGGCTGCAATGGGGAGACCTTAGAGCACCTTCCAGTGCCTGAAGGGGCTCCAGGAAAGCTGGGCAGGGACTTGGGACAAGGGCCTGGAGGGCTGGGAGCCTGGAGGGGGAAGGGTTTCCAGCTGGGAGAGGGGAGATGGAGAGGAGATCTTGGGCAGGGAGAAATTCTTTGGGCTGAGGGGAGAGCACCCTTCCTCTGCAAGCTCAGCTCCAGTTCTCAATTTCACTGTCTTAAGCATTAAATTTCAACTTAATGACAAGGCAGATGAAAATCAACCAGGCTGCGGATTGCCAGGAATTCATGAAAATAACACCAAAATTTGGGTGGCCAAAGAGATTTAGAAAGAGGTTGCCCAGGAAAAGAGTCTCTGCCCCATCCCTGGCAGTGTTCAAAGCCAGGTTGGATGGGGCTTGGAGCAATCTGGGAGGGAGGTGTCCCTGCCCATGGCAGGGGGGTTGGAATGAGCTGAGCTTTCAGTTCTCTTCCAAGCCAAACCATTCCATGATTCTATTTCTTGGGGAGGGAGAAATTCTTTAGGGTGAGGGTGCTGAGCCCCTGGTTGCCCAGGTTGCCCCCAGAAGCTGTGGCTGCCCCATCCCTGGCAGTGTCTCAGGTCAGGTTGGATGGGGCTTGGAGCAACCTGGGCTGGTGGGAGGTGTCCCTGCCCATCCCAGTTGGAATTGGATGAGCTTTGAGGTCCCTTCCAACCCAAACCATTCCATGATTCTCTGACTTGTTGCTTTCACACTGTGATGATTCTGCCCCATTGTGTCCTTACCAGAAGCCTGAAGAAGCTGCCCTGCCACCCAAAGAAAGCTAAAACCATTAGGGTGAGAAACAGCCTCAGCAAAACTGTCACTGAATATGGTTCAAACCTTTCAATCTGTCCCCTCCATTTCCAGCTCCTCTTGGATCTTGGTTTTCAGCTTTGGTTCCATCACTGAGCTGAGCATGGGAAACGGGGCTCCGAATGGGTGCAGCAGCTGAGTTTGGAAATATCCCACCAGCAGGAGCAGACTCCCTGGAGCTGAGAGGGGGAAATAATTCATGCTTTACCATAGAAATAAAAGTAGGAGATGCCCTGGGTCTGAGAGCACTACTGATGGTGCAGTCACACAACTCAGTCCAAAGTCAGCAATAAATCACTGCACTCCTCAGTCCCACAAAGCTTTTTTTTTCCCCACACAGTTCTCTCAAAAACTTCCTGCTGGCAAACACCACTACAACCTCTCTCCATCTTCATGTATTAATTAGATGGAGATGCACACGGAGGAGGTTCATGTCCACACAGTCAATCAGCTTCAGATCTGGGACCAGAACTCTGAGCTCCAAATTTGTGGTCGAGCACTGCAGACCATGTTCTCTCATGGTGTGTAAAAGAAAATAGGAATTGGTTTGAGAAAAAGTGTTCCTGGAGCATTTGACAACATGGACCATGTGTAGGCATTTACCACGAGTAGTACTCAAAGCATCTTTCACCTGTTGCATCTCTTGAAGAAAACTCACTCAAAGCCAAAACCCAAGTGGTCTGAGACCCTGACAATAATAAAAACCATTTAGGGGCTTGTTCTGGTAAAGACTTTCCACTTCCATCTACATACTATCAATTTACCTCAAGAAAGGGAAAAGCCTTGATTGATATGGAGAGTTTAATTAACTACGTATTTAATGCAAAATTATACCTGGAGCAAGGCTGAAGACATTTCATAATGTCTCTTTTCCTACAGAAAGGCCTCTTCTGGCTTAGGTAAAAGAAATCAGTTCAAAGATTTGTGAATTTGGGAAGGAGTTCAAAGATTATCCACCCTGAACCTTATCCATGGTGCAGATCAAAAGAATTTCATCCTATAATTCTTGCAAGGAGCATTTTAGCTTGTGAGAAGAATGTGATCACAGTATTCTGGGGAATAGAAAGCAAGTATTTCAGTGGACTTTTAATAAATCCATACAATAAGAGGAAGGGATCATGAATAATGATATAAATCAGTGTGGTTTTCCCATAAGAACCAGGTACAGATGTACTGTGGAAGTCTATGAAAATTTAGCCTTTTAAAGATAAAGAAATATTCTGTCCTGTGATGTGCTGAGTGCTTCCATCTTCCTCTGAGGTCCACTGCATCCAAGGATGCTCATCAAACACAACACTTTAGCCAAGTGTTTAACTCTAGCTGTAACCTCATTTGAGCTGCTTCTACAACTGTGGTAGGGATAAGGAACTACTAGGAGAAATAAATCCAGGCTGAGTCTAAACAGCAGCTTGGATTCTCCACCAACAGCTTCTCCAATTTCTAACAGGCTTCTGCTTTTGCTTCAGATGACAGGCTCACATTTGCCTACAAAATAAAAAAAAACAAGAGACTAAAAATAGTTACAGCAGTTAGAATTAACCCCTCTGTAAACCTCTAGCTGCAACTACCTGAATGCACCATGTTCAAATCCAGCACCCTGGGGTGTTCAATAAAAATCTTGGTTGCCTTTCTCCCCAGCTGTCCCTTTCCTAAAGGGCAGAAGACACAGTAAACTGTGAGAAATCCTTTATATCCCACTTGGCAGGGTGTAAAGGGAAGGCAGGTCCCCAGGTTTTTCTAAAACAAGTGTCCTAGGATATGTTAAATTTAAATTAATCCCTTGCAAAACTACTCAGTGAGAATGACATCCAAAGTAAGTGGGAAAACTAAAGCTCTGCCACATAGATGTCCAAGATTTGGGAGGGCTGGGGCAGAGGAGCTGAGAACTTACCTCTCTTTTATGCTTTTTTCCAGGTGACCTGCAAATCAGTTTGGAGAGAATCATAGAATCACAGAATGCCAGGTGGGAAGGGACCTCCAGGATCATCTGCTCCAACCCTTCTCATGTTACTGTTGATCGGAGATGTCCCAGCACCCACTGAGCTGAATCTTAAAACTTTCCAAAGTGGAAGAATCCACCACTTCCCCTGGGAGACCTTTCCAGTGTCTGACTGTCCTCAGAGTGAAAAATTTCCCTCTTGTATCCAATAATCTAAGTTTAGTCCTTCCCTGACAACCTCAGCACAGAGAACTCCTGTAGATGAAGCAGGAGTGTGTTTCCCATAGTTAAATTTCCCAGTCAGTAAAATGCAAAAGAAATGAAAAATAGGAAGCTTAAAAAAATAAAAACCAAACCACTCAGTATTACCCCATGGAGTAATGAGTTACATGGATTCCTTATGGATTCACCTGAATCCCAAATACATTAATGAGTTGATGAGTAAAACACTGGACTGCTCTAAATTCTGTTTAGATTGTGGTGTCACTGGACTGCCAGGCCCGAAAATATGTCATTGCACATGATGTCATAATATTTGAATTTGGGGATATTTTTCATCTGACTGTGCCTAGGGATGTGCAATTAATTGTTTGAGAAAATTTCTTGTTAAACTCACTGGCAGGAGAGGTTCTGAGTCCTCCTCAAACTTGCAAATAGTGAAGATACAGTAAGAAATTAAGAAGTTTCTACTCTACCAGTCACTAAATTTCTCCTCTCTTCTCATCTTCTTTCTCTTCTCTTTTCTCTTCTCTCTTCTCTCTTCTCTTCTCCTTTCTCTTCTCCTTTCTTCTTTCTCCTTTCCTTGTTATGTTGTAACCAGATCAATTCAATATCCCTACAAACACCTCTGCTGGTAAAAGTGAGTAATAAAATACAGCAGACAGGAACCTAAAGGATTTATTGAGGTGGTGAGCAGCAATCCTTTAAAGTCCAGTTGTAAGACATATTGCCCTAAAGGACTGCTCCTCACCAAAAGCAAAAATAAATTCTTTAAGTCTATGAGTGAAAAAAAATGGAACCTCAGGTAAAATGGAAAAGAAAACTCTCACATGTTGGAGACTTCAATCTCCAGCAGAAGACTTCAAAAATGCCTGGAAACTGTCAGGGTGTTTTCTTCTGTCAAATCAGAAAAGATGATATCATAATCATCATCATAGTTTACTTCCAAGGAGAGGACCATAGCTATGGTCTGAGAAATGAAAAGAATCTGTGGGTGTAATTAGGAACTGAAATTAGGAACTGTGGGTGTAATTAGGAACTGGCCTGCTGAAAACTGTGAATCACTGGGCAGATGTTCAACCCAAACCTTTGATTTTCACCCTGAAGTAAGTGCAGTCAGAATCCTCAGTTTCACCTGAGAGCAGAAGTAACAGAACAACTACAGGTTTGAAAAGTGTTAATGACCTGAAGACTAATGGTGCCACTTCCACCAGAGGTCAAGCTTAAATCAGAACTGCCAGATTTGAGAAATAAAGCAAAAAAATTTGGACCCAGACACAGTGGGTCCAGTGAGATAAAAAGCTAATCTGCATGTCCCTGATCTTGGAAAACACTATTTCCTTCATTGGCTGTGCCTGGAAGTCATGCTCTTACCCCTTGGTTTTTTTTTTTTTTAGTTTATTCTTTCTTCTATTCCAAGTGTTGAAAGCATAAAATTGGAGAGGAAGGAAAAGAAAATATTAAAAAACTTCAACAAACAAACAACATCACTACAGGCTTTACTTCAATCTGTCAGAAATCTGGGATTTGTCTCACCAATATTTCAAATGCATCCACACAACAGCTGGTGAGGAACTCTTTAGGATCTCAAGTAGTGGTAGGACAAGGGGAATGGATTAAAAGTAGATTCAGATTAGACATTAGGGAGAAGTTCTTCACCATGAGGGTGATGAAACACTGGAACAGGTTGACCAAAGAGATGGTCATCCCTGGCAGTGTCTCAGGTCAGGTTGGATGGGGCTTGGAGCAACCTGGGCTGGTGGGAGGTGTCCCTGCCCATGCAGTGGGTTGGAAATGGATGAGATTAAAGGTTCCTTCCAACCCAAACCATTCTATGATTTCCAACCATCACCTCTATAAAGAAATTTCTTCCAAACTTCCCATATTTCCCTGCAAAAAGGATTTGACAACACAAGTCTCTACAATTTTTGCTGTAGGCCATGCTGAATGCCTGGAAAACGAATCAGATTAGCAGTTTGCTTTTTCTCTGTCTCCTCACAAGTTGTTTTAGTTTTTTTTTCCCCCACAGTGTTATTATCCTGAGTGCTAAATGCAAATCCACCTCAAATCAAAACCCCGGCAAGCGGTGGAGCGGGAAGACAAATTGGTTCCCATCTGCCAAGGGTGAGACCTTTCCAACTCATCACAGCTTCCTCCTCATTTGAGTTATAGGTCTTTGCCTCTCAGTGGTGAGGAGAGATGATGCATTAATCCCTCTGCAACCTATGATGCATTTGGTTTCTATCATTTCTTTCATTTCTCACCCCATTCCCCTTCAGCACGCTCCTCCGTGGTGCAAATATTCGGGACAAATGGATCTGGAGAGGTCTCTGGTTTCAACCTTTTTTCCAGCATGCTAATTAACTCCTTGTAATTACAGTGGCAGGTAGTACATCACAGAGAGGGTATTGGTAGTTTCTAAAATAAAAAGGGGATGTGGTGTGGTTTGGTTTTGGTTTTTTTTTTTCCTTCCCACAGCAAGTTGAGGTAAGAGTTCTGCAGAATGGGTGAGGAATAAAAGGTTGAAATCTTACTGAAGATGCTCAGCATTTCTCATCTGGAAAGCTGCCTCGTGTGTTTAGGAGGTTATTTAACAGATGTGGAAACACAGAAGTGAAAAATACATGGTATAGGATGTATAAATATAGCAGGAAATGTTTGGTATGGAATGAGAATGAGAGGCTGAGAGAAATGTTCAGCCTTGAGAGGAGAAGGCTCAGGACAAACCTAATTATGATGTTCCAGTACTCAAAGGGGGCTACAAAGGAGATGGAGACTCCCTGGGTACAAGGAATCCCATGGACAAGGGGCATTGGGCACAAGTTGCTCCTGGGGAGATTCCAATTGGACACAAGAGGAAAATTTTTCACTCTGAGGCCAGTCAGACATTGGAATGGTCTCCCAGGGTGGATTCCCCCACTTTAAGTTTGAAGTCTCAGCTCAATGGGTGCTGGGACAGCTCAGATCAACAATAACATGAGAAGGGTTGGAGCAGATGATCCTGGAGGTCCCTTCCCACCTGGCATTCTGTGATTCTGGGCCTGAACCCATGAGCAAATTCAAGCTCCCCAAGAGCCTCACTGCAGAGGCATCAGCTCACTTCAAGCTGCAGCTTTCAAACCACTTTTGTGGGATGTTCTAAGGATTGAGCAGAGTAAAGCTACACCAGAGCACCCACCTATTTCCTAGCAGGGATGGGGGATCTGGCATGTCATGCTTCACTGGCTCATGCTGGGTGGCATCTGGCTGCTTCTGTGTATCCCATCTGGGCAAAAGATTACAGCAGATGGCCAGAAAAAAGAGAAAATAAAAGCTCATCCAGGATACTGCAATAAAAAAGCCACAATGTCACTTGCCACAAGAGCTTGCTAGCAGCCAGAACTCAGGTGTCCTTTTAAAATGGGACCATTAAAGTAAGTCACAGCCATCTTGGAAGAGGTAACATGGACCCATGGAGCAGGTCAGGAAAATACAGCTTGCCTTGTAGCTGAAGTGCTAAAAGACACTGAAAATACAGCCTCTTGAAACCTTCTTGTGTCCTCACCTCTCTAGAAGCTTCAAATAAAATAGGAAGGGGTTGTCTCCTCCTCAAACCTCAGAGCCTGTTTAGCTGTGATACAAATAACTGGGGATGTTCATCACCCACAAAATGCTGGACAAGAAGCACAGAAACAATGTCTGAAGTAGTCAGAGGAGGTAAAGGTACTACAGAGCTCAGCATCCTGATGTGGTTTGCTGGATAAGATGAATTTAAAGATCAGGGTATCACCCAAAGCCTCCCAAATGGTATTCAACAGCTATGGGAATTCTCTAAAGAGAGAACTAATTCTGATGGCAATATCTGGTAAACTTGTTTTAAAAACCTATTTATCACTCAAATTCTTTTTTTTCTGTACCGGGACCAAGATTTCTTTCAGCACTCTTTTCCCTTCCAGCCTCCTCTTAAAATTCCCTTTGTGTGTGTGTGAATTATGGTGACTAAATGAAACCACTCCCATGAATGCCAAGACTTCATTCCATGCTGCAGTGACACATCTTTAATAAAACTTTTGATGTAACAGGGGAGACAACTGCATCAGCTTGGCAAATGGGTTTAGATCTTTGCCCATTGCAACATTCACCTTCATTCCAGCCAGGGCTGATCTCCTGAAACTGAACTCACCAGCTCTGTGGGCTACTCTGGGCTTGGGTGATGTTCCTTCTACCTGAGAGCTGAGAAGCACGTGGTGTTGGTTCCAGTGGTTGTTGGTGAGAGCTGCTCAGGGAAGGAGTGACTGCTGGGTCCCTAAAATGATACAAAAAGTAAAAAAAAAGTAAACAACTTGCATTTATATCCTGTGATAGCACAATTAGTGCTTTGTGAGCTCACAAGAAATATGGACATGGAGGAGAGTGTTCTCTCCAGTGGGAGAGAAGAAGCAAGAAGTTGGGGGAGGTTGTTCAGATAGACATTTTTATTCAAGACACTCAAATTGGGGAAGATTAATCCCACCCCTTGTGACTAACTCACGAGGTGAGAAATTTCACCTTCACTGCCATGCAGAGCACCTACAAAAAAAGGCATTCCTGGGAATTCAGCAAGAAAGCTGGTGAAAGGTTTAGAGCATAAGTCTTATGAGGACCAGCTGAGGGAATTGGGATTGTTTAGGTTAGAGAAAAAAAGGCTGAGAGGAGAACTCCTCACTCTCCAGCTACCTGAAAGGAGGTTGTAGTGAGGTGGGGGTTGGTCTCTTCTCCCACATAACTAATGATAGGATAAGAAAAAATGGACTCAAGTTGCTCCAGGGGAGCTTTAGGTTGGATATTAGGAAAAAATTCTATCTGGAAAGAGAGGTCAAGCATTGGCACAGGCTTCCCAGGGAAGTGGTGGAGTCACCATCCCTGGAGGAGTTAAAAAACTCTGTGGAGGTAGCACTTGATCATGGTTTAATTGGCTGGTGGTGTTGGGTAGACAGTTGGACTTGATGACCATGAAGGTCTTTTCCAACCTTAATGATTCCCTGATTCCCTGAACTGAAGTATTGACACCACTTTTAGAGCTGACACCAAAGAGATGCAGCACTGAAGGCAGCCAGACATCAGAGGTCCTTAATGAAATGCTGAAAATTAGAACTTTTGAAAGATCTCCCACATTTAGCTCCTCTACCAGGGCACACCTCAGCTGAGCTCTGAAGGAACCTATTTATTTTTAAGGGCAATGAGGCTTTGTAACTTGTGTGGCTGCCATTTTCTTGTTCCCTTGGGGAGCTTCTTAAGATTTTTAACTGCAGTAGCAACTGCTAAATGCTTTCTCCATGGAGGAAGCTAAGTTTCTAAGGAATATGTTTTATTGTTATGTTATAATATGTTTTGTGAAGATTCATTGCTACAGTTTGGAAAAAAAAAATAAAATAACCCCAACTTTTCTTCACTGAGCCCTCAATCCCACCCACAGGCCATTAAGTATATTAATAATATATTTATTAAGGCAAGAAGTATACCACTGCTGCTTTCCCACAGGGAAGAGAGGTTGGAATCTCAAACTGTGTTTTCATGCTTCCTCATCTGGCCAAAGCAAAACTCTTCCCTCCTCTGTGGGTTTTCTGGTGCTTGAGTGATGAGGCTTTCCTCATTCCTCCCCAGAAATCAGTCCCTAGCCCAACACATCATCCACTCCAAGCAAGGTTTTCCTGCTCTTCATCTTTAAATTTCCCTTTCCTTAGTTTCTTCTTATTATTCCTAGGTATAAATAAAGCTTCCCCAGTGTAAGGCCTCAAGCTGATGCTGTTTCATTGTCAAGCAACCACTGGCTGGAAATGGTGCTTGGTTGTTATCAACATCTGAACCAATTACATAGGAGAAAGGCTCTGATTAAATGGCTCCCAGTGTTCTGTGTGCTCAGAAATCATTTCTTGTCAATCCATAACTTGGAAAAAAATAGAAAAAAACCCCAAACACCTTTTTTTTTTTTTTTTTAATAAAAGAAAGAATGAAAGAAAATAACCCCAGCAAAGAACTCTATTCAATATCCAGCACAGATCCCACACAGCCTGGTAACAGAAGTTGTAGGACTCAAAGCAGGAATCTGAAGGCAGGATTTAAGGCCACCCCTCCAAGGACTGGGTCACCACAGGGACAGGAATTCTATTTCTTAGAGCAAAGGTTTGGATTAAGAACCTGAAGCTCTGAAGCTCCATCTCATCATTAAAGAAAACACCACACCTAGCAGCTAAGAAAAATATATATATTTGTGCATCTGTATAGATGGGGATATTTTTCACCTTCTATCTCTGGACCAAATGTCTTCTTTGTTGCTTTTCAACTTTTGTACTGTCATTAGAAGTGTTTAGGCTTGGAGTGTAATTCCAATTGCACCAGGATGCCTCAGCTCAGGAAAAAAAAAAAAAAAAAAAAAAAGAAAGAAAAAGAGCCTAGAGAAGTTAAATAGCACCCTGTGAAAAGGCAAATCCACCCAGTGCAGAACAAGGTCCTCATTTTGTCATTCAGAGGGGCATAGAAATAAAAGTGAAAAACTAAATTTCATTGAAGCCAGAGGCAGACTAGGCAAAAAAATTGTGTTCTGGGCTCCTCAGTTCCAGAAGGAGAGGGAAGTGCTTGGGAGAGTCCAGCACAGAGCCACCAAGGTGATGGAGTGGAGTGGAACATCTCCTGGTGAGGAAAGGCTGAGGGAGCTGGGGCTCTGCAGCTTGGAGGAGACTTCAGACATCACTCAATTAATAACCTCATTAATGTTTATAAACATGTAAAGGAGTCCTAGGAGGATGGAACCAGGCTCTTCTCTGTGATGTCCAATGATAGGGCAAAAGGTGCAAGCTGGAGCATACGAGGTTCCACATAAATATAAGGAAAAATTTTATCATTTTGAGGGTGACCCAGGCTGCCCAGGGAGGTTGTGGAGTCTCCTTCTCTGGAGATA
Source organism: Phaethornis superciliosus (assembly GCA_023637945.1). Classification (NCBI taxonomy): domain Eukaryota; kingdom Metazoa; phylum Chordata; class Aves; order Apodiformes; family Trochilidae; genus Phaethornis; species Phaethornis superciliosus. The sequence goes on from JAJQWJ010000001.1 coordinate 1,837,805, forward strand.
TTAAAAAAAAAAATAACCCTGGACATGTACCTGTGTGACCTCCTGTAGGTGACCCTGCTCTGGCAGGGGGGTTGGACTTGATGATCTTTGGAGGTCCCTTCCAACTCCTAACTTTCTGTGATTTCTGTGAAGAAAGTCTGCAAGACATGGATGTAACCACATCCATACAAATCTTACACTCACAGCAAGTAAATCCAGCCTGAAGAAAATGTCTGAACCACAGGCAGCCCATGGACCTTCTCTCTTCCCAGTTCTGGTAAGGAATTCTGTGAAACCCTAAGGTGTATGAATTTCTTCCAACTCAGAAAAGCAAGAATGCAGGTTATAAATTCTCCTCTCTTGCTTACTACAGTTCTTCCAGCAACCTTAAGACCAAAATCAAGAAGTTAATCATGACCTAAAGGCCTATTCTGAATGAGACTTCAACCCAGCCCCTTATTTATTACCCTCAAACACACAGACAACTTAGTGAAATTATTCAGAGCAAACCACTGAATGTTGCCTGTACATAATATTGAGCAATGAGTCTTCAAAATGACTTTAATTAAACCTGCATGCAGCCACAGGCAAAGAAAAAAAGAAAAAAAAAAGAGGCCAGGTTTTCAGTAATTTGGATTTAAGAATCTAAATTTATGTAGATACCCCTGGGGCTGAAATAAATAAAATAGGTTAGATTCTTGTGTGACACCCCCTTTTTAAATTTTCTCATACATCCTCAGGAAAACTGAGAGATACATTTCAGTTTGGATTAACACATGTAAGGATGAGATTAAGCCTTGAAGATTCTTTTAATTTTTACAGGCACACAAGAAACTCAAAACTTCTCATTCCCCAGGCATCTTTTTGTGTGTATATAATTTTTGGCATTGGTTCCAAATATTTAATATCATTTAGATTCACCCCAAGTGAATTGGGGTTCTCATTCTCTGCAGCAGAGAAGCTCAAAAGCCATCTGAGCCACCTCTGTCCTCTACCTTTCTGGTCCCCAGCCACCTCTTGGTACTCCCAGACCTCTCCCAGCATGATGCCAGCTCAGGTGGTTCTTTAGAAAGTGAGAGAAATTGGTCTGCCTGAAAAAAAACAACTTTTTTTGTTTGGTAAAACCTGATCTGTACCTTTATTTTATCCATCACTAAGCTGTGTGGCACTGGAGCTGGTGGAATCACTGAGAGAGGCATGGAAGAAAAAAAAAGGGGCAGATGTGTATAAATCCAGACACAGAAAATTGTGTTTTCAGCTATAGAATTTCAGCTACAAAAATGAGGGTAGAAATCCTCAAATAAAACACTGCTTTACTGGAGCTACTCAGATAGTTTACCCAAAAATTACTCCAACAACAACAACAACAACAACAAAATAATAATCTTCAATTCAAGCAACACATTGTAGAAGCTTCCAGGTCATCATGTTGGTACTTCTATGTGCTAAAAATATACATAATTAATTACCTGCCTATTACAAAATCAGATGTCATCTTTTAAAAGTTATAATCAACTACTTTTTACAGTGCTTATTTTGCTTCAGTTTACTTGCAATGCCATCAGAGGAACAAAGTTGCATCCTATCAACCCAACATGGCAAGCATGGACCTTTTTCTTGCAATTTGAAATTAACCTTTTATGAACCTCTCTCTGAACAACCCCAGTTCTTTCAGCCTGCCCTCCCAAAAGTGCTCCAGCCCTCTGATCATCTTTGTGGTCACCTCTGGACTTGGTCCAAGAGTTTCAATATCAATGAAAATAAAGAAAAGCTTTATCATGTTCCAAATCAAAAGTCACCAGAACAAAGCTGGTAAGATTAAAGCAATAAAAGGCAGAAAGAGGTTTTCAAAAACGTATTTCAAACAAGTATGATCCATCCTATGGAGGTAGTCAAGGAAGAAGAGAAATAAAATCCTTCAAACAAAATACAGCTTGAAGGAAAATAACTTAAAACATGGATATTCTGTAGGAGAAAGAAATCTGGGAAGCACTACAGCCAAGATAAACCTAGACATAACAATGAGCTGAGATGTCAGACCTGGCTATTTAATGCAATAAAATTTGGTGTAATTTTTGAGCAACATATACAGACACAATGAAGTATGGTGCTACTGTATCCTCTTTGACAGGATTTGTAGTAGAGACACCTGAAATACTCTAGACTGATCAACTTGGAGAGTTGATTAACAAATTAGAGTGAGTTTATAGTAAACCTACTGAATTTGGTAAATAAAGACTTGCAGGAAAAAAGATGGAAATGCATTACAATAGATACAGTTTTAGTAAGAGCAATGGGATGGTGTTTAGTGAGAAGTTGGGGTTGTTCAGCCTGGAGAAGAGGAGGCTCCCAGGTGACCTTAGAGCAACCTTCCAATATCTGAAGGGGCTACAAGAAAGCTGGGGGAGGACTTTGGACACGGGGGGGGGAGGGAGAGGACAAGGGAAATGGGTTAAAACTGGGAGAGGGGAGATTGAGGTTGGACATGGGGAGGAAATTCTTTAATTTGAGGGTGGGGAGAGCCTGGCAGAGGTTGTCCAAGGAAGTTGTGTCTGCCCCATCCCTGGCAGTGTCTCAGGTCAGGTTGGATGGGGCTTGGAGCAACCTGGGCTGGTGGGAGGTGTCCCTGCCCATCCCAGTTGGAACTGCATGATCCTTAAGGTCCCTTCCAACCCAAACCATTCTGTGGTTCTATGATGATTCTATGATGGAAAAGTTTAAAACAAGAGGACAGTCTAACTACCCCAAAAGCATTTGGGTGCTGCTGCTCCTATTACTACAAATAATGATGCAAAGAATTACCTTGTGTCATCTCAGTTGCACAATCTGTGTATAAATTCCTTGCTCAGCTCTTGACAAAAGCTCAAGAAAGCCACAGAATCCCAGAATCATCTGGGTTGCCAAGGATCTCTGAGATCATCACGTCCAACCCTTAATCCACACCACCTCCCATCTCCTATAGGCTAAGAGTGTGCACAGAGATGGTTACCACAGCTAAGGGGATGTGCAAGAACCTTTTAAGCTCCTCATGACCCAGGTTAATAGTTATATATTGAAAGAAAGATCCACCAAACCCTTGGAGAGCTTCTCTTAGGGGAAAGCCTCTCTCTTAGGGATATTTCACCTTGATCCTGTCTCAACAAACTTGCTCAATAGACCAACCACACAATTGCTGCTGGGCTGGACCAAGGGACCTATGAGGTTCTCCACTTTCTCATTGCTCCCTTTGAGGATTTTCATGTTTTCCCTCAGAGTTTCAACCATTTTATAGCATTCATCACTATGGCTTCTCTCAACTTAACCTCTTGGATGGAATGGGGTGCTGTCTACTCTTGCTTCCAATTCCACTGAGTGCATCCATCCCTTGAGGCTCAGCAATTGCAGATGCTGATTGGGGGTGACAGGATTTTCTCTCACCTGCCTGACAGCTCTGCCAAAGCAGTCTGATACCTAACTCCAAAATCAGCTTCCAGGGAGTGTGGAATAAAAGGAACAAACTAAGGCAGACAGGCTGAGAGAGCTGGGGTTATTCAACCTGGAGAGCAGAAAGCTCTGGGGAGACCTTATAGCAGCCTTGCAGTCCATGAAGAGGACCTACAGGAAAATTTGGGATGGGCTTTTCATAAGAGAGGGGAGTGAGAGGACAAGAGTAATGTTTTTAAACTGAAAGAGTAGAGATTTAGGTTAGATATTAGGAAAAAATTATTCACCATGGAGTAGGTAGACACTGGGACAGGTTGCCCAGAGAGGTGGTGGAAGCCCCATCCCTGGAAGATTTTAAGGCCAGGCTGGATGGGGCTCTGAGCAACCTGATCTAGTGGGAGGTGTTCTAGGTGATCTAGGGGGGTTGGATCTTGATGATCTTAAGGTCCCTTCCAACCCAACCCATTCTATGATTCTATGAACAGTTCACACTGCAGCATTAAATCAAACCTGAAACATCTGGCAAATGAAAATACAAATTTATATTTTTATTCTAATTTCAAAATAATTTAAAATGCATGAATAAGCTACTTTAAAAAATTTGGAAAATGCAGCATAATTATGCCTGTAAGCTTTTGTGTTTGGTTTATAGAAGCAGTTTAATTCAGTCTGGTTCCTTCCCTTTCCTTTTCCTCCTTCCTTTCCTTTCTCTTTCTTTCTCTCTCCTTTCTCCCTTTCTTTTTTTTTATTTCTCTCTCTCCTTTCTCTCTCTTTCTCTCTCTCTCTCTTTCTCTCTCTCTCTCTTTCTTTCTTTCTCTCTCTTTCTCTCTCTCTCTTTCTTTCTTTCTCTTTCTCTTTCTTTCTCTCTTTCTCTCTCTCTTTTTCTCTTTCTTTCTTTCTCTCTTTCTCTCTCTCTTTTTCTCTTTCTTTCTTTCTCTCTTTCTCTTTCTTTCTTCTCTCTTTCTTTCTCTCTTTCTCTCTTTCTTTCTCTCTTTTTTTTTTTAAACAGTCAATCTCCAGGTTTTGTCATTGGAATTATTCTCATCAATTAATCTGCTACGTATAATTGGTGATTGCATTTGTACAGTTCCTGAGAGGACCTGAAAGGTGTGAACTTTTCTATTCCTTCTGTTGATTGCTGATTTGGAGGCCCATGTTATACTTTAAATGTCAACACTCTGAGCCTTTCCATGGCAGGTAGGAAAAGCAAGCAAAGAAGAATTCAGATGAGGAAAATTTACACCAGAGAAGGCAGCAGTGCCACAAAAGATAAATCAAAGAAGGCACATTGAGATTTATAGGCTTTTAACACCATTTTTGGAAGGCTGTGACTACGAAGGAAGGAAGAAGATAAAAATAAATAAATTAAGAAAAAAAAAAAAGATTAGGAAATGGAATCAGCTCTCAGAAACTGTACTTTAAAGAGAGATAACCACAGAGATTGTACTGAAGCAAAAAACCTTGTGCTGAGCACTCTGACTTTCCAAAGCTAATTACTACCAGGGCTAAAAAACATACCAGAGACTGAGCTGCCAGGAAAAAAATCCTTTTCTGCTCTTTCATAGCAGCAGCCTATAATAATTTCATAGTTTTAGACAAGTTACTTGTGGATGGCTTTGCCTCATGCATTTTCAGTAAGCATTTCCACTCCTATGTCCTAAGACAGGCAGGGTGTGATATATTTCTGGGGCTAGATTCAGAAGCGATAGAGTTGGCTCTGAGATTTGCAATCCCTGACAAGTTTCTGATCATTCATCTTTAAGAGCAGTGGAAAAGAAAACTTAAAGAGGCATTTTTTGACTGTATTGCAAAGGGTTTGGCTGAAATCACTCTACATTACCTTTGAAAGAGCTGGGCATATGCACCAGGTGCCTTCTCTGTCAGAGCCTGACGTGCTGCTGAGTAACGCCTTTGGAGAGAAGCTTCTTCCTGATAAAGAAAGATGATCAATTTATTATACAGCAAATTAAAAGGCTATATGAGAACTTAATTGGCTGGGATATTCCTCTCTTTTTGCTAACACCCTGGGGTCTGTGTATTTATAAACTCTGGGAAAATAACAGAGCTATATTATTTCCACAAATATTCTCGCTAGCACGGGGTTAAATATGATTCCCCAATTTGCACAAATTAATTGGGGTCTGAATTCTTGGTGGCTTTGCAAAATGAAGGTGATCCACTCCATAGAAGCTCCATTTCTTCATAGTAGTCAAAATGTGCCAGGATGTAGCAGGAAGGAATTTTTTCATGCATCCCAACTTCCCAGTATGTTAGAGCAGGGAGAATTCCAGCTCTGTTTAACATCCTTCTCACCAGCAAGGGGATGAATACAGAAGAATTTGCCTCTGCTACATAAAACCAAACCAAAACAACAACAAAAAAAACCCCAAACCCTGCCTTTCCAACTCCCTGTCAACCAATATTCCCCCTCTCCCAAAGAGTAGGAAATACCTTTTGCAAATTTAAGTCAGATAAAATGATTTGTACATTGAACACATTATGACCTCAGCAGACTGGAAAATGTGATCCTGAGTTTTAAAGGGTGTGTTCATCAACATGGGCTCTAGGACAATGTCATTTCTCAGGTGAGACGAACAGAGCACTCCAGTGTGCTTCCAAAAATCAAGTGTGAAGCATGGAGCAAAGAGCTTGTGCAGCTCAGAGCCCAACCCTGTCCTGGGATGCATCCAGAGGAGCATGGGCAGCAGATCAGGAGAGGGGATTCCCAGCCTCTGCTCTGCTCTTGGGAGACCCCCACCTCCAATCCTGCATCCAGCTCTGGTGTCCCCAGCAGAAGAAGGACATGGATCTGTTGGAATGAGTCCAGAGGAGGCCCCAAAGATGATCCAGGGGCTGGAGCAGCTCTGCCAGGAGGAGAGGCTGAGGAGAAACTGGGATTGTTCAGCCTGGAGAAGAGAAGAGTCCAGGGGGACCTTAGAGCTGCCTTCCAATCCCTGAAGGGAACCTCCAGGAAGGCTGCAGAGGGACTTTTCAGCAGAGTGTCCAGTGCTAGGAGAAGGGGAAATGGTTGGAAAGTGCAGGAGAAGAGGTTCAGGCTGGATGTGAGGAAGAAGTTCTTCAGGAGGAGGGTGCTGAGCCTCTGGAACAGATTGCCCAGAGAAGTTGTGGCTGCCCCCTCCCTGGAGGTGTTCAAGGCCAGGTTGGATGAGGCTTGGAGCAACCTGGGCTGGAGGAGAGGTGTCCCTGCCCATGGCAGGGAGCTTGGAGGAGATAATTCCTCATTTCCCTTCCCCCCTCAGCCATTCTGCTATCTAATGTTTCTATGATAATTCAGAGTGAACAGCTCCATATCCTACTGTCACCTGTTATTTATTTCTTGGATAATTTGAGCATGATGCTTGGAGGTCAAGGTCAGCTTAGAGCTGTGAGAAGTTCTCTGAAAATGTGAAAAAAATCACTCCCTCCTTGGCTTACTCAGACACATGCCTGTATTCTGCAGCTGACCTAGCAGTTCAAGTCAGTGACACAAAGATCCCTCTGTTTTTCACCTGCACAAATGCATCTGATCAGTAGATTTCCAGCATAGTTTGGCAAGATACTGGCAGAATTGATTTCTTCTCTACATTCCTGTTCCCTCATTTTCACTTCTTGGAGCAACCTGGGCTGGATGAGAGGTGTCCCTGCCCATGGCAGGGAGTTTGGAGATGATCTCCAAGGTCCCTTCCAACCTAAACCATTTTATGATTCTATTGTGAATTCCTCCATTTTCCTTCACTCTTTATGCTGAGATGCTCACTGAGCTTGTGTTTTGTTTTGCTTTCTTTTGGTAAAGATGTAATTCTGAATCTTTTTTTTTTTTCTGTGTGGACTACAGGTGTAGATACATTTCTGTTCCTACCTCACAGAGTTAATTACAGCCACATAAATTAGTGCAGGGTTGGCACGCTCCCAAGAGATAAGGCTGCAAGGAATCAGATCTCCTGCCTTCCCCTGAGCACCAGCTCCTGCTTCTTATTTTGCTTGAGGAGAATTCACATTAATTTCTTTGTGGTTTTCATTTTCGAGTTCTACACGATTAAAGTGGAATGTGGTTACTGCAGTGACAGCACATTATTTGGGTGCCAAAAGCAGAAAAATCATTTGCAGCCCCAAATGTAACAGTTTAGACAAAATTTTACAGTAAAGCCACAGATGTATTTATAGACCTCTCATTAAAAACAGTCTAAGAGGCACCTGTTTTTCACCTTGAATATTTTACTATGCTGACTCTTCAGATGATGCTGTAAAGCTTCCCCTGCATGTAAAAATATACTGAAAACTTAGTGTAGTAAATAACAAAAAGGTATTACCAACACTGAGCAAGGAGACTAATAAGAAAAAGAGCCTTGTGGCCACTAAGTTAAACCTAAGGTAAACAACAGCCTCCTTCATCATAAACCACTTCTCCCTGACTTGCCAAAATGGAAACTTTCAAAATAAAAATAATTAAAAAAAGATGAAATACTAAGTGACAAAAATAAATTGCTGGGCAGAGTGCCACCAAGGTAAGGAAGATTCTGGCTCCTCTCTCACATTAAACTAACAAACCTTTGGATGAAAGCAATGTGAAAATAAACAACATGTGACATATATATATATATTTTTTTTTTTTTATCAATTCTGCATGGCTTGAAAGGAGGTATTTCATTTTGGAAGACTGAAAGATGGGAGGCCTGTTTATGTCATCCATTTTACACTCATTCCTTTCTCCCCACCTAACAAAGGCATTTTTAAATCCTGGCAAATGAGGGTAGGAGAGGGGGGGGTGTCTGTTAGTTTGTTTTTTTTCCCCATCTGATGTTCTAAACATCAGAGGTAGTTATAAATACAGAGCAAGTGACAAAACTGTCCAGCAACTCATGCCTGCCAAGCCATCATTCATCATAATGACATCATCACCCTGGAGTGGAACAAAGTTTTTAAGCTTTCATTTTTCTTTGTCTCTTCCTCCTGTCGTTACCACATAAAAAAAAGCATATAAAAAAAAAGTATTAGACACATCTGCTCATAGCCCCAGCTCTACTGCCTGCAAGGAGCACAAATGCTTTTAGGGAAAGGTCTATTAAGAAGTATAAAATGAAAAAAAAAAAATTTAAAAAAAGAGTGATGAAACTGAAGTTGCAAAAAAGTGATGTGAAATCCAAGGACATTGTTGAATCTGTTGACTGAAGAGGTAAAAGCAGGTGAAAAAAATGTGCTTAAATTTGATCTCTGGCAGTTCTCACCAGCATACACACTGAAAAGCACAGCTGAACACATTTTTCTACTGCCACAGGATGGCATTCATAAGTAATCCTCATTGTCCTCCTAACTGCACCCAACTGTTTGGAGAGAGCATTTTCCTCCCTTGTTGTAGGGCTGAGAGATGATATTTAACTCTAGCACACAACTGGATGGAATCAATTCCAGTAACAGATTTATTCTGGTGTACAGCTGAGCAGAAATGACAGCCTCTCTTCTCATCTGAGTTTACCTCCCTCGTGCTCCTCAATCTGGGAACTGGTAAATATTGTTGAAATGCAAGACAGCCAGAGAACAAGAGTTTATTTTCTCTAGAGAAAGAAAAGTCTGGCCAACATGTAGGGTTTTTTTTGCACACAACCTATCATTTCTGCTCCTTACCACAGTGTTCAGTTGTGCAGTAAGTTTGTCCAGGATGCCTTCAGGATAATTTTTGGCAGAAGAGTCCAAGAATTCGTTGGCAGATGAAGAATGAGGAATTCCAGTGGTTACTCCACCAGGGCAGAATCTTTGTTCTTGGAAGAGCTTTATTCTTGAACCTAGTGTGGAGAAGACACTCCTCAACAAAAAGACAAAGATGATGAAGGGAGTAGGACATATCTCTGATGAGGAAAGGCTGAAGGACTTGGGTCTTTTTAGTCTGGAGGAGAGGGGAGAGGAGAGGGGAGAGGAGGGGAGAGGAGAGGAGAGGAGAGGAGAGGAGAGGAGGGGAGGGGAGGGGAGGGGAGGGGAGGGGAGGGGAGGGGAGGGGAGGGGAGGGGAGAGGAAGGGAGAGGAAGGGAGAGGAAGGGAGAGGAAGGGAGAGGAGAGGAGAGGAGAGGAGAGGAGAGGAGAGGAGAGGAGAGGAGAGGAGAGGAGAGGAGAGGAGAGGAGAGGAGAGGAGAGGAGAGGAGAGGAGAGGAGAGGAGAGGAGAGGAGAGGAGAGGAGAGGAGAGGAGAGGAGAGGAGAGGAGAGGAGAGGAGAGGAGAGGAGGGAAGGGAAGGGAAGGGAAGGGAAGGGAAGGGAAGGGAAGGGAAGGGAAGGGAAGGGAAGGGAAGGGAAGGGAAGGGAAGGGAAGGGAAGGGAAGGGAAGGGAAGGGAAGGGAAGGGAAGGGAAGGGAAGGGAAGGGAAGGGAAGGGAAGGGAAGGGAAGGGAAGGGAAGGGAAGGGAAGGGAAGGGAAGGGAAGGGAAGAGAAGAGAAGAGAAGAGAAGAGAAGAGAAGAGAAGAGAAGAGAAGAGAAGAGAAGAGAAGAGAAGAGAAGAGAAGAGAAGAGAAGAGAAGAGAAGAGAAGAGAAAGAGAGAAAGAGAAGAAGAGAAGAAGAGAAGAGAAGAAGAGAAGAGAAGAAGAGAAGAAAAGAGAGAAGAAGAGAAGAGAAGGGGAGAAGGGGAGAAGGGGAGAAGGAGAGAAGGAGAGAAGGAGAGAAGGAGAGAAGGAGAGGAGGAGAGGAGGAGAGGAGGAGAGAAGAGGAGAGAAGAGGAGAGGAGAGGAGAGGAGAGGAGAGGAGAGGAGAGGAGAGGAGAGGAGAGGAGAGGAGAGGAGAGGAGAGGAGAGGAGAGGAGAGGAGAGGAGAGGAGACAAGGCTGAGGGGGGATCTTATCAGTGCTTATAAATACTCCAAGGCTGGGTGTCAGGAGAAGGGGGTCAGACTTTTTCTGTGGTTCCCAGGGACAGGACAAATGGGCACCAATGTGCCCATAGGAAGTTCCCTCTAAACATGAGGAGGAACTTCTTGACTTGGAGGGTGGCAGAGCACTGGCCCAGGCTGCCCAGAAAGGTGATGGAATCTCTGTCCCTGAAAACTTTTGAAACCTCCCTGGATTCCATCCCTTGCAATCTGCTCTGAGTGAACCTGCTCTGGACTGGATGATCTCCAGAGGTCCCTTCCAACCCCTAATATTCTCTGATTCTTTAATATTCTGAGCATCACTTTGCTTAGAGCAAGCAGAAAGAAACTAGTCAGTTGCAACTATCAGCAGCTGGCTTTTGGCACAATTCTGGATTTTCAAAAGACATCTCTGCAAGTTATTAAGGATATAAACTACACGGTTCCCCAAAAGCTTTTAAACCTTCCAACTACTTCACAGATTCAACAAATTTATCCCCCCCAAAGAGTTAGTCAAATTAAAGTTAAGAAAAATCTAATAAGACTTGGAAGAGGTGCTTAATATGTTATGGATATTCTGATATGCACCACTGTATGACCTCTGAGCTTATCACAATTTGCCCACTTGAAGTTTTAAACTTCTCAGAGGTCTTGGAATGTGATGGGGAGTTGAAGTGGGGCACCTTCTGTTATTTATCTGAATTTCTGTGAACTAAAATGCTGAAATGAAACACAAATGTGAGCCAGAAAGCTGAAAACACAAATCATTTTTTCAGCCAACATTTTTTTCCAAAGGTAAAAAAAAAGAATAAATCTGTAAAGTGGGAGTTAACCTGTCTATAAAGTGGTATCTCAATATGAAATTAAGTCACAGAAAAATTCTTCCAACATCCCATCCCATGCAATATTCATATACTAAATTGGGTTATTTTTCTTAGCATATGACTTGGTGAAAAAAACTTCAAGAGTCATCAGATGACTCTCAGCACAGCCATTCTCTGCTCCTGATTTGTAGCTGCCAGAAGATCTGGTGTTAAGAAAAAGAGGAGATGAGGCTTGAGGTTGGTGGGTTCTGTTTCAGCCACAGAAAACTACTCACTGAGTAAGTAGAGAACCCAACCTTCAGAGGTGCAGAGCCCCAAATTGCCAAAACTTCAGTGGGATTTCTGGTGGCCATCATCACAAGGACTCAATCCTTGGCCTAAAAGGCCCTTTCCTCATTTGTGTAATAGAAATAGTAGCTCATACTCCACAGGACTGCTGTGAGACAGAATTAATAGTTGTAAAGTTCTGAGTTCCACAGATGAAAGCTGCATTATCATCTCTGAAATGTATTATATTTCTGCTCTAAGAAGTTTTGAAAAAGAAGCACTTATCTATTTTCTCACAGTTTTTTTTTACTCTATACACGAGCAAAAGATCTGGCACAGCAGTTCATTAAAAAAAGAATTAACAACCTATCATAATCTCACACAACCAATCTTCCTCCTGCTACTATCTTACTAAAAATGTCCATATTAAAGACAACCTTGGGGCAAGATTTTTAAAATAAATTATTTCACACAGTCCATAAGAGCTGATCTCTAGAAATAGGATAGTTAGATTTATTTAAACACCTATAAATGAAGCTCTAAATGAATTTAATGGTGCATAGTAAATTTAAAAGTTACTTTATGGACAGCAGAATTACCAAAATTTAGTTCTCTTAATGAAGTTTCTGTAACTAGTGACAAGTCAATCACTGAAAGAACTCAGAACTGCTGATGAATACTGCTGATGAAAAGTCTTTCAAAAGAACTTCAGATACTTATGTTTATATCTTAAAAAGTACCATGATTATATACAAATCTTTTCTCTTTAATTCTCCCCCTTTTTCTTCTTTCCTGATAACCTACTCAGGGTTTGCTGGGTTTCAGGACAAAATGTCTCCTGTGTTTTTAAGACAAGTAAGTTACAATATAATAGCAAATAAGGCAAGGAAGCTTTCTTTCTCACTTCAAACAAAGATGGAAACTCTGGAAATTAAAATCAAATCTACATAGTTTAAGATTAAATAAGATTCTTCAGAAAGGTCCCCACTCCTGTAGCCCTGAGATGCCACAATATGTGGAGAAGCTTTTTTCTTGTCCACTGGGAAATCAGTATTTATTAATTCTTTCAGGATACAAAATTACTTGAAGTGATGAAGTGATGAATTTTACACGATCCCTCATTAACATTTTCAAACATTTTTACCCTGCCTTCAGCTACTTTTATTTGCAGCCTTATGAGCCACACAGAAAGTCATGGATTTGGGCTGTGTGTTATTTAGGAAACTAATTAACTCTCCCATTGCAATGGATCTAACCAAGTCAGCCCCACACCATGGAGGCTCCTGGAAGGAGTTCACATAGATGAGCTCATTGTTAGTCCATGTTGGGCAACATCAAATTACCTTAATGTCTATTTCTTATTTATTTCTTTGTAGTATTTTAGAGATCATATTCTGCTTTCAGCCCTGCTGGTAACTTACCCTTTCTGGGATAAATTCAAGGTTTACAGCTGAGTTCTCACACTATAAGATAATCCTGGTTATGCTCTGACATGAGGAGTCCTCCTTTATTTGTCCACAAGCACCTATGAAGTTCTCCCCTCCCCTTCTCTTCTTCTCAATTCTATAGCTGCATCATGAGTCTGATCAAGGAACTGATCTGGCTGAAAGTGAGTGGGTACTTTTTTCCTAGATTAGTTTTTGGATGGGAAGCATTCCCTGATCCAAATCACAACTGACTGCACAATCAGAACCACAGAATAATTGGGGTTGGAAGGGACCTCTCAAGGTCATCCAGTCCAACTCCCAGCAGTAAGCAGGGACACCCTCACCCAGATCAGGATGCTCAGAGCCTCCTCAAGCCTCACCTTGAATATCTCCAGGGTTGAGGCCTCAACCACCTCCTTGGGCAACCTCTTCTGTTGTTCCACTACCCTCATGGTAAAGAATTTTCTCCTAACACCCAATTTAAATCTGCTCTTCTCTAATTTAAAACCATTTTAAACAAACACTACAGATTCTTGCAAACAGTTCCCCTCCAGCCTTTCAATCAGATGAATGAAAGCAAGGAGCAGACTAGAAACTGGCAGGAGAGTTAAGCTGGGGATGACCACTTGGGTTAGGTGCAAGTGACCATGAGCCTCCAAGCCTTACTCATCCAAGGGCTAAAAGGCTTCTGTTAAACACACCACTGATCAATTTGGTTTACCCTGCAGTGGGTAGCCCCAAAAGTACTCAGCATGCAGTTATAAATTGCCTTCATTCATCTTTCTCCCCTGATTTCCAGATACCTCTTCATTCTCCTGGCTGCTCTGGGGAAGAGAGCAAAGTCAGATCTCAATGCCATGCCCTTTTCTTGTAGCTCAAGAGTTTGATAGGCACAAAGCTCTCAGCCAGACACAAATCTCACTTGAGATTCATCTGGAATAAATGGGAGATCCTCAGCCCAAAAGCAACCTGGGAAAAGATGTGATTGCCTCAGGGTACACAGTGATGGAAAAATTCAGATTCCAGGGAGGAATCAGCCCAGGAGACCCATTAGAGAAAATCAAGCAGAGTTTGCAGAGACAAGCAGTTGAATCATTCACAGATTTAAATTCTTGGAACAATGAAGTAGGAATACTCTACTGATAAAAGCAGTAGTAGCATGTGCCCAGACACAGCACCTTCTCTTGCTCTGCTCTGCAGGTCCTGAGTGCTGTCAGACTCCACTGGAGGCTCCAAACCCAGGTAACTCCTTATGAGGAAACTCAGCTCTGTGAATGCCTCATCCAAGTCATCTGCAGAAAGGAAAAAAAGGAAATATAATGGGAAAAAAACCCAAAACCCACAAAAAAGATAAAACCCCAAGCTTTCATTAATATGCAGTTACAAATCACAGAAGTTTGACACAGAAATGCATTCTTAGCTTAGCCAGCTCATCTCTCTGGGAGAAAAATCTTCACTTTTGCAAACAGCACATTCAGGAAAAGAATCTGAAATCCATCTTAGTTTCTGTTCTCACCTAAATATCCTCCTCCTGCAATTTGATTTACTGTGCTTGATTTCTTTAATGCTACAGTTAAACTGTAAGCTCCAGAACCACGTTGTCATAACTACAAATTTGGTATTTCCTTCATCATGATGGTGAACCACAAGAACCACCTCCACAAAAGGGCAGATGCAGAATGAACTGAAAAAGGATTCTTCCCTACCACCTGCTACCCTCAACCCCCAAATATCAAGAAGCAAATATTTGTTTTTATGAAATATCTACCACCCTCCCATTCCTTGTTTCAGGCTGGGGGACTTGAGCAAGTTACTAAGCAGAGGAGTCCTCCACAAAGGAAAAGCTTTGCAGCAGCCTCCTAAATCACAGTGAGATGGTGCCAGACTGCACATCAGCTGTCATTTCAATACTTGAAAAAACCCCAAACTATTCTGACCAGAGATAATTGGGTCTATAAGATCAAAAGCACCTCTAAACCCTGCATAGAAACCAACAATTAGCAGAGATCAGTTTAATATTCTCACAGGAGACAACACTTGACAAGTGTGCTGCCAAGTTCAAGAGTTGGTTTGCTTTCTAGAAGGTTTAAAGAACAACTTGGACACAGCAGAGTAATTCAGTCCTGACAGATCTCCAGAGCTTTTGGATTCCTGGGACAAGAATTGACTGAAAAAACATATCAGTTAAGGGACAACTCAAAATGTTATGCTGAACATCAAACCATTTGTCATCCTCAGTTTAATATTTGTCTGTGGCTTTGTTTGCATAGCAGTTCCAGTCCATCTATTTGTGTGACATCAGAAGTCAGATTTAGAGGATGAAAGAGATCAATTTACCTGTGTAGATCACTGTATCAAAATATCCTGGAAAATCGTGGTGTAATCTGATGTACATATCCACCCTGGAGACTGCCTCTTCCATCTCTTGCTTGCTGAATATTCCTGTCCTCCGAAGATGTGCTTTGTATTTTTCTTTGTTCATTGGTACTAAGAGGATACACCTGGGTTTAAAGTAGGTCCTTTTCAAGCTGTGCACACCCTTTCAAATTAAGCAGAGAAAATGTAATGTTTTGGTTCTGAAACTGCCTATTGAACTCGTAGCTGAGTTTAGGACAGCTGATTTATGACTTTATTACCAATTACTAAGACAGAAATAGTGGTAACCTTCATCCAGTCTATGGGGCTCAAAATCTAGGAATCCAACTTTACAAAACAGGCAAGCTCAAGGTGAAGTGCCCTCAGGCTACGTGTGGAAAGCATTATAAGAATGGGATAACTTTAGAACAAACACACAAGTGTGTAAAAGTAAAGTAAAGTAAAAGTAAAGGAAAGTGAAGTGAAAGTGAAGTGAAAGTGAAGTGAAAGTGAAGTGAAAGTGAAGTGAAAGTGAAGTGAAAGTGAAGTAAAGTGAAGTAAAGTGAAGTAAAGTGAAGTGAAGTGAAGTGAAGTGAAGTGAAGTGAAGTAAAAGTAAAGTAAAAGTAAAGTAAAAGTAAAGTAAAAGTAAAGTAAAAGTAAAGTAAAGTAAAAAGTAAAGTAAAGTAAAAAGTAAAGTAAAGTAAAAAGTAAAGTAAAGTAAAAAGTAAAGTAAAAAGTAAAGTAAAAAGTAAAGTAAAAAGTAAAGTAAAAAGTAAAGTAAAAAGTAAAGTAAAGTAAAAAGTAAAGTAAAGTAAAAAGTAAAGTAAAAAGTAAAGTAAAAAGTAAAGTAAAAAGTAAAGTAAAAAGTAAAGTAAAAAGTAAAGTAAAAAGTAAAGTAAAGTAAAAAGTAAAGTAAAAATTTAAAGTAAAGTAAAGTAAAAATCCACAGTGCTTTAATTCTTATACCCACCAGTTAAGGGCTTTGGTTTCTTTTCCATCCTTTCTATTAAGAGTGAGAGCTCTTAAGAGTAAGAGGTTTCTCTTGCTGTGCTGGACCTTCTGCTTCTTCATAATCTGGCATTTCTCTTTTGCAGATTGAGCCTTAAGTGAAGGAATGTTTTTTTTCTTCTCCAAATAATACTTATTTCTGTGACTTTCTAACCCCCTGCAGCAAGTTTTGGTTCTGTTGAACACTCTTGTTGTACCTGCTTGGGGTGTTTTACTTGAGCATCTCTGCTGGGAAGCAAGAGTGAGAGCCCTGGGGCTGTTGAGCCTGGAGGAGAGAAGGCTGAGAGGGGATGTGCTGAATGTCCCTCAAGATCTGAGGGGTGGGGGGCAAGAGGAAGGGGACAATCTCTTTTTGGGGGTGCCCAGGGAGAGGCCAAGGAAGAATGGGTTGAAGGGAGAAGAGAGGAAGTTCCAGCTCAGCATGAGGAGAAACTTGTGGAGGCTGAGGCTGAGGGCCCAGGCTGCCCAGAGAGGTTGTGGAGTCTCCTTCTCTGGAGCCTTTCCAAACCCCCCTGGATGTGTTCCTGTGTGGGCTGCCCTGGGGGATCCTGCTGGGGCAGGGGGGTTGGACTGGGGGATCTCCAGAGCTCCCTTCCCACCCCTGACATTCCATGATTCTTTGTACCACAACCTTGTATCTTACCCTTATATATTTCCCTCTCTACCCAAGCCATGATGATGATGATATTGATATTATATCTTACTCCTTTTGACTCCCCAGCCTGGCTGACTGGATAACCAGCAACAAGTGCAACTGTGAGTGGTCTCTGGAGGGAAGACAAGGTGTAGTGATATTTCTGGAAGAATAATGAGATTTTAGCCACTCTGCCTCTAAACCCTTGGTTGGAATGTGCAGCTCCTTCAATTGCTCTCCAGGTATTGGTGGCTACATAAAGGGAAAGCACTGCAGATGTGTTTAATCCTAGGTGTAACTGTGTGGCAGAATCACAGCAGCCCCTCCATCTGCAAGTGTAGACTCAGCTAGATTTTCCTTTTTAAAAACTGTTGTCAGTCTCTTTTATCAGTGAAAGATAGACTCCAGATTAAGGAGAATGAACACCTCTAAATTTTTAGTCTCAGCCCACAGACCATAATTAAAATTTCTTTTAACAGTGCTAAATCACTTCTGTTATGAGCCTCACAGAAGATAATGGACTTTGATAACTCCTATTCAGCTACATAACTCACCATTATTGTTTCTCATCTGCCAGCAGAGTCCACAGTGCCACAAGACTGTGCATAATTACTATGAGATCTTAAAACTTCAGTGACAAAGTTGTTTCTTAGCTGCCTGCCCATGATGGTGGCTTTGGTAATAGCCAGTAAAAGTTCTGGTCACTGCCTGTGTCACTGGGTTAACCTCCTCATGAATAAACATGGCATTCCATTAAGTTCTTTCTCCTAAATTATTTGATAACCCATCTGCTTTGTGAAGACTTGACAGCTTTGAAAGGCACCCCCCTTCCATTCTATTTTATCTTCTCCTTCAGGGTCTGTCTGGCAAGACAACAAACACACTCACTGCCTATTGCAATCAGTGGAGGCAGAGGGTGATTCACAATTCTCACAAGACTGAGTTAAAAAGGGAAATGGAACTACACAGAGACTTCATAATTTGCTGTTTAATATCAGCCAAGTAGCAGGCACTTGCAGCATTAAAATGTGGACCATTTGAGCAAGGAGCTACTATTTTTTTAGCACTGACATGCAGCTTTTCTGGTATTTGTACATTTATATGCAAGCCAGTAAATGTGTACAGTTTTAGTTGGACCAAGGGGGACTAAAACTCCTTATGATCATTACAGTTCTAAACAGAAAACAAGCTTTTCAGCCATCAGTTTCACCAACAAAGTAATAATCCTAAATTTAATTAAGTTTATTATCAAATTTTGCTCAAGTCTCCCTGGTCATTCCTCTAACTCTGCACAATTTAGGATCCTATGTTACTTTTTAAATTTCTTTTCTTTTTTTTTTTTTTTTTTTTTTTCCTGTCCATTTATCATGGAGCACAGTGGTATTTGTTATTTTGTTGTCAACCCCCAGAGGTGGAACTGAGCCTTTCAAAGGCAGTGAAATCCAGCAACACTTGCTTTCACATTCTGGGTACTCTGTAGAGCGTCTGATTTTGGAAGCTCATGTATTTGGAGCTTATTTTTCAGCAAGAATTTGGAAGGAAATGTAACATGCCTTTCATTTTTGTCACCACGATTTCTAACTAGGAAATCTCAATCTCAGATGATGAGAAGTACTTCATTAGAAAATTAGCTAAAAAGTGAATTCTTCTGGGATTCCAGCAGCTAAGTTTTGACACTTTGTTTGTGTGACCTACTTTCTTAATGCAGCAAGACTTCTGAGAATCTGCCATCTGTGCATGTTCACCTGACAAATCTCAGAGAGGGTAAAGCAATCCCTTGAAGAAATTGCATCTTTTAATACTTCTGCCCCAAATATTGCCTCAGGCCTGTGTGCATCCTCCATTCCTTCATCAGCAAAGGAATCACACAGAATCACAGAATTCTTCTGGTTGGAAAAGATCTTGAAGATCATGAAGTCCAACCATAACCTAACTCTATCAATCATTATCCCAACTAAGTCCAGTGCTTAAACCTTGCCCCCCAGCACCATCTCTACACATCTTTTAAACACCTCCAGGGATGGGGATTCAGCCACCACTCAGGGCATCCTGGGCCAGTGTTTGGTTATCCTTTCAGTGAAGAAGTTCCTTAAAATATCCAATCTAAACCTCCCCTGGCACAACTTGAAGCCAGTTCCTCTTGTCCTGTTGCTTGTTACTAGAGGGAAGAGTCCAACCCTCCCTTGCTCCAACCTCTTTCCAGGGAGTTGGGGAGAGCAAAAAGATCTCCCCTCAGCCTCCCAGCTCCCTCAGATGCTCCTTGTAGGACTGGTGTTCCACAGGAGAAGTATGGAATTCTTTTAGGGGTGATCAGCTGCTGTACAGCTCTAGACTTCTGCCCTGGTTTGGGCCAGGATAAAGGTGATTTTCTGGTTTGTACTTTTGCTTTCAGCTCAGTCTCTTGTAAGTAGCTGCACTTGCTGAAATGAACAGCAAGTTTCTCAGTCAGTGTCTGCTCCTGGGACTGCTCACACTCCATGGTTATAGTTACTGCTGGAGAATGGGCTGCAGAGCCAAGGACACTGCTCAGCTCTGAGGAACATTTTACCTTCCAGAAGGAGTAAAGAGGTCCCACCTGAACCCCTCCTTTGGGGAGGAACGGACAAGATAAATGACCAAAATTGACCAAACAGAGGATTCCATCCCATACACCTCATACTCAGTATAAATTGGAGGGATCACAAGGGTCAAACCCCTTCCTGCTTCCCCTTCTTCACCTCTCCCTGTTTGCTTCAGCATCCTGGGAGGATTCCATCCCTTCCTCTGCCTGTGCTCCTGATCCATTCCAGCCTGGATCTGTGTGTTCCTGCCTCCAGCTCCCAACTGCTCCTGAGCCCAGGATTCCAGCCTGGACTTTCCCAGGGCTGCCCTGCAGCCTCAGTGGGGATGTGAGAGTTATTGGGGGAAAGGGAGGAGGAACGTGGCATCAATTTTCCTGGATATTTGTATAGATTTAGTAATTTTTCCTATTTATCATTACTTTTTCATTAAAGCTGTGTAGATTAGTTTCCAACCCATAAGTCTCTCTCCCTTATTCTCTCTCCTTCCTTTATCTGGGATGAGAGGGGGGTTAATAGAGAGCATCTGGTATTCAGTTTAATTGCCAGGGCAGTGTTAAACCCTGACAACTTCTCTCCCCATAACCTGAAAGCAGGTGGAAAGCACATGGTTGAGAAGCTGAGGATACTGCAATGGAAAGTCCTGGTGATGTGGTGGGGAGATGAAACTGCTGAAGACTGAAAAAAAAGAGTCCAGGAAATTTTAAGAAGCCACAAGACTCCTTCAGACCCAATGTGGGTGTCTATAAAGGTGTGGTTTACATATAGACAGTGGGGAGCTGCTTGAGACAGGCAGTGGAGTTAAAAAAGCCTTTGAGCAAACAACTGGACCTGCAGTGACTGTAACTCAGCACACACAACCAGTTCAAATATATAATATATCTATAGAATATATCAGCAGCAGCTGTAGGCTGGGCAGAAGGCCATAGGTTGTCTCTTGTGACCCTGTGTCTAGGCAGCTGAAACAAATCTTAGTCAAACTGCATGATTCCCAGCCCAGGACAGCTCTCAATGAATGATTCATTTAAAAATGGTTTGTCAAAAAGGAATCCTTACCTCTATTTCTAAGTGAACACAGGTTGCAAGACCCTCTCTGGCAATTGCTTCTACAGTGTCTCTTGCAAGTCCATAGGAACGACCACCGTGCTTATAGGTTGCTATAAACTGCCCCTGAAATTCAAAAGATTAAATGCAATGGCAAAGGAAAGATTTTCAGGGAAACAGCTTCCTTAAAGGGCTTCACTCTGGGCTTCCTTGCTTTCTCTCCCTACAAAGTTCCTCAATCATCAGTGATAATGAGAGAAAAAAAAAAAAAAAAAAAAGAAGAAAAAAAAAAAGAAGAGGAGCACTCAGTCCTGCAGGGCTTGGGCTTGTCCATTGTTCATGGATAATAAAACAAAGTGTCAAGACAAAAAGTGTCTTGCAAATATGCTGCTGAGGTTACAGCTTTTCTTGGTTATTCACTCACAGTGTGAAGAAAGCAAGAACTAAACCAAGGGGAGGCCTTCTGGGGACATTACATCCAAGCATATGGCCATGCCACATCAAAAATTGGAGATGCCAAAGAAAAGGGGGGACAAATCTGCCAAGAGAATGTATAATGGGCCAAAACATCTCAAAACTTGACAGCTGAAGCTTTGGTTCCCAGTCTAGAGAGATGTAAGCAGATTATATTCTTATAAAATTAAACTCCTTGGTTACTAGGAATTCTCATGAAGGACCAAATCAGTTGCTTCAGACTGTGTTGGTTCCTCCCTTTGTACAAATATTGAGCCCTGATGTGGCTTTTCAAGCTCAAGTTTTCTTGCAGGCAGCAAAAGGCATCTGGAAACAGCACAGAGAGAACCCAATGCCTTTAGGGGGAATTTGGTAAACTTTAAGACTGCATTCCCTGCAGGGCTGCTGGAAGATTTTTAAAAAGAAAGGGGGGAAAGAAAAAAAAAATAATGAAAAAATGTCAGCTATTTCAAGAGTTTTTCTTTCCTGCACACACACTAGTTATCTACACATGGAAATAAGTTTATTTCTACATTTTGCTGCTATTTCAAGATTCTTACTGACCATTATGCTCACTTAATGCTTTCTATACATTCATACAGAAGAAGAGAAAGCATTAATAAACAATGAATTAGTCTACATTTCTGCCTATGCACTTAAGCAACAGAACTGTGAGTGAATAAGAATGCACAGGCAGACACAAAGTTGAAATAAAAAAAAATAAAAATCAGAGAACCTGAGTTCACTTTGGGTGTAGGAAATAGGCCTAGGAGGATACCAGTCAGGTACTTACTGTGTTCACCATTTTGTCAAATGCTTGTTGAGAAATGAAATAGTAATCATGTCTGTTTTCTTCACCAAAGTAAGCTGGCCTGGTAGTGTGACAGGGACTGGAAGATATATGGTGTAATAAAGAAATAACCTGTTTTCAATCACAGAAGCAGCTACAGAATAGGAGGGGGGGGAGGAAAGGGAGACTACTATAAATCAGTTTCTTTTTAAGAAGAAAAGAAAGATGAGACATTTAAAGAGGTGCAAATCATACCACTAACGCTGCATATTTGAAAGATTAACTCATAAATACAAAAAAAATAAAATAGAAAAAAAAAAAGTTTAAATGTTACATTACATTTTGGCTATAAATTCCCCACCCACCCAACCCAGGAGAGCCTGAGCTGAAGCTGTCACAGCACCCTGTAAGAAAAAAATGATGAAACCACTTTTTTTTTCCTAGTAATGTCAGCTTGTGGATGATATAAAGTAGAATCCTAAATATGGAAAAGGAGACTAGGAGTTAGGCTGAACTCTGAGGTTAAGAAAGAGATATGAAGACCAAATCTTTAAATAGATCCTTAAAAGGAAGGGGAGAAACAATCCTGAAACTAGGGAGATAAGTGGGATTCAAGGCAGGAAAAGTAATTGCCTGCCACCACATAAGGACAACAGGATAAACCTTGGATAAGTGAGCTTGCTACCAGGATGAAACTCTAAATAAAAAAAACCCAAAGAACACAAATAAAACACCCAACGAAGCCAATGCATGTAGCAATTTTAGATTCAAGTTTGCAGTGGCTCACATTCTATCTTAGGAAATTCTAATTTGCTTCTGCTTTGGTTTTGGTTTTAATTTTTATAGTGTAGGATAAGAGGAACAAAAGCTGATTCATACCAACAACATTTTAACTCTTTGCCTTCTGCTGCATTGTCCTGGAAAATATGGTGAAAAAAACCCAAATACCACCTACCAAGCTATTTCTGTTTATTTATTCAAGGCAGTTATGAACCATTAAGAAATTTAGTTTTTAATGTAGAGCTCGAGAGACCTTAACCATCACAGCATTAGGGGGTGCCACTTCTTTTTATAAGGAAGCTGTGGCAAATGAGACCACAGATTCTGTAAAATTTCACTTCAAAGGCCTGATGTTCTTTAAGATATTATGAATGCATCCAGCTTTAAAGGTCATTCCTGAGCACTAGCCAGATGGTTTGAGGGTCCAATTTCACTTTATTTTTTGAAACACTTTTAAAAATTACAACCTCTTTTAATTGCAAGGCCATGTTTACATTCGAACTGCCAGGGTATCTTGTGTGAAATAAATTTTTAATGAGTGGAATGTTTGAAATTTAAAAGTGTGAGCCATAAAATTGCTTGAATCTCCACTGAATAATTAAAATACAACTTTGCTTTATGGTTGCAATTTTCTGCTCTGTTAAGATTCTGTCTCTCTTCCTTTTTTTTTTTTTTTCATTCCCCTGCATGCATAAACATTTTAGGAAAATAAAATACACACCATAAAAACAATGCTCTTTAAAAAAACATAGTGCTTGGAATATTCCAACTGGCATTCAATTAGTAGGTAACTTCCTATCTAGCCTTTCAAAACATAGTATCATAGAATCACTGAATGGTTTGGGCTGGAAGGGGCCTTTCAAGGTCACTTAATCCAACCCCAGCAATGAGCAGGGACATCTTCAACTAGATCAGGTTGCTCAGAGCCCCATCCAACCAGGGATGGGATATCTACCACCTCTCTGGGTAAAGAAAGGCAAAAAGTAATTTCTCCTGTCTCATAACCTTCACAGATGTTTTAAAATGTCCTTAAAATGAAAGTTTAATGACCTAAGCTGGTAAATAGCTGAGCACAGAGTAGACAGAAATATGAACAGGCTCCTTCACCATGGTGTATATTAAACAACTTTATCCAGGCATGTAGAGACAGGACAAGGGGGAAAGGTTTTTAGCTGGAAGAGAGGAGTTTAATGTGAGACATGGGGAAGAAATTCTTTTGTGGTGAGCCCCTGACCCAGGTTAACCATGGAAATTGTGGCTGCCCCATCCCTGGCAGTGTCTCAGGTCAGGTTGGATGGGGCTTGGAGCAACCTGGGCTGGTGGGAGGTGTCCCTGCCCATGCAGGGGGTTGGGTCTGGATGAGCTTTAAGGTGCCTTCCAATCCAAACCATTCTGTGATTCTAGGATGACAAGCAGAGCATGGTCCTGTGATGCTGAGAACTCTGAGGAATCATTCTCATGTGTGCATGGGCACATGGTACATAAATATTGACCCAGGTTCTGTTGTGGCAAACTCTATTTGTGGGAAAGAAAAATCTGGTTCCAAATGAATGAATATATTAATGTAATTAATAAAAAAAGAAAAAAAAAAGAGAAAAATCCAGGAGAGACAATATAACATGAATACAGACCAGTGCCAACCAGTGGGTGCTACAGGACCTATGATTTTTAGATACTGTAAAGAATTGAATGGATGGGCAAGCAGAACAGCTTGCACCACCTCATTCTAGGCTGTGGTAGTGGTGACCTAGCTTAGCCAGACTCCCTTATCTACTGGGCATCAAAAATAGGTAGATTATCAAAACAGTGATTTCCCCTCAGCTGGATTTCCCTTGGAAAAGAGAGAGTTTCACTCCACTAAGCACACAGGGAGCCCAAGATGTAAGGATCATAATTCAGGCCTTTAGGGTAGGGAAAATTAGTTCTTCCAGCAGGTGGTGAAGTCTGAAAGGTGCCATTTGCTTTGATAACACTGCTCAAAGGATAATAAACTGGTCCAGCAATTCCACTTGCTGCTTTTCCTAGCTTCTGGATGCTGCCTGCACATGCTAATGTGATTCTGTGCAGGTGCATTACAGAAATGAAGGGAAATGCACACATATCTAACCAGATGCTTAGGTTGGAGGGCATGAGCAAGAAGAGATAGAACAGATCAATAAAAGGAGCACTAAATGACACATTTTTGTTTGCTGTTCACCTTTGAAAAGAACATCATCATTTAAATAGTTTTTCTTTTAAGGAAGTATTTGATGACTTGAGGCAATCAAGCCCTGGGAAAAGATGCAGAACAATGAACATTTATTGGCTGACTTTAACTTTTAACCTTGGGGGTTGTTTTTTTTTAGAAAAAAAAAAACAAAACAAAACAGGAATTCTACCCTTGGTGTTCTTTGAAACTTCTGGAGCAAACTTACCAGTGTCTGAAGAAATTGTTGAACTGTCTGCAGATCTTGAAAGCAAGTTCTCTCTTACCACAGGCTACAGGGCCAACTAATACCAGCATGGGGTAGGGAGAATCAAGAGTAGGTAAAGTGCTACAAGAAAGGAAAACAAGGAACCATTAAGTTACCTAGAAATGAAGTCTTGGGCAACTTTGTCTAAAGCTTCTGCAGAGACTTTGTCATCACTTCATTTAATCTCACCTGTAATATTCTTCACATTTTTCACAGTGTAGCTAAAAATCAAGAGAAGCCTGTGCTCTAAACATAAAAATAGCACAAAATACTTCATTAAAGACCCCTGGCTTGCTTTTGCAAAAGGAATAATGTTATGTCTACCATAGTATTTTCTGATTTATAACCTTTTCTAAAGCTCCCCCAGCAATTACAGCATTGCTGGGATTTGTTTAGAGTTTTCCAAGTCTATTGCAGGGCTGGTAATATCTGAATGATCAGGATAATAAGCCCAGCATGAACCTGGACTCTTACAAACCTTCATGCACTCCTCCATGTAATCTTGCTGACTTCTATGCCCTTGCCAGATGAAGGTGGAAATTTGTAAAGAACTCTTGAATTCAATACAAAGAAAACCAGCAAGATCCTCAAACTCCACTGAACACAAATAACACTGCAATAAAAGAACCCAAAGTGCTGCAAAGGCACAAAGCTCTCCATTTTCTCCATGCTGAGCAGGTGGTTAGATCCTGATATTTCCACTTCCAGCTGTAAATACTAGAATGAAGAGCATTTCTGCACTTTCAAGTGTCCAGCAATTTATTTAGACAGCTAAAAATGGAATGAAACTTTGGACTCTCCTTTTTAAAATCTCAGCTAGATCTTCAGATAATGCCACTTGATAATATGCCAGAAATAGTTGAAATCATTTCAAACCCACTTATTTCAAACTAATAAATAGCTTTTGCTAAATGTAAATTTAAAGACTTAAGTAAGATTTAAATAAGACTTAAAGAGTGTGGAAGAAAACCACCATTGTGTGTGAAGCTTCCATGTGATTTAAAACAGATGAAGACAAATTCCTGAAAACAGAATATATTTCTTTTACTTTTTCTCTTACAAGTAGCTAGCTCTAGAAGTAATGATAACCACCTCACACAAGCATGGGGTGGAAAAAGTTTTCAAAGCAACAGCTTTCCTCCTATTTTAGGTTTAGCAAATCAGCTCTATTTTCTACCAGATTATATGTATATTTATTATATGTATATAATGGGACTTGAGGCTTCAGAAGCACTAAGATAATAGTGCAATTTTACCCTCACATAAGAAATACCAGATACACCCAATAAATCAAGATACTGACTTGAATCTGTACAGATGTGCTGTTACTAAATTGACATGAACCCAGCTCCTGGTTCAGCATTCCACCCACAAAACTATTTTCAAGTAGCAGAACCCCTGAGATGACTGTGCTGATTGGTGACATTTACAAAATGCAAGAAAACATTAACATAATAAGTTCATTAGCAGAATACATTAAGAATCCTGGGGAAGGTAAAAATACATTCTAAAAATCATCTGAATCTATTAGGTTGTAACATTCTGTTCAGCTCAAGGAATATCTTCTTCCTCTCTTTATTCTTGGAGCTGTTCAGACTGCCTTTCCCTTTTTTTTTTTTGACATCTGTGGTAAGGAAAAAACAGTTTAAGATATATAACCCCAGGAGGTATTGGTGCCAGCTTTGCCTCCTCCAAGTGCATGATTATAAATGAACCCTTTCAAAGATGAGAATTCCATGAAACAGGCTTAGTGAGTAGAGATTCAAAACTTATCAAGACACAGCAGAAAGTTCTGGTTCTTGCTCAAAGCCATGGCCTTCATGAAAAATGATGTCAAGGCAGGTGTGTGAAGGCAGAACTTTTATCTTCAACATAGTTTGACTACAGTCCCTCTCCATCCACCCAACCTGCTACATGCTGGCAAACAGAAGAACTCCTTTGTCATCTTTTTCTTTTAAAAGGAACTGTTCTACCCAGTAATGATACATCATTACCTGACATGGTTATACTTGGCATTTAAATTCTCTTAAAGACATTTCCATTACTCAAATTCCCTTCATCCTCCAGTTCCTGGTGCTTATTATTTCAGCAGAAGAACACAGAGAACATTCCCATCGTGTCCTTCCACTATATCACCACCTAATGGTTCTCTAAAAAAGAAATTAAAAATTGGGGGGGTTCCTAACAATTTGTAAGCAGTGTCTTGTGAAGAGTTCTTGGCTGATTTAATATGCATCTTTCAGCTTCCTTTGTCTTTTCCACAGACATTTTTCCACATCCACTGCTGTTGAAGATGAATTGATTTCAGGGCCAGAAGGGACCCCTGTGAGCAGCAACTCAGATTCCTCTCATCAACACTGGCAACAAGATTTCCCTGAGTTAGTTCTTGTTTCAAGCCTGATACCTGGGGTTCTGTCAGAATATATTTTAATTAGAAACATTCCAGTTGTGAAGAATCCTTGGTACCCTTGGTAAATTGTTCCAATGGTTAATTACCTTCATTGTTAAAAATAATCATGCTCTATTTCTTCTCTGAATAAGCTCATCCTCAGAAGCCAGATACCAAACCTCATCATGTACTTACCCAACAGAGTGAAGAACCCTCTGTTATTAAATTTCTGCTCCCTGTGTAGCAGTTGTGACTACAATCAAACTACCTTTTAAAATGTCACATGCATTTCAAGGGGGGAAAAAAATACACATACTGTTGTTCAGTGGTGTGTTGCCATGTAATTAAAACAGAATCACAAGGTACACAAGAGAGGGAAGAGCAGAGGAAACCTAATGCTAATGTTTTCTAACTTTTTTTGCTTTGCTTTTATTTTTAATGGAGATATTACCAAACCAGAATTAATTACAACCTCCTCTGAAAAGAGAAATGCAACTGAACTACCCCAATCTGGTTTCAATAAGTGTTTTTCTAGTGGAGAAGACTATAACACATCATCATTAGGAAGATTTCATTAATGACTGTGTTGTGTGCTCTCCAGCTGAGCATGGGCAACCATTCAAATCCTCATTAACAATTATGGTCAGCAGGATAAATGCTGATTTGCATGTTTCTGTGTCTGTGTCTACAATACCTCTGACAGAAGACAGAACTGTTTCTCTCCAGCAATGAGGATACACATACACAACCCTGTAAACAAATATTTAAAGAGAGCCTCTGTCTGCATTGGAATATATCCATGCCTTTAGGTAAAACTATTGTGGTCTGCTTGCTTTTTTAAAAAAAAAAAAAAGAAATAATCTCCAGCCCTGCAAAACAGTAAGTCCTTAGGGTTTTTTGGGTTGTGTTTTTTTGTTGTTGTTTGTTTCTTGTTGTTTTTGTTTGTTTTTTTTTAATAGGCTATTTAGAATTCTCAGTGCTATCATCATCACTGGGATGCCTCCTGTCTTTTCAGCAACAATCCCAGAAAACAAGAGTGGCAATAAAGATGTCCTAAAAATACAAATTTCTGAGTTACTAAATCATGGATCTCAAGTCAGGTTACTCATAAATTATAAGCTAAGATGTTCAAAATGGTGCTAAGACAGGATGTGGGGAACAAAAGCTGTTCTCAGTGTCCAACTGTAGTCAATATAATAATAAATCACATCTATTTCATAGGATCTTCCATCAGAGGAAGCATTTTCCAAGCAGTCATCAAGCAAATATCACAAAACATCTGCAGAGCAGCAAAGTGTGACTATTACCAGTTTCTAGATGAGAAATGAAACTGAGAGAAGCCACCTGGCATGACAACAGTAACATTGGAAGAAGAACATTGACTTGTCTCTCCCTTCTGTGCTTGAAGTGGCAGTCATCATCATCTCATTCCCTAAGTACAAACTCAGGAATTTCACCTTAAGAATAGAAAATGTGCTCCCAAGCCACAAAATAAAGTCATTTTGTTCACAGTGGGATGCCAATAGTGTGAAGGAAGAAGGAGAAAAGGAGGAGGAGATGTTTTACAGCTCTCCTCTGCCTCTAGAGATTTTAAATTTGCCTTTGGGTATTGATAGATATTTTGCATCTTTCATTTCTGGTGCAAATGGCCATCTGTTTCAACAGACTGTTTAAAAGAAATGGAGCTGTGGACAATCTGTCTCAGACTTTAGAGGTGAATGACTAACTTCATTTCAGAATCAATTTCAGCCCAATAAGATTTGCTTAATTTCCAGAGGGCTACTTGAATCCTAGAGAACTTCCCCTCTTCTCTAGATCAATTTAGAAGTGGGAGGAGGATGGAAAAATGTCCCTCTAGCTATGAGAACAACAAATTCTGCTTTACTTGAGTGCCATCCTCAGGAGCAGATGTGAAAGTGGAGGTAACCTTACCTGTCAAAGACTCTCAGGGGCTGCAGCATGCTGTACACAACATGTGTCATATGATCTTCAGCAGCAACAAGTTCTGGAGGAGGATCATATTTATTCACAGCAGCAACCTGTTTGCACAGGTTAGGGGCAAAAAATTAAAAAAAAAAAAAAAGAGAGTTGTGATGTAATTATTTCCATCTGTAATATGCTCAGGCTTGAATAATGATGGCTTTATATTTATGAGGGTCAGTCTTTGTCTTTGGGTTGTCTGCAAGGACTCCACTACCTAAATCTTTTCAAGGGATTTAAGTGGAATTTGATAGATGGATGGAAGGCAGCCAGATGTAGCTCACTATCTTTAATATATTCAACCTTTTACTGGAAAGAAAACAGGATGCCATGTAAGATGCAAAGTAATTTTGCTTAGGTTTTAATTATCCCTTCATTTGCATCCTCTCAGTGCTAGTGGAAGATGCCAAACTCAAATCCTTAGGGACTGAAGCCATTCATTTATTCATCAGAAGAGGAGCAGAACAGGCATTAACAAAGTAAGCAAACTGCAATTTTCTCCTGACAATGCATTTCTGCCTTTCTTGGGAAAAAAAAACACTCAAACTCCAAGGATTCCCTCCGTCCATTCTATCAAAAGCACTCTTGAGGGTACTGACCACTAATGAGTTCTGTATTTTGCTGGAATTATTAATGCTGCCCATTCAGAAACAGGTTAAGAAATACTGAGGCTTTTCATGGAAACCAGAAAATATCAAATAGCTGACACTGCTGAAAAAAAAAAAAAACCCCCACAAAAAAACCCCTCCAGTGCATGCCAGGCTGGGAAGACCTCAAGGATCAGCTGGTTCAACCCTTTTGGGTTAGCAGGTGGGATGGTGCAAGAGGGGTGGATCTTCAAACCAAAATATTCAGGACTGGAGACCCAAAATCCACATTATTTTGGGGGGGTGGAGGAAAGGAGCTCATCCCATTCCAGCTGTAGTTTGATCTTTTGGTCTGATTTTGTGGCTAGGAGCACATTAAGTGCATCCTGGTGGCCATCAGCTGCTTAAGGTTAGTCCAAAAATAAATGGCAAGTTGAGCAACTGGGTGTTTTATTTCAAAGCTACACTTCAGATCTAACTGCAACATTTCTGGGCATCAGTTTTTTGGTAGTAACAAAAAAAGCTGTGGCCTCCAAATTCAGTTTGACAAGAGAGTTTATGAGGTTAGAGTAGATGTCCAAAAATAACCTGAGGAGAGGATTTTTCTGAAATTAATGATCCAAAAGTTAATTGCTAGCTTGAACCTGTTATCCAAGCTTACTTTTACAATCCATAGAGAAGAAAAAAAATCTTTAATATATTCCAAATTTTATTAGAGGGAAACCAGATAGCCACATAAGACAAAAAGAACAAGATCAACATGTCAGGTAGGTGGGGTAAATTACATTCTGGTTTCATCCCTTCTCTGTGTTCATGATAGAGAGAGCCTGACATTAAACAAGAATGCTAATCTTTATGTGGCTAAAGTTGTAAATTAATTTTTTAAAGGGTAGTTCCCTGAAAACCAACCCCAGGTGTTAATCTGAATAGTTTTAGCACAGCTAGGGCCCAACTACCATATGCAGCAACCAAATTACAGAAAAGTGGCACAAGAGGGAAAGGTTTCTATTAGAATAGAAAGTTTCTATAAGCACCTGAGCAGGGTTTTTTTGGGGGGGAAGAGGATTTTACAGTGAAAACTGTATGGATTAAAAGGGGAAACAAACATTATTACAACTTTCAGAGTTCACTTTGCTGTACTCACTAAAAAAAAACCAATTATGATATTTTTAAAAGAGCACAGAGGTTACCACTTCAGAATGAATGTAGTTGTCTGTTTAGATTCATCAGTGCAGGAACAATAGCTGCTAAATAAATTTCTTCACCAAATGAGGCTTTGGGGTAAGCTTTGCATTTTTACACACCAAAACTGCTCCAGAACTTCTGTAGATACAATATGTGGATTTAAAAGCTAAAGTCTCTGAATCTGGGGGCTGAAATCTTGGGAGATTTGTCACACCCAGCTGATTACACAGTTACATTTGCATGCAGAGTGTTCTATAGTCTTTCTTTTGAGAAAATCCAGAATGATATGATTTTACATACTTTTTCTTCCACTGAAATCTTCTGGACATCCAGCTCTGTCAGTTGGAGCAACATGAAAATCACTGAGAGCCAATAATCCGTTCGGTCCTAAAGGAGAGAGTTTCTCTTTTGAGGTAATGTCCTTAACTTCATCAATCTAATATTAAATTTCAATCAGTTGAAATTAAATTGGCCTTAATAGATCACAACATAAAAACCCTGAAGGAAGTAAGGCCTTGTTCTAAAGTCTGCAACACATTGCTTGAAAGGTCAAGATGGGAATTTAAAAAACACCCCACCAGAACCCCAAGGAAGACTGACAGAGAACCAAAAGCACTATCTCTACTAAGATTATGTTATAAACTCTGGTTAAAACTCTTCTAACCTCAGCAGCAATGCAGGAGCTTGAAAACAGATTTTGCTTTCTAAATTTCTCATTGTATATGCTTTTAAGTCTGAGACAACAAAGAGGAATAACTAAAAATCAAATTAAAAACCTGACACTGAGAAGTTCAGGAAAATACTTATTTCTAAAACCAATCAGGTCCAGTTAAAACAACTGAAATTCAGACAGCTGCCTTGACTGCACATCTAAATTATTAGAACAGGAATAGGATCAGATGTTGCTTAGGGAAAGGACATCTAAACAGAAAAAAAGAGTTCAGAGGATCATGGGCAGCCTATTTTGGGTATTTCTGCATGAAGAATTCATGGTGTCAGCAGCTATGCCAGGGGAGGTTTAGGCTGCATATCAGGAAAAGTTTTTCACTGAAAGGGTTGTCAAAAATTGGAATAGTCTGCCCAGGGCAGTGGTGGAGTCACCATCCCTGGAGGGACTTAAAGGGATTGTCTCTTCCAGCCAAAGACACCCTGTGATTCTTTGTGCTCTGACATTGGAAATCACTGTAAAATTCCAACATAATTTAGAATTCACAAAAGTCAGGGTAGAATCACCTTTGATCACTCAGGACAAATTACAAATGCAGAGTCAAAGTCAGAATTTCTGATATTTTGCAAATGTCACAGTTGGAAAGAAAAATGGATATTAAATTCATTAATTGAGGAGTATTTATGGGAGCCATAAATGTCAACTGAGTAAATTCTAAAGAAGCAAAGAAGGCATAGATTTCAGAGATACTGAAGAGGTACTATTAAGTTCCTTGGAGCTTTTTCCAGGAACAACTGAGTATAGACCCTCAAAGCAAACAAAAAGGGGATTTTTTTCACCCCAAAATCATGGCACATTGTGATTACAAGAATATAATATGCTGTTGAAATCAGTAAAATTCATCAATTTACTACATGGATATTAAACATCAAGAGCCCTATGCAGCTTTAATTCAAAGTTCCCAGACACAGGGAGGTAAAAATGCCAGAAAATCCATCACTCATCATTTCTTTTACTCTTTCCTTGAAATAACTTGGTCACTCTCAAGGAAAGAATCCCAAGCAAAACAGATTCTGGTGGGATCCAAACCAGCAGTTCTAGGTTTTTAAGTTTTGCTTCCTCTATAGTTCTTTCTTACCTTTAGAGGATTTTTTAAAAGGTTTAAAACTCTGAGGAGAGGCAGATCTTTAATATGTTCAAGTTCATGCAGCTCAGCAATCTAATTAGTGACAGAAACAGAGCATAAATCAGCAGCATCAGAATCCATCATAATTATGGGGGGAGGGGAAACTATTTAAACCCCTGCTGGTAAAATTTAAATGTAAAAAAAAAATCATTCTAACTCACAAAGGAGGTATACATGTTAACTGCATTCAATAAGGCACTTATAGACACAAAAGGCAGAAGACTTGGATGTTAGATGGAGAAGCAGTGGAATACAGACAGCACTTTCAAACCACCTGCTTTTTTTCCAGCTCTTTCAAATGTCAAGCCCTAACACAATTAGCTTTTATGGGGCTGATGTGCTTAAGTGAGGCAATTCTGCAGTTATATTTGTGCTTCTGTTGACTAGTAAAAAGAGATTCCTTGGAAGAAGAGTAAAAAAGAGATTCCTAGTAAAAAGAGAATTAGTAAAAAGTAAAAAATAGTAAAAAAGAGATTCTAGTAAAGGAAGTCTAGTAAAAAGAGATTCCTTGGAAGAAGAGTTTCTTTTCACTGGAGCTCCAATTCATCCTCCATCACTTGCAGCACTTCAAAGCAGTGGCATAATTGTCCTTGGCTGGCTGTGTCCAGAGGGTCTCATCTGTTCCCAAAGGAAATCTGGCTTGGCTGCTCTCAGGAACATCAGATAAGCATTACAAGTTACAGGGGATTAATCAAAGTTTGTGTGCCCACAGCAAAGTGACACCAGAGGGAGTTGTGCTAGAGCTTGAGTGAAGAGTTGTGAGGCTCTCAGTTAAAACAAAATGGGTCACATCAAAGTCATGTTGCTTCATTTGAGCCATCTGCCCCAAATCAGTCACTTAACCTCACTTTATAACAACAGGACAAGGGGTAATGGCTTGAAACTGGAAGTGGGGAGATTTAGCCCAGACAGGAGGAAGAAATCCTTTATTATGTTGGTGGTGAGACATTGGGGCTGCTTGCCCAGGGATGCTGGGGCTGCCCCATTCCTGGAAGTGGTGAAAGCCAAGTTGGATGGGGCTTGGAGCAACCTGGTCCAGTGGGAAGTGTCCCTTGCAACCCAAACCATTCTGTGATTCTCTGATGATCAGTGGAGAGAGGCAGATCCAGATCATCTGATCCATGGGAGGCTGGGATGAATTTCCTTGCAAGGATGCCTGGTGTTCCTCCACTGCTGAAAAACTGAACCCAGAGGACTTCAGATTTTACCCCTAATGTACAATCAGCTTCTGTGAAGTTTCCAAAAACAAGAAGCCCACTGTGGAGCAGTTTTGACCAAGTTAAATGTCCTTTGGAAAGGCAAAAATGGATTTCCTGAGTAAATTGCAGAATGTGTAAATGAGAACCATGGTTTGCAGATAAACCTGTCGTGCCCCTTTTTGAAAAATCAAGTATTTAAGATCATTCTGGATGGTAGAGAGCTGAAGTAACTCAGATCTTTCTGTGTTAATTAATTAAAATTCTCTTTCAATTATTCTTCAGAAGGAAATGTTTAAAAAAAAATGGTGACTCATTAAACAGTTCCAATAACATCATTAAAAGAGGCAAATTTTGATGAGGTAAAATTAATGGCTTTTGCATGCTATAAAGAATGGTGGAAACTATATAAGGCAATGGAAGTGGTGTTATTAATACTAATAGCAACCATACTATTAGTTAGTTTCCTGTCTTGTGCAATTGATGTACCTTTAAATGTCAGCCTGAACACAGTGAGAGAAAAAGAATTCACAGTGTCTTGAATTAAATCCTGTAAATGTATCTTGAAAATGGGGGAAAATAACAGAAATTGTTCAATTTCTGGTCTATATATTTTTTTTTTCCCCTCACATGCAGATCTGTCTTTGATGCCAAAATGATTCATCAATCAATGCCCTTTTCAGTTAAGAACCCTGGAAGCTCAGTATCAAAAGTGTAATGCATATATGGACTGAGCTCAAAATTCAAATACAAATTGGATTTCCTCATTGTCCTTTCAGTGATTTTTCTGCTGCATAACAAAAGCCACTTTATAAAAGAGCAAATGCAGTTCTGCCTTGCAGGAAGTTTCCAGCTGAGAGCTCAGAAGAATCTGTGGTCATAAAATTGGGCTCAGAGATATTAGCAAACCCTCCTGAGGCCTGACAGTAGAAAAGCTGTGATGTAAGTAAAGATCCTCAAGAATAATCAAGCTGAAAAAGCTGCATACTCACCCCTATCTTATCCACTCAAGGGAGAACTGTTAGTTTTTGATGTATGTGAGCACTACATACTACAGGAAGGATAACTGCAGAAAGATAAACCCATCTAGAGATACTAAATAAGTCCTGAGGAGTACACTGTCAACATGTGAAACAGTATGGGAGTGAAACACCAAAGCAAAAAAAAAAGTCATATTTTTTAATATTAATTTCTTGCAGTGTTGCAAGATTTTTTGATTAAATGTTAGAGAAAAAAAAATAATGCATTATAAGAAAAAGCCAAGATCAATGTTAAATATGCTACCTGGTTATTCTTTAGGTTGATCACCTCTAGTATGTTATGGTCTTCCAAGCCTTCTAGACTAGTTATTTTATTTTTAGATAGGTCAAGATTCTGTAGAGTTTTCAAGCTGTCCAAGCCATTTATCTTCTCAATCTGGTTAGAGCTCTAAGAAGAAATTAAAACACAGAAACCATCAGTAAGGCTTTAGAAATGGAAAACAACATTACTGAGGAAAAAGAGAGTTCACTTTCCTAGAATCTTAAGATGGGTTGGGTTGGAAGGGATCTTAAAGCTCATCCAGTCCCAACCCCCTGCATGGGCAGGGACACCTCCCACCAGCCCAGGGTGCTCCAAGCCCCATCCAACCTGACCTGAAAGACTTCCAGGGATGGGGCAGCCATCCAGTGTTTTACTACCCTCATAGTGAAGCATTTTTTCCTAATATCTAACCTAAATCCACCCTAATTTATTCCTAAGAACCCTATTACACATAGGCCTTCTATGCTCCATCTTCATCCTGAGCTTCTCATACTGCTCAGGGAAAAAAAAAAAAAAAAATCAATTATTTTCAGATTAACTTCTCTTACACTCACCTTGAACAGGAGCAAGAGACAACAGCAACAAAAAGAGCTCTAGCACTCTTTGCAAGCTGATGCTGGACCCATGGCACCATCCAACTCAAAATTTAGAAACTAAATATGCACATAAAATTATAGAACATATATACATAAATGCATAGAATTTCCCTCTGCAATCATGGTTATATTTCCACTTATGATTACAGAAGAAGTAACAGAAAACATTAAGGTAGAACAGCACAGGACTGTCTTTGGACTACAGGCAGCCTATAAAAATATTCCTGGGATACAAAAATTTATCTTATTGCAGATTAAGTAAAGGCTTTCATTACTGGCAGTGAAAACCTGCATAGAAATGCTTAAAAAAAATAAATCCAAAAAACAAAAAAACAACAAACCCAACCCAAAAATCAACCAACCAACCAAAAAACCCCAACCCACCTTACCCATCAAAATTCTTAAACAAGCAATGACTCCAGCTTTTGAAAAGTCATACCAGCTAGAGTTGGTTTACATTCCTTCCAAAGAGGGTGTGAGATAGAAAACCAAAATTTCTGGCTGGACACCAGATGGTTTGATTTCTCAGGGCCTCACAAATCAGCTACTCACTGCTGCTATGAATGCCAAAGAGATAAAATGTGGTGGGTTCTCCACTCATCTTTGTCCCACTGGCCACACAAACCCAGATGGCATCTCCAGGATTCCTCCTGGGTAACCTTGTGAGTTCTATTTTTCCATCACCTTGTGCTTAGAAGCCTCAGATTCTATTAATAAATATTTAGGAACTACTGAAATAAATAAGCCTGCTGACTTTAATGTTAATTCAGTCGTCTGTCCTTGACATTTTTCCTGACTTTTAAATGTTTAATTAGGTTATTAATAGCATGGAGGTTCTCTTCTTCCTGCTCTTGGTGAGACCTCACTTTAATGGGATAGAGCAGAAAGCTCCAGCTGCAAAATGTTATGCAGGAAATGCAATAAAATGTTGTGGAGAAAAGGGATTTGTGTAGAATCCCTTTTTTTTTTTTTGCAAAGCATACAACTCCTCTGAGTCCAGAACTGCATTTCTATTTTTCTGTTTGTTTTTGTTTGCAAACATAAGTAGAAAAAAAAGCTTTTTGGTATAGGTAGGCAGTATTGACAGTTTTTGAAGGCTTTCTTCCCAACATTATTCCAAACCTAAAAATCTCAAGGGAAAATGGAAAAGAAAACTGAATCAAAGAGAAGAAAGGGGATGACTGCTCCCATGAAGAAAGGAACTGTGTTTTCTTCTAATGAGCAAAAAAAAAAACCAAACAAAAATGCAATGCTGAAATCTGTCTATTTACATAATTTCCACATGACTATCTACTTTGCTAATTAAAAAAGACAAGCAGTGGTATAAATAATCATATCAGCATGTAAGAACCAAAACTGAAGAACATGTTCATATTAATAAGGCTTAGCTGTTAACATAACCTCCAAAACATTTCACAGAGCACATAACCATTACTAACAGAATTATTATTAGGCCTTTTAACAGATGAGAAAATCAGTGCACACTGATTGAGTGACTGCCTGCAGTTCTCCCTGAAGAAAGAATTTAGAGCAAAGATCTTCTTGTCAGCTTAGATTGTCATGTTCAGAATTTCCAGAGATGATTTTGCCAATCTGAGTTCATCTTATTCACTAAAAAATGAAAAAAAATCAGATTTATTGCCACCAATGGCATACATGGAAGCTACTGAAGGCATTGTGTATATGAAATATATAGAATATTGAAGGGCATAGGTCTCTGAGGTCCCTTCCAACCTCAGTCATTCTATCATTCTATGAAATATATTAAAAATAAGTTACTGAAAACTATTTATTATTCAATACATACTACTTCCCACTTTTAAATGTGAATATCTTTCCTGAATATCAAAGCAGGAATAAGTACAAAGGCCAATCAGGCCTTGACAAGAACAGACTTTGGCTACTCTCTTCTGTATCAATTACTACAGAAGAGAAGAAAAATCTTTAAAATTTTTAAAAGACTGGAAAGGAGTATTTCTATTCTTGATAAGGAATTCATTCACTATACCTAAAATATTGATGTAGGTATTTAAAACTAATGGAGCAAATATGAACATATTCCTCTCTATAGGTTTTTTGGTACTAATTTTTAAAATTCCATTAACTCCTTTAAAAAGTATTACTGCAAAGTCAAAACTATTAGGAAGCAGCCTGTTGTATTTTAAACTGGATTGTATTTAAAACAGCTTTTGCTTGTGCTTCTGTGCAACCTCTATATTGATAGCTCTTCCTCCTAAGTATCTTGAAATTATTTAGATGAAATCAGTGGTATTATTAAGGATATTTTATAAACTTGGAACTGAGGAAAAGTGAGATAAATGTCTTCCTAAAACCTGTAAAAGAGAAAGATGGGTACAAAAAAGTAGAGGTCTTCAGCTGGGCTGGTTATCCTTGGTTATCTTCACAACCAACAGAGAGAAACAGGTACTTCCAAGGCCTGATGCATTTTGTGTTAATGCAATTATCACCATCTGGATCAGAATTAAAGAAGTATTTTACATGTCCATTCCTTCCTACTGAATTTTGAGGTAGCAGAGAACACCAAACTTCATGAGCTGTTGTCTACACTGCAGAAATCTGAAGCCAGGGAAGATAAATCCCAGTAAAGCATCTAGAAATACAACTTAGAAATGCTGTATTTAAACAGATATCTCGATGCAAAGCTGGCAATATAAAGCTTCTGATCTCATTAGAAAGTCCTTTAAAATTAAACTAAAAACCTTTAAGAAGAAATCAGCTTTGCACAATAATAAATCAGATCAACTAAAGCTGACTTGGTTTCTAAAATGGATGGGGAGTTCTGTTCCACAGTACATAACATCTTAGACATCACAAAACCTACCCAGACAAATGCAAATCTTTGGAGAAATTCCAAACCCAGCTGATGAGATGACCTTCACACCTCTCATTTAACCTCTTATCATTCTATGAGTCTGTATTAATAAAAAAAATGGTCCAGTATGACACATATATTTGAAAATTTGTCACCTTCACGTTTCATAAGGTATTAATACACTGATAAAAGACAGAAAACAACTGGAATTACTTTTCTCTTACCAGATTGAGGATTCTGATAGGCAAATTCTCAAGGCCACTGATTCCAAGGAGTCTGTTGTGTGACAAACTAAGATGAGTCAGGCTGTGACACTTCTCCAGTCCTCTTATCTCCTCTATGTGATTAACTACAAAGGATTTTTTTGCATTTAAGGAAAATAACTGAACACAAAAGCTTTGCAATAATTAGTAGCCAAATGTAGCTGAGTTTTAGAGTACAGGGAGCTGGACATCAAATCCTTCAAGAAAAAGGGTTTTAAATCCCAGCTGCTCACACCCAACCCCCTTCTGGAATTTATTGACTCCTCTTTTTAGTGACAAAGCTTTTTGTGGGACTGCAGGGAAAGTGACACTGATCCAGCTAGAAATATCCTCTGCTCATTTTCAAAGGGTCTTTTCCCTCAGATTCTTTCTGTGACCTGACTTACAGGGCAGCCCTTCAAGCTGGCATGACCAAGCTGATGAAAAATCAAGAAAGAAGTGAAAATGAGGGAACAGGAATGTAGGGAAGAAATTAATTCTGCCAGTATCTTGCCAAACTAGGCTGGAAATCTACTGTCATCTCATCAGATGCATTTGTGCAGGTGAAAAACAGAGGGATCTTTGTGTCACTGACTTGAACTGCTAGGTCAGCTGCAGAATACAGGCATGTGTCTGAGTAAGCCAAGGAGGGAGTGATTTTTTTCACATTTTCAGAGAATTTCTCACAGCTCTAAGCTGACCTTGACCTCCAAGCATCATGCTCAAATTATCCAAGAAATAAATAGCAGGTGACAGTAGGATATGGAGCTGTTCACTCTGAATTATCATAGAAACATTAGATAGCAGAATGGCTGAGGGGGGAAGGGAAATGAGGAATTATCTCCTCCAAGCTCCCTGCCATGGGCAGGGACACCTCTCCTCCAGCCCAGGTTGCTCCAAGCCTCATCCAACCTGGCCTTGAACACCTCCAGGGAGGGGGCAGCCACAACTTCTCTGGGCAATCTGTTCCAGAGGCTCAGCACCCTCCTCCTGAAGAACTTCTTCCTCACATCCAGCCTGAACCTCTTCTCCTGCACTTTCCAACCATTTCCCCTTCTCCTAGCACTGGACACTCTGCTGAAAAGTCCCTCTGCAGCCTTCCTGGAGGTTCCCTTCAGGGATTGGAAGGCAGCTCTAAGGTCCCCCTGGAGTCTTCTCTTCTCCAGGCTGAACAATCCCAGTTTCTCCTCAGCCTCTCCTCATGGCAGAGCTGCTCCAGCCCCTGGATCATCTTTGGGGCCTCCTCTGGACTCATCCCAACAGATCCATGTCCTTCTTCTGCTGGGGACACCAGAGCTGGATGCAGGATTGGAGGTGGGGGTCTCCCAAGAGCAGAGCAGAGGCTGGGAATCCCCTCTCCTGATCTGCTGCCCATGCTCCTCTGGATGCATCCCAGGACAGGGCTGGGTTCTGAGCTCCAGGAGCACACTGCTGGCTCACGTTGAGCTTCTCACAAACCAACACCCCCAAATCCTTCTCTTCAGGGCTACTCTCAACCCACTCTGTACCCAGCTTGTAATTGGGACTGACCTGACCTAGATGCACTGGGACTTGTTGAACCTCATGCAGTTTGCCCATTTCTCAAGCCTGCAAAGGTCCCTGTTATAAATTATCCCAGTTCTCTACTGGTCATCTGTACTGGAAGGGGAAAGGGTCTTTTAAATTAACACTGAACTCAAAATCAGCAGAAAAATAGCATTCCTCTCATCAAACTTCAGTATAAACAGAACTACTCATATTCCTTAAACAAAGCATGTTCCCTTTGACAAAAAAATACCTCAATTTGCTCTCTTACCCTGGGATGAACTCCAGAGGTACCTGGCTCTGTATCTCTGCACTGAACCAGAATCAGAGAACACAGGCATCTGAATTGTTTGGTGACTGAAGATGGGAAAATTGCATTTGAAGTGTCCAAGCTGGAGCTGCATAAAGCTCCAAAGAAATAGAACTGAAAAAAAATGCAGGCAGAACATGCAGGTCATGGAGGAATGCCTTTAGGCAACCACAGAAGAAAACATTTTTAATTGACTTGAGAAATTGAAGCCTAGATGGGGAAAGAGGAGAAATCAGCTTCTAAGTACAGGGTCATCTTTTCATAGGACTAAGCTGCTTCTGTCATTGTAAAGAAATTAAAACTATCCACAGACCCTGATATTTGGCAGATATTAATTGATTTCCACAGAGAATGCAGAGACTGCTTCTCTTTCAACTGGGGAAGAAGAGTTTTGGAGAGAAAAAAAATACTGTTTAAGCCATAAGCATCAATATGAGGCAGGAAACTGCTCAGCACTAACAACCAATACAATCAGCTTTAGTCCTTTAGTGACTGATTATAATACTTTGCCAGACATTGTTGCCCAGGCTGTTTCCCTTTCTGTTTGGGGCAGTTTAGTCCTTGAAAACTCATTTATAAACCTGTCAGGTGTGGTTGTGTGTGCACCTGTCAGGAAAAAAAAAAAATATTACAGTGACCTTACCATCTGCATCATAATTCACTTAAATATGGTAAGAAATGCTTAGTTACTGTCAAGGAGAAATGCATGCCAAACATTTCTGCTCCCCCATGCTATTAATATAATATTTTCATTGATGATTACAAAGACCAGCTTGTTTTGTCTGCCTTTTCTTCAGCAAGGAGTGCTTGAGATGGATTTGGAACAATACCACTTGGCTACTCTAAATCCTGCATTTCTTCATTCTGTTTCAGAGGGTCCCCTCACAACTGCATACATGAAACAGTTTTTCTCCCCATTTCAATGGGGTCTTCATTGAAAAATAAAGAAATTGAGGACAGCACACAGCTGCATTGAAACCACAGGAAAAAAAAAAGACTGATTCAGGTTGACAATACAAGCCTCTGATCTCCTTTTTCTTTTTTTTTTTTTTTTTTTCCTTTTCATTTTGCTGTATGGCTTTTCCTCTACAATAGAAAATTAGAATTGCAAAAGGGATAGTGTCTCCATGCCATTTTCTGACAAGAATCATGTCACCTGCACACCTTGTAAAATGTGTGAATAAGGTAACCTGCATGCCCTGCAACTGCTTTATCTGCTCCTACATGAAAAAGGCATTGTATTAATATTGTTTGGTAATGGGCTGCTTAGAGGACAAGAGACAGTGGGGAAAAAAAAAAAACAAAACAAAAAAACAGCTGCAACAACCTCCTGTCTTCTCCTTTTCAGAGAGCAGAAAATCAAGATGCAATTTATGAGGCAAAGAGGAAAGGTTCATGAGCCCTCAGGAAGCAATTTTAAGTTAAGGCAGCATGCCAAGATGAAACTCCAGAAGACTTCTCAGAAAAGGGTAGGGAGAATCTTTAGGGAGAGACTAAAGCTACTGTGGCCAGCCTTGGAGAAGGAAGCAATGAAGAAACTTAATCTGCAGGTTCATATTGATCTGATTTCTGCCAGAACAGTGTTTCTAACCCCACAGTGAGAGCATGGAAGGTAGGCAGCAGAACATCTGCTCTCTCTGTGCTTCCCTCAGCATGCTCCAGGAATTTTCTCTCCCTTAAAGATTCTCTTCATTGCCATGAGACAGCCTTGTCCTGCACGAAGCCTCTCCCTGTGTAATTAACCAAGATTAAACAACATGCACCTTTTTTTTTTTTTTTTTTTTTCATTTAAGGGAGCTTAATATTCCAAGCTGCTTTCCTATTAACCTTCCTCATATTAAAAAACTCCTGAGATCAGTTATTACCTCTGCCATGCAAAGACAGTGGGGCATGTCACGTTTTTCATTTTCACATGCTGCAAATTAAAAAGGTTTTTATTTTGTGTCTGTGTTCCTCCAGCAGGCTAATACCTTACACACAAATACCTGGAGGAGTAGGCATGCTGAAGTAAATTAAGATCAGTTTCACCTCCAGGATTACAGTGTTTAATCTGCCTTCAAAAGACAAAACTGCCCTGGAAAAAAAATGCCAAGACTATGGGTATGTGTTTGAAGCAAAAAAGCAACATTTTTCCCATCCAAGTTTCTACTAAGGATACAATCCAGCAAGAGTTTAGTAAGTGACTGGTAGGCTGACAAATCTTGCATTTTAGGTATTTGATTGTGTGAAAAATCTACTTCCTAAAGGAAAGAAAGAAACAGAAAGTTACTTTGCTTTGTTTGTTTCAGCACTTGCAGCTTTCTTGTGAAACTAAATGGCTGTGACATTAAACTGGAGACCAAGGGTGTGGAAGAAGATCATTAATATTGGGACATAAAAAAAAAGGCTCTTTTTAATGATAGATAGAATTCACATTTTGGGCACTTCTAAAACAATGCTTTCTTCCAATGGTATCACTAATGGCCTTCAATTAAGCATACATATGAAAAAAACTAACACAGAAATACATGAAGGTTATGGTTCAAAATAATCTGCTTTTTATAAACCAAAATGGGCAACAAGAAAAGAGAAGAGGCAAGGTTTGCACAGAGCTACACTCTGAAGCACATCTTTCCTAATAACTGGCACCAGTGGATCTGAAAGGCAGGACCTGACCCCACTAAAAGTCTGAGGGGTTTGATAAGCAGGGAAAAAAAATCTGGCCATATTTACCCTTGGCTGTGCAACACAACTTCTCATGGCACACCAGGGTTCAGAGTGGAAAAGAAAATTAAAAAAATGAAATGTGCAGTATAAAATACCCAAGTATTTGGAAAAAAATTTGAAAT
The DNA here is from genome assembly GCA_023637945.1 of Phaethornis superciliosus. Classification (NCBI taxonomy): domain Eukaryota; kingdom Metazoa; phylum Chordata; class Aves; order Apodiformes; family Trochilidae; genus Phaethornis; species Phaethornis superciliosus. The sequence continues at coordinate 1,881,453 of JAJQWJ010000001.1, forward strand.
ACCAAAGGAGGTAAGAAAGAATAAGGAAAGCATAAAAATTTGCTTTTGCATGTGTCCAAATACAATGTCTAAATTAGATTTCAAAGTAATTTTGAATTTAAACCTATTAAATGGATTTTTTTTTTTTTTTGCAACTTACCTTGAGATTTTTAGGTGGTTTAAAAGCAAAATATGTAGTCAATTCATTGTGGGAAGCATTCAGTTCCAATAAGTAAGGCATGTGACTGATGCAAGAAAGATCTAGGAACAAAACAAAATGCCAGATCCTGTAGGTGAATGCACAGGTAAATGCAGAGCTCATGTCAAAATGTGATAATTATGTCCATCAAGAATCAGTTTGCACTTACCCATTCAGAAAGAGATGACTGAAATGCAGAAATCAGATATATTCAATAGAAAAAAAGATAGTTTCTAAACCACAAAGAATAAATATTCCAGCTCTACATTAAATTACCATTTTGTCAACTGATTTGCCTAAAAGGCAGAATATAATTTTATATTCTAGTTAACTTTTGAGACACTACCTCTGAACTAAGACAAGTATTTAGGCCATTATGGAAAAGTCCCTGCTCTGGTCAGACTTGGCATAGACAAATTGTTAGGAAAATGGGCAGGGAGAAGTGGTTTGCTCTTATCAGACTCCAGCACTGCAAATGAAATGAACTTGAAAGAACCAATGCATCACAGCTTACTCTCTTTCTGTTAAATTAAAAAAAAAATAAGCTGTGGAGTGTGGGGGAGAGGGAAGAAGGTGGTAGAGTTGACCCCAGTGTCCACTTGTTACCTTCTAAACCCAGGAGATCTTTTTTTTCATGTTTTGTCACCCAGGGGAAACCTTGAGAAAGTAAAAGCCAAGGTTGGGGAAATTGGACCAAAGAGAACTTCAAATATTAGGAAATCTGCACATGTAAAATCTCAGTCCCAACCTTCAAGCTTGCATTTTATCTTTGGATAATAAACTGGGCAATAATCTGCACGTTCCCCCTGATAAGCATATGGTGGGAGAGCTCTCTGAAGGCTTCACACATCATTCTCCAGAAGCAGAAGCCACTGCCTCAGCCACCATTAAAATAGAGACCAGGTTTTGTGATATTCAAGCTCCATGGTACAGTGCATTTCTCATCTGAAATGATTCCACAAGCCCAGGATTTCCCAGTGTATTTACTACATACCATTAATTTTATTATGTGAAAGTTCCAGCTTCTCCAGGTGAATACATCTGGAGAGAATGTTAATGTCACTTAAATCATGACCCTGGAAGAAAATAAGGAAAAGATTTTAATAACAAGCTGTATAACTTCAGTTGTTGCCCCAAGGGATACACAGGGGCAGGAGATATTGAGGAGGTGCCCCAGGATCCCTCCAGCTGGTTGTGTCAGAAGGGGATGACATATTCAGAAAGGGATGTTAGAGCTGCAGACTAACCATGAATAGAGAAAATGTCAAAAGAAGACATTAAAACACAACCAGGAAAGAGAACTGTAGCTAGAAAAAATGCCAGAAACCCCAGGGTGCATCAGAAAGGGAGCATCAGCAAGTAATATGTAAAAAAAACCAACAATTTTAACTTTCTAAAGGGACAACAAATGTAGATTTCTCAGCTCTTTCCCATGTTCCTCTCTTTTTCTTCTCCACCTGACTGGAGAAGATAAATTTTTGCTCAGGAAGACAGCCTGGCTAAGGAAAAAGTGAAAACCACAATAGCAAGATGGCATTTGTCAGCAGAACCCATGCTGTGCCCTGGCAAAAGTCCCACATAGATGAAACAGCCCTGACAAGTAGAGAGAAAAATCTGCCTTTTGAATTTTTTTTTATTTTTTTTTTACCAGACCAACTATTTGCTGTTGAAAAGAGGAAACCTCTGAGCAGAGAAGCACTTCACATGGATGTTCTTTGCTGATACTTACTGAGAGTGACAGATTCAGATAAACATATTCAGCACCACGGGCTGAGTGCCCCAGCTTGTGGAGTCCCTCAGCCATGGTGTCTTCATCCAAAACTCCATCAAACTGACCCAAGAAAACACCAAGAAAAGTGGGGGAGGGAAAGAGAAAGGATTAAGGAATGGATTAATTTCATTTGTGAAATGAAACTCCACGCTCAGTAGAATCCAGGGGGTGCTTGGGATGCAACTGGGAGCAGCATTTAATAAAAATCCTCAATCAAATGGTGCTTCCAGTGCTTCAGTGCCCTAAAAAGGCTCTGCACATTAGGAAAAAATGATGGATAGAGCCCTCACAACACTCCAGTGGGATCATGCCAGGTACAAACTCTACACATTTAAAACATTCAGCCAAGGTTTTGGGGGAATACTGGGGTTTTTTTGTTTGTTTATTTTTTTTTTTTAACCTCCTGGTTTAAATGCAGGGCTCTAAATCTGCTGCCAGAGATGTTGAGCCACAAAGCTCCCATTTGCTGAATGTTAACATCTCTAATCAATCAGCACCAAAATAACTCCAGTGTTGTACCCCAGCATGCACATTATTGGAGGCTCTTTAAATCTGTTCAGCAGGAGAAGTTAGTGGTACTCTTCTGAGAACAATCTTTGCCAAAGAGGGTACCTGACAGATGGCACTAATGAACCACTGGGTAGGCTTAATGAGAAAATAAGCCAATGGTTTGTGAAATTCTTATGAGCTTGGAGAAGTCACACAACAATTGCTAGTCTAGGGACCAGGACAAATAATGTGTCAGATGGTAATACTCTTAATTATAGCACCTATATATTACAGCAATGGAGATTACAGATACATTTCCACTGAGTAAAAAAAAAAAAAAAAGAAAAAAAAGTGATAAGGCTGTGGCTGGGGACACTTCAGAGCCCAGCAGAGCAGGGAGAAAAAATTCACTTGGGTCCAGGGGCTTGTTGAATCCTGAGGCCGGGCATATAAACAGCAAAAGGATTTAATTTGGCTATCAATATACCAGTTTATCCTTAGTCTTTATAGAGAGAGGGACAATCCAGGAGTATCCTGGACACCACAGGGACGAAAAGAACCCTAAAAAAAAAGGCAGAAATGAGTGGTGAGGGGATACAGATCAAACCATCCTTATCACTACCACCGATTCCCCCTTTTTCCCCCCAAAACTACACTGAGTGATGAGGAGGGAAGGGGCTGTTCCCTCACAAGCACCCCATTCCCTAGACAGCTGGGGAGGGCCACTGAGCTGAACCTCTATTTCCTGGTGCTCCTCTTCCTCCTCCTCCTCCTCCTCCTCTTCTTCTTCCTCCTCTTCATCTTCTTCTTGGGGAGCAAGAGGACTGAGCTGGGACTGCAGCCGGCTTCCATGAGGCAGGCCCTGGGGAGAACCCTGCGAGAGGTGCTGCGACGGCCCGATAGCAGCGAGAAGCTGATCCCACAGCCTGCCCGCTGCCCCCTCCTCCTTGTTCCCCTCCATGAAGGGAGGAAGAGAAGGAGGAGAAAGGAAAACTTCGCACCCGGGCACCTTTACCCCTCAGATGGCCGCCGCCATTTTGTTTGCCGTCCCGTCTCCACGGCGACGGGGGAAGCACCGCCCACCCCTTCCCGCCCTTCCGCCAGCAGCCAATAGAAAAGCGGCACGGGGAGCGGTGCAGTATGGGAGTTGTAGTTCTCCGGCTAAAGGCGCTAGGCGGTGGCCGCCGGGCCGCAAAGCATGCTGGGAGTTGTAGTCCCCCCCGCCTCATAGAATCATAGAATTGTCTGGGTTGGAAGGGACCTCAGAGATCATCATGTCCAACCCTTGACCCACTGCTGCAGTTGCTAGACCATGGCACTAAGTGCCACATCCAGTCTCTTTTTAAATATCTCCAGGGATGGAGAATCCACCACTTCACTGGAAAGTCCATTCCAATGCCTGACCACCCTCTCCGGGAAGAAATTCTTTCTAATATTCAACCTAAACTTCCCCTGGCACAACTTAAAACCGTGTCCTCTTGTCTTGTTGAAAGTTGCCTGGGAAAAGAGCCCAACCCCCCCCTGGCTCCAGCCTCCTTTCAGGGAGTTGTAGAGAGTGATGAGGTCTCCCCTGAGCCTCCTCTTCTCCAGGCTGAACACCCCCAGCTCCCTCAGCCTCTCCTCACAGGACTTGTGCTGGATCCCTTCCCCAGCCTGGTTGCCCTCCTTTGGACCTGCTCCAGGACCTCAATCTCCTTCCTGACCTGAGGGGCCCAGAACTGGACACAGGACTCGAGCTGTGGCCTCATGAGGGCACTCAGATCACCTCAGGCGGTGCGGGCTGAGGGGCGGGAAGGTTCCCCGCAAACAGCCCCTGTTTGTAAGGGAATGGAGTGACAGGACGAGGAGGAATGGTTTTAATCTAAAAGAGGGGAGGTTTAGACTCGGTATTAGGAAGAAATTATTTCCTTTGAAGGTTGCAGAGGGATCTGGACAGGTTGGAGAGTTGGGATGATCCCAATGGGATGAGGTTCAACACAACAACCCCATGGGGAGCTCCAGGCTGGGCACAGAGTGGCAGAAAGGGACCTGGATTTGAGTCTGGATTGCCAGGAAGCTGAACAGGAGCCAGCAGTGTGCCCAGGTGGCCAAGAAGGCCAATGGCATCCTGGCCTGGCTCAGGAACAGCGTGGCCAGCAGGTCCAGGGAAGGGATTCTGCCCCTGTACTCAGCCCTGGTGAGGCCACAGCTCGAGTCCTGTGTCCAGTTCTGGGCCCCTCAGGTCAGGAAGGAGATTGAGGTCCTGGAGCAGGTCCAAAGGAGGGCAACCAGGCTGGGGAAGGGATCCAGCACAAGTCCTGTGAGGAGAGGCTGAGGGAGCTGGGGGTGTTCAGCCTGGAGAAGAGGAGGCTCAGGGGAGACCTCATCACCCTTCCAACCCAGCCCATTCTATGATTCTATGATAATGAGGCCCTGGCCCAGGTTGCCCAGAGAAGCTGTGGCTGCCGCATCCCTGGCAGTGTTGAAGGCCCCGGGGGGTAAAATGTCAGCTTTTGAAAGATCTTTCATAGAATCATAGAATCATAGAATGGGCTGGGTTGGAAGGGACCTCAGAGATCATCAAGTCCAACCCTTGATCCACTCCCCCTGTGGTTCCCAGCCCATGGCACTGAGTGCCACATCCAGGCTCTTTTTAAATATCTCCAGGGATGGAGAATCCACTACTTCCCTGGGCAGCCCATTCCAATGTCTGATCACCCTCTCCGGGAAGAAATTCTTTCTAATATCCAACCTAAACCTCCCCTGGCACAACTTGAGACCATGCCCTCTTGTCTTGCTGATAGTTGCCTGGGAAAAGAGCCCAACCCCCCCTGGCTCCAGCCTCCTTTCAGGGAGTTGTAGAGAGTGATGAGGTCTCCCCTGAGCCTCCTCTTCTCCAGGCTGAACACCCCCAGATCCCTCAGCCTCTCTTCATAGGGTCTGTGCTCGAGTCCCTTTGCTAGTTGTCTTTTTATTTTTATCACCAGAAAAACCTGAGTGCTTCCACGGGTGGGCTGATGGGGAGCATGGACCCCTCTGAGTACATGTTGTGATGGCTGCTGGAGTGCTGGTAACTCTCTGGGGTGATGGTTTAGTTGAGCTTTGCAAATCACTGCAAAAATTAAATTAATTATTTTAAAAAAATTAAAAAATTACTGCTTTGTTAGCATCCCTCTTTGAGGAAATCAAAAGCTGATCACACCAGGTTGCAGAGGAAGAAATACAGATCTCCATTTGTATCCAACAACAAGTTTTGGGCTACAAAAAAAAGAAAAGAAAAAAAATGGCTTACAAGCACCACTCAATATAAATCTTGAGATGTTAAAGAAATTTGAGTTTTGTGTGAGTATGTTTTGTGAGAAGTGGAGTTGTGGTCATGCCCCGTGGCAGTGAGTTCATTAGTGCAGGGTGGAAAAAAAAAAGGAGAAAGTTATTTGTTTTCTCTCATTTTAGGCATCTCCCAACCCCAGTTCATTATTTACCTTTCTTCTTACAGGGTAAAATGAGAAAGCCAAAAAATCAAGAAAGGGAGAAAGAGAAGATCTGCCAAGATTTGTGAGGTCCCTGTGAGATAAACATGGGGAGAACACTGCTTTCCCTGGAAAAAAAAATTAATGGTGGGGAGAAAGGATTCCTGACAACTGCAGTGGGTCTCCAACATGATCATGACAGCCAGATGGGCTTTGAGAGGCTTCTAATTCTGGGTTTCATTGTCACCTAATTACCTTCTGTGTGTTCATAAAATGATGTCTGTCTTCAACTGCAATCACTGTTGCTTTAAAAAAAAAAAATATATGTATCAAAGGAGAAAGATATTAAAACTCCTTATGGGCATTACCCACTGACTTTTATCTTTGGGCTACAGGGAAACATTTTGATAACTGCAATAAAGCTACCCCCAAATTACTTTCCTTCATTATCTTGCTGGCCATAAATGTTAAAACCCTTAATGAGATTTACTCCTTTTCTCCTAAGCTCCCAGTGCCTCCCACCTCCACCAACCCTCTGGCTACTGGGGCTGTGGGTTCTTCTCCAGATGGTGCCTGTTCAGGGATGGGCAGCAAAAGCAAAGCCTGGAGAGCTTGGGAAAGGATGGGAAATGCTGAAAGGGAGAGAGGGATCCTTGCTGAGTCTTGGGAGGTTTTGGGGTTTGTTGTGAATGAAGAGAAAAAAAAAAAATTGGCTCACCAGAGCTACAAAGCCAAACAGTAATTGCTTCTTTTCCCTCTTTAGGAGCAAACCTGAAACACTCACTGCTTCCTGGAGATTTTACACTGCAGGGACCTCTTCAAAACACCTTCCTGTGCATGAAACACCCTCAGTTGATTCAGGACAGTCCTGCTGCCTCTCTCAGCTGGCACAGGCTTGTTTTTTGTTTTTTTTCCATCCTTATTTTGTCTCCCACTTTTTTAAACCAGGTAAGCAGGTCACCCCCAAAGGAGGGGGGAGACTTTCTGCCCAACTGAGCTGTGTCTCTTCAGCTAGGACTTGTTCAAAGGGCTTTGAGTTACCTGCAGCCTGGGCAAGCTTAGTGCCATGGGGAAACTATGAGCTTTTAGAGAGAAAATAAATGCTACAGAACCTTTTATTTTTGCTTTGGCAAAGTTTGACATCCTGCAACCACACAAAAAGGAACCTACCCAGCCAGAAACCTACCAGGACCTGGCACTGCTCATGTGGCTTTCCTGTCACTCAGCTGATGGCTGCTGCAGACTCAGGGCAGGAGGGGATGACTTGGGACCTTGTGATTCTGCTGTCACCTGGGGTGGGTGGCACTGAGAGCCACCAAGTGCAGATGCAGGGTGGCAGGAAGGCAGCTGAGCTGCTCAGGTTATTTTGCAGTAGGTTGAGAGGAAGCTACTTGTCTTTCTGCTCTCCCAGAAGCAAAGGCCACAAGTAAGCAAATGAATAACTAGCTGGGCAGCCTGTCCATGGGAGAAGGGGATGGAAATTTCATGGGAATAGAGGAGAGAAAAAAAGGGCAGGTCCAAAAAACCAGTTTACATGGACTGCCCTGGAGCTTGGAGAGGAGCCAGCAGGGCTAATGAGTTCTCAGCATGGAAGTGTCCCAGAGTTTATTTTCCTACCATCTGGAAAATGCCTGCCCCTTCCACTGGGACTTGTGATGATTCAGGCAGGAGAAAGGTTTATTAAGACTCAGAAACACACTTTGCCTCCCTTTCTGTCTCCTCCCTCCCCATCTGTTTGGCTTTGGCAGTGCAAGGACTGGCTGCCTGCTCACGTGCTCCAAGATGAAATGGCTCCTTGAAGATCCCTCCTTCTCCATGGGGAATGGCAGCTGGAGTGAAATGAGCCTGATGGCTTTTGGCCTGGAGACAGATTGGAGGTGGCAATGGACACAGAAAACACTCAGGATGGAAATGTCACCCCAGACCTTCCCTTTTTCCCTTTCCTCTTCCCCTTTCCCTTCCTCTTCCCCTTCCCTTTCCCTTTCTCTTTTCTTTCCCTTTCCCTTCTCTTTCCCCTTCCCTTCCCTTTTCCTTACCTTCCCCTTCCCTTTCCTTTTCCTTCCCTTCCCCTTTCCTTTCCTTTCCTTTCCTTTCCTTTCCTTTCCTTTCCTTTCCTTTCCTTTCCTTTCCTTTCCTTTCCTTTCCTTTCCTTTCCTTTCCTTTCCTTTCCTTTCCTTTCCTTTCCTTTCCTTTCCTTTCCTTTCCTTTCCTTTCCTTTCCTTTCCTTTCCTTTCCTTTCTTTCCCCTTCTCTTTCCCCTTCCCTTTTCCTCCCCTTCTCTTCCCTTCCCTTTTTCCTTCCTTTTCCTTCTCCCTTCCCCCCTTCCCATCATGACCATGTTGGACACCCACTACAGTTTGGAGTTGACATGAATCCTTTTTCCCCACTATTAAATTGTTTTTCCAGGGAAAGCAGTGTTCTCCCCATGTTTCTCTCACAGGGACCTCCCAAATCTTGGCAGATCTCTTTCTCCCTTCCTTTATTTTTTGGCTTTACCATTTTACCCTTCCTTGAGCTTTTTACTCCCTAAATCACACAGTCCAAATTGAACGCTGAAAGCTAAGCACAACCATCCCAAAAGGTCAACATCTCTCTGCCCACATTCCTCCAGGAGCTGCATCCATTTGTATGCCTTGCCAAGGATTTGACCCCTTCCCTCTTTTTCATCCCTCTCTTCCCTGAGCACCTGCCATCCCATTTGAGCTCCAGCTTTCCCATGCTCCTGGGTACCATTTCCTGGCTTCCAGCTTCATGCAGTGTAGCTACAAGCTCTCTGATTCCTTTGTCCTGTTTGGGGACCTTCATAGCAGCCTCTCTCACTCTTGCATCTCTTCACCACCAGCTCTCCTGGCTGCCTGCCTCACTTTGTCAAATTTGGGGCAGGAATTTTGCAGCAGAGGTGCAGGAGGAACCATTCTGTTGGGATGAGCAGGCATGGGGGAAAAAAAAAAAAAAAAAGAAAAGGTGACAGAAAAGCAGTGACTTTTTCGTGGACTCCCACTGTCCATCCCGTGGGGCTTTCCATCATAACATGGCAACTTCTCTCCTAGGAGCAGGAGTCCTTACTCAGCTGAGTAGCCACTTTGGCTACAAAAGGACATTGGACCCACCTAGGGAGGGGAGGGAGCATTTTCCTAAGCTGCTGCAGAAGTTTTGTCAGGGTCCATGTCACCCTCTGTCTCCATATTTAACCAACCATCTCTAAAGCACCCTCTCCAGTCTCTTCTTGTCACCTCTGTGCCCAGACCACTCTTAACTCCTCCACTCCTCTGTGGCAGTGTCCCCCACCCCAACCTCTCTACTTTTGGTAGGACAGACTCTCAGGACCCAATAAAAGGAGGGGTAAGGATGACACAAGGGGCTGTCTCTGGTTGCCCAGAGCTTTAAGGGTAATTAAATTTAAATAATTATTATTTTTTTTAAGACACAGGAGCTGTTCAAAGAGTGTGTCCTTTAATCAGCTAGGAAAGAGCTCATCATGCAGATAAAGGCACTTTTAAAGTTCCCCTAAGCACCTGGGCTCCTCTTGAGTGATTCATGAGCAACATATGGGCTCAGTTATTCCTTGCCACATTCCTTCTTTTTGTATTGTGGGGAATTTCTGGATGCACCAAGGAGGGATGAGGCCACGGTTTGCAGAATAGTTGGTAGCCATGAGGAAAAGAGAAAGGGCAACCCACATCATGGCCAGCTTGGGCCACAGAAAATCAGATTTAACCCCCAGACTGCATCTTGAAGAGCATCCACTGCACTCACCTTCCCAAGCTGAAAGCTCAGAAAATGGGATGGAGCAATTAAGGCAGGTGAGAAGTGACTCCAGCTGTGCTAATGAAGGAAAACTCATTAATCTGCTGTTCCCTTCCTGCTGGAGAAGCTGATGTGGCACAGAGGTTGAGAGATGTTCAATCCCAAGAAAGATTCCCCAAATTCTCCAGGCTCTGGAACAGCAAACACTGAATTGAGAGCTAAAAAGGACAAAACAAACAACCACAAAAAAAAAAAACCAAAAAAACACCAACAAAACTAGAAGTGAAGCTCTAAATCAGCACTTATTATCCTAATAAAATCTTCCCACTATTGACAGAGGGAGCTTTTCCTGCTCAGAAGTGTTAATGGCAAACACTGGCCTTAAATAGATTGATTTACTATTCAATTATAAAACCAATCAGCTCCCAAACACGTGCTGTGTGTGCCACAGAGAAGATTTATCAGCAGCCCCAGCCCTCTCAGAGCTCTTTGCACTTGCAGAAACCCCCTGCAAATCCTCCTGGTGATTCCCCAAGGAGCACTGAGCAGTAAAACCCCCCAGATGGATGCAGGGAGAAAGGGTGAACCTGAAACACAGCCTTGGGGAAGAGAATTAGGAAGAGAAGCAAGGTGTAAACCAGGCAGCTCAACTTATGCTTTGCAGGTCCTTGATTTCATGATGAGGGGGGAGAAACTTGAATTCCTTTGACAACCTTCCCTTCAGCTTCTTCCTCTGGCTTTGTTTTTGGTAATTCAACCTCCTGAAATCATTCCCTCCACCCACTGCCTTGGTTTTCCTCATTTCCCCTTGGTCTTTATGACTTTTCTTGCACCTCCCCAAGTTTTTCCACTGGGGAGTTTGTGTGTGTGTGTGTGGTCACATCAGGCTGCCTTGAATGGGATAGGATCATCATAAATTGGGTTGGGTTGGAAGGGACCTTACAGCTCATCCAGTTCCAACTGGGATGGGCAGGGACACCTCCCACCAGCCCAGGTTGCTCCAAGCCCCATCCAACCTGATCCCAACACTTCCAGGGATGGGGCAGACACAATCCTGGGAAATTTATTCCCAGGATAATCTGTTTGAGGGCTGTGCTTGGGTCACTTTTCTGTCATCTGGGTCCTTTCAGCCCTGTCCCCTTCTGCAGGGTCAGGACACCCCAAGTGGGCCAGTTAAATCAGCTGGTGGAAGGACTTAAGTTCTCCCATCTTTGGGCATCCTGATGGACATTGGATGGGAGTAGATCCAAATGCCCCTGGTTTGTGCAGGTCTGAAACACTCCCTGGAAGAGCACTTGGTGCTTTTATATCTCAGTTGGAGGTATACCCCAAAAAACATATTGTCACAGAATCATGGAATGGTTTGGGTTGGAAGGGACCTTAAGGATCATCAAGTTCCAACTGGGATGGGCAGGGACACCTCCCACCAGCCCAGGTTGCTCCAAGCCCCATCCAACCTCACCTGAGACACTGCCAGGGATGGGGCAGCCACAGCTTCCTTGGACAACCTCTGCCAGGCTCTCACCACCCTCCAATTAAAGAATTTCCTCCCCATGTCCAACCTCAATCTCCCCTCTCCCCGTTTTAACCCATTCCTCTTGTCCTCTCCCTCCCCCCCATGTCCAAAGCCCTCCCCCAGCTTTCTTGTAGCCCCTTCAGATATTGGAAGGTTGCTCTAAGGTCACCTGGGAGCCTCCTCTTCTCCAGGCTGAACAACCCCAATCCCTCAGCCTGGCTTCCCAGGGAGGTGCTCAGCCCTCTGAGCATTTGAGTGGCTCTGCTCTGGACACCTTCCAGGAGCTCTGTGTCCTTCTGAGCTTGGGGACTCCAGAACTGGACACAGAGCTCCAGCTGGGGGCTCAGCAGAGCAGAGCAGAGGGGGAGAATCCCCTCCCTTGACTTTCTGTCTCTGCTGCTTTTGATGCAGCCCAGGACCTGGTTGGTTTCTGGGCTGTAGGCACACATTTGGAGAAGTCCCCATATGGGGACAGCTGCCAGCACCCTGCATGAGGAAAGCAACAGTCTTAAAAGTCCTGGAGGAGGGGTCAGAGGGTATTTTGGGTCAGAGGATCTCCTTCTCATTAACTCTCTCATAACTCCTTGCCTGAGCCTGTTGGGGACTTTGCCCATGAGGACAAGGTGACAATGGACCCTCCCTCTAATGTCTTTCCCCATCAGTAGATAAGATCTCCCTTATTTCAATCCAATCCCCCATCTGCACCCCAAACCCCTCAAATCCCAGAAACTCTGCTCTCCTCTGGCCTCATTCTGTTGCTGGTGGGATGTGCCACCAGCAAGGGGACAAAAAAGGCACCATGGGGGAGCCTTGCAGATTCTCCCTTTGCCTTAGAACAAAGTTTCTGGCAGCCAATCCTGCTGGAGAAGCCCTGCAGCCCCCCTGCTTTCCAGAGCTGATGGAGTTGGTTACATTCAGGATCTCAAAGCCACTGCAGTGTCCCTTGTCAGTCATCACAAGGTGTCTGTAACAGGACAGGGGGACAGCAAACAGCACAGCTGCTGAGGTTTTCATCTTCAGGCTGATTCCTCTTCCCAACCAGGAAATTTCTGTGACCCAATCATCACCAGCTCTCCATCAGTCACTCTCTTATGGGTCCCCTGGATTTTTGTCCCTCTGCCTCTCAGGTCTGGCCTTAGATGGAGTGAGGACATGACCAGGAGCAGCAGCTTTGCCTCAGCTGGGTGACAGAGGCATGAAAAATAACAGTGATATTCCCTCAAGTCCCTGCAGACCTTGGGAAGTGCCCAAGGATTGGGATTCAGGCTGCTTTCTGTTTCTCTTTTCTCCAGACTTCCTTTCCCCTCTCCAGGTGTCAGAGCCACGAGAGACCCTGGATGAGGACGCTGAGCTGGAGCAGGGGAAGGAGTGATTTGTCTGTGCCAAATATATTTCATGCTGTACTTCCATGGAGGAAATTACAAACTCTGAAGTCCGAGGCCCTAACAGTCCAATTTTCTCAACTGATTGCCACCGTGCCTAAGCCTAACAGAGTAAATAATGAACACTGAGGCAATGAACTTCCCAATAAATCGCTCCTGGTGAATTTCACACAGGTCATCCCAAAGAAAATTTAATGATTATATGCTGGCTGCAGCTACCTAATTTGATTTTATTATTTTTTTTTCCCTCTGGCTCAATTGTTAGATCTAATCAGCAAAGGAAGGAACAGAAAATAAAATAACATGCCTCATTGCTGAGCACGCTCCCTATTTGATGCAAACAGCTAAAACATGAACTGCAGGGCACAGGCAGCTCCAGCTTGGATTCTACAGGTTTTACCCAATAATGAGAGAGCAGAGCTAGTACAGCAGGGGCCGTGGCTTGGAGAGCAACATTTGACTTTCCTGCATCTCAGTTTCTTTTTGAGTTTATCATCTGTCATGCCTGCTTGGAGTACCAACTCTCCAGGGCAGAACAATTCCCCACTATGCACTTCCACAGCAGTGGACAGCTGGCCTTGCCTGAGGCTCAAATTACTACTGGGATAAAATTGATGTGGGTCACTGGGTACTTAAAAGTGTGGTAGGATGAATCTTTGGGTAATAAATTCTTGAAATTAGAGAGCAGTCAGAGTTGTGGCAAAGCTCTGCAGTGATGGGCAGGGTTTGTGTATCTCATAGGATGGTTCCTCTGGAGGAATTACTGCCCAGGACCAGTGCAGTGAGTCCTCAATTGTGTGACTTCTCCATGTCTCAGATCTGTAAAATGACTTTCTTTTCTTCCCCCCCCCAAAAATAAAGCTCCCCACTTGTCTAAGAGCAATAGAATCAACATTACAGCAATGCTCAATTTCCTCTTGGCAGCTTTCCCCTGCTCCCTGTCGGAGTGGCCTCTCCTTGAGTGCTGTCTGCCACATTCAGAAAGAAATTTGCAATTATGGCTCATGCTAATAAAATAAAACCACAGCCAATCAAAGGCAAAAGGAGAGAGTCTCAGTGGAATGACTCCTCACCCAACCTTTCCAGCTGGCACTGCCTCTGAACGGCCACACTCATCACATGCCTGGCAGATTTTTTAAAGTTCCTTACCATGAGGGGAGTGGAAAAATGCACCAGGGAGGTGGTTGGGGCCTCATCCCTGGAGATATTCAAGGTGAGGCTTGAGGAGGCTCTGAGCATCCTGATCTAGTTGAGGGTGTCCCTGATTACTGCAGGGGGTTGGACTCAATGTCCTTGAGAGGTCCAACCCAAGTGATGCTATGATTATGAGGCTGGGGGACTATCTATCTATCAATCAATCCATCATATGTATATTTGTACATATATCTGTCAGACAGACAGGTTTATATCATCCTTCATCAAGGAGACATCAAGAAGGAGGAGACAGCTGGGAGAAGACAAGCTGGTGACTCTTACCAGTCTTTTCACAACTGCAAGAATCAGAGCAAGTTGCTTGACTTCTGCAATTGCATTCTGGCACAGGCTTCAGAAGAGTGAGATAATTAAAACCCAGTAAAGATTACGAGCCTGTAAAGAGGAAATTGTGAAACCCTCATGAACTTTTACAGCCCCCATGGAAATATTGCAGCTTGTGAGGCTGAAGGAATCCTTCCTTGTCTCTTTAAGCACCAAAGGGCTGCATCCATGTCAAGATTACTCTCCAAGCTCTGGAGGTGTTGCCAGCATTTTATGAAGCACAAAAAAAAAATCTTTAAGCCTTGTCCATAAAGCTTTGTGTGCTGCAGGGTCACGTCAGGCCTGCAAAACCATTTGTAAGCAAGAACTGGTGGACAAAACAGAACTGGAGAAGTTAAAGCTGTGGTCTTGTAAGAAGGTACCACACTAAGGACATGGAGTCAGTCACTCTGTGTGTAGCTCAGGTGTAAAATGAAAGGGGTTCCTGAGTGTCTACAGAGTTTGCAGCACCCTCATGGGGTTTGTTCCCTTTGGGAAACCATCTTCCACTGGGAATGTTATAAATGTCCCATCTGTCTGACCAGGTTCCACACAGAGGTTGGGATGGAGGACTTGTTACCAACAACCAACACGCTGAAGAAAGGAGAAATAAATGCTGGCAAGGTCAGAAAGTTTCCCAAGGCCCTTTCAGGAGACCAAGTCTACTTTCAGGAGACTTATGCAGCTCTTGAATCTTTGAGAAGTGACACATGCAGGACAAGCAGAACCTGCCAAATTTGCACACCACCATGAGGCCACACAATCATCACCAAGGTTTTATATATCTTTATTGATGATTCTTTATTGAATATCTTTATTGATGATTTAGATGAATGGATAGAGTCCATCATCAGCAAATTCACAGGTGACACTAAGAGTCACTAAGGGGGGAGTGTGGATCAGCTGGAAGGCAGGAGGGCTCTGCAGAGGGACCTGGACAGGTTGGAGAGTTGGGATGATTCCAATGGGATGAGGTTCAACACAACAACCCCATGGGGAGCTCCAGGCTGGGCACAGAGTGGCAGAAAGGGACCTGGATTTGAGTCTGGATTGCCAGGAAGCTGAACAGGAGCCAGCAGTGTGCCCAGGTGGCCAAGAAGGCCAATGGCATCCTGGCCTGGCTCAGGAACAGCGTGGCCAGCAGGTCCAGGGAAGGGATTCTGCCCCTGTACTCAGCCCTGGGGAGGCCACAGCTCGAGTCCTGTGTCCAGTTCTGGGCCCCTCAGGTCAGGCAGGAGATTGAGGTCCTGGAGCAGGTCCAAAGGAGGGCAACCAGGCTGGGGAAGGGATCCAGCACAAGTCCTGTGAGGAGAGGCTGAGGGAGCTGGGGGTGTTCAGCCTGGAGAAGAGGAGGCTCAGGGGAGACCTCATCACTCTCTACAACTCCCTGAAAGGAGGCTGGAGCCAGGGGGGGGTTGGGCTCTTTTCCCAGCCAACTATCAGCAAGACAAGAGGGCATGGTCTCAAGTTGTGCCAGGGGAGGTTTAGGTTGGATATTAGAAAGAATTTCTTCATGGAGAGGGTGATCAGACATTGGAATGGGCTGCCCAGGGAAGCAGTGGATTCTCCATCCCTGGAGATATTTAAAAAGAGCCTGGATGTGGCACTGAGTGCCATGGGCTGGGAACCACAGGGGGAGTGGGTCAAGGGTTGGACTTGATGATCTCTGAGCTCCCTTCCAACCCAGCCCATTCTATGATTCTATGATCTTAAGGTGCTGCAGACCCAAGAGGGTGATGGCTGCTATCTGGAGATGAAGCCCACAGGATTAGGTAGACACCTGGTGAGACAACTTGCTCTTGAGGGACTTTCCAAACACCTTACCTAAAAGCCACTGGTGTGTCAGTACCACCTTCTTCTTCCAACCACCTTCAGGGATGGGCATCCTCCCTGTGGCATCAGATGGATTCCTACATGGACACCATGAGTGGATGAGCCAACACTTTGTCTGAATAATTACCTGCTATGAAACATAACAGCTTGACTCTACACATAAAAACAACTTAAATGAGCAAAAGATGTTCCCAAAAGATCTCACCCCCACCCACTCAATCCCCTTTTAAATGAGAGAGGATTTGCAACAAACACTAACACCTCTTGCCAGGTGACTCTCTCTTTCTAGGCAGGTTTGATGCCAAAATAACCTCCTCTGACATAACATTGCTGATGTTCTCCAGGTGCTTTGTAGGATGTGAGTTGCTGCCATAAATCTGGAGACACAGATGCTGTGGGAAAGCTGCTGGGAGATGGTTTAGCAAAGCAGAACTGTGCTGTGCAGAGGATGGGCCTGATCATCACTTCATGCTCTCTCTTGGAGAGCAGCAGGGAGTGTGGGTGAGCTAAAACTGACATTTGCACACATAAACCAAGGTGCATTGCCTAAACGTGAGCTACCCAGAGACTTCTGTGCTTCAAAATCAGAATATTCACTGTGCCCATTTGTCCGGGTTTAACACTGCCCTGGCAATTAAACCCAATGCCAGATGCTCTCTATTAATCCCCCTCCCCTCCCTGATGAAGGAAGGAGAGAGAATAAGGGAGAGAGACTGAGGGGTTGGAAACTAAACTACACAGCTTTAATGAAACAGTAATGATAAATAGGAAAAATTAATAAATCTATACAAATATACAGGAAAATTGATCCCACATTCCTCCCCCCTTTCCCCCAATAACTCTCACATCCCCACTGAGGCTGCAGGGCAGCCCTGGGAAAGTCCAGGCTGGAATCCTGGGCTCAGGAGCAGTTGGGAGCTGGAGGCAGGAACACACAGATCCAGGCTGGAATGGATCAGGAGCACAGGCAGAGGAAGGGATAGAATCCTCCCAGGATGCTGAAGCAAACAGGGAGAGGTGAAGAAGGGGAAGCAGGAAGGGGTTTGACCCTTGTGATCCCTCCAATTTATCCTGAGGATGAGGTGTATGGGATGGAATCCTCTGTTTGGTCAATTTTGGTCATTTATCTTGTCCATTCCTCCCCAAAGGAGGGGTTCAGGTGGGACCTCTTTACTCCTTCTGGAAGGTAAAATGTTCCTCAGAGCTGAGCAGTGTCCTTGGCTCTGCAGCCCATTCTCCAGCAGTAACTATAACCATGGAGTGTGAGCAGTCCCAGGAGCAGACACTGACTGAGAAACTTGCTGTTCATTTCAGCAAGTGCAGCTACTTACAAGAGACTGAGCTGAAAGCAAAAGTACAAACCAGAAAATCACCTTTCTCCTGGACACCATTAACCAGGACACCATTCTACTTCTGAAGCACCTGATGGCAAGAATCATGGAATAATTTGGGGTGGAAGAAACCTCTCAAAGTCAGCCAGTCCAACCCCCTGCAGTAAGCAGGGAGAAACTCAACTAGCTCGGGTTGCTCAGAGCTTTGTCAAACCTCACCTTGAATATCTCCCAGTGCATTTGAAAGCTTGAATCACCATCCCCAGAGGTATTTAAAAGACATGCTGCTGAGGGACATGGTTTAGTGGTGGACTTGGCAGTGCTGGGTTGGGCTTGAGGATCTGAAAGGTCTTCTCCAAGCAAAACAATTCTGAGATTCTACTTTTCTGGCAAAAAAAAAATAAAAAAATCCTGTATGGATTTAAGGCTGATGAGGATTACCTCTGGCAGCATCTTCTTGTCATGTAGTGAGAAAGTTTGTGCAGCTTATGTCAATGACTGGCTGAAAAAAAAGGGCTCAGGGTCTGGATTCCTACATGCCACCATTTCCCTTTGCTTGGCAATCCCAGTAAATTCCTTCTTGCATCTCAGGCCACAGCCCAGCCTGAGTGAGGGCTTTATTTTTACATCCTGTGGGGATGTGATGGACAATGTGAGGTGCAGTTCAAAGAAGAGTCTTTGAAATGATTTTACTTTAGAAGCAAACCCACTCCCAAGTATGAATTTTTTTTATTTCAGTACCTGGTGGCTGGAAATAGCAAAGCTGAAGGTCAGCCATGTGAAGATGAGGCAAAAGCTTCCAACTATTAAGCAATTAAAGGCAAAAGGAATCAAAAATAGTCTGACACTTAGGCCACAGCAGCCCAGCCTGAATTCAGAGCTCCTCACACATCACTTCTGAAGGGTGTGAGATCAGTTTCACATTTACCAAACAGCTTCTTTACCTTCCTTCAAAGTCTGGCTTTCCAACACCTAACCTGCAGCACATCTTGATGTCTGAGGAAGTGAATACCTGTGGTACCCCAGAAAGACCCCCACATCATCATCTGTGTTACCATGAGGGTGTTCTCCACCCTCCCTCCTGCAAATTCATCAAGGAAAAGAGGAAACTCTTTTAGGGAAGGGCTGCTATAATAAAAATGGGTACATAAATAAAATGTGAATGGAAACCAGAAGAAGATTCCTCACAAACTATGTGGTTCAATTTTTAACATGGATGTTGGGAACCTTCTTGTCCAATCTTGGACTGAATGATTCAGAAGGCCACTTCCACACTGCTGTAAACTTAAAGGACAATATTGGAGGACACACTTGGAGGACAATATATGGAAGATCTGGAAGAGGATCTTTCTAAGCACCAGAAAAATAATATTTCTTAAGAAAAAAAAACAAAACAACAAACCACCAAAACCCAAACAAGTCACCAGAGCCTTTGAGGTCTTTAAGCATCTTTTAATTTTGCAGTTTCAAGACTGACACACAAGCAGTTACACAGCTCAGAGAGAATCTATCTCAGCATGTGAAACCCACCTGGCTTGACAATCTACATGACAAATACAAGTGCAGGGTGTTCTGTGTTCTTCTTGGCTTGGAGGGGTGGTATGAACTCCTCAGCCCCCAGGAATAAAGAACCTTTTACCAGATGGCTTTAGATGGTCAGAAATTAGAGATGTCACCAGAAATGGGGACTTGGGTGCACCTCAGACTGTAAAATTGGGATCTACCTTCTTCCTGCCCTTGCTGATCATCAGTGCTGAGCTACAGAAGCTTGTGTGTGCTCCCAGGACATCAAATAAAGATTACAAAATACCTTAGGGAGATTCCAGAAGATATTTTCACAGGAAAAAAGAAAAAAAAAAAAAAAAGGAGAGTTAAGTTTTGCTACTACCTCATCTTGGCATTTTTTCTCCTACCTCCCCCATCATCCAGTGCTGCAGAAACTAATGCCATATGGCTCTGTGATAATGAAAAAAAGTAGAAGTGGAAACAAATGGTCCCAAGCTACCTTCCAGGATGAGACTTGGCTTATGGCTATGGGAAGGCATAAACAACAAGATCTCTTTGCAGTGGAAACAGCAGAAAACTTAATGCATCTACAACTGCCATGGGGAAAAGGTCTGGCAGAGCTGAAACAGGCTCCACGCAGCAACCCAGTTGGAATGGCTTCAAAACCATCAAGATCTCACATGTGGCCAAGAGGTTTGTGCTTGCCTGCCATGGTGCTGTTTACTCCAGCATGCTCTGAACTTCCCTGAAGGTTCTGACCCATCCCAAGTGCTACATCTTCCCTTTCCCCACCTTGCCAGAGGTGACATCTTGCCTTGCATCTCGTGACAAAGCAGCAGCAGCAAAACCAAACCTCCCCCCCCAGAAGTCTCCCCCAAGATGCCTCTTCCTGCAGTGAATACTTGGGAGAACACTTGAAGGAAGCATTATGTGATTACACATTAACCCCTTATCCCCCCACCCCAACAAAACAACCCCCAAACCAAATCCCAAATGCCATTTCCCTTCTCATTAGCACAGTGCCACCCAAAAAGATGTGAGCTTTTTGTCTTTGATGATTACAAGAAATGCAGAGGTTTGGACTTGCAACCTGACAGCCTCTGCTGCTCAGTTAATAAAAAGGACAGAGCAGATTACACAGTGGTGATTTTCTTGTCCTTGGTGGCCTGCTTGATAGCTGCCTGCTCACAAATGATCTCCTTCAGCCTCTGCAACCTCATGTTCTGGGTGGTTTGGTCTCCCACCCCTGTTTGGCTTCTGTGCAGTAAATTCAGGGCGTAGATGTATTCCAGCTCTGTGTACTTCACCCCTTGATCCACCACAAGGTTTAAGAGCTCATCTGCTGTGTTGTAGAGCATCTCATAATACTGCCTGAAAAGCAAGCAAACAAAAAACACTCATTTTGGTCAACTTGGTCCCCCAGATCTTCATTTCTGTAGAGTATCATAAAATGTTACTTTTACTCAGGAGTACTGTGAGCAGAGAAGGGAGCATAAATATATTCCTGGTGAACATCAGGAGATGCCAAGGGGGGGATGTACATGCCCAGGGAAGCAAATCTCACCTATCAGCAGAAACACAGCAGAAGTGAGGCTTCCCCTTTCTTAATAGTTACCATCAGCTGAACTGTCACTGTTTGACAGAATGGCTGAGGTGGGAAGGGAAATGAGAAATTATCTCCTCCAAGCTCCCTGCCATGGGCAGGGACACCTCTCCTCCAGCCCAGGTTGCTCCAAGCCTCATCCAACCTGGCCTTGAACACCTCCAGGGAGGGGGCAGCCACAACTTCTCTGGGCAATCTGTTCCAGAGGCTCAGCACCCTCCTCCTGAAGAACTTCTTCCTCACATCCAGCCTGAACCTCTTCTCCTGCACTTTCCAACCATTTCCCCTTCTCCTAGCACTGGACACTCTGCTGAAAAGTCCCTCTGCAGCCTTCCTGGAGGTTCCCTTCAGGGATTGGAAGGCAGCTCTAAGGTCCCCCTGGACTCTTCTCTTCTCCAGGCTGAACAATCCCAGGTTCTCCTCAGCCTGAAGCTACAAAGTTGACCAACTCCTCTAGAAAAAGGGGTACTTCCCATCCATTCACTGTTTTTTTTTTGTTGTGACCAGTGACCTTCTGGTGTCTGAAGGGGCTCCAGGAAGGGTGGAGTTGGACTGTTTGCAAGGGCCTGGAGTGATAGGATAAGGGGAAATGGTTTTAAATTAGGGAAGAGCAGATTTAGAGTGGATGTTAGGAACAAGTTCTCTACCAACAATGGAAGAGGTTGCCCAGGGAGGTGGTTGAGGCCTCATCCCTGGAGATATTCAAGGTGAAGCTTGAGGAGGCTCTGAGCATCCTGATCTGGGTGAGGGTGTCTCTGCTGACTGCAGGAGGTTGGACTGGATGACCTTGAGAGGTCCCTTCCAAACCAAATAATTCTATGCTTCATAAAGACACTATAAACCCTTGTAAAGAGACAAGGATCTGAAAAGCTCAAGGAAGAAGTGACAAGATCCCTGTCTGCCTGTGTGCCTCACATGGCACTGAGGAACTGGCTCAGCCAAATGCCCAGCATTTTTTTGGCTCAAGAGCAAAGCAAGGCAGAAACCTGGCAGAGCAGCTGAAAAGGAGATCCCTGCATGACTCCTCCACACTTCTGCAGGAGGACAGGGACAGGCTGTAGTCTAATACTTAATTCCTGGTGGAATAAATTATTTAAAACCCAAGAGCGGGGGCTCTAGGAAAAGTTATCACCTCCCTCTCCCCCCCTTCCCCTCTTTCTTCCTTTGAATGCATTAAAATAGCAATCAGGGCAAACATGGCAAAGCTGCATATTAAATTTCTCTTGTTCTTTTCCTTGCAGGCTCTCAGCTCTGGCTTAGCTGTGGCTTTGCAGAGCATCCAGGATGCTGCCAGACTGCAAATCACTGCAGCAGTGACTGTACCCAGCTCCTGCAAAGCCACACATTGTGGAGTGTCTCAGGTCTTCCCTCTGCTAAGTGGGGTTCAGAGCCCTGCAATTTTTTTCTCCTCTTTCTCCTTCAAGGCATCACCTGCTCCTGGGACCTGGGAATTCACCCCTGTGACCTGGGAATTCACTCCTTGAAATTTGCCACCAACCCAACTGGTAGTGGGTTTGGAGAAGGGGAGACCAAACCAAACCAAACCAAACCAAACCTCATCTCTGGAGGATGGGAACAGATTTAGGAGTTTTCAGTTGTGATAATTCTAACACTGCACAAGAACAAAGCCCCACATGCACAGAAAACTCCCTGAGAACCTCATGGTGCAGAAAACCAAGGAGCACATCCTGGTAAGTCCTGTGTGTCCAATCCACCTCCTGCTAGGCTGATGGGTTTTCATTAAATCTTGGCTCTTCTGGCAGAAAAGACACATAACAACCACAAAATAGCAGAGCCCATGCAGTCCCACAGGCAGCAATGCAGTGGCAGGTGACAAAGACCCAGAAGCAGCTCAGGATTTTATCTTCCTTGCTGACAATGGCATTACTCTAAATCCTCTCCCAGTCAGAAAAACCTGGCTTATTCTCCAGCTAAAGCAGTCAAGGGGATATTTAGTTCCTGACAAATTTAAGGATGGGTTCCCTGAGTTTTCATTTAACTCCTTACTTTAGCTCTAATTAGCCCTGTAATGTTTATGCTTGAACTTGGCACAATTAATTAGTTGTAGCTGGGACCCTGAAGAAACTAAGATCCCAAATTTCAATGGCCAGTTGGCTTTCCAGGATCCTTCCAGCACCTCGGAGTCTGGCTCATTCACTGAGTGCCCAGAAGTTCCTGTTAGCCTTAATGTTTTATAAGATTTAGGTATTTATCAAGATGCTTCAAAACACAGTGAGAAAACTAATATAAAGTTAACTTTGAGAGCATTGGCAATATCTCAAATACAGTTAGACATACAATGTGTAGGAAAAAAAAACCCCAAAACCCAATAAGTTTGCCACAGTAAACACTTAAGATTTAGGAAACATTCATCACCTTCAGAGAGTTTGTGCTAAGCAGATGTGAAATGAGATTTTTACTCCTGGCTGGGTTTTTAACAAAACAACAGAGAGGGTAACATGGAAGGGGAGATATCTCTGAGAGATGGCAAGTCTAAAGCAGAGGACTTGTGGCCTTCCCAAGGTGACAAAAAACCTTAAAAGAAGGAGCAGAAAGTGAAGCTTCTCCTTCTGTAGCCCAGACTGATGCTGGGAAAAGTTCAGCCCATCTTTCCCAATGTCCTTACAGCTGCAATTCCTTTACAGCCTGCCCCAGATCTTCATTTCCTGAAGAATTCTGTACCTAATAAACACAGGACTCATCTGTCACTCTTTCCAGGATCAGATTAATTTTTTTTTTAATTAAAAATTTCCTACAAAAGAAAAAAAAAAAAAGAGAGCAAGTGAGACAGTAGAAGCGAGCAAAAAATATGAATTTTTAATTGGGTGCAATTAAAAACCTGCTGCTTTGGCATGGCATTGCCTTTGGACAAACCCTATTTGCATGGGTAATTATTCACTCCATTATGAAGTCTGCTCAACTTTGCCTCCCTTGTTTCTGAAAGTATTAATAAATATTGATCAGACACACTCCTGTTTGCCTTTGCTCAAGCAGCTCTGATGGACTCATCTTCTGATGGTATCAAATAATGAAATATGAAAGAGTGAGTGGGATGAGCCTCTTGTTCTGTGAGTTTTTTATTTAGGCTCTTCATTTTCCTTTCAGAACTGCATCTGCCCCTGCTGTTATAAATGCTCTTTTGATTATCAAGAGGAGGTTGAGAAAAGGAAGTTACCAAGGGATGAGAGAAATAAATGGACAACAGGTGAGGGGAAATCTCTGTTCAGTGAAAAGCTGGCCAACTGCTTTTGTCTTTTTAAAGTTGAGCTCAAAGACCAGGGAGAAGAATTAATATTTATCAAAAGCTGATTCTATCATCTGACAAATAGGTTAATAAATCATAACAGCAGCTTAGCATAGCTAACTGGAAAGCAAAGTTAGCTTCCAGGAGCCAATTCCAGGCTAAGCACACATAAGCTGATTTATCCTGCACAGATCATCTGCCCATCATCTCCCTGCCCATCAGCCTGGGCTTTGAGATCCTCCCAGAGCAGAGGATGATGCTCAGATGAGAACAGATCAAAGAAAAGATCAAAGCTGATCACCCCAATCTTATCTCACCTGAGTATGAAGTCAAGAATGTGACTGCTGGGAACCCAGTGACCTGGGTGATTTCACCTCAACAGGGAAATCTTTTTGTTTGTGTGCTTCCTTGGATGCTTATTAATTATTTACATCATGTTGAAAAGCACAGATGGGGTTTGGTGAGTTTAGCTGATACAGCTGATTTTATACACATGAAGGTTCTCTCCTGCCCTGCTATGGAAGCACTAACAATTGCTGGTTTACAAAAGAAAGGAAACAATAACCTGGCTTTGGATCTTTAGGTCTTTAGGATGGTAAATACCTGGCCAAACCTTCCATGTATGTTCAGCTTCAGTGGTGATGGCTGTATTTTGGGGGCTGAGGAGCAAAGGACCACTTAAGTTGGCCAAAGTCCTTCCTATTCTGCTCATACAGGAGGATGAACTTGTTTTGATGGCTTCATGGCAACGATGCCCAGGGAGGTTGTGGAGCCACCACCCCTGGATATATGTGTCCCAAAAATGTGTGGATGTAGCACGTGAGGACATGGTTTAGTTGGCTCACAGTGTTGAGTTGATGGTTGGATTTAATGATCTTAAGAGGTCCTTTCAAACCTTAATGTTTCTATGATTTTATGGTTCTTTTTTAAAAAAATAAAACAGCCCTTCATGTGATTATCTCAGATTCCCATAAGTCAACCAAGCCAGACATCTGTGACCTGTTCCTCTGGCTGTCAGCAATGGGATTAGGTTCAAAGTTTCTGAACTAATCCTTGAATTCTTTAGATGTGTTTCTAGGACACATAATTCAGAGCAAATCATGCCTGAGCCAAAGACAAAATACAGCTGTACTCATTCTCCTGACTTTAGCAACCTGGAATTAGCTCAGGAAGATCTGCCATCATCTGAAGAACATCTTTGCTCTCAGAGCAGATAGGATAGGAAAAATATCACTGCTGGAAATGATTCCCAGGAGGAAGAAAAGAGATCCCATGGGCAAACCAAAACTGAAGAAGCCAATTAAGACACACAACAGTTTGGTTTATTTTTGAAATATCAGTTTTAAAACAAAACATCAAGTTGCCAGCAATGAATCCATGGGATTTTCTTCTTAGTCAAGCTAGTCCTGCAAATCCATTTCTTCTGCATTTCATGAAGTTACTTAATTTTTGCTTCCTTTCTTGAACTCCCCAATCTCCTCCACATATATTTAAATGTAATAGTTCCACCAAGATGAGTATGTATCAAAACTGAGTGACTTTATAACTTTGGGCTTTTCTCCTCTTCACTTACATGCTCATTGTTCTCTCTTCTGGGTTTTGTCTAGCTTTAGTCTATAAGTGCTTCACACTTAACCTTTTTTTACTTTCTTATTAGAGTACCAAAGACATTTTTGGGTACTGTAAAATGTGACTCCCAAACCCCACAAAAGGGAGGGAGATAAAATACAGGATTTTTTTGTTCCCTTTGGGTAAGTCAGCACCCAGATCTGAGCCCTTGCCTTGTGAATCTGTTTCTGTCTGCATGACTACAGAGTAGGCACCCAGGTAGATAATGAAGGAATAATTAAAGTGAGATCCTTTATTCTGAAACATTATATTTTTCCTCTGAAGGTCCTTCCCTTAAGAAGAGATCAAGTCATTTTCAGGGAAATCAGAATTTAATTTTGAATTCACTTGCCCATCTTTTGAAAAACTTTTGTATGTGCAGGCCTTGGGTTATAGGTTAAGATTAGCATTTAAATGGAGAATGGTATTAATAGCCCTCTGAGGGGCTTGTCTCATCTTGATTGCCTTTCCAGAGATTTTTTTCTAAAGGAGAAAACCTCTATTTTTTTACTCTTTCTCCAAGAATAGAGTTCAAGAGACCATCTTTTTTATCATGTATATACTCAAAATGCATCCATGCAAAATGGGTTCACTGCTGGCAACTTGATGTTTTGTTTTAAAACTGATATTTCAAAAATAAACCAAACTGTTGTGTGTCTTAATTGGCTTCTTCAGTTTTGGTTTGCCCATGGGATCTCTTTTCTTCCTCCTGGGAATCATTTCCAGCAGTGATATTTATCCTTCCCTATCTGCTCTGAGAGCAAAGATGTTCTTCAGATGATGGCAGATCATGAGGATGGAGTTGATGGTTACAGGGCACTGGAGATGGGGCAGGAGAGATGAGTTCTAGCACAGCAAGTTCTGAATACTTGAAATAGCAAAAAAAAAAAAACCAAACCAAAAACCTGGTTTGCTAGAAGATGTCCCTGCCCATTGCAGAGGGACTGGGACTAGATGATCTTTAAGGTCCTTTCCAACCCAAACCATTAGATGATTCTAGGGAAACCAGCAATAATTCTAATTTCTGCTCCTGCAATGATGTTTGCATGCATATGTCAGTGATCAGCATTTTAAAGCAAGATTCTGCAGAGAGGGACACAGGTTCTGCTTCCAGCTTGGAAGCTTGGGCTAGAAAAACAGAAAGTAGTGATGGAAGGTGTCTGCTACATCACATACCCACTCTGGAATATCATTTGAGAGTATCACTACCCTCAGGACACTATTCTGCAGGGAATATCTTGATCATGGAACCAGAGAATGGTTTGGGTTGGAAATCATTTAAAAATCATCCAGTTCCAACCCCCTACCATGGGCAGGGACACCTCCCACCAACCCATTTTTCTCCAAGCCCCATCTAACCTGGACTTGAACACTTCCAGGGAAGAACATCCACAGCTTTTCTGGGCCAGGGTCTCCCCACCCTCACACCAAATACATTTTTTAAATGAATTTTTTGCTGATTTTTAATTAACTTGAAGCAGTTCTGGGGACAATAAGAGCAGCACCCATTCTCTGTCTTCAGAAGAACCTGAAGTGCTTTATGAGAAGTCACACAGCCTTAGATGTCCACATCAGGGTAACTCTTTGCCTCCATGGAATATAGAGGAAACCTAAAATCAGGCAAAAAAACACCTGCATGCCCCTCTGAGCTCCATCTTCTCTGCAGACACCAGAACCTCTCAGAAACCCAAAGGCAGATGCTCCATCACCACCCACAAGTTGGGTCAGGAAACACTGAAAACTCTGAGCTATGGAGGAGAGCATCACGAAGGTCAAATGCACTTAAAAAGCTTAAAAAGATAAAATATGGGAAAACCCAAGATGTGAAATAGGAAAACACAGGATGAGAGGAAGAAATAAAAGTGAACCCATAACAGTGCTGTGGTCCCTCTGCAAATCACAGCTCTTAGTGAATGATCAGGGCTGTGATGTAAGGATTATATAAGATTTTTTTTTTTCCCTATAGCTGGAAGAACTGAGATAAAAATGAATTCACCTGTTCAAGGTAGGAAAGAGAATGAGAGATGGGAAACCCTCCCCCCTTGATAAATATCAGACCTGCAGCACACAGAACTCTGATCAAGGTATGGAAAAAAAAAAAAAGGTGGTGTATGTATTCAGAAGACTCTAATTACAGTCTTCTAATTAAAGACAACCAAATGACAAAATCCAATTACTTTCCCTTTTAGAACTTAAAGCACACAGTGTGTGAAACACTAAATATAAATCAGCTCACCTAAGTGTGAGGCTTCTCTACAGATCAAAGAGCTCTGATTTAATGTTTAGGTTGGGAAAACAAAACCCAAAGACCAGCCAGCAGCTTTGGGTGCTGCTGTGTCACTGGAGCACTTGGTTTGTAAAAGAAAGATGATCAAATATCCGTTAATTGTGGAGCTAATTAAGGGCAAGGGATGGTGAGGAGAGACCTTAATGCTCTTGAGAGGAGGTTGGAGTGAGGTGGGGGTTGGCCACCTGATGGGACAAGAGGCAATGGGTTCAAATAGCACCAAGGGAGCAACTTGAAATTAGGGAAAATTTCTTCACCAAAAGAGTGGTGAAGCATTGGGACAGGTTGCCCAGGGAGATGGTGGAGCTGCCATCCCTCGGGGGATTCAAAAAAAGAGTGGATGTGGGACTTTGGGAGATGATTTAGTGGTTGAGGTGGTGTAGGACTGTTGGGCTTGATGATCTTGAAGGTCCTTTCCAACCATGATGATTCAGTGTTTCTATGTGCAGAATTTAACTACTCTTCCAAAATACCTCTCCTCTCACCTCCTTTTCATCCTGCTAAGCTCTCCCTGATCTATTCCATCATTACTAATATTTCCTTCTTATTTCCAACTCCCTTCCTCCCATGGATTGTCACTCGTGGTTTGCTGGGAACATGAGAGGAGTGGAGATCCCTGTGCCTCAGGCAGCATCATCATTTCTGTTTATTATCTTCATTGATGATTTAGATGAAGGGATTGAGTCCATCATCAGCAAACTCACTAAGCTGGGGGGAGTGTGGATCAGCTGGAAGGCAGGAGGGCTCTGCAGAGGGACCTGGACAGGTTGGAGAGTTGGGATGATTCCAATGGGATGAGATTCAACACAACAACCCCATGGGGAGCTCCAGGCTGGGCACAGAGTGGCAGAAAGGGACCTGGATTTGAGTCTGGATTGCCAGGAAGCTGAACAGGAGCCAGCAGTGTGCCCAGGTGGCCAAGAAGGCCAATGGCATCCTGGCCTGGCTCAGGAACAGCGTGGCCAGCAGGTCCAGGGAAGGGATTCTGCCCCTGTACTCAGCCCTGGTGAGGCCACAGCTCGAGTCCTGTGTCCAGTTCTGGGCCCCTCAGGTCAGGAAGGAGATTGAGGTCCTGGAGCAGGTCCAAAGGAGGGCAACCAGGCTGGGGAAGGGATCCAGCACAAGTCCTGTGAGGAGAGGTTGAGGGAGCTGGGGGTGTTCAGCCTGGAGAAGAGGAGGCTCAGGGGAGACCTCATCACTCTCTACAACTCCCTGAAAGGAGGCTGGAGCCAGGGGGGGGTTGGGCTCTTTTCCCAGGCAACTTTCAGCAAGACAAGAGGGCATGGTCTCAAGTTGTGCCAGGGGAGGTTTAGGTTGGATATTAGAAAGAATTTCTTCATGGAGAGGGTGATCAGACATTGGAATGGGCTGCCCAGGGAAGTAGTGGATTCTCCATCCCTGGAGATATTTAAAAAGAGCCTGGATGTGGCACTCAGTGCCATGGGCTGGGAACCACAGGGGGAGTGGATCAAGGGTTGGACTTGATGATCTCTGAGGTCCCTTCCAACCCAGCCAATTCTATGATTCTATGATCATGGAAGGGAACCCATGCACATATGAATTAAAAACCATCCCTCAAACAATTCCAACCACCCTGGCAGTGCGTGGTGAAACACAGTAATTACATAGCTTTTCAAAGGAAGGATAAATCCATTAAACCCCATTAAATACTTATTTAAAAAAAAACAAACCAACCACCAATGTCTGAGGCAGTCCTTGTAGCTCCACACTGTCTGATATAATGAAGGATGGAATTTCTTGCTCTCCAAATGGAACTTTATAGGGTATTAAACAAGCACCCTCAGCACTTATCTAAATCTTTAATTAGTTCTATAATATACTGATGATATCAAGGCTAATTAAATTTACACAGATAAAGAGCAATGAAATCCTAACCAAGTGAGCTGGAAAGTGCATATTAAATAGTAAATTTAATGGTTCAAGCTGATAAATGCAATTTTATAGGAAAAAATTAAATTCCCTTTACATGTTGTATTAAAACTGATTTTGAGTGTGCAAATGATTGGAAAAAATCTTTTCTAATAGATCAGTAAAAGTGTTAATCCAACTTGTTTAAGTATCAGTTATTAATGCCAGCATTTGCAAATAAGCCACACACATTTGCATTTTTACTGCATATAGTAAAAAGAAAGAAAAAAAGAATTATCTATTCCATATGCCAGTTTATAAAGAATATTAAGCATTTTTTCCCCCTTGCCTCATGCATAAATGAGAGGAAACATAAAAATGAATGCAGCCTGAAAGAAGAGAGAGTCAGCAGTTCAATGACAAATACTGCCAAGATTGCTCAAGTCAGCAAAAAAAAATAAAATACAATTTTAGCCACCCTTTGGGAACAACAATTACTGTGGCAAAACCCCACTCAGACTTCCTTAGGATCAAGTGGCTTGGAACTGGATACCTGGATGCTGTGGTTGGGGAGATGCTCAGTGGTTCATGTTTCCTGATTTTTAATAAAAGTGGGAATGTTGGGTAACTCCTGATGGGTGGAGGAGACATCTGATGGGATCTGCTTGTTAAGGGGTAATGTTTGAACACAGAAAATTCAACAGGAGGAGAAACTTCTTGAGTGGGAGGGTGAGAAGCCCATAGAAGCTGTGGGATCTCCTTCTCTGGAGCCTTTCCAAACCCCCCTGGATGTGTTCTTGGGGGGATCTTGCAGGGGGGTTGGACTGGGGGATCTCCAGAGCTCCCTTCCCACCCCTGATATTTTATGGTAGGAAATTACAGGTCCACCAAGTCAAGGTAGCATCCTGTAGGATTTGGGCCTCTGGGCTTCAAAGAAGGTTTGCACCACTTGCTGGAGGAGTCAGGCAAACAGTTCCTGAAAATGCCTCCTGAAAATCCTCCCAAATTCTTGAAAATGCCAAGTGATGCTTTTTTTTTCCTGGGCTTTGTTCATTAGGTTTGAAAACTGCAGTGGTTTCAGAAATGAGGGATCTAAGGTTTTTCGGTGGATGTGCTGACACCAAATGTGGTTTGTCAGCATTATTTTGTTGAACATAGTGCTGTTTCTCATGGAAAAACCCTTTATTGAATTCATTTGATCCCTGGCACTGTTGTTTCTTCTGGTAGCATTGTCCAGCATCATTACTTCAACTCCATCCTAGAAACCTCTGAGATTGGGACATGGCCTGCAGACCTTTGCTTGCTCAAGCACTACATACAAACCCATCCAAGCCAGGAGGAAAAATGGTGAAGCAGCCTCAAACCCTACCCACTTTTTCATAATTATGTCACCTCCACCACCAGATGACTTCAAGGGGACTCATTGCCTATGAATGGAGAAGAAATGGGGCAAAATCAATTCATCCTATGCTAAACCAGATCCTTGTGATGGGTTGAAGTGCCCTGTGGAGGTTTTTTATTACAAAGAAAGCAGGAAGCCAGTCCTGGGACAGACTAAATGTCAATTTTTTAGCTGTCTTGAAGCAGAGGACATCAACATAGAACTATGGGTCTCCTGGATGGAGGATGTTTAAGAGCTTCAGTGGTCTCCTCCATGCATTCTGCATTGGCCACAAGCCAGGTGAACATTTCATCACAGCTCACACCCCAGTTCTCAATGCTTCTGATGCTTAGAAACCTTCAGGTTTGCAGTTTAAGAGGTATTTATGGGCAGCTGCTGCTCATTTGCTCTTGTAACAACCCTTTTCCTTGAAACTGCTTTCCTCTCCTTAACATACTTGGGGCAAAATTGGGATTTACAGAGGGAAACCATTGCCTCTTTAGGGTAGTGGTGTAGCAAGAAGGCACTTTTAATGAAATGGCTGCTGAAAGAACAGCCACTTAAGCCAGAGCAAGTGCTGACACTGCTGTGAGCAGTACAACTGTGGCCTCTTCTGGCCATTCTTGGTGAAATTTTAGCTCCAATGATCTCAACTTTCCGAGCCAACAGATCTAGACTACAACATGTGGGTTTTTTATTTAGGTTTTTTTTTTTTTTTTTTTTTTTTTGCCAGACAGCACAAACTCCTGGCATTTCAAAATTATCAAGGTACAGTCAGTGAAGGTTGAGACCCAGAGCCACAGATGTGATTTCCATTTTTTTTCTTCGTTGCATGATAAAAAGAGGTCTGCTTGTCTTACTGATGGAGCAGCTCAGAGATGCATCCTTTTCCTTACCATGCCTTACTCCAGGTTGCAAACCTCAGGCAAACTCCACTACAAGGTGACAGCATCTCCTTGGACACAAAGTTGGGCCCCAGAATGAGAAGAGAACCCCAGCCCTGCTTCTAAACTGATGGAGTAGCTCATGACCACAAGAAGCAGAGAAAATTGCTCTGAACTCCAATTTTTATCTCACTCCAGAAACACAACCTCCAGACTATCAAGAACTCTGCTGTGCCAATTGAACCTGTAGGGTTTTTTTGTAATAATTTTTTAACTTTCTCTTTCAATTCCCATTTTTTTTTTAAAGCACTTTGGAGACACCACGTAAAGAACCTTTCCATTTTCCCAAAAGGCTGCTTTATGGTGAAGAAAATGAAGTTCTGTTGAGAACCTACAGGGGAGGGACTTTTTAGAAGGGTGTTTAGTGATAGGACAAGGGGCAATGGTTTTAAATTGAAAGAGTGGGGATTGAGATGAGATATTAAGAGGAAATTTTTCACTGGGAGGGTGGTGAGACACTGGAACAGATTGCCCAGGAAAGCTGTGGCTGCCCCATTCCTGGTGGTGTTGAAGTCCAGATTGGATGGGGCTTGGAGCAACCTGGACTGGTGTCCCAGCCCATGGCAGGGGGGGTTGGAACTGGATGATATTTAAGGTCCTTTCCAAGCCCAAATATTCTGTGATTCCATGATTCTGTGCGTAAGGGGTCAGAGTGAGGTCCTTTGGCTGAGCAAGGGTTTAGCTACAGCCCAGGAACAACCATCCCCATGCTGATGCTCAGTGAGTATCCTGCTGGTGTTCACCTCTGAACTCCCTCCAGGACAAAACCCACATTTTCCTGATGATTCTCAGAATCTGCACATTTCCATGCCACAAATGGAGGAGGAATGAATTTCACACAGTGCAGCAAACAGTTAACAGATGGCAAAAACCCCTACAACCATTTTTCCAAGTTGCGTTGACAAAACAACCTGAAGTAGGAAGGCACTGAGTCTTATTAAAAAAGGCATATTTTACATATTGCTTCTTCATAATAAAAGCTGTTCTTTGTGAAAGCATAAAATGTGCTATTATGTGCACCTCTTTTCTTCTACTTTTTGGTTTTTTTGGTCTTTTTGGGTTTTTTTCACACATGACAAGGTGGCCTCCATATCTCATCTATGACTTCTGTGTGACCTTGAGGGGCTGACTCCAGCTCTAGGTGGTAAAACACTTGGGTGATGGGAGATGTCATCTGAATTTTTGTCTGTCTTCTACACTAGATCTCAAATCTGGAATACAAATTGTGAAACACAAGGCTGTAAGCTTTGCAGCCTACAGTAAAACCCAGGGAAGAGATTATTGACAAGTGCTACGTGTCTGTAGGTGTTGACATCACACATGGGGACTCAAACGTAGTGGTCTGGATGTAATTATTTTAATGCAGCCTTAAAATAAAAAAATAAAGTTGCTTTTTTCTTTTTTTCCCTTACCTGACCATATGGATTTCTCTCAGCTACGAAGCCCAGGTTCATTACAGGACAGATTTAATTGCTACATCAGAGTTTGTGTGTTGATATTCCACATCTGATGTGTGAAAGTTCAGGGACGCCAATCAAGCACGGTGCAGATGCCACTCTGCAAAACATTCTCAGACAGTCTCCATCTGTCAGATATGGTAATATTCCATCAATAATTCACCTCCTTAACTCCATGTTTCCTGCATTTGAGTCGGAATTTTTCATGTCAGCCTCAGCAGAGGATCTAGTTTGGACAGACAGGAATTGCCTCAGCTGCATTTCCCATTCTGACCGTGTGGTTTTGTGCCCTGGAGCCAGTCACCTTCTGCAGTTAAAAATCCATCTCTCCCTTTACTCAGGTTTTTTAGCTGATTAAGATGAAAAAAAAAAAATTAAAAAAAAAAAAATAAATCCTTATGTCTCTTCTGGGGCAGCATTTTCATCTCATTCAAGGCTGGAAGTCAGAGGGTAATTCTGGAGATCACACCTCAGGATCCAAAATCCAGCTCAGATGAACCACAACTTTTCTGGGAGTGCTCATGGTAAAAAACATTGGGGTGGCTGAACACCCCACAGAGGATGTTACTGCATCAAGAGGAAAGAAAGGGGAGTGGAGAGAAAAAAGATGATGTGGAACTCTTCCTCCATGGATCAGAAACTCCTGAATCCAACTTGGCTTAGGACACTTGGATGAGGCAGCTTGCCTGGGCAACCTGGGCCAAGGTCTCACTAGCCACACAAGAAAGAGTTGATTCCCACTGTCTAATCTAAATCTACCTTCTTCCAGTTTGAAACTATTAACCCATGACTTCAAGAAGCTGGAATACTGACTGGTTGTGTAGTACAGCTCCTGGGTTATACCTGCCCAGGACCCTACCATCCAGATCCATTCCTCTGCCCTAACCCTATGTCAGAGCTTGACCCCATCAGCCCTCTCAGTTGTGCAATTCCTCTCCTTTGCTCATTTTCCCTCCTGTGTTCTAGCAGGAACAAGCCCTGAGCCATTCCAACCCTGTGTTCCTCCCTCCTGTCCTCAACTGTGACCTTGAAAACTTCTTCCTCAAAAATGGCCATGCCCTCACCTGCCCCTCTGGTGAATCATAGAATGGTCTGGGTTGAAAGGGACCTCAAAAATCATCTAAAATCACAAAAAATCATGAAGATCCACCCCACCCTGCCATGGGCACGGACACCTCCCACCAGCCCAGGTTGCTCCAAGCCCCATCCAACCTGACCTGAGACACTGCCAGGGATGGGGCAGCCACAGCTTCCTTGGAAAATCTGGGCAACCAGGGGCTCAGCACCCTCAAATTACATAATTTCTCCCTAATATCTCATCTCAATCTCCCCTCTTTCAGTTTGAGGGGGGGGGACAATCCCTTCCCTTATCCTGCTGGTCATGCTTCTTTTTGAGCCCTAGCAGTGATGATATATATCATAGAATCATAGAATGGGCTGGGTTGGAAGGGACCTCAGAGATCATCAATTCCAACCCTTGATCCACTCCCCCTGTGGTTCCCAGCCCATGGCACTCAGTGCCACATCCAGGCTCTTTTTAAATATCTCCAGGGATGGAGAATCCACTACTTCCCTGGGCAGCCCATTCCAATGTCTGATCACCCTCTCCGGGAAAAAATTCTTTCTAATATCCAACCTAAACCTCCCCTGGCACAACTTGAGACCATCCCCTCTTGTCTTGTTGAAAGTTGCCTGGGAAAAGAGACCTAATCCCCCCTGGCTCATATGATACATATATCACACAAATATATATTATAGATGATATATGTGACATATATGGTATGTATGATTTATATTACATATGCTTTATATATGATATATATGATTTATATATGATATATGTGATTTATAACCTTCCAGCCCTGCCCTGCCTGCTCCCACCCCTTCCAAGTGAAACACTTCTGACTCCTTCCATCAGGAAAGTGAAATGCTTCACTCCTCAGCTCAAACTAATGAAGACCAAATCCTCTGCACAAGACAGGACTTCAGTGCATAGCAAAGTGATGAGCAGTGACTCTCAAACACCTCTCACCCAGCCCCAAAATCTGTTATTTCCTAGCAGATTACTTGGGGATGAGGCATTGCAATTTCTAATGAGATCTGACTGACAGGGTAAACCAATCTGCTTCTTAAGGACTTGCATGTGGCTTTCTGTCTGTGGGGCTTGTGCTAGAAAGATGCAGCCTGCTGTGAAAAAGCCAGGACATTTTTCTAATTGCTTCCATTTGCAGGGGAGATGCAGTTCAAGCTGGCAATCCAATATTTACCTTCATTTCAGCTGCAGACACCTGGGATGGTTGATCTTTACACACTGATGGTTCCCCCTTTTCTTTATTTTTTTTTTTTTTTGGGTGTCATGCCAACTTCTCTTAAAAAAAAAAAAAAAAACAAACCCAATCCTTCATCTAACAACTCTGTTTGCTGAGAATTTAAGGCAAAGCTCCCAGCAGGCTGCCCCACACCTTCAGCACATGGAAATGATGCAGGCAGGACCCACCTTTCAACACAGGAGCAGAAAGCAATTTCTAGATCAAACAAGAGCTCCAAGCAGGTTATGTGAGAGCTCAGCTGTGGAGTTCATGTTCACAGAAACTTCCAGGGGTCTCTGTTCACTGTGGGATGACTCTGGATGTTTGTTCAGGTTCAATCTGGAGCCTGGGGCTAAATTTTGAGCAGTGTCAATGGAGGAAGCCCAAGGCTAGGTGACAGGAACCCTTCAAATCAGAAATGCCTCCAGGATGTTATTTGGCCCCTTAAATTACTGTCAGATGCAACTGGAGAGTTGTTTCTTGCATCCTTGTCTCATTGGCAAATTAAACAGTGATTTTCTTCCCATCCCTTCCACCTCCCCTTGGCAAAGCTTCCCCAGAACTCCAGACAGGTCACAGGTGAGCATTGCTCCAAAGAGAGCAGAAATTCCCCCAAAGCCCATTCCTTGTGCTGCTAGATGCTGGCAGTGCCTCATGGGCTCTTTGTTACTGCAGATTAAAAAAAAAAAACTTTATCTGAAGAGTTCCCTCACTTCTCCCTGGACAGAGATCCCTTGCAGAACAGTAGTGATGGCAAAAAAAAATATTTAAAGACTGAATTGCAATTTAAAACCACAAAGAAAACCAGGTAGGGTGTTACTGCATATCCATGGGTTAAAAAACATGCTGATGGTATCCCCTGAGGTCAGAGAACCCTGAACACTCCTATCCTTGAGCTCTCCATGGCAACTTAGGCTGAAAGGTCCCTCTCTCCATCCCTCTGCCAGGCTCTTTCTAGCACAGAAATCACTGCCAGCAGCTCTCCTGATCTTTGCTGGCCCTCCCTGGATTCCTGGAGGAAGAGCTTCAAGCAAAGCTTCCCATGCCCACCCCTCTTTTTTGGCCATTCTGCTGGTTTTTTGAATTAGAAAACTGGCTGAGCCATTTTCCTGCAAGGCC
Source organism: Phaethornis superciliosus (assembly GCA_023637945.1). Taxonomy (NCBI): domain Eukaryota; kingdom Metazoa; phylum Chordata; class Aves; order Apodiformes; family Trochilidae; genus Phaethornis; species Phaethornis superciliosus. The sequence goes on from JAJQWJ010000001.1 coordinate 1,917,990, forward strand.
ATGGGTGACAATCATGGAACAGTGGTTGGTCACCACCAAGGCACGTGCCAGGATGCAAGAATTGTCACCAGGAGATACTAGTGAGATGTGACACCAGTGAGATGTGTCACAGCACTGCAGGAACAAAGGCTGGGAGCCTTACCAGGGGATGGATGAGGACATGGATTTTTTTTTTTTTTTTGACACAACTCTTCCCGTGCAAAAGTAACTTTTGCCCCTTGGAATCACCAAGCACAGAATAGTTTTTCCATTTCTGGACCTCCCTCAGGACACAGGAGCCACAGGGTCTATTTTAGGTGGGCGTTTCATATCCATTTCAAGGTTGTAACCTTCTCATAGAATTGTTGCCATCAACTCTTCTCCTTCCCTGCTTGATCAGCCTCTGCCTGCCTTCCCACCCCAGCTTTTGGGTCTCCAACTGGTCCCATGCAGCTCCATCCCATCCCACTGGGTGGGATTGACACTCTTGGGATACCTCCTCCTTGGCACTGTTGAATTCCAGGTTGGATGTGGACTTGGAGCAACCTAGACTGGTGGGAGGTGTCCCTGCCCATGCAGGGGGTTGGAACTGGATGAACTTTAAGGTCCCTTCCAACCCAAACCATTCCATAAAGTTGGAGATAAGTCAGAAGTCCTTGTCCCACACATCACAGCACTGCTGACAATGCACAACTTGTTTCTGCACCTCAGTTTTGCTATGAGCACCCACATACCAAATTCTGCGTAGACAAAGAAAGCAAATGTTGATGAACACATTGATTTGCACACCCCCCCCCCCCCCCAAAATGACTGCAAATACCAGGACTCCCACCCACAAGATGTGCCTTCAAAACCTGCAAAGAAAACCAACCCCCACCCAGCATCCTGAAGACCTGGATAAACCAAAACAAGCAAACTCATAGAATCATAGAATCATAGAATGGTTTGGGTTGGGACCTTAAAGCTCATCCATTCCCAACCCCCTGCATGGGCAGGGACACCTCCCACCAGCCCAGGTTGCTCCAAGCCCCATCCAACCTGACCTGAGACACTGCCAGGGATGGGGCAGCCACAACTTCCTTGGACAACCTCTGCCAGGCTCTCACCACCCTCAAATTAAAGAATTTCCTCCTCATGTCCAACCTCAATCTCCCCTCTCCCAGTTTTAACCCATTTCCCTTGTCCTCTCCCTACACCCCTGTGTCCAAAGCCCTATCCTATTTGGGTCAATCTCAACCATGGGGTGTGTGCTGACAGTTTTAGTGCCTCAGTTCTTCAATCAAAATCATTCCTTTCAAACTCCCCCTCAGAACAAGGGAGTTCTGCCACGGGGCTGCAACTGTTTGGCATGGAGGAAAAAAAATATCCCATTGTTTTTTTTACTTCCTGGGTTTAGTGCATTTTAGAGACAAACTCAAAACCAATCTTGCTGTTGAGGTGATGTCCTCAGAAATCTGGAGCATTTAAAATATCCAGGTCCTCCTGCATTTGCCTCCCTTGAAGGTGATGGAATTGTGGAATGGTTTGGGTTGGGAGAGACCTTAAGGATCATCCAGTTCCAACTGGGATGGGCAGGGACACCTCCCACCAGCCCAGGTTGCTCCAAGCCCCATCCAACCTCACCTGAGACACTGCCAGGGATGGGGCAGCCACAGCTTCCTTGGACAACCTCTGCCAGGCTCTCACCACCCTCAAATTAAAGAATTTCTTCCTCATGTCCAACCTCAATCTCCCCTCTTCCAGTTTTAACCCATTTCCCTTGTCCTCTCCCTCCCCCCCCGTGTCCAAAGCCCTCCCCCAGCTTTCTTGTAGCCCCTTCAGATATTGGAAGGTTGCTCTAAGGTCACCTGGGAGCCTCCTCTTCTCCAGGCTGAACAACCCCAATCCCTCAGCCTGGCTTCCCAGGGAGGTGCTCAGCCCTCTGAGCATTTGAGTGGCTCTGCTCTGGACACCTTCCAGGAGCTCTGTGTCCTTCTGAGCTTGGGGACTCCAGAACTGGACACAGAGCTCCAGGTTGGGCTCTCACAAGAGATTCCAACTGGTCAGCCAGAGTTTCCTAAACTTCAACCTTATATTAAAGCAACTTCAGCTGTACAATTATCTGGCCAGTGGCTCTGTATGGTCACGGAGGCCAAAGTCACTAAAGGCAGAAATTAAGAAGAAAAACTTCTAAGAAGAAAAAATCCCTTCCCTTTAATTACCGTTTGCAATGCAGCATGACAGAGAGAGATAAACACACATGCACCTACACAAATAAGGAGCTTGGGAACACAAAGTAATTACTTTGATTTTTTTTTCCCCCGCCGACATTCAAAACTTATTAGTCTCAAGAAAGCACATATCAGCCAAGAACTGTCACCTCAGGGATAAATAAGGAATTTGTTTGTAATTTGTTTCCAGGAGAATATATCCTGATGTTGTTAAGCCAGGGTAGGTATCTGCTTTGGTCAAGTCTTAATAGCCAAAACCACCTCTGAAAAAAATGTTAATTCACATCTTCCTGAGCTTGTGTCCCTGGGAATGTGAACACTGGCTTCTGTTGGCTGAGTTCACCTCCATTGATTGTTTCCCTAAAACACACCAAAAATCCCCAAATAAGCAAAGAAAACCAATGAAGCCTCTCAGTTTTTCAGTTCATTTCCAGTTTAGGAAAATTGGATTAATCTCTTTACTCAGTGCAACTCTGCCATCCACATTCAGGCAATGAAAATCATTACAGAGGCCACTAAAACCTCTGTCTTTAAAGGTTACAGGGTGAAGATTAAAAGCTTCTCCAGGAGAAACTGAAATGGCTGATCAAAATAAAACCCTTGAGTCAATAGTGGGGAGCTGGGGTAAGACCAGCACCTCCCAGTACCAACTGGTATTTTATGATGCTTCCTAAGAATGGATGCTCTGTGATTTCACACCCTGCAGTGTCTTTGGAAATTAGGTTGGACATGGGGAAGGAATTCATTAATTTGAGGGTGGTGAGAGCCTGGCAGAGGTTGTCCAAGGAAGTTGTGGCTGCCCCATAGCTGGCAGTGTCTCAGGTCAGGTTGGATGGGGCTTGGAGCAACCTGGGTTGGTGGGAGGTGTCCCTGCCCATGGCAAAGAGGTTGGAACTGGATGAGCTTTGAGGTCCCTTCCAACCCAAACCATTCTGTGATTCTATAATATCAGGACTACAGATAAATTCAGCCCCATAATCCTGTTCAGACAGGGCTGCTACTGGGTGTAAAAACCAATCAAGGGAGCTTACAGATGGATCTGCCCACCTGCAAAGTCACCTCCTGAGCCCTGAGAGCCATGGAGGAGCTCATCTGACCTAGTGACAGACATCAGCCATGGATAATTCCAACTTGGCAAAGTCACCTCTGCTTTATGATCCTTATGAGAAAGCACCAGGACGCCCTTCATCTCATTTCAAAGGAAATTTCAAACAATTCAGAAAATCCCGCTCTGATCATGCTCACTTCTCTCTGCGTGATCCAAGGGCAACCAGTTCTGATGGAGACCTGGCTGGAATATTGTGTCCTGTTCTGGGCTCCTCAGTTCCAGAAGGACAGGGAACTGCTTGGAAGAGTCCAGCACAGAGCCACCAAGATGATGGAAGGAGTGGAACATCTCCTGGTGAGGAAAGGCTGAAGGATCTGGGAATCTTCAGATGGATCTGCCCACCTGCAAAGTCACCTCCTGAAACCCTAAGGAACCATCTTAGAGACATCAGCCATGGATAATTCCACCTGGGCAAGGTCATCTCAGCTCCCTGATCCTTATGAGAAAGCACCAGGAGGCCCTTCATCTCATTTCAAAGGAAATTTCAACCAATTCATAGAATCATAGAATCACAGAATCATCTGGGTTGGAAGGGACATCTGAAATCATCAAGTCCAACCCTTGATCCTTGATTCAGAAGGATCTGAGGGCAACCAGCTCTGATGGAGACCTGGCTGGAATATTGTGTCCTGTTCTGGGCTCCTCACTTCCAGAAGGACAGGGAACTGCTTGGAAGAGTCCAGCACAGAGCCACCAAGATGATGGAAGGAGTGGAAAATCCCTTCCAGGAAAATCCGAGGGAGCTGGGGCTCTGCAGCTTGGAGAAGAATGAGGGGTGACCTTATTTATGTTTATAAATACATAAAGGGACAGAGCCAGGAGGAGGTGCCAGGCTCTTCCCAGTGATGTCCAATGATAGGACAAGAAGCAATGGATAAAAACTTGAGCAGAGGTTCCATAGAAACACAAAGAGAATTTTTTTTTCATTGTGAGGGTGACAGAGCCCTGGCCCAGGCTGCTCAGAGAGGTTGTGGAGTCTCCTTCTCTGGAAACATTAAAAAAAAACCCTGGACATGTTCTTGTGTGACCTCCTGTAGGTGACCCTGCTCTGGCAGGGGGGTTGGACTTGATGATCTTTGGAGGTCCCTTCCAACCCCTGACTTTCTGTGATTTCTGTGGCTGTGGTGGAACTCGAGTTACAGAACAACCACTCACCAGGTAACACCTCTATCTGAAAGTTAAACTCAGGCTTCAATACTTGGTTGGACTTGGGGGATATTCTTCAGGGTAACACAGCCCATGTGTCTGAGAACTTCCTGGTGTGTGTTTTAACTAGAAAAGCAGCCAAATCTCCTCTCTGATGAATTATAATCCTTGCAGCCACCAAAGGAAGGGCAGTGATGTGCTGGCACTACCTGGGGCTTCAGCCACTTTCTTTCCACCCTTCCTGTGCTCAAGTGCTCTTCCTATGTAAAAATTACTTAAGGACCAACAGGAGAAATGTCATCCCCCCAGAGTCAGGCTCTTTGCTTCCAAACATCTGGTGCTTCAGCATTAGGGCATTTTGGGTTTTTGTTGTTTTTTTTTTTTTTTTTCCCTAATGTGGAGAACAAGCAGCAGATGAAGCACTTCCCAGGCACAAGCAGTGAGTAAGAAATCTGCTGCTCAGCAAACCTGAGAACAGAAGTTGTCCATCCTGCTGCTGGAGTGATGCCAAATGGCCAGAAGATGGTGAGGGAAGAGCAGTGATTTCTGCATAAGGACATGCTCACTCCTCCTGCCTCCTCTCTGCTACTGCCTTCAGTCCTGATGCCTTATCCTAACTTTATTTTAAGTTCCATTTCCAGGAACATTCTCATTTCAGAGCCTTACAGCTCATTTCCTTGTTTGTTCCCTCTCCTTCAGTTGTGCCAACACAGCTGTTTGCAAGACCTGCTGTGAACCAGGCCAGGGAGCTGATCCTGCCAAAAAAAAAAAAAAAAAAAAGAGAGGAAACTGATGCAAAAACCCCCAAGTTGGATTATTTCCCTGCTCTAACTTCTGCATTGCATCAGGGTCTGCTGAGCAGAGAAGACAAAAAGGAAGGTGATGTTCACTGAGGTGCCACCACCATGGGGGATGTGCAAGTGCAATCACAAATTCCCCATCCCTGGCAGTGTCTCAGGTCAGGTTGGATGGGGCTTGGAGCAACCTGGGCGGGTGGGAGGTGTCCCTGCCCATGCAGGGGGTTGGGACTGGATGAGCTTTAAGGTCTCTTCCAACCCAAACCATTCCATGAAATTCTCACTGAGCCTTGAGAGGTGGATGCTGCTTTCCTCCTGTGCGATGGTGCAGTGTGAAATGGTGTTGGTGTTTTGTTGTGTGCTGACTTGACATTGTACTCAGCAAGTAAAGGTGGGAAAGGGAGGGGATTCTCCCCCTCTGCTCTGCTCTGCTGAGCCCCCAGCTGGAGCTCTGTGTCCAGTTCTGGAGTCCCCAAGCTCAGAAGGACACAGAGCTCCTGGAAGGTGTCCAGAGCAGAGCCACTCAAATGCTCAGAGGGCTGAGCACCTCCCTGGGAAGCCAGGCTGAGGGATTGGGGTTGTTCAGCCTGGAGAAGAGGAGGCTCCCAGGTGACCTTAGAGCAACCTTCCAATATCTGAAGGGGCTACAAGAAAGCTGGGGGAGGGCTTTGGACACGGGGGGGGAGGGAGAGGACAAGGGAAATGGGTTAAAACTGGAAGAGGTTGGACATGAGGAGGAAATTCTTTAATTTGAGGGTGGTGAGAGCCTGGCAGAGGTTGTCCAAGGAAGTTGTGGCTGCCCCATCCCTGGCAGTGTCTCAGGTCAGGTTGGATGGGGCTTGGAGTAAGCTGGGCTGGTGGGAGGTGTCCCTGCCCATGCAGGGGGTTGGGACTGGATGAGCTTTGAGGTCCCTTCCAACCCAAACCATTCCATGATTCTATGACAATATGTTTTTTGGGGTATAAAAGCACCAAGTGCTCTTCCAGGGAGTGTTTCAGACCTGCACAAACCAGGGGCATTTGGATCTACTCCCATCCAATGTCCATCAGGATGTCCAAAGATGGGAGAACTTAAGTCCTTCCACCAGCTGATTTAACTGACCCCCTTGGGGTGTCCTGACCCTGCAGAAGGGGACAGGGCTGAAAGGACCCAGATGACAGAAAAGTGACCCAAGCACAGCCCTCAAACAGATTATCCTGGGGAAAAATTTCCCATTTGCCATCAGTGTCAGTGATTTAAAGGCTTTTAAGCCTTCAGAGTGGTGGGGAGAGACATCAGATGAAAAGAGCATAAAGACCCCAACTCCCATCAGGTTCCATGAAGAAGTGAGTTTTGGTGTCAAAGAAGAAATACTTGGAGGCAATGGTAATGGCTCAGCAAGAAGAGTGTAATTCCTGGCCTTGGGAAGGCTTCACTTCCCAAAATGACAAACCTGGGACAGCAAGAGATGGCTTCTGAGTCCTGGGACAACATGGGGTTCAGAGCATGGGTCATTCCCACTCTGGAGAGGTGACCTGAGAACCAATTTTCAAGGTTTGTGGCAGGGGTGTTGCCTTTCCAAAGACCAAGATTGGCCAAACTCCTCTCTAATAGCCTCATGGATGGAAAACCCTTATCCTGGAGGACTGAGGAAGGGACAAGGACAGTCTTTTAGCTCCTGGCACTGGAAGGAAATGAGGTGCATGCATAAACCAATCAGTTTTGGCACAGACAGGCTAAGTAGGAAGGTTTGACCCAGAGGGAACTGGTCCTCATCTGAGATCTCCAGTCTTGGGCATCCAGGTGAAGTGTCTGGGAAGAAGGCATTTCCCAACACTGTCTCCATAAATATCCATAAGGATTCTGAGGATCTGGTCAGAGGAACCTCTTCCAACAGGTGGGGCAGAGTGGGGGGTATGCTGATGTCTGTCTGTGTCTCTGTTTTTTCTACTATTCATAAATTATAATTCAGATTACGATTAAATTATGCTTTATGGTTGGAGTTGATGATCTTGAAGGTCCTCTCCCCAACCATGATGATGAAGATGATTGTATCAAGTGTTGAGTAGATACCTTGAGAGGAGACAGATGAACTGTGTCACAGAGGGGGGGGCCACCTGTGTGTTATTTCTCTGTCCATCTCCATGGGGGAGAGCAAACTGGTGGTTTTGGTTTCTCCACCTCAGAGTCAAGCCTTCCAAAATCCCCAAATCCTTCCCATTTTTGTGCTGAGAAGCTGGGCAGATCCAGCAAAGGACATGGCCATGCCATGGCTTCCAGAAGCTGATGCAGGATTACAGAAAATGAAAGTTTAGGAAGTTTTCAGCAGGCACCTTGCTGTAAATTGTCCTGTAATGTGGAGAGCAGTCAGCAACCCCAAGCTCTGTGATGTGTTGTGAAGGTGTAAATTGGTGCCCTCCTAAAATTCACAGCAGCTGCAGATTTAATTGGGATTAAGACCTGGGAAGCAGAAGAGCAGCTGCCACTGAGCAAAGGAGATCCAGGTCAGGATCCATTGGACCTGGAGTTCAACACACACAAGCCAAGCATCAAGAATGGCTCTGGAAGGAGGGTTCCATCCACCAGCTACAACCTCAGACAAGGGGGTACCCAGGCAGCAAACACAACCTGTATTTATCAAGTGTGAAATCAGGAAAAAAAGAAATAGATTTAGCAATGAAAAGGATTTCTTTCAAAGCCCTGGGATGTTTCAGGAATCTCTGATGCACACTGGCTTTTCCTTCCCTCTCCAGCACCCAGTAGATGGCAGCAAGTTATTGCTTATTCCTCCTGTCTGCATTAGGCAAGAGGCACAAATCCTTCCTGCTCTTGTATCATCAACCAAAAAAATATCCCCTGCCTGCCAGTCGTGGCTGGAGATGCTGAGCACCCAACCCAGAAATAAAAATAAAGCTCTAAAATAAAGGACCCTCTGAAATCCTGAACCTGTCATTTAGAGATTGTCCTTGGTGCAATAATTGCAGGCAGATGGGACAATTTTGTCACCTCCATGATGCTGAAAACAATGGGAATGTTGGCACAGGGAAGGTGGAGCATGAGGGCATCTCAGCCTGTTGTCACCAACTGAGCTTGTCCTAAACCTGGAGGATCTACACCCACTCTGCTGCTGAGAGTCACTCAAGCTTCCAAGCAAAACAAGAAGATCCAGAGCAGAGGCAAATGCTGCTTCCCAAATCCTTGTCTCTTCCCATTACACCCTGTGGCCCTGTGCAGACATCCTGGCACCCTGACCTTGGTGTCCAACCCAACCAGTGAGGCAGCAGTTTGATACTGGTTTGAAAGGAAACCCAAGCTCAGGCTGCACCCTTCAGAGAATCCCAGAATGGTTTGGCTTGGGAGGGATCTTAAAGCTCACCCATTCCCAACCCCCTGCATGGGCAGGGACACCTCCCACCAGCCCAGGTTGCTCCAAGCCCCATCCAACCTGACCTGAGACACTGCCAGGGATGGGGCAGCCACAGCTTCCTTGGACAACCTCTGCCAGGCTCTCACCACCCTCAAATTAAAGAATTTCCTCCTCATGTCCAACCTCAATCTCCCCTCTCCCAGTTTTAACCCATTCCTCTTGTCCTCTCCCTCCCCCCCGTGTCCAAAGCCCTCCCCCAGCTTTCTTGTAGCCCCTTCAGATATTGGAAGGTTGCTCTAAGGTCACCTGGGAGCCTCCTCTTCTCCAGGCTGAACAACCCCAATCCCTCAGCCTGGCTTCCCAGGGAGGTGCTCAGCCCTCTGAGCATTTGAGTGGCTCTGCTCTGGACACCTTCCAGGAGCTCTGTGTCCTTCTGCTCCAAGCCCCATCCAACCTGACCTGAGACACTGCCAGGGATGGGGCAGCCACAGCTTCTGGGGGCAACCTGGGCAACCAGGGGCTCAGCCCCCTCAGCCCAACCAAAGAATTTCTCCCTGCCCAAGATCTCCTCTCCATCTCCCCTCTCCCAGCTGGAAACCCTTCCCCCTCCAGGCTCCCATCCCTCCAGGCCCTTGTCCCAAGTCCCTGCCCAGCTTTCCTGGAGCCCCTTCAGGCACTGGAAGGTGCTCTAAGCTCTCCCCATTGCAGCCTTCTCTTCTCCAGCCTCAACACCCCCAACCCTCTCAGCCTGTCTTCATAACAGATCCATTCATCTAGGCTCTTATGAAGATGAATTTTGGGTAAAGAGAGAGTTTCTATGCCCTGCTTAGGGTCAGTGGTGTTAAGTGTAACTGCTTCCAACAAATACCTTGGAAGTTCTCCTTTGAAACCAGTATGTGGACTGGTGCTGTTCTCTCCTGAGTCTCTGCAAGCAGCTGTTTGGGTGAAGAAAAGGTTTGGAACTAAGTGGTCTTTAAGTTCCCTTCCAACCCAAACCACTCTTTGTTTCCATGAATGGGAACAGCAGAGAAACCTCCAACTGAACTCTGGGTGTGCAGACACCTCTGGTTCACCAAGCTGAAAACCATTTAAAGGGATGAAGGACACTTTCAGACCCAGTAACAATAAGTGGCATCACCCAAAAACTTTGCTAAGAGGTCAACATGGCATTGGGGTGTATGAAACATTCACATTTCATCACTTGTCTCCCCCTTGCAAGCACTTCAAGTAACTTTCAAGAATATATGGCAATTTTATCACTCTGCTATGTCCAAGACATTTTTTTTTTCAATTAAAAATGAAAATCTAAGAGTTATTTTATTTAAGGACAAGTCTGAAGCAGAAACCAAACCCTTTTTTACTGCCTCTGATGAAATCTCTGCATAAACAAGCAAGTATAATTTTGAGGGGGGAGAGAGGGAGAGTAAAAAAGCAGGAGCAAGGGATCTGAATTTTATCCTTCTAATGCTCTAAATCTAATTTTGGGTCTGAAGCTTCCAAAATCTGGAGGCATTTGGAACTCAGGCTTTGCAGGAGATGCTCAGGTATTTCACACAGAAAGAAGATACTGCTTTTTCTTTAATTCAGGAGTGGATGCCCTCATGACTAACTGCATTTTTGCTGGCCTAGATACTGAACACACACATAAGGAAAAAAACCTATTAATATTTGCAGGAAATTCAGCAAATGCTACAAATCCTTTTGTGACACCTCGGCAGTCAGAACCAGCCTCTTTTACCCTTTCTCTTGTCAGTGGAGAAAACTTACTAGAGCTCACAGAACTTGGCAATTTTTTAATTTTTTTTTTCCAATGGAAATGTGCTCCAGCTCTGCTTCGTGATGCTCTGCTGAGAATTTCCCTGTCCCTGAAATTGAGGATCTTGAAGTAAAACTCATTTGAAACAAAATTTCTTCTTGCCATGATACTACTCCCAAAGCAGCTAAACCTTCTGGTGTCATCTGTGGGTTACAGATCTTTTGAAAAGTAGGGTTTAAACAGCAAGAGTCTCACCAGAACCAAAGTGTTCCATGGGTTAAGATTTTGCTGTGAATCTTCTACATGATTTTGGCTTCAGAGGAGAAAAATCTTTCCCCTCCAGCTTCTTTGGTTGGGGTTTCTACTGCCTAAGTCACAGAGATGGAGGAGAAAAGGGATGTCCAGTGAGGTGGGCCCAACAAAAAGCCTTGAAGAATATACCAGAATTGAAAAAAAAACCCAAAAGCAAAATACCCAAAATACTCACAACCAAAAAGCATGACACCCAAAGCCTTTCAGCCCTTTCTCAGATGCTCTGGTCCTTCCTATAAACACATTGGACTTTAAATGCATCCACTTTCAGGAAAGGACAACACACAACCTGTTCCAGAATTAAAATTTGATGGATGGGAAGTGATGGTATGAAGGGCAAGGGACTGGTGGAAAATCTATTTTTTGGTGTGGGTGAAAAAAAAAAAACAAAAAACCACACAAAAACTCATTCCTGACCAAGGAAGCCCATGACTTCTACTCAAGTTCCTGAAAGAAATCAGGGTAAATGTTGAATTATTTAAGGACATGACTGAGAAATGGCAGTGTTAGGTTAGTGGCTGGACTTGATAATCTTCAAAGTTCTTTTCCAGTCAAGAGGATTCTTTGATTCTATTTTGCACAAGGGCAAAGGCAAAGAGAAGAGTCCCAAGCTGGGTTGGATCCTCCAGAAATCTCCTCTCCCATTCAGTCATGGTCCCTGAAGAAGTGAAGCAAGGAGGGAATTTACCCCATTACCAGGAAGGAAAGAAGAGCAAGTGAGTGATTATTTCTCCATCATCTCTACCACTGTTCCTGTACAGGAAATAACCACTGCCTCTCCATTTCTCATCTTTAAAAAAGGAAAACTGATAAGTTAAGCTATGGTGCAAAGAATTTACAGATTCCTACATGAGCTCTATCAGAGAAGTACAAATTACTTTTATTGTACATTGATGTCATTTTATGTGAACTGTTTTATGTTTATTTTATAATTTGAACAGACCTCAGACACTGGAGTCCCCAAGGTAACAGGAGAACTTGCTTGAGTTATTTTAAATTCAGGTGAGCAGGGCAGGGATTGGATGCACCAGAGTTGTGTGTATAAAAAGCTGGATAATAAGCATCCAGGAGTCATCTGAAGAAGAAAAGAATAAAACATACTCTCCAGATCACAGAAATCTGCCCCCAAAAGCCATGCAGGCATGAAAGCTCAAAAGAAATGTTGTTGAATTCATATTATGGGAAGAACTCTGTATCACAGGTACAACAAAGAGAAATTCCAGACCCACCTGGATGTCTTCCTGTGCAACCTGCTCCAGGTGAACCTGCTCTGGCAAGGGGGTTGGATGATGTCCAAAGGTCTCTTCCAACCCCTAACACTCTGTAAATCTGTGATGCTGCTGTGTAAAAAGCTCAGGGACCTCTTTTGAGCTCCACAGCCCTGGATGCTGGTACCCAAAGAGTTCCAACAGTGCAGGAGAAAATTTTTTTGCCACCTAATTCCTGTGTGAAGAAAGCTGGGATAGGTGTTTGATCTTGTGTGGGACCTTCTGCTCTGCCATACCACCCACCAATATCCCCTCCTCACCTTTCCCATCAAACTCCACATCAAATTATGCCTCACTACCAGTCTGAGCCCTGTGGCTCTTCAAGACCTTTCCAGAAAATGGCCAGATTTGTCCTGCCAGCTTCCAGCAGCTCTTGGTCAGCATTTCATTATTTGGGTGCCAGTTGCAGTCAGCACATGTTCAAGCTCTGTTCTGCCTGCCAAAAACCTGGGCTAATTTATTTAGCATTTCAACAGATCGGGAGGGAAAAAAAATCATTAAAAAAAAAAAAAAAAAAAGGAGAGATTGAATTTGGGAACTTTATTCCTTGGAGAGTTAGTAATGGATTTTTCTTTCTTCTCCCTCCTCCAGGCCTCAGCATTCATAACTTCTCCATGTCAATGTTATTAGGAAGAAACTAATTCAATAATGAGCTCATTTCCCATATGAGTACATAAATGAGGCCCTCACTCATATCTCCTCTCTCTCATCCCAGGGACTCATTCTTCTCTCAGAATTCAGTCTCCAAGAGCCAAAGGATGACACCAACTACTTCCAGTGTTTGTGGTGGCTCATCTCCCAGTGTCACATGAAGCTCTGTCATTTTATCCATCCAGACCCTTTATTCCAGATTCTTCCTTTGGCTATTTCTTGGGCTCAGCATTGCTGCTGCCACAGAGGATCAGCCAAAGGAATCATTGAATAGTTTGGGTTGGAAGGAGCCTCTCAAGGTCACCTACTCCAACCCTTCTACAATGAGCAGGGACATTTTCAACTGGATCAGGTTGCTCCAAGCCCTTTCCAACCTGACCTTGAACACCTCCAGGGATGGAGCATCTCCGAGCAACCTGGGTCAGTGTCTCACCACCCTCATCTATCTCCCCTCTTCCAGCTTAAAGCCATCCCCCTGTTCTCCTGTGGCTCCAGGACCTTGTCAAAAGTCCCTCTCCAGCTTTCCAGGAGCCTCTTCAGACACTGGAAGGTGATCTGTGGTCTCTTTGGAGCCTTCTTTTCTCCAGCCTGAACAATCCCAGCACCCTATGTCCAAGTGCAAAGCACTGATAGAATCATAGAATCACTCATCATTTAATGTTTGCTTATTCCTCCAGTGAATCCCCATGAGTGAATAAAGGAGCAGCATGGATAAGAACCTTGCAGGGGCTCCATTTTTGGGTTTACTTTGCTACTACTATTATTTTCAAGAGCAAGAGAACACGACGGGAGCCAGAATCTGGCATCCCTGAAGTTCACACACAGCATTCCTGTGAGCTGATCAAAGTTTAAACCTTCCACGAAGCAAACTATTTCTCTGGGCATGAATCCAGGGCTCAGAGTCACCCAAAACCTACACCTAGAAGCTTTCCTTTGCCTGGGTTTTGGTTTTAGGAGAACCATCCCAACAGGAAGCCTCAGGGCTTTGGTGCTGAGCTCCACTTTGAGCTCAAGGCCAAGTGATGCACATCACCTCTGAGTGCTCAACAAGAGGGAAATTGGATATTAGGAATATTTCTATGGGTTACACCACCACCTGGATACCCACCCAGGTGCCCAGACGAGGGGAGAAACTTTTGGGAGGAGCTACCCCTGTATCTGCAGCCATCAAAAGAGGAAAAAACACAATGTGGGGCTCTCTGCTCACCTTGCAAAGTCCAGGTCAGCTTCCCGGGACATGGTGATGTTTGTCAGGTTTTGCTGGAGGATGAAGATGTTCCTACACATTTTCTTGATCCCGGATTCACTGATACGTTTGAAGTAGTGGGCACCATTGATGAGGATGCAGGAAATAAGGTGGCCCAAACCTTCAAGGGTGAGAAGGAAAACAAACAGGAACATCCCAGGAGGAAGATATTTAGTGACAAGAATTCACCATAAAACCCACTAAGCAGCTCTCTGAGGTGGTACATGTGAGCTGGAACAGCAGATACACCCAAATGGACGTGGAAAAGAGCCTTGTGCATTTCAGGAGGACTTCCCACAAGGTTTCTTTCTTTAATAAAAAAATATCAAACCCACTTCCAGATAGTACAAAAAGTCAAAGTTGCATTATTGTAGCTGCTGAGACTTCCAGGGCACTGCCAGATTTATAATGTCCCTTTCATTCCCTCTCTCTGGGCAGAGCAATGGACTGCTACTGTTCCTACAAAATGATAGGATTTGATTCTGTTATTAAAAGTGGTATTTTTCCCTGGTAAACTCACAGTCCAGAGGAGCAGAAATGCTCTGCATTTCAATGCCCTCACTGCACAACCTCCCTCCCATCAATCCTGAGCAGTTTCTTGTGTCTGAAGGATGGTTCCATCATTCCTCTGCTGCTGAAGGTCACAGCCAGCTGTTAAAAAGTCACAGAATCATAGAATTTTCAGGGTTGGAAGGAACTTTTAAGACCATCCATTCCCAACCCCCTGCATGGGCAGGGACACCTCCCACCAGCCCAGCTTGCTCCAAGCCCCATCCAACATTAAAATCTTCCAGGGATGGGGCATCCACCACCTCTTTGGGCAACCTCTTCCAGTCTCTCACCACCCTCATGGTGAAGAACTTCTTCCTACCTTCCAATCTAAATCTCCCCTCCTCTATCTGGAATCCATAAGTCACAGGCACCCCAGGAATGATGTATCTACTCATGTCACATTTCAAATATTAAAAAACTCCACCCCAGCTTAATTTGTCCACTACGTGGCTCTGTACACGACTCGACATCAATTAAAAGTCAGAAGTAAGAAAATATGTTCAGGTAGGATGAACAGGGTGGGTGTGAATCCCAAAAGTGGACTGAAGAGGCGCCAACATTTCATGAAGAAGTGTATGAATTTCAACCTCATGGTTTAGTGAGGTGCAAAAAGTGCCCATGGCTCTGTCTGGATCTGTTTGACTGTCTCCTAGAACAGACCCAGTAGATCTGAGCTGTCAGAGGAACAACACAATCACTCACTTTGATTCAAGCAGCTCAGAAAACATCTGATTAAAAAAATGCTCCATCAGGGGCTACATGGGGGGGGGACATAAACAGATAATGAAAGCCAGGGAGGTGGTTGAGGCCTCATCCCTGGAGATATTCAAGGTGAGGCTTGAGGAGGCTCTGAGCATCCTGAGAGTGTCCTGGATGACCTTGAGAGGTCCCTTCCAACCCAAATTATTCTATGATTCTCCAGGACTAGAAAACCAATGGCCAGAGGAAGTCTTGCAAAACCTTCATCCCTGCTGACATATTGATAACGGGGGCATCTCCAGCCCCCCCCTTCTCCTGACTTTGAACAATGACCACACAAAAAGGGACATGGATCCTGGCACCCACGCAAGAGCACCGTGCGTCAGCGCCGCAAATAAATACAGGGGAGCTGAATCAAGACTTGATTTATATTCTCCAAGGTAATCACGACAGATGAGACATCAGAAGAGCTAATGTTCTCTAAATGCAATTTTAGAAATGGGAATGGCTCCACTTTGGATAGGAGCTGGGCTCTAATAGAGCTGTGCTTCTCATACATACACACGTCCTATGGCTTCCTGAGGAAGAACCATCCTGCACGTCCATCAGCTCCCTGCTTTCCTGCTCAGCTTGGGCTTCTTTCCAATATCTGGTTTTGTACCAGCACTGCTGTGGCCAGAAAGGCCAGGGAAGGGATTGTCCCCCTGTTCTGGGCACTGGGGAGGCTTCATCTCCAATCCTGGGGTCAGTTCAGAAGGACACTGAGGGGTTGGAGTGTGTCCAGAGAAGGGAATGGAGCTGGGGAAGGGTCTGGAGCACAAGTTTGATGAGGAGGGGCTGAGGGACATGGGCGTGTTCATCCTGGAGGAAAGGAGGCTGAGGGGAGACCCTCTGGCTCTCTACAACTCCCTGGAAGGAGGTTGGGGTAAGTTGGGTGTTTGTCTCTTCTCCCAAGGAACAAGCGATGGGACAAGAGGAAACAGCCTCAAGTTGCACCAGGAGAGGTTTAGATTTCACTGAAAAAGTTGTCAGGCTCTGGTCCAGGCTGCCCAGGGCAGTCATAAAGTCCCTGGAGGGATTTAAAAGCTGTGTAGATGTGGTACTGAGGGACATAGTTTAGCAGTAGATTTGGCAGTCCTGGGTAAACAGTAGGACTTGATGATCTTAAAGGTCATCAAGACATCAGGGACCAGTTCACAGCTTTTTCAGCTTTAATTTTTTACTCTCTTTCTCTGCAGAAAAGGAAACTCCCCCCCAAAATAGCTGTGATTCAGCTATGCAGCCACACACTTTCAGAATAACATGGAAGCAACATGAGGGTTTAAGTGCCTCATGGCTGAGTGGGTCCCACTTTTCATTCTGTAGGTGGCACGAGGACCCTACCACTGAAAGGAGCCCGGATAGGTTTGGGGCTTAGAATCAACAAAATATTTCCTCAGAAAACAACTCTTCTGTTAAATGCCTGACCTTCAAAGATGTACTGGAACTTGTGCTGCTGGAGGCTGGCACTCATGGCTTCCTCAATGGCACTGATGTCCTTGTTGAGGCGGACAACCAGGGGGTCATAGTCCATGCTCTCCACGTTGGCGACGATGGCGTAATTCCCTTGTTTGGCCAAGGGGATCAAGTAATGGAAGCAATGAACTCTGTGAAACAGAAGAGAGAGAGATTCTCCAATGCAACAACCCTGACATTCAGGCATCGATGGATATCCAAGGCGTTGCCTTCTTCTTTTCTTTCAAGCAAGTGAAAAATAGTGATTTCAAGAAGGAGGTGGCAATGCCTGTGTTCAACCCATCCTCCTCTTGAAATGTCATTGTGCTGTCATGATGTGAATACAAAGGGACTTTCATTACAGCTCTGACCTAAATCATTCCCCTAAAGTGGGCAAATGCATTTTCACCAGGTTGCCCATCCTCACAGATGCTGGTTCACCAGCACTTCCACTCAAATAACTCCTTCTATGCACCTAAGGACCTAATAACAGTTGTAACTTGTAGGAGAAGGAAGCCAGGGAACATGAAATGACAATTAACAGGCCAAGGTTGTGCCTATTCCCAAGCATTTAACACCATGACAGGTTTTTTCTTTTCTGTTCACTACCCTGGTAGGGCTGAAGATAAGAAACCCAACCATCATCCCACCAACCAAGGAGAAAGTCATTCAAATCACCTATTAGGGTTTTGCAAAAAAACTGGTATCAAGTTATTTTATATAACTTAGGTAAGTATACTTGAGTAATTTTATATAGTCATTATATAGTCATTAAACATTAAAAAAAGTAGTTAAAACATTAAGAAAAGTAGTTATTAAGTAATAATTTTATATACTTAAGTATTTTTCTCGAACCTAGAGAGTTTTCATCCACATGACTCAACAAGGACAGGAGGTTGGTTGGGTTCTTCTGAATTTCATCTCTCAGGGAAACACAGCTAAACTGATACCTGGGTGAAATATCCTGGCCCAGGCTGCCCAGAGAGGTTGTAGAGTCTCCTTCTCTGGAGTCTTTCCAAACCCTGCTTGGCTTTCATGTCCCCCATCCTCCAGGAAAACTACCTTGAGGTGGCCATCACAGGCAAGTTTGATTTAGGGCAATTCCAGGAGTAAAAACATCTGTTTGTACTCTTTGGTCCCTGCTCCTATCTAATTTTATATAGAAGTTTTCATTGTAAAATAGTGTAACAGGCATAATTTAAAACTCTGTAGTAACTTTTAACAAAAGAAACTTCCTGAACTGAATGCACTAACACATTCAGAATCATGATATCACCATGGTTGGAAAGGATCTTCAAGATCAAGTCCACCCATCAGTCCTACACCACCTCAACCACTAAATCATCTCCCAAAGCCTCACTCGTTTTTTAAATACCCCCAGGGATGGCAACTCCACCACCTCCCTGGGCAATCTGTTCCAATGCTTCACCACTCTTTCAGTGAAGAAATTTGTCCTGATATCCAATCTGAACCTCCCCTGGGGTAACTTGGACCCATTTCCTCTTGTCCCATCACCAGTGACAAGGAAGAAGAGGCCAACACCCTCCTGGAAGGAGAAGCCAATGCTGGGCTGGTACCAACTTCCATGGGGCAGAGCTGGGACAAAAATTAAGGACCCTAATAAATATGGGGGGATAATTGTGTCATCTCAAATCTTCTCTTCTGTTTCCTGGTGTTTTCTTTGACTCTATCTGCAGCAGCAGAAGGATGGATAAATTCTCAGCCTCTTGCCAAATATTCCCTGAGTGCCTGTGGGGTTTCCAGGAATGAATGCACATGGCACCATGCACCTTGGCAATGGGATACAGGGAGCTGGTGTCATAGAATCATGGAATAATTTGAGTTGGAAGGGACCTTAAAGCTCATCCAGTCCCAACCCCCTGCATGGGCAGGGACACCTCCCACCAGCCCAGGTTGCTCCAAGCCCCATCCAACCTGACCTGAGACACTGCCAGGGATGGGGCAGCCACAACTTCCTTGGACAACCTCTGTCAGGCTCTTACCACCCTCAAATTAAAGAATTTCCTCCTCATGTCCAACCCCAATCTCCCCTCTTCAAGTTTGAACCCATTTCCCTTGTCCTCTCCCTCCCCACCCATGTCCAAAGCCCTCCCCCAGCTTTCTTGTAGCCCCTTCAGATATTGGAAGGTTTCTATGAGGCCAAGCAGGGGCTCCTCTTAACAGCACCAGAGGAGGTGGGCAGTGCTCTGCTCTAAAATAACAGCAACAGTTTTTCCTGACCTACATTTCCACTGATTTCTGCCTACCCCAAGTGTGGATGGGAAGCCACAGAGGACAGAGGTCAGAAACCAATTTAGGCTGCTGCCCAAACCATGAGGCTGGGACAGCTTGGGCATCACATCCCTTGCCATCACAGCTGGAAAGCTGCTCCATTTCCATACTTTAATCTTTGCCTCCAATCCATCAAACCTCAGCTCATCTGTGATGCCAGCAATCAAGTGGCCAGCAGATGATGGATAGCAGGCTGAAGGACTGCTGACAATAACTAATGTGTTTTTTGTTTTTTGTTTTTTTTTTTTTTAAAGCTACAAACTGCTTCACCAGAGCTCTGGCAATGTAGACAAGGACACAACGTGGCTTGGGATATGTCACAGCAGAACAAACTGGTGGTCCATCATGTCTCCTTGCCTGTCTCTGACATCTATTTGATGCACCAGAGGAAAAGGAAGCAATGAAAAGACACCTGGCTGACACAATGCATAAAGGGAAAAATGTCTTCCCAACCCCACAATGGACAGCTGGTGGCCTGAAGAAAGTGATTTGCTGCCTTTGATCTTGGCATGAGAAATCAGAAGCATCAGAAAATCATCCATCCCTTTAAAAAAAAGAAGAAAAAAAAATCCAGCTGGTTCCCCAGTTTCTGTATCTAATTGAAAAAGTAGCAATAAGAAAAGCTCTTATTTGCAATCCAAAGCTAATAGATGTGCAAATGCCTGTTAGATGATGAAAACATCATTGTGTAATTTTCTAAATCCCCAAACCCCATTTTTCCTGGTCTTTGACACAGAAGACATGGACCTCCCTGGGAAATTTCTCTTCTGGTGTCTTGCTTCACATTTTGCCTTCCACAGTGATGGGGTCTGGTGTTTCTGGACTCACCTTTGATATCTTACTGAGGGTAAATCTCTCTCAGGTGCTGTAATATGCACCCTGGATGCAATCTTAACCTAAAAACTCTCAAGCTGACCCCCAAATCCATAAATTCGGGTTTTTTACCTGACTTCCAAATGCAGAACCAGCAGGCAGCGATCAGCCATCTCTTGGAAAGCCCTGGCCAGCTCACTCAGGGTTTGCAGGATCTGATCAGATGCAGGAAAATGTTCCATGCTGGCATGACTGTCCTGGCCAGGAGACATGGCTAGCAAGAGAAGAAAATATCAATTTGTCAGCTACTTCATCAAACCTTTTGAGATTTAGCAACCAGAGCATCCCATCTGCTTCCATCCTAACTGGATGGTGTTCCCTCCCACCTTTGCCTGAGCCATCAAATCTGGAATTTGGGAGTCTACAAAGCAGCAAACTCCTGTTGCAATTGATTGAACTCCAAAGTGAATCTGAAAGGGGTTTCATCAACCACCAGAATACATTTGTTTGGGAAAATAATGCTCTGGGATGAGGAGTTCTTTAGCTGCAGAATCCAGGAATATTTAGCTTGCTGTGCTTGGGAGTGAGAGAGGAGCTGCTCAGGAGCCAAAACACAGCCCCAAAGGGAGAGATGGGGTTTTTTTTGCTCACCAGAGACTTCCCCACCTAATATCAAGGGAGTCTTTGCCTGCCCCCATCCTTCCAGAGGCATCTGGGAGGTTTTCTTTGTTAATACAACACATTTTTTAGGCAGGAAAGCAATTAAAAATTAGGCAACTGGTATGAGTTGGTCATAGAGCAACTGTTTCCCTCCCACTGAAACCTCTTTAAATAAAAAAAAACAAAACACTTTGACACTGCCAGGGATGGGGTAGCCACAACTTCTCTGGGCAACCTGGGCCAGGGTCTCCCCACCCTCAAATTAAAGAATTTCTTCCTAATGTTCAACCTAAATCTCTCCTCTGCCAGTTTAAAGCCATTCCCCCTCATCCCATCACTCCATGCCCTTGTCAGAAGTGCCTTTTCAGCTTTCTCATTCCTCCCTGGGAATACTTTGCCATAACTGATTTTAACTGATTTTTTTATTCTTATTATTATTTTTTTAAAATTTTTTTTTTTTTAAGTTTGCTTCACATTTTCATCTCATCGTTGTTCTGTGTTCAACCTGAAGTGTGGAGGCAATTTATCTGCTGGCTCTGAGAAATCTCCCTTCTCTTTTCTTGCACCAAAATTCTTTACACTTCAGCAGATGCCAAAGCAACTCTGGATGGGCAGGATTTGTGCAGCACCACGGAAATGTTGACAATAAACTTCTGTTGTGATGGTGACTGATGAAGTAAATGTCACTCAGTGCTGTTTGTACAGCCAGGGAGCTGCTTTGAAAGGGGAACATCCCCCCCAGCTTTGGATTTGCTCCTGGAATTAAATACACCTTCAGGGATGGGAAGGGAAAGGAAAGGAAAGGAAAGAGGAAAGGAAAAAGGAAAAAGGAAAAAGGAAAGAGAGAAGGGAAGGGAAGGGAAGGGAAGGGAAGGGAAGGGAAGGGAAGGGAAGGGAAGGGAAGGGAAGGGAAGGGAAGGGAAGGGAAGGGAAGGGAAGGGAAGGGAAGGGAAGGGAAGGGAAGGGAAGGGAAGGGAAGGGAAGGGAAGGGAAGGGAAGGGAAGGGAAGGGAGGGGAAGGGAAGGGAAGGGAAGGGAAGGGAAGGGAAGGGAAGGGAAGGGAAGGGAAGGGAAGGGAAGGGAAGGGAAGGGAAGGGAAGGGAAGGGAAGGGAAGGGAAGGGAAGGGAAGGGAAGGGAAGGGAAGGGAAGGGAAGGGAAGGGAAGGGAAGGGAAGGGAAGGGAAGGGAAGGGAAGGGAAGGGAAGGGAAGGGAAGGGAAGGGAAGGGAAGGGAAGGGAAGGGAGGGGAAGGGAAGGGAAGGGAAGGGGAAAGGAAAGGGGAAAGGGGAAAGGGGAAAGGGAAGGAAAGGGAAGGAAAGGAAAGGAAAGGAAAGGAAAGGAAAGGAAAGGAAAGGAAAGGAAAGGAAAGGAAAGGAAAGGAAAGGAAAGGAAAGGAAAGGAAAGGAAAGGAAAGGGGAAGGGAAAGGGGAAAGGGGAAAGGGGAAAGGAAAGGGGAAAGGAAAGGGAATGGAAAGGGGAAAGAAAAGGAAAGGAAAGGAAAGGAAAGGAAAGGAAAGGAAAGGAAAGGAAAGGAAAGGAAAGGGGAAGGAAAAGGGGAAAGGAAAGGAAAGGAAAGGAAAGGAAAGGAAAGGAAAGGAAAGGAAAGGAAAGGAAAGGGGAAAGGAAAGGAAAGGAAAGGGGAAAGGAAAGGAAAGGAAAGGAAAGGAAAGGAAAGGAAAGGAAAGGAAAGGAAAGGAAAGGGGAAAGGAAAGGAAAGGGGAAAGGAAAGGAAAGGAAAGGAAAGGAAAGGAAAGGAAAGGAAAGGAAGGAAAGGAAAGGAAAGGAAAGGAAAGGAAAGGAAAGGAAAGGAAAGGAAAGGAAAGGAAAGGAAAGGAAAGGAAAGGAAAGGAAAGGAAAGGAAAGGAAAGGAAAGGAAAGGAAAGGAAAGGAAAGGAAAGGAAAGGAAAGGAAAGGAAAGGAAAGGAAAGGAAAGGAAAGGAAAGGAAAGGAAAGGAAAGGAAAGGAAAGGAAAGGAAAGGAAAGGAAAGGAAAGGAAAGGAAAGGAAAGGAAAGGAAAAGGTGCCACCAAGCAAAAGGAAAAGACTGCACACAGTTAAGAGCCTGATTGTGCAACTCAATGTACTGTGAATTACAGCAGAGAAAAATGTGCACGGGTGAAGCTGTGTAAAACCTGGCTTTTGGAAGGAGCCTTTTTCCCTAACTCCTGCTGCAATCACAGTGGTATTTATGATTTTTTTTTCTTTCTTTTTTTTTTTTTTTTTTTAAACCTAGGAAGATGGCAGAGAAATTCATAGCTTGGCAAATACTGCTGAAAATAATTAACTGGCCTGGAATATAAAAGAGAAATAAAGAGAAATGAGAGCAACAATCCCCCCAGGGTGAATGGGAATGACCTGGATGGCACCTCCCCAGCACACCTTACCCCTTCCCTGCCCTCCTCTCATCACTGAGACCTCTCCCACAAAGAAAATGAAATTATCAGTGAGGGAGTGATGGGTTTATTTACACAGCTTCTCATTCCCAGATCACGGGGTTCAGAGATGACTCCAGGGAAGTGATTTGGAAGAGTTGTTTGTCCACCTTGCAGCTAGGAGACCTCCAAGTGACATTTGTTTCCTTGGAAGTGACTTGTTTCCTCCAAGTGACATTTGTTTCCTTGGAAGGTTGGCAGGACTTTTGGATCATTTGGGAAACCTTTGGGAGCAAGTCTAGGTGTGTTTATTTGGTCATGGTATAAAGTGGGAAAGCTCCTCTTTTTTTATGGGGATGGAGGGGAAAAAAAATTAAATTACTTTTTGTAAAAAATCCTACATTTTGGGAAGTTTTTATCAGCCTCAGCTCTGGAGAGGGACTGGCTGCAATAATTCTCTCTCCAGCCCCAGGGCTGATGGTTCCAGCTCGCTCCAGTGATGATGCCTCCCTGCAAGTGGTGGAGATGGATGGACCCATCATCCAAACCACAAGAGTCAGCTAATTTCTGCAGCAGAGAGATATACACCCAATTTTTCTCCCCTCCAGAATTCATTTCCAGCGACTTAAGTGAAGGTGTAATTATAT
Source organism: Phaethornis superciliosus (assembly GCA_023637945.1). Classification (NCBI taxonomy): domain Eukaryota; kingdom Metazoa; phylum Chordata; class Aves; order Apodiformes; family Trochilidae; genus Phaethornis; species Phaethornis superciliosus. The sequence continues at coordinate 1,941,336 of JAJQWJ010000001.1, forward strand.
TTGTCAGTGGAGATAAGAGAAGGAGGGAAATGGGGAGAGTTTGCTCTTTATTTTAAAGCCAGAGAACTGGTGGCTTTAAAGCCTGATTTTAAAGCCAGGTCAGGTGCTGGTTTGAGGGATCCAGACTGATTTCTCTCTCCCATGCCTGCTGAGGACACTGAAGTGTATTTTTGCTTTTTGAGATCCAAGGAAGCCTTTCAGAGCCCATCAATCTTCCTTTCTCCTTCTTTGGACATGCAGAAAGGACCATTTCACAAGCAAGAAGAAAATCCCATTTCTTGAAGTCTCACTCAAGGCAGTTTAAATCCATCATCCTTGGCAACACAGACCCACAGCTGTAGCAGCAAAAAATAATCAGAGCCTAAATTATTCAGGGGCCTTGGAGGAAAAGAAAAAAAAACCAAAAACCACCTTTAATTTGGAGCTGGCTTTGGAGTTAGGCAGCTCTTTGGGCAAAGGATGACTTTTGAGTTGTTGCATGGACCTTCAACACCCCAGAGAAGACTCTGGGCTCTCTCCTTGAAGAAGGGGATATCTCCAGCTGGAATGTTGGGAAAGCAGAACAGCAGCTCAGCAGCCACCCACTTCTTCTTCCTCTTCTCCTCCTTCATTACCCAAGTTGAGTATGAGCCCTCCTGGCCACCAAAATACCCAAAGGTTGGGCAAGTGGTGGCCAACACCTTATTCCAGTGGCCCTTATCATGGGCAGGTGAATTTCCAAGAATCCTAGAGCAATTAGGGTTAAAAGGGCCCTGTTTTCACTGAACTTCCCATGATGCCAGATAAAAATCAGGGTTTTATTTAGGCTTTCTTCTTGCCTGCTGTAAGCACAGCCAAAATATCTCCCTCTAAGGAGAAGGAATGTTTCATTCCAGCCAACCTGAGGAAAATCAACTTAACACACTTGTTGTCACCCCTGATTTCAATCATTTTGCATTTCAATTCCACTCTGGTGCCTCTTGACAGATTGTGCCTTGTAAATCGATGGGACGTAAATTGCCAGACCTCTGGAATATTAAACAAAACCTGCCCTGCTGCCCATAAACAAATCTCTGGAACCAATCAAAGGCTACAATAGAACATCCTGCCTGCTCCTGGCTGGAGCAGAGTGAGTGCTAACAGATTTGAATGATTTAATAGTGCAAGGAACAAAATCAATCTAAGGTTACAGGCTCTATTTGTGGCTCTTGGTGCTACCTGAACCTGAGAAATAAACCCCTGACATTCCCAGGCTTCATGCAGCACCATGTGTGTTTGTTTTGCAAGGGGGAAAGGCTCACAGACAAATTTTACAACTCCGTTGGGGTAAAAAAAAAACCAACAACCTCTTATTTGAAAAACAGATGCAGTACAAAACGCTTGCTGTGCCCCACAGGGAACATCAGGGACCAGTTCACAGCTTTTTTAATTTTTCATTTCTTACTCCCTTTCTTTGCAGAAGAGGAAACTCCCCCCAAAATGCAAAATACACACAAGGAAGAAAGAAATTTGTTATGGGTTACGTGCTGGATGACAACTTTAGAGACCCTGGGTTAACTCTTCTCCCTCTGCTGGAGACTTTTCTGGGGATCTCATGCATCACTTTCTCTGTCAAGGCTTTAGTTCCCAGTGTGTAAAACCTGAATAATGTCTTTTTATCCATCATTGCCATTCAAATTTTGATCTATCCTTGTCTTAAGCTCCTACAGCTTTTAGCATCACAAGGTGGAGATGCTACTGGGGGAGAAAATTGCTCTTTTAACACCAAGAGAGAAGAATATCGGGGATTTAAAAGGAAAAAAAAACAACCTCCAGCAACAAACAAAGGGAGAAGCTGAGAAGAATCAGATTTATGATTATGGGGTTGTGGTTTTTTTTTTTTTTTTTTAAAGGAGGTAAGAGTCTGGCAGTAGGGTGTGCACATTAGATGCAACATCAGATGCCATGCAGGGGGACCTGGACAGGATGGAAAAGTGGATTTGTGCAAACTGCATGAAGTCCAACAAATGCAAGGTCCATGGAGCAATCCCATGGAAAACACAGGTTGGGAGGAGAAAGGATTGAGGGTAGTCCTGAGGAGAAGGACTTGGGGGGGTGGTGGCCCAGAAGCTCAACGTGACCCCCAGTGTGTGCTTACAGCCCAGAAACCAACCAGGTCCTGGGCTGCATCAAAAGCAGCAGAGACAGAAAGTCAAGGGAGGGGATTCTCCCCCTCTGCTCTGCTCTGCTGAGCCCCCAGCTGGAGCTCTGTGTCCAGTTCTGGAGTCCCCAACCTCAGAAGGACACAGAGCTCCTGGAAGGTGTCCAGAGCAGAGCCACTCAAATGCTCAGAGGGCTGAGCACCTCCCTGGGAAGCCAGGCTGAGGGATTGGGGTTGTTCAGCCTGGAGAAGAGGAGGCTCCCAGGTGACCTTAGAGCAACCTTCCAATATCTGAAGGGGCTACAAGAAAGCTGGGGGAGGGCTTTGGACACGGGTGGGGAGGGAGAGGACAAGGGAAATGGGTTAAAACTGGGAGAGGGGAGATTGAGGTTGGACATGAGGAGGAAATTCTTTAATTTGAGGGTGGTGAGAGCCTGGCAGAGGTTGTCCAAGGAAGTTGTGGCTGCCCCATCCCTGGCAGTGTCTCAGGTCAGGTTGGATGGGGCTTGGAGCAACCTGGGCTTGTGGGAGGTGTCCCTGCCCATGCAGGGGGTTGGAACTGGATGAGCTTTAAGGTCCCAACCCAAACCATTCCATGATACTATGACAAAGGACTGAAATGAGCCCTAAAATCTGGAACTGGATTTTGATGGAAGACTTCTCCTCTGGAGCCAGGCTGAGAGAGTTGGGGGTGTTGAGGCTGGAGAAGAGAAGGCTGCAATGGGAAGACCTTAGAGCACCTTCCAGTGCCTGAAGGGGCTCCAGAAAAGCTGGGGAGGGATTTGGGATAAGGGTCTGGAGTGACAGAACAAGGGGGAATGGCTTTAAACTGAAATAAGGAAGACTGAGATGAGTTTCTAGGAAGAAATTCTCTCTTGTAAGGGACGCCAGACCCTGGCCCAGGTTGCCCCATCCCTATAAGTGTCCAAAGCCAGGATGTCTGGAATAACCTGGTTTAGTGGGAGGTGTCCCTGCCCATAGCAGGGGGGCTGGAACTGGATGAGCTTTAAGGTCCCTCCCAACCCAAACCATTCTGTGATTCTGCAATTCTCAATTCTTCCAAAATTCACAAGCTTCATTTCAGAGCCACAGGAATTCAGATGATTTGGGGTTTGACATCCTCCACCTTTCCTCTCAGAATTGTTGACCTGTGGGCTAGATATGTCTGAATACTTCAAATCTTTATGCAGATATTGATTCGTTGCTCCTTTCCCCCTAAATTGTTCTCTTTGTAGGTTTTAAACAGAGAGAAAAAACCAAAGAAGAGCCATTACATCTCCCAAGACTTGAAAGATCACAGAATGTCCTGTGTTGGAAGACTCTAACCTTCAATTTATCTGCCATCTAACACTTTGCTTTTTGATATCAGCTATCTTTTCCACACAGGCTCCAAACCAAAAGGCAATTCTTTAACTCATTCAGCTGGCAGCTATGGGGGTTCTTCACATCACCACTCTGACCCCCTCTTCCACACGGATGGGAAAGATGAATTCTTGACTCCAAGATGAGCTTGTCTACAGATGCTTGTTTCTACAGACATTTATCTCTACAGACAAGTGTGGGAGCAGAGGTGATGACAGAGAGTGCCCACCTAAGCCATGCACCAAGTCTCCCATGGAATGGCTTCAAACCTTCCCCCTGCCCTCTGCAAAGCTCTGAGATATGGAGAACATTTACCCTGGGCAGCTGATATCATTGATTGCTAGAAAAACACAGGTGGGAACAGGGATTTTTCTTAAAACAAAGCAAATACCAGCAAAGGACATGCTTCAAGAGGTCAGGACCTTTCAACCAAGACATGGGAGGATGGTGTTGTCTAAATAGCACTGGTCTGGTTCACCTTTACTGGGATCAATGGCAAAACCACTCAGTGGTGCTGAAGGGCAAAGTTATGCAAACACTTAAAGGACAAGAAGAAGTAAAGAGACACCAAGCTCAGGGAGAGCTTCTTATTAATATCATCCACAGCAAAACCCTTACTAATTAAGTAATAATCACCTACTAAGTTGAGGTTGTTCATCCTAGAGAATAGAAGGCTCCAGGGAGGAACTTCCAGTATCTCCAGGAAAGATGGGGAGGGACTTTAGATAAGGGCTTGGAGGGATAGGAGGAGGGGGAATGGCTTTAAACTGAAAGTGGGAAGATTGAGATGAGATAGGAAGAAATTCTTCGGTGTGAGGGTGCTGAGCCCCTGGCCCAGGTTGCCCAATGAAGCTGTGGCTGCCTTATCTCTGGAAGTGTTGAAGGCCAGGTGGGATGAGGATTGGAACAACCTGGTCTAGTGGGAGGTGTGCCCCCCATGACAGGAGGTTGGATCAAGGTGATTTTTTAAGATCCTTTCCAATCCAAACCATTCAATAATTCAATGACTTAAGTCTGTTCTCTACTAGAGGCAGCCAGGACCGGATGGGAAGATATTTCCTTGAGGTTCTGATGAGGATGAAGAAGGAAGGAAAATTTGTGCTGGAAACTGTGAAAAGCAAGACAGGACTGAAGGCTGGCATTGAGCCCTTCCTTCCATGCCTCTCTGCTCTTCACTCCAGGCTAAAATTCAAGTGTGGGAAGAGAGGCCAGAGCACCATGCTGGAAAAAAAGTTAAAAAAAAGCATCGCGACCTCATTTGCGATGAGCGGTGATAAGGAGGCTGGGGCTGCAGTCCCCATCAGTTCAGTAAACACTAATGATGAGGAGAGCACAGACTGTCACCGGTGATAAAGAACAGGCTAAACACTCTATTAGTTTTTCATTTTGTGAATTAATGTTTTTTTATGGCGTGTGTACGTTCGCCAGTTAATGAATTGTCTCGTTAGAGCTGCCTGCGGAGCTCCTCGGCTGCCTCTGCTGGCAGGCATAAATTTCACCAGGAAATTAGCACTTTAAAAAAGGCAATAACTCCTCTGAAAGTGGTTTGTTTTCCATTACTTCCTGCAAATATGCAGCCTTGGGAAAGGAATTAGCAGGGGTGGGGAAAAAAAAAAAAAAAGGTGTCTCTGAAGTAGAGAGGGAGGGCAAAACAACGTGGTGGGAGGTTCGGGTTCTATCACACAATAAAGTGCTGCAAGGTTTGGTTGCTCAACACTTGAAATATTTTGTGTTCAAGTCTGGAAAAAGCTTGGAAAACAAAAAAACAAACAACCCACAGGTTTTGTTGTTTTGTTTTTTTTTTTTACCTGAAGGAAGAAAAATTGTGCAGATGCAGCTAAAAGCAGGAGAGCTATCAGAGGGGAAGATGATGGGGATGGAAAGATCTCTTTGAAAAGTCCAGAGTTTATTCTTCCACTGTTCCTCAACTATGAAAACTCATCTGCGTTCATTTTTTAAAATGTATTCAGTCATTTATAATGCCACTTTCCCCTTCCCTACCCCTCTCAGAAGTATGATTTCTTGGGCTGAATTCTATTAGTTCAGAAGAGACTTCAGTTAGAAAACTGAATAAAAAGCCCTTCATCTTCTTTTGAGTTATGGAAGGTATTTTTTGCCTTTTTTTGTGGTTTCCAGACTTTCCCTTGTGCTTGGTCAGCCTAACCTGCCATGTACTTCACCCAATTTTCATTAAAGACAGGGCAAAATCACAGCTCCAATGAAGTCAACAGAGACACCTCCATCAATCCACCCAGAGCCAGAAATTCACCCCCAAACAAATTCCTTTACCCATTTGTCACTACTTTCAGAGAGGCAGAGAAAACGTTTTAAAAAATTGTCAACATTTGTGAATGAATGAGCCAAAAGACACGGAAGGAAAACAGAAAATCTTCCAGGTCAGCTGCTTCATACAAAGTTCCATGTCCTTAGAGCTGATGGAGATGAGTTTAGCTCAGCTGATAAAAAAGAATACTTCACAGTTCTGGTGTTTCTGTGTCCAGTTCTGGTGTCCCCAGCAGAAGAAGGACATGGATCTGTTGGGATGAGTCCAGAGGAGGCCCCAAAGATGATCCAGGGGCTGGAGCAGCTCTGCCATGAGGAGAGGCTGAGGAGAAACTGGGATTGTTCAGCCTGGAGAAGAGAAGAGTCCAGGGGGACCTTAGAGCTGCCTTCCAATCCCTGAAGGGAACCTCCAGGAAGGCTGCAGAGGGACTTTTCAGCAGAGTGTCCAGTGCTAGGAGAAGGGGAAATGGTTGGAAAGTGCAGGAGAAGAGGTTCAGGCTGGATGTGAGGAAGAAGTTCTTCAGGAGGAGGGTGCTGAGCCTCTGGAACAGATTGCCCAGAGAAGTTGTGGCTGCCCCCTCCCTGGAGGTGTTCAAGGCCAGGTTGGATGAGGTTTGGAGAAGGGGAAACACACAGAATCCACTCAAGGGAAAGGAGACAAGCACAAAGCAAACCTTTACATCAGCAGAAACATTAGTTATGTTTTACATCAGGTGCATCAGACTGATTATCTGACTTCTCCACAATTCCTGCTTATTTAAGACTCACGGAATGACAGAATGTTATGGCTTGGAAGGGACTTGGAAAGGGCATGGAATCCAACCCCAAACTCATCTCCTCCAATTCCATACCAATATAAATGCTGGTTAGATCAGAACAATCCCATAGCTCCCACCCCATGGCAAAGTGACTCAATGCTGACATCAAAGATCACCCACACTTTCGAATCCAATAAGCAGTTTTGGAAACTATTTTGCCTTTTCCACACCTCTACCAAGCCAAGGAGAAGCAGGTGGACTTTCTGCTATTAATCTTTGACAACACTTAAGTCATTTTCTTCAAAAAAGGTTCACAGATCCAAATGCATTGAACCAACTGGAGCAGACAGCAGGTTCTTCATGGAATTATTTCTACAAAACCCATGATTTGTTGGCATTACTCATGAGGAAGATTCATTTTAAAAATGGTTTGAAAGCACTGCTAATTAGGTCACTTATTTACATGACAATCCCCTGCCTTTAAGGCTAGTGGGTGGGAGGCAAGGAAGATGGAACAAGAGTAATTAGTGTAATCATGGCAGTAAGCAAAGTGCTGACCCCACCACCCCAGATCAATGCTGGGACTGCAGCCCCGTGGTGTGCTTATTGTGGGAGGGAAAGAACCATAAATGCTGAGCATCCAGGTCAGAAAAACAATGTCTTCTTTTCTAACCATTAAATATTTGATGTAAAAAAGCTGCAACCACTAATCCATAAGAACAGCTTCACTGCAGAGGTTCAAGGGGGGAAAAAAAGGATCTGAAAGGCACAAGGAGATCACTTTGGGATGAAAACAAAGAGATTTTAGTTGGCTGATGACTGTGTGGCTTCATTCCCTGAGATCCAGCAAAGCAGACTCACATTTTAGCTGTGTAATCTTACCACCAAAGTTATAAAAAAAACCAAAAGAAGCTCAGCTCTCAGATTTATGGAAACAACCACTTTGTCTTCACCAGGACAGCTGTTCCCTGCTTGTCTTGAAGGTTAGTCATGGAATCATAGTTTGGGTTGGAAGGGACCTCAAAGCTCACCCAGTCCCAACCCCCTGCATGGGCAGGGACACCTCCCACCAGCCCAGGTTGCTCCAAGCCCCATCCAACCTGACCTGAGACACTGCCAGGGATGGGGCAGCCACAACTTCCTTGGACAACCTCTGCCAGGCTCTCACCACCCTCAAATTAAAGAATTTCTTCCCCATGTCCAACCCCAATCTCCCCTCTCCCAGTTTTAACCCATTTCCCTTGTCCTCTCCCTCCCCCCCTGTGTCCAAAGCCCTCCCCCAGCTTTCTTGTAGCCCCTTCAGATATTGGAAGGTTGCTCTAAGGTCACCTGGGAGCCTCCTCTTCTCCAGGCTGAACAACCCCAATCCCTCAGCCTGGCTTCCCAGGGAGGTGCTCAGCCCTCTGAGCATTTGAGTGGCTCTGCTCTGGACACCTTCCAGGAGCTCTGTGTCCTTCTGAGCTTGGGGACTCCAGAACTGGACACAGAGCTCCAGCTGGGGCTCCCAAAAGACCAGAAGGGGAGAATCACTTCCATTGACTGTCTGGCTATGTTAGTCTTAATGCTTTCCTGTCCAAAAAAAGTTTTCCATGTTTTTAATCCTGAAAAAGCCAACTCAGCTGAGATTGGTACCAGCTGGACTCTTGTCTGCTCCTTAATTTTCTCTGCTCAGCCCTTGGTCAGCTTCATCTGGTGCTAAGAGACCAACAGATACAACTTTGCTTTCAGATCCAAGACAATCCTGCTAAATTGACACTTAGAAGGGGGAAAAAAATAATCACATTCTGATATCTGAAGTCAACCCATTCAATCCAGAGGCTTTTTGGGTGAAAACACATCCATAGCGTCACTGATGACTCTTGCAGTCATTAATAAAAGGGTCATAAATGGTTTAAGTCAGGACACTGAAGGTTATATTATTTTATATATTCATATATTTTATATTATTTTATGTATTTATATTATTCCAGACATCCTCTGAAAGGCATCTGCACTCTTGACACTCATCCCTCCATTAGGCTTTTCCCATCCAGTAGGAAGAAACTTCAGGGGACAGAATTTATCTGCTAAATCCACGCTCTAATTATTAGCTAGGAGTCTCCAGCCTGCTTGTAACAGCTTTATGGAAGTGTCAGTACATTTGTAGCTTCTATTAAAACCACTAATAGTGATTAATTAGCAGGGCATCACAGCCACGTTAGTGGCTGAGTTTGGAATTGATACAGCCACATTTTAGAATGATGCAATGGTTTGGGTTGACCTTAAAAAATCACCCAGTTCCAACCCCCTGCCATGGAAAGAGACAAATCCTACCAGCCCAGGGTGCTCCAAGCCCCATCCAACCTTCAACACCTCCAGGGATGGGGCAGCCACAGCTTCCTTGGAAAATCTGGGCAACCAGGGTCTCAGCACCCTCACCCCAAAGAATTTCTCCCTCCCCAAGAAACAGAATCATGGAATGGTTTGGCTTGGAAGAGAACTGAAAGCTCAGCTCATTCCAACCCCCCTGCCATGGGCAGGGACACCTCCCTCCCAGATTGCTCCAAGCCCCATCCAACCTGGCTTTGAACACTGCCAGGGATGGGGCAGAGACTCTTTTCCTGGGCAACCTCTTTCTAAAGCTCAGCCCCCTCAGCCCAACCAAAGAATTTCTCCCTGCCCAAGATCTCCTCTCCATCTCCCCTCTCCCAGCTGGAAACCCTTCCCCCTCCAGGCTCCCAGCCCTCCAGGCCCTTGTCCCAAGTCCCTGCCCAGCTTTCCTGGAGCCCCTTCAGGCACTGGAAGGTGCTCTAAGGTCTCCCTGGAGCTTTCTTTTCTCCAGGCTGAACACCCCCAACACTCATCCTGTCTCACCAGCAGAGCTGCTCCAGCTCTCAGATCATCTCCATGGCCTCCTCTGGATTGCTCCAACAGATCCCTGTCCAACAGATCCATTTTCCTATGGCTGAGGATGGCAAATCTCTCTTTTCCTTGCTCAAGGGGAGCACCTGGGGAAACCCACGACTCAAGGCAAGTATTTTATATCCTGAAATACTGGTATGCTGTTGGCAATCTGGGGGGGGGGGGCGTGGGGAGAGGCTGTAGCACCAAGGAGATGAGAGCATCCCAGAGATGTCAGCACAGGAATAGGTTATAATGTGGGACTGAGAAGAAGGAGCTGCATGGATGTGAGCCACAGTGATGCAAGATGCCCAAGAAGACTTTTTTTGTCTCCCTCAGGTTCTCCTCTGAACCAATTAGATCTGAATGATGTCCAACAGCATTTTGATCCAGCTGTTCCCAGCCCAAATTAATACACTCAACCCAGGTACATGGCTTGACATAATGAGCTGGATGCAGCACTCCCCACACCCAGGAATGTGTGGTCAGCTCAGGGCATGGAGAGGGTACATCCAGCTGTAAAACATCCCCTAAACACTCACTGAGTTACCATGATCCTGATCAAACACTCTGCAAGGCAGAGGTGGAAAGGGATCAGCCCAGGACATGGCATCTCATCACAGCTTCAAGATGAAAAAATGATATTATGGCCTCTACACCAAAGTAGTAAGTGGTAGGACAAGAGGAAAAGGTCTCAAGTTGTTCCAAGGGAGGTTTAGGCTGGAAAAACTTCCCTGAAATGGTTGTCAGACACAAGGTGCCTAGGAAAGTGATGGAGACATCATCCTCAGAGGGACTGAAAAGCCACATAGATGTGGTGCTGAGGGACATGGGGCAGTGGTGGCCTTGGTAGTGCTGAATTAATGGTTGGATTTGATGATCTTAAAGCTCTTTTCCAATCAGAATGATTCCAGGATTTTATTCTAATCTTCAGAGCACCTGAGAAAGGGATCCGACCATGTTGTGAGCATTTGCAGAAGAACATCAGCTGTTGAGACAGTGGAACAGGAAAAGGAAAATAAAAAAGCACTGGAAAATGAGATTGCTTCAGAAGCTACAATGGAAAGCTGCCATTTAGATAGTGTTTTAAAGAAGCAACATAATTCATCAAATAAGACAAGCACTCAAGTTTTATCTGTTTAAGTTCAAGGCAGATGTTCTGCATTTGGAAAAAAAACTTAAAAATGCAGGGTTTTTTCTGATTTAGAAGAAATCTCCTTTTGTCACCAAACCAGAGCAACAACATCCACCAAGTCCTTCTCCTGCATGAGGTCAGGCATGTGTTTATCATCTTTAATCTGGCTTTTAAATAGGGTTCTCTATTAATAGACATCTACCAAAAAAAACCCAAAACAAAAGAAACCCAGAAGTTCCCCATGAGCAATCAGTACAGCAAGATGTGTTATGAGTTCAGTGGTAGGAAAAAAAATGATGATAATAATAATAATAAGGCTCCAACTTGAAGAGAAATATAACCCCATTTAAAAGCTGAATTCAGTTCATCAGAAACACCAGAGTGAAACACAAAGACCTGGAGGATTTCACCACTGCTGTGTGGCCTGAGTGGGAAATGAAAGGCATCAATTTCACCCCTGCATCAGCTTTGATTTTCATTTGTGCTGAGACCCCTTCCCACCATTCTGTCAGCAGAAAGGAGCCCTCAAGTGCCTGTAAATGATGGCTCCTTGCCTCTGGGAAAGTGGTAGGAAGGGTCCCTGCCATCCCATTTTCAAAGGCATCACTTTTTGGAGGGATGCAGGATGCTTTACAGGAGCCATCAAAGCCTGGTTAAGCACAAGGGGGATTGAGGAGCCAGGCAAATGGGGAGCCTGATCCTCCAGGTGCTAAGTGGTCCAGGATTGTCTTGATCTTCTAAAGGCCTTCACTAACCTTTCAAAAGTATTTGGAGATCTATGGCTGGAAAAATAGGATGCAAATGCTCACTATTATCATGAATAAGAGCCAGCCAGGGAGAGAAAGCTGCAGTATTTGGGAAAAAGGTTTGGGGTTTTTTCCCATCTTTTCTCTTGAATGAAGTCTTAGCTCACTCAGACTGCAGCAAGACTGGAGGTGAAGTGCTGCCCATCTGCAGACAAAGTGGTGAAATCACCTTCCACACTTTGACCTTGGAATTTGGGGTGAAAGCACCCCTGAACAGCAGAAAAGAACCTGCTTGGGAAGCATCCTGGATAAAGAAATTGAAGCTGAATGGCCTTTTAGAAACTTTGGAAGGGCCAAACTCTGTCCTTGCATACCCTAATGTCACAAAATCACAGAATGGGTTGGGTTGGAAGGGACTTCAAAGCTCATCCAGTCCCAACCCCCTGCATGGGCAGGGACACCTCCCACCAGCCCAGGTTGCTCCAAGCCCCATCCAACCTGAGCTGAGACACTGCCAGGGATGGGGCAGCCACAACTTCCTTGGAAAATCTGGGCAACCAGGGGCTCAGCACCCTCACCCCAAAGAATTTCTGCCCAAGAAATTGAATCATGGAATGGTTTGGCTTGGAAGAGAACTGAAAGCTCAGCTCATTCCAACCCCCCTGCCATGGGCAGGGACACCTCCCTCCCAGATTGCTCCAAGCCCCATCCAACCTGGCTTTGAACACTGCCAGGGATGGGGCAGAGACTCTTTTCCTGGGCAACCTCTTTCTAAAGCTCAGCCCCCTCAGCCCAACCAAAGAATTTCTCCCTGTCCAAGATCTCCTCTCCATCTCCCCTCTCCCAGCTGGAAACCCTTCCCCCTCCAGGCTCCCAGCCCTCCAGGCCCTTGTCCCAAGTCCCTGCCCAGCTTTCCTGGAGCCCCTTCAGGCACTGGAAGGTGCTCTAAGGTCTCCCCATTGCAGCCTTCTCTTCTCCAGCCTCAACACCTCCAACTCTCTCAGCCTGGCTCCAGAGCAGAGCTGCTCCAGCCCTCCCAGCAGCTCCATGACCTCCTCTGGCCTCACTCCAACATTTCCATGTCCTTCTGGTGGATCCAAGGGGATCTGCTGATCCACCAACATCAGTGGGCATGTGATCCACCTGCAAAAACTTCTAGAAAAGAAAGACAATCCTGTTTCATGTGAGCTCAGAAAATAATTTCAAACTCCACATTTAAGGCAATAATTCCAAACTCCACATTTAAGGCAGTCACTCCTTAGCTGCTGACTGCAAGGATCTGAAGTCTGGAGATGCCAAGAGCCAGTGGGATTTTAAAAGAAGAACTGCAGCTTGAGAAGCTAATGGCTGAGCTTTCATCTTCCTACCTATGCACAGTGAGCAGCTCTCTTAAAAAAGTAAAAGATTGTCCCAGCTCTTTCATTGTGCATAATAATTCCTTCTTGGTAAAAATATTCAGAGGGTTTCAGAAGGCTGAAGCTATGGCAAGGGGAAAGGATGAGTTTATGTTATGTACAAGACAAGGCAGAGAAGCAGGAGAGGAAGAGGAGAGGAAATCCTACTTCCATTTTCATATATAACCTATTTAAAATTTTACTTGGCTTCCTCAGTTAATTCATCCCCTTCCAGCGACTTAAATCCTTAAATGGCTATTGTTAAAAAAGAGGTTTCTATTCCTTTAAAAGACAAGTGAAAAAAGAAAATGACTTTGTCATATCTGGCTGGTTCAGAAAATATAAAATCCAATTCTGAAGGAGAGAAGATAAGGGCAGAGCTATGGAAGAGCCATCAGCTTAGCAAACACTAAATAATGAAGAATGCAAAGACTGCCCAACATGATAAAACACTCCATTAGCAAGACTGTTTTTAAATGAGTGATAATTGTGGCACATCCACAGCAAAAGGTTATTGAATTTTTATGTCTGGTAAGGGGGTTTTGGACATCCCAACCTAAAAACCACCAATAGGTAGATCCTCTTTTTAGGCTTCCCCAAAAGATGTCCATACCTCCCCAACTCTACCTTCTGGTTTCTGAATACTTACAGCTATGGCTATGAATTCCCCATGTAAAGGCAAAGAAGCTTGGCTGGCAAAGCTCCGGGATTTCTACAGGGAAAAAATACAGGGCTCCCCATCACCATGTCATGGACTTGTTGGAGATGATGGTATTTCTGGCACTGCACCCCAAAATTCTGGTCCAAACTGGTCACTGTGTGTTTTGATGATACCCGAATGGGGCCAAGATTTAACCTGAAGTTGCTGGGTCAGAAAGAAAAAATGATCTAAGGCCAGATTCCTGCTCTTGTTCAGAAACAGATGCTAGAATTCTTCATCTACATCTACATCAACAGATGTAGAATTCTTGTACCAGGAGTGGGGTGGGCAGCAGGAGCAGGGCAGGGATTGTCCCCCTGTGCTGGGCACTGGAGAGGATGCACCCCCAGTCCTGGGGTCACTTCTGGGGACCTGTCCTGGTTTGGGCCAGGAGAAAGGTGATTTTCTGTCTTGTGCTTTTGCTTTCAGCTCAGTCTCTTGTAAGTAGCTGCACTTGCTGAAATGAACAGCAAGTTTCTCAGTCAGTGTCTGCTCCTGGGACTGCTCACACTCCATGGTTATAGTTACTGCTGGAGAATGGGCTGCAGAGCCAAGGACACTGCTCAGCTCTGAGGAACATTTTACCTTCCAGAAGGAGTAAAGAGGTCCCACCTGAACCCCTCCTTTGGGGAGGAATGGACAAGATAAATGACCAAAATTGACCAAACAGAGGATTCCATCCCATACACCTCATCCTCAGGATAAATTGGAGGGATCACAAGGGTCAAACCCCTTCCTGCTTCCCCTTCTTCACCTCTCCCTGTTTGCTTCAGCATCCTGGGAGGATTCCATCCCTTCCTCTGCCTGTGCTCCTGATCCATTCCAGCCTGGATCTGTGTGTTCCTGCCTCCAGCTCCCAACTGCTCCTGAGCCCAGGATTCCAGCCTGGACTTTCCCAGGGCTGCCCTGCAGCCTCAGTGGGGATGTGAGAGTTATTGGGGGAAAGGGGGGAGGAACGTGGCATCAATTTTCCTGTATATTTGTATAGATTTAGTAATTTTTCCTATTTATCATTACTGTTCCATTAAATTTGTGTAGTTTAGTTTCCAACCCCTAAGTCTCTCTCCCTTATTCTCTCTCCTTCCTTTATCAGGGAGGGGAGGGGGATTAATAGGGAGCATCTGGCATTGGGTTTAATTGCCAAGGCAGTGTTAAACCCTTACAGGACCTCAGGAGCAGAAGGACATTGAGGGGATGGAGAGTGTCCAGAGAAGGGAATGGAGCTGGGGAAGATGATGAAGAACTAAAAGAAGGTTCTGGAGATCTTCTGAGGAGGGGCTGAAGGACCAGGGAGTGTTGATCCTGGAGCAAAGGATGCTGAGGGGAGACCTTCTGGATCACTACTCCCTGAAAGGAGGTGGGGATAAGGTGGGTGTTTGTCTCTTCTCCCAAGGAACAAGTGATAGAACAAGAGGAAATGGCTTCACGTTGCTCCAGGGGAGGTATAGATTTGGTAATAGGAACAATTTCCTCATGGAAAGGATCATCAGGCCTCTGCCCAGGCTTCCCAGGGCATTGGTGGAGTCCCCTGAAAGGATTTCAAAGCCCTGGAGATGTGGTGCTGAGGGACATGGGGCAGTGATGGCCTTGGCAGTGATGGGTTAATGGTTGGACTTGATGATCTTAAAGATCTTTTCCATCCAAAGATGGCTCTGATCATATGGTCTAGTAAAAAAGAAAACACAACAAAAAACCAACACAAAACCTAAAGCAGAAGACAGAGTGTTGCAGAAAGGAACAGAAGAGCTGCCATCTGTCCAAAGCCAGCTGCTTGGGTGACTGTTGGATATGAACAGCCAAGGACCCCACTCACATTGACCTGGAAAGTCTGGGTTCCACGAGGGCAAACCCTAAAATCCAAGTGACTGATGTAGAAATGACAACGCCACCAGATGGGTGACCATGATCTGCATCTGGTCACCTTCAGCATCTGGCAGAAACCCCCTTTATTTTGCTTTACTTTCCATGAGTTACTTCCCTTTCTCCTGATGCTCATTACCATGTTGTAGCTTCCAGCAATGAGATGCTCAGAAATTCAAATGATCAATCCACGACTGCAAAGAACTGAGCAGCTCCTAAGAAGGTTGAGAGCTAAAGCATTAACATTGCATGAATCTTGGAAACAGAAGACAATTTTAATTTTTTTTCCTCCCAGCAGACTCTGAGCACATTAACATTGCTCTTCTCCCCCTGTCCAGGTGGGATGGAAATAACATCTCATTTTTCCTCTGTTGATTATCCTTCCTATTCTCCAAAAGAATTGCTCTCCCTCTCCATGGCTTGCTGGATTTGTAAACACATCTGACTTCTCTCACCACCTCTGCCCCGTGGCATCACTTTTCCCTTCTCTCATCCAGCTTGCAGTTGGTTCTATTGATGTTCCATTTATGAGATACACTCCACCAGGTTTCATTTATAACCATGAGCCCAACAGCCTCGATCATTTTCTTCCACTGCTCATTCTTCCCCTTGTTTCAGGTACTCCAGGCATTTGTGTACAAATATTGTAGTGCCTTGGTATAAAGTTATTACAGAGGAAGATGAATTTTTATTGTCAGGAGGATGCTGCCAAGTGAAACATTACACTTTGTACTTTTATGTTTATTCACTGCTGTGTGTAATGTCCTCTCAGAAGCCTGAAAGTCATGCTTATGCCCTTTTATGTTTGGAAAATGCTGATTTATTTAAAGAAAAAATAATTGAGTTTCAACCAGAACTGAAATTTTAAAGGTTGTTTTTATTTTTAACAATGTTGACTGTCAGAACACAGCTCCTCAGCCCAAAGAACAATCCCAGTAAGTTCTGTGAGTAACTGGTTGGCTACTGAATTTTGATATCATTTCCCATTGGGTTTTGTTTTCTCTTTTCTTTGGTAAATCTTTTAAATTCCATCCTGTGAGCAATTCTTCTTGGCACTCAGGTATTGAGAACTCACAGTACACATTATGGGAATACAGTACATGGTGTGTATATAGATATATATATAAAAATAAGTGTATACTACATACACACACACACACACATAATGTTTTGAGTATTTAATTGTTAGCTGATTGTATAATCTGAATTATTCTGGATCTGAACAATTATTTTGCTGGAATTATTTTGCTGGGGCAATTATTTTGCTGGAATATATGGCTTTACTGAACACCAACAAAGTTCCATTGTCACTTCCCCAGTTAACCTGAGTGATTTTCAACACCAAATTCCCAGGAGAGCTCAGAAGATCTGACTGCCCACAGTCCTCCTATTCTTGTGGGTACCTTCTCCCAGGACTCTGCTCTGCATTTGTGGGACAAACTTCAGAGATGCCCATGTCCTCACGATATCCCCATGTGTGCTGGGATCCCACCAAGCTGTGGGGAGTTTTTTTTATGCAACACTTTCCTTTTTCTCTGCTCCTGGTCTACAACACAGTGTAGGTGCTTCCTTCCTCACCTGAGGCAGCTGAATTTAATATCACCCCTAGACTGGGGGAGATGTTCAATAGCTGTAAAACACACAGTATTTTATTTGTATTTTACAAAGTGCTCTAAAAAATGCCCAGCCTGTGACACAGAGCAGCTATTGGGAATGTTTCAGTAGTGAGACCCAAACCTCAGCTCCTAGGACCAGCTTAGCCTCATGTCAGCAGACCTAGAGGTGACTCCTTGCAAGTTAACCACAGAACCATCATGGAATAGTTTGGGTTGGAAGGGACCTTAAAGCCCATCCAGTTCCAACACCCTTCCACGGGCAAGGACACCTTCCACTGGACCCCAAACCCCATCCAACTTGGCCTTCAAGAGTTCCAGGAAGGGGCCATCAAAATACCATAGATTGGTTTGGGTTGGAAGGGACCTTCAAAGGTCATCCCAGCCAAATAACAGTGGAAAAGCATCTCTGTTATTCTGTTAGTGTTCCAATAAGCATGGAAAGTAGAGCCCTCTTCTGGGGCACAAGAAGAGAATGTGACCCCAAGCAGATAACACCCATGACAGCAACAAGAAGAGAAGTAGCACTAACCATATCTCTAGCTTCCCAGACAGAAAAAAAAAATAAATTAAAAATCTTTATTTCCTTGGGGAAGGAGTGAAAGCTGAAGCACAGAGAAGTGAAATGCTCTCACAAAGGTAGCATGGGCAACCCAGGAGCCAGGAGTGTCTGCAGGTTCCCTGAACTTGAATTGGTGTCCACATTTGAGGCTGAAGATCAGTGCCCCAGTGCCATGCAATCCTCATTAAATCTGTTCAGTTTCCCTCCTGGATTTCCAAGGCACATCTATTTTTAAAGATTCAGCTATCTCACAACACTTTGAAGAAAATGAAACCTGTCTCTGCCCTCTCCTGCCTGGGGACTGCTGAGAAGCAAAACCAACCCTGCAGAAATTATGCCTGAGCCTGGCAGCCCCACGTGGTGCCCACCAGTTTGAGTAGATGTCACACCACAACTTTCACTGGGAAAAAAGAGATGGAGCCACTTCCCTCTGACATAAACCTGCTTCGAAAGATGCCCTCCTGCAAAACATTGCATTTTTATGTTGGTGACTATTTCCAAGACAAAGGTTTTCTACTTACTCTGGGTGGCTGAGAGGCTGGAAAAGGCTGCCTTGGTACGACCTGCTAACCACTCCAGGCTCTCATGCATGTTGGCCAAGGACTTGAGGTCGCTGACGTCCCGCATGATCTCCTGTTGAGGGATGAGTTTATCTCCCAGGTTGCCAATGAGAACTTCTGACTCTTTGCCAAAAGCAGCCCTGAAATGCAAACCAAAGATACCATGAGAAAGACAGCACAGGACACCAAGGGGAGACACCAATGACACCATAGAATCATAGAATGGGCTGGGTTGGAAGGGACCTCTGAGATCATGGTGTCCATGTAGGAATCCATCTGATGCCACAGGGAGGATGCCCATCCCTGAAGGTGGTTGGAAGAAGAAGGTGGTACTGACACACCAGTGGCTTTTAGGTAAGGTGTTTGGAAAGTCCCTCAAGAGTAAGTTATCTCACCAGGTATCTACCTAATCCTGTGGGCTTCATCTCCAGATAGCAGCCATCACCCTCTTGGGACTGCAGCACCTTAGAATCATAGAATCATAGAATGGGTTGGGTTGGAAGGGAGCTCAGAGATCATCAAGTCCAACCCTTGATCCACTCCCCCTGTGGTTCCCAGCCCATGGCACTCAGTGCCACATCCAGGCTCTTTTTAAATATCTCCAGGGATGGAGAATCCACTGCTTCCCTGGGCAGCCCATTCCAATGTCTGATCACCCTCTCCGGGAAGAAATTCTTTCTAATATCCAACCTAAACCTCCCCTGGCACAACTTAAGTCCATGCCCTCTTGTCTTGCTGATAGTTGCCTGGGAAAAGAGCCCAACCCCCCCTGGCTCCAGCCTCCTTTCAGGGAGTTGTAGAGAGTGATGAGGTCTCCCCTGAGCCTCCTCTTCTCCAGGCTGAACACCCCCAGCTCCCTCAGCCTCTCCTCACAGGACTTGTGCTGGATCCCTTCCCCAGCCTGGTTGCCCTCCTTTGGACCTGCTCCAGGACCTCAATCTCCTTCCTGACCTGAGGGGCCCAGAACTGGACACAGGACTCGAGCTGTGGCCTCCCCAGCACTGAGTACAGGGGCAGAATCCCTTCCCTGGACCTGCTGGCCACGCTGTTCCTGAGCCAGGCCAGGATGCCATTGGCCTTCTTGGCCACCTGGGCACACTGCTGGCTCCTGTTCAGCTTCCTGGCAATCCAGACTCAAATCCAGGTCCCTTTCTGCCACTCTGTGCCCAGCCTGGAGCTCCCCATGGGGTTGTTGTGTTGAACCTCATCCCATTGGGATCAGCCCAACTCTCCAACCTGTCCAGGTCCCTCTGCAGAGCCCTCCTGCCTTCCAGCTGATCCACACTCCCCCCCAGCTTAGTGTCATCTACAAATTTGCTGATGATGGACTCCATCCCCTCATCTAAATCATCAATAAAGATATTAAACAGAACTGGGCCCAAATGATCCCTGGGGGACACCACTGGTGATGGCCACCAACTGGATCAGCCCCGTTCAGCACCACTCTCTGGGCCCAGCCCTCCAGCCAGTTCCTAACCCAGCACAGGGTGCTCCTGGTCAAGCTGTGGGCTGACAGCTTTTTCAGGAGAATGCTGTAGGACTTGTGGGACATGAAGAAGGTCAAGCCAACCAAGGTAGAACTAACCGTTCCAACCATCTCAAGAACATTGTCTGGTGGAGGTTCTGAAGTCTTGGTACAGTGAAAACTCTGCAGTTCATGACACCTCTGTGTTTTTTTCTCTCTCCTTCACCCTGCATTCCCAACCTCTGAATTTCACTTTGTTCCCCATAGTGATAAACTTCACCCTGAGAAACTCCCACAACTTTTCCCCCACCTAGCATCGACACCTTTCTGAGACACCCAAGTTTCTCCCACAGGATAAATAAGGCTCATGTTGTACTTTTATTTGTTCCTTGTAAATCAGTTCTTCCAAGCCCTAAATCTTTTTTCCCCACACGTTTATCAGCAGAAATCTCCCGTAGAAGCTGTTGGATTCTCACGACAAAGTGGCAAACATGACTTGGAGTACCAGCCCATTTTACTTGCATAGAGATAGCACCTGGTAAAAAAAATAGCAGGGCAAAGACAAACATGTTTACCCTCAAAGAGCAGCAGAAGTTCTTTCAATGTGTTCTTTGAAGCATCTCTGCTGGGAAGCAAGAGTGAGAGCCCTGGGGCTGTTGAGCCTGGAGAAGAGAAGGCTGAGAGGGGATGTGCTGAATGTCCCTCAAGATCTGAGGGGTGGGGGGCAAGAGGAAGGGGACAATCTCTTTTTGGGGGTGCCCAGGGAGAGGCCAAGGAAGAATGGGTTGATGGGAGAAGAGAGGAAGTTCCAGCTCAGCATGAGGAGAAACTTGTGGAGGCTGAGGCTGAGGGAGCCCTGGCCCAGGCTGCCCAGAGAGGTTGTGGAGTCTCCTTCTCTGGAGCCTTTCCAAACCCCCCTGGATGTGTTCCTGTGTGGGCTGCCCTGGGGGATCCTGCTGGGGCAGGGGGATCTCCAGAGCTCCCTTCCCAACCCCAAACATTCTATAATTCTACATCTGTGACTGCTCACTCCACTGCTCTGTCCCAACTTCTGCATCCACATTTCTTTTTCCCCAGCTTTGTCTCCACTAAGAGCTTGTTTGGTTATTTCCCAGAACTATTTGCATGGTAAATACTCTCCTTTTGCAGGTCAAGGGGCTTTCCTCCAACTTTTTATGTACCATGAGGATGGAGAAGATCAGGATGCTGTTCCTACATCTAATTCCAACAGCTCCTGCTGAAACCAAGTGCATTTTACTGAAAGCCTTTAAGTGATGGCACATTCCCCATGGTCCTCAGCGTACTCTTCCCATCATCAGTTGCTCTTTTTGTTGCAAATTTGCATTCCACTTCCATTCAACTTTGCAAATCTCCCCTTCCTGTCATTAGCTCTTTTATGAACTTACAATGAGGAATCATGCTGCTGAGCATAATAGCTGCAACAAGCTTCAGCAAACTAATCCCATCAGTGGCATTTTATCTACTACCCAAGCAGTTTTATTGCCAGCAACTCCCTAGATTTGCACGACCTCATTGTCCCTTGAGGAAAGAAAAAAACAAATTAAAAAAAAAAAAGAAACCTAAAAAGAAAAATCCTGAAATGATTTTAAATTGCTTGCTTGAATTTGTTAAAAGCACAAAAAAACAAAAAAAAAACAAAACAAAAAAACCCCAACCAAAAATAGCCTTCATTAAAAAAAATCTCTTTGAGCATTTTCTTCTGCTTGAAAATAAAAAAATTATACGTTGCCTTAGGATGTATCTCACATCCTATGGCTTGGGAGGGATTCTTATCTGCTGGTTGTGTCTGAGGGCTGAGACAGAGGAAGATCTCCAGCTCCAGGGGACTATGGCAGTGGTAATCCATCTCTTCTTCCTCTCCACAGGGTGGGGTTAATTTTGGTCCTTTCTGAACTTCAGGCAAGCTCTGAAACCTCCCCAGCTGGGTATTTCTTAAGTCAGGGGAGCCTAGAAAACTTTGGCAGCTGAGAGCCTCATCCAAAGTCCAAATGGGCATTTGAAGGTGAACACAAGGTTGAATGAGGTGGACAACCTCAGTGCTGGGATAGACCTGTTTGTTTGTTTGTGTTTGTTTGGTTTTTGGTAGAGCACAATCATTCTTTCAAGTAAAATACATTACTGACTTCTACAGCAAACATGAAACACCTCACTTAGCTCTCCTGACCTACTGTCAGGGTTTAACACTGCCCTGGCAATTAAACCCAATGCCAGATGCTCTCTATTAACCCCCCTCCCCTCCCTGATAGAAAAAGGAGAGAGAATAAGGGAGAGAGACTTAGGGGTTGAAAACTAAACTACACAGCTTTCATGAAACAGTAATGATAAATAGGAAAAATTGCTAAATATATACAAATATCCAGGAAAATTGATCCCATGTTCCTCCCCCCTTTCCCCCAATAACTCTCACATCCCCACTCAGGCTGCAGGGCAGCCCTGGGAAAGTCCAGGCTGGAATCCTGGGCTCAGGAGCAGTTGGGAGCTGGAGGCAGGAACACACAGATCCAGGCTGGAATGGATCAGGAGCACAGGCAGAGGAAGGGATGGAATCCTCCCAGGATGCTGAAGCAAACAGGGAGAGGAGAAGAAGGGGAAGCAGGAAGGGGTTTGATCCTTGTGATCCCTCCAATTTATCCTGAGTATGAGGTGTATGGGATGGAATCCTCTGTTTGGTCAGTTCTGGTAATTTATTTTGTCCATTCCTCCCCAAAGGAGGGGTTCAGGTGGGACCTCTTTACTCCTTCTGGAAGGTAAAATGTTCCTCAGAGCTGAGCAGTGTCCTTGGCTCTGCAGCCCATTCTCCAGCAGTAACTATAACCATGGAGTGTGAGCAGTCCCAGGAGCAGACACTGCCTGAGAAACTTGCTGTTCATTTCAGCAAGTGCAGCTACTTACAAGAGACTGAGCTGAAAGCAAAAGTACAAACCAGAAAATCATCTTTATCCTGGCTCAAACCAGGACACCTACAAACCCTCAGATATCCTCATCCATTTCTAGGGGGAAAAAAGCATTTCATAGGTAAGTTTTCTCCCCTCCAACCAAACTGCTCCTGTTGACCTGGACTCTCAGATCCCAATGACAATTGCTTCAGTCTTGGCAGTGTTCAATTTGTGGCTGGACTAACAAAATTATGGAATCACAGAATGGTTTGGGTTGGGAGAGACTTGTGAAAGTCATCTTGTCCAACCCCCCTGCAGTGAGCAGGGGCATCTTCAACAAGATGATGTTGCTCAGAGCCTCATCCAACCTGACTTTGAATGCTTCCAGGCATGAGGAATCTACCAGTTGCCTGGACAACCTGTGCCAGTGTCTCACCACCTTCATCGTAAAAAAATGTCTTCCTTCTATCTTGTCCAAATCTCCCCTTTTGAGGTTAAAACCACACAATGATCTTGAAGATCTTTTCTGACCCAAATGATTCTCTGATAATCCCTCATATAAATAAGAAATGAAACATTTGGTGAATGAAACATTTGGTTGGAAGAGACCTCCAAGCTCATCCAGTCCAACCTTTGACTACCATCACAGTCAACTCCTAAACCATGTCCTTAAGGACCAGGTCCAAATGCCTTTTAAATGCCTCCAGGGATGGTGACTCCACCACTGTCCTAGGCCACCTCAACACCAATTCCAATTCCAACCTTTGTTACCATGGCTTCCAATACCAAATGCCATAATAATAGGATTTTTTTTTTTTTTTTTGAGGAACCACAAGTGGAGAACTGTTAAATGAGCAGTCACAACCACACCACTGCTCACAACTGAGATTACAAATTCAGCTTTATCCCAGGGACAACTCCTCTGCCTTCCCACATGCAAGGAGAGAGGGTTTTTTGGCACTGCTGGGGATGGATAGCTTGTGCATGAATAATACAGTGCTTTCAGTCAGGCTGAGAAAAATCTCTAAAATACAAAGCATGGTGTATTTCCTCTTTTTGCTCTCAGGAGGAATACAAATAAGGTTTTCTACGGGAAGCTATGCTCTAAAATACTGTGGGGATGAATGTGATCCAGCCACTCACTCTAAACCAGCAGAGGGTTGTATAAAAGAGCAGCAAAGATATTTAATTGTTTTCTTTAATCCACTTCCTTGACTGCAGAAACCCCCAGTTGACTCTTTGGCACAAAGTGAAGCCTCTATCAGAGACAACCTTCAGCAAGGTAACTCCCTTTTAGAAGATAACTGAAGATTTCTGGTGGATTCCTGTAATTTTAATTTAAACCTGCTGCTGGCAAACATCTCCCTGGAGCCAGTTTTCAGCAGTGATCTGCCTGAGACAATATTCACACCATGCATTTCTTTGTCTTCATTAAATTTGCAGGGCTAAACATTTAACGGGAGGGATCTAAAAACCCAAATCAACTGAATATCCAACATTGACTCTGTTCTGCTGAATACCTGCATTAAAATAACAGCTTCAGATCTGATTCCCATACAGTTTCTCAGCCAATACTTGTCACATTTGTATCTGTCAGTGTGTATCTAAGGCAGAGCCAGCACATACAAAGTGAACTGCAACCTTCTGCATTTAATTTACAACTTTCTGATGGTTCAGTGGGTCCCCTTGCTTTGAATTAGCATGGGTTTGAAAATCCAAAGCCCATCCCATCTTACCCACGATGGTGCCTTTGGCCTTTGCCAAAGCTTTTGAGAATGATAAAAGATGCTGCAACATCCTTTGTTACCAAAAAGCACCAAAAGATGCTTTTGGTGAGCACTCAGAGATGGAGAATTCCAGCCAGGAGGATATTATGGAGAAAGTGAGAAAAAAACCCAACTCATAACCAACTGGTTGGTGGCTGGTGAATTTTAACCTTTGTTAACACGGCTTCCAAGACCAAATGCCATAGAAAAAGGATTTTATTTTTTTTTTATTTATTTTTTTTTTTTTTAGGAACCCCAGATGAACCATAACCAACTGGTTCATAACAGGGGTTTTTATGGAGCTGTAACAAAAATGCAACGTGTTTAACTCTGCACACACCCACTCTCAAGACAGAGATGAACACTGCACATCATCTGCAATGCAAAGAAAGCAAATTTAAGTGCCTTGCTTCACTTGGTGGGAGCTCCTTCTTCTATCCTGGTATCACACATCTTCCTCACCCATTGGACTCGATTCCCGTGGGATTTGGGCTCACTCCTCAGTCTCCCCTTTGTCAGACTGCAGGTGCTTAATCCTTGGCTTAACTAAGAGTTTCGTTTTTGTTTCCCCTTGTTAAACCATCTTCATTTCTGTATTTGATGGTTTGATTTGCCAGACCCAGCCAGGCATCAGGTTTAGACCTCGTGGATGCTGTGTAGGGTGCACAGCGCATCCTTGGCGTGGTACCAACCGGGATGGGGAGAGGCCACTGCCCTCCTTCCCCCCAAAAAAGTCTCCTGCAGGCAGATTGGCTCCTCCTTCCTCTCCTCCAGTGTCCAAGAACACTGCTGGTGCTTTTAAGGGATGAGCTGGTAATAAAATTAATCAACCTATTGAGCAAAACTGGCTCGAAACAGAGGGGATGATGAGAAGCTACGAGGTTTCTCCTCATCTGCAGTTCAGCAGATACATGAGAGGGTGGGAAGTTTGCACATGAAGGAGCATGTGTGATAAATCAAGATGACCACTGCTATGTTTAAGGCACTCTGACCATGCCAGAGCAGGGTTGAAAAGCAGCCAAGTGTCCACATTGATACAGCAGAATGAGGAAGGAGGGCTCTTATGTACCCTTGGCAGCAGCTTTATGTTCTCTTACTGCTCCTCTCCCTTTCCTTTGCCAAGAAATTAGAGTCAATTATTCCTTCAGCACCTTAAGATAAGAAAAAAGATACCTGGGGGGTGCACAGGGCTACAGGAGGAGGGGGAAACACCAAACAGTGCCCCTGGAAGCCCCCCAGGAACACAGAATCATAAAATGGCTGAGGTGGGAAGGGAAATGAGAAATTATCTCCTCCAAGCTCCCTGCCATGGGCAGGGACACCTCTCCTCCAGCCCAGGTTGCTCCAAGCCTCATCCAACCTGGCCTTGAACACCTCCAGGGAGGGGGCAGCCACAACTTCTCTGGGCAATCTGTTCCAGAGGCTCAGCACCCTCCTCCTGAAGAACTTCTTCCTCACATCCAGCCTGAACCTCTTCTCCTGCACTTTCCAACCATTTCCCCTTCTCCTAGCACTGGACACTCTGCTGAAAAGTCCCTCTGCAGCCTTCCTGGAGGTTCCCTTCAGGGATTGGAAGGCAGCTCTAAGGTCCCCCTGGACTCTTCTCTTCTCCAGGCTGAACAATCCCAGTTTCTCCTCAGCCTCTCCTCATGGCAGAGCTGCTCCAGCCCCTGGATCATCTTTGGGGCCTCCTCTGGACTCATTCCAACAGATCCATGTCCTTCTTCTGCTGGGGACACCAGAGCTGGATGCAGGATTGGAGGTGGGGGTCTCCCAAGAGCAGAGCAGAGGCTGGGAATCCCCTCTCCTGATCTGCTGCCCATGCTCCTCTGGATGCATCCCAGGACAGGGTTGGATTTCTGAGCTCCAGGAGCACACTGCTGGCTCATGTTGAATTCCCTGTCCCTTCTCACATCCTCCAGACTGCAGACCTCAGAGGGATGAGCATTGGATGCTTGCAGAGGAGAAGCAACAAAAGAAACTTAAATCCCAGCTAAGCGGGCAGAGCTGTAGCAGTAGAGAAAATATCCTAAAAATATCTATTAACGTGTGAACAGGATAAAAACACAAATGCTCAAGGAAGAGCTGGCAAAACAAGGATTGCTGCTTTATCACACTGTTGTGCCAAAGCCCCATTAAGTTGAAAAATGTTCATGAAATCAATTACTGGGTAAAAAGCTACCCCCAGGTACCACCATATGGTACCTAACATAAAGCATTTAAAATACGTATAGCATATTATATACACAGTCTCAAAACATCATACACATTCTAATAGAATGATTGTAATGACAGCATTTGCATCGATTTTATTGCACCTTTGCAGCTGCTTTTGGGTCAGTGGATTTTTTTGATGTTTTATGTTATATAGAAATTTCTATTACCCATTTTTTTATGCCTGCCATAGAGTCATCCTGGAGACCGTGCTTAAAAATTGTAAATATGGAAACTACCCTGGCAGACAGGTTTTCCCTTGATTAATTCCAAGAAATTCCCATTATTTCTTATTTATAAAGGAAAGAGTCAAAAAAAAAAGATGGTTTGTTGCTTCATCTGGCACCAAAATCTATTCAAGAATCATAAAAAATGGGTGCAAGCACCAAAACAAATAACCCACGTGGGTTTTTTTCTGCCAAGGGAAGCCCTCTGAAATGATTTGCTGCCACAAGAACAATAAACCCCAGCCCAGCCATCTTCCCACAGAAGATGCCATTTCATTTCTTTCAGAAATTCAGCACCTGAAGGTGTTTTAAAAATTCAGCACACGAGGACACTTTTCGCAGCACACTGCAGGCCTGATGAAAAGCTGCCGCCAAGGATCCTCAGCGGATAGAAATTCACCCTGCCAACCAAAGATGCTTTCAAGGACTGAAAATCCAGCCCATCCTAAAAAACGACCCAGATTCCAGGTTCACTGGGATTTGCAAAGCCTCCACAACAATTTGTGCATCCCTGTTAGGGGAGGGGAGCGATCGGCGCTTCCCAGCAGCTCCAAAAATCTCTGCTGAGAGGTCACAACACTGTCAAAAAGCAGCCATCACTAATTGACAATTTTTAAGCTGCCACATCACACGCCATCTTCTCACTTCGAATTTATTTGAATATTCTGGTCTTCTCAAATTTCTATTAGACAATTCATCCCGGCAGACAAGGAAAAGTCTCGGAGTACATTGTGTAGCTTTAATGATGTGATTTAGCAATCTGGAATCTTGTTAAAGCACGAGCTGTTATTAAATCATTGGGGAGAAGCTGAATCTCTGTGTTTTCACTTAGCATTTCCCCTCCATCCCTGCTACCCTGTTTAGGGGTGCACACATTACCCACACACACAAAAAAAAAAGGAAAAAAAGGACATTGGAAGAGAAGAGGTGGGCATGGCTGCATTGATTTCAACAGACAATTCTATTTGTAGGATTAATCACAGAATCATAGAATGGGTTGGGTTGGAAGGGACCTTAAAGATCATTTAGATCCAACCCAACCCCCTTGCATGGGCAGGGGCACCTTCCACTGGACCAGGTTGCACAAGGCTTCATCCAACCTGGCCTCCAACACTTCCAGGGATGGAGCATGGAAAACCTCCCTATTAAATCTATTCCAGTGCCTTACTACCCTCACGGTGAAGAATTTTTTGCTAATATCTAACCTAAATCTCCTCACTTTCAGTTTAAAACCATTATCCCTTGTCCTATTACTACCCTCTCTGGTGAAAGAAGCTGAAGCTGCAAAATTCTTCCTGGATTCAGGTCCAGAATATTTGCAAAACCCCAAATCCAGCTCACATTTTCCAAAACCTCTTTGTCTTCACAGGACAAGCTAAAGGAAGAAGGAAACTTCTTGGATATGAGGATGCGCTGTGAAGATCCAGGTGCTTACTCAATTTCACACCTCTCAGATGAGACTCCCAAAAGCAAGAGGATTTAGTATCAGTTGTGCTCATGATAAAGCCCATTTTCCCCTAGGAGCCACAAAAAATGATCTAGAAGCCCATTTTATATAAAAGCACAGACTGACATCAAATGGAAACGACTCACAGCTATAGTATGCTCAGATTCACAGTCCCAGTGGAGGGGTAAAAGCTCTACAGTCTGCTGCCAATCTTCCCAAATTACCCTTTAAAATGACTGTGAATATAATGAATAGAGCCTGAGAAACTGGAGAGGGGGATCCTTAATTCTTGAGAGAGGAAGAAACAAGAAAAGACAGGCACAAAAAAAAAACCCCAAACCTGTGAATAAGAACTGAGAGGTAAAGAAAGATCAAAGCCAGGCAAAAAACCCCAAACTTGTGAATATGAGCTGAGAGGTAAAGAAAGAGTAAAGCCTTTTTACCCCAAGGCATTAAAAAAAAGACCGTGTGGCAGGTCACGGCTAAGACAGCAAAAGAGAATAAAAATAATGGAAAGATTGAAACCCAGCACTACAAAAAATACCCAGCAGAGAGCAGATGGAATAACCTGAGATGTTGGGTTTTGAGGCAAAACTTAACCAGTGTCTTCTGGCTGCCCAGAGAGGTAGAAGAAGGGAAGACAAACCTACCCCAATGTAGGATCCATGCTTCTGCCATCACAGCTCTGCCTTTGCACCAAGAGATTTGATGGTCTGATGCAAACAGCCCCAGCTCATCCCAAATTCTGCTTTCTGGCCTTGCCCAGAATGTTTATTTACACTATGGGATGTTTGCAGCACGTTCAACCTTTTGGAAATTGTTGAAGTTATTCAAAATGTGATCAGCCCTTAGAGTTTGGTACAAACCTCCTGAGTTTATTGCCCTCAAGCACCCTCACAGGACCATTCCAAACTCACCGAGGATCAGCAGCTCCTTTAACTCTGCATCTTCCTCCAGGCTGAGAGAGTTGGGGGTGTTGAGGCTGGAGAAGAGAAGGCTGCAATGGGGAGACCTTAGAGCACCTTCCAGTGCCTGAAGGGGCTCCAGGAAAGCTGGGCAGGGACTTGGGACAAGGGCCTGGAGGGATGGGGTGAGGAAGAATGGCTTTAAACTGGAAGAGGGGAGATGGAGAAAGAAAGAGAGAAAAAGAGAAAGAAAGAGAGAAAGAAAAGGTTTTGGGGAGATCTTAGAGCACCTTCCAGTGCCTGAAGGAGCTCCAGGAAAACTGGGGAGGGACTTGGGACAAGGGCCTGGAGGGATGGGATGAGGGGGAAGGGTTTCCAGCTGCAAGAGGTGAGATGGAGAGGAGATCTTGGGGAGGGAGAAATTCTCTGGGGTGAGGGTGCTGAGCCCCTGGTTGCTCAGGCTGCCCCCAGAAGCTGTGGCTGCCCCATCCCTGGAAATGTTGAAGGTTGGATGGGGTTTGGAGCACCCTGGGCTGGTGGGAGGTGTCCCTGCCCATGGCAGGGGGGTCAGAACCAGATAATCTTGAAGGCCCCTTCCAACTCAAACCATTCTGTGATTCTACAAATTTCTGTTCTAACTTGAGCAGGGCCAGATCAGGAACTCTTTTTACATTGTTTTTCCTCATCCAAGGCAAACCTGGAAAAGCTGCATCTTTGGGTAGCATCCCCAGTGTATCTGATTCAGTAATGAACTTCAGGATAACCTTTATAGAGCGATAAGGGCAGCAGATTTCACACTCACCCCACTGCCAAATCTCTTTCAGAGCTTTCAAAAAGTAATTATACCAGCAGAGGCCTGATTTTTTTTTTCTCCTTTCTCCCTTTGCCAAGTTTTGAGCTACTATAATATGCTCAATCAGGTCCCTGTGTCTGGCCAACCCCACCAGAATATTAATGGAGAGATTCTGCTGCTGTCTTACTCTGCCTTTTGACATCAATTCACAGAAGAGATGGTGTCAGGTTAAGACAACAAAATCAATCACTGTCAACACAGATATGCGTGAGGGCTTTTAATTTTTATTTTGCAAAGCCATCGTGTTTGGATTCTTCTTTTTAATTAAGCAAATAAGTAACAGGAAACCTGGGGAGAGGGAAGGGAGGGAAATTGTGCAGTGAAGTCTCTTCCGGTCACAATACAAAACCTGGTGGTAAATTTTCAGGATAAATATAATTTAAAAGCTTACATGAAGGGATGTTGCTGAGGCAGTTCAAGCACTGCTGCCAGCCTTGTTTTATGTCCCAAAAGAACACGCTTCCATGTCCCATCAAGCTTAAACCTTCCTTTAGGAGAGAGGTTTAGGTCTGTCCCTGCTTGTTGAGGAGTGGGGTTGGAGAACATGGGTGGTTATGAATATCAGGGATGGAAGGGAGCTCTGGAGATCCCCCAGTCCAACCCCCCTGCCCCAGCAGGATCCCCCAGGGCAGCCCACACAGGAACACATCCAGGGGGGTTTGGAAAGGCTCCAGAGAAGGAGACTCCACAACCTCTCTGGGCAGCCTGGGCCAGGGCTCCCTCAGCCTCAGCCTCCACAAGTTTCTCCTCATGCTGAGCTGGAACTTCCTCTCTTCTCCCTTCAACCCATTCTTCCTTGATGAAGATTTTAAGTATCTCAGATGCTTCAAGTGAGAATGAAATGAGCTCTCTCAGGTCTCCCATCACACCCTAATAACCAAGGTACCCACTGAACCCATCTCACTCATCATTGCAGTGTTCAGGCAGTGATGGCTACAGCAGAATGATTCCTCATTCATCACCAGAGAAAGAAGCAACAGCAGCAATGAAATCATATTTCCTTTGTAGCAGAAACAAGGCTGAAAAATGCCTGCTTCAATGGAAGGAAGATGAGAAAGAACTGGACAAGCAATTAATTTTATTTTGAAGCTTTCAGGAGAGATCTATTCAATGATGCAGATTCTTGAGGAAGTTTATAAGCCATGTCGCTTACCATCAATGGCTAAAATTGGCCCAAATCAATTATTATCATTTAAATTAATGCTACAGGAGCATTCACAAGGCACTCTGATGAGCTGAGGCTTAATACACATTGCTCTGTGCAGAAAAATAGTGAGAAAAGATCTTTGTCCTAATGCCTGGGCTAAAAAAAAAAGGGAGCGTTTCCCAGTAGATAGACCTAACAGATTTTCCATTCTAAACACATCTGCTACAGAATACCACAAATAATGGAGAATAAAAGCACAACATTGGAATAAAATGCATATTGGGATCCAAATGTTGGCACTGTAGCATCAGACTGGGTTTGGCCACCAGATTTAGCCTGGCCAGGAATTCACACGACTGGGTTATGCTCAACCAGCAGCACCCAACATTGCATCCATGGGTGCTCTGGTGTTCCATGCTGAAGGTTCAAAAATCAGAGAATGAACCAGAAGGGCATCCTAGAACCTTTCTGTGCCAAGAAACAAAGGTTAAATGCAAAGACAAAGCTAGGAATGAATCACAGAATCAAAGAATGATCATAATTAGAAAGGACCTTCAAGATCTCCAAGTCCACCCATCAGTCCTACACCACCTCAACCACTAAATCATCTCCCAAAGCCCCACATCTACTCATTTTCTGAATACCCCCAGGAATGGCAACTCCACCACCTCCCTGGGCAACCTGTTCCAATGTTTCACCACTCTTTCAGTGAAGAAATTTGTCCTGATATCCAATCTGAACCTCCCCTAGGGCAACTTAGATCCATTTCCTCTTGTCCCATCACCAGTCACAAGGGAGAAAAGGCCAACCCCCACCTCACTACAACCTCCTTTCAAGGAGTAGAGAGAAATAAGGTCTCCTCTCAGCATCCTCTTCTCCAGGCTGAACAACCCCATCTCCCTCAGCCTCTCTTCCTAAGACCTTGTCCTGGTTTGGGCCAGGAGAAAGGTGATTTTCTGTCTTGTGCTTTTGCTTTCAGCTCAGTCTCTTGTAAGTAGCTGCACTTGCTGAAATGAACAGCAAGTTTCTCAGTCAGTGTCTGCTCCTGGGACTGCTCACACTCCATGGTTATAGTTACTGCTGGAGAATGGGCTGCAGAGCCAAGGACACTGCTCAGCTCTGAGGAACATTTTGCCCTCGGGAAAGATAAAAGGAGTAAAAAGGTCACAGCTGAAGCCCTCCCTTGGGGAGGAATAGACAAGATAAATGACCAAAATTGACCAAACAGAGGATTCCATCCCATACACCTCATCCTCAGGATAAATTGGAGGGATCACAAGGGTCAAACCCCTTCCTGCTTCCCCTTCTTCTCCTCTCCCTGTTTGCTTCAGCATCCTGGGAGGATTCCATCCCTTCCTCTGCCTGTGCTCCTGATCCATTCCAGCCTGGATCTGTGTGTTCCTGCCTCCAGCTCCCAACTGCTCCTGAGCCCAGGATTCCAGCCTGGACTTTCCCAGGGCTGCCCTGCAGCCTCAGTGGGGATGTGAGAGTTATTGGGGGAAAGGGGGGAGGAACGTGGCATCAATTTTCCTTTATATTTGTATAGATTTAGTAATTTTTCCTATTTATCATTACTGTTTCGTGAAAGCTGTGTAGTTTAGTTTCCAACCCCTAAGTCTCTCTGCCTTATTCTCTCTCCTTTTTCTATCAGGGAGGGTAGGGGGATTAATAGAGAGCATCTGGCTTTGGGTTTAATTGCCAGGGTAGTGTTAAACCCTGACAGACCTGTTCTCCAAACCCCTAATCATCAGAGCTGCCCTTCTCTGCACCCTCTCCAGCACCTCCATGTCCTTCCTATCCAGTGGCTCCCAAAACTTCACAGAGTGCTCAAGGTGCAGCCTTTTTAAAACTTAGTACAGGGGTAAGATCATCTCCCTGCTCCTGCTGGTCAGCTCTTCCATGATACAAGCCAAGATGCTGGTGGCCAAGCCAGGATGTTGGTGGCCTTCTTGGCCACCTGGACAGATTGTTGGCTCATGTTCAGCCAGCTCTCAACCAGCACCCCTGGATCCTTCTCTTCTTGGCAGATCTCCCTAGGCTGGAGTGCTGGTGGGGTTTGTTGTGGCTGAAATGCAGGATATTTGGCCATGTTGAAACTCTTTGGCTCATGGATCAAGCCTGTCCCCTACCTTCAGGCAGATGGAAACCTCCAGCCAGCTTAGTGGCATCTGCAAATTTACTAAAAGTGCTGAATCCATCAGTCTCCAAAAAAAAAACAAAAACCAAAAAACCCAGGGGCTGCAGAAAGACCCCAGGGGCTCAACCCTTCCACCATCACTAAGGATTTAAAAAGCAAAAAAACCAAGCCCAACACTTGCAAAGCTGATTATCCCCAGTGCAGTCTGAGCAAACATTTCTGTGATCAGACAGATTTTATGCTCTC
The DNA here is from genome assembly GCA_023637945.1 of Phaethornis superciliosus. Lineage (NCBI taxonomy): Eukaryota > Metazoa > Chordata > Aves > Apodiformes > Trochilidae > Phaethornis > Phaethornis superciliosus. The sequence continues at coordinate 1,974,612 of JAJQWJ010000001.1, forward strand.
CCTTGTTCCTCTCTTTAGGCTGTATCATCTTGAGGTTATTGTGCTTGCACTCTGGGAATAAGTAAAATGACAAATCTGTGTAAATTTGACTTGCAATTTTCAACAGCTTCACTTACTCCTCTGGTTCTTGAGCCAAATGCCAATCAAGGAAGTGATGAATAGGGATGGGAATGTGCAGACAAGCTTTTTGACTTGCTGGAATGACAGAGAGGACCTGTTTTTTTCAGGATGCACCCACAATTCAGAGACAAAGCCACTGACAGTGCACAGGGAAAGGCAATCTGCCTCCTGACAGGCTTTGAATTGCCTGAAAATGGGAGAAACAATCTGGTTTGGACACAGTAATTTGCCTTTGAAAGAATTCCCTCTGCAAGGAAGTTTTTCCATAGTTTCCAAACTATGTAAAAAAGGGTTGGCTACTCAGGAAGAGTTTAGGAATATAAATGTCATATAGAAAGGAAATTAGAGGGATGAAGGCACAATTTGAATTTACTCTTGCTACTTCTGTTAAGGCTAACAAAAAGTCCTTCTACAAATACATCAACAGCAAAAGAACGGGCAAGGAAAACCTTCTTTCTTTGTTGGAGATGGGGGTAAACATAATTAGTTACCAAAGTACCTTCATTTTTCATTTGACACAGCAGAGAAGCACCACCAGCTCATGGCTCCAGTGGAGGACAGCTTTGGTGACTACACCAGTTTTGGCCATTCCTGACCAGTACAACCAGTTGGTCCCTGCATTAGGTCACAGACTGATGCTCTTTTCATTGTGTGGATGATCAGAGCAGCACCATCAACCAGGACATGGATCTACCTGAATGAAAAATAACCCTTTATTTCCTTCCCCAGTCCCAGATACTTCTCTGGCTGGGTTCACAAGCATGATTCTTTAAAATAGCCACATCTGAGCAACAGAATGAGCAGAAATGATCAATCTGGGCAGGAAAGCAACAAACAGACCTTCCACTGAGGCTTCTAATTCAACCATGGCTTCCAGACAGGCCCAGAGAGTTGGTCAGGAAAAAAATTAATGAATTACAACAAGGGCAAGTGTAGAATCTTGTAGGAACAACCTCAGGAATCAGTACAAGTTGGGGACTGAGCTGTTGGAGAGCAGCAAAGGGGAAAGGACCCTGGGGGTGCTGATGGATGGAAGGATGAGCATGAGCCAAAAATGTGTCCTGGTGGCCAAGAAGGCCAATGGCCCCTGGGGAGTATTAGAAGGGGGGTGGTCAATAGGTTGAGAGAGGTTCTCCTCCCTCTTTATTCTGCCACATCTGGAATATTGTGTCCAGTTCTGGGCTCCTCAGTTCCAGAAGGAGAGGGAAGTGCTTGAGAGAGTCCAGCACAGAGGCACCAAGGTGATGGAGTGGAGTGGAATGGAACATCTCCTGGTGAGGAAAGGCTGAGGGAGCTGGGGCTCTGCAGCTTGGAAAAGAGGAGGATGAGGGGCAACCTCATTAATGTTTATAAATACATAAAGGGACAGAGCCAGGAGGAGGTGCCAGGCTCTTCCCAGTGATGTCCAATGATAGGACAAGAGGCAATGGATAAAAACTTGAGCAGAGGTTCCATAGAAACACAAGGAGAAATTTTTTTAATGTGAGGGTGCCCTGGTTCAGGCTGCCCAGGGAGGTTGTGGAGTCTCCTTCTCTGAAGACATTAAAAAAAACCCAAACCCTGGACATGTTCCTGTATGACCTCCTGTAGGTGACCCTGTTCTGGCAGGGGGGTTGGATTTGATGATCTTTCGAGGGCCCTTCCAACCCCTGACTTTCTGTGATTTCTTCTGTCCTTGTTGTACATAAGAAGCTCTACTTTCTCCTTTCTCTTGAAGGATAAAACCTTCAGGATGGTTTCATACCATCAGCATACAAGTCATAAACAAAGCCCCAAAACACCCCCCAAACAGGTCATTTTCTTGATTATTTCTTGATACCATCAACAAAACCTGTCTTGGTTTGGGCCAGGATAAAGGTGATTTTCTGGTTTGTACTTTTGCTTTTAGCTAAGTCGCTTGTAAATCTAGGCAATACACAGAACATCCTCCATGGCTTGAAAATCACACCACATGACAGCCCATGGGCTCAAGTTTCCCAGCTCCACATTAGGAAAGACCCCAGCTCAACCCCTTCTTACATCTGAGGATCCAACAGCCACGCAAACACTGTAATTACTTTTTCTCTCCATCAGGTTTTACTGTTGTTGCTGCTCTCCTTGAAACCCTCAACTCTGTAAGATATTTTACCTTATAAAATCTTCCTCCTCCTCCCTTTTGGGTCTCAGTTGCTTGGGCTGTGCCATGTTGCTCCAGTTGGGCAGAGATTTCAGGAGCCTGCTAATGTCATCATCTTTAGCCCAGGATGCACTGATCACCAACTTTTCATCCGACTGCACAATGGTCCTATGGGGAAAAGCAGCAGCAATCACATTACTGTGAAAGAAATTGTCTTTTTTTCACACCATTTTGCCCCTTTTCACTAAAATCCCCATCATATATAAAGGTGCCTTAAGGAAGGGGGCCAAAAAGAAGTTAAACCAAGATCTGGTGTGGAGGGCACAGCATCACGGGTGGGCAGAATACAAAGTTCTCTCAAACTCAAAACTTTGATAAGATATTCTTGATCTTATTCCTGACTCATATCTTAATCTTGAGCTATATTGCTCTCTACAGCTCCCTGCAAGGAGTTTGTAGGGTGGTGGGTGCAGGGCTCTTGCTCTCAAGTGAAAAATGACAGGACCAGAGGAAATGGCCTGAAGTTGCACCAGGGGAGGTTTAGAGCAGACCTGAGGAAGAATTTCTTTACTGAGAGAGTAGTCAGGTGTTGGAATGGGCTGCCCAGGGAGGTGGTGGAGTCACCAACCCTGGAGGTATTTAAAAACTGTGTAGATGAGGCACTTCAGGACATGCTCTAGTGGTGATAAAGCTATTGATATTTATATTTTATTGGGGAGGAGGGATGCTACAGTTGGATCTTAAAGGCTTTTTCCAACTGTGACAATTCTGTGATTCCATGGAAGGGAAAAAGAGCCATATTCTCTCTCTCATCATTCAACTTGTGACCATTTACACAACCAGAGGAGGTCACTCTCTGAGCAGAGAGAGAAATAAGGCTGTTTCTCCATGGATCATTTGTTCTCTGCAATCTTAATCAAGCTCACTGCTGATTTTTGTGTTGTGACTGCAACATGGACACCTGCCCAGGAAGACCTGGGTGGAAGCCACCAGTAAACCATACACCAACTGGCCCAGCCTGGGGACCAGTTCTGAAGCAATGAAAGGAAATAAAGAGTCCAGGATTTCCTCTCCAGTCCTTCAAAATATCAAATAATAGAGATTTCAGCTGCATCTTATGTATGTGTGAAATCGAATCAAAGATCACAACATATTCCAATTATGAAGACTTTCCCTGTTTAATATTTTTGGCAGTGGAGGATGCAAATGGGATGCTGTATTTGGAGGAATCAATTAGCTGCCTATTTTTTGTGTTGGGCTTGCTTGCTCATGAACAACCATCAGAATAGTTCTCATCAATGTTTGCTACTTCCCTGGTGACTAAAGAAAGTCCTCTCCCACTCTTGGGTTGTTCAGCAGACAGCAAGGATCTGGGAGATGCTTTTCAATCTCTTGGAAAAGGAAAGCAAGAGTTAAGGATGATGGTGTTCCCTTCTGGATCCTACCCCAGATTTCCTTCTTTGGTGAGCAACCAGAAGGCTTTCCTTCTTGGAGGTCTTTGCAGAACTGGACTGCTTCTTCAGCCCAAAAAGAAGCAGATACAACCTGTCCACATGAACAAAGCAAAAACATGGCAGTGACCTCTCCAATGGGCAGCAGTAGGATTTTTTTCCTGCCCTCTGTAATGGGAGACACGGGAACTACTGAACATCCAGCACAGTGTGAGATGAGAAAAGCATCATCTGAAAAGACAAGGTCTCAGAGGTCCTGTTCCTATGAAGAGGCTTAGCTGATGATTTAAAACAGAATTAAGATCTCCTTTATGTGCTAAGAGACTGACCACCTTCTACTGTGCAAAAATACTGTGCAAAACTCCAGGCTGCAGCATTTCCCCTCAAACACACAATCACAGAATCATTCTGCTTGGAAAAGACCTTGAAGATCCTTGAGTCCAACTATTAACCTGCCTCTACCAAGTCCCGTGCTTAACCATGTCCCTCAGCACCACATTTACACAGCTTTTAAACACCTCTAGGGATGGGGATTCAACCACTTCCCTGGGCAACTTGTGCCAGTGTTTGATAACCCTTTCAGTGAAGAAATTTCATCTAATATCCTGAGGCACCTCTTGTCCCATCGCTTGTTCTGTGGGAGAAGAGGGTGACCCCCCCCTTGTTGTTTCTTTCAGGGTGTTGTAGAGTGAGAAGGTCTTCCCTCAGCCTCCTGTTCTCCAGATTGAACATTCCCAGGTCCCTCAGCTTCTCCTCATAAGACTTGTTTCTCCAGACCCTTCCTCTGCTCTGTTGCCCCTCTCTGGATTCACTTGGGCACCCACCATCCCTCGCTCAGAAGGCTGCAAGACACCTAGAAATAATGCACATGTGCTGTGTCCTACAATGCAAGGGGTTGAAGAGGTGGAAATGCCTGACAGGTCTTTTCCTGGCCCTGTCTCCTAGAAGAAACACCTTTTCCAACAGGAACAGAACCACTGTGCATGGAAAAGTTGCAGATCTTCAACGCTGGATCTGTCGACCAAGAAGTGGAGTTGTTGGGTGCTGCAATATGGACCTATCTGTACTGGTTCAACCAATGGCAGCTCAGTCTTGGACCTTCTAGAGCCATTTCTTTAGCTTAACACTTTGGGACTTAAGCCAGGATGTTGCATGGGGCAAAGAGTTGCTCAGAGCTGTCACTAGCATTCAGCTGGTGATTTGGGGAACGGGTCACAGAAAGACCAAAATAAAAACCCTGCACATTTCTAAAAGGTTACATGGGTTAGCTGGCCTTATAGAAATTTCCTGAAAGGTATGTTTGGGTCAATAAATAGAAATAAAAGTAACAGCACACTGAATATCTATGTTCTGAAGAGAAAAACAGTGAAAAAAGCATTGAGATTGGAGCCAATGCTGATTTACTTTGAAACAGAGCAGATTACTTCTTGTTGGAGCAACCTATCATTCCTTCCCTCTACCACCAAGAAAACAACCTCTGCTCAGTAAGTACACCTGATTTCTGAAAATGAGTTTGTCACATGTGCTTACATATCAGTTTTCCTTCTCTTTAAATTTTATGTTCAATCTGCCACAGACAAAAGAATGGATTTTGTTTCCAGCTACAGAAGACCTCGGTGTCAAAATCTCCATGTGGCCTTCTGCTGCTGTTAGGAATTTGGTGGTTTTCCAATTATGGGGGAAAAAAAAAAAAGGTAACTTCTTTACATTCTGGTGAAAACTGAGGGGGAAAAAAGTGTTCCACCAGAATCTGTGACATCTGAGATGGAAAAACTGAATTTGATGGTATCTGGCCATTTATCCGCCAAGACAAGACAACTGTTCCATGGAATATATCAGCCAGTGTTTTGTCCTCTTCAGATTTAACTGACTAAAGTAATATTCTCCTTCTCTGGGGAGACTTTTCCACAGTTGAACAACTCTTGGACAAAAATAAAATCCTCATATTTTATTTTACTTTCATCCTATTGCTCCCCATTTGGTCCCTTTACAGCAGCCTCAGCTCTTACCAATTTCACTATTTATTTCCTTTATTATTGCCCTTCAGATGTCCACAAATTGGAGTCATCTTTGGGAATCTTCTGATGGAATTAATCAGAGGCCAGAACTTCCTCTCTGGTCCATGATCCTTATGAGCTGCTTTTTGGAGAGGGGAGGAGAGAGGGGAAGCTGTTCAGCTGCAAGAGCAAGTTGCAAACTCAGCTTGGTGGCCCCACTTTTTTTAGGGCTAGTGTCTCCTGAGAGCTTAACCCCCATGATTTCTGCTTTTCTCACGGGTCCATGAGCCATAGGAGCCCTAAGCCAAACTTTCCCCTGGAATCAATAGGGAGCTTTAAATTAATTGATGCTGGGATAATGCCATCACTCCGTGGAATTCTGTCCTTACTCTTTCCTGTGACTGCAACACTTCCTAATTTTTATTGGCATGCTGGTTTTACTCCAAACACACCCTCGTAGAGGAAGATGCTCAATAAGGTGGAACATTCCCTGATCTCTGTTAAGACTCCCACCAATTAAAAACTCCTTTTCCTCCACCTTTTCTTCCTAGCAACTCAACCAGCTTTCAACCTCTGTAACTTCTCATCAATGTCAATCTCATCTGGGGCCTGGAGTAAATGATCACCAGACAGGATGACATGTTTTAGTACAGCTCAGAACATTTCCTTTCAAACACCCATCCCCCTTCCTCCTCCTCCCCAACTCCTCTGTAATTATTCCTGCTGCTGTAATAGGGTTACTATTACAGTGCCATAATCAACTAATTAATTCACAGCTCAATGGCCAAGGCAAATGCCATCTGTTTGCACCCAGCTCCCAGGTGCAAGGAGGTGTAACATTTACACAGGGAGTAGCACGTGAGTAAGGAGGGTTCATCCTCCCACAGCTCAGTGAGTTTTAACCAGAAAACATCTGCTGGTGGTCATGGTCCCAGATTTGCATCACTGGGACCCCGAGCTGGGAGGAAGAGTGATGGGGAATAATCCCTGGACACAGCTGGGGGGCCATGGATTTACATTAGGAAAACATCTGGGGTGGGGGGGTCCACAGGGACTAATTTGACTCGGTTGCTTTGTGCCAAAGGTGTTTTTTTAATAATTTTTTTTTCTCTTCCCAGGGCTGAGGTGATGTTTCTGTCTTCAGAAGGGGTTCACAGGCCCTTGAACTGGCTGCCCACCTTGAACAGGTGGATTCCCCACCCTTGAAGGGATTTCAAAGACATGAAGAAGTTGTGCTGAGAGACCTGGTTTAATGGTGCCCTTGGCAGTTATGGGTTGACTGTTGGACTTGATAATCTTAAAGGTCTTTTCCAACCATTCCATGATTCTAGGAGTTTACAAGCAGTGGGCTCTGCATGTGGCAGTACCTGGAAGCCTGAAGGATATAGACTCCTTCTCAAAAACAGTTGAACAGACTACTTAAATCCCAAAAGGTTACTGCAAGAAGAAGATGATGTCAATAAGAAGTAGTAAAATGAGGGCTCAAAAAATCTTGTTTGACTGCAGACAATAGATTGGTTGAATTCACCTGCTTCTCATTTCTTTATCAATAAAAACAGGGGCTCAGTTTTATTTTATCTGATTAGAAAGCAGGATCTGTGGTTTCTTCTCAACCCTCCCCATCTTTCAGAGACCTTTAGGCCCAGTTTTACCCCCCTAATTTTAAAGATTCAGCTGAGACAGTTCAGCCAGGAGGCTGGTGACCACAAGCTGCTTTTGCAGTCAATGGAGAGGGTCAGGCACCTCCAAAGAGTTAACCTATCTTTTAATGAAGGTGAATCACCCTTGGAACTATCTATTTTTTTTTTTTTTAGACTAGAAAGAGTCATTTGGGTGAATGGTGCCTTTGCTCAGACTCTTCAGATGAAAGCACGCAAGAGGTTGGATGTTTAAGGGATGAAGTTTGATAAGAAGGGGGTGGAAACCCTGGATGGTGCTTCAAGTTGGAGAACAAAATAAGAATGTGCAACTTCAAGGTGAACATAACCATACATGGGTTCAACTTTTGTAGAAAGACATAGAAAAAAATTAAAGTTTAGTGCTCAAGACAGCAAACATCATCCAAGAAAGGTCTTGGAAAGAGAGTAAAAAGTAAGACTCATGTTAAGGGTAACTACCTCATAATAGTCAGGTTTAACCCTGTCCCTGAGATTCCTTCTTTGGGCTTTTGATATTTCCCAAAGCCTTGTACAAGTGGTTTAACTATAGTGACTTAACTCATGTGTAGGGCTGCATTCACAGAAATTTGCTGAAGAAGCAGCAAGAAATTGGCTGGACAGGACAGGTGGCTCTACCTCCCATTTTTGTTTTCATTTTAGTCCCCAACAGATTAGTCAAAATCATAACTGACATTTATTTGTAGAGAGTTTGCATCAAACTGAAATTGTGCTTCTTACAAACACCTAAGTTGCAGAAGACCTCAACTGCAGCAGGTTGAATATTCTTCCAAAAATCATGATCGATTAAAACAAGAAAATCCACATTTTGGATTCAGATAAATGTTCAATCCATATCCAGCCCTATAAGGGTTTGGTTTGGGTTGTTTTGTTTTTGGGGTTTTTCTGCATTCACTAGAAAAAGGAGCCAAATGGAAACCAAACAACTCAGCTGTGGATTTCTTAGTGCTGACATCCTGATGGAGCTGCAAATGCCTCCCAATAAAAACCTTGCTCTGAGGAGCCTGTTTGAATATATCCCATCCATGCCTGCTCGTGTTCCTCTTCAAAAAACAACTGCACGTGGGGAATGAGTGAATGCCACGTGCAAACCTTGCACAAACCATCTTTCTGGCTTCTCAGCTTCTTGTTATCTCAACATCTTCAAGAGCAGCCGCCCGCTCCTTTGCTCCTGATCGCATCAGGACGCAGCTCTAGGGAGTTTATTTTGATTTAAAGCAGCTAAAAAATGCTCCTGCCCTTTACTTTATCAACGTGAGGATTTATCTGTCTCAAACCCCCCAAGGAAAAAAAGAAACAAAAAACAGGGCAAGGCTACATGGAGCTGTATGGAGTTGGGATCCCTGAAGAGGGCATGGTATCCCCACGGATGGCACCCAGGAAAGCCAAGGAGCTGCTGTATTCCTCTGCATCATCTGCAATGGATATAGATTTCTATTTCAGTCACTCATTTGCTAAGCAGCAAAACTTGAATGTTTCCTGTTTTTCCTCCTGCTGCAATCAGGGTATTGCCAAATTGGGGCTGTCCTAATTACCCCTTAGCAGGTGCCAAATCCAGGAATGGTATCAGGAAAGGAAGGGAGGAAGGAAGGACCTTTAAGTTCAAGCCAAAGAAATTACATCTATTGTCTGACTCCAGTCAGGGATGTTTCATATAAAATCTCAGCATTTTGGGCAACAGGCACATGAGCAGCTACCAGTTAACACGGATGCTCAGACAAAGTTTAGCCCATGCATGCACTCATGGCTATTGTTGGTGTTATTATTATTATTAATAATAATAATAATGAGCCCATCCACAGCCACTCACCAGATGAAGCTTCTCCTGAATGAGATCAGGCAATAGGAAGTAATGCTCTTGGTCAGAAACCACGAGGGGCTTTTGCAGCTTTCCCTGCTGTCACCAGCCTCAATTAGCCATTAAAGGAGATTATGCAGAGCAGCTATTCCAACCCACATGGCTGCAGCATCTTTAATGTCTTTTAATGTAGGGATTTATCCCCACAGCCTGGGGACACACTCCTGGGTCATTTGATAGATGGGCAACTGGGATGTTCCTATCGATGGTCACCCAGGAAATCAGAAAATCACAGAATCAAAGAATGGTTTGGGTTGGAAGGGACCTTAGAGATCATTGAGTTCCAACCCCCTGCACAGGCAGAGAAAGTTCTCACTACACCAGGTTGTACAAGGCTTCATCCAACCTGACCTTCAACACTTCCAGAGATGGGACATCAACAACCTCCCTAAGTAACCTGTTCCAGTACCTTACTACCCTCATGGTGAAGATTTTTTTCCTAATATCTAACCTAAACATGCTCTTTGAGCTTAAAACCATTACTCCTTGTCCTGTCACTATCCCAGTGAAAAGTCCATTCCCAGATTTCCTGTAGGACCCTTCCATGTCCTGGAAGTTGCTCCAAGGTCTCCCTGGAGTCTTCTCCAAGCTGAACAACCCCAACTCTCTCAGTTTGTCTTCATAGCAGAAGTGCATAGCCCTTTGATCATCTTTGCAGCCCTTTTCTGGACCCTTTTCAACAATCTCTCCTGTGTTGGGGGCTCCAAAACTGTACCCAGTATTCCAGGTTTGATCCATGAATCAATCCCTACAACCCAGTTTGATCACCCCATGCCTAGTGGGACCATGCTGCATTCAGCTTCCACACCATGGTTGGGAAAGGAGGTCACAGATCAGCCAAAACCACTGACAAACAAAACCAAGGATAGAGCATTTGATGACCCCTTGAAAGAGTAAGTTTATGGAGAAGTTTTGGGGAATTTTCACAAAAGCCATTGTGTGCGTGTCTTGTGGTCACTAAATCCTGTGTTGTCAAGAGGTCAGAATATCCAAATGTCACAGAATCACAGAATCATAGAATAGTTGAGGTTGGAAGGGACCTTTAAAGGTCATCTGGTCAAACCTTGCTGCAACCTGCAGTGAACAACAACATCTTCAACTTGATCAGGTTGCTCAGTCTCAGCCAACCCCACCTTGAATGGTTCCAAGGGATGGGACATCTACCACCTCTCTAGGAAACCTGTGCTAGTCTCTCACCACCCTGATAGTAAAAATTTTCTCCTACTATCTAGTCTAAATCTCCCCTCCTTCAATTTGACACTAGCAGTTTGTCCTACCACTACAGGCCCTGCTAAAAAGCTTGTCCCCATCTTTCCTATAAGCCCCCTAAATTATTGAAAGGCTACAATAACCCTTCTCTTCTCCAGGCTGAACAACCCCAACTCTCTCAGCCTGTTCTCCAGCCCTCAGATCATTTTTTGGGCCTCCTCTGGACCCAACCCAACAGGTCCATGTCTTTCATCTGCTGAGGACTCCAGAGCTGGACACAGTATTTAGGGGGGTGGTCTGATGTCAAAATAATTAACTAAAATATAACCAAATTTCTTAGGAATACTGACACAGAAAGCCCTGACTTCTGTGCAAATACATACAGGGATTTATGTTAAAGATGATGCCTTATCCTGTCCACTTACAACCTCATGTCAACTTTTGCTTGATTAAGAGAAAAGTCGTGGGTTTTCTAAGCTCTACAACTGCTCCCACCCATGATTAAAGAGCCTAAACCCCAGTGTGATGCTGATAGAGTCCCTGATTTCAGATTTTTTCCCCCACCTAGAAAGAAACTTTCTTGCCCATCCCTGCAGAGATGCTTTCTAGAAGGAACTCATGGCAAAAAACCAAATTCCCAAGCATTATTTTCAGCACACATCCATTTCCAAATCTGTCTGTACCTGTAGGCAAGGGTGCAGGTGTCCTTGTACTCCTGGAGTTTCACACACACCATGTTGAGGAACTGATCTGAATAGGCACTCAAGTCATGCATCAGGTTCATCAGGTCCTGAACAGTCTTCTCCACAATTACAGTGCTCTAGAAAAGGAAAAAAATAAATAAAAAAAAGCTGACATATGAATAGCAGTTCAGCATGCACCTTAATTTCAGCCTTCTCAAATTTTGCTCATTAGAGTCACAGGTGCAACCCTCCAGCTGATGCTCCTCAAGGCTGAGCAGATGTTGGAGCATTCCACTGAAGTAGGTAAAGCAGAATAAATGAGGAAAAAAAAAAAACAAATGAGGAGGGGTGGTGTAAAGGTTTGAATATCAAATCTGAAATCAAATTTGAATCAGAAAAATCTGAAAGTTAGGATTCCTGAGCCAGTTGCTGAGGGCCAGCAGGATTCACCAGGTCTTTCCCTCACTCGATGAAACCTCAACATGAAAAAGTGGGATTTTCAGAGAAAGCAGGTGAGCTGAGCTCTGCTTACCCTTGAAAACCCTGAGTGTTTCAGCCTGATCAGTAAGTCTGGATTCACCCATTGCAGAGTATCCTAATAGCCAGGGATTTCACCCATCAATCCAAGTGTCCTGGTTTGGGCCAGAATAAGGGTAATTTTCTGTCTTGTACTTTTGCTTTCAGCTCAGTCTCTTGTAAGTAGCTGCACTTGCTGAAATGAACAGCAAGTTTCTCAGGCAGTGTCTGCTCCTGGGACTGCTCACACTCCATGGTTAGAGTTACTGCTGGAGAATGGGCTGCAGAGCCAAGGACACTGCTCAGCTCTGAGGAACATTTTACCTTCCAGAAGGAGTAAAGAGGTCCCACCTGAACCCCTCCTTTGGGGAGGAATGGACAAGATAAATGACCAAAATTGACCAAACAGAGGATAACATCCCATACACCTCATACTCAGGATAAATTGGAGGGATCACAAGGGTCAAACCCCTTCCTGCTTCCCCTTCTTCACCTCTCCCTGTTTGCTTCAGCATCCTGGGAGGATTCCATCCCTTCCTCTGCCTGTGCTCCTGATCCATTCCAGCCTGGATCTGTGTGTTCCTGCCTCCAGCTCCCAACTGCTCCTGAGCCCAGGATTCCAGCCTGGACTTTCCCAGGGCTGCCCTGCAGCCTCAGTGGGGATGTGAGAGTTATTGGGGGAAAGGGGGGAGGAACGTGGGATCAATTTTCATGTAGAATTGTGTATGTTTAGTATTTTTTCCTATTTATCATTACTGTTTCGTGAAAGCTGTGTAGTTTAGTTTCCAACCCCTCAGTCTTTCTCCCTTATACTCTCTCCTTCCTTTATCAGGGAGGGGAGGGGGATTAATAGAGAGCATCTGGCCTTTAGTTGAATTGCCAGGGCAGTGTTAAACCCTGACAGATTTATTGGCACCCAATGTGGGGCCTGAGCTAATTAGCTTGAGTCCAGTTCAAATTTTGACTAATTTGCCTGAATCGTTTGAATTCCAACTTCAGTGGGAGGATACCAATAGGGCTTTGCTGAGTGGGAATCAGACCTTTTTCTTTGGAAATTTCATAGGGTTGGAGATGAAACCAATCGTGCCCTACCTTTGGTATTCAGGGTATGCAATATGTATTTTTGCAGCTGGAATGAGTGTTAATGTGTGGCTTATTTTTGGCAAGCACTGCTTGAGAAAAGTAATTGTGATATGGTCTGCAATACTAATATACAGTGCCTTGCACTGTGCAGTGGTTTTTTTTTGTTACCCCAAGTGGTTTTTTGTTACCCCAAGCCCTGCATTAAAACCATAAAAACAACAGGGCAACTCTCCAAACCCACAATGTTGCTCCACATCCTATAGGTGAGCACGTTTGGAGGAGGAGGCACCATGTATTTGATCACATCTGAGATTTCTTATGAAATTTTGGATTTCTGAGGCACCCCAAGGTGACTGGGCACTGCTTGTGTTTAGAACATTGCCTGCTGTATTTAATTTGGTTGCTACAAACCAGGCAGAAGGAAGGTTATCAAAATCCCAGGTTGATACAAATTGAATTAATATTAGGCTCACCTGAGTGAAAGGTTAATCCTCAGCTATGCACCAAAGCAAAAAAAAAAAAGGAGATGGAAGCATTTAGGAGCCCTGATTTGTATGAGAAATTCTGGACTCAGAGTGGGGGAACCCCAGAGACCTTGAGAGAGCTGCACCAAGGCTGAATTTATCCCTTTCTCTGTAAAATCAGGACATGGAGAGGAGTCAGTGACTCAGTTTTTTGCAGAGCAAAAAGCTCATCAACCCCTAAATGATCACCTTGGCTGCATCCCCACAAAGACAGTTTTTTGCAGAGCAAAAAGCTCATCAACCCCTAAATCATCACCTTGGCTGCATCCCCACAAAGACACAGTTTTTTGCAGAGCAAAAAGCTCATCAACCCCTAAATCATCACCTTGGCTGCATCCCCACAAACCCAACTTCTGTCTTGCAATTGATTTTCAGATTAAAGGGCGGCAGCATCGCCCCGATCCATAATCCTGCTCCTCCACAGCAACCTTGTGAGTGACAGGAATTGATTCTGCTCCACTACCTGGCCTTGATTTGGGAAGAAAAAAATAAAATCTGCAAACCTCATCCTCATTCAGAGCACACAACTCCAGGTGGGGGCTTCAATGAAGGCTCCATCACCACCTGTGCTCCTCCTGACACCTCCTTGGTTCACAACTCCACATGGAGGGAAATCTTCTCCTTGTATCTTATCAAGCTTGTTCTTCAGCAAATTCCAGGATTTACCTGACTTTTCGTATTGTAATTAGCAACAATTTGGGATTATTTTGTCCCAACGAAAATACATCCTAGTGTAGCTGCCTCTCAGATGTTCCTGTTTACTTTGCTTTTCCTGTTATTACAATATCTGTGGTTTAATAAGTATTCAACCCCACCCTGATGAGCATGGAGAAGAACAACCAACCCTAAAGGACTTGCAACCCAAAGTCATCAGAGGCAAACAGAGCAGACAAAGGCTGCAGCAGCCACGGATGCTCTTTTCATACTGGGAAACAGCATCCAGCTCCAAACTGGGAGCACAGATCCTTAGCTGCAGGATCTGGATGTTGCCCAGGCTCTTTGCTATCCCTGCTCAGCTGCTGATGGGGAGAAGAATCAACCCAAATGGCAGTAAAATAGGAGAGTGAGCTGGCACTTTTCCCTTGAGGACAAAATCAAAAGCATGTAAAAAAAAAAAAATGTATCATGGCTGATAAATTTCCCCAAATTATCTTGTGATTTGGGATAATTATATCCATGAGATACATCAGGCTAGAAGTAGGGCCCAATCCCATCTTTGTCCAGAGGAGGCCACAAAGATAATCCAAGGGCTGAAGCAGCTCTGCTCTGGAGCCAGGCTCAGAGAGTTGGGGTTGTTCAGTCTGGAGAAGCCCCAAAGAGATTTTAGAGCAATTTTCCAGTATCTCCAGCGGCTACAGGAAAGCTGGGAAGGGACTGAGTCAAAGTGATGGAGTGATGGGATGAGGGGTAATGGCTCTAAGGTACAAGATGGGAGATTTCAATGAGACATTAGGAAGAAATTCTTTTCTGTGAGAGTGGTGAGGATCTGTCCTTCCAGGCATCCCTGTGTGATTGAAAACTTCATGGCTTGGATGTACAACCACGTGAAGAGGATTCACACTTGGTTGTGCTCTGCCCCTTTTCCATTTCTTTATGTAACTCAACATTTGAACAAATAACTTAAAAATCCAAAGAGGGCATTAAAAGCAAAGTTACCACTGTTTTTAGGCAGTTTCTCTCACTTACTTTCTCCTCTCTACAACATTAACATCCCAGCCAAGCTCCTGCCAATATCTTGATTTTAGAACAAGATCTTTTGATGGAAAGGAAATACAAAGCTACTTGCATGATTTCAAAAAAAAAAAAAAAAAAGAAAAAAAAGAAAGAAAGAAAAAAAAGGTGATTACCATATGAAAGATGACAGTCCCCTAGAAATAATGGCTATTTTTCTGTAATATTTTAACCTTTTCCAAAGCAATCCTGAACACATCTGCATATGTCTCTGGGGACACCATACATATATTAGGATGCATCAGGTGGAGATGTAAGGAGATGGATTCATTAGCTGGACCCAGGATCTTCTGAAACTCTGGGCCAGAAAATGAAAGGCAGAGCACATCTTATCAGAGAGCTCCAATCCAGTTGCCTCTAACCCATCTGGATTCATTAAGGGCAAATGGGGACGATCAAAGAATAATTTTATGGCAAACCACTTCAATGAAGCCTTTTAAAAAACCCCACACTAACAAGGCAACTCATCCCCAGAACAATCTCCATCACCTGAAAAGGCTGAATGGTGCTGAATTCTAACATCACACCCAGGGAGGGATTCATTACTCCCACAGCACACTGGGGAGAAGGTTTTAAAAGAGTCTGAAGGCTACTAAAAATAAAAAGGAATTCCTTCCTACAACCTCCTGTCCATTGGCTCCTGTTGGGGTGCTAGGAGGAGCCACTTATTTTTCATACCATGGCTTGGTTCTTGAATGTATTTTGCAAATGTTCATTATTAATCCTGGATCTGGCTCTTCTTCTCAGTTATGCTGAAGCTGTGGAGAACATAAATCTGCTCCAGGGCAGGAATAATTTCCACTCAAACATAGGGCTTTCACCAGCACAGAGGGATGGAAAAGAAGCAGCAGACCCAGAGCTACTATTTCCATAATGCCTTTGGGGTTATTGCCTTCTGCAAGCCCACCAAAGATTTTAAAAGGACTGAATTCCTCTACAGCAAGAGGTAAACTGATGAAGATGGAGGTTATGATTTTAAGGTCCTTTAAAATACACTTTCAGTACACTAAAGCTGGTTGCCTGATTCCCCAACATGCAGAAGAAGTTCAAACTAACAGGCCAAGCCTACACAAACCTTCAGGTTTTCAATCTGTCATTTTTTTCTCTGAACTTCTTGTCGAGGAGCACTCAGAGGAACAATCTCTCCCCTCAATGTATTTCCCTGCAGAAATCACAGCTTCTGCCATGCCTCTTCCTTTGGTTCACTTTTGAAGGGGAAAAAGGCAAAGATGGGAATGTACCTTTGAAGCAGGCCATGGAGTGATGGGAGAAGGGGGAAAGGCTTCAAGCTGAAAGGGATCTACTGGAGAGAGTCCAAGGGAAAGCTAGGGAGGTTGTAGCCATGTGGGGGTTGGCCTCTTTTCCCAAGCAACTTTCAACAAGACAAGAGGACATAGTTTTAAGTTGTGCCAGGGGAAGTTTAGGTTGAATATTAGAAAGAATTTCTTCATGGAGAGGGTGGTCAGGCATTGGAATGGACTTTCCAGTGAAGTGGTGGATTCTCCATCCCTGGAGATATTTAAAAAGAGCCTGGATGTGGCACTCAGTGCCATGGTCTAGCAACTGCAGCAGTGGGTCAAGGGTTGGACATGATGATCTCTGAGGTCCCTTCCAACCCAGACAATTCTATGATTCTATGATTCTATGAAGGGACTTGAGCATCTCTGCTGGGAAGCAAGAGTGAGAGCCCTGGGGCTGTTGAGCCTGGAGAAGAGAAGGCTGAGAGGGGATGTGCTGAATGTCCCTCAAGATCTGAGGGGTGGGGGGCAAGAGGAAGGGGACAATCTCTTTTTGGGGGTGCCCAGGGAGAGGCCAAGGAAGAATGGGTTGAAGGGAGAAGAGAGGAAGTTCCAGCTCAGCATGAGGAGAAACTTGTGGAGGATGAGGCTGAGGGCCCAAGCTGCCCAGATGTTGTAACAGCTGCAGCTAAAGGACCTGCAGACATTTAGTCCTGAAGGGCTGGGTTGGGATCTGGGATGTTGCTGCCCCACAGCCTGCAGGCTCCCAGTGATGCCCTCCTGGTGTAAAACATGCTGGTGCCCATAAAAATCACCATGAGAGGATCTACAAACCACAGGGCTTGCATCATTAAGGTTGGGAAAGACCTCGTAAGGTCATCAACTCCCAACCCAACACCACCCTGCCCACTAAACCATGTCCCAAAGTGCTGCTTGGTTTTTTCATACGTCCAGGGATGGTGATTTCATGGAACCACAGAATGTTAAGGGTTGGAAGGGAGCTCTGGAGATCCCCCAGTCCATCAGGATGTGTTCCTGTGTGGGCTGCCCTGGGGGATCCTGCTGGGGCAGGGGGGTTGGACTGGGGCATCTCCAGAGCTCCCTTCCCACCCCTGACATTCTGGGATTCCCCTGAATATTGAGACAAACTGCCTTTTGAAGCCTACTGGGTGTCTAAAAACCACCCAACAGAAGCCCTGTGTCTGGGGGCAGGGGCTGGGTGCTTCCCCAGTTCCACCATGGGGAGCCAACCTGCAGCCCTATTGCAATAAATCACTGCTGTGGTTATGCCCACTGAAACAGAAAGAAGAAAAACCCAACCAACCAAAAAAAAAGAAAACCCGAAACAACTCAAATATATATTTTTTTTTAACCTAAGAGAGGGAAGATGACAGCCTAAATTGCCTATTTCACCCATTCATGGTTATTTCACACTGAGAGATAAGGGGGCTTTTCAATTTGTTTTCCTCTGTGGTACAGCCCAGGTTTACAAAGGGCTTGAATCAATTCAAATATTTGTTTAAATGAACAAAAAAAAACAAACAAAAAAAACCCCAAACCCCTTTTTACAGTCTCAGTCTGATAGTCTGCTTTTCTCATCCAGAAGGTTTGTGGGTTTTTTAACCCAGCAAAATTCATTCTTCCAGTCTCAGTTTTGCAGGATCCTGGTTGTTACTATGGTTATACTACATCCTACTACAACTTTGTTTTTAAATGCTCCTAACTCCGAGGGAATTTTTCTTTTTCAAACCATTTCTCTGCCTGTTTCACTGCAGGTGATGGGTTTGGGTTTTTTTTCTAATTTTTATGGGCTTCATTCTGAGAGGTCCTGAGTGCCTTCATCCCCACGAATGTGAATAGGAGCCCAGGATACCCTGTGTTTGTGTCTCACCTTTAAATGTAATGCAGGAGGAAAATGATCCCAAAGAAGATCTGGGATAGCTCTTATTTCCCTGCCACTCTGGGATCCTGCAAACACTTGCTCCGATGAATTAAAACATTGATGAAGAGAAAAATGTACATTAAAAAAAAAATAAAATAATGGAGAGTATGAAGAGTAAAATCTGCTTACTCCCGTGTACCCTTGACCATGCAGAAATGTTTTCTTCTTCTAAACACCACATTCATTATTTAGGATTTCACAGCCCATGATTTGGACACACGAGGTTCTATTATACACAAAGTTGACACCGACTCTGGCATAGAATCACAGAATAGTTTGGATTGGAAGGGGACTTTAGAGCTCATCCAGTTCCAATCTTCATTTTCAAAAGAAAAAAAATATATATTTATAAGGGCAATTTACACACCAACTGCCAGAGAATGCCAGAGGACTATACTTTGGGTTTCATGGCAACTTCTGAGGGATCTAATTTAGGTCCCCTCCAGTAGACTTTTCCACAATTACACCAGAACAGCTGAAATGCATCTTTATAGACAAAACCAATCTCTGCCTGTCTCAGTGGTCAGGAAACCAACAGAAAAGAGTGCAATTTTTTTCCATTTAATCAGAAGAAGGACTTGAACTTGCATGTGGCATTGCATGGGCCAATGCCCCAATCAGTAGACTCCCCAAGAAAGACATCAGAGCCCTCAGCTCCCATTTCCTTTGCTTCCAAAGGATTTCATAGAACCATAGAATGGTTTGGGTTGGAAGGGACCTTAAAGTTCATCCAGTTCCAACCCCCTGCTCATGACACCTCCCACCAGCCCAGGTTGCTCCAAGCCCCATCCAACCTGACCTGAGACACTGCCAGGGATGGGGAAGCCACAACTTCCTTGGACAACCTCTGCCAGGCTCTCACCACCCTCAAATTAAAGAATTTCTTCCTCATGTCTAGCCTAAATCTCTCCTCTTCCAGTGTAAAACCATTTTTCCTCATCCTATCATTCCACAACCTTGTAAAAAAATCCCCTTCTCAGCTTTCTTGTAGCCCCTCAGGTACTGGAAGGTCTCATTGGAGCCTTCTCTTTGGATCATAGCAGAGCAGAAATAAACCTCATGGTATTTTTAACACTGAAGGTAATAAGCCACGTGAACAGTTTGTGATTCCTTGTGCCCCATTCTGCAAAATTAAAAATCAAGCACAGGTGTTTTATCTTTAAGATAAACTGCATTCAGATTGGAGTTACAGACTTGATGCAGAAATTATTGGGTGAACTTCTCTGGCTGATTATACTGGCGATCAGATGCATTTATTCTGATTTTGAGCTCAAATATATTCTATGGCTAAAGATGCTTGGAAAAAGCAGCCAAACAAAACCACTTTGCCAAGCCAGAAGCTCTGACACAGAAATATCTAAAAATGGGGGGCTTTTCTTCTCCAGAATTAGCAAAGCAAACCTGTCCTGCAAAAAAGACACTGTAACTCTTCACGTCTCCCAAATTCCCCAGGAATTGGCAAAAACCCCTCAATACCAAGCAGCTTGCTAATTCAGCATTGTTCCAAGCTTAAAAAAGCAGGGAATGGAAAAGTTAACCCTCAACTAAGGATTTTCCTCTGTTTATCCCCATTGCACATCCATGTGGGCAGCAGAGATGAGCAGGGAAGGAAAAATTAGGTTGCAGCCAGGAGAAAGTTTGACAGTCCAATCTTCCAGATTTTATTAGTAATTTAGATTACTCTCCCATCAGAGGCACTGGCACTTGAGACATTGAAATCTTCATGGAATGATACAGTAGGAATGGCATAATAGGGAACAGTGCTGCCTTGGCAGGGAGATGGACTGGATAACTTAATAGGTCTTTTGTATCTCTCACTTCTCTCATCCTGCTGAGTTCTGTAGCTAATATTAAAGGCATTTTTTAAGGTATTTTAATTTACTTCTCTAAATGGCTTTCCATTCATTCACTCCCACCAAGCAAATGTTGTCAGGGACATTAGCAGCATGATAAAATAGCTGGAGCTTCATGCTGCTTTTAATGTGTTACATACATAAGAAAAGTCATTAGCTCTAACCCTTTAATATACCCTCCTTACTGCTGCAGAACTGTTTATCACTCAAAAGTGCCAGGCTCTCCCTTTATTAATCAGTATACATTTGTGCAAGGCTGCAATGAAAAGGAATAAAATAATTTCAAGCATGCTTGGTACTTGGAGGAGCTGAGATGCTCATCCCTGACCTTTTCAGCCCCCCCTCAATATTCCCAGAATATGGCTTTTCTTTGGATTTTACCACTTTTACCCAATAACAGGTAAATTCAGGGCAAGGGGACAACTTCTTTCTTGTGACTGGAGGGGCAGGTTCCTTTCTGCTTTGTAATATCTGCTCTAGAACATCAAGAGCAGCTGCAAGACCATCCAAATGGAACTTGAACCACAAAATTGATGATCCTCAAGAAACAGGCCATCCATTCTGGAAGCAGAGTGAACCTCATTTTAAAACAAATGTTTTCATAAGGCTGGGCCAGTGTGGAGACTAAAGACCCATCTGTATTATTTCTATGAATACTTTATGTGCTCCAAAGTCAATTTTCATCAGTCTCGGGAGCCCTGTGTTTAAAGAATTCTTACCTATTAAAAATTTCCTCCTAGAGGGAAAGCATTCACATGCTCCATGGGAAGGAGAGATATTCCTGGCAAGACACAGTGCCCACAACAAGTGGCTGGCTGATGAAAAAACACAAGCAATTGGAAAAAAAATGAATGTAAAATGGCTTAGCCAGCTGGAGCCCCCCAGAGACAACGACACTGTGCTCCTGGATTTATGCTGCCCATGTGGACACCCATGAAAAGACTGCAATAATAACCTGAGTTCAACAAGAATTCATGAAAATGTGAAAGATCAGTGGGAAAAAAATGGTCAAATAAATCCATGAAGAGGGGGAAGTTCACCCAGATTTTGGTGTTGCTTGTAGGGCTAAATGACAACGTGGAGTGACAAGATCCATGTCACTGGTGGGTTTCTAGAAGATAAAACCACACATAAGGGGTAGCCTGAAGGATGAAGTCATTCAAACCTCACCTTAGAGCACCACAATTTTCATTTCTTTCTCAGTCTTCACTAACCTAACTATAATTAAGGTGATGAAGAAGTCTGTATTTTCCACAGCAGTCTTGGGAGACAAGGGGAGAGAGCAGAGTCCCTTCAAGAAGCTCCAGCTAATTGCATGCAATGGATTTAATTCCTACTTAGACATCCAAAAGTATACTAAAATCAGCAATTAAATTTACTGTATTGTTTTCTGTGGCTTGACTTCATAAGCCAGCATAGATGAAAATATGGTTAAACTACAGGAATGCTGCATGTTGCCATTTTCCAGAGGCACTTGTAAAAAAACCAAAGGCCAACTCAGGCTTGTTTAATCATCCTCAATTAGTCAAAAAGTCATTTTTTTCCCTAAAAAAAAAAAAAAAAAAAAGGTTCATCTGCAGATGATTCTTTTCAAAATGTAGGAATTAGAGCATAAAGAAAAGAAATCTCAAATATCCCAAACTGTTTTTAAAGGTCACCTACCAGCAACTAAGTCCAGATGGATTTCTGCAACTCAGCAGCTGTGTTTTTGCTAAAAAACTGACTACAGTGGTTTTGTTGAGAACTCATGGCCACATGTAACACAGCCCTTTGCATGCAGGGCTGGACATTACCATTGACAGCTGGGATTGATGGGTTACAGCAACAGCCACCAGCACCCAGAGATGCCTTTAACTTGGAGCTATTGGATTCTGCAGGGCTTAGGGTGATCTTCATTTTCAAAAAAAAAAAAAAAATTTATAAATATATATTTATAATATATTTATGTATTTACACACCAACTGCCAGAGAAGGCCAGAGGACTATACTTTGGGTTTCATGGCAACTTCTGAGGGATCTAATTTAGGTCCCCTCCAGGAGACTTTTCCACAGTTACACTAAAACAGCCGAAATGCATATTTATAGAGAAAACCAATCTCTGCCTGTCTCAGTGGTCAGGAAACCAACAGAAAAGAGTGCAGATTTTCTCCATTCAATCAGAAGAAGGACTTGAACTTGCATGTGGCATTGCATGGGCCAATGCCCCAATCAGTAGACTCCCCAAGAAAGACATCAGAGCCCTCAGCTCCCATTTCCTTTGCTTCCAAAGGATTTCATAGAATCATAGAATGGTTTGGGTTGGAAGGGACCTTAAAGTTCATCCTTAAAGTTCATTCCAACCCCCTGCATGGGCAGGGACACCTCCCACCAGCCCAGGTTGCTCCAAGCCCCATCCAACCTGACCTGAGACACTGCCAGGGATGGGGCAGCCACAACTTCCTTGGACAACCTCTGCCAGGCTCTCACCACCCTCAAATTAAAGAATTTCCTCCTAATATCCAACCTCAATCTCCCCTCTTCCAGTTTTAACCCATTTCCCTTGTCTTCTCCCTCCCCCCCCGTGTCCAAAGCCCTCCCCCAGCTTTCTTGTAGCCCCTTCAGATATTGGAAGGTTGCTCTAAGGTCACCTGGGAGCCTCCTCTTCTCCAGGCTGAACAACCCCAATCCCTCAGCCTGGCTTCCCAGGGAGGTGCTCAGCCCTCTGAGCATTTGAGTGGCTCTGCTCTGGACACCTTCCAGGAGCTCTGTGTCCTTCTGAGCTTGGGGACTCCAGAACTGGACACAGAGCTCCAGCTGGGGGCTCAGCAGAGCAGAGCAGAGGGGGAGAATCCCCTCCCTTGACTTTCTGTCTCTGCTTCTTTTGATGCAGCCCAGGACCTGGTTGGTTTCTGGGCTGTAAGCACACACTGAGGGCTCATGTGAAGTTTATGATCTGTTAGGGATAAATAACAACAAAAGTAAGCAAGAAAATGCCTTCCAACCTCATGGAGAAATAACCTTAGTAGAGCTGAAGTCTCAGAATATGAACTCCCAGGTACACATTAGTAAGGAAAGAGCAAAGCCCTAAGACAAAGAGAGGTGAAATAGGGTGAAAACTGACACACAGATATGTCCACACACACAAACAGAATCCAAACGTCCCTAGCCTTGTGAACTTTTAATTTTATGAACCCCTTGGCATTATGTAGAGTTTCTTAAGTCAGAAACCAGAGGAAAATCATAGTTGTCTCTTCTCCTGCAAAAGATTCTGTGAAAAGGAAGCAGAGAATTAAAAGCTCTATAGAGTCATTTATTCTCCTGGTTTACTTTTACTTTACTTGCTTCTTGGGGCACAAGCAGGGTTTGAGTTGAGCAATTTAAGGGCAACTCAGGGTGCCCTGACACAGCTTTGGGGTTCAGCACCCACCCAACAGGAACCATGCAACATTAAATGCTCTTATTGAGAGGAAGAGAGAGGAAGGCAGAGAGAGGAAGAAACACATGTGTTGTAATTTATTAAATAAATTAATCCTTGTGTTCTACACATCAAAGCCTAAGGAGATCACAGTTCTGTCCCTGGATGTCCCCAAAGGATTATTTTGAAATTCCTCATGCATGAAAATTGTGAGCAGCTCGCTCCAACTACCCGACAGATGGTATTAACTTTGAATTAATCAAACCTGAGTGACCACTTAAAATCCCTGGAGACTCAGGTCTGACAAACTCTTCAGCTCAGGAGATGGGAGAACAGACACCACCATCCTTTGATTCTTGCAATGAGAAGCAGCAATTCTGATGAGACTCGTGGGCTGGGTGTAAACCTGAAACATTAATAAAACACTGCTCCCTCCTGCTTCAGCATAAACCTCATGCCTCTTCTTGACTCACTTGATAAAAGATGCAAATCTAGGGCCATTTCTGAAGAAGGTTGCTTCCAAGTATGGTGTGAGGATGGAAACTGAGGGAGCTACATATCACAGAATGGTTTGGGTTGGAAGGGATCCTCTACTTCCTATTTCCTCCTATGGCAGTCATGTATCACACATTCTGGGAACCAGTGATGAATTCTGAAAATAGCCTTTCAGACTGAGCAGCTCCAGTAGGAAAGGTTGGGCAAAGCAGCTTAAAATCATGTGGAAAAGGGTTCACTTGGACATCTGCAAAGAATCTCCTAGAGAGGGCACAGCTCCCCCATAAGCAGCTTCCAGCATCCTATTCATATGGAGAGAGATGGAAAAAAAAAAAACCCTCTCCTCAAGTCTCACAGATTCATAGGATGGTAAAGTTTGAAAGGGACCTCTAGAGATCATCATGTCCAACCCCCCTGCCAAAGCAGGATCACCTGGAGCAGGGCACACAGAAACACATCCAGACACATCCAGGTTTGGAAAGGAAATTTCACAACCTCTCTGGGCAGGCTGTGCCAGTGCTCCCTCACCCTTAGAGTAAAAACACTCTTTTCTCCTGTTGAGGTGGAATTCCTGTGTTCCACTTTGTGTCCATTGCCTCTTCTCTTATCCCAGGGCACCACTGAAAAGGGACTCACCCCTTTTTGACACCCACACTTCAGGTATTTATAAATATCAATAAGATCCCCTCTCAGTCTTCTCCAGACTTCTCCTGATCATCCTCAGAGCCTGAGGATGGTTTATCCCTGTCCCTCTTGAACTGGGAGCCCAGAACTGGACACAATAAGTTCTTGTCCACTCCAAGGTCCTTCTTAGAGCTGTTTTCTAGCAGGTCAACCCCTGATCTGTAATCAACACCTTTCAATATGAAACAAGATCTGGAAGGGGGTCAATCTCTGCAATAAATATTTGTGTTAGGAGCCAGAGACACTGGCTGTCTGGCACTATAAAGTCAAATATTGTGTGCTGAGGAACACTCCAATGGATAAACTCTGAATTACATGTCAGAGGAGCCTTTATTTCATCCAACTTTGTCCTCTGCCCCTTCAACAATCATAATACCCAGGATGACACGACACCAATGCTGCTGCTACGGGATTTTATCATAATCTGCCCAAAGACCTAAACATTAATGCAAAAAACTCAACCCAAGTCAAAGTGTTTTGTTGCACTTCACAATCATATTTCACCTCCTTTAAGCTCCTTGCAAGGAGGAAAAAGAACTCAAGTGAACTGCTCAGCAGTTTGGCAGCCACCTGCTTGTAACTCAGGGACTGCGCCGGGCGCACCCGCAAAATCCAACCTCCAAAATACAGCCAAAGAAAAGAAAGAAGTTGGTTTTTTCTCCCCCAAATCACATCCTAGATGGAAAAAAAGAAAAAGAAAGAGAAAATAAAAGGGAAAGAGAAAGAGAAAGAGAAAGAGAAAGAGAAAGAGAAAGAGAAAGAGAAAGGGAAAAGGAAAAGGAAAAGGAAAAGGAAAAGGAAAAGGGAAGGGAAAGGAAGGGAAGGGAAGGGAAGGGAAGGGAAGGGAAGGGAAGGGAAGGGAAGGGAAGGGAAGGGAAGGGAAGGGAAGGGAAGGGAAGGGAAGGGAAGGGAAGGGAAGGGAAGGGAAGGAAAGGAAAGGAAAGGAAAGGAAAGGAAAAAGGAAAGGAAAAAGGAAAGGAAAAAGGGAAGGAAAGGGAAGGAAAAAGGGAAGGAAAAAGGGAAGGGAAGGGAAGGGAAGGGAAGGGAAGGGAAGGGAAGGGAAGGGAAGGGAAGGGAAGGGAAGGGAAGGGAAGGGAAGGGAAGGGAAGGGAAGGGAAGGGAAGGGAAGGGAAGGGAAGGGAAGGGAAGGGAAGGGAAGGGAAGGGAAGGGAAGGGAAGGGAAGGGAAGGGAAGGGAAGGGAAGGGAAGGGAAGGGAAGGGAAGGGAAGGGAAGGGAAGGGAAGGGAAGGGAAGGGAAGGGAAGGGAAGGGAAGGGAAGGGAAGGGAAGGGAAGGGAAGGGAAGGGAAGGGAAGGGAAGGGAAGGGAAGGGAAGGGAAGGGAAGGGAAGGGAAGGGAAGGGAAGGGAAGGGAAGGGAAGGGAAGGGAAGGGAAGGGAAGGGAAGGGAAGGAAAGGAAAGGAAAGGAAAGGAAAGGAAAGGAAAGGAAAGGAAAGGAAAGGAAAGGAAAGGAAAGGAAAGGAAAGGAAAGGAAAGGAAAGGAAAGGAAAGGAAAGGAAAGGAAAGGAAAGGAAAGGAAAGGAAAGGAAAGGAAAGGAGAGAAGAGACCGAAAAGATCAAATTGGGAAATGAAATACCCACTGGGTTAGCATATTGCTAAAGATGTTTAATAACAGCAGAGATGCTATTGCTCATTCCCCAGCCAGAGTGGGCTGAGCAGTTGTACTGGTTTGGGCCAGGATAAAGATGATTTTCTGGTTTGTACTTTTGGTTTCAGCTCAGTCTCTTGTAAGTAGCTGCACTTGCTGAAATGAACAGCAAGTTTCTCAGGCAGTGTCTGCTCCTGGGACTGCTCACACTCCATGGTTATAGTTACTGCTGGAGAATGGGCTGCAGAGCCAAGGACACTGCTCAGCTCTGAGGAACATTTTACCTTCCAGAAGGAGTAAAGAGGTCCCACCTGAACCCCTCCTTTGGGGAGGAATGGACAAGATAAATGACCAAAATTGACCAAACAGAGGATTCCATCCCATACACCTCATCCTCAGGATAAATTGGAGGGATCACAAGGGTCAAACCCCTTCCTGCTTCCCCTTCTTCACCTCTCCCTGTTTGCTTCAGCATCCTGGGAGGATTCCATCCCTTCCTCTGCCTGTGCTCCTGATCCATTCCAGCCTGGATCTGTGTGTTCCTGCCTCCAGCTCCCAACTGCTCCTGAGCCCAGGATTCCAGCCTGGACTTTCCCAGGGCTGCCCTGCAGCCTCAGTGGGGATGTGAGAGTTATTGGGGGAAAGGGGGGAGGAACGTGGCATCAATTTTCCTGTATATTTGTATAGATTTAGCAATTTTTCCTATTTATCATTACTGTTTCATTAAATTTGTGTAGTTTGGTTTCCAACCCATAAGTCTCTCTCCCTTATTCTCTCTCCTTCCTTTATCAGGGAGGAGAGGGAGATTAACAGAGAACAATCTGTTATTTGGTTTAATTGCTGGGCCAGTGTTAAACCTTGACAGCAGTGAAGAGCAGCCCCACTCTCTAAATGGTCTGGATGATACCATAGACCTTCCCTTCCCATCTCTAATGTGTGCATCATTTCCTGACAGTCTCATCTCCCCTTCCGAGCAGATGGTTCCCTATAAGTACATCTTTAAGAGACCTCCCAGGCAGTTACGGATGGTAGGGAATGAGCATTTTGTTTTATTGCTTGCTCAGACATTATTTTCCCCGTGCTAATGACAGTCAAGTTATTGTCCTGTGAATAAATCCATTTAGGCCTCGTGATGTTGGCTGCAAGTGAGGAGGAGATGGAGCAAGAGGAAGCCAAACTTGGCACCAGCAGAGCACAGATACAGTCATCCACAAAACATTCATCTATTAACCAACCAGCAGCATTTCCAAACCCAGCAGGGTCATAGCAGAGCCCTGCTGGGAAACAGAAATTAAGTCTGAATGGAGATAATTTGTCTCTTGAATGTTGTCATATTTGCAAGATCTCTCTGGCAATGCCATGCTGCAAAGTGGAGCCATAATACTGACAAGTGAACCAGAGGGGAAAAAACTGGAGTGGGAAGCCAGGTGGCACTCGAGATCACTCATGCTGTGGTTCTGCCTCTGGGAGCAGCATCTTGAATGCAAAGAGAGAGCAGACGAAAGATTTCTCTCCCCCAGCAAGATTCAGTTCCATGAAAAAGGGGCAAATTAAAGTAGCTCAGTTACTACCAGGCTACTGTTTGCTTAGGTTGGTTTTTTGGGGGTTTTTGTTTGGTTTGGTGGGTTTTTTTATTATTTTTTATTCTATTTTACTTTTTTATTTCTGTGTAACAGAAACATTTTTTCTTCTTATCCAGCAAAAGCCACAGCAGGAACTGATGGGGAACACACACCGATGCGATGATGCAGGAGAGGTGTTGAAGAATTGGGATATCCACTCCGTTGGTAGAGGGTAGGAAGCAGTTAAGACATTTTGGGAATGGCACTGGGCAAAAAAAATAGGAGGATTTCTGGGAAATGAAGAATCATTTTAAGTACTGAGTGCTTAAAGGGGGAGCCTGGGGTCAAGCCACATGTAGGCATCTCCCACTCAAGCAGCACGAAGCAAGCTGATGGATGTGGCCATACAGAATCACAGAATGGTTTGGGTTGGAAAGGACCTTAAAGATCACCCAGTTCCAACTGGGATGGGCAGGGACACCTCCCACCAGCCCAGGTTGCTCCAAGCCCCATCCAACCTGACCTGAGACACTGCCAGGGATGGGGCAACCACAGATTCTTGAGACAACCTGGCCCAGGGGCTCAGCACCCTCACCCCAAAGAATTTCTTCCTAGTATCTAACCTAAATTTCCCCTCTTTCAGTTTGAAACCATTCCTCCTCATCCCATCCCTCCAGGCCCTTGTCCCAAGTCCCTCCCCAGCTTTCCTGGAGCCCCTTCAGGCACTGAAAGGTCTCTAAGGTCTCCCTGGAGCTTTCTCTTCTCCAACAACCCCAAGCCTCCCTGCCTGTCTTCATAGGATAGGTGTTCCAGCCCTCTGATCATCTCCATGGCCTCTTCTGGTTCCCAATCTTATTTTTTTTGTGAACAGGGCATGCAGAGAGCTGGTTCATTGCAGAGAGCAAAGCTTCTGGAGTGCTACACAACCAGACCTGGAAGCAAAGGCTGAAGGACATCCATCACCCCAGCTCAGATAAATCTCTCCATCACCAGACACCCACAAGTCACCTTCTCCTCGAGGAATTCAGAAGTGAAGAGTGCTTTCTGACAAACGTCAGGGAACAAAAATAGCTGAGGTCAAGTGCTCAAGTTGATCCCGAGTAGTTCAGTTATCACAAAAATAAAGTGTTCCTGACAACTGGAATCTGGAAGTCTTTCCATACCATGGTTTCTAAGACCTCACTGTGACCAAACAGTTGGAAATGGCTTATCATAAGCCTGAATCCTTTGAAAAAGCAGCTCGACTTTCTGCTAAATAAACATAACCCTCTGAAGAGGTTTTTCATTGGTCCACTCTTAAAAATTACTACAATTAAATCCCAAAGCAAGACATGAAGCCTTGGATGAAAAACTGGCCAGGATACTACAAAAAGTACTGTCACTGAAAATGCCCCATTTCCAAGTGAAGGAAACTGTCTTAATTAAGCCTCTGTTTTTGAGGTATTTGAACCATCCCTGGAGTTTCCTTATCATTATCCTGGAATTATATATTTCCCTGAGGGAAGACTCAAATGGCAACATGATGAACGTGGCTGCAATCAGAATATTATACAAATATCCTGTCCCTTCTCCTGTAAACTGAAACCACAACTTTTAAATCTCCCCTCCCTGGTTCAGGAATCATGTTGCCCTTTGGCCACCACCATATCTGTCCCTTCCCATTTCCTAATAACAGGGACAACTACTTGTGAATGCCAAAAATGGGGCAAATCCTGAGGTTTTCCTTCACAGACCTTCTCCACAAAGGAAAATTCAGTGAGCAATTGTGGAGTCAACTCTGAGGAAAAAAAAAACAAAACAAAACACCACAAAAAGGAGGGTTTCACCCTGTGTTGTGACCCTGAATATCTTGCCCAGAATCAATTTATAAAAGTCACCTAAGAAAAATGGTGCTAATCCATTTACAGCAAAATACATAAAAGGTCCCAAAAGGGTCAGTGGAAAGAGTGTTTTTATTGACCAGTTTCTACCAGACTTACCAAAATATTCCTTCCATACTTCTAATGATTTGCTGCCTCAAGGATATGTATACTAGAAGATGGCAGAAAAGGGATTTGAGCATTTCCCTGAAATAAGTTGGGAACACCATATTTTTACATGCTCTTGCATTTGTTCTTCCAGCAGCTCTCTAAAATTGATTGTAAAAAGCAACTACAATATCCCAGTTCTCTCTGCTCCTTCTGGTTTCATTTTCCTTTCCTAAGAGCACCATACACAAAAAAAAAAAAAAAAAAGAAAAAAAAAAAAAACAAAAACAAGAAGGAAACTGAAAGCTTCATGGGATAATAAACCAATGGGAAAGGTAACAGAGAGCAGATAAGAACTGATTGAAAAGTTATCTGACTGAAAACAACAGATCACAGAAGTAAAAAACCCTTTAAATTGCAACTCAATAGTTAATCTTATCAGGCTGGATGTGCTTAAAATGGCCCTCTTCCACTTTGTTATGCAATTAAATGAAAAAATAACTTTGGGTTATGAACTAATCCTGATAATAAATAAACTTCAGTTATTGCAGTTGTGGACTGACTGTCATCTGATTTATCCAAAGAGATGGGAGAAGAAGCAGGGAAGTGGCCTTGGAGAGCTAATGGCATGTTCTGGAGAAGGTGATCTCATTGGAAACCTGAAGAAGGCTTTCAGCTCTCAAATACTGCTCTTCTCCACTCCTGCCTCAGGAAATTTTCCTCTGCTCCTCCCCATTGCCTGTGGATGTCAATCTCCACAAGTGAAGATTTAATGATAGATCCACAAACTTCGACCATAACTTGGTTTTATTTCCTCTGATCTTGTCTACACTGACCTGCCCCAGGAAAATCTCAACCAAAATAAAATCAGCTCCTTTTTTCTAGCAACACATGCAATAGAAAGACAGCATTCTGAATCAGATTAAAAAACAAAACAAAACCAAAAAACTAGCCCCAGACAAGTTGGTTTTGACCTGAGTGTGTAGGACAAACTCAGCTCTCAATCTGCTCCTGGCTTGTGCTACTTTCTGACTGGCTGCTTCCCAAGTTTCTTTCCATTCTTCCAGAGTCCAGTGGAAAAAAAGAAAGGGTTATCTCACAGCCTAGACCTGGAGCTGAATTGTAGTTGCCTCTTAAAAAAGTGGACCCCACAAATTGATCAGTGGTAGGGATGGGAACTGAACAGCTTCCTTGGCCAGATCTGCTCTGCTCTTTCCCAACCACCTAAGTCCTGTCTTGATTATGGAATCACAGTCATTCAGGTTGGAAAAAAAAACTTTACGATCACTGAATCCAACCATTAACCCAGCATTGCAAAAGCCCCCACTAAATCATGGCCCTCAGCAAAACATCTCCATGACTTTTCAATCCATCCAGGGATGGAGACTCCACCTTTGCCCTGGGCAGCCCAAGTCAGGGCCTCAAAATCCTTTCAGGGAAGAAATTGTTCATCATATCCAATCTAAAACCTCCTCTGGTGCAACTTGAGGCCATTTCCACTGCTCTTCTATCACTTGGTCCTTGGGAGAAGGACCCAGCTTGCTCCAATTTCCTTTCAGGGAGTCGTAGAATCAGAAGGTCTCCCCTCAGCATCCTCAGCTCCCTCAGCCCCTCCTCAGAAGATCTCCAGAACCTTCTCCTTCCTCTCCAGCCTCTTCCCCAGCTCCATTCCCTTCTCTGGACACTCTCCAGCCCCTCAATCTCCTTCTGCTCCTCAGGTCCCCAGAAGTGACCCCAGGATTGGGGGTGCAGCCTCCCCAGTGCCCAGCACAGGGGGACAATCCCTGCCCTGCTCTTGCTGCCCACCCCACTGCTGGGACATAATATAAAA
The DNA here is from genome assembly GCA_023637945.1 of Phaethornis superciliosus. Taxonomy (NCBI): domain Eukaryota; kingdom Metazoa; phylum Chordata; class Aves; order Apodiformes; family Trochilidae; genus Phaethornis; species Phaethornis superciliosus. The sequence continues at coordinate 2,006,149 of JAJQWJ010000001.1, forward strand.
ATAACCTGAATTATATCATGGTTACAAGTTAGAATCAGCCACTAGAAGGAAATCAGCCACTGAAGGAAAAGAAGAAGGGAAGAAGCAATGATGTCTACCAAATTTCTTCACTGAAAGAGTGGTGAAGCATTGAAACAGATTGCCCATGGAGGTGGTGGAGTTACTGTCTTTTGGTTTTTAAAAAATGGGTTGATGTGGCTCTTTAGGAGATGATTTAGTGGTTACAGTGGTGTAGGACTGATGGCTGGACTTTATGATCTTGAAGGTCCTTTCCAACCTTGATGATTTTATCACCTACTGCAAAAACAAGTGGTCAAGTGCAGTTTTGGTACTGGTAGCTGGGGCTGGTGGGGCTGGTACCAGATAGTGAAGGCAGGCTTGACTTGAAGAGTTATTTCCCTGAGACCACCCTATGGCTTCCAGAACAGTTTGATTATTAAGAGAATAAAACCCCAAAAATAAAAGGAATAAACCTAGAAGAAAAACCCAAAGCCTACCAAGAAGCATGTTCTTCACCACTGCAAACTCATGGGGAAATGCTCAGTCATTATTTCATAACATCAATTCCAACACTTGCTAACCTGTTAGAAGAAAAACATTTTAAATAATTTTCCTCATCAGAAGGAAAATGACCTCTCTACCTAAATAGAAAAAAATTGAAATAAAAATAGAAAGAGAAAACCAAGCAAGCTTATATGCATGTGAAAATACTGGGGGGGGAAAAAAAAAAAAAAAAAAAAAAAAAGAGTTTGAGGGGAACAGGGTGGGGGGAAAGGCACATTGCACAGAAGTGCTCAAATCAGCACCTCCTCCCCAAATATTTGGTGAAGATCTCATGGTCTACTCCAAGGACAACCTTCCAAAACCATCAGCACACATTTCCCCTTTTCCTTACTCCACCATTCACATCCCAGCACCTTGGGGCTCAAGCTATCACCAAATAATAAAGAAAGAGAACACATACATACAAATGTGTATTTTAGGCCATTTTTTGAAGGCTTTGTGCTGCCTGGCATCATTGTCTGAGCCCTGCCCAAACTTTTTCTATTTGTTTCATGTATAAAGGAGTTCAAGCACTAATTCACCTGCAGGTTATCAAAGGATTTTGCTTTTTCTGCTGCATTAGGGCAAATTCTGTCTTTTCTTTCTAAAAGGTTACAAAAACATGTCAGGCTAAGACCAATGTTCAGCAAAACAAAAGTGGAGGTGCTTTTAAGTGCTGCCTTCACTTCAAAGCTGGATGGTTTAAAGTTCAAGAGCTCCTGTTTTCAGGATATCAAAAATGGAGCTCATTTGTGCTGCTCACATCTTTCCAGACCCCCAAATGTACCAACCTGAGTATATCAACTCCTGGCTAGGACTCTTTGCATTACCTCACTGTCAAATCAGCATTTAGAATGGAAAAGCCTGAAAGTCTCTTTTTTAAAAAGCTTCAAAGAACTCTAGTGCCACAGTCCTGGTGAATTGGAATCACAGAATGGTTTGGGTTGGAAGGGACCTTAAAGATCACCTATTTTCAACCCCCTGCCATAGACAGGGACACCTCCTATTAGACCAGGTTGCTCCAAGCCCCATCCAACCTGACTTTCAACACTTCCAGGGATGGGGCAGCCATAATTTCTCTGGGCAACCTGTTCCAGCCTCTCACCACACTCACAGCAAAGAATTTTTTCCACTATCTCACCTAAATCTCCCCTCTTTTAGTTTCCAACCCTCTGTCACTCCATGCCCTTGGCCAAAGTCCTTTTCCATCTTTCCTGAAACCCCTTACAAGGGACTGGAAGGTGATTTAAAGTCTCCCTAGAGCCTTCTCTTCTCCAGGCTGAACAATCCCAACTCTCACAATCTGTCAAGATTTAGTAATGTAAAAACTAGTAGGAGGACTTGTTCTCCCTCATTGGAAGCCTGCCTTGATGGAAAGCATATTTTTCTGCATATTTTTCTGGCTGTTTTTCAGGCTAGCTGTGAAAGGCAACACCAAATGCAATTCTGAGATGCTCAGCCCATATTTACCATCTTGAGCCCACGATACAGAAACTTAAATATGCATTTAGATACACACAGGCAATTTATTTCAATTAAAGGAGATTTTCTTGGCTTGACAAACCATGTGAGCACTGCCAAATTATTTCCTAGAACCCAACCAAAAATAAGTGAGCCCTGACACCCTCCAGCTATTTGTTGGTTTACACTCCACAGTGAGTAAATCCTCCTTGCCTGGCTCCATTTGTCACCTCCATGTCCTGTGGAGCCTCCCTCATCTCAGAGCAAGTTTTTCTTTTCTGCCGCTTAATCTTAATCTTCCTAGGAAGGGCTAAAAAGCAAAATCATGGCTAGAAGTGTTTGATGTTGCTCTGAGTGAGGACTTTTCTTAATGTGGTGTGGTCCACTGGGTTGGAGAGGTGATGGTGATTAGGGAGTCATGAGATGTTGGGCACTCTTGGACAGCTCTCCTGGAAGAACCCACCCAACACCCACAACCCTGTTGTTTTATGAACTCTTCTTGCTGGAAATGAAGGAAAAGTCACTTTTCTTGCTAAAGAAGAATTGAATTTTCTCAAGCCCTACCAGGGAAATAATAATAATAATAATAATAACAATAATACAACAACAATAACAATCTACATTTATAATAATTAAAAATATAACAATTATCATTGTTATTGCAATAATAACATTATTAATAATATTATTAATAAACAATATGTTATAATATGAAAATCACAATATAAATATAATAAAATATAATAATAAAATTTATATTTATAATAATTATAAATATAATAATAATTAATGACTATTATTATTATTGTTGTTGTTTTTGCTATTGCCACCTTATTATTATTATTGCTGTTGTTGTTGTTTTTGCTATTGCCACATTTCCTAACATTCAGACTGAGCACCAGAGATGAAATCTGGATGATGCTCTGATTGCTCCTAGGTACACTCTCCCAGGCTGTGATTTCCCAACCAGAAACCAAACAAATCCCATACACAAACTCCTCAGGAAGAGCTGGAAATCTACTCCAAATCCCCAAATTCCAAGGCCATATTAAAAGGGATGACTCTGAAGGTCAAAACTCCAGCAGGAGTCCAAGGTGCAAAATAAATGGGCAATGTTGGCTGCTGCCTTTAACCTGGGGATGAGAAAAAAAGGGCTTTGAGTGGAGAGGCAAGGAAGAGCAGAAGAGCCACTTTTCAGCTGGAGCTTTGCTTCAAGAGGGTCCCACAATGAAATCCCCTGTGCCAAGCTGGTGGAAGAGGTCTAGAGGAGTCCACAAAAATGCTCAGAGGGTTGGAACAACTCTTCTGTGAGGACAGGCTGAGAAAGTTGGGTTTGTTCATCCCCAAGAAGAAAAAGCTCCAGAGAGACCTTAGAAAGACTTTTCAATACTTAAAGGAGACCTTTAAGAAATATGGGGACAAACTTTTTATCAGGGTCTGTAGCAATAAGACAAGGGGAGATGGTTTTAAACTAAAAGAGAGGAGATTCAGACTAGATATCATGATTTAAAAAAACAAAAATAAGATGATGAGACACTGCAGAGGTGATAGAAGCCCCATCCCTGGGAAAGTCCCTTCCAAACCACACCATTCCATGATTCCTTGTATGCAGACCTTGCTCTGTTGTATCAGCAGTAACACAAATAGGGAACATAAAGTGTTTCTACTTAGAAAACAGGAAACAGTACTGCAAGGAACTCTAGGAAGACCCAAAACACAGATATATTTTTATTTTTAGATCAATGACTGGAGTAGCAGCTGGTGAGATCTCTAACACCCCAGCTCGTGTATATTTTGCAGTTAATACCTCTAGGCAAACGGGACATCTTCACTCTTTTGAAGTGTCTAACCAGAAGAATGGTGATTAACAAATATTTATTTTGTGGATAGCAAAGTGCCACGGAAAACAACAGCAAGGAAATAAAAATATGAAATATGATGTTAACACCAAAGAGGGATGTTCAGCTTGTCAGCAATCTGCCTTGACTACAGTTTCTGACACCACCCTTCAATGAGAAAATACAGAATTAAGCAGAGAAAGCTCAATCCCTTCTGCTAGAAGTGCTCTTGGAAGCTTGAATCTTTGATTTGCTTCATTTTCAAGCTTCTTTTTTCTTTTAATCGTGTGTGACTCAAGAGGTTATTGAGGCTGATGCTATTTGTGCCAGGAGGAGTCAGATGCAGCTGAATGACCATATCTTTTTCTCTCTGTTAATATTTTAAAATGACTGACCATAGACATTATTTAGAGCTAATGGGATAGATCTCATCTCACTTTGCACTGGAAGAAATTCAGTGTAAATCCATTGACTTCAAGGTCAGCTGGGACTGGAATCTGGGAGAGCATCTCCACAAATTCAATGCTCTTCAGTTTTCTTGTCTTTACCTTTTCCAGCAGCTCTAATCAGCACCTAATTAATTAAAATAGAACACAGCCTGTGGCAGGGCTCTCCCATAGAGATGTATTATTTTTTACTCTATTTTCACTCCATGTAGCAGCTTACTTGACAGGGATACAAGGTCCTTGAATAGTTTAATTAAAAAGCCCACCTCAATGGTTTTAATTCCTCAGCACATCCTGGATCAGGCCCAAAATGACCAGAATCTGGTACCAGCCACCAGAATGAAAAGGGAAGAAGATTTTACCTTCTGTACAGTGAAGTTCCAATAAGTAAAAATTCACACGACAAAAGCAGATCATTGGCAAAATAAAAAACTACCATTCTGACAGCTTTGTGTGCAGGAACAAAACCAATTTTTAAATTTTATTTTATTTTATTTTTAAATGTAAAGGGGGCTAGTTACAATTTGTACCAAGAAGAGAAACTTTTCATTTACAGCCTTCTCTCATTTCTTTCAGATGTAATTTAGAATATTATTACCCCTCTAAAATGCTAGCAATGTTTATACACTCCAGCAAAGCCCTTTTTCTCTGGGAAGGAGGAGGGAATCCACCATGCAAGAAAGAAAACTCCTATTGCAGCATCTCTGCATCTTTTTAATTTTTAAATTCTCCTGTTGACAATCCCCTTCCTTCAAAATCACAGCTACTTCTCTGCAACCCTCCCACCAAATGCTGCTTGACATGGAAGGGCAGCCTCTGGCAATTTATATAAAATATTAAATAAAAGAGCTCCTTTACCTTTCCTTTTAACGATAGATTAATCTCTCTTTTGTTCTCCAGGAGAACTCAGTGTCATATTTCAAAATGCACTTTTTAAAACAGGTATAATTAAATCTCCGCAAAAGGAGAGAGGCAGAGAAATTAGCAGCAAAAGGAGTAATAAAGGCATTTTAAAGCCTGCATGAGCTGGAAGGTACTTTTTACCCTCCCCCTCACCACACAGCCACAATTACACTGCAGTGGGGGGGAAAAAAAGGGAAAAAAGTAATTATAAGAATGAACTTTTCTTCAAAAAATGAGCAGGTTGTAAAAGGATTACTCCTTTGAACATCTGAGCACTTCAAAAGGAGGATGAATTAGTGCTGACAACTCAATAAAGTAGCCATCAATTATTTAAAATGTGATGGCTCTTCTCATCCGGCACTTCTGATTAGGAAAACATTTCAAAACCTAGAAATTAGAGTTATTCTTCTTAAATGAAATGGGCCTAGGCTTCAAATGCAAAGGAAAAAAAGGAAAAAAAAAAAAGGAAGAAGAATGTGACTTTCAATGAGCCTAGCAAAGTTTCTTCTCTTGAAGAAACTCTAAAATTTGTTGCATGAGATTGGGTTACAGCCTGGATCTGGGATTCACAAAAGGAAGGGGGAAAAAAAAATCTGTGTTGTTCCAATAGACACAATCTTCAGCTAATGGGTGCACAGAGAATCCCAAACCAGCTCAACCAAGAGCCCAAACTCTACCACTGCTGAGTTTCAAAAACCCAAGGAATTAAATTTTCCTAGTGAAAAGACAAGTTCTGGAAGAAATTCCTGGAGGGCTGATGGTGATGGAGTGATATGGATCTCCCTGAAGTGCTGTTCATCAAACATTGCCTTAGTAGGTGCTCTCAAGTGGATGCTAAGAGCCTCCTGGACACTCCAGCTCTGGTCATCCATCACAGAAACAACCCTAGTGAAGTCAAAACACTGGTTTAAAATTGAAGAAAAACCTTGAGGGGAATAAAAAAAAAAAAAAGGCAGTTGGAGGGAGAGAAAGAGCTGGGTGAAGTGTAGCATCTGTGGTGGCTGCCTCTGAAACTTCACATTTAGTTTGCAGAAGCAGCCCTGGGTTAATGAGAAGGCCAGTTCTGCCTTGGCATCCCCAGGACCTGCTCTCCTGCCATGGATGTTCATTTAATGAGGTTACAAATGAGAAATGGGCAGCTTAAGCTTTAAACTAACAGGAGGGTGGCCAAGCTTAATGGCTTCTGCTCTGGACAGAAAGATAAGAGGGGATGTTCCCACCAGTGGGCTCAGCCATGGGAGGCAAAATGAGGATTTACGAGTGCAATACTACTGCTGGAACAGCCTGCCTGGGTTGTTCTGGTAATTAAAATAATCAATCAAGGCCTGTGAGACTGAGGCCGGGGCAGATCCAGGTGGTTTACTCCCAAATTTTGGAGGAAACCAAAAAAAAAAAAAAAAAAGGAAGAAAAAAATGTAAAATAAAATCATTTACAAGGAAGTTTTAGTGCTTTTACCCACTCAGTGATTACTTGAGCCAGCCCAGCCCAGGGTGAGGGTGAATGCTGTAAATGTCAGAATAGAAAAGTTCCCTTCAAAGGGTTAATCCTGCAAGATTGATGCTCCCCTGCATCTCCCCTGATGATGGGTTCAGCATCCTGGAAGCATTCCCAGCCTCACCAGTGCATCTCCCACCACCTCCCTTCATCTTCTGGCCAAGCCAGAAATCGTTGTTTGCATGATGATAGCAGGATTTTAAAACAAAGCCTTGCCTAAAAGAGGGGCAAAGAATGAGGCAGACTATGCATGTAGTTTCTCTCATCACCCTAAAATCCCATATAAATTCAGAAACAAAAGAGAAGGGATAAAAAGCCCTACCAGCTGAACAGAGACTGTGTCTGCAGGGACAGGATTAATCCAGGAGCTGTACAGGGAATTACAATGACACAGACAGGACTTGCTAGTGACACATCAATCTTCAAGGCTGAGAAGACAGATATTTTTTATTTCTCTCTCTCTCTTTTCTTTTTTTTTTTTCCTTGGTTTTGGTTTTTTTTGGCCAGGCCATCACACAAGAACTGGAGTACGCTTCTTGTCCCACTTCGGCTTGAGTCCCACTTATCAGAGCAGAAAACCCAGAAAAAGCCAGAAAATTCACTGAGGCCAAGCCAACATCTCCTCACACCCACATTCCAGCTCCCAGGGTGACCTTCAGGTCTTCATGTCCCTTCTGCTCCCTTAGAGCAGCTGATCCCTGTGGATTCACCTTGGCCATCCACCTCCCCCTTGCCCTTCCCATGCAGGCCAAAGATGCTTTTGCCAGCCAGTGAAGTCAAACATGTCTCAAAAAAAGGCAGCTCTTGGCAGATGGGATTGACAGAGTGCTAATACTCTTCAGTCCCTGGCAGCAGATGTGTCAGAAACCATTACTTCTCTCCAGCTTGTCCACCACAAAACCCTGCTGCAGGAAGATGGAAAGAGACAGGGGTTGGTCCACGTCCTCCAACCTCCCCTGAAGACACAAGGTTTGACACCATTCCAGCCAAGTTTCTCAGCACCAGGAGCTCAGGAGGTTGGGTTTTTCCAACCTGAGGCTGTTGGTACCCAAGGAGGATCAGAGCAATGGTCATTGGTTCTGCTCAAGGTTGGAAGTGGAGTTTTCCCAGTCTGAGGAAGCTTCTAAAAATAATCCGGCAGACACAACCCTGAGCAAGTGAAGCCCATGACATGAATTCACCCTGAAGTATTAACTCCTGGACCCTAGGAATGATGTTGGCTGATGCACTACAAAGACACAGCTACAGAAATAAAGCCATGTCAGAAAGTCAGTCTTTGAACAGCAACTTTTACCAATTAAATTAAACTCTTGAAAAAATACTGCACATTTGTTAATCAAAACCACAATGTAATTGTTAAGAGATACAAGACTGGGTGACCTTTTTTAATTAGCTGGCCTGTTTTGCCAGTAACTTCTTTTAATTAGACTCACTGACACAACTCCTCCATACACACTTTTTTTTCCAGTATTGTCATCACCACTGTGGCAAGCCTGACCTTGGCAGCACAAAATGGGATGGTATCTTTTAAGAACACCAGAATAATTTAAAGCAGAGATTAACCCCATCAAGATACAACCATAGGTAGAAGTGGGAAGGCCATAATGTGGCCATTGGATTATTATTATTATTATTATAGTTATTCACATTCACAGGCAGATGCAAGAGCTGCAACCTTGTGTAGGCTCCACATCTCCACAAATAAAAATAATACATGGCTTAAATGAAGACTTCTGGTCTGCTCTCTATATCATACAGATGGGATGTTATAAGGGATGTCAGCCAAAAAACTGTGGCTAGGAAAAAGCTTTCCAGAAGGTGAGTAATATAGAACTGGTGGCCAGAGGATCTGATGTGGTGTTGGCCAGATTTTGGTTCTGGGCCAGATGAGACGAATGCCTAGAGGTTCCTTACATGATACCTGGTATATAAATAATCAAAAATGGTGTATTAAAGATCTTGAAATAATGGTAATCCATCATTTATGAAGTTCAAATACAATTTATACTGCTACGGGTCAAAAATTGTGGTCATATGACAGATACTCATTGAGATCAACAAAAATAGTTGGTGGTCTCAAGCAGGACTATGATCAAAGAGATTTTGCACCCAGTTCTCACTGCTTTCAATCAAGACTTGGGGTTTTATAATTTCTCTGTGGTGCAAATTTGTATTGGGCCATTTCTCAATGCCCATGTATGACAGAAGAGGGGACAATGGCTTCAAACTGGAAGAGGGGAGATTTAGGTAAAATAGGAGGAAGAAATTCTTTAGTGCTAGGGTGTTGAGACACTGGAACAGGTTGCCCCAGAGAAACTGTGGCTACCCCATCCCTGAAACTGTTGAGGGAAAGGTTGGATGGGGCTTGGAGCAACCTGATCTCGTGGGAGGTGTCCCTGCCCGTAACAGGGGGTTAGAACTAGGTAATCTTTAAGGTCCCTTCCAACCCAACCCATTCTATGGTTCCAGGTAGAGCAGCTGTGATTTTACCAGCTCTCAAAGAGTTTGTTTAAATAGAAGAGTGGTCCTCACATGTTCTAGATAGAAAGCACATGGCCAAGACCACCTCAGGTCATGAGGTTGGGAAACATGAACCTGGATTCAGGTTAATGTTATAAACAAGGGTTATATAGTTTCTGGGTGACTTCAGTGCAAGATTACACCCACCTATGGAAGAGATACACAGCAATTGCAAGGATTAATAAGTTACAGAGATCTCAAATGTGGGACTGTTTTCTTCAGGTCAAATGTGAGTCAGATCCGTGGGATGGTTTGTGTGGCTTGACTTTGCTTTTCAGGCTCCAGAGAGGAAGAAAATAATTCTGCCTGCAAGGCGTGCTGCTTCAATATGCCCATATTTAACTTCAAGACATCTCCTACCTGGGTTTTACTGAATGTGCAAGTTAAAGTTGATTTTTACAATAAATTGAAGCACTGCCATAGCAGTTTGCCTAAAGGGAGCAATTGCTTTTATGTAACTTCAAGGTCCATGATCAGCCTCAGTGAAGAACTTACAAAGCTGCAGATGACTTACATGGGAGCCTTGTAAAAGCTTCCACAAAAAGCAGTAACCACTCTAAATGTTCCCCTGCTGCCCCCAGAGGAAAAATTACCTAAAGAAATATTGAACCCAAAAGGGAGATACAGATTCCCACAGGGAGAGAATTTGCTCTCTCATTTCAGACGGGAAGATTCAGCTGGGAATTCAGCCACCGCCCCAATGGATGAGTCTTAAACTCTTGACATTTCAGTTTTGCAGTGGAAACATACACCCCACAAGGGGTGAAAACAGCTGTGAAGCACTTCTTGCTGTTTTAGCCCTCATGTCAATGCAAAAAAAATAAAATAATTAAAATACAAGGAGCAAAACCACAGGTGCTGCCTCAAAAATCCCATTTGTCCTTGAAGGGGAAAAAGCCAATTGAACAGCCACATCTCCTCCTTAGTTCTGGTTGTTGGAAGCCAGCCTGGAAAAGTAACTGATTTGTTTATAGTAATAAATAATAACATCCACTTGCTCTGAGAGTGTACACCCATCACCACTGGTGAGTCATTTAAATGCCTCTCAATGTGACCATTCTTCTTCTTAATAACCAGTAATTTGATGGGAAGAAAAAAATGCCGAAGCTACCGGTGATGTCTCCTTGGAAAGCCACAAGTGAGTGACTTCATCCATGAGATAAGTGGTGGGGTAATTAGCTCCAGTGAGTCATTATCCTGCAAACTCTTGACTTTTGAAGGAGTTTTTCCTGGTGGATTTTTCAGCCACTGGAACTTTTAGTTAGAAAACTCTGACACCCATCATCTACACGAATCCCCTGGAAGAAGCAACGGTTGTGTTGATGGTTTAAAGGGGAAAAAAAAAATAAATCCCACTCTGATGCTTTGGAGGGGAAAGATCAAAGCAACTTGGACCTTTTGGTCCTGGTGGACCAACAGGCTCAATATGAGCAAAAAGTGAGCTGCAAAGCAGAGCAAACCAAGAGGATGGAAGGTTGCATCAACAAGGGCATCATGAGCAAAGACAAAAGAAGTCATCATCCCACTCTACTTGGTGTTTGACAGGTCACACCTGGAGCACTGCATTCATTTTTGGCCCATGCTCTACAAAAAGGATGTGGACAGGCTGGAGAGGGTCCAGAGAAGAGCCATGAGGATGTTCAGAGGAATGGAGCACCTTCCATACGAGGAGAGGCTGAGAAAACTGGGTCTGTTCAGCCTTGAGAAGACTCAGGGCAGACCTAATTATGATGTTCTGGTACTTACAGATACTTAAAGATGGAGACTCCCTGAGTACAAGGAGTCCCATGGACAAGACAAGGGGCAAGGGGCACAAGTTGCTCCTGGGGAGATTCCAGTTGAACACAAGAGGAAAATTTTTCACTCTGAGGACAGTCAGACATTGGAATGGTCTCCCAGGGTGGATTCTCCTACTTTGGAAAGTTTGAAGTCTCAGCTCGATGGGTGCTGGGACAGCTCAGATCAACAATAACAAGAGAAGGGTTGGAGCAGATGATCCTGGAGGTCCCTCCCAAGCTGACATTCTGTGGTTCTATAATTCTTTTCTGTTGTTGTAGTTGGGCAGAGACAGGTGCAAGGCATTTTGAAGGACAGTATTAGTAGTGACCACCTAGCTGGAAAGATTTATCACCTCGACACGACCTGTACAAGACCAGGCTGTAAGAGCTGTTTGTAGCCTAATTTAGTATTGATTTCAACAATTACAGCACAAAGTTTTACAAGGAGTAATTTGAAGACAAATTAGTTTCACAGTTATTCAGCCACTCTTAAAAGGAAAGGGATTTAGAGTATTTTACCTTTAAAGAGGGAAGGATGGCAAACAAGACCATCCTCCTACTCAAATGGAATATTGACAAAGGGCAGCTGCATTTTTTTAATAAATATATATATATTTTTAAAAGCACAATCTTTACAGAAATGGATGATTTATCTGTGAGGACACGATGGCACAGGATGTTAGAAAAACCTCTTATCTACAAACTAATTCAGTTCCAACATGTGTTGATAGTTATCAAAAAGCAGCTATTATCAGCCCCTGCAAATGGGGGCTGATAAATTCTTGAGTCGTGTTCAAATCACAGCCCCAGCTCCTGCTGTGGGAGCTTCAGAAAGATCTTCAGGATAGAAAGGAGTGGGAGGGTTGAACCACAAACCTCTTCACAAATGCCACGTAGGAAAAAGTAACAGCACTGGGAGAGAGGTGCAAGGCTCAGTCATGCTGCACACAACATATTCTCATCCTGCTCTGGAGGTGATGAGGGTAAAAATTTCAGGCTCTAGCACTGGTGGTGCAGAATTTGCTGGTTTTCTTTTTTTTTTTTTTTTTTTCCCTTTTTTTTTTTTTTCTACTTTTAATGTAAAATCAATAAAATTATTTTAGGGAGCTGTTTGGATGACTTGGTTCAAAGAGGCAGCAATTTTTCTTCTCTTTCACAAAATTACCCATCTATAATGTCAGGAACAGGCAGACCTTCTGACCGTGTACATTTTGACCGAGAATAATTCCAGTTCAAAATGATTTCCATCCATCAAGAGAAACAAATTACAGGAACTGGACGAGAGAATTCCAAGCCAGTCTGAGTCATCCACCCCAAATTAACTTTAAGAAAATATATTGATATTTTTATGGCTACAAATGAAACCACGACACACAAAAATACATTATCACATAAAGAATCTAAAACAAATTCATAAAGTTAACAACTTCCAAAGTCTTGCTCCAGAGCTAACATGTTATTATGACCATCAAGTGTTTTCAGTGCTCAGTAAGGTCTGCACAGGATCAGCTTGGGCTCTCACTCAGTTTACTTCTCAAAAAACAACAAAAAAGGCAAATGATACAAAATACAATATTAACACTTCTAGTTATTCCCAGATCTCTCTCAAAAAAAAACTTCAACATCTTTGACACACTCCTCAGACCATGGATAAGACTTCTACAGATTTGGCAGATTTCTTTTTTTCCTAAACACTTGCAATGGTGAGGAATTACTGGCATTGTAGGTAAGTGCAAAATGGGGATGTACCTTATCATTTCTTCCCCAGCACACTCCCTCTCTGCCCTGCTCCTCCATCCCTGCCCAGCCATGGCATTGGAGTTCTTCATCTCCAAACCCCTTTTTGCTCTTATTAAGGTTGGTTTCAGTTCTCTCTGCTCTTCTCATGATGGTTTGGGTTTTTTCCCTGCTAAATCTGACACCTATCAGTGCTACTTTTGCAGTGCCAAGAGGAAGGAAAAAAAAAAAAAAAAAAAGAAAAAACAGATAAATGCTATCAATCCACTTGCAGCTCAGGAGAGGGATCAACATGATGTACCCAGACATAACCTGCTCCTGGGGCCATGCCTTGTTCCCATCTTGCATCTTGCACACTAAGAAACAAGGTTGATGTTGGTAATTATTTACAACAGATTTATTCCTCTACTTTTCAGTTTCGATACCTGAGTTTCCATGGAGTTTCTTTACCTTGGGAAGAAAATCATTCAGGGAGGTTGTGCTGCTCCAAACCATCACTATAACTCAGAGATTTTCTAAACCAGGTAAAGACAGTTTTGCCCCCTTTTTGGTTCTCCTCTAAAGACTTCTGGAAACCCAAGCTAGAACTTAACTTTGCTTTGCCTCTGAAAGAATCATCCCATACCCATGACACTTCTGAATACTGAGGAAATGCTTCATAGGAAAGGACTATGGAAAGTCAGGAAAACTTCCATAGAGTCAGTGACCATTAATGCATGCAAAAATCCTCCTGATTTCCCCCAGATAAAAACAATTATTGCTATTATTGTTATATATCATGATAACATACACATTTTACAGTTATAAATGAAGTCAGAGAGTGGCCAACGAAACCTTGGGAGATGTATACTGCTTCCTAAGAACTTTACTAATATTATTCATCCTTGAAGAGACAATTTTACAAATAAGAGGGAATAATTTAAAAGGATTAAAAGAGCTTGACCTAAATCACAGCAAGAGCTGGCAATCAGTTCATTCCTTTCAGTCCCACGCAACACATATAATTCAGATTTTTGGGGGGGAGCTTTCACACTGTCCCATTACCTATGTAGCTGGGATGCAAACTGTTTGTTGCTATTATCACCACTCAACACTAGAGCTCAAAAAAAGCTGTTTGAAAAGAAACTGCTCACATAAAAACTCCAAAGCTAAATCTCTCTTATCTGGCTGGGGAAACAACAAAGCTGTAACAACATCACATCAATCAGGGACATGCAGCAGACCTCATCTTTGCTCCTCCTGGTAGTTTGACATGAGGATTTCACCTGATCTCATGGCTCTATGCTTTGCAAGTGTCCCCAGAACTTCCAGGGGACACAGGTTACTAAAAATCTAGGAAAACAACTTCTTTGGTAGAGGCTTAAGGAAGTTGGTAACAACTTGTTGCACTGGTGCTTCAAGAAGGACAAGATGCCAAGATTGCTGTTAGCTTGATGGGTTTAGTACAAGCAACATTCTGTCCTGGTTTGGGTCAGGAGAAAGGTGATTTTTGCTTTCAGCTCAGTCTCTTGTAAGTAGCTGCACTTGCTGAAATGAACAGCAAGTTTCTCAGTCAGTGTCTGCTCCTGGGACTGCTCACACTCCATGGTTATAGTTACTGCTGGAGAATGGGCTGCAGAGCCAAGGACACTGCTCAGCTCTGAGGAACATTTTACCTTCCAGAAGGAGTAAAGAGGTCCCACCTGAACCCCTCCTTTGGGGAGGAATGGACAAGATAAATGACCAAAATTGACCAAACAGAGGATTCCATCCCATACACCTCATACTCAGTATAAATTGGAGGGATCACAAGGGTTTGACCCTTCTTCACCTCTCCCTGTTTGCTTCAGCATCCTGGGAGGATTCCATCCCTTCCTCTGCCTGTGCTCCTGATCCATTCCAGCCTGGATCTGTGTGTTCCTGCCTCCAGCTCCCAACTGCTCCTGAGCCCAGGATTCCAGCCTGGACTTTCCCAGGGCTGCCCTGCAGCCTCAGTGGGGATGTGAGAGTTATTGGGGGAAAGGGGGCAGGAACATGGGATCAATTTTCCTGGATATTTGTGTAGATTTAGTAATTTTTCCTATTTATCATTACTGTTCCATTAAAGTTCTGTAGTTTAGTTTCCAACCCCTAAGTCTCTCTCCCTTATTCTCTCTCCTTTTTCTATCAGGGAGGGAAGGGGGGTTAATAGAGAGCATCTGGCATTGGGTTTAATTGCCAGGGCAGTGTTAAACCCTGACAGATTTTATTGGCACCCATTGTGGGGCCCGAGCTAATTAGCTCTAGTCCAGTCCTAATTCTGACTAATTTAAACTGTGCCACATTCTCTCTGGCAGAAGGAAAACACAAGAGCACTGACATTCTGTGATAAATGGATGTAAAGCTACCCACCTGCACACAGAGACTGGGAGAGGAAAGCCTAAACCAGCAGTGACACTGGAACAGATCCGGGGTACAGAAATGATGCTGAAACATGTTTGGGTTGGAAGGGACCTTCAAGATCATCCAGCTCCAATCCGCCTGCCATGGATAGGGAAACCTCCCACTAGATCAGGTTGCTCCAAACCCCATCCAACCTGGACTTGAACACTTCCAGGAGTGGAGCATACACAGCTTCTCCAGGTAGGCAACCTCTGGTAGAGTCCACCACCATCTTTGTAATTTGTTTTCCCTAATATCACAACCTTCTCTCTTTCAATTTGAAATTGTTTCCCCTCATCCCATCCCTCCAGGCCCTTGTCCCAAGTCCCTGCCCAGCTTTCCTGGAGCCCCTTCAGGCACTGGAAGGTGCTCTAAGGTCTCCCCATTGCAGCCTTCTCTTCTACAGCCTCAACACCCCCAACTCTCTCAAGCTGGCTTCAGAGCAGAGCTGCTCCAGCCCTCCCAGCATCTTTCTGGTCATCTCTGGACCTGCTCCAGCAGATCCATGTCTTTCCTCATTGGATATACAGTCAGGTCATGGATAGATATGGATAGGAATGGATGTATGGGCAGTTCACTCAGCTCCTACCTGCAGAAGAGGTCGTTGCACACCAAGGATCTTCATGGTATCTGCATTAGACAGTATTTTCAGGGGATCAGATGCCTTTGTGACACCTTCAATCTCTTTGTTGATTTCAGCCAGGACCTGATTGAGGAAGATGTTCTTGATGTACATGGTGAGGAACTCACGGAGTGGACACTGCTTGCTTGGGCCAAGCTCCATGGCATGTTCTATCTCCTGGATAAATCTGGAAAACAGAAAGGGAAGACTGCAATGTAGTTAAACCATCTAAATCACTCTGAATGTGTTGCCTTTGCCATTCCTACATCCCAGAGCCAAGCACCAACCATGGGGGAATGACTACAGACTGTGCCAGCATGTGGGACATGGAGTGGAAAAAGTCTATAAGGTAGCCTTAAAAAAAACCAAACCAACAATCAAACAACATTAAATGCCTGGTGAGCCAAAGATCAATGGCTGGAGAAGAATGAAAAAAAAAAACCCAAACCAGGGAAGTGGTAAAAATTCAGAAACTGGGCACAATTTATGTTTATTTGTCCAGAAATCACTGACTGCTCAATTTGAGACATATTGGGAAAGATCTTCTAAAAATAAAAGTCCCCTACAAAATTCAGGATGCCAGAAATCTCTTGGAAAAGCCTCATTTCCTTCTGGTGTTGGTCACTCGATTTCTACAGGTGAGTTTCCCATCTCTAAATCAAACATCAGGATATGGCAGCTTAAAGTCTAGGAATATCACTGAAAAAAATCCCTGTGCATATGGATAAAGTTGAGATCATACTGCATTATGGATGTCTGGATGATGTTATATTTTTTTTATTTTGCGTTATTGTTTCATTTTAGGATCCCACTCCTGCACACCCAGAACAGCCTGCTGATTCTGGGAATATTTTAACACAAAATGTTTGCCATCTCCTCCTGCAAAATCTCTTTAGCTCACTGATGCCATCTGTTTAACACATAGGAGTTTCTCCCAGAAATTACTCTTCCTTTCAAAACTACATGTATCAAAATTAGAAATTGAGGATCAGGAGTCATAATCATAGAATCACAGAATGGTTTGGGTCAGAATGGACATTTAAAGGTCTTCTAATCCAACCCCCCCTCTTCAACCAGATCAGGTTGCTCTGAGCTCCATCCAACCTGACCTTGAATGTTTCCAGGGATGGGGCATGGGGTTGGGATGTGGATGGGATGGGGCATCAACCACCTCTCTGAGCAACCTCTGCCACTGTTTCCCCACACTCACACTAACAAATTTCTTCCTAATACACAGATTAATTCCCCACACAGCCTCATTCAATTTCAGACCATCACCCCTTGTCCTATTGCTACAAGCCCTCCTAAAAAAATCTGTCCCTGTTTTTCTTATAGGCCTCCTTCACATACTGGAAGATGCTCTAAGGTCTCCCTAGAGCCTTCTCCAGGCTGAACAACCCAAACTCCCTCAGCCTGCCCTCACATCAGAAGTGTTCCAGCCTTCTGCCCATTTTCATGGCCCTCCTCTGGACTTGCTCCAACAGGTCCATCCTCTTCATCAATGCACATGAGTCCCTCACAAACTTTTGTACTTCAGTCTCACCCCTGGGGAGGCTGGGATTATTTTTATCATTGCTTTACAGAGCAGAGGCAAGTATTTGACTTTGGATCTTTCAAAACATTTAGCAACATCCTCTGCACCCTGAAACCCACCTCTTTTTCACTAGGAAAGACTGGGTTTGTTTTGTTTGTTTGTTTTGGTTTTTTTGTTAAATTGGAGACATCTCCAATAGTTCCAGAGTGGTAGCATTATTCGAGATGTCTTCCCACTAACCATTTTCCCAAAAACTTCAACCATGTCTGTAATTCTCTCCCTCCCCATTCAGCACTCCAGAGGAGGCAGCTTCCCTGCAGAGCTCCTGACAATTTTAGTAGCATGGTTTCCTTTAAAGCTCAGCAATTTGCTCCCTAAAGCCTCTGTGGTGTTGACTCCAGGGGTCTGGAATGACACATTTGGGTTGATGCAGCTCCTGCTTCCATGGAGGGACCCATTTGAAGTTAAATTTGAAGATTGCCTCTCCAAAGAGAGATGCTGCATGGAGAGAAGTGCCAAGGATGGGAGGTTTATCCCTTGGCTTTCATGGATCTGTAATGTGAAGTGGCTTCATCAAAGAGGGGAATGGCAGAGTCATCCAGGAAGAGAGAAGAGAAACCACCCCCAAACTTATCCCTGAAATAATAGACCTAATGTCACCAGCTTTGGGTGATGACCACTGATGCCCTCAAGAGAACTTTTGTCAAAGTTAATGGGACCATATTTAATTAATTTACCATATCTTGTCATGTCTGACAGTAAATTTGCCACTCTTTCACAATAAGCTAATTTACACAGCACTGTAAATGCACAGAACTCTCAAAAATATATAAATTAGTTCTTATAACACCTGCTCCAGGGAGCCAAACACCAAAGTACCCCCTTTGGATGGGGAGAGGTACATCAGCTTGAATTTGAAACGAGCAACTCTCACAGGAAAAATGGGGGAACAAATGCTTCAAAATGATAGAACCAATAAAAACAGCCAAAAACATTTAGAGGGAGAATCACAGAATTGTCAGAGTTGGAAGGGAGATCATCCAGTCCCAACTCTCCCCCCAAAGCAGCAGCACCCAGAGCACATTTCCCAGGACTGCATCCAGGTGGGGTTTGAATATCTCCAGAGAAGGGGACTCCACAACCTCCCTGGGCAGCCTGGGCCACTGCCTTGGCACCCTCACAGCCAAGAAGTTTTTTCTGATGTTGAAATGGAACTTCCTATGTCCCAGCTTGTGCCTGCTGCCCCTCATCCTGTCCCTGGGAACTCCTGAGAAGAGTTTGGCTCCATCCTCCTTGCACCCACCCTTTAGATACTTGGGGACATCACCAAGGTCTCCCCTCAGCCTTCTCTTCTCCAGGCTGAAGAGTCCCAGCTCTCTCAGCCTTTCCTCATCAGGAGATGCTCCAATTTCCCAAACATCTTTGTTTCCCTCTGCTGGACTCCAGTATTTGCTCTTGACCCCAAGACACGAGTGCAAAGATCATTCTCCCCTGAAAAGCACTTGTTGCACCATGCTATTGCCAAGACCAGTGGGTGCTGATCCATTGTAGAAAAAAATTTAAAAAAATAAATCAGATTTTTTGCAAAGAAACATTTCTCTGAGTTTCCTTCCTTTGGTGTTTGGCAGGAGCATTGAAGGTGCAAGACTTGGGATGCAGAAATGACTCAGAAAACATTTTCCCGAGTGAATTATGGAATTCCTGTAGATCTACCAGAGCTACCTGGATGAATATCTAGTTTAAATACTGAAATTGGTTGTATTTTAAATAGTCAGACTAGATTTACCAACACTGGGGCATGCTTTCTAGTCCTGGTAGTACTCTTGAGAACAATATCATAGGATCATAGAATAGCTAAGGTTGGAAGGGACCTTAAAGATCACCCAGTTCCAACCCCTTTGCATGGGTAGGGACACCTCTCACTAGATCAGGTTGCTCAAGCCCCCATCCAACCTGGAATTCCAGGGATGGGGCAACCACAACTTCTCTGGGCAACCTATGTCAGTGTCTCACCACTCACAGTGAAGAATTTCTTCCTAAGATCTTATCTAAATTTCCCTTCTTCCAGCCATTCCTCCTCATCCTACTCCTTCCTGCCCTTATGTTCCAATTTCCCAAACATCTTTGTCACCCTCCTCTGGGCTCTCTCTTGAACTGGGGAGCCCAGAACTGGATGCAGGGTTCCAGCTGTGGCCTCACCAGGGCAGAGCAGAGGAGGAGAATGCCCTCCCCTGCCCTACAGCCACACTCTTCTTTATACAACCCAGGATTCCCTTGGCTTTCCTGGCAGGAAGGGCTCACTGCTGGCTCATGGATAATTTTCTGTCTATCAGGACCCCCAGCTCCTTCTCCTCAGAACTCCACGTACAGAATGGCCACTGGCAGCAAACTCTGAGAGTTCAGATGTGCTGACCCACAGCAACTCCTTCTCCTGCAAGAGCTTGATGGTGTTTCCAAGTGTTTCCTACACCAAAAATTAAATTGCTTGTACGAGGCTGTAGAAAAGGTCAGTGACAGCAAAAAGTGCAAGCAAGGGTTTTTGATACCCCCTCCCTGTAATCAAACACCATTTCAGAACTTTCCTAAAGACCCCAGGCCTATTCTCCAGCAAAGTTTACCTTGATTGGAGAATTAAATCCTGGTGCTTGCCTCGTTCTAATAGGCTTTAATTTCTTGGCATAAACAAGACAACAGTGCTTCACTTATTACTGGGAAGGAACATAAATATATCCTGATTTTATTTGATAGAAACCATAAAGCAATCACAGATGATGAGAAAGCTGCTAGATAGCAGTGTCTCAGCAAGGGGATTTAGTGAGTGCTCAGCACCACTTGTGATAAAGAACAAATGATCAAGAGCTTAGGAAAGCAGATTTAAACTTGATATCAAGAAAAAGTTATTAAGAATGAAACTGTGCTCAGCATGGAAGGACTAGATGACACGGATGAGAGACCTTGTTTGAATGTTCAAGGATAGCTTGATTAAATGATAATGGTAATGAAAACCAGACCATTTCTGAAGTCTTCATTAATCAGAAGATCTCCATCAAAGGAAATGGAAGCAGAGAAAAGGTAAAAGAAAAAGCAAGGATGGATGTCAGGGCATCTCTTACAGCAGGGAGCAGCCCAAAGAGTTTAGAAATTTGATATTTCAGTGGTACAAAAGCATCACACAGCCTAAAAGAAGGACAACTGGGGTACAATTTACTATGATCTGCTGTGGTTCAAGGATGACCCTACCAGGTCTTCAGTGGTCAGGATAAGTCCCACATCTGCTTTTCAAATGGAGAAACAGAGACAGCCACTGACCAGCTCCAACCTTCATCCCACCAAGAGGAAAACTCCACTGAGGCAATGACCAGGGTGTCCAAGAAGGCATCACAAGGCTCCAGACATAGATTTACAACAGATTTGCACCAAGAACCCTTCTAGCATGTTAGATTGCAAGAGTGATGCACTCTGTGTGTTCTCTATCAGGAGGATTCCTCAGAATGCCATTAAAACCTGATTAATCCAATGGGAAACTTGAATTTTCTGTATTTCTTCAGAGAATTAAGGAGGCAAAGTCAAACACTGACAAGTTTGGAGAAGTGAGGAGTTTGGAGTTGCTTGTGTCACTTTAATTTGGCCTTCTGGGCATGATGCTGCAGTGTAATTTTTCATGACACAATGGAACACTATTATTGCTCTCATCAGCAGATCCTTGTCTTGTCCTAGGAACAAGGCAGTTGGTGTTCAGACAGCAAATGTCACAGTGCTGGGACTTTGTCAGGTTCTCCTGCAGGATTGGAGGAACATGAACCTGAAGCCCATTTTCCTCTCCATGAACCACTGGGACACCAAGTGGGACACTTCTGCTCCAAAGTTCCTCAGGGTTGTTGTCATCATTTCCAAGCTTCATCCTCCCTGCTTTCTCCTTTCTTCCTATCACTTCTCTTTGTGGGAATTTGGCCACCAGTTCTCCTCTTTTCCTTGTCCATCCTACATTGCTCTTTTGGCACTTCCATCAGGAAGCATCCTCCTCTAGGCAGCTGGAGATCAACAGGTAGAGGAGCCCAAAAAGCCCAGTGAGGGAAGATTTTTGGCTTAGGGACCAGCACCTTTGAAAGGTCCTTGCCCTTGACTTGGTCCTGGTTAGCTATGGGCAGAATTGTGACCTTCATCATCATCAGGAACTTCAGGAACATCAGGAACTTCAGCTGCTACAAACTGGAAGGTTCTTCTGTGAGTGAGAGCACTACACTCCTTCAGTGGTGAGTAACTAAGCCCAATTTTGGTGTATTTTCAGGAGGATGACAAAAGGCACATCCGTTACACAACAGTTCTTTTTACTGAGAAATGGGAAGATACAAATTCCCAGCCAAAAAAAAAGGTCATCAGAATTTGCCAACATGTACGATGTATTTCTCCTTCTGGTTCTCAGAAAGAAAAAGTATTTTAGACACATTTTTTTTTAAAAAAAATATAAATCTCTAGCCCAAGCTGGCAAGGAAAGAGCAGCCAGATTACAGGAAACTAAAAATGAAAGTTTTTGAAATGGGAAGTACTGGGTAGCACTAAAGACCTAACAGCTATCTTCTATTTTCTGCTTGGCAGACACACAAATTCACAATCATGCACTGTGCTTTTTATTTATTTAAATTTCAAATACTGTTGGTTAAATTATTTAAACATAATTCAATCCTTATGAAGAAAAAATGTCTAACAGCATCTAAGAAAAAGAATTCTAAGAGTACTTTTCCAATAACATTCCCATTTTACTCATACAAGCTATCCACAGAATTATTAAGATATCACAAAAGCACAAAAAGATCTCACTTTGATTCATGGATATCCCAGAGATCAACAGTTATGGCTGGGTGGGAACCAGCACACGTGATAAGGAGGTCACATTTTGCACAACTCACTTATACCTGTGTAAAAATCGAAGTGGAGAAGACTTTTTGGCATTTGAAAAAGACGTGACATCAGGGAAGGTGGGGACATAATTCATTAAATTCATTTTGGACATACCAGCATGTGCATAAATCCAGATGAATGGAAAAAACCCTCAATTAGGGAGGGTTTTATTGATGGATTTGCTAAAGAGAGTTCAATAGAAGGCTACAATGATGGTCAGGGGACTGGAACATCTGTCATATGAGGGAAGGCTGAGAGACCTGGGGCTGTTCAGTCTGGAGAAGACTGAGAGGGGATCTTATAAAGAAAAAATGTTTAACAGCATCTAAGAAAAAGAATTCTAAGAGTACTTTTCCAACAACATTCCCATTTTACTCATACAAGCTGTCCACAGAATTATTAAGATATCACAAAAGCACAAAAAGATCTCACTGATTCATGGCTATCCCAGAGATAAATACCATCAGGTATACCTTATACCTTCAGGTATAAATACCTGAAAGGTTTTTGTTGAGAAGAGGGGGAGAGTTTCTCTTCAGTGGTGCCCTGGGATAGGATGAGAGGCAATGAACACAAACTGGAAACACAAGAAGTTCCACCTAAACTTGAGGAAGAACTTCAGGAGTCTGAGGGAGGCAGAGAACTGGCCCAGGCTGCCCAGAGAGGTGATGGAGTCTCCATCTCTGGAGAATTTCCAAATTCATCTGGATGTCATCCTGTGCAATCTGCTCTGAGTGAACTTGCTGTGACAGGGGGGTTGATCTAGATGATCTCCAGAGATTCCTTCCCACCCCATTCCATGATTCTGCAGTGAAAGGCTGTGGCACTGAGCCCTTTTATTCCCTACGATTTTCTTTTTATTCTCCAAAGACTGAAAACTGAGATATAGCTCAATGTAAAAAGGGGGCATAAAGAAGGCCTTGAAGGAACAGCTTTGATGTCCTTCCCATTTGTTCTGATTTTTCTACCCAAAAAAGAACCATTTAGTTGTAATTTAGTTGGGTTCCTGAAATGGGATCAACCACCTTGTTTAAAATAATTTTTCAACAGGACACAAAACCAGAAGAAAAATCTATAAAGGTCAAGATCCTGTGAGGTGAATTTGCTAAATGCAAGAGAAGTGGCCACGTGGCACATTCAGGATAGAAAATTCCCCTAACGTTGAGGAATTACATTCATTTAACATCACCCCTATGTATGTCAGACCTGGGTGATGCAGAGAGCTTCCTTCTGAATAAAAGATGCAGAGCAAGGGGTGATATCAGATTTTGGATAATGGTCAGTGTGGGTAGCACTGAGAATTGCTTGAAATCCCAACAAAGCTCTGAGGGATGTCACTGCTCTGAAGGACTTTGATGAGATGGCTGGCCAGGAAGGGGATTTTGAAGAGAGAAGATGAGGAAAAAAAAAATAAATTAGAAATCTGCATCTTATCCTGGATTCAGAACCTGCATTTTCCAAATGATGCACAACTCTTAACTTGTTTTATCCTCCCATGAAAGCATTTGAGGTGATTTGTGGCTGCAATTAAGCTCTCCCCTTATTCAGAAAAGCATTTTCAGGAAAATGAACTATCTTTTTGCAAATGACAGTCATTTGGACTTAAAAAAAAAAAAAAAAAAAAAAAAAGGCAAACCATTTCAGAAAATTTAATTCATTTAACTCACGACCTAATTGGCTGTGAGGACTGTCATACCTAGGCTGAAAGTGTGTAATAAAAACCATAAAACCTAAAAAAGCTACATGGATTGATTTAGGAATCAAAAGCTCTCACCTTCCCTAAGCTTTCTTCTGTCTTCTCATTATCAGATGTCTTCTAAAATATCATTAAAGGAACAGAAGACACATCACTGAAAGTGCATAACATCAACTACTCCTGCTCATGATGGTGGTGATGATATTACCTGAAATTCCCTCCACAAGAAATTGAATTGACAGCAAAAAACCCCGAAATTCTGAAACCTTATTAAGAAATTTTTTACAGACATTCAGCCTAAATTTATATTTCAGCTTCTTTAATTTCTGTATGTTCCTAAGCTGTTCTTTTCCTGTCCTCGTCATAAAACATCCAACTACCTGGAATGAACCTTTTGCTGAGCTTAGAGGAAACACTGGTGAAACATCAGAAATCCTTTGAACTGGATCCTGGCTACTGACAGAAGAGCAAACCATAGAATCCCAGATTGGTTTGGGTTGGAAGGGACCTTAAAGCTCATCCAATTCCAACCCCCTGCATGGGCAGGGACACCTCCCACCAGCCCAGGTTGCTCCAAGCCCCATCCAACCTGATCCCAACACTTCCAGGGATGGGGCAGCCACAACTTCCTTGGGCAACCTGGCCCAGGGGCTCAGCACCTTCATACCAATGTATTTCTCCTGAAGATCTCCTCTTCATCTCCCCTCTTCCAGCTTAAAACCATGTTAGAGAGAAAATCTCCTAGATTATAGATTCTTGAGGGTTTAAAGAGAGATACAAAGGAAGAGAGACAGCAGGAAGATCCCAGATTGTCCATTTCCCACCCAAGATGCTTTCCCACCCCAACCACAGGTTTTTTAGGAAAGGGTCAAGCCAAAGCTAAAGTTCTCCTACCCAGCTCTTTGGTAACCAGCCAGATAAGAGATCTGATTCCTAATTTACCACCCCTGTGATAATATTGCTAGGCAAAGAGGCTACTGCAGTGTGTGGAACCAAACCGGTACCACTGCTCTGGAGCAATTATTTCAGGATATTCAGCTCTCACAGAACCATAGAATCATCAAGGTTGGGAAAGATCTTCAAGATCACTGAGTCCAACCATAATCCAGTTCCCCAAACCACTAAACCATCTCCTAAAACACCACATCTAAACACTTCTTGAACCCCTCCTGATGATCCAGTTGGAATAAATCCTCCTTGTCACCATCCTGCAGTCCAGTCCATCCTCTGACTCCTCTCTTTTCTACCAAAATGAGACCTGCTGATGCTCCTGCATCATCAACCACAGAACATTACACACGTACAAAACCACAATAAATCAAATAAAATCAAAAAGTTCACTGCAGCACAGAGACCAGAGACTGCTGGTTACTGAAGACCAATCAACCAGGTACTAAAGTAACAGAAAGCACATTATTTTGCATCACAACTTGACTACAGAGAATGATTTTGGTTACATTATCTGTTCCCCCCCTCCTCTAGATTGAAAATTCACTCAGGAGCAGAGAGCTGATAAACACTGTGGCTGTATCTGAGATAAGGGAGATGCTTCTGTGTGAAGTTAAGTCCAAAGGGAGCTGTATGTAGGGGACAGCAACAGGAATAAAGGTTTAAACTATTCTCTTAGTGACCTAAAATGTGATTAGATTTGTAATTATCACTAAAAAAAAAAGTGTAAACAGTTCTGGGATGCTCCATGGAGATTAAGCAACACTAGGTGCATTTAAAATCTTAGGCAAATCAGACAGAAACCCAGCAAATATCCAACAAAAAGCATTAAATTTCTGTTATTTTAAAAAATATATATAGCATAGAAAACACCCAGGAAGGTAAAGACTGTAAAATGACTACAGTTAACAGAAAACAACTAATCTGGGGCATTTTTCACTAAAATATTAATATTTCAGCTTCACACAAGTGCCTGGCAGTAGGAGGAAGATTGGTGACTTCAAAACCTGAGTTTATGGGTACTTTTGGGCAAACTGCCAGATTACACTGTCAGTCCCCATCACTTCAGTCCCTCCCCTGTACAGAAATCCCCAGCTGACTGCTCCAGAGAGCTCTCCTGGTCAGTGGGAAGGCTTCTGAATCTGTCCCCTGAGAGCTGATGGCTTTAGATCTGGAGTATGAGAGTCCAAAACTTCTTTTAAGAGTAGCTAAAAACTACAGAATCATAGAATTAATTAATAATTTGGGCTGGCAGGGACCTCTAAAGCTCATCCAGTTCGACACCTTGACATCCTCAACCAGATCAGGATGCTCAGAGCCTCCTCAAGCCTTGAATATCTTCAGGGATGAGGCCTCAACCACCTCCCTGGGCAACCTGGTGCATTTTTCCACTCCCCTCATGATAAAGAAATTGTTCCTAAGATCTAAATCTGTTCTTCTCTAATTTTCATTGCCTTGGATCTGCAAGGTTGAGTTCTGGCTTTTTAGTCAAGCTGTGGGAAGTAGTTGGATGTAGTTGGATGTGGCCTCATCCTTGTTGTGACCTGGAGGAAGAGCATGACATATGGGTCACTTGGCATCCAGAAATGGCCAGGAACATCCAGTTGGTAGGTACCAAGTCATCAATACTTGGTTGTTGCAAAGGTACAGCCAGACACTGGATTCACTGTCAGTCCTCACCTCACCCTGCCCTGAAGCTGATAACTCTTGATTCACTTTTCATCATCTTTTCCTACCTGTGCTGCTCCTCTGCAATGAGGCTTAAAAAGTGATCAGTGACATTGCTCCAGCTTGCTTTCCAAAGCATCTTTTTAAAATTGGCATTGACATATTGATTGTTTGCAATAACCAACAAGGAAGAATTGCTGTGTCCAGTTCTGGAGTCCCCAAGCTCAGAAGGACACAGAGCTCCTGGAAGGTGTCCAGAGCAGAGCCACTCAAATGCTCAGAGGGCTGAGCACCTCCCTGGGAAGCCAGGCTGAGGGATTGGGGTTGTTCAGCCTGGAGAAGAGGAGGCTCCCAGGTGACCTTAGAGCAACCTTCCAATATCTGAAGGGGCTACAAGAAAGCTGGGGGAGGGCTTTGGACACGGGGGGGAGGGAGAGGACAAGGGAAATGGGTTAAAACTGGAAGAGGTTGGACATGAGAAGGAAATTCTTTAATTTGAGGGTGGTGAGAGCCTGGCAGAGGTTGTCCAAGGAAGTTGTGGCTGCCCCATCCCTGGCAGTGTCTCAGGTGAGGCTGGATGGGGCTCGGAGCAACCTGGGCTGGTGGGAGGTGTCCCTGCCCATTCCAGTTGGAACTGGATGAGCTTTCAGGTCCCTTCCAACCCAAACCATTCTATGATTCTAAGAATGCTAACCATGGATGAAAAACAGTGGTTGAACCATATGTGACTCTTAGAACCCACCTAAAAAACACCCCAAGGAGCACATTTTAAGCACTGGCAACACTGAGCAAGAACTGCCTTCTACAATCAAAAGGCAGCTGCTCTTTGGCCTCTTCATTTCCTCTTGAATTCCCAGCCCATTAACATCCTTGGAGGGATGTGGGGTTTTGGAGCCACTTATTTATCCTATAAGGTGTTCATCTCATCAGAGAAACAGATAAACTCCCCAACCCCTCCTGAGAGTAGAGTTTCATAAAATCATGGAATGGTTTGGGTTGGAAGGGACCCTTAAAGATCACCTTGTCCCATCCTCCCTTCCACAGGCAGGGACACTGGATGGCTTCAGCATATCCAGCAAAGTATGGAACAGAAAAGCTCCTGTTTGAGGGCCAACCCTTGGTGTCAACCTCCAGCATCCTACAGCAGATGAATTGTTTCCTCCCCATCTTCACAGTCATCTTTTAGCTCAAACCTGCAAAATCAGAGCTTTGTTCAGAGCCTGGAGACCCTCTGCAGCATACCTGTTAAGAGATTGGTTTTCATCCTAGAGCACCAAAAAAAAAACCCCAAAAAAACCCTCTTCAGGTATCTTCAGTGAGCAGCAAGTTACATTTGCTGCCCCTGCAATCCCTGCTGCATTTTGGTGAAGCTCCGACCACGAGCGGAGCTGCGTGCAGTGCAGAGCCCTAAGAACCCAACCTACAGGGATGCTTTTCAGGGCTGACTTCCATTTTTATTCTGCTCACCCCCTGCAGACTCCTAACGATGCTGCAAGGGCTCAGAATTCACCTTGAGAACAAACACAAAGCAGCTTTACTCCCTGTGGGCTGTGAACCTCCTTTTCATCCTTTCTGGCAGGGATGGGTTCTTTATAATCTGAACCTCGAAGCAGGAAACTCTTGGTCAAGTGTTTTTGTCTCTTCTGGATTGATTGAGGAGCTTTTGGGGGCTGTTTGGGTATAAAGAGCCTCAGTTTCCCCATCACTGCCTCAAGCAAGGATTGTTTGCAAAGCAAGAGGTGCTCAGAACTGCAGAAAGGTTCGGTAGCACTAAGATGCCAACAAACCCCAAGTGTGCAGATCCAGGCAAGAGGAAAATGTGACAAGCTGCACCTCTACTGAATGTGGAAATCACAGGTCAGCAACCACGACTGAAAAAAAAATAATCTTGTTTTGTGTTTGAAGTTTATATCCCACTCAACAAATGCAGCTCCTGCCACCAGTCACCCCTTTGCTCTTCTGAAGCTGCACCCCCAAATCTCCCCACTCTGCTCCCTAAAACCAGAAGCTCCCAGCCCAAAGCTAAACTGATGTTGAGAAAAGCCTGCCACAATTGCCTCAGAGTTTCAAGACTGCTTCATGATGGAGGCAATAATCCAAAATGACTGCTGAGCTAAATTACCCACCAGTGATATATTTGTGATTATAATCCAATCCTGCAGCAGCCATAAGATGAATCTACTAATAATGACCAATCAACCTCTCTCTACAGAAATTCTGTGATGTATTTACTTTCTGTGAACCCAGGGTATGTGGGTGCTTAGAAGCACTTTGTGCCCATGAGACAAAGTCAATCCTGTAAGAACTCACCACTACTTTTAACTCTAATTTCCTACAAAAGTCAGGGTGTTGCTTTACTTCCCAACCTCTTCCAGCAAGTAAAAGCATCTCACTACTACTGAGACATTTGGTACTGTCCAAGGTAGAAAATACATCCAGCCTTGCTTGAAAAGAATTACAATTTTAAACCATCTTGACAGTCAATTCTAAGTGAATTCCTGCCTATTACCTGGAAATATTGTGAGGTTTCATTAAATGCATATAAAACCCTTCAGCATCATGCATCGATAAGATGTCAGCAGAACCATGGTGTAATGTCATCCTATTACCCAAAGTGATCTGAAATAGGAAGTTTAGCTTTTTGTATTATTAAATCCTCTTCCCTTTGACGTTTGTTGACCACCTCTGAAATGTAATGATACCACCACCTCCTCCTCAACTTCCCATTCAGGAGCACAACAGCTCTGTTAAAACGAAGTTATTATTGGGATTATTTTTAAAGCTGATCCAGTGGCACGTTCTTGGTGCTTGAACCTCACAGCTCCCAATCTGGCCCCTGTAAAAAGTGACATATGCTGACTATAAATCTTTAAAATGGCTCTATTAATAGAGGAGCTGTGGTGACAGCTTTATAAATGGGCCCCATCTTTATGCAAACTGTTTTTTATTAAGTTGTGCTATAATGATTTGTAATCCACATGCAAGGAGAGCTTTGGAGTGGCTGGCAGAGAGGAACAACTCCAAGCAGCCAGAGTTTCCAATCCCCATGAATTTGGCATGGTGGATTGAGAGTGCTTCCAACCCCAGCCAAGAGCAGATCAGCTTTCCTACAGCTCTCTGCTCCTCTGCCTTCCCCAATCAGGTGGTAAAGTCTGATAATTGCCCACATCTCTGTCAATCTGATTACTTCCTCTTCTCCTTGTGCTGAAGCTCCATTAAATAAGCAAGCAGATGGTGTGGTCTTTCATTATCACCCAACTGAGCAATGAGTCTCCCATGGGAGGACAAAGGGATGGCCAAGCAGTGAAATCAGAGGTTACCCTGAGGCAAAAGAAAATCCCAAACCAGGAGATTGCAACTCCAAGGTCCACCTAGGGATGCCCAAAGTATCATCAATCATGGAATGGCTGAGGTTGGAAGGGACCTTGGAGATCATCTCCTCCCAATGTCTCTCCAACCTCTCCTCCAGGCCAGGTTGCTCCAAGCCTCATCCAACCTGGCCTTGAACACCTCCAGGGAGGGGGCAGCCACAACTTCTCTGGGCAATCTGTTCCAGAGGCTCAGCACCCTCCTCCTGAAGAACTTCTTCCTCACATCCAGCCTGAACCTCTTCTCCTGCATTTTCCAACCATTTCCCCTTCTCCTAGCACTGGACACTCTGCTGAAAAGTCCCTCTGCAGCCTTCCTGGAGGTTCCCTTCAGGGATTGGAAGGCAGCTCTAAGGTCCCCCTGGACTCTTCTCTTCTCCAGGCTGAACAATCCCAGTTTCTCCTCAGCCTCTCCTCCTGGCAGAGCTGCTCCAGCCCCTGGATCATCTTTGGGGCCTCCTCTGGACTCATTCCAACAGATCCATGTCCTTCTTCTGCTGGGGACACCAGAGCTGGATGCAGGATTGGAGGTGGGGGTCTCCCAAGAGCAGAGCAGAGGCTGGGAATCCCCTCTCCTGATCTGCTGCCCATGCTCCTCTGGATGCATCCCAGGACAGGGCTGGGTTCTGAGCTCCAGGAGCACACTGCTGGCTCACGTTGAGCTTCTCACCAACCAACACCCCCAAATCCTTCTCTTCAGGGCTACTCTCAACCCACTCTGTACCCAGCTTGTAATTGGGACTGACCTGACCTAGATGCACTGGGACTTGTTGAACCTCATGCAGTTTGCCCATTTCTCAAGCCTGCAAAGGTCCCTGTTATAAATTATCCCAGTTCTCTACTGGTCATCTGTACTGGAAGGGGAAAGTGTCTTTTAAATTAACACTGAACTCAAAAGCAGCAGTAAAAATAGTTAGGATTCCTCTCAGCAAACTTCAAAAGAAACAGAACTACTCATATTCCTTAAACACTGCTGGATCATGTTGAACTTCTCACCAACCAGCATCCCCAAATCCTTCTCTTCAGGGCTACTCTCAACCCACTCTGTACCCAGCTTGTAACTGTGCCTGGGACTGGCAGCTGAGCAAGCACACAACTATCAGAGTGAAATCACAAGAATTTTACTTTCTCACTGACCTCACGCACAGAGGAAACCTTGGCAGCTTTCAGGCCATGGATCTGGCACCCAACAGAACTGTGTCCATGATGCTGGGTTAGAGTTATTTGGAACACAATGATCTGGAATATAAATAGCTGATCACTGCAAGTTCTGAGATCTAGATTACAGAGCAAGCCAGGTGATGTGAAGCCACAAGCAGTTGTAACCTCATTGTAGCCATTTGGAAGCTGTCAGAAAAATTTAACTTAGCTGGGACACACTAATATTGCTATTTAGGAAGGCATGAAAAAGTTATCAAAGAACCAGCTCCAGTCATTAATAGGTGTGCACCTTGTCTACAGGTCCAGAGCTGCAGAAAAAAGAAGGATGGAAAGTTTACCACGTGCCCTAGAAAACACAGAAGAGTTTCAGCATCCTCCACTATTTCTCTGAAGGGTTGAGCTGAGGCTCAGAGGGCTCCTTTCACAAGGAGGATGTGTTTGGGGCAAACAGAGACAGCTTCCTGAGTAAATACAGATGGAAAAGGAGGTCTCTGAATTGCTTCTGATCATTCACCTCATTTGGCATCCAGGGACTGGTCCAAGCTAATGAGGCAAATGGATTTGGCTCATAATGGAGCTGAGCAACAAAGCTGTGCTGCTGGAGGCAGCAAATTTGGACAAACTAGATGCTGCACCTCCATAAGGGATCTCATTCCTCTTCTCAAAAGAGTGGAACTATTTGCTTCAGTGTTCCCAACAAGTTCCAGCACCAGGAGTTACATTTCTACAAATTAAACTGATATAGCTAAACCAACTCCCTGTGTAGTTCCACAGGTGTAGGACATCTTTTTTCAACACTTGATCCTACAAAATTAAATGACAGATGATGTCTTCTGCCCAGACAGTTGGTTTCTGGCCACAGAGTGGATCCTTATAAAACACACATAATTCATCAACTTAATAAAGTGAGTCAAGTTGCTGGAAAGCACAATACAAACATTTAAGGGCTGGATTGCTATTGGGAAAACTATTTTCTGACCCTGGTCCATGTCACTTCATATTCATGTGTGTGTCAGTTTTATAACCCCCTAATTATTTTGCAAAGGTCAGCAAAGGATTCAGTGTGTTAAATATATAATTGTACAAAATAGAGCTGTAAAAGGAGTCTATAAAGCAAACTGCAACTTGCAATCACAGATTATCAGATCAAAGGACAGAACCCCAGGATATTAGGAACGTGCAGGGACCTCAGGAGATCATCCAGTCCAACACCAACACCCCTGCAGGTTCACCCAGAGCATAGGATGGTGTCCAGGTGGGGTTTTGGGTTTTGAATGTCTCCAGAGATGGAGACTCCATCACCTCTCTGGTCCAGTGCTCTGTTACCTTCAAAGTCAAGAAGTTCCTCCTCATGTTTGGATGGATCTTCCTATGGTCAAGTTTGTGCCCTTTACCTCTTATCCTATCCCTGGACACTTCCAAAAAAAGATTGACCCCTTGCTCCTGACACCCACCCTTGAAGTAATGATAAGGGTTGATAAGATCCTCCCAGAATCTTCTGTTCTCCAGCCTAAAAAGACCCAAGTGCCCCAGGCTCTTCTCATAAGAGATGTCTTCGTCTTTTAGTCATCTTTGTAGCCCTTTGCTGGCCTCTCTCCAACAGTTCCCTGTCCTTCTTGAACTGGGAAGTCCAGAACTCGACCCAATACTCTAGATGTAGCCTCACAGGGCAGTGTAGAGGGGAGAAGAATCTCCACTGACCTGCTGGACACGCTCTTCTTGATGTACCCCAAGATACACCTTGGCTTTGCCACTGGCCCAGGGTATCAGAGGGAGACAAAGTGATTTTTAGATAAAAATGAAGAACAGGACAACTGAAGGCAGTGCCTCGACTGACACATTTCTTACCAAACTCACAAATCAGGTCTGGAAGAGGCCAGGAGGATGTTCCTGAGGTTGGAGAACCTTTCCATCCTTCAACATGGGACCCAAACTGCCTGGTAGTGCTAATGATGACTCTGCAGATAACTTCACCTCCCCACTACCATAAATCACAGAATCATCAAGGCTAGAAAGAACCTTTGAGGTCGAGTCCAACCATCAGTCCTACACCACCTTAACCACTAAAACATCTCCTGAAAACCCACATCCACCCATTTTTTTCAATATCCCCAGGGATGGTGACTCCACCACCTCCTTGGGCAACTTCTAATGCCTCACAACTCTTCTGGAGAAGAAATTTTTTCTAATATCCAATCTGGACTTCTCTGGTGGACCTTGAACCCATTACCTGTCACCAGGGAGGAGAGGACAACACCCCACCTCACTACAACCTCCTTTCAGGGTGTTGTGGAGAGCAACAAGGTCTCCCCTCAGCTTTCTCTTCTCCAGGTTGAGCAACCCCAGCTCCTTCAGCCTCTCTTCATAAAACTTCTTCTCCCCCTAAAATCAATGCTTGGAGCTGCTCAGGTTAAATAATTTTCAGTAATTTCATTTTTAGGGATGTGACCATGATTCTCAGCTTCTGTGAGATCTGCAATGTTCAGAGTTGGAAGAGGAACCCTCCTCTCAAACCTGCATTCAATTTCAGCAAGGATGGGGAAACTCCTGTGTGAGAATTACACTCATTAGGGATAGGTAGCAGATGGGCTGCTAAAACAGGTTTTCAGCCCTGCTGATCTCACCCTGCCCTGCCAGCCAGCACCACTCCAGTTGAAATGGGATGGCAGCTTTCTGGTGTCTCATTTTCACAGGGAGAAAGTGTTCTGTGAGGGGCTGGTGGTGTTACACTCAAAATCTTAATATTTTTTTTTTGTGTGTGTGGAAAGAACACAATGAATGCACATAGCCAGGAAGCTGTTGGCTTAATTAACTCTTAACTATCTACCAAAACACAGGAATAAGTTCTTAGGAATTTCTATTTATTTAATTAAATATAGTTATATAGTATAAAATAAATAAATATATATAATATATTATATATATAATATAAAATAAATAAATATACTTATATAGTATAGAACTTTAGTTCTTAAGAATTCCTATTAGTCCACTTCCAATAACAGTTCCACAGGGTCAACACAAAGCTTGTGGCCTTTTGTTTGGGATGGCAAACCCCAAACATTTATGGGGCTATGAGGATGTTTCCTACACCACCAGGGGCACACATTCTCCCAGTCTGAACTCAGAATTCACCCTCTAAATAAAGCCTCACAGTCCTGTTTATATTCCTCCAAGGTGTGACAAACCTCAGAGCAAGTCCTACAAGCTTGGGAAGATGAAATAAATGAAATAAAATACCTGGAACCATGATAATCTCCTTCAGTATCAATCTGACAAAACATAATCAAGTTTTTCTGATGTAAAATTCTACCTTTGTGGCTACCAGCCTTGTAAATTGTGCTCAGTTTACTCCATTCTTTTCTTACAAGTCTCTTTTTTTTCCATTGACGAAAATAGGGGAAAAAAATGTGTACAGCTATGGGAAATGTAGCAGTTCTGCAGCTTCACAGATATGATGGATGTTGCAACAGCTTCCTTTAGGATTTCTTTCCATGAATTATATTTTCCTGCATTGCAAAAACTGCATCAGGATTCAGGATCCTGATACTCATCCTAACTCAGCCAGCCTGTGGGAACCATTTTAATCCCCTGAATTTCATCTCTTTCCTCTAAGAAACTGTGTGAATTTTACTTTGAATGCTGTGAATAATTTATTATTATTCCAAATGTATTATTATGCAAAATTTGTTCTTATAAAGAAATACTTGTTCAGAATATAAAGATTTTAGGTGTCATGTGCAAGACAACTTTAATAAGCCCTACTTCAGAAACTACCTGAAATTTCCTTTTTGAGAAGGAAGTTTTCTGGGCAAAACATCATCAGTTAAAATGAATCACCCTTTGGATTTGCAAATATACATATTAAAGCACTCTCACACTGAAATTTTGACATGGAAAGCTGTATTCCAAAAGGCTCAGGGAAGGGCAGGTACTAAATTAGGGTTTTTTCCTCCTAAAAAGCAGAATGATGTCACCCAAGCTGAACAATACGATGATCTTTGGTCTGTGCAAAGTACTACAGACCCAAGAAAGTAGAGAATAAGCAGAGAACAACTATGGGTACACCACCTAGAAGATGATCTACTGTTAGCAGCTCCATTTCCATAGGAAAACCAACCATAAAGGGGGAGAACACACTTCTGCAGTCTGCCACATCTCCTACAACTTTTCCCTTGGACATTCAAAACTGATGACTGGAGCAAAAGCCACACCATAAATAATCATATTTATTCCCTCCAGCCATTAAAAAGGAGATGTTGTTTTAGACTGGTAAGGAAAAAAACGATCTGTGGTATCATGATTTGTTCCTTTAATATTTATCCCAAAATACATGTTGCTATTAACTTTATGTACACAGCACCACAGCTGGACTTGACAACTACAGACGTGCAATATGACCTCTCCTGAACATGAAAGAATCAGTCAGACTCAAAGAATATAAATCAAAAAATTGGAAGAATTAAAAAATAGAAAAAATAGTCTTTCTTTCTTTCTTTCTTTCTTTCTTTCTTTCTTTCTTTCTTTCTTTCTTTCTTTCTTTCTTTCTTTCTTTCTTTCTTTCTTTCTTTCTTTCTTTCTTTCTTTCTTTCTTTCTTTCTTTCTTTCTTTCTTTCTTTCTTTCTTTCTTTCTTTCTTTCTTTCTTTCTTTCTTTCTTTCTTTCTTTCTTTCTTTCTTTCCTTCCTTCCTTCCTTCCTTCCTTCCTTCCTTCCTTCCTTCCTTCCTTCCTTCTTTCCTTCCTTCCTTCTTTCCTTCTTTCCTTCTTTCTTTCCTTCTTTCTTTCCTTCTTTCTCTCTTTCTTTCTCTCTTTCTTTCTCTCTTTCTTTCTCTCTTTCTCTCTTTCTTTCTTTCTTTCTTTCTTTCTTTCTTTCTTTCTTTCTTTCTTTCTTTCTTTCTTTCTTTCTTTCTTTCTTTCTTTCTTTCTTTCTTTCTCTTTCTTTCTTTCTTTCTTTCTTTCTCTTTCTTTCTTTCTTTCTTTCTTTCTTTCTTTCTTTCTTTCTTTCTTTCTTTCTTTCTTTCTCTCTCTCTCTCTTTCTCTCTTTCTCTCTCTCTTTCTCTCTTTCTCTCTTTCTCTCTTTCTTTCTCTCTCTCTTTCTTTTTTTCTTTCTTTCTTTCTCTCTCTCTTTCTTTCATTCTCTCTCTTCTTTCTTTCTCTCTCTCTTTCTTTCTTCCTCTCTCTCTCTCTTTCTCTCTTTTCTATCTTTCTTTCTCTCTCTCTTTTTCTCTTTCATTCTCTCTTTCTTTTTCTTTTCTCTTTTATTTCTCTCCCTCTTTTTCTTTATCTCTCTTTCTCTTTCTCATTTGCTTTCCTATTTACAAGTTTTTACAGTTCACCTTAGTCCCAGCCTCACGTTGGCCTCCATAATCATAGAGACAAGAAAACAGCAAAGTCACAAACCCTCCCTCTCAAATTCCTAGCTGAGGAGTTGGTGGGGTTAATACCAACCTGCACAATGCCTCTGAGCAGGAGCCATCACCTCGCTCCTACTGCTGAAGAAGGTGGAAAACTCCCTCATGTCCTGCAGGGCTGGGCCAACACAAGGACATCCCAGCATCATTTGGAATTGTCCTCTTTTTTAAAGGATATTTGCCCACCTACATGTAGATCAGCTCCCAGTGAGCACAACCATCTCTCTGCACCTTTCAGTTCCTGCTTTGGAATGACCTGGGTTTTATTTTTCACCATTATTTCCAACATAGAAAGATTTCTTTTTTCTATTGCAAACCTGGGCTTCATCCTCTGCACCGTCCTTCCTGGCTTGCCACTGTCCGATTCCCAAAACCTAAGCTCTGAATGACACACAGCCCTCTTAATTATTTCCCCAATGTTTTTTCAGACCACCTATTTTTAAGTGACACTGTCTTTGCCACAGGTGTGTGACACCCAGACAGCCAGAATACAACAGAGCCCAAGGAGTGCATTTCACCAAAATACCAAAAAAAAGAACAAAATTATCTTTTCAGGTCTTTGCAGCTCCTTTGGGGTCTTATTTTGAATTCTGCTGTGTTTTTATTATTCTTTTTTTTTTTCCTTTTAATTATAGTCATAAGGGATAACTTCCCCAGTGAAACCACACAGAGCATCTGACCTATTTTGGGGCACAAAGTCAATGCAGTCCAGACTAAAGCTTAACTGAAATCTTTACTTAACACTGTACAAAACAGCTTAAGATATCTTTTGATTTGCAATCTCCTTTCCCAAAACTGCAGGTTCCTGCCTGAAGTCACTCTCCCTGCATGGTGCATCCCAGCATCACAACATGAACCTGGAGGGAAAGGACAAACTCAAGATATCTTGGACCAGGGCAGTCTCCAAGGGAGAAGAAAAACAATTTCATAAAAGAATAAAGTTTGGGAAGAAAGTAATTGGAGTGAAAAAGTACAGGGTTAAATATTTCAGAATAGTACAGCTATTTACATGGGTATTGAATGTATTTCTGATGTCCTTATACACTTCAGTCTCTAGGATCCCAGGTAAAATGGACACCAAAGAAAATGGGGATAAAAATGCCAACTCATGCTAAAGGTAAAACCTTCAGTGCTTCAGACTTGAAGGGAAGTTACAGCCAGAAATCCTCCTGCATGATAAAGCAGCTGCCTCCTCCTCAGCAGATCTTGTCTTTATTTTCCAAGTCCACAAACCTGCTTGATCTTTGAAAATAAACTTTAATCTTTATCTGCCCAGGTCCTGGAAAATGTGGTAAGTATCTTCCACTTCAAATAGCTAAGGAATGATACTTGTAGGATCAGTATTCCTAATGGTTAAAAAGTTAGAGAATAAAATCTTAATTCTCAGGTGACTTTTGAAGCACCAAAAGTTAAAAACAATCCCAACTTTTTACATGGAAATTAGGGCACTGATAGGGAATCCTTCCAATCCTTCCAATGGGATGACTGATTTTGATAGTCCATGGTTTGGTTGTTTTTTTTTTTCTTACATGTATTTTTCTCATTTATCTGTCTAGGAGGCAACAGCAAGTCAAAATACATTTCCTTCTGATGTCAACCAAAATTACTCCGGAGAAGAAAAGAGAGAAAAATATCTAATTATCACCACTTCCTAGTGCTTATTTCTGCTTCACAAAGAAAACACATCCATTAATTTACACTTTCATTCCTCTGCAGTTTCCCCCTTTTAGCACCCACGCACCAACTACTCAGCCTCTTTGGACCACTGCCCAACCCAACATCTCCAGAGTACTTACAACCCCCCTTACTTACTGCTTAAAATAAGCATGCAGAGATCACAGACACACACATACAAACAGAGAAATAACCACTGCCCCAGCTCCCTGAGCACCACAGCCTGCTTTTAAAACTACATTTTTGGGTCTTAAAGCCTGGAAGCAGGAGCACACTTACCAGCCTACAACTCTTCCTACAATGACCCATGCTCAAGCAGGTTTGAAAGAGTTTTCCTGGAGCAGTTCCACACTTGAGCTCCTCTACCACTCGGATACACTTCTCCTCCTCCCTTTAATGGGATGTTTTAGCCTTCTGACTTTTACAGCAGATGCATTTAAGGCTCCGTGATGTCATTTAATTACAGACTTGGGGAAGAAGGCTTGAAAGCTTTATTACAGCCAGCCTGGGCTGTCAGCTCTCCAGATGGAGTCACAAACTGTGCCATATTGCTCAGCCAGAAACTCTGATGAGGGGAAAGAGGAGACTGGAAGGAGGAATCCTATAGCTTCCTTCTTTTTTTTTTTTTTTTTTTTTCCCCTCTTTAACATTAGCATGCAGCATTCATCCCCTGCTGAAATAATACCTGAAGATTGATCTCTTCTCAGTTCCTCTCTCTCTACATATATATGTGTAGACAGACACTTATCAATATAATCATAATTGCAAAGATAGCAAAGCAAAAGCATACATGCAGCAGCAGACAGGCCTACAGAAAACTTTAAATAAATGCAATATTCTGCCAATTCTGTGCATTCACCATTTTGTGGTTGGTTTGTTTTTTTTTTTTCTTTTTTTTTTTTTGGTATCTCAAATCCACATTATTTGATTTAGCTCTGCCTAAGTAGCTACAGATCAGCTTATCTTTAATAGCCAAGCACATGACTTGGGACACATGCAGTTTCCAGTAAGATTTAAAGAGTGGAAAATAAAACAGGACACAAAGCAGTGAAAAGGGAGAAATACCAGGAGAACAATGTAACTTTAATTTGCTGGTAGTGACTGTGCAGAAGGAAAAAAAAAAAAAACCAACAAAAATAAGAGAGGAAGGAGAAAGGGTTTGAGTGAAGAGATGTAGGTATTTAGTACCTTTCTCTTTCCCAGTAGATCCATCACCCTGAATTTTTTCTCAGGGCATAGCTGTACAATGATATGAATGGGAAAAAGAAACAACTTATTCATCATTGAAAGGCTCTGTCTAGCAGCAAGCACAAAATAGAGTCCTCCAGCACAGTGGGTATTAAACCAGTGGATATACCAAAGGGACATGATGTTGGCCCTATGAGAAGGGAGCTGAGACTGAATGCAAAATACAGAAAATATGAAAGCAGGAGAATAATGATGCTGTGAGAAGCCAATTCTCCCCTCCCCCCCTCCAGAAATGCTTATCAATATTTAGACATTAGGAAGAAATTCTTTAATTTGAGGGTGGTGAGAGCCTGGCAGAGGTTGTCCAAGGAAGTTGTGACTGCTCCATCCCTGGCAGTGTCTCAGGTCAGGTTGGATGGGGCTTGGAGCAACCTGGGCTGGTGGGAGGTGTCCCTGCCCATCCCAGTTGGAACTGGATGAGCTTTAAGGTCCCTTCCAACCCAAACCAGTCTGGGATTCTGTACAACTCAAACCAGAGTTAGAGGATGGAGAAGAATGACATCCTGCTTGTGCAGACCCCAGTGTCACTGGGCTAGAAAATCCCTTTGATTTGGGGAATGGAAAGCCAGGCACATTTTTCCATGAGGCTGGACAACAAGATAGCTCCTGATGTGCACACAACAGCATTCATTTTCATAGCAGTTGTTGAGAGCCAAAAAAAAAAAGCACTACAGTTTCTTCCATTATTTCACACATTGTTTTGTTTTTTCTTTTTTTTCAAATAAAGCCTCAAGTGGATGGCAGTGAAAGAGTACACAAGGATGAGAGGATGTTGAACAGTCCCCAGAAAATCAATTTCCAGCTGTTTTGGTTATTTAGATTTCTGAAAAATCCCCACACACGTAGGATTGTGAGTTTGAGCTGCTGAAAAAAAGAGAGAAAAAATGTAGATGTCACCAGCATTGAATAACCTACTAAAAATATCAGCTTACAGACAGGGACATTAAATATTTTGTATTTAATCTCTTTACTTGTACAGTAAAAATGGCAACTGGATATAAATTTCCTAGTGTTAAAGAAAGGTAGAGGCTTGCAGGCTACAAAACCAAGATTATAATGCAACTTTGGAATGGAAATTTAAACTCCAAAGGTAATTTTCTATTGACAGTGCTCACTGATGCATGAATTATACTCTCAGGGATGCATAAATAGGATTTGTTTGATTGCTTTATCATCCCTCCATTATATCAAATCTTATGAAGCAGTGGGAGACATCATAGGGCTGTTTGTAGATTCCTTGTTTGAAGGCACAGTGGGGGCAAAATTGTATCACTGCTATTGAGGAGCAGGGCCTGACCATGAAATCATAATTAATGCCATAACAATCTACTTGTAAGTCTCTGAAGCAGCCAGGACAAGGATAAATTAAAAGCAAAATATTGTTAGCGTTTTATTGAAATGAAATTTAAAAAAAAAAAAAAAAAGTCTGACATGACAGGAACCATATTACAGGCTAATAAGGGATTAGATGAAGCAATTAACAGCCAAAGGGGTGTTGGTTTTTTTTCCCTGATTATGCAAAAAGACACAAGCATTGCCAATTTCACTGCCTTCAAGCCACAATTCCAAATTTTCTGGAGTAGAAGGACACCTGCCATGAGTTGTGGTATCCAGAAACTGTGTAACTGGCTTGACTGGAAAAAGTTTTATTCAAAACTGATGGTAAAAACCAAACCTCAAACAAACTAATGACTCTAGGACTCCTCCACTGCAAAGCAGCTGTGGGTGAAGACTCTGAGCTCCACTTGAAGAACGGAAAGTTATCCTGGTGCCTTCCAAATCCCATCTGAAAATATCTTTGGTCCAACAAACCTTTATCATCAATATTAGCAGAGAAATCAAAAAAGACAGAATCACAGAATGGTTTGGGCTGGAAGGGACCTTTCAAGGTCATCCAGCCCAACCTCCCAGATTGAGCAGGGACCAGGTCACTCAACTAGGTCAAGCTGCTCAGTTCCCCCTCCAAGCTCATTGGTAATTTTTCCAAGGATGGGACATCTACCACCTTTCTGGGCCAGTGTTTCACCACCCTCATTTTTAGGTGTTTTTCCTTATATTAAGTCTAAATCTCCTCTTTCAGGTGAAAACCATCACCCCTTGTCCCATCAGAACAGGCTACAAGATGGAGCCTCCCCCTTTACAAGGAGTCCCATGGGCAGGTGTCAGGGTTTAACACTGCCCTGGCAATTAAACCAAATGCCAGATGCTCTCTATTAATCCCCCTCCCCTCCCTGATAAAGGAAGGAGAGAGAATAAGGGAGAGAGACTGAGGGGTTGGAAACTAAACTACACAGCTTTAATGAAACAGTAATGATAAATAGGAAAAATTACTAAATCTATACAAATATACAGGAAAATTGATGCCACGTTCCTCCCCCCTTTCCCCCAATAACTCTCACATCCCCACTGAGGCTGCAGGGCAGCCCTGGGAAAGTCCAGGCTGGAATCCTGGGCTCAGGAGCAGTTGGGAGCTGGAGGCAGGAACACACAGATCCAGGCTGGAATGGATCAGGAGCACAGGCAGAGGAAGGGATGGAATCCTCCCAGGATGCTGAAGCAAACAGGGAGAGGTGAAGAAGGGGAAGCAGGAAGGGGTTTGACCCTTGTGATCCCTCCAATTTATCCTGAGGATGAGGTGTATGGGATGGAATCCTCTGTTTGGTCAATTTTGGTCATTTATCTTGTCCATTCCTCCCCAAAGGAGGGGTTCAGGTGGGACCTCTTTACTCCTTCTGGAAGGTAAAATGTTCCTCAGAGCTGAGCAGTGTCCTTGGCTCTGCAGCCCATTCTCCAGCAGTAACTATAACCATGGAGTGTGAGCAGTCCCAGGAGCAGACACTGCCTGAGAAACTTGCTGTTCATTTCAGCAAGTGCAGCTACTTACAAGAGACTGAGCTGAAAGCAAAAGTACAAACCAGAAAATCACCTTTCTCCTGGCCCAAACCAGGACAAGAGGACAAGGGGCACAAGTGGCTCCTGGGGAGGTTTTGATAGAACACAAGAGGAAGACTGTCAGACATTGGAATGGTCTCCCAGGGGAAGTGGTGGATTTCTCCCACTTTGGAAAGTTTGAAGTCTCAGCTCGATGGGTGCTGAGACATCTGAGATAATAATATGAGAAGGGTTGGAGCAGATGATCCTTGTGGCAAAGTCTTGTGTCTTTTTTTTTTTTTTTTTAATTTAAATTGGTTGGAAACAGAAGTGCTGAGGTACTAACGGACTGACTCCTGTTCTTACCTTTGCTGTCAGAGTTGGTTCCAAAGAATGTTTATCAATATGGTGATAGATATAAATTTATATATAATTTATATATATAATTTATATATATATAAATATATATATATAATTTATATATATAAATATATATATAGAAATTTATATAATTTATAGATATAAATTTATATAAATGTCCAATCATCCTGTGATTCTGTGGTGGAGAAGAGGAGGACCCCCAGAAGAAACCTTCAGGATTGTCTCTTGAACATTGCAAGGCTCCCTGACAAGTAATCTTTGAGAAAGGGAATTGGGAAATGTTCTGTGCTACTCGGAGATCAGAGCCTTCTTGCTTGGCTGCAGGATCCATCCCCACACAGAAAAAAGATGTAGAGCACAGAAGGATTCAGAGTCCTGCTTGGTGGCACCTGGGGAAAGGCCACTTTACCTGTCACCCTGCTGTCTCATATATTCAGAGTTAATTCTGGCACCCAATTGGAATTAGGGCAAAGAGGGGGGAGGAAGTTCTTCTGTCCTTCACCTTGCTGGATGTGTATTAGGAATGACAGCCTATGATTGCTGCAGACAGCATCTAATTAACTGTCATTATAAAACACATGTCAAAGCCTGGGGCCTATGCTGGATCCACTGTCTAATTTAGCTTCAGAATATTAAAAATCCCCTTGAAAAAAAGCTGGTGAATGAAATTTGTTGTCTTATTACACATTCTCTACCCCTCCCATTCCTAAACCCTCCTTTCTCTTTGGTCCTGAGTATTTGGAATAAATGAAAGAGTAAAGGTGTTTGGGGGTTTGTTTTGTTGTGTTGGTTTTTTTTTTTTTCTTCTTCCTCCTTACTGTAGTCACCCTTAAAGAGAAGCATTAGACATAAAAGTGGAAGCTGTCTGCAGAACTATTAGATGACTAATGGAACAATTATATCTAAACAACCACGACAGTTACTTGGGGAGCTTTATTTTTTCTACAGCACACTGCACAGTGAGACCTTAGCTCTCTCTTTCTCTTTTATTTTAATTAATTAAAAGAAAGCATAAATGAATCCACCTCTGTTTCTGCAAGCATTACGTGCATGGGGAAGCACAGTGGAGGAGCTGGATGGAGACCTCTTCATTAAATTGCTGGTGGCATCTCTCACTTTGCTGCACAAAGCCACCCAAAATAAAACAACTGTCACTATGGAGGCAGGCAGAGATTTAGTGGGGGAAAAGGAAAAAGTGGGAAAAAAAGGAAAAGGCCAGCTAAGGGGATTTTAATTCCTCTTGTAGCACAACTTTATAATAGCAACCTGCTTTCCCTACCCAATTTTGTAGTAGAACTTTGCCAAGAATGCAATGACAGTAATGATGTAATGCTGGAGTACATGACCTAAGGAAATCTCATGCTTTAAGAGCAGTCAGACATCATCTGGAAGCTTTTTGGTTTGTTTGGATAAATCTCTTTACAGCTGGTATTTTTTTAATTCAACAGCAAGAGTATTTTGATGTTAGAGTCCACTTTAGTGGCACCACCTGCTTAGAGAAACTCAAGTATTTATGGAGCATTTAGGATATTACTCCCCAAATCCCAGAGTAATTACATATTCTGGAATTGTATTGTATCTACTTTAATTCTTCAGAGAAACCACTCATTTTCCCTGAAGGCTCTACAGTGTAAACCTTCCTCTTCCAGTCACAGGTTACAGTCACCAGAAGAAGAGCTGTATTATTCCCTGTGATAATATCTAAAAGGTTAGGAAATAAACTGCACTGTGAGGGCAGTCCAATTTTGGAATGAGATGCTCCAAAACTCATAAAGCATGAATATTTCTCAATTTAGGCTTCTTTCTCTTCCCCAGAGGTAAAAATTGACCAACAAGAACGGTGCCCATAGAGGATGTAATGATAATGCAAGAAAAAGTGCTCAGAAAATAGCTCCCAGTATTAAAGTCTTTTTGTCATAATTTAAAGGGTCTGTATGATCACTGCCTCAAATAACTGGATTTTCTCTAACTGGTGAACTGTCTCTAACACATATTACCCGAGACCAAATAGGATAACAAACCCAACAAACAAGCTGTTTTATCATAGCATCTTTCCCTTCAGGAAAAAAAAAAGATCCTTTGCCTTGTGGAAATGCACAGAGTCCATCCAAAAAATTTCTCTGGACAGAAACTTGGTAAGAAACTTGAAGAGGTTGCCCAGAGAAGCTGTGGCTGCCCCATTCTTGGAAGTCTTGAAGTCCAGGTTGGATGGGGCTTGGAGCAACCTGGGCTGGGGAGGTGTCCCCATAGCAGGGGAGTTGGAGTAGAGGAGCTCTAAGGTCCCTTCCAACTCAAACCATTCTGTGATTCTCTGACTCTGTGAATAA
Source organism: Phaethornis superciliosus (assembly GCA_023637945.1). NCBI lineage: Eukaryota > Metazoa > Chordata > Aves > Apodiformes > Trochilidae > Phaethornis > Phaethornis superciliosus. Next base: position 2,051,077 of record JAJQWJ010000001.1, read on the forward strand.
ATGTTCAGTTCTCTCCCTGATTCTGGTCCTCCTGGATACACCAGTGCTAACACAAGCCAGGTTGCTCTTGGCCTTTTTGGCCACCTGGGCATATACTGGTTGATATTCATCTGGTTATCAAGCAGAAGCCCTGTATTCCCTTTATTTAACTTTTCCTTCATGTTGAAAAAGTGGAGAACAGAAATGCAAAGAGACTGAGTGGGCGAGCTGATGTTTTTCACACCACCTGAGTGAAAAAAAAAATCTCCTGCTGTAAAGCAGCATCCTCTAATGAATCAAGTTGGTCTCAGGAAACTGGGTTCACACCTCTTGAGGTGCTCCTTGTGTGGGAAGCCAATGGTGCTGCTTTACAATTAGAAATGACTCCTAAAACAGGAATGCCCACAGCTATTAACAGGCATTTTCAGCACTTTTCCTTAATGTTACTACTGATTCTCTCACTTCTCTATTTTTTTTTTCTCCTGTGAGTTTTCAATTTCCATATTTTTTTCCCCATAATCTTTCAATTACAATATCTAAGGGTAGACTTATGCCCTTCACTCTGTATGGAGGAGTAAATCACTCATTTCTTTAAAGCTCATATTTCCCAGTAGACTAATGATTACGATTAATAACAGAGAAAGATGCACAAGTCTGGAAAAAATGTATCAGTGTTCTGCAAAGCATTTAAGCACACGGTGCAGAAGCACTTTGCAATTCTTACTGGCTTTACTGCTCCATTCCCAAGGTATTTCAGTCACAGGCCAGCATTCAAATGAAGGATTGAAAATGCTACAACTGGATGGATATAACTGTGTACCAAGTTCTGAACTCTCATTAAAAAAAAAAAAGAAAAAAAAAAAAAAAAGAAAAACCTTCATTCAATTTGGGGCATAGTTAAAAATGACAAATGACAGGAAAGGAATAGTGAAGAAGCTCCTGTGTAATCTATGGGAAGACCTCAGGAGTGTTTGTATTATCTGCCCAGTTTCATTTCAGTGATTATGAAGCCATCAAAGAGCCTCACAGCCTCATCACACTCATTAATATTCTGCTCCTCCACAGAGTTCTCATTCAGTGGCACATTTCGTCTTGAAAAATGCAAACAGACATTCCTAAACCTTCTTGGGAGGAGAACAAATCCTCTCTATCTTGCTACATAATCCACTCCGTGTTTATATTTTGCTTTAGAAGAATTATTTCTTCCATCTGCTCCTACCACATGAGTTTATTGAGTTGCTTCTTTCTCAGTGCTTTCCTGAGGTTCTCAACTTCAGAATATTAATACACTGTGCTTCAGTGTTCCCCTTGCACTGAACACATTTTGTAATATTGATCACCAGCTCACTGCTCAAATGAGAAACAACCTACAGAAGTCAATATTATAAAGACAGAGCAGTAAATCTGCCAGATATACAGAGAGACAAAACATATGGGTGTGGGTGTATGTACATACACAAACTCTACTCATGTTGTGTAGCATCTAGTAGCAGAAACAATTAAATCCTAGGTTATTAGCTCCCTGATTGAAAATGTTTAAATATATTTATGTTATATATTTCCTTTCCATTTTAGGGACTAAATATAAATTCACTGATCAAAATTAGAGCTAACAGGCAAAGCATTAAAAACCAAACAGGCCCCTGGTTGTATAATATATTTATAGCACTTCACATTTGAGAAAGTAATTAAGGGCTCAGTAAAAGGTCAGAAGTTCCACTGGGTTACATTTGTCTGGCATGAGAGAACAGTTTCCTCACGACCAACAAGACAAATGTACTTTTTCTTTGTCAAGTGGAAAAAGGTCTTGTTGGGTGATAAATAGCAGACCCATCCAAATCTGTAACCCAGTTAGAAAAATATACATCTTTCTGCTGAGGCACAGATCAAACCGAATTTTCCATTCTTTGCTTAATGACCAATTAAAACCACAATAAATTATGGCAAGTTTCCCTTAAGTCTAAATTGAATTTCATTCACACTAAAGAATGCAACCTATCATTTGACAAAAATGGAGCAACTCTTCTTTCAGCAAGCACACAAAATCAGTAATTTCATTTCACTCGCAAGCGTGCGGCTTTTCGGGAAAGAATTACACCGCTGATTATGTTAAGCAAATAATAATTAACGCCAGTACATACAGCCCTA